>CM050168.1:124236301-125528801 GCA_027410445.1 Discoglossus pictus
TAATTACTGCTACCAGGAAACCTTGGTTTAAAACTGTTCAAAAGTGTCTAAAACTGTTCAAAAATGACAAAAAATTCTCAATTAGCACACTTACATATTTTATTTGTGTAATTTCCCCAAACTAAAGTGTTCCTTGAACCTGGATTTTCAGAGGCCCTTTTCAAACTCTTATACAGTGCTGCTTTTAAGATGTTTAATGAATTCCTTTAATTTGAAATGTACTGTACAAGTAAAGATTCCGCCTACGACTCAGTTATCCAGCAGGTTTATGTTATCTTCCAAAAGAAACTAATTATTAATTTAAAGAAAGTACTGCTATGCATTAATGCATTAATCTATACTATATAATGAACAATCTTAGATAATAATGTCTATAAGAACTGGGAAATTGTAAAATACAATAGATTCAAGTTTTGTGAATTCTATTCAGTTTACGGAAAATAATAGGTTTGTTTTGAAGGATTTATCATTACTTTGAAATACGTCAAAAGCCTTTGTCTTAAGCTTCAATTAAAAAAAAGTGTTTTTTTATGAAAATGATGAGACATTTTCTGTTTTTTGTTCAAGGACAGTACAACAAAACATATCACTTATAATAGTTGTCAAACTGCGTGACGTTGTCACGCTTTGCGAGGTGCGTACAACTTAGGCGATGAGAGCCGAGGCGTGCCGGTAAACCGTTGCACTTAGCCGATGCGAGCCTCGCGAAAAAAGATACGAGACGCAAAACTTTACGAGATTAGCGGCCGGAAAAAAACCCACACTAAATACACCCAAAAAAATTACAAAAACATCACAGACAGCATGGGGCAACAGCCAGGACGTCTGTGAGTGAGGTGGAACGAGAATTGAACTCGATTTAGATGATTTTCGCCACTTGAAAATCACCTAAGCGAGGAAAAAAATGGGCGCGAAAATTTTTTAAACAGGCTACACGACCCCGGACTGCGGAAAACACTGCAAAACACATAGCACTTTACCCATCACACTACGACCTACAAGATACACTATTACAAAAGCTGTAAAATACTCAATAGAATCGGACCACATTAATAACCTTACGACTATACAATGCCGCTTTACACAATAAAACAACGGCTTTAACTCGCGCACGCAGCCTATTTTCAAATGCACAGTTCAAACATTCATTATACTTTATAAGCAGGGCACCAACACTCAAAATGCATATTCTATGCAGACGCAAAATACAAACAGATTGTTAGCTCTTCAGCCTATTGCTCGCTACATGTTTCAATTATAAATAATTAAAGTATATTAATTGATTTAAGAAATCATTCATTATTACTTAAGTACATATACATAGAAATATAAATCTCTCTGAGAGGACCAAAAGTACACGACAGTAGAGGCTCGCAATGAGCGCCAAAGGCGCTCAGCCCAAGCATCGCAATGAGCACCGAAGGTCCTTAGGCTCGCAATGAGCACCGAAGGTACTCACAGTACAAAATGGTTTCAATTATGTCTCAAACAGCATTCCCATGTCTTCAAATTTTATTGCCCCTTTATTTTTGACAGGCAAGTCGCTAGTATAATAATAAACCCTTAAAACTCTATTAAACACTCTATTTGTTAAAAGTGTTATGGATAACTTATCTGACATTTGATGGAATTATTTAGGGTGATATACTTTGCTCTTGAACATGGTGTAAACTTTGATATAGGGGATTAGCATGGAGGCCTATGTTATGCTGGGTAGAAAGGTGACTTACATTCCTTCCATTGTATATACAGTACTGAAAACAACATTTTGAGTACACTTACGTGTCTCAAGGAGGCAGGGAGACTTGTTTTCCCATATCATTTCTCAGTGAAATGTGTTGTCACTGCTGCTGAGGATTCTGGGTAGGGACAACAATTCAGTCTAAAAATATTCAACCTTTTGCCTCTAGCTCACTCAACATGGCATCCATTTAGGACTATTTGTACTGCTATCAGGCAGACTTTAAGTAGGGTACAGAGGCAGACCCCTCTCACACACTGCAGTTTGACCCTTATGTAAGGCTCATGAGTGAAATGAGGCTGGAGAGTCCTCAGACTTTACACAAAGTATGTTGGGCCAAAAATTTGTGTATGAATAAAAAGAGTATGAATATATCTTCTTGTGTAGTTGAACTATTAAAATAATCTGAAGGCCAAAACTGCAGTGTTTAAAACACGTGTAACACAGTAAATATAAATACAAGTGGAAATAGTTTTTACCCCTTCCCATTTGATTTTGACTGCTCTACTTCATGAGTTATAAATATTGACATCAATCATCACTGTAAAAAGCTTTCATCTATATCAATGATGGAATAGGCTGTTTGAATATTGCATATATCTGCAAGTAATGCAGAGCATATTTAGTATCATTAATTACTCATTCTGCATATTGGTTCATGGTCTGTGATCATTTCATATTTGAATTGACTACTTATTCCCACTGTACTAAAGCATTCAGTTCAAGTAATTTGATTTTTACAGACAAAGACAGGGGTCAACCTCCCAAATCCTTGGAGTCCTCATCATTAGTCATTTCTAGAAGTCATTTAGATTGAGAACACTGAAGTATTTGTACAAAATTAACACATCCCTTTTACTAAACAATCTGCTCAGATGAGTCTTGTAAGGTTAAACCACTGTGAGGTTCTTATTATTTCCAGAAGCATCCACTTCAATCTTATTAGTAATTTTGAACTGAACTCAAGTTTTCACCTCAACTATTTTCAGGCTGATCCTGCAATGTAATGATAACTGCCTTCGGTTATTTTGTTTTGTAAAGTCTTCTGTGCCAACAACATAATAGTATAAAGTGTTTCATGCAATCATATATACTTAAAAGGAAACCAAAGTCATAATATGTGCTTTGCACCATCAGATAGAAGGCAGAAAGCATATGAAAAAAAGTTGTTTTCCTTTTTAAAATTGCTGCTAAATTATTTTTTTTTCAAAATTATACTTCTTTGTTTGCTTCTTTTTTACAGTTTATATTTATGAGACAACTATTTAAATAAATAACCATTGCTTTTTTTAACATATGTTGAACACAAAGGCTTTAACCTCTTTAATGGGGGCAGTTGCTTGTTTACCTGCTTACTTGGCTGAGATGTACTAAAACATTCACACTGGAACTAAAGAATTCCACCATGTACCAGAAGTAACCATTCTGCCATTTCTACATAGACTCATAGTTACATAGTAACATAGTAATTAAGGTTGAAAAAAGACTTTCAGTCCATCAGGTTCAACCTGTTAAGATCTCCTCTGATCTGCAACATGCGGATTAGTTATTAATTAAATTATTGATTAAATAATTATTAATAGTATAGTATTGGAGGATGAATAAAGAGTTAGTCCATCAAGTTCAACCTTTTTAGATCTCTATTGATCTTTTTAATGTGGACTATTTTTTAATAATTGTTAATTGTTATTTGATCCAGAGGAAGGCAAACAAACCAAAGACACTGGGCCTGATACCATCCATTCTGCAGATTCACTTTCCAACTGTCACTTCTCAGTTGCATTTACCACCAGGACTGAGCAGCCGTTTCTACAGAGACTCAACCAAAGACACCAGGCCCGATATCACACATTGTGCAGATTCACTTTCCCACTGTCATTTTCCCATTTTCTATTCACCTTTTTTCTTTTGCCTCCAGACCTAGAGCCTCACAAACCACCATCTCTCTTCAGCATCTTAACTCATATAACTTCCCCTCTGACACATCTACCTACCTACCTATGATTTGTGATAATTTAAATTGCAGGTTTAACACTATCACCTCCATTTTACACAGCTGATACACCCACACTTAATCACTAATTAATCCTCTTCTCTCTCTCTTCAATTACTTGTCAAGCTCTCGTTTCTCCCTTTTAATTACTCACCTTTTATTTTATTTATCCCTTTAGATTGTACGTTTCTGAGTTTACAATCTCATAAGATGTTTTTTTTTTTTTTTTAAACACCATGTTTGTAAGCTTTCAGACTCAAATAAAGGGCCCCTACTTTCTGCTTTGAGTTTAATATTTTATTTATTTTATTTTATTTGTATTTAACCCCTGTACAACGCTACACAATATGTTGGCACTTTACAAAAAACTGGGATCTATCCCGTTGTCTAAGCACAAAGAAATCGCCAGCACTGAAAGCTGTAGTGCAAACAAGTAGCCGCTAGATGGCGCCGTCCGGTTTCAGGGAAGGCCCTAATTATTCCCTCCTCCAACATGGCGTAACTCGATGTTGCTGAATCGACAGCAAGGCTATAACTATGTTCGGCGCAGTCGCTCTGAGGGGACCCCTGTGTCCTGCGGACCTCCCCACGGACCTCCCACATATCTCCAGTGGCCACCGCGGGTCCCTTGTGGCTATAGCAGGTCTCCGTTGCCCCCAGCAGACCTCTGCTTCCTCCCTCAACCCCCTGTTGCCCCCTCCACCGTTCCCTGTGACCTCCCTAGGCCCCTTGTGGCCCCCCTCAGGACTTGCAGGCCCCTGTGGCCCATCGCAGACCTCCATGGCCACCCTCAACCTCCTGCAACCCCTCGCGGACCTCTGTGGCCATATATATATATATATATATATATATATACTGTATATACATATATATATGTGTAGATGTATATATAAATGTATATGTGTGTGTATATATATATATATATATATATATATATACATTCATACATATATACACACACATATATATATATATATGTATCTATATATATATATATATATATATATATATATATATATATATTTATTTATTTTTTATATGTTTTATATATATTTTATATATTTACTGTGTGAGTTGATGTTGGAGGGGATTCGGGAAGCGAAGGATGGGGGGGGGGGGGGGGCAATTTTTTTTGTACTTGGGCCCCGCACTAGCCCAGCCACTGGCTAAATATTATATCTTACCTAAACATGCTTTTATGTTCATGGATTACACAGCTGCTAATGCATTAATTTGTTAAATACTTCATAAACATCTGAAGGTTTTACTAGTAATTATTTAATAAATGGGTCTGTATTTATTGTACATATGGAACTACAGTAGTCGTTTAATATCCCTCTTAGTATTAAAGATAACTTGAGCTCTATTTAGTTTCTGAAAACATGAAAATGTTAAAGTCCAGTGTTAAAACATGTTTATCAATTAACATACTTATGATTCATTCACTGTTTTTTACTGTCTTTTAGCAAATTAAAATTAGTGAAAGAAAAAAATATCAATATTGTGGGTTTAAAAAAACAAAAAACACTTGCCGCGTGATGTGTTTGTATCCCAATAAAAACCCAGATCAAATAAAAGTGATGTTTATATGTCTGTATCAAGCGACAAATGAATAAAAAAATAAACTTAAAAAAACAGACTGAATCAAGAAAAAAAAAAAACACATCAAACTACTGCAAGCTGCACCCAAATACCCACATCTGTCACTCATATGGAAAGGAGACTTAACATCACAGCATATCTCTCTTGTTCTATCAAAAATGTAATTTAAATTAAAGGATGCTTCTTTGGTTACAGTCACAGAGAAAGTAAAAGCCTATATTTCAAAGGCTTGAGTTAAAACAAAAAGCTAAAACAACCAATCTTTATTTGCAGCTGAATGATTTTAGGCTGACTCACTGAAGGTTTAGAAATGCTTATTTGCATGTGGTGAAAGAACTTTTTATTTTCCTTTTTTTATTTTTTAGTATTGCTGTTTACACTTGTGTATAATCCATCCTGAGCTTTGCAAAAAAGCTGTGTAATACAGCAGGCATATGCTATAATTAAGCCATGTTTGAAATGGTTATGGATTGCAAGAGCAAAGCCTTTGTGGGCACATTTGCATATCCCTGCCCAGGTTCCCAGAATGCAGTGTAATAACTGTATTTCTCAGAATTCTGACTTGTTTTAGACATTCAAATGTGAACACAAATGTACTGGGTGCATGGAGGCATCCCCAGGCTCCCTGGGGCTCGCCCGTAGTGTAGTTTGACATGGGGGAGCCTAGGAGCAGCCTCATTGGGTGTATGGGATCACGTGGCTTACCGAGGGGTTGGAGTGAGAAGGAGAACAGCGTGCGGGCGCCATCTTGAATCACTCCGCGGAGGTCAGCGTGACAGACACCCTCTCACCCATCCCCATTTTATGAAGTTGTTAATTGTGGTTGTAAAGTGGTTGTGAATATGTAATGTGTAAAATCATTGTCAAAAAAAAAAAAAGAGAAAGAAGTCATTTAAAAAAAAAAAGTATTAAAGTAAGAAAGTAAGATTTCAAGTGTTTTAACTGTTGGTTGTATTATGTAAATGGTTTTTGCTGTCACAGCTGCGGGTGGGGGAGGCCCCTAGGCCAGGTTGTGAAGTAGGGGGTCATTTATCACCCCCCCCCCCTTGCCTCAAGGGCGTGTTTAAGAAAAAGGATAGGGCCCTGAGTGCGTGCTCAGGGTGTGAGGTCACCACGTCTGCCCAGGCTCCTCCTCCTTAGTTGGTTGTTTCATATGTTTAATAGGTTAATAAATATACAACTGTGGCCTGTTTGTAGCCCACCTTGATGTCAGTGTCGTTTTTGGTACTGGGTAATGTAAATAAGTTATGTTAGTTAAGGTACAGGATCCACTAGGGTCTCCCCGGGTCATGTTTATATACTAAAATATGTGAGAATGTTAAAAGCACATAGACAATATATATCTTATATAATAGTTGTCAAACTATGAAACAACGTCACGCTTTGCAAAGCGAGGCGCCGCATTTGTGGAAGGTGGAGGCTTCAACGTCGGCTGCAATGAGCCAAAGGCTCATTGCAGGCCGCATTTTTTCGGAGGTGGAGGCTCTACGGCGCCTCACAAGCGGTTACCAACAGACACAGAAGCAGGACTTTCAAAAAAACTCTCTAACACGCAATGACTAAATATGGACTTACACCAAAAAATGCGAGCTGAGGGACTTAGAAAAAAAAACATAATGAACTCTCAAAAATACGAGCTTAACGGCAGAACCGCGCACAGCGGAAAACAGTAAAAACACACTAAATACACACAAAAATAAAATAAAATAAAATAAAAAGCTTACCCACAGCAAGGGGGGACACCCAGGACGTCTGGAAGTTTGGACACTCGAAAATCCCCTAAGCGAGAGAAAAAATGGCCGCTGGAAAAAACTAAAATGAGGCTACACGACCCCTAAAGACGCAAAACACCACCAAGCACATACCACTTTTATAAAAACCTGTACGAGGTATAAGATACACTATTAGCAAGGACGCGAAATCATCCACACCCGAGTACCACTTACACATTCGCTGCCATTTTACAACACTAACTTACAGAATACGGAAGTACCCTGCTACACTAACGGCTTCCCCGCAGCCTATTTACACTACACACTGCACACATTGCTGACACTTACACCTCAGTTTAACAACAGTGCAAATCTACATTGGCTGCTGCAGGAACATCAAAACAGATTGTCATCTCTTCAGCACAATGCTTCCTGCATATATTAATTACAAATAGGTAAAGTATATTAATGTATTACTTTATTAATTAATTAATTATCATGAAAACCTACATATACACAAAAAACAATAAAAAAACACTATTGCAATAAACACCAAAGCCCTTCACCGCGTGCCTCACAAGGAGCGCCAACAGTGCTCATAGGACACAAACTACACCAGGAGACAGGCTTGCAATAAGCGCCAAAAGGAGATCAGCGCGGACCTTACAATGACAGCAAAAGCGCCCATGATAACAAAAAATACACCAACCAAGAGGCTCGCAATGAGCTCAGAAGGATCTCAGACCACCAAAACACTTACTGTCTGTGGCAAACAGCATTACCTGCCTTACAATTTTATTGCCCCGTAATTTTTAATGGGCAAGTTGCTAGTATATGTAATAAAACATATGAAACATGGTAAATAGCTAACAGTTCTGTCTTACAGGAAATCAGGTGTAGATTATAGACTTTGATGAAGCAAGAAGACGGTAAAATACTCTCGCCCTCACACATTTTAGACTAATCTTGGTCTGCTTCCCTTTTGAGCACATTTTTATATTTTTGTATGCCATAATTGTTTAGTTTATCAGTCGTGTCCAACTCTCTGTGACCCTATTAATCGTAACACGCCAGGCATATCTGTATGTTTCTGGTTGTGCTCATCCATAAGGGTTTTATGGAAAACATACTGGAGTGGGTTGCCAGTTCCTTGCCAGTGGACCATAATTTGTCTGAACTCACTGCTATGGCCTGACCATTTTTGTTGACCCTACATGGCATAGTTCATAGCTTCATTGTAGTACGCAGGCCCCTTCACCATGGTAAGGTAGCGATGCAGAAGGGGCATAATTAGTGCTGATCCCCTTCTGAATTACTACCTTGTCGTGGTGAAGAGGCTTATGTACTTCAATGAAGCTGTGAGCTAAACCATGTAGGGTCACCAAGATGGGTAGGTCAAAGCAGAGAGGTCATACAAATTGTTGTCTACTGGAGAAGGAACTGGCAACCTACTCTAGTATCTTTGCCAAGAACACCTTATGGATGTGCTGCTTTCCATAGGGTTATGGAGAGTCAGGCATGACTGAATGACCAAACAACAACAACTAAATTATATCCTGGACTTTGCTGTCTTTTTCTTGTTTGTAAAAAAAATTCAAACGTTCCCTGTTATTTGTTTCAGGAACCTCCTTTATAATCAGGCTACATATCATCTGCTCTGTTGCGTTTTAACAATTTGCCATATGTTGATCTGTACAGAGCCACAGGTTGCTGAACCATATTGTAGCAACCTATTTTAGTTTTTTATATTTTTTTTAATGCAGTTCTTATGCAGTCTTGTCTCTAGCTTGTGAAACGTGTCTTGTCTCTAGCTTATGAGGAGTGTCTGTGCTTAATTTTGTTGTAAGACTTTCTTATACTTACAGGGGTATCTAGGAGCTATATGCTTTTTTTTGTTTTGTTTTTTTAAAGAAAGTCATCTTTTTATTTTGCAAGTGGATATTATACATTTTTTGTGTGTATATTTTGCAGTAAATATCTGGTTTCAAACTGTTTAAGACCTTGATTGCATGAATCTAGGTAGCTATTATATGGCTCCCACAGCAAATTACCCATAACAACTTACAGATATGAAGCAAGACGGTTACTTCATCAGACATAGACCTTTAATAAAATTCCTATTCAATTTATTTAAAATAGCTACATTCAATATAAAACTTAATCTAAAACAACAACAACGTCCAGTTAAACTGCTTCTCTCCGCCCTTTATGTGGTCAGCAAGGGATGTGAGCACTCTGACTGGGTGATGGCCCTAATGTTTAGACTCCTCATTGGTTCTAGACTAGGTTATTTAATTGTTTTTTCTTGGCAAAGACACAAGCTTGTATCCAACCTTTCAAGACTGTCTCACAGTGACATCTGCTCCCACCCATGACAAGTTTATTTTTAAAATAATTTAATGTGAGTTTTATTAAAGATCAACGCATAATTACAAATAGGGCTCCTGTTGCTAAAAGTCATGGGGCCTCATTCTATTAGCGGCCGTAAATCGGCCGTAAGGCTGCGATTCCTTGCGGGGGTTCTGTTAACTCGCGACTCTATTATACGGCCCCGCAAGGATCTCCTTTTACGGACGGCCGCATATCTTGGAACCGGCCGTAAGCTGTGAAATATAAAAACTGAAAAATAAATTCAAGCCTGCACTGTACAGCTCTGTAAATGTTAGGGATCATATTGGGGGACATGAGGATTAAAAGGAACCCACTCTCAAGCTTGCACATCAGCCCAAACCCAAGTTCAAATTAACTGTTTATTTTCCGGCTGCGGCGTGGGCGGGTCTGAGGTGCTCCAAGCACTCTGGACTTTTTACATGGATATTTTACGGATATTAAAAATAAAATATTTTACGGATTTGAGTATAGGACAATTATGTGCTATTTTTTCTAACACCTAAAATCCCTTTATAGTCTTCTCAAAGTGCAGGATGGCTTTATTTGAGCTATTTTATGTGCTTAATTGGTGCTAGCGGGACCTCTTTCCTGCAAGTAAGCAGCGGCTCGCTTTTAGCCTTGCAGAGAGGTTTCCCGGAGCAATTGAATTGCAAAACTCTTGCGGCCGTTTTAGATCAAAGGCTTACCTCTGGCGCGAGCGGCCGCAAGAGATAGCAAGGCACCGGCCGCAAGTCTGCCGGAGCCTCCGGCCGTAAGGGAATAGAATAGCCGAATAGCTTGCGGCCGGTCCTTGCGGCCCCGCAACGGCTGCGGCCGCTAATAGAATGAGGCCCATGGTGACCATGTACTTTACAATCTTGGCTGAGTTCATGTAGGATAAAAATGAGTTTTGTGGATTTCAATTTACTATTTTTTTCAATAAAACAAACAAGAATGATAAACGTTGCAATGTTTAAAGCTCTGTCTGATATCTGGTAGCTATGAGGAAGGGTATGAGGAGGGAGCTACGTATTGAGCAGCATATGGTGGCTCCCAATATACATGATGGAGCTTTACAGCTTACAATAAACCAATATATACACTAGAAATAAGATTATGTGTACGAAGTAGTTCAAACTCCTTGGAACAATAAAATATAATACTACAAGTTACAAGTAATTTTATCTGAGGAAATTAAAAGAGCAATACGACTCCAATTTTAACATATAAATCCTCCCACGGGAAGCTTAGTTGAAAGAGTAGTTCAACTAAATTACCATATGTCTTTATTTTTATATATTGGTTTTACTGGAAGATTAACAAACAAAAATTTAAATCTTAAAAGATCTGTTTTGTGTGGGAATTACTGCTGGAAGGATTAATGTAGAAAGTTTCGTAATCTTTCTTGATTTTATCTGAATTTTCCGCATGCGTCCCAAGGCGCCATTGTCTATAAATCATTTTGCAGTGTTCAGAAGGGCACGCGGTATAAATTATAGGCATGGAACACTGTATTGTTTAATTACTTATGTTTTGCTAGCTTCCAACACCGACACTGATGTGGATATCAAGGGAATGAAACTGACGACACATAAAAATAAAAGACATTTGTATTTAGCGTGTTGATTTCCCAGAGATGTTCTGAGGCTCTATCGTTCAATTAACAGCTGCATCTTCACAAATAAACAAATATAAAAAGAGTGACGTAGGGCAGCTGCTTCACGCCAAGTGGTAATACTCGCTTTGTTAAGACAAGGTTAGGATAGTTCAGGTGCAATAATGTTTCAGTGCTTTTCAAATATATAATTGAAGATAGCAGCTTGTCGCTGTGACCCTGTTGAGTTATTATCTTTTAAAATTGAATGTTTTTCAAGAGAATTAGGAAAATAATAGCAGCGCATTAAAATATGTGGGAGATGACAACAGGAAAATTATTTAAAAAAAAGTTTACAGAGAAGTTACGGATGTTCAATAAAAACAACAACATGCATTAGAAAAGAACACGAGGTCCTGGAACATAAAATGATCTGGTACTTATCTACATTATGTCAACCTAAGAGAAAGAAAAACTAAGAACTAAGATTTGTATACAGAACAAATAATTAACTTTGAATAAAGTCACTTGAAAAATTATAAAAAAACACTTAGAAATGGAATTTAGTGGAAGATAAATCAGAGCCTTATTTTAAATGCTACTAAATGAGATCGAGACTAACACTTTGATACTTTTTTTTTACTATTCATAAAACAAAGGAACAATATAGTTTTTAATTTGTGTTGCAAAATGGAGTGTTCCAGTTTGATAAGTGACATTAGTAGCTATGGATCCCATCTATGAAGTCTTTGAAAATGTTAAGTTAAATCTTCAAAATTACCATTACGTTTCTACATTTCCTTTTCATTTCATTACATTAGACCTCTTGCTACTATACGTATTTAGGACTATGCTTGAATTTATGGACAGGAGGAGCCTTCAGTTACTCATTATATATATATATATATATATATATATATATATATATATATATATATATATATATATGTACAGAGGATCTGTAACTTCATATCAACAGCAACTTCTACATAGGATCCTAGTCCATGGCTGGATTTCTAACTAGGCAAACAAGGCAGCTGACTACTACGGATGCACCCACGAAAAAGGGTACATAATTTGCATAACAATGTATTTAAGTTTCAGTTTCTGTATTTTTAACACATAGACCCTGCATATAATGTATAGAAAATAATTAAAAATATATTTGTACCATTAACCTGCATAGCCACTAGGATGAGGTACTTATATAAAAATTTGATTTAATAAATTATACATTAAAATATATGATGAACAATTTATTGTGTGGAGATTGTCATTAAATAATTTATGTGTGTGCCAAGGAGTAAAGTAGTTGTATAAGTTCAATACCTTTTACTATCTCTCCTTATAAACAGAAACCACAAGATGGCTTCTGTTAGTCATTACACATCATTGCAGTTTGGTTGTATTAAAAACTACAAAAAAATATGCTATTTCACATACTTTGTCTTAATAACGAAATATTGCATTAATAGACTGGGAAGAGCAGAAGAGCATTCAGGACCATGGAATCCTAGGAAGAATCCAAGGAATGCATATATATATATATATATATATATATATATGTTATATTTTATCCCATATTAATACATTATGCAATCTCATCTATTTCAAAGTGGTTACACACACACACATATATACACGCACGTCCGGCAGTAGATCCAACAATGTATTTTTTTCTTCAGAATCAGAATTTTGCTTATAGCCTTAAATCAAAGGATATACGAGCCTGCAACCTATAACCTCACTGTAATCTAATTTCTGTGTGGTGCTGGATATACTGTCTTGAGTATTGAATTTTACTTCTTGTTAAATATCAAATACGTTATTGAAATACACAATGAGAGCGAAAAGGCCAAAGTAAATGTCTTACAGCCATTAGTGGAATGATGTTTTCAGACACTATAAAACTTCAAGTGATGTAGAGATGATGATAAAAATACTGAATGTACAAGCAGCTTAAATACACTCTTTAGGTAAATTATTTTGTTGCATATATATTTTTAACTAGGTGATTTAATTAATTTAATCTTAATCAATGCAATTATCATATACAATTTACACTACTCCTAATTTCTAAGAAGCCCCCAGATCAATATATTATCACTATCTGGAACCTCTCCCACTCTTCCAGTTCTCCTTTATGTAGGGTGCCATATGTCACAGCTGTGACCTAAGGCCATACGTGCAGGGAGAGCTTTACACTATCAGTGTCTCATATACCTCAGACACACAGTGTATCTCTTTTTGCTTGCACTTAGGATGTGTAGACCTTCGTTGTTAGAAGAAGTGGGGGAGATATTTATATAAAACCCCATAAGATTCCATTTGAAGGGACTTGGATTTTTCTTTGTTATATGTAAAAGAAAATATTGGGTAATGTCACAGTATGGTTCAAATGTTTAACTGCTCTAGGGGATTGTCCCTATTAGCCAATGAGCAGCAATATAGATGTGTAAGTCATATGTATCTGCCACTGAGATCTACAAACTAAAGAACTTTATGTTAATTCAAGGAAGAGTGAAGACAAATCTTCTATAATATTTAAAACATGCTCTTTGAAATGCACAAAACGTGTGTTCCATGTCCCTTCAAGGTAGAAAAAAATGGCAATATCCACGTGTGTCAGATATGGTCCTATGATTAATGTTCTCTCCCTGGGGAAACACTAAGTCCCATTTATTTCTCGGTCATTTGAATAACTAAATTTGATAAAAGGCAGAGCATTTTTAGGCTTTATAAGAAAAAAAGTTAAAGCCTTTACATATTTCACCTTACATGCATTTCCACTTACATTTCCTTTTATGAGTTGCTTCCTTTAGCTGCTTCCTTAACAGGATATTTGTAAAATAATGAGTTTCCTATTAGTCTTAATGAAAAGCAATGGTATTTTCCACTTGTGTTAGTAAGTTAACAGAAATCCAAATTGTAGTTTCCACTGCAGCATAATTGGATATAAAAGTAAATATATTAATTATAAATAATTATCATATATTTTTTTTACTTTCTGAAATATTTTGCATACTTTCAAAATAATGGAGGACCCCAGAGGCGGAACCAGTATGCTGGTTGTCGCTGCTGGGGTCCCGTGACCAGGGGGAACTGCTGGGGCCGCAGGAAGTGTCGTTGGGCGGGCCGCGGTTGGGGGAGTGATTTGCACTGCCTCCCAGCAGCGTGGGCACCATTTTGATGTACTCCACAGCCGAAAGCTGAAGTGGCACCCACCCTTCCTACACCAAGTTTTTATATATAAAAAAAAGAAATAGAAACAAGAAGATGAATGTAAAGCATTTGTATTGTTGGTATTGGTGCGTATCTTGTAAAAAAACAAAAAAACAATGTCATGGTATTGTTTAATGGAGAAGCCACAGATATATTTATTTGAGTATTAGTATGTACTATGGTTTGGTTTGGGTTCAGTGGTGGTCCAGTGGTTAGGATTCAGTGCTTTCACCACTGCAACCTGGGTTTGATTCCAGTCAGGGAACCAAGAGGTCACACCAACCTGAAGCCAAGCAGGGTTGGGCCTGATCAGTACTTGGATGGGAGACCATCCAAGTACTGATGTGACCCACTGGTGAAGGAACTGCTAACCCACTCCAGTATCTCTGCCATGATTGACAAGTGGATCAGAATGACCATGGACATAAAGATGTGCCTTGTGTGTTACGGTCCATGAGGTCACGGATAGCTGAAAATAAATGGTTTAGTTAAATATTTTTCATGTCACAGTGGCGGGAGGGTGAGTTGCCCAGGCTAGTGGTAAAAAGGGGCCATCCCTACCCCTAGGAGGGTGTGCTGATGGCACAGCATGGGGCCCTGAGTGCGGGCTCAAGATATGGGGGTTTCCTGCCAAAGCCCGGGCTCCTCATTCCCTCCCCTCAGGGTTATTTTAGGTTATTTAATGTTGAATTTCAATAAGTACACTGTGACCAGTTGTACCTCCAACATTTGTCTTGTGTGTTTATTTGGGGGAAGGCACCAATGGGTCTTACTGGGTCATGTATTTTCATAGGATTACATTGATTCTTGAATGGATTCTGATGACATATTTTCTATCATATTTTTACAGAAGTTTGTTTTTGAAAATGTAATGAGCTGAATACTGGAAAACAATTTAAATTTCCTATATGTACTATTTAAATAAACAAAGCGGTAATATGTCTTACATATAAGCTTGAAGATGTACCCTTGACAAAAGGCAAAATGTAAAAAAAAATAGTAATACAACATCACATATTACACGTATAAAGAAAAATCATTGGGAAGAAATCTGGGCCTTTTTTTTTTACTAACCGTGGGATTAAAAAGCTTTTTAAAAGTTTCTTTAAAGCAATTAGAGCTTGGTATTCGAAGTTCCTCTTGGCTATTCTTGTAATGTCATATGCCAACCTAGTTAAAAATCACTAGTGAGGAAAAAAAGAGTTTTCTAAAAGGTTCTATAATGACTTGGAAAAAGGTAATTAAAATGCGATGCAACGTTCTTCTGAAGGTCAGGAGAGTTTTTATAAAGGTGAGAAGGAGACTTTCATCCAACTATATTAAACACTTGGAAATTAATTATCAAGTCTTTAACTGTATAACCCAACCAGTATTCCCAGAAACAGATTGTGTGATATGATAATATTAATAAGAATAGGTGCCAGTGAAGACCTTACTTAGAATTGTTCTAATATGTTATTTATCCAAAGAAGGTTTTTAGGTTGTATTTAATAATTAACAAGCACATGATAATTAAAAATCTGTTGTCACCCCTATAAGGTTGTTTACTATCAAAGAGAATTAAAAACGCTCTATACCAGTGCTACTTAACCAGTTGTGATCTGGGTGCCAGCTGGTCACTTTCCTGCACTGGCGGAAGTAATGAATGGAGGGCCCCAGTGCAAAAAAATCCCCCCCCCCCCCCCCAATGTGGAGGAGCAAAAAAATATTTTGACCTGCCCCAGCCCCCCCAGTACTATATATATACAGTATATATATTTATTTAAACTAAGTTTTCTTGTAAAAAATATTTTATGTTAACATGATCCTCTTCTGTAGTGCAGTGGGCCCCTGCAGCCCTCCCCCCCCCCCCCCCCGAGCAGCACCTTTCAGCTTACAAAAACCCCAGTAGCACCATTTACTCCCCCCCCAGCAGCAACATTTAGCCCCGCAATTCCCCCAGCAACACCATTGACCCCCCAGCAGCCCCATTCAGCCCCCCCAGGAACACCACTCACCCCCAGCAGCACCATTCACCACCAGCAAGGCCATTCAGCCCCCAGCAGCACTATTCAGCCTTCAACCCCCAACAACACCTTTCAGCCCACAACCCCCAGTAGCATCATTCACTCCCCCAGCAGCACAATTTAGCCCCATAATACCACCAGCAACACCATTCACCTCCCAGCAGTTCCATTCAACCCCCCCCCAGCAACACCATTCACCCCCAGCAACACCATTCACCGCCAGCAGCACCATTCACCCCAAGCAACACCATTCACCCCCCTGCAGCCCCATTCAGCCCCAAAGCCCCCCAGCAACACAATTCACCCCCAGCAGCACCATTCACCACCAGCAAAACCATTCAGTCCCCCCCCCAGCAACACTATTCAGTCCCAGCAGCACCATTCACCCCCAGCAACACTGTTCAGCCCCAGCAGCACCATTCAGCTCCCCCCCAGCAGCCACATTCACCCCTCAGCAGCCCCATTCAACCCACAACCCCCCAGCAGCACCATTCATCATTTTTAACATGGTTATATTTCATGTGACTTACTAAATGTTCATTTAGCTCTGCACTAATTTGAATACAGTTTGACTGCTTATAAATTCCTCTCTATTCCTATCTGTATCTGTGATTAATGGTATGGGGTATATATGGGATATAAATGTTAGGCTCTCCTCATCCATGAGGACTAGCAGGACCTGCAGATGAGGACTCAGGGAGCGGCACCAGTTCTAGGACCAGCTGTTGAGAACTACTGGTCTATAAAATGTAATAGCAATTTTTGTCTACAGATTAAAGCTGCTAATTAGTATTTGTGAACCATACATTTGTATGTTAATGTAAAACAACCATGTGAATATGTCAATTATGTAATTATTTACCTTAGAAAAAACCGGCTTGCACAATGAATAAACTTTTTCAAGCTCTCTAAGAAGAACATTCAACAAACTACTTGAATACCGGGTGGTCCTTTAACCACTATTAAGGTTTAAAAGGACTATAAACAACATATCAAATAAAGGGAGGTTTGCCTCTTTGTAGATGACACATCTGGGGCAGGCATCCCAGAAGGTGTAAATCTAATGTTTAATGATGTAATAAACGTAGAGCAATGGTCAAGTTTATGTGATCTAAAATTCACAGCAATGTAGATAAACACTTACAGCACAAAAAGCCAAAATCATCATACAAACGTATTTTGGCATTGGTTGCTTAATAACCTTCCCATAAAATCTATAGCACAAGTTGGGTACCAGTCCCACACTTATAAGATCCAATTAAGATCAAAACTGTGATTGTTGGTGGGTGTGTCTCCTAACGTGTGCAAATCCATCCTATTATATGCATGACAACTGTGTTATACAGCAGGCATATGCTAAACGGAGCCGTGTATAACATGGTATTGGACAAACTAATTTGCATGTCCCTGCCCAGTTTCCCAGAGTCAGTGCCATAACTTAGTTGTCTAGGCAGTAAAAGTCTTTCTTAGCATTCTGAGCAGGAAACATGTTTTTTTTACTTATTTTTAGACATCCAAATGTGAACACAAATGTACAATTTATTTACTGATGATGCAACAAAAGAGGAAATGGACTTGAATTATTATATCAGATAATTAAAAAAAGGCAAATAGTGCAACAAAATTAGTTGGAAAATCGAATTGATTGTATTGGAAAAGGAATTAGCGTTAATAGAAATCTGCATATTTCGAGTCAGACCTCACCTAGATACTGTGTCCAATTCTGGAGACTGAATGTGCAAAGGGAAATTAATAAATTAGGAACAACTTAGAGGACAGAATGGAGTCGGAGAAAATGATAGACATTTTTAAATATATCAACAGATTTAATAAAAAGCTCAGGAGGTAATATCTTACAGAAAAAATAGTAATGTAAAAACAAGAGATCATGGTTTGTATTTACAAGGTAGAATATTTAGAGGTAATGTGCATAAAGACTACTTTACAACAAAGGTAAATCATAATTAAGGAATATAAGCATGTCTGACATAAGCATAATGCCAACTTGAGATTTAATTGAGTCAAGCACTGCACAGATACAATGGGCAGACTAGATGAGCCTTTCTTATTATTTGCTGTATGAGGCCTTAGATTTTATTTGTGGATATCTCTAAATTCCGTGCCATGTATTCACTTTTCCAAACACAGACACAATATGCTTTTATAATTAATTATATGCTCATTAATGAAAATGTAGCTAAGCAACATTTTGCATCTGTTTCCAAATAAAAAAACACACAGGCCTCATGATTAAAAATCAAAATATGCTTCTTCAACAAATCCACATAAACCAACGCACAAGAGAAACTGCAGCTATAGCTGTAACCACTTCCAGCCTCAGTATTTTAATTGTATACAGTCAGAGTCTGGCTTCAGGCCTTTTATGTCAATATCGCAAGCTCTTTCTCATGCCAATGGCAGTATTTTAGAATTGTTGAACGTAAGACCTTTACATTTGTACAGTATATAAGAAGAAAATAACCAATCTCTCTGAACCATTGAGAGAATCCAGTGACTGTTAAATTACAACAGTTAAAGAATACTTCTATTTTTTATTAAGAATCCAGAAACTGATAACTTACAATAGACAAATAATACTTCTGTTTTTTATTTAAATTAAAAAATAAATATTTTATTGTTAATAAAAAGGATTATAGTTATCCAAAATAACTTAAAAGAGTCTCATCAAAACGACAAGTTGTTTTTTAAAGTAATTTTTAAAGTGCATGAAAAATGAGCTATACATTGTACTAGCCATGTTTCTCTAAAGTAAACAATGCCTGATATATTCAGATTTGCTTGTATGCATGGCCAGATTTCTCATTAGGTTAACTAGGCAGCTGTATAGGGTGCTTTCACACTACAAAATGTTACTTGGCATAAATACTGCAGTTCACAGTGGGTGAATGCTTGGAACTAGAGCGTTAAAAGTGAGAGTTAGATGCTGTGCCTAGGGGTGCAGGAGATGTAAATGTGGCTGTTTTTCTATGGCATTATTATGCAAGAAAATGCCCCCAAAAACTAATTAGCTTCTTTGGTGTGCTAATTATTAACATAGTTTGTTTTCATGCAGTTAGATCCTGTCTCCATTCTAATCAAGACTGCTGAGCCACTAGTGAGAATATTGAGCCACATATTAGCATAAACAATGTTAAATTACATTTCCATGTGGCAGCCTTTTAATATAACTGAATAGAGATCATATCTGCATCCAAGACCACTCTCAGGTTAAGTTTTAAATGCTACAGTGATACTTTAAAAAACATAAATTGGGCAGAGCATGCAATATTAATTGGGAATTTCATTAGATACATCTACAAATAGTATATTTAAATACATGTAATTTAGTGATGTGAAATAGTTGTTCAGTATCTCTTAACATTACACACTATAAATCCCTAAACTTAGTTCTCTAGTCACATATTAGATGCTCCTAGCACTTTTAAGTGCAAATCGAGGTGAAATATGTATTGTTTAGAATACTAATAACTCCAGCCTCAAGCAGTTCATTTAATATTTGCAGTAAACAAAACCTTTCTGGTACGGTTGCACCCCATCTGAGCTTAGATCATACAACGAGAATAGATAATGATGCAAGAAATGCAAATGTGCTTAGAAATGAATAGCTTTGTCTATGTAGTGTCTGCACATCCACATAAGAATGCAAGCTAGTTGAATATGGTATTGTAGAAAGGGTTTGTGTCTAGAAAATTGTCTTAGAAATACTTCTTCTTATTGCCAATTTAATTTATACGGATTTATGTCAAGCACATAGTAAACAGAAATACAAACCGTGAAATCAAGGGGTCAATTATCCAATGGTGATAAGAAGAAAATAATCAGGCAACAATATAGTATTTCTTAACATATCATCATTACTCACATATAAGTACATTATTTATTTCAATAAATATATATCTTGTTATTTTCCATTATTAAAGACTTACAGAATACAGTAGTAATCGTTATCTTTTATATATACAAAAGTATTCACCCCCCTTAGCATTTTTCATGTTTTGTTGCCTCACAACCTGGAATTAACATGTATTGTTTGAGGATTTGCATCATTTAATTTACAGAACATGCCCACAACTTTGAAGATGTTTTTTCTTTATTGTGAAGCAAACAACAAATAGGACAAAATAACAGAAAAAGTAAATGTTCATAACTATTCACCCCCCTAAAGTCAATACTTTGTAGAGCCACCTTTTGCAGCAATCACAGCTCCAAGTCGCTTTGGATAAGTCTCTATGAGTTTGCCACATCTTACCACTGGGATTTTTGCCCATTCCTCCTTGCAAAACTGCTCCAGCTCCTTCAAATTGGATGGTTTGCGCTTGTGAACAGCAATCTTTAAGTCTGACCACAGATTTTCTATTGGATTGAGGTCTGGGCTTCGACTAGGCCATTCCAACACATTTACATGTTTCCCCTTAAACCACTCAAGTGTTGCTTTAGCAGTGTGTTGGAGTCATTGTCCTGCTGGAAGGTGAACCTCCGTCCTAGCCTCAAATCACGCACAGAGTGGTACAGGTTTTGCTTAAGAATATCCCTGTATTTAGCACCATCCATCTTTCCCTCAACTCTGACCAGTTTCCAGTCCCAGCTGCTGAAAAACATCCCCACAGCATGATGCTGCCACTACCACGTTTCACTGTGGGGATGGTGTTCTTTGGGTGATGTGATGTGTTGGGTTTACGCCAGACATAGCTTTTTCTTTGATGGCCGAAAAGTTCAATTTTAGTCTCATCCAACCAGAGCACCTTCCTCCATACATTTTGGGAGTCTCCCACATGCCTTTTCGCAAACTCAAAACGTGCCATTTTGTTTTTTGCTGAAAGCAACGGCTTTCTTCTGGCCACTTTGCCATAAAGCCAAACTCTATGGAGAGTACGGCTTATTGTCGTCCTGTTTACAGATACTCCATTCTCTGCTGTGGAACTCTGCAGCTCCTCCAGGGTTACCTTAGGTCTCTGTGCGGCCTCTCTGATTAATGCCCTCTTTACCCGGTCCGTGAGTTTTGGTGGGCGGCCGTCTCTTGGCAGGTTTGCTGTTGTGCCATGTTCTTTCAGTTTGGTTATGATAAATATGATGGTGCTTCTGGGGATCATATTTTTTTTATAACCTAACCCTGACTTGTACTTCTGAACAACCTTGACCCTAACTTGTTTGGAGAGTTCCTTGGTCTTCATGGCAGAGTCTGGTTAGTGATGCCCCTTGCTTACGTGTTGCAGCCTCTGGGGGCTTTCAAAAAAGGTGGGTATATATAATGACAGATCATGTGACGCTTAGATTGCACACAGGTGGACATCATTTCACTAATTATGTGACTTCTGAAGGTAACTGGTTGCACCAGAGCTTTTTTATGGGCTTAATAACAAAGGGGGTGAATACATACGCAAATGCCAATTTTCTGTTTTCTTTTTCTAAAACAATAGTTTTATGTATATGTTCTTTTCATTTCACTTCACCCACTTAGACTATTGTGTTCTGATCCATCGCATTCAGATTAACAAAACATTGAACTTAAGGCCGTAATGAAACAAAATAGGTAAAAAGTCAAGGGGGGTGAATACTTTTGCAAGGCACTGTATACTAGTCACTTGCTTGTCAAAAATGACAGTATAATATAGTCTCTCCCCTCCCTCTCCTCACTCTCTTTCTCCCTCTCCATCTCTCTCTCTCCCTCTCTTTCTCTCTCCCTCTCCTTGTCTCTCTCCTTCTATCTTCTCCCCTCCTCTCTCCCTCTCTCCTCTCTCCCTACCTCTCCCCCTTCGGCACCCACTCTCTCTCTCTCTCTCTCTCTCTCTGTCTCTCTCTGCATCCTTTCTTTCTCTCTCCCTCTCTCTCTCCCATCCCTGTCCTCACTCTCTTTCTCCCTCTCTCTTTCTCCTCTCTCTCGCCCTCTCCTTCTTTCTTCTCCCCACCTCTCACTTACCTCTTCTCTTCCTACCTCTCTCCTTTCGGCACCCACTCTATGTCTCCTTTCTCTCTCTCTCTCCCTCTCCTCTCTCTCTCCTTCTCACTCTCTCTCTCCTCTCTCTCCATCTCCTTTCTCTCTCTCCCTCCCTCTCATCTCTCTCCCTATCCTTCTCACGCTCACTCTCTCCCTCCCTCGCCTTCTCTCCTTTGGCGGCCATTGCAAGCCCCTCAATGAGCGGTAGCACCGCTCATTGTGAGCCTCACAGTGCACAGCACGCATGAGCAACTCGCAATTTTGTGAGCGTTACACACAAACTTGCAATACGACAACTATATTTGTGATATATATATATGTATATATATATATATTTATATATATATATATATATATACAGTATATATTTGCATGACCCTGCCTAAGTTCCTAAAAATGCAGTGCAATAACTGTATTTCTTGGAATTCTGAGCAGGAAAAATGTTTTTAACTTGTTTTAGACATTCAAATGAGAACACAAATGTTCTATTTATTATATATGTATATATATATATATATATATATATATATATATATATATATATAAAAATATATATATATATATAGCTAGTTTCTATTATTATTATATTCTTCTTCTGTCCAGTTCTCTTGTTAGACATGATTTCATTTTAAGGCAGAAAGATTCTGAACTGTGTCCAAGTTTGTTAATTAATAACCTCCCAAGATAGATGCTGTCTTAGTGTTGTGCCTGATTGCTAAATCTCTCTGTATCGAGGCAACAGATGGCTTAAATTCTTGTAAAATTAAAAAAAAGTTCAGAACTCCTTGAGCTCCAAAATAAATTTAATTTTCCATTCCTAGCTAACAGTCATAAATTACAAATAGTGTACATATGCCAGCAAAAGGAACCAAGTGACTCTTGCTTTATTTAATACTTTCAATATGTACATTTTATAAATGATTATGTGTGTATAAGATAGATAGATAGATAGATAGATAGATAGATAGATAGATAGATAGATAGATAGATAGATAATATAGAAACACAGAATGAAAGCTCTGTAGAATGCTGATTTTTTTGTGCCCAAGACCTTTGTTTGAATCCTCATTATATTGATTTTACTGATTTATGATTACATGGGTTAAAAATAAAAGAGAATAAAAAAGACAAATATGGGTACTTGTTTTGTTATTTAGAATATGTACAATATTGTTTGATAAAAAAATAATTACATGTAAATATAAAAAAACCAAACAAGCCCATCCCTTGTCCGCCTTATAGGAGACACCAAGTTCATTGAGACCCGTTATATATCGGGTGCATATTGGAAAAACAAAAGTATTGCATTGATACATTATTTTATCGGGCTTATTATTCTGAGTAACAAGCTTTTAAGAGATGCAATTCTTTAAATCAAAAGCAATATTGACAAAAGATATTTGCATATCTATTGCCAAATCATCTGATTCCTTACATGCGCACTTTACCACAAGGTAGCAGATGGCATACCCATTATCCCTCCTTAATTTAACCGAAATACAATGTGTAATGCTTATTTTCATAATTAAGATTTAGAATTAATATTTTCCAAAATAGCTTCTAATTGCAATTATTATTGTTTTTATTTGTTATATGTACTGTTATTTCTGAATATTTTACTTTTAATAAGAACTATAGGATGTATGTAAATAAAGATGCAAACACTTCCAAAGATATACAGCCAACATATATGGGTATTTATCATTAAAATATTTTTACTTATGGCTTGACTACATATAATATTACATAAGAAAAACAATACAATATTATATAAGTAAAGTACACTATTTTATTTTTACTTATAGCCTTATTAAAATACGTTGAGTCTTCTATTACTTACACCACAAGCTAATGCCACAATATTAACAACCAAGACATATCTTAAAGTCATGTCAATAGCTAAATAATGTAATTGTTTTTGCATTGTAGTTGCTATTTATTTATTGTACTAATGTACAGTGGAGGTATTCTATCGCTCTTTTGCCCACCATGAGTTAAATGATTGTTGTGGTAAACTACCACTTTGGACAATATATATCTTTTTATGGGAATATAACCGCTACATGGTATTTCATTGGATAAAAATCCTATTTTTTTCCCCATGGCATGGTCAAGCTATCTTATTTATAAGAAGACTAACATATCAGGATATTTACATATATGGGAATAGGATAAAATTAGGACATAGTCTATTTTAAACTTTGCTTAAAGCTGTCTTATACCTCAGGCATCTGCTTAAAATGAGCCATGTTTAAAATGGTATTTGGATTAAAGAGCAAAGCATTTGCAGGCTCATTTGCATGTCCCTGCCTAGGTTCCCAGAGTGCTGTGAATAACTGTATTTCTTGGAATTCTTGGCGGGTAATGCGTTTTTAACGTATTTTAGACATTCAAATGTGAACACAAATGTACTATTTATTTACTGTACTACTAAATGAATAAAGATCCACTATTTTTAAATCAGATATACATCTTTTAATACAATCACTTGCATATTATTTCTCTATAAATATTCAAAATGTGTCATCTACGTAACTTTACAATTTTATCTTAGCTTGTTAAAAATATAGTATTGAGATACATTATTAATGACAATATTATTTCTAAAAGGCCCAAATGTACTATTACATTTCACATGAAGTTTCACTTTTGAGAATTTATTGATTTTTATTACAAACATTTGAGTCATTGAATGAGTAGTATGAACACAATATGTTTTCTACCTGTCACTTATCTGAAAGTGCTTTATTCCAGTAAGACTCATTCTGTGTCACATTTAATTGCCTTTGAAATTCCTGCCATTTGAATCTGTCTTCTGGAACATGCGTTTCATCATTATTTTTTAGCCTTGTTACATCAATCACCTCAACTGCTATAGAAGATTTCTGGCCTGTGAAGTGATAATTTCTTCCAGCGCCACTAATGAGGCAAGCCGTGGTCTTCAGGGAGGCGAGTTGCATTACAGACAGCAGTAGATTAAGGTGCTCTATACAGCATTATATTACCCAGTGAGCTCTTCCATATACATATGTATTTTCATCTTCTTATTTAATCACAGGTGTGAAAGTTATACCAACACCTCCAGATTAATGAAACATGAGTAAAATTATACAACTGTCACAGAGTTATAAAACAATCTTAATAAATTGTAATAAATATAATCTTGGAAAATGATGAAGTGTAGTAGTTTGTTTGCTTGTTCTTACCCACTTTGCCGAAAAGGGTAAAGCGCACCATGACTTGATGGAGTTGCAGGCTGACCTGTTGCATTCCTCCAATTTCTCAGAAGATATCACTGTGTGAAGTCGGAGATAGCAAGCGGTTACTCTCCATATTACATCTTCTAATGCAAACACAGAACAGCTAGCAATGTCTTGTTTCCCCCCAATGCCATGTGGCATACCTCCCACCACTTCATATGGCCAAAGAAGAAAAATGTTCTTGAAAAATGATGAGCTGTTAATATAATTCTGTAAACTTGAATTCTGTGTAGCCATGTTTCAAGATACTTTGAGCACAATACAGTGGCTGAGCTACTGCTGATGCAACAGGTACAACATGGTAGGGGCCCAATACTTTTTGTGCCTATGTAAAGATGGACTCTTCATTTATTAAGGGAGAAAGATATTATCAACCTTGGGTGATTTAACCAACCACATATTCTTTTTGACTTTTTTGTTCACAGGCACCTACATTGAATAGAGAAGGGCCCCAAATTTCTTGCAGCAGAGTCCTATATTCACTAGCTCTGTCACTGTCTATATAAACATATATTCTATAGAAGTCACACTCCATGTTTCTATCTTTCTCTTAGATTTGGAGGAGCTAGAGAAAGTGGTTGTGGTCAAGACTAGGAAACTGGATTCTGCCCTTACATTTTTTTTTACTTTTCTTCAACAGAGGGGCATTTGCTGAGCTTTGCCTTGGAGTTGTTGTTTATTTGTTCATTTGTGTCTGACTCTCCATAACCCTATGGACTGTAGCACATCAGGCACTTCTGTCATCAACTACCTCAAGCTCCCTCAAGCTCATGTTCATTACTTCATCACCCTCTCTGCTGTCCCCATCTCGTGTGTCTTCAGTCTTTCCCAGCATCAAAGTCTTCTTCAGGGAACTCCGTCTTCTCATTATATGAACAAAATATTTTAGCTTTAGCCCCATGATCATTTATTCCAGTGAACAGTTTGGCTTGATTTCCTGTAGTAATGATTGATTGGATCTTCTTGCAGTCCAAGGAACACTAGATAGTAAGTCACTGGTGGTGGCTTATAGTAGAGCCCTAGATAGTAGCTCATATAGTGCTTGACACTGAATTCATGAAAAAGATAAGTAATTACAATACAAGATTATGGGCTACAAAAAAAAAAACTAAGAACTTTAATTTAAATCGATTAAAACTAAGAAAACGTTGTGTTTATGTATAATATATCCCTATGATACAGAATACCATAGAAAGGGGGGAATTGAGGAGACCAAAAAGGTCTGTCCCCATCTCGTGTGTCTTCAGTCTTTCCCAGCATCAAAGTCTTCTTCAGGGAACTCCGTCTTCTCATTATATGAACAAAATATTTTAGCTTTAGCCCCATGATCATTTATTCCAGTGAACAGTTTGGCTTGATTTCCTGTAGTAATGATTGATTGGATCTTCTTGCAGTCCCAGGAACACTAAGCAGTTTTCTCCAATACCACAATTCAAAGGCATAAATTCTACAAGCTCAACCTTTTAATGGTCCAGCTCTCACATCCATATGTTCCTACTGAGAATACCATAGTTCTAACTATGCAGACCTTTGCTGATAATGAAATATCTTTATTATTTTAAGGTTATCCAGACTTGCCATAGCTTTCCTCCCTAGAAGCAAACATTGTCATTTTCAGGAGGGCCCATTGGACTCTTGAGACGTTTGGACCATTGGGGAATGCTGGCATTAACATAGACTGGTATTGCTCTGTTGGCATGAGGTGTTTAATATTGCCTACAAAATCATGGGAGTTGTTTTGCTGTCATTCATCCTGTGTCTGAGGAGCCATGTTTTACTTGTTAATATGTGATGTATGAATGGTACCCAGTCAGATTTGGTCTCTAAATGGTGTATTTTACCAGTGAGTTTTATAAAAACAGGTTATATGAGGCCATAAATTGAGGGGTACCCAGTTGAGGGGTCTGTAGAGGCCCCCTGTGTACAAGGGAAGGACCTTAGTAGACGCCTTGTCTATAGAGGGATATTTCCATTAGCACACCTGCCATGCAGCTTTCCTGGCAAGGGAAAGACAGGTAAATGACACTAATGTGCTAACTATCCCTTACAGGGCTAGCGACAGCTGGCCATACTCCTGTAGACTTACAGTCTCTTCACCACAGGAGGCAGTTAATAACACACCTGCCACACTAGTGACATGATTGACAGACAGGCCACATAGATGGAAGCAGGGAGCGTGCAGATTGGGAAATGGGGACTGGTATGGCTTGGTGGTGAAGGGGTGAGAAAAATGTCTAAAATGTTGGATGGATGACAATTAAAGGTTGTTGTTTTCAGTTTAAACCGGCATAATCAATGTGCATGCTTTATTCCAAGGGAATAATATTTCTAAGCATTGGAAGTGTTGCAACAGACTGGAAACTCTGCCTCTAGCCACTGGGGGTTGTATTGCTGCTGACCTGTTTTCCTGCACTTTTTGGGTACTGGTGGAGGTGACATGCTATGCTGGGTTCATTGCTGCTAAACAGGGATATTCCAAAGAACCCTATGTCCTACAGGGTGAGATTGGTCTAAGGATCTGTCTGAGCCCAAAGAAACCATAGGATCATAACAAACATATTTTACTTTCAAGGCTGCATTCACCATCTGAAGAGACCCTGGAGCAAGGAAAATAAAAGCTGTCACTGCCTCCACTACTTCCCCATCTATTTGCCAGGAATTGAGCTTGCTGTTTGCCATGATCTTCGTCTTTTCAAACATTAAGTAGCAAGACAGCTTTTGCAATCTCTTCTTTCACCCTCATCAATTGGCCCTTTATTTCTTCCTTGTTTACAGCCTAGTATCATCATGAGGTTGTTGATATTTCTTGCAGCAATATTAATTCCAACTTTGGATTCATCCAGTGCGGCCATATGCATGATGTACTCTGAATATAAATTGAATAAATAAGGTGACAATATACAACCTTGTCGCACTCCTTTTCCGATTTTCAATACTTGGTTGTTTCATGTTTGGTTCTGACAATAGCTTCTTGGCCCACAAACAGATCGCACAAGAGAAGGATGAGATGGTATGGTACCCCTATCTCTGTGCATTCAGAAAATGCAATATGGAGATTCACTACAGATTTGCAGCTAATGCCTGTCCATCTTACACAGTAGCAGGGGTGGGAGGAGGGAGAGAGGTCAACATGGCAGTCCCATCAGGTCTCATGACTTATTTTACCATTATAACATCTCTTCAAAAACTTTAATCACAATTACTCACTAAACTGTAATAAAATACTTCTTAATTATCAAACCATTCATCTATAAAGCAACAGTTAACACTATTCTAAATGCATTTTCATAAATTTTATAAAAATAAAATTCAAAACTCAGTGCTAGAGCTCAAAACAACATCTCTGAGGCATACCTTCAAACTAATTGCTTTTCTTATTACAAAAAACTTCAGGGGACCATTTCAATAGCAACACACTCCCTTGGGGTCTTCACATCATATAACACATTTTTGTCCAACCATACTGAATCTTCTATAACTGTGTGATTTGTTTTTAATGACTTATTATGAAATGGTCCTCAGTTTCTGAGATAATTTCCTGTTCAGTTTAATTATCTAAAATATCAATACCGTGCTGTAACTGTGGTTTTTTTATTTTTATGGTTAGTCTTTATTAATATATATAGATTATAGCATTTTATCTACACATGCCTCCTACATTGACACTAAAGAAATTTCTATATAGTGTATACTTTCAGGAAAAACTGATGGTGTTCTTGATATAACCTGACATATTCTACCAAAACAATCCAATAAACAGCTGTCTGTTAATTGACTTCTATCATTTATATGAAATATGATGGTTTCTAAACGTGTTCTGACTACATATATAATGCAAGGAAATATACATACATAGGGCCCTATTGCAAGCCCGTAATTACCTCCAAACTGAACTTTTGGCTTCAGGTCAATTTTTTCCTAAATATTTAGATATAAATTCAATTGTCACTAACCCGTAATTGCAGGCTCACACGCAAACCATGAACCTGTAAGTCGCATTTCAGGGCATGATCATGATCAATTAAGCAAGTCCATAAGTCACATTTTAGACAATAGTAAATGAGACCATCATCATGTCAGTAAAACATGGAGCTTATGCTACAATTAGTGTTTAGGAGTACAATTTGCAATCAGACTCGCAATCCAGCAATGTAGAAATCAATAAAATCAATAAAAGCAACTTTTATAGTCCACGAGGGTTCCATGTTATGTATTAACCCCTTGATTCTCGGGATCGATATAACATGGAAATAAAACATAAAATAAATATTTTTTTATTGCTGATTTGTGAGCTTGAGACTGTTGTGCAATTAATTCTAATGTCTTTCATTGCTTCCCCAGTATTTGTAAGTCCAGTGTTGTGTGTTTATTTGCTTTTAGTGTTACGAACAGGTGTTTAACCCACTTGCGAGTCCTATCTAGTACTCGTAGAAATGCTTGATACAATTGCCATTTACGGGTTTGAAGGCAATTGAGGGCTACATGAATGTCTGTAATTGAATATGGATTTTGCATCTTTGCGTCTTCAGCACTGGTAACATTTGCGGGGATTGAAAAATCATTGGAGGAGATAGGACAGAGTTAGGGTTTTTGACAACCGCAGTGATTTTGAGCCTGTAACTCACAATTGGAATGCGAGCAGCAAAATGTAGCCAATGAAAGATCAGTGACATGTATTGGCTGCTTTGCGGCCTCATGTAATTGCGATTTGGCCAATTGAATAGTGCCAATAGTGTTTTAAAAGAAATTGCACATAATATATATATTTCATAATTAGCAGTGGTTTCAAAACCTGCTTTTCACAATCTTGGAGTTGTTCGTGAAATTCAAAAAATGAAACAAAAGATAATTACACAAAACCTAATGACTGATATATTACAAGTGAGCTCTCTCTCTCTCTCTCTCTCTCTCTCTATATATATATATATATATATATATATATATATATATATATATAGTTAGTTAGGTACAAATATTGTATTTAGCGTAACAGACTGCTTTCTAAAGATGCAGCTCTGTTTTTACCACTGAGCTATATCACAAGGATACTTCAATGGTTTTATAAGCAACATTAACATCTGCTCAGGCCAGAGCTTGCTATACACAGTGGAATCCACCTGTTTCATGCTTGAGAGACATCATCAGCGACTCAACAATCCTTTAGACAGGCAAATGGAGAACTTAACTTTCTTCTGACCACATGAGGATCATGGAGGTATACATAACATTTTTAAATGGACACTGTACAATGAAATATTTTTTAACAAATATAAATGTATTCAGGGTATGTGAGAAGATTATAGGTTACTTTCAGATTCAATCACATCCAAATGCTAATGACCACCGCTAATCCCCATCCCTCCCACCACTGAAAAACACACCCATCTTGCTCCAATTTTCAGCTATATATATACATACATATATTTAGATAGATAGATTATTTGTTTGTCCATTGCCATATTTTATATTTTCTTCATCCATATAGCAACATTATATGCAACTCCATATGCCAGACAAGCTCCTTCCAGGAAACACAAAGCTTCTAGAGCAGTCCAGGAGTTCTGGGCAGACAGGAAAACTCAGGGATTTGGTTCTAATCTATTTTGTATGCAGATCCTTTTAATACTTGTGCCTACTGTATTGATACAGCATAGGTCACTGTGACTCTTCTCCAGTCTCCATTATTTTTGAAGTTAAACAGCAAAATGATTCATCTCAGATTATGATTCAGACCTTCCTACAGCTGGGTCACAAATGTTGCTGCAACATAAAACTGCACCCACTGTATTTGTAATTGTATAATTCATATAAATTCATAAAAACACTCTATTTTGTACAATTAACATTTTATTATACAGTACATTGCAAATTTAAAGGTACACTGAAGTTGTGCTCTGTACCATCAGAATTAGTGTTGAAACGCATGTGAAACAGTGCTTTTCTTTTAAAAAAATGACCATAAGCTTATGAAATTAATCTTATTAGACTGCTTTTAATCTTCCATTGCACTGGCACAAAACATAGTGAGCTTTACAAGTCAGTGGCACTATATGCAGGTGGTCTCCGGGTTACAAATGACCTGACTTACAGATGTCCCCTACATAAGAAAGGGCTCCCAATGTATTTTGCATGAGTTTTTTTATGTTCTGTTTGTTTGACTTAAAAGAAAGAGACCAAGGGCCTCATTCAATTGCGATTTGTCCAATTGAATACGGCTCTAAATAAGCACATAGCATATTTCTTTTAAAGACGTTTTTAGTTAGTAAACATCTATCCAAAAGCAAGGTTTTCACTAACTAAAAACTTATTTCAAAAAAACATGCTATGTGCTTATTTAGAGCCCTATAAGTTGTAGTTACTGTAGCCCATAATGTAGCCCGCGAAAGTCACTGCTATTAAATTGGCCTCTTTAAGCTACCCGCATCTATTTGCTGTCGAAATCGTAACTTTGCCCATCTATGCCTTTGATCTTTCAAGCCCGCAAATGTTAAAATCGCTAAAATCGTAAATTGATATTAAATTGCAACAATTCCACAAGCCAGCAATTGCCTTTAAACCCGTTAGCAAATGTAGCCAAGAATTCTACAAGTACTAGAGAGAACACGCAAGGGGGTAAAACCCCTGTTCATAACACCGCACAAATAAACTCAATGCTGCACTTTAAAATATGGGTAAAGCGATGAAAGACATTAGAATAAATTGCACAAAAGTCTGAAGCTTGCACATAAGAAATAACAAAATAAAAATTATGTGTAATTTCAGTGTTATATAGTTCCCGGCAATCAATGTGTTTATACATATCATTGAACTCATATGGACTAGAATTATAGATTTTTGTATATTGCAACATTTCTGGATTGCGAGTCCGATCGCAAACCGGACTACTAAACACTAATTGATTGTGGTTTAAACACCATGTTTTACTGACGTCATGATGACAGTCTCATTTACTATTGGCTGTGTCTAGTTTGTAATTTACGGGCTTACTTAATTGATCATGATCATTCCCTGAAATGCTACATATGGAAGCATGGTTTACGGTTTTGGAATTTAATGAGGCCCTTATACTGGCATTCACTATATGATGCCAGTAGCTGAATAGATATACTGTATCCCTAACATACTCATATCACACCTCTTTTGCACCCAAAGTTTTATATCTAAAATGTCTATTTGCTTAATTTAAAAAAATAAACAAGTTTATTATTATTAAACAGTTTATTGTTTTTTTCAAGACATCACTACATTCTCTAGGTGAGAATATCTCTAATTTGGTATTTATGTTTACTTGGAAACCATTAGCATGAACTTGATATTCAAATATCTTATATTTTCTCATTATTTAGTGACAAAATCCCATCTGCACTACGGTATGTACAGCAAACGCTTCAGTATTTCTTCTTGACACTTTCTAAATGAAGCCCCATATGACTAATTTCACTTGGGGCACTGGTGTTGAATTTTTATTAAGTTAATTTGATGTTCCTTTCTACTGATGCTAGTAGCTAACATTCAGAAATAAAACACATGACTAATTTTGTGCAAATTATCTCACTTGGTTCATGTTAGAAAATATAATTAATGAATCACTTTGGGCATCTGGATATAATTATCAGGAGGTGCATATGCTGTCAATAACAACTCCCTGCTTACAATAAATATCACGCATATATATAGGAAACATTTCTGCATTAACAGGTGCATTTCACTGCAGATGTAATGAGTCAATCACCCAACCCTTTACTGGGCACAACCATAACATTAATATCTGTGTATATATGTGTGCATGTTTATGTATTAACATATAAATATATATTTGGTGGAAATACCCATAATTGAAGAACACTGCCACCCCAATATACAGTAGAATCCCGGTTATCTGGCACCCAACTAACCGGGACTCTCAAGCAACCAGCACTGGCATCAATTCCCCCTAAACCGCCATAATCGCCACTATCCAACAATATTCAGCAGTTCGATACTGCAAAAAAAAAAAACTAACTTTTTTCCCAATTGTTTTTTTCTGGCCCTAATGGCCCAGTTTAGGTGCTAATGACTATTTAAAGGCATTTTTGGGAGTTTAAGGGTCGTTTAGACCCTTACATTCATCAACTACACTAATCCGGCAATAGGGAGTCCCCGTGGGTGCTGGATAACAAGGAGTTTACTGTATTTGTTTCTTCTTAATTGTAATTAAAAGTAAGGATCATATGTTTGTTTGTTGGGCAGAGACCAATAAAACCCTTAAGCAATTTCAAAAAAATAAAAGTAACATTTAACTATTTTATACTGTTATCTTTTATGTTTATGCATTATTATTTGTTTATGTTTATGATCTGTATGTATAAAAAATAATAAAATATAAGTTTATATAAATAAATAAAAGTTAAAGGCATATTTAAGTTTCAGGGATTATGAAGGCATCTGATAGAGGAGAATCAGTAGTGTATGAGGTTGTCAGCTCATGGAGTTTGGAGGCAGGCAGGGCTAGGATAGCTTCTGACCCATCCAGTGGTGTCATTGTATCTGCCCCTGCTGCCGACATAAAGGTCCTGAAGGTAAATAAAATCTGCAGAATACTCATTGGTCCTGTCCAGTTACATCATGACGGGCTTGGTCAAAAATTACCTGTGTCATTATAGCTCTGTACCCTTTACTTTGCATGCTCCGTCTGAACCTTGATAAGCACAGGGAGGTGGAGAGAAGTGGCTCTGCTTGAGGGGAAAACTGACATTTTCAAAGTAAAGCATTCACTTTTATTTATATTAAACAGCATACTTTTTATAATAGCCTATGTCCAACAAACAAAAATATGACCTCAACTTGTAAATATATTGCAGTGCCCTTTTAAAAAGAATTGAAAACTTTCTCTATATTGTAGCAGCCATTTTTATCTTCAGTAAATCATTCTTGGGATTGTTTATGTAGAATAGAAAAGCACACATATAACAAAATATAATTAAAAAGGGTTTCTTGGTAAAAATGTGAGTAGAATTGTTATATAATTGAGCTTGAATGTTTGGTATCTTAGGCAAAAATAACCGGAAAATGTCCTAACTTTATGTAAGTTGCTTTATCTAAGACCAATAATTAACTCTCACAGTATGGAAGTAGTGCTCTTGACTATTATTATTTATCTAACTGGCCATGCTTTTTGATAAAGTTAAAAATAGAGATCTTTTGGGGCAATTTATTTTCAAAATACCTAACTTTCAAGCTCATTTTTACAATATAGATATTAAATAACAACATATTGACATATCTCTTTTAAATCTTCTACTATTAATTCTGCAAAAAACAGAATTTTTTGTTGTGTATAGTTGAGATTTTTTTGCGCTTCCAACTAATTTTTAGCCGTGAGGTATGAAATGAGTACAATCAGAGCTCTTGCACTGAAGCGAAAGGTACGCACTTATTCATGATTACTTATAATCTAGGAACAAACTCTTAGAAACTTTAAAACGTAATCTATTTCAAGTAGGTGGACATTCATTCTCCAGGAAAAGGAGAAAGTGCATGGATGTATATTAGTACCAGAATTAATCATTACAAATCAGTGTTGAAAAGGGTAAGCAACAGCGTGCTCATAAACTTTAGTTACGGCAAAGTCTGGAAATGATTATTGATTGCCACTCAAATTTTATAATATTCAAACTTTAATGTTCAGTAGCATTGAAAATGTTGCTTAAAAATTCAGCTGACTATGGTAATGGGATAATATACAGTTGAAGAATAGGGTACCTTTGTGTGTGTCTTTTTTGAGTCAATATTAAAGGTCTTTAGAGAAGACCTTCTATTTCATGTAAGGAGGAAGGTATGAAAGTTCAGTTGAAGCCTCCATGCTAAGCTAAATTTTCAAGTGCTTATAAATTTAAGACCATTTAATGGACTGCGTCTGGATGTCTATGTCATGACTGACTTATGGGGGCCAGGATGGGACTCCCTGAACCCCACCAGCAAGGGCCTGTGTGGCTCTTGATTGAACTGTCCCCCTACTACCCCCTGGAATGTTTGTTCTGTCAGAGAAGGCACTCTGTAGGTAGGAGATGGGGGTTGATACATTAAGCAGAAACTTCTAGTGCTGCTGTAGAATTCGGAAAATTATTGGATGTGTGTGTCTCTGGACAGATAGTCATAACATTTGCAGTTAGTTTATTGCCCTCTGAGTTGTAGAACTAGACCTGGAAACCAGTGAGGGGGTTTGTAACCCAGGTAATGGGATAGAGAAGTTACAGTAAGAAACCAGACCCCTGATATTGGGAGGGGGTTATGAGGGGTGCATGAGGGGGAATTATTTTGGTGCTGTGTAAAATATTTATGTAAGAAAGAATAAGCTAGCAGTCTGAGGGAAAAGAGTTTATAACCTTAGAGCTGAGCTTGCAACCTGTGATGTCCTGAGTTCTCCTAGGAGGTATTCTGCTGGACACTGCGAGATTAAACACAAAAGGCATGACCTAGAGAGAGAATTTTGGGGTGCACGTGTCCCCTCACTTGTGGGTCATTACACTCTAGCGTGTCCTGTGTGCTTCAATGAAGCTCTAGACTATACCATATAGAGTCACTCAAGATGAGCAGGTTATAGCAGAGTGTTCAGACAAATGGTGGTCCACTGGAGAAAGAACTGGATATCCAGTGGCTTTGCCATGAACACTTTATGGATAAGCACAACCAGAGACAAGATGTGCCTGGAGTGCTGCGGTCCATATGGTCACAGAGAGTCAGACACGACTGAACATTTAAGCAACTACAATGGACTGCTGTGATGAAAAAAAAAGTTATGTTTGAAAATGTTAAGTCTAAGAGCAAACTTAGGCAAGAAAATTTTTCCAAAAGTTAGTTTTTAATAAATGAAAAAAATGCCTCTACTAATCCCTGAAGGAGTTAATGATACTTTGGTGGACTTTGCATATAGGAGGGTCATTTACATTCCCCCAGGAGCAGGGCTTGCACTAAAATAAGTCAAATATTCAGTTCTGAACTTCATTTCTTCTACTCATAACTATGAGATCTCTTAACTGAAAATTTGGATTTGGATTGGATATTATTGTGATTTTTGAGGAAAACCATCCTTTATCCCATTTTATTATGAAAAAAGAATGTATTTTTTGTATAAGAAGTCATGCAAATATATTACAATACAAATAATGAGCATACCAGTAATATAAGGGTTATAGATGTATATGCTAAAAGAAAATAGTTTTTATTTCTCCATCTTTCCAAGTAAATGACATCACCTCCATATGTTAAATTCACAAAACGCAGAGCTCTGTGAGATACAAAGACACAAATCAGGGTGAAAGTGAAAAAAAATGATAAACCAAGCAGACATATGGACTGAGTCTAGTTTTTTGCCAAGAATCATTACCACCTAGCTCATCGCTTTCTTGTAAATATATCTCGTATTTCATACAGTGCAGTAAACTGCAACCGTATAGGTTTTATTGATGTGCACCACATTGTAGCTACTCAAAAACTATAAAAGTAAAGGTTGAAAGGCTAACTGCTCTTATTATCACTGCACAAATGAGGATCTTGGTTCCAAGGAAGTATAAAATGTGAGTGTTGTGCAGTACAAGGCAGCAAAAATACAAAAGATGAGAGAAAATAATATATTTACCTTAAAAATGCAGAAATAATTAGCAAATTAGCTGCTATCATAAGATGACTCCAAAGTCTTCCTCTCTGCTGGTCATTATCCTGTCTAATATGTTGCAAGACTGTAAAAGGATGAAAGGATGAAACCACAATCTGTTACATACTGATACCTCATGCTACACTGATACTGTAAATGATAACAAACTGATACTGTACTGATACCTCATACTACACTGATACTGTAAATGATAACAAACTGATACTGTACTGATACCTCATACTACACTGATACTGTAAATGATAACAAACTGATACTGTACTGATACCTCATACTACACTGATACTGTAAATGATAACAAACTGATACTGTACTGATACCTCATACTACACTGATACTGTAAATGATAACAAACTGATACTGTACTGATACCGCAAGCTGTACTACACTGATACTGTAAATGATAACAAACTGATACTGTACTGATACCTCATACTACACTGATACTGTAAATGATAACAAACTGATACTGTACTGATACCACAAGCTGTACTACACTGATACTGTAAATGATAACAAACTGATACTGTACTGATACCTCATACTACACTGATACTGTAAATGATAACAAACTGATACTGTACTGATACCACAAGCTGTACTACACTGATACTGTAAATGATAACAAACTGATACTGTACTGATACCTCATACTACACTGATACTGTAAATGATAACAAACTGATACTGTACTGATACCTCATACTACACTGATACTGTAAATGATAACAAACTGATACTGTACTGATACCACAAGCTGTACTACACTGATACTGTAAATGATAACAAACTGATACTGTACTGATACCTCATACTACACTGATACTGTAAATGATAACAAACTGATACTGTACTGATACCTCATACTACACTGATACTGTAAATGATAACAAACTGATACTGTACTGATACCTCATACTACACTGATACTGTAAATGATAACAAACTGATACTGTACTGATACCTCATACTACACTGATACTGTAAATGATAACAAACTGATACTGTACTGATACCGCAAGCTGTACTACACTGATACTGTAAATGATAACAAACTGATACTGTACTGATACCTCATACTACACTGATACTGTAAATGATAACAAACTGATACTGTACTGATACCACAAGCTGTACTACACTGATACTGTAAATGATAACAAACTGATACTGTACTGATACCTCATACTACACTGATACTGTAAATGATAACAAACTGATACTGTACTGATACCACAAGCTGTACTACACTGATACTGTAAATGATAACAAACTGATACTGTACTGATACCTCATACTACACTGATACTGTAAATGATAACAAACTGATACTGTACTGATACCTCATACTACACTGATACTGTAAATGATAACAAACTGATACTGTACTGATACCTCATACTACACTGATACTGTAAATGATAACAAACTGATACTGTACTGATACCACAAGCTGTACTACACTGATACTGTAAATGATAACAAACTGATACTGTACTGATACCTCATACTACACTGATACTGTAAATGATAACAAACTGATACTGTACTGATACCTCATACTACACTGATACTGTAAATGATAACAAACTGATACTGTACTGATACCTCATACTACACTGATACTGTAAATGATAACAAACTGATACTGTACTGATACCACAAGCTGTACTACACTGATACTGTAAATGATAACAAACTGATACCCTCCCCTGTGTCTCTTCCCCATCTCCCTCTATGTGTTTCTTCCCTCCTCCTATCCCTCCCCTCTAACCCCTCTCCCTCCCCTGTCTCTTTTCTCCCTCTCCCTCCTCTGTGTCTCTCTCCACTCTCTCCCTCTCCTGTCTATTTCCCCCTCCCCTCCCCTGTGTCTCTTTCCCCCTCTCCCTTCCCTGTGTCTCTTTCCCCCTCTCCCTTCCTTGTGTCTCTCCCTCCCTCCCTTGTGTCTCTTCCCCCCTCTCATCCCTTTGTCTCTTCCCCCTCCCTCAGCTGTGTCTCTTTCCCGCTCTCTCCCTGCCCTATGTCTCCCCCCTCTCTGTCTCTTTCCCACTCTCCCTCCTCCTCTCTCTCCCCTGTGTCTCTTCCACCCTCTTCTGTGTCTCTATCCCCCCTCTCCCCTGTCTCTCCCCCCCAGTCTCTCTCCTCTCCACCATGTCTCTTCCCACCAACTCCCCCCATGTCTCCCCCCCTTTCCCTATCTCTCCCCCCCTCCTGGGGCACAATGCCCATGCGCCATTTCCATCGCATACTGCGCATGAACCATTGACATAGTGTATAACCTCCCGCCACCAATGGGCATGCACGGTGGGAGCGTTACACTCTGTGACAGCTATTATATATGATTCCCAAGAATGGTCCAGGTTCTATGACAATTTAACTAGTATAAAAATGTGTTTTCCCTAGTAGACCAATCAAAAGAAAATGATGCAGACAGAGGAATTTCTATAGTAGCTGACAGATGGACAGGCCCCAGACCCCTTATATTACTATGTGATATACCAAGTAGTATAACAGAAAGTGTGCTGATGTCATCATATAATGTTTAGGGACAGCAGATGCATGAAATGAAGCCAAATATTAAAAAAAGAAGCTGTACATTGTTCCTTTGTAAGAGGGTTGTTGGTCAAATGTATGTGAAAAAGACTGAAAAGTCTACTGTGAGCCATACTAAAGGTAGGACCAGGTGGTTGAAGCCAATGTGAGACTGGGGCAGTATCTGATACATGGATAAGTAACACTTTCTAATCATTTCATAACCTTTTTTTGTCTTTTTTGTATGCTGTCAAGATTTTGCCCATTCTAGCACCAAAACAACATTTTATTTAAGAGAATTCAGACAAAACGAATGTTTAATGCCCCTTCTGCAACACTATCTTGTCGTGGTGAAGGTGCTTGTGTACTTCAATGAAGCTGTGAACTATACTATGTAGGGTCATCCAAGATAGGCAGATCATAGCAGAGAGTTCAGGCAAACGGTGGTCCACTGGAGATAAAACTGTCAACCCACTCCAGTATCTTTGTCATGAAAACCTTATGGATTAGCAAAAACAGGCACAACCTGTGCCTGGTTTAGGGTCACTGAGAGTCGGACACGACTTAGCACAATGTTGCAGAAGTTCTTTATTATAGGAAAGTCCCAGAGGCTGTGACAAAAAGTCATCTATAGGGTATGTGCGCCTATGACATATTGGGGATACTGAAGAGTTAAATTTAAAGTGTATAACATGCATAAGACATGATTGTAAATGCAATTTCACACTAGTTATAGGAAACCTGGGTTTTGTCTACTTTTCTGCTTAAAGTTATTGTGAATGTGGTAGCTAACACTGCCCCTGTTTACAAAAGGACTTATAGAAAGCTAATTAGCTTAGATAGACACAGCAAATGCATGAGCAGCATCGTTATTGGTCTTTTTGCCATCAGGAAACACAGAGAAACACAAGTATACATTTCCTCTATGGTACTATATAGTTTAACACATAGGAAACCATATATAATTAAGACTTTGAACACACCTCACGGATTACTGTACACTACTGGTCACCAATGTGACATCTTAGAATGGACAATAATAAAAATATTGTTAAACATTGGCTCCAATGGATAATCCTCTATGTAATTTGTGTAAATTCTGTATTTTTAAAGAGTTTCCAACAGTACAATTGTTCTCTCCGCCATCTTGCTTGTTACCAATACTACTTTTTATGTTGCGTTAAATTGTGTAAAGCTCCAAATCCTACTGGTGCAAGCAACGCTGCAAGTCCTCTTGAGAATGCTTTTATGTTCCTTGGAAGTTCACATAAATACGACATCTAGGAGATTTCTAGATAACGAAACACGAAATAAATATAACACCATATGTTCCTAGAACAGAAACTATTTTTTATGGAAGCAAGCAATGAAAGGAAGCAAAAAATAATCATACATAGTAAGATTTTAGATAATTTCTATAAGCTTCACATCTCTATAAAAATGTACAAAAAATACATGAAAAAATGTCCATATAAAAATGATCAGCCAGATAAAATAAGGCAGAAACACTGACAACTGAAATATATACATGTTTGAAAGAATTTTACATTGGCAAAATACATATTGATGTCTGACCTGGTTTCTGGACGCATCAATGTGTATGATAGTGGTGTTTACATCTCTAGAAAACAAGCTACCTGCTTCTGTATATAAATAAATATTAATGTCCTGGTTTCTGGAGGCATCCATAATATTTTGCTGAAGGCTATATATATGATGGTGTTTATATCTCTAGAGGACAAGCTACCTGCTTCCAAGCATGTACAGGAAAACGGGTAGGCATCATTCATAATATATTTACTTTATAAATAAATATTGATGTCTGGCCTGGTTTCTGGAGGCCTCCATAATATTTTGCTGAAGGCTATATATATGATGGTGTTTATATCTCTAGAGGACAAGCTACCTGCTTCCAAGCATGTACAGGAAAACGGGTAGGCATCATTCGTAATATATTTACTTTATAAATAAATATTGATGTCTGGCCTGGTTTCTGGAGGCATCCATGATATTTTGGTGAAGGCTATGTGTTTCATAGTGGTGTTTACATATCTAGAGGACAAGCTAGACATTGATCATAAGATATTAACTTAAATAAATAAATGTTGATGTCCTACCTGGTTCTGGAGGCATCCATGATATTTTGGTGACTTCTATAGGTATGATAGTGGTGTTTACATCTCTAGAAAACAAGATACTTGCTTCCATGCATGTACAGGGGAAAAGCTAGGCATATAATTCACCTACATAAAAAACTGTTCCACTCTCTTTCTGTTCCTTCCCCCTCACACACACCTCAGTCTCCAAGCTATCAGGAATTGTGTAAACCAGACAAGACAAAATGTTGTTAGTTTGCTACATTTTCACAAACATGTCGTTTTCCCTGAACTACGATGGTCATTGAAAAATATCCTGTGCTCTGCAGTTCCATTTAAGTGACAACTGTTTGTGAAGCAAGCGGAGCTCATTTTTCATCTTACATTACCCAATAAAGCATTTGTCCTTATCTCAAAGACATGGGCCTTAACCACTGCTGTGCAAGTAATGTTTTCCATAATTGCCTCAAAATGTAATGAGTTAAAGACTCTGAGAAATGAGTATGAATCTATCCTTATGAATACAGCACTGAGCTGCATTACCTACGGTATTAATATTAATAGCATTGACTGTTCCATTTATCTTTATTAACAGTACTGTCAATCCATAAATCTTCCAGGAAGGCAGAATGTCTCTGCATACCGGACTGAGAATAGATTAGATTATTTAACAATACAAATGAGAAGCTACTGAAGGACGTGAAGCATGTGTTACATTGACCTGTACTGAAGACATGCCTGGCCCAGTTCAGACATTTATGTGGATCCCACAAAATTAGAGAAATCAAATGTGAAAGAACTGCTTAGAAGCTGTTTCTATAGAACAGGGAAGGTTTAGGTCACGTTTGCCAATAAACTTAAAAAGATTATTGTGTATAGAAAAAAAGATACCCGCCAAAAGGGCAGTCCAGAGGCCACATGCTAGGCACATTCTCCTGCTCTCTTTCCACTGTAGTCTTTTTCAGTTGACTGTTTCTTATACCTTGCATTATACATATATTACAGCTGTGAGAAAATGTAATGCACATATATATAGTATATATATATATATATATATATATATAAAAATAAATAAATATATATATATATATATATATATATATATACTATATATATCCCTTTATAGCAGAGTAGTCAGACAAATCCTAGTCCAGACCCCACTCCAAATCCTAGACCCCACTCCAGTATATTTGCCAAGATAACTTTATGGATAAATGTGACCAGAGTCATAATGGTAGATGTGCCTGGTGTGGTATATAGGGTCACAGAGAGTTGGATATGACTGAAAGACTGAACAACAATATATATATATCCTGAGCTTTGTCCAAAGCAGGCATATGCTTAAAGGAATCCATGTTTAAAATGTTAATGGATTGCAAGAGCGAAGCCTTTGTGGACAATGTCCCTGTCTAGGCTCCCAGAATGCAGTAGAATAACTGTATTTCTCGGAATTCTGAGCAGGAAACTATTTTTTTAAACTCGTTTTAGACATTCAAATGTGAACACAAATGTACTATTTATATACTATATATATATATATATATATATATATATATATATATATATATATATTGTTCAGTCCTTCAGTCATTTCTGACTCTCAGTGAACGTATGGACGCAGTACACCAGGCACATCTGTATGTTTCTGATTGTCCTTATCCATAAGGTTTTCCTGTAAGTTACTTCTCCAGTGGATCATGATTTCTCTGACTATTCTGCCTGCCGATCTTGGGTGATCCTACATGGTATAGCTCACAGCTTAATTGAGGTACACAAGCCTCTTCGCCACTATTTTACTATATAAAGATTATTATCTGCCACTACCCTAACCCTAACACTAACCCAAAGAACAAATTGAACGGCGATGAAACAAGAAGTATACTGTATTTGTATTTATCAGTGCAGGGATCAGTGGGGGAGGAGAGAACAGGTAGAAGTCCAGAGCTTTTATCTGACCACTAGATAAGATTAAACCTGACACCACACACCTTCCCTATAACTGGCTCATTCAATGCAACTATAATTCTCCAGAAATGTAAACGACCGTCTCACACACAAAAAATCCACCAATGTATCATGGATCTCTCCAGGGTCCAGCAGAGAAATGATTCTTATTACAAACTAGCTGTATGACATTTTCCTCCTTAAATATGCTCTTAGTCAGGCTCAAAGTTTTCAAACATGTACTTTTTATTGTGTAGTGGTCCTTTAACAGTCGGACCCTTAATTCCAAAAGAGGGACAGTTTGGAAATATTATCCTGTCTCTGCATAATTGCCTGTTTAACTTCTGTTTTTTGTAAAAAAAAAAAAAAAAAAAAATGAATAAAATTGCTACTGTGATACTTAGTGAATCTATCCCTATATGTCATATCAAGACTAACTTGTCTCTCAATTTGTTCTTTTGCTTGTGTATGATATTCCTGAACAACCAGTTTCCCTAATGGCACCTTTATGGAATGCTCCCAAAAACGGCTTAATTATTGAGTGACATAAAGCCTGTGTTTGTATTACTCTGTCATTCCCGAGTTATTCTCCATAGGACGGCCTAGGTCAGTGTACACAGGCTAAGCCTGCCCTGGCGATTAACAGAGGATTTCAGCATCTTACCTAATGCAATTATTGACCCTCATTATAACATTCTCTCACGTGCGTAATGATTGGTTATTTCTCTCCATGAAGAAGGTAGCTCCTGCTTTCCTTTTTCTAAATCGTGGGTGCAGTAGCCATATTTGTTACTGGCACAGTGATTGTTACGCATGTACAGTGCCAGTAAGTACTGACTTAAGAATAGGAATATATAACTGGCTTCCAAGGTCAGCCATGTTAACATGATTTGATAAGGAGATTTTTTAAAGGCATATCTAAGTTCAATGGATTATGAATGCATCAAATAGAGGAGAATCAGTAGTGTATGAAAACATTTGTGCATGAGAAAATACCAATATAAACATTGATAAACTTACCCCAAAGTTTGCTAAATCTCTTGAGTTTGCAAGCAGCTGATTTTCAGCATTAACACCTGGAAATCCCTGGTAAAATTAGCATAAAATTCATAATTCGTATTGGCCAATCACAGGCAGCTAATACATTCTATCAATCTGTGACAACAGTGTGTGCAGGGAGGAATCATGGGATGTGTAGCACCTGCACATGGAAGCAAGGAGAAGTCAGATCTCAGTGCATTTCTGAATTGTGCAGCTGTTGGCTTGAAGGTTAATACAGGGTTAAAAACAGTACCCAAATGCATTGTTTCTATTGGTAGGTACCAGGTGCCTATATAGGCAGGTCTAGGGGTGAGAAAAATCAATTTTATTTTTAAATAAAATAAATCTGTATGTGTATAGAATGACTCAATGTAATGTGTGTGTCTAATATAAGCAGCCTACATAAGGAAGCTTAGATATACCTATCAATATGCTGATACTTGTGTATGGTGTCCATAATTTTTTGGACATATTTAAATTAATAATAGCAAATTATTTAAAATTACTAATGAGTTATCTGCAGTGATTTAAAACTATCTTCAGCTTAACAAGATAAACACATGCAAATTAAATATTGAACACGTACTCTTATGCCCATCTGCTTGCATGGCATGATGTTTAGAAAAAGTTGGTCACACCTTGCCTTGAAGTATATCTGCCAAGAAATAATGGGTTTGCTTAGGCAGTCAGTGTAGCTGTGCAAATTATACCCATATAGCAAAAAGCTATTCATGTTTGCCAGCAATTAAACCTTGGCCCTACATATCTGTTTATCCTTTATCACACCTGTTGGGGTTCCAATGCCAAAAAACACCAGTAAAAGTGAATATCGGAAAAAAAAGTCAACTTTAACACCTCCTGATAACAGCTGTTGCCATTGCACCTGCACAGAACATGCACAGACTGGAAGTTCTATAGTTTAATAAATGATTGTGTTGGCATGTTAGGTCTACATTCTGCGGAGCCCAGGGACATATGCCAGTGTTCATACTGGAAAGACTGGTATCCATCATTAAAATGGATAAATAATTTGAAAACATAGATTTTGGCCAAAACACACAATAGTAATGTGTATACTTTTTATGATATTTTATAAATAGCTCTGAATGCTCTGTTTAGTAACACATATTATTTTCACCGTGCTGCCTTAGACACCCCTAACTAAGTAATTATATGTTTCCGTCTTTATAGGTGGATTATTTTCTTATCGTAATATGTATCATTATACCAGAGTTTAAACTGTTACCGGATATTTCTTAGGGCGTTAGAAACAATTATTTAGGACAGATGAAGAGGTTTGTGCTTTAAAAATACCCTATGAGAAAATAATGGTGTTAAAAAATCAAGCCACTATTAAACAACAATAACAATAAGTATAATGAAAAATTAAAACATATGTTTGAAAAGCATGATTAAGTATGAAAAAAGTCTTAAAGCTAGTTTGTAATTAGGAAAAAGTCTTGATGCATTTGCATATGCATAGAGGCATCCATGACGCCAGCATGATCCATATTATGGCTAAAGATTAAATAATCAGACTGACACCAGATTGGTAGTACAACGGGCCACAGCTTTATTAATTAAACATCATTTAACATAACCAATAAATAACATAGGAGGAGGAGCCCCGACCAAGGTCAGTGATCTCACTCTTTGGGCCCGCGCCCAGGGTCCCCCGATGCTTCCTTAAGCACGCCCTTGAGGTAGGGCAACACCCATTTTAGAATCTGGGCCGGGCCACTTCCCTCCCGCCAATTCATAACATAACCAACAATTACACAATAACGACAACCTTCCATACTCCTCAACGTCAAATGACATATATCCAACTTAGTATATATATTATTAATTTAAAGTTTTTTTTTACAATATCCGACAATAACCCAACAAAACCTGTCTTATACAATTGTCTAACAAATGGGCTGGGTGGGAGGGAATCCTAAAGTAATCGCCGTCGCGGAGTGCCGCAAAAGCCTGCGAAACGGGCCGAAGTCTCGCCCCCCTACCAATAGCGTGCGCCCAGGCTCCGCTTTGTCACGCAACGCTATGTCAGACCCACGGAGCCAAGACACTTTGGTGAAGGTCGGATGTGTGAGAGGGACATTTACATGGCTAGAGAAGTAGGACTTGCAATCATCCTTGTAACTGCTTGATAATAATGTGTGAAAGGATTGGGTAGGTGTCATATTCTAAAAACTCGAATGATAACAATTCCCCCCACAATTCTCGCTCATCCTCCACCACTCCATTCACTGTTCAGTAGATAAGAGTATGCCCTCAGGTTCCAACTTATCAAGAAATGCTCAAGACAGACAAGATAGACATTTTATATTAACAGACATTGGACCCCATTCCAATCTTTCATGCAGGCTTTTATGGTGCAAGTTGTCCAGTATCGTACTAACCTATTTCAATCTCTAAAAATGTCAGCACTGAGTGAATGCAGTGCTGAATAACCTAAAATGAGCTGCTTTATTCCGTTACGGTGACCTGTCAAATTCAATCTTCCCCTCGAGCCATTCCAGTTGTGTCTAACGGTGCTTCGCTCAAGATACATTCTGCATGTAAGCCCTTTTTCCTTCCCCAAAGTTTTTTAACCAATCAGAATGCTCAGATGGACATTATCAGCCTGAGTATTCTGATTGGTTAAAAAACTTTTCCCATGCAAAACGAGTAGGATCTCATCTCAAGATCAATTCTGATAGGCTGAAATATGAGTGATTCGTATCTCAACCAATCAGAAGACAGAAGAAAAATCCTATTTAATCTGAAAAAAGCGCCGCAAAAAAACATTTGCAGCAGGGGTGCTCCTCGTAAAAGGAGCTCCATTAGTTTCAACAATTTGTTTTTTAGAAGGGTTTTTAAGTCTAGAGCCATTTCAAAGACCCAGAAGATGAGGATCCGCTGGCTTCATGCAAAAATGAATCTTCAATCAACACGGATAGCCCTCTTTATTTAATGTAGTTCTATTTATTTTTTTATTGTATTTAATCCATTTTTATTTTAGTTCTTTTTTTCAGTAGTTCTTTTTTATTTTATTGCAATTTATTTATTATTTTTGTAATTTAGTTATTTTTTTATTTTTTGTAGATTAATAGATTTGAATAATTGAAGTTAGTGTAGTATTCATTTATGTACTCTGGGTGCCATGGGGGTCATGGCGGTCATTGAGGTTAACTTTACAGACCCCAATATTAGTATCATGGAGTCGTTTAAGAACCTACATGGTAGTTAGGAATAATTTTAAGTACCATGGGGGCCCTTTAAGGACCCCATGGGATAGGGTTAATTTTACATGCCACAGTGGCACTTACAGAATCTCATATAGATGCCATGGAGGTCCTTCCATATAGGCTTATATTAGATGTCATGGAAGTCTTGTTCATACTTCAGAAGTATGTGTTTTTTCAGTGGTCCTTTAAAAAAGTAATAAACACAATAAAGGGGGAAGGGGGGAAAGGAAAGTTGGAACGTAGACACTGTTCCCTGGTGAATGAAACACCATTCATAAAGGTAACAAGCAAAGATTAGAAAGTATAATCAAGGATTACAGACAAAATGGACATTTTGACTGTAATCCCTGATCATACTTTCTAATTTTTGCTTGTGTCCTTTAAAAAAGAGCATAACGTGTCATCTGTATACCTTTAATGAGCAAACTCTAGTACTTATTTAAAAAGATGCTGACCTCATAGCTTCATTTTGAAGCCAAAGAGTATAAAATCGTAATCTCTGTTCTAAAGTTCATCTGTTCCAAGCACCTTTAAAGGAATACTGAACACATAATGAATATTTCTTATATATTTATTTATATAAATGCATGTTGCCTTCTGAATATATGTTAATACATAATTCTCACAAGGATAAAATGTATCTTAGTCCTGAACACCTCAGTCCTGTATGACTAGTTCTTTTTTTTATAAGGCAGCCAAGCCCTGCTTTACATTTTGGATGTAATGTAGTAGCAGCATGTGCGTGATGAAGTCAAGCTTGAACAAAATAGCTGCACCAGTATAGGGCCTGCAACTACCACTGAACTATAGCACTTACACAGGAATGTGGAGTTGGAGTCCAGGGTCACCATTTTAAAGGGACATTTATCTCAGCACAACTTGGAGCACAACTGAAGAAGTCCAAAATTGGACGAAACGCGTTTGGTCGCACATATATTTGCTTATGTTGGGCATATATATAAATATATATATATATATATATATATATATATATATATGTTTTTTACTTTTATTTTTATTATTTTTTAGTGTATTATATTACCTACCTGGTTTTTGGTGTATACTATTGCCACTTTACTGCAATTGTCAGTTTTTCTGGACAGGTCTCATTCAGACATTTAGGTCTGACCTGCAACAGTATGACTAATTTTTGATACCTATGTAAAGTTTTATATATTTATACTACTTTTTAATAAAGACATCTTCAACGTTTACCTACCAGTACATGTACAGTATGAGTCTTTTTTGGTAGTATAGCTGCAATATACTTACCCAACTGGGACACTACATGTGGAGATTGCAGACTTAACACACCCACATATATGATATTTGGGTGGATTCCATCTTTTCCACTCCTAAGAATAGGAGCTTTCTGACTAACAACGGACCATTGAAGACTCACCACAGACGTAAGGATTACCCACATATCCGTGATGATCTGATGAGAGAGTCCCCCTGATGTGCCTTCCATGCCTCATGTGCTGAGGTCACCAAATGTGAGTTTTTTACCCTCTTTAGCGCTCAGTATTGACTTCTACAAAGGATTATACCAGTTATTTTGCACTAGAAGGTGGTGCGCTTCTCGCCCCCGTTTTTGCTCCTAAAAACATGTTGACATAATTTTAGATTTTTTTATATGGGTACCCTTTTCACAGAAAAATAATAAATGAAGAGCCCAGGAATCAATGAGTTTATACATATCAGGCCACCCACATGGACTAGAACAGTATTGGCATTCATTTTTATTATTTTGTATTTTGTATGATTGCATATTGGACCCCCAAACGCTAATTGATTGACATGTAACCTCCATCTTATACTGCCTTAATGATGACTGTCTCATTTTCTATTGGCTGTTTCTAAATAGGTAGTTAAGGCCTTGCTTAATTGATCATGTTTACACTCTGAAATGCTACTTACGATTGCATGGTTTACGTTTTTTGCTTTTGGCCCGTAACTTGCGGGCTTGTTCAATTGAATAGCACTGTAATTGTAGCAGAGTTCAAGCTCGCAGCAAGCCCGCAGACATACGGGCTGTATACCGAGAGATGCGGGCTTCTAATTGAATCAGGCTCAAAGTGTCTGTTTACATGAGACTCTGACATTTCCCCAGACAGTCACAGCAACAGCTCCATGCAAAGAGCTGAAGCAGAAGAGAGTTAACCCTTCACAAATTCATCTGTGCAAAGAAATAACTTCTATATACTCCTAAATGTGTTACTTGTGGGTTAACTGATTGCTGCAGCATTCTTGAATGCAGAGAAAATCCATAAATAAATCTGTGTTCATGGAGTCTACACTGCTCAGTGTCCACAGATGTTGTTAATTAGTCAGGAGTGTTTTTGTGAACAGACCTACCAAATTTTTAGCTATTATTAGTGTAATCTAAGAAAAAAATAAAATAGATTTTTTTTAACATAGAATCATGTGCTCTTTCACACTATGAAGAGCACTTATAGTGAGGTAAATGGTAATTTAATAATGACAGTTGATTATTTATAGAAGTCTATTTACTTTTTATGGTGCCCATAATGATATGGCCATATTTATATTAACAATGAGTTTTTAAATCTGCATAGCGTTTGTTATTCTGTGACCCTTAAAACACCAAGATTGACAAAATGAATGCAAAATTCTTTTGTATCCTCATCATAAAATGCATTGTATTTGCCAGCAAATCCCTTTCCCTTACATCCCAGCCTATACAAAACCTCTCCTTATCTACAAAACGCAGCTATAATATATAGGCTTATTGTACTTCAATCAGATATTTTTAGGTACAGCAGTCAATTCAACAGAGATAATGCTAAAATAATGTGTGTTCTTAATGTGATGCTGTACTGCTGGATAACAGGGGCAAAATGATCTCAAATCAAGAGCTTATTTTCCATAAGCCATTAAAGATTGCTGCAGTATAGATTCAGTGCTTGTCCGAACCTTTGAATAGAGAAATGCGATGTACTATACAGCAAAGCGCAGCATCAACAGCCATTCTGTAAAACAGTGTATTATTACTAAGGAATAGATACAGTGTAATAAACTTACAGACTCTACCAGCCAATGTTGGTGTATGGGTCATCTACATCCTATAATTTGTATTATAAAGCTTCTGCCAACAATACAATTTAAAATATAACTATGTATGAGAGCCTTTGCAACCAAAGACTACAATAGTAGGTATAAGGGGAGATTTTACTCTTTACACATAATAAAAACATCTCCTAAAAGCAGAAATTCAACTGATTAATATGTGTTTAACCTAAATCATTTCACAACATATACACATATATATTGAGCTTTGTTGTTGTTTAGTCAGTGGTGTCCGACACTCCGTGATCTTATGGACAGAAGCACGCCAGACACATCTATCATTATATCCCTGGTTGTGATTATCTATAAGGTTTTCTTGGCAAATATACTAGTGGGTTGCCAGATCCTTTCCCAGAGGATCAGGATTTGTCTGATCTCTCTGCTATGACCTGCCCATCTTGGGTGACTCTACATGGTATAGCTCACTGCTTCACAAGCCCCCTCACCACAACAAGGTAGTGATCCAGAAGGGGATACAGTATATCGAGCACTAAGGACTAATAACATAGGTTTCCTGATGACCTAAGCAAGATAATAGCCGATCATTTGTGTATGATTTAAAAACAGCAAGGGTATTGCACCCTCTTTCTATCCCTGAAATCACTTTTGTCACTATAGCTAGATGAATGCAGGCTGAATGCAAGCCATATTCCAAAAACAATCACTGCAATTGGCAATTTTTATTAAAGATCTTAGCTATAACTGGACCATGATGAAGATTGTACTGACATTTATGGATAAACTAGTATCTAGTTTGGTAGCAAAAATAAATGTTATATATAACATACATGTTATATAAAATAAACCAAGTCTATATACGTTGTATACTTATAATTCTGTGCTCAGCATCAAAGCCAAACTTGCTTCCTTTGACTATTACTCATAACGTATAATTCTCATATTCATTCTGCTATGGAAAACTTGTTTTTGGTGGTTATGAGCCGTTGCTTTTTGAGAATGTTCTTTTTCTACATGAGTGCTCTCTAAATTCTGCACACGGGGAGGCTGCTTTTGTACAGAAACCAGACTGCTCCATCTACTGAAATTTTCAATTCAACACAAATATGCTTTATCTTGGAGACAAAAGAGGGAGGTAGAGAGGTAACATACATTTGAATATATGAACAGAGAGGCTCGGCACTCAGGAGGGATAGACACTGATGCACACAATAATATAAGTTTAAATTTGATGCTGTGCACGGATGACAAAGGTATATACAACCCTATTAAATTACCTCACTGTGTAAAACCGTAGCCGTAACGTAGCACGCAAGACTTACGGCTATTAAATTAGCCCCGTAAAGCAACCTGCTAACGACTTGCGGGTTACAGGCAGGAAAACCCTACGGGTTGTGGAAAAGTGAACTCTGCGGCGCAAATCCTTTAATCTGTCAAGCGCGTAACTGTTACGTTCGCAATTAGCTATTGAATTGCTACGAATCCACTGGCGTTCAAAGCCACACATGGAGTCAAAAAGCCAATGTGTATTAGAGAGGACCCGCAAGGGGGTTAAAGTCCTATCCATAGCACTGTAAATGCAAATATCAACTCAATACTGTACTTATAATTAATGGGAAAGAGACATTAGGTATTAGAATTAATAGCACAACATTCTCAAGCTCGTAAATCTGCAATATACAGTAAAATACATTTATTTCTGTTTCATTTCTGTGTTATATCGATCCCGGCAATCAATGTGTTAATACATATAATGGAACTCGCATGGACTAGAATATCATATTTACTAATTTATTAATATTGCATTATTTCTGGAATGCGGGTCCGATCGAAACTCGTAATTGAAACCCGTAAGGCTTTGAAATCTAACCTCCATATTTCAGTGATGTAATGATGACGATCTCTTTTGCCATTGGCTCCGTCTAAACCCGTAACTACGGGTTTGACTCATTGATCATGTTCACGGCCGCACATCCAATGTGCGCAAGAATGGTTTACGGGTTTGCGTCTACGGCAGCATGGTTCAATGTAATAGCTCTGTAAGAGCTCGGAGAGAGTCGGACTGAGCGACTAAACAACAATCAATGTGTATAGTGTTTTACAAAGTACAAAATAATTCGATAAATAATAACAAGGGATTATATAGCCCCATTTGTAATGTATTTATATGGGAAAGACACATACATACACATTATGATAACACTGTAAGTGCACATGTAAGATATTATTAAGTGTATTCACAAAGGGAGCTGTTGGAAGCATCTTTAAAGAGGTGATTTCTAAACAGAGCCTTGAAAGCAGTGAAATGATGGATTTTTTCTATATTGTGCGGCAGAGCGTTTCAGAGGTGTGGGGGCTACTAGTGAGAGATTTAGCTGTATCTGTATGAACAGTGAGAAGACATCCTGAGCAGAGGGAAGACGTCCTGGGTATAGAGAGAGATGAGAAGAGAGATATAAGGAGGAGATGAAGAGGGAATAGCCTGGAAATAGAGGACGAGAAATTGTCATATTTCCATTATATATATAAAACACTACTCATTTTGGTGTATTTCTATATGGCTGAAATGATGGAAGGTTGATGTGCAATTCACAATGTTTCGGACACTCTTATAACAACACATATTTTCTTTGCAATCTTCAGTTCAGAGATAGTCTTTGCAAAGTTTCTGTCAATCTGGAGCCCATCACAATGTAAGGAGGATGTTTCCAGTCCTATAATTTTTTTGCAGGACACATTTTGCATTTGTTTTTATTACTTTTTGAGTAGATTCCACAAATGTTACACCAGTGAAAATGCACATTATAATTATCTGTATTGTAATATAAGTACCATATGTTTGAAGTCTGACAGGGAGTTATTTTTTCAGGAATTAATCCGAGTTATCACACTTTTACAAAGTGTGGCTATTAATATAACTGTGATTACCAAACCTGTTGTGTTATAATAAAGATTGAAGATGCAGTCACACATTTGCATATGAAAGTTCAAGTTTTAAATATTAAAGGGCCACTTTACTGGTCTTTTAAGGGACTCGGTTAAGAAAAAAGCTTTATAAAACTTTAATTGTGCATTTAAACAACAAATTAATATTCTTTAATTATGCCCCATAGCCAGTATGAGCTTATCTATCCACCCAGTATTATTGTTTTTGGAGTGGGATCCACCCAAAGGGGAATGTTCATATTATAGCAGGAGACTAGAAAGTGTATGTGTGTACATTGCTAGCAGCTCATGTTACTCTACTGCATGCTACTGATGTCTATTTTAAAGAGGGGTCGCAAAATATTTTCTATTTAGTACTTACCTCTGGGCGGCTCCCACACCAGAGACAATTCATAATTCAGAGAGATCTGGAGCTCATACAGCCTGAGGGCATGATTTAAAAAGTAATTCATTGTTTAAATGAACAATTTTAGTATAATCATTTTTTTGTTATTAAGCCCTTCCTACTTTTTAGCAGGCCTTTTAGAAGACCAGTAAATATATTCTGCATGGTTCATAGAAACATAGAATCATATACTTGTTTGCATATAAAAAACTAAAAAAGCCCATCTAGTATAGCCATCAATTAAGCTTTTTTTTCCTGCAATATAATATTTCCCAAGTCCCTTTCCTCTTCTGATGCCGGCATCAAATGGCCATTATTCTGCTTGTGGGTTTTTGCATCCTAAGTGAATCACTTTCTGGCTTTTAAATGCCACATCCAGTGCATTTTTGTATGTATATGTTTTTTAAACATATATACACTACATGTATAAACACTTGAGTCCATGTAACATGAGTAAACTATGCAAGGTCAAATAGCTAACTGAGAGCATATAGCCAGTGCTAACCCACCCTCATAATGAGCAACGCTAACAAGTAAATCTCCTAATTTCATGGCTCACTGCCAAGCATCTATTAATTAATCTTTATCCCACTATAGAATGATAATATGTTATGCGTGTTCTTCCGGACTCTTTGCTGGGAAACCTTCTCTAGTTCCAGACATTAGTCGGGAAGTAAAACATTCAGTGGGTCAAGTGTATTATTATCTTGTCTATAAGTACACAGTCATTAACAAAAATCTATATCCATAAACCTGCGTAGCCATTGTATCTGCTAACAATAAGAGCAAAACACTGGTGGCTGTGAGGATGGGTGTGTATCCGGAGTAAGAAAACATATTGCTATCTGATTAAATTAATCTATCCAATATATTTATTTAAAGTCCTATTGAAAGTAATCGTTGTTTTAACTAAAATTTCAACTTAGAAAACTACGCATGTGTCATGGGTGCTTCCATTTTAAATAGCTAATACTATAGATATAATACTTCAGTGATCCTTTAAGTCCTTTTTTAAGTCAACTTAAGCAGAATGAAGCAGAATCAGTCATTATTTTAGATCTTTATTGTTGCATAGCATGCCATGTTGCACAGCTGTGACCCAAGGCTACACCCATTGGAAGGGTCTCCATGCTACCAATGTCTCCTCCTGTTAAGACCCACCAAATGTCACTGTCTGCTTGTAGCAGTACACTGGTAGTGTAAATCCCCTCCCATGAGAGTTGTGCATAATGGCAGCTTACATGAGGAAGAACAGGAAGAAAGGGTTGTTTGTACATGATGCTTCTGTGATATTTTTCCAATAGGAAGTAGACATCAGACACTTCAGTGACGTGTTTTGATGCTCCTACAAGAGTTAGTCAGATTACCATTGTTGTCATATTTCTAAAATCAACTCTTTAAAAGAACTAAACTTAAAAATATGCAACATGTTTTAGGATGTAAAAATATACAGGCTCTTGTTTTTATATGCAATTATGCTGTTATGTAATCTGCCATTTTAGCTTTAGCAGATCCACTTCCTGAAATCGGAGGAGATTTTGAATAAACAGGAATTACCCTTCTGCCCAATGACAATGTGGCTAAACGGAAGGTCATTAGTTTACATGGCTACATCTAACTGAGAAAGTAGCAGAAAAAAAAGAGGAACAGAAAAATTGCTTATAAAAGTTACAAAATATAAAAATAGTGTTCATTAATTAACTTTCTAAAAACATGTTTGCCTATTATAATGTTTAGTTATTTAAAAAAAGAATAGAAAAAAAAAATATATAAAAAAAGACGTCTCCTTTTGGATTGCTACCTTGTCATGGTGAAAGGGCCTGTGTACTTCAATGAAGCTGTGAGCTATACCATGTAGGGTCCCCCAAGATGGGCAGGTCATGGCAGAGAGGTCAGACAAATTGCGGTCTAGCGGAGAAGGAACTGGCAACCCACTCCAGTATCCTTGCCAAGGAATCCATATGGATAAGCACAACCAGAAACACAGACAGATGTGCCTGGTGTGCTGTGTCCATATGGTCACGATAGTCAGACACGCCTGAAGGACTGATCATCAACAACAGAAAAATAATATTTTCCATAACTTGAAAAATATTGCAATACTGGTTGTAATTTAATACAATAAAATCAACTCTGCTGAGAAATTAACTATTTTTTATATGGATTCAGATTTAAATTAATTCAATTTAATAAGAAGCCAGGGTTTACATGTAAGTATATTATACTTTACATGTGTATCTGTTTTACCAGTGGGAAATAAGAATAAAATACAGTATATAATTTCTGTTGCAGTTTTGTTCAATCATGGTACGTACAAATAGGTTATACGCAGATGGAAGAATCAGTTGGGCTCAAAGCCCCTTTACAGGTGTGGAATATAAGCAGAGCGTTAAAAACAAACACGTCGCTTTGAAAGGTTTAAACCCATAGCCTTTCCTGGAGAAGATTTCCCCCGGGCATTCTGTTATGACACAAATTCTTTTGAATCCATGACTTAAATTGTTACAAACAGAGTAGCTTGTAGCTGTGGCAGCCCATGTACTGCGGTGATACGCGGTATTAAGCTTATTTCAGTACAAATAACATTGGTTTTTCTGGTTTGCTTATTTGGATATGTTTTTCCATTTGTTATCAGAAGTACGCAGAAGCAACATGGCCGAGAAGGTAGCCAAATGAAAATGATTATTGTACAAAAGAAGAACTAAAATGCAAACTCAATTGTAAATGTAAGCTAGAAAAGTGTTCACTGAAAGGTTGGATTATGAGCAGATACATAAAATCATATCTTTAATTTTTAACATGCAAAGACATGGAAATACTACATGAAAAAATAGCTTAACGATGTATCTAAGTTTCACTGTTTTTCCCTTTCTCTAATATAACACATGCATTTTATATCAAAAACACATTACATCAAGTCATTGTTAAAACATTTACTTAAATGAAGAGTTGCTATTGGTAAGTACACAGTGCCTCTGTAAGCAACTCTGGGGGTGTGGAAAACAAGTTATATGTTTAAATAAAATAATTTATTATTGTTTATTTATAAAAATAAAGCTTGTTTTCCACACCCCCAGAGCTGCTTACAGAGGCAATGTGTACTTACCAATAGCAACGCTTCATTTAGGTAAATGTTTTAACAACAGCAACACAGTGCAGAATCTGTATAGGGTTAAAAGAAGACTACGCATTCCATGATGCTTTGTTGTACAAACTGCCATCACAAATTGAAACAATATTTTGAAGTTGCCTGTGATTGGCCAAAACCAATTATGAATTTTATGCTAATTTTAGCAGGGAATGTCTTAACTCTCTATAGCAACTGCTCGAAAGATTTAGCAAGCCTTAGAGTAAGTTTAACAATGTTTATTTTGGTATTTTTTCATGCAAAAAATGTTTTCATACACTACTAACTCTCCACTATCAGATGCATTCATAATCCAGGAAACTTAAATACGCTTTTGAGTTTGACATAACTAAATTGCAGTTACAAGTGAATCTGTTAAACTGAATAATATAAGTTTGATTGACAATTAGCAGTAAGTGTCAGCTCTAAGTTTGATAATTAGCACTCTTGTGTGGGTTTTTAAAGCAACTAACAGAGTTCCAAGAGGCCAAGTAGTTGGTGCCTGAATTGTTGGTGTATCAGCCAAAAAAAGGCTGCAAAATGATTTAATGCGTCAGTATAGCTTCAGAATTACCCCAGAACTGAATTATCTGCTCTGTGACTCAACCAAAAACTGTATATGGTGAGATTCACTAAGCTGGAATTTATGGGAAAACTGCCATTTGGAAACACCCAGTATCCAAGGCTAATGCACAAAGACACAAAACCTGGTGTAAGGAGCACAAAACCAGAAACACTGAGCAAAGGAGAGAAGTAATATGGCCTGATCAATCATCATTCACCCTATTTCCTACATCCACGCAGGTTTATTTTCAGAGAAAGCCAAAGGATGCCATCCTCCCACCATGTTTGGTGCCATTTCAAGAACCATAATTGAAACTGTTCTAAAGGCAAAGGTTGGCCATATTCCCTTTAAGGTACTTGACATTAATATACATTTTAAGCACTTCTATTAATGTATCCATCCCTGTACATGCCCTTCACAGTATTCACAAAGCTCTATTTCATAGTAACCACACATGTCAATATTTGTTGTATCTAGGTATGATGCCCATCACAGTATACATTTATTAAAACACAGCTATTCAACATTGTCACCTGGAGGCTTGCTCAGTTCATGTTGTAATATGTAGAATTCATTTGAGATAATCCTTTATCTACAGCATGAATCACGTGTCTTAAAAGAAATATAATTCAATAATAATCATGTTAAAATGTTTTTTTTTAGAAATAGATTTGCTTTAATTGATAAGTGCAAATTTGTAAATTACTATTTTTGGGTGATTAAGTGGTTAGGATGCAGGTGCTTTTACCACAGCATCCTGGGTTCGAATCCAGCCAGGGAACCAAGAGGTCACACTGGTCAGTACTTGGATGGGAGACCACCTGCGAATAGCAGGATCTGTATTCTGTGACCCACTGGAGAAGGAACTGGCAACCCACTCGAGTATCTCTGCCATGAGAACCAAGTGGATCAGCATGGTGTGTTGTCCATGAGGTCATGGAGAGTCGGACACGACTGAGCGACGCCATTTACATTTTTATAAATAGATCACAGTAAATTCACACATTGATGGTTCTGAAAGTACATTTCCCACCATATATTTATTAAAATGTCTGCTTTTGATTTAATGTAATTAGAAGATTTTTAAAAAAATGTTCAGTTGGTCAGACATGTCCGACTCTCTGTGACCCTATGGACCACAGTACTACATGCACTATCATTATGTCTCTGCTTGTGCTTATGCATAAGACTTTCTTGGCAAAGATACTTAAGTGGATTCCCAGTTTCTTGTCCAGTGGAATGCGATTTGTCTGACCCCATACAGCTTCAGTGAGGCGCAATAGCACCTTCACTATGACAAGGCAGCGATCCAGAAGGGGTATGTATATATATATATTCAGCCATATCTATATAAAATGTATAAAATATATTTATCTCATATATATTACATATATATTATATACAGATATGTACCAGGATGTTTTTCTTGAACATGCTATGCTATAATGATCAGTCTAGTAGGCACACAATTGTCTATAATATGTTATTCTAGGCTAGATAAATACCTGGAATATTCCCTTCAATGGTATACATGGTCTTTTTAGGATTCAGAATCCTATTTCTGAGACAAATAATCAGGGTTTGAGCAGGGAGACATGTAATTCTACTACATGGCAGTATAATCAATTTGTGTTCTTGCAAAGAGAGCTATGTGATTATTCTTCCTTCTCGTAAATAACATATGGATTGTGGTGACTTCCACAGAAACCCTACACATTGGACAGAGCTTTATTTGAATTGGCATTCTTGTATGATTAAACTCCTACACAAGCTCCTACCTATTCCTGGTCAGGATGGATGAGATATGGCAGAAAATACACAGCACTGATGTGAAATCCAGAATACACAGTGCAGAAAGTCATATTCAGAATATACAGGATAGAAATGATATTAATAATACACTGAGCTAAAGTGATGTTCAAAACACTGCAGACAAGAAATGGCATCTCCTTTCAAAGAACCCATCTATTGCAGCAGGCAGGGAACTGAACAGAAGTTAATCACTATTTGAAGTCAACATTTTGCACATCAAAGAGAAAAAATGGTGTCTGTTTTAATTAAGAGAATCCATTTCTTTGGATTGCCTGAAAATTAGCAAAATAGGAATACAGGCATTTGAGAAAAACATTGCCAGCTTTCCACAGCTTATCGGGATATAGGAATCCTAAATTTTAGTTCATTAGTGATCTCATTTATTCTGCAGTGGTATATAGTGGAAATACTGTTTAGTCGTTCAGTCCGACTCCCTGTGACCATATGGACCGCAGCATGCCAGGCACATCTTGTATCTGGTTGTGCCAACCCATAAGGTGTTTATGGCAAAGATACTCGACTGGATTGCCATTTGCTTCTCCAGTGTAGTGCAGTTTATCTGCCCTCTCTGCTCTGACCATGGTATAGCTCACAACTTCATTGAATGACACACAAGCCTTTTCCGGACATCAAGGTAGCGATCCAGAAGAGGAGTGAAAATATTTCTTTATAGCAATAAAAAAAATAAAAAATACGACCTTTACATTTCTATCTTTTGTATACAATTATTCTTTACTGATTTGCTCCATTTTCTATTCCCAGCTGTATCTGTCTGCTTATTTCTCAGGAACGTGCACACTTGTAAACCAAAGAACTTTCCATTAGTCTTGTTAAACCACTTATAGTTTGTACTGCCGAAGCCATTGTACCACTGCATTAAAAACAGCATTCCATCTCAAGAAATTGATGACAAATCCATTGTATTTAAAAGGAAATAAATTAGAGGCCATATTTTTTTTAATTACCTTCAGAAGTTAAATTTTCTCATACTTTCTAATAGATATTATCCTTTATCTATAATGCACCAGCTCTTCAAAAAGAGTATATGTGCGATACACGGCTACATTTGTGCTTTAAGAATGTATTATATTTCAGTAGACAGAATAGGTAATTTAAATGAACATGTTTTTTTCGTAAAATAAATAAGCAACTCCTGGCAATGCCTAGTTAAGGTTTCTGCACAAGCATTTGCAGCATTGATATCCAGACAATAGATAGTACAATGTATGCGCTTCTGGTAATAATCCTGTGCTAGGAATCAGTGTCATGAAGTGTCTGCAGCCCCTGGACAGCTGTCAGGAAGCATTTTAACCTAACACCTGCAGTACCTTGGACAGCCGCCTACTTCTGATTGGCCGGGGCCATGTCATCTCACATAAAATACTGGCTACAATTTCAGCATCCAGGCAGTACAACAAAGACTCTTGGCTAGTGCTCATCCACTGACAGTTTCTGTCTTGCCTAGAAGCCTTGCTTCTGTTCAGCTTATGATGCTGCCCCGGGTTCCAGTTCCACTGCTAATCTAATCTGGTTAATTTCCCAGTTTTGGAAGCCGCCTGCACTTTGGCTGCAGAAAGCAGCAAATATCAAAGTGGGTACTGTATCTGGAGTGTACATAAAAATACAAGTAGCAAAAGCGCCGGCTTATATCCTCCTGGCACACCCGGAATAGAAAGCAATTAGTGGGTTGTTAATATAACAGCAAAATAATCATTACCTGAACATGTATGTATATAAAATAAGGACAAACACAATAAAACAGTAAATTAACTAACATACAGCCACGCTGCTGATATTTTTCTCAACTTTTTACTTGTGCCGTTTTTACTAGTGCCGATTTCCACAATTTGAGGATGGGCTTTGCTTAAAGCTGTTTAATACAGCAGGCAAATGCTTAAAGGAAGCCATGTTTAAAATCATATTAGATTACAAGAGTAAAACCTTTGTGGGCATATTTGCATGCCCCTGCCCAGGTTCCTAGAATGCTATGGAATAACTGAATTTCTGGAAGTCTGAGCCGGAAATACGTTTTTTAACTTATTTTAGACGTTCAAATGTGAACACAAATGTACTGCTTATTTACTATTAACTATTTTAATTTGATCACAAATGCACATAATTATATAAATAACACTTTCTGTACTACAACTGTGAAGTGCTCTCAAATAATAGGGTGAACAAAAGTTTTCTTTAGAAAGGATGTATTTACATATTTTGCAATGACCACATCTATAAAACCCATAACTGGTGATAACCATGTGGTTTGTGACAACTTGGAGAATTGTAATTAAAGAAAAAATCTCTCAAATTCTTCCCCTTTTGATAGACAAGATATATTATGTTTGAGAGTTTATTTTTTATCTTCATCAGTGTTTTATTGCTTCTCAATCACCAAAGTTAAGAATACTGCGATTGTTTTTTTCTTATTTGTATTTCATCTTGTTTTTTGTAACCTTTGTTTGCACTTAGTAAATTTGCATGATTACTCGCTATGGCTTTTCTTACAGGGTAATTTGAAGGAACGATTAAGATATCTTCTTTTCTTTAATCTCAATCTTAATTTAGCAGCTTCTATTTTAAGTTCTTCACACAAACATATTTATTTTGTTCCAAACTCTGAAGGCTGATTTACTTCTAACATCAAAGATCTTAACCTATTTGCTAGAAAATTAGCTCTGCATAATCACAAAATAAAGGAAGAGAAAAAAACAACGAAGTTATAGATGATTTCATTATTAGAAGAGAACAATGAAAAATAATCTGAAATGTCAGATTATAAAAACCTCTACAAAAAACGTAGTAATTTTACCCCACAAATGAATGACTATGCCAACATCTTTGCATTTGTACAACAAGTTACTTGTGAATTAATTTCAATCAAAAGGCTGAAACAAAAGCTTTATTAGAATTAACATCATGTGAATCGATAACCATCAAATCTGCAAATAAAGGTGGAAATGTGGTGATTTTGGAAAACTCAGACTATCTAAAAATGGGTAGATGATTTTTTTAAAAGGCATATCCACTTATGAGAATCTGAAAATAGACCCCACAATAAAATAAAGCCAATTCTAGATGACGCCTAGGCAGAGAACATTATTGCCAAAATCACAAATTCTAATAAAGCTTTTCTTTCAGCCTCTTTTTATTATACATCAATACCATAATAAATCTGTTAGTAAAATTGTTCTATTCCAATTTTGGGTAATATAAAATGAGGAGTAACTTATATTAAAGATCACTTATTGTTTCTTAAGAAAAATCATTTTTTGTCCTTAGATAAAATAATAACAATTTCAATTGTACTGTCTTAAAGAACTGAATAATTATATGAAATATGATATATCTGAAAATAGTATTCATGAATATGTATCATAGTAAAACAATGGTATACTCTTTTTGGAAGGAATTCATGGTTACTTAAACAAAGTATGCAATACAAATACACAAAAATAAATAATTATGATGGTATAATGGAGTTTTGATATTATTCTTGAATCCAACTTAGAATCCATCAGTAATGCACATTTATAAGGAGATACATGGTATAATCATAAAATCTATCAGAACAAATATAGAAATTACTACTTATGTTTGGGTAATGAAAGGTTTGGAACATATAAATAAGCACAAGAAGAAGGAGGACAAGCCCCTTTGATGGAGATATATGTCATGTGGAGAAACATACGTTATGAATGTCCCACATTGATGTGAAGCCAGAAAAAGAAAAAATACGTCATATTTAAATCGATTGAGGCAAACAAGTGCAGAGAATGCATGCAAATAACGGACAGAGCTAGATTTGGGGCAGAAGCTTTTGCTGACGCCTTCCAGTGACAAGGTACCCCCATGGGCAGGAGGGGAGGGGATAGTTATAGTGCCAGATCCCCAGGTTCTCTGGTTGATCTCTAAATATGTATATTTTAACTTTCTCATATTTTTTAGCCTAGTGTCATTGTTATTTATAGTTTGTAAAATAAAGTAATTATCTTAATGTATTGTCTATTAGTGTCAAGCACTTTGGAATCCAAATTTCATATCCTACTCTTAAGATATCATACTTTTGTTTGCTTAAAGTCTAGTACAATTTCTCTTTTATATCCAAATGGGATAATATTTAATTTCTAGTTAAAGAGATGTACAAAACAAAATGTTTCTCTTTTTTTAAATGCTTATGTCTGTCATATTAACCTGCAGAATGTTCTGTTGTGGTTTGCAAACATTTTTAGTGCATCTCTTCATGTCCATTAGAGAATAAGAAATATCCAAATTAGTGTTTTACCATATATCTCACACAAGACTCCAGTTGATAACATTTTAAGGCACAGATTCTTGCTACATAGGTGCAATTTTGCAAATTCATATAATAAAAGGGACTGCTGTTTGGATCAGTTTTGAAGCTTCTCAAATAGCATTAAAAGCACCAGACATTACCACACTGAATGCTATTACTTTATCTTTGATAGCACTAATGTAATCACATTGCAACGCTGCAAAAACCACATAAAATTATTTAATGTCACTTTAGAAGCTGATCCCAAAATAGCACCTTTTAACCTATGATTCAATATTTTGGAATAATAAGGGAATGAAAAGGCTGCAGTTAAATTATACCTCACTTCTCCATAGCCTTATCTAACTATCTATGGGCCTCATTCAAATGCAATTTGGCCAATTGAATAGGGCTCTATATAAGCACATAGCATATTTTTTTGCAGAAGTTTTTAGTTAGTGAACTTCTATCCAAAAGCAAGGTCTTCACTAACTAAAAACTTCTGTAAAAAATATGCTGTGTGCTTATATAGAGCCCTATTCAATTGGCAAATTGCATATGAATGAGGCCCTATGTATATATATATATATATATATATATATATATATATATGTGTGTGTGTGTGTGTGTGTAAAAATACATATACATGGTGTCTGCTCATAACAATTGTTCAAGGTGCATGTATTATTTTACATCTAGCATTTTGTATAGAGATGTTATAAAACAGCTCAGATAAAACACTAATTATTCATTGCATGCAATTATTTTTATAGCTCTTTTCTGTGTAAATCAGTGATTTTCCATCTCACAATATGATTTCTATGCTAAGAAAAGGTACAGCAAGTGAATGCAAGATAATGTTTGGGGTTACATGTAGATGCCAAGAGGTCTAAATAAGCTCATTCTCCTAGAGGGATAAACAAATCAATATCTATTTTCCAAGAATAAGCAGAATACCATCATTTTTTAGTTTTTATGGACATAAATAGCTCATGTACAGTTGATGGAAAGGTTGGCTATAAAAGCCAAGCTGTATATATAGGCTGGAGGCTAATAAACTACTGCAAGTTTTTCTAACATATGATTCCCCTATGACTTACTAGCTTTACAAAAGGTAAATTATATCAGGTATATGACTTTAGCAGTAAACACATTTGTCTATGGTTCAAACCATTCTACTGATGTGTTCAAACTTTTTTATATTGTTAAAAATCATATTGTGAGTAATAGGAGCTCAGGTCCACTATAGCTCAAGAAAAGCTTTGCATGACGTATGTAGCACACTATGAGCCCGATTCAATTGAGCTTTCACATGTTACTGTAGTTCTTATCTGAGGTTGCAAGTTAATTTGCTATTCAATTGGCGTCTTTTTGCTGGCTCCAAACGGGTTACGAGTTACGGCCTTGAAAAAATTGCGATGGTTAAACCCGTAACTTACAGCCTCCCGAAGCCTTTCGATCTTTCACTTTCGTAAAACTTTCGATGGCTAAAATCGCGAATCGCTATTCAATTGCTCAATTTCCCCAAGCCCGCCAATGTTTTGACACCCGTAAATTGCAAAAGAAGGGGAAAATCCCACGAGTGGTAGAGAGGACCCACAAGGGGGTTAAACATCTATTCGTAGCAGTGTAAATGCAAATAAAAAATCACTACTGCACTGTAAATATCGGGGAAAACGATGACAGACATTAGAATTAATTGCACAGCAGTCTCAGGCCCGCAAATCAGCAGAAAATAAAAATCATTTTTATGTTTCATATCAGGGTTTTATCGATCTCAGGTATCAATGAGTTAATACATTAGAGCAATTGAATAGCAATTTGCGATTTTAGCGATCGTAACTCTTGCGAAAGTGAAAGATCAAAGGCTTAGATGGGGTGTAAGTTCCCGGGTTTAACCATCGCAAGTTTTCAAGGATGTAACTCGTAGCATGTTTGTAACCCGCAAAAATACACCAATTGAATAGCAAATTAACTTGCGACCTCACTTACGGGCTCCAGTAACATGCGAAAGCTCATATATACTGAATCATAAACAGTATCTGTATGTAATAAACGCAATCATTGTTGATATTTTTACTGGTTGTCCCACTCTCTTTATATAGCTAATATAAATCATTAGAAGACAAAATATAAGTTATATGGCAATGTCAGCACTCTACTGTGTAGAAATAAAATTAATTAATAACTGGAAGATGATTTTCATGCTTTTTTTTTCAATTCAAAATTATTTTAAAAATGACAATATTTAATTGCATTCATCCAAAGTTGCAATCAAATTATTTCTCTGTGTCACTTGAATAAGCACTAGGATTGAAAGCACCGACATCTACATGTTAAAAATAAATTTTAAAATGTGTAAATAAACGCACTATTAATTATTTGTGGCTTTGCATTAATAAGATAGAAAGCTTAAATAAAAAGAAAATAAGCTGTATACAGTTTTAATTAAATACATTAGAAGTACTGTCAGTGGTACTATTTTCTAACACATGCTGCATATATCAGAAACACGCATTACATTGACTAATTCTATACACACACAGATTTATTTTATTTAAAATAAAACATATTTTCCACACCCCCAGCGCTGCTTACATAGGCACAGTGTACCTACCAATAGAAACACTGCATTTGGGTATGGATTTTAACTCTTTACACTTAAACCCTTTCAAGCCAGCAGCAGCAGCTCAATGCAATCTACACAACAATGTCTGAGCTGCTTTCTTCTAGAAGGGAACTACACATCCCATGATGCCTTGCTGCACAAACACCCAAACACTGATACAATGTATTAGCTGCCTGTGATTGTCCTAATTATGAATGTTATGCAAATTTTAGCAGGGATTTCCAGGGGTGTTAACTCAAGAGATTTAGCAAACTTTGGGGTAAGTATAACAATGTTTATTTTAGTATTTTTTAAAGCAAAAAGTTTTTTTCATACACTGCTTATTCTCCTTTATCTGATGCAGTCATAATCCATGAAATTTAAATATGCCACAATAGGAATGTGACATATATACCTGCTAGTGCTCTCATTAGGACTAATGAAAAACTCCATTTACAAGGACACACCATATTGAGGTAGAAGCTACAATAAGCAGCCTAGTAACGAAAATAGAACAATGCAGTAAAGAATAATTGCATAAAAAGTAATTTTGTAAACATTGAAACTATTAAGCAATACTTACTAGACAAGATTTCATGCATCTTCTTCTCTCACCAAGTCCTAAGCTAATCTTATTGACTTATAAAAGACTTATGTACTGTACCTCTTGAAAGCTTAGTCTATAAATATTAATTGTCAGCTCCTTAAATATATATTATAAACTTCAACAGTCATTCATGTTCTTGCTATATTTCTTAACTAATTGAGCAAATTCAAACTAGCTTAATATAGATAAGCTTTACCTAAATAGATTTGATATAATTATATTTTTATTATATTTTTTATATAATAAGATATATTATGTTTTTCAGTGGCATTAAGCAGAGAGAGATCATTACTAATTCACTCCAGTGCTGGTTTGTGTCAGCCTGTTAGGATTTCATTGTAATAATTCTTTTCAGGAACATTGATATTTTATTTACGTTAAACTCCTTATGGAAATGAGGCAGAGCTTACATTTAAAGTGTAATTATTATGATGCATTACAAGTACTCCGTACATTACGGCCCCCTGCTGGTCATTGCTGGGAAAGTTACTGGATAAAGAAACATGTCTTTATAATAGATGATGTGAGCTGCTGAAGTACACAGAACATGAATTTGTCACAGCAGCAATTTGATTGTATCTTGAATTGGCTCTTGAACTTTTGACACATAGCTTTCAGTGTTTCAGAAACAAACACGAAGCAGTAACTGGCAAACTAGGCAAGTGTCATCATTTTTACATAGATAGTTAATAATCTATAAGAGTGATCTTCAACATAAGGGAGACTTAAGTTTAGATTAAATTTGTCCTCTTATTGTGGTTGTTTAGTTATTCAGTCATGTCCAACTTTCCATGACCCTATGGAGCACAGCACTCCAGGCACATCTTGTGTCTGGTTGTGCTAATCCATAAGGTTTTCATGGCAAAGATACTGGAGTGGGTTGACAGTTCCTTCTCCAGTGGACCGCGATTTTTCTGAACTCTCTGCTATGACTTACCCATCTTGGGTGACCCTACATGGTATAGCTCACAGCTTAATTGAAGTACACAAGCACCTTCACTTTAACAAGGTAGCAATCCAGAAGGGGGTCCTTTTATTAGCTAGAGGTAAATAAGAAATAAGTGATATGAAACAGAGTTAATCATCACTTGTCATGAGGTTGGTAGGAAGTGTGATAGATCATTCTAGGGCAATGGTGGGTAACTGGCAGCCAAGGGAGGGTGGGGGTGGAGTGATCATGAAGCCGTCGGGCACTTCCTATGTGAACCCTAGCCTGTTCTCCTGAGCAGGGGAGTATGCCCCACTTCAATAACACACAGTCATTATGTCTCTCTAAAACTAACAAATAATAGCCAATTGTACCTCTAAATAGTTTTTCTCATTATCTATACCTATAAAATCTATAAAAAGTTTTAAAGTAACGTGAGACTTTTCAAGTGAAATAGGTTTCCAGTCACTGTTCTATGGTATTATTTAGATATTTTCTAGCAAAAACAGACATTTACTCACTACATTTCAATGCACCAAATTGGTTAATCTATAAGAGATATACATGCATACATTTACAGGTAAGAGACCAAATAATGGAAACACCACATAAAAAAAAAAAGAGTTTAACTTTTCAAGTAATTAACACAAATGAGACTGCTAAGGTGAGCGATATTAGGTTGATTACCAATTAGCAGTACGTTAGCTATAAATGAAGTCTGACAACTAGCAACAAGGCAACTAATAAACGTACAACTAGTCAGTGCCCGAATTTAACATGATCAGTCACAAAAACTGTAAATGTATTATTTCGAAGGGGACAGTCTCAAAAACAGTACCAAACATGGACAAAAGCAAAGAGGAGCAGTGATCACAAGTTGAAGCTCAATTATGGGGATAGATGGATAGTCTAATTGTTAAATGTCAAAAAAGTACAGACTCAAAATGACCACATAATGGAATCAACACTTCTGTGACACAGACTCAACAAAACTGTTCGTCTTGAGCTTCAGAAAGATGGAATTTATGGAGGGCGGCCATTTCAAAATCCACCTGTATCTAAGACCAATGCACAAAGATGAATAATCTAGTGTAAGGAGCACTAAATCTGGACCATGGAGCAATGGGAAATAGTAACATGGGCTGACAAATCATCTTTCATTCTATTTCCTACATTTGGATGGGTTTAGGTTGGGAGAAAGCCAAAGGATTCTTTCAACCTACAATGTCTGTTGCCAACTCTTAAACATGATGGATATCCACTTCCTTCATCCACCAACAAACTGGAGGGTTTTCTTCTTGAAGAAACTCCAATATCTCACTACACACAGTCTAGAACTTGTATGACATACTTATAAGAATGACTGTAGCTGTTCTGAAGAGAAAGGGTGGCCCTTCTACTTATTAGGTCCTTTGTCCGCCATAAATTAAATGATTGTTGTGGTAAACTACCTCCTCGTAAAATCTACTACACAGGCTAGGAACCAGCCCCACACTGATGAGAGGCTGTAACCTTGAAACAACTGTGTGTCTGATGAATTCCTGGGGGGGGGGGATACCCCATATATACCCTATATACTATACAAATACCACACAACTGCTTCGCTACACACATTGAAAAATCTGGGGGGAATTTGTCCCCCTAGTCCCCCCCAGTTCCTACACCCATACGAGCGGCATATGCTAAAAGGAAGTGATGTTTGAAACGATTATGGATTGCAAGAGTGAAGCCTTTTTGGGCACATTTTAATGTCCCTGCCCACGTTCCCAGAATGCAATGTAATAACTGTATTTCTCAGAATTCTGAGCAGGAAACACATTTTTAAACTTGTTTTAGATGTTCAAATGCGAACACAAATGTACTATTTATTTACTACATATATACATACACACATATATATATATATATATATATATATATATATATATATATATACACATACACATAGGTGCCATCTATATCACAGGAAGAAAATGGGAAATGTATTTTGCATGACACAGTAGCACTTACTACTGTATTAATATGTAGGGACATTTAATTAAAAAATATCAACAACTGATATTTCTGTAAATTTAACTTAAGATCTAAGGAATGATAAGGTTCACAAGAGATATACTTATTTATATGCGTGCATTATACCTTACAAATTATGCACACAGGAGAAAAGCTATTTTTCTCCAGTTATAATTAGTCCAGATAAACAAAATAAGAACATTCTTTGGCAGTCAGTGAATTAATTAATAATATAACAAAATATATTTTACATGTATCCAAGATTCATTAAGACCTAAAATTCATTTGAATACTGTTAATCTAATCTACATGATTTCCATATTAAATTAAATTTTATACAATTTGCTTTAATCACCCAGAGTACTGTTGCTGGCAGAGTTTAATAAACACTAAAATCCAGTTTCCGTTTAAGATTTGCTTTAATCAAACAACACGCTTTCAGGTTGTTTTTTTTTCACTGCCGGCTCAAATTTCCGTTTGTAAAAGATATGTAATTTGAAAAACTGTAATTGATCAAAAATGTCATAGGTGCTACTGAGATGACACCGTCATATAGCTATGTTATTTTTAAAGGGCCAACAAATTTCTAGCATTCATTTAAAAATTCAAGTTTAAATAATACACAATTTTTATATGAAAAATAATTGATATACAGTGTAGAAAAAATACATGAAATATAAACATGTTGGGATTGTTTTATCCTTCTTTGCACTGATATAGAAAACAGAGGTGCAGTTCTACTTAGGGATGAATGGACTAAAGCATATTGTGCTTCTGTTCACACTGGTTTTAATATAAATCAGAAAAGAAACATAATTACCGGGCCTCAATGAGTCATTGTTTACACTTTCTAACTCACTGGTAAGGTGGATAAACACTTTTTTATGTACCTGTCTGTTAATTTTGAGTTCATTTTCTTAAATCAACAGAATTATTTTGAACTACAGTAGCCCCTTCTTGTTCATTAGCTTTGTATAGGGGCTTGTGTACCTCAATGAAGCTGTGAGCTATACCATGTAATGGACAGGTCCTAGTAGAGAGTTCAGACAAATTGTGGTCCACTGGAAAAGGATCTGACAACCCACTCTTGTATCTTTGCCAAGAAAACCATATGGATTACTACAACCAGAAACAAAGACAGATGTGCCTGATGTGCTGCGTTCATATGGTCACTGAGAGTCGGACAAGACTGAATAACTGAACACACACAGCACCTTCTAAACAGTATTACAAACTAGCTATACATCATATAATTAATTTATTTAAAATCATTGGCTCTTAATGGGGATGGTTTGAAGCACATCTGCCTGAACCATTAATGCTATAGTTCAAATGTAACTGTTTAAATATTAATTTTATTATTAATCTGTTTTTAAATAAATTCATGAAACCCTAGTATAGGACAGACAGAGACAACTAAAAATAACAGATGCCACCAGACTCATATCATGGAAAGCCTCCTGGGCCAATCCTCTTACAACCACTGGATACCCGATATGGGGTGTATAAAAGCATGTCTTCCTCAGCCTGCAATGCTAAAGTTAAAATGTAAGTTTTAATAGTTACAGTGATGTTTTTTCCAAATACTTATGTTATTACTACTCTGTGATTAAACAAATTAAAGCCTATCATATGAATACAGTGATGCTTTAAATAGGAGCCAGTTTTGTAGTATTGTTATTCATTGTGACAATTGGCCATATTTAGTAAAAACTGACGCGGTCATACCAGGGATGTTTTCCATATAGAGATTATTACAATTATTTATGTATTTATTTTTATGACACCCAGTATATAGTGCCGTAAAAGGGTGATAGGTTTTAAAGTATGAACTGTTTGTTTTTGGTCCTGCCACATCATCTCTTTTGGAGTAAGGCCACCCCAAAACTTTACTTTTGCTACTTCCCAGCCATTTTAATGTGGGCTTGCTTGTGAGCTTGGAGCGATGTCTCCAACTACACCGAACATCCTCCTTCAGAATTTCCAGATACAGAACAGAATTCAAGTTTCCTTTAATTATGGCAAGTAACTGAATAATGTTCATATTATACATTAAGACTAAAAACATTATTACTGTGCATGCTTTTTAATTAAAAAAGAAACCCAACATATAAATATAGTGTAAATAAATGTGTTAAAAGATATGAGGCTCATACTGTGGAAATCACTTTCATTCCAAGAGAGACATATGCAGAGGGGCTTTAGGTCAAAATATGGCTCATAATTATAATTATATATTTTTAATAAGTTCTTGTTATCCTATTTTATTGTGGTGATAAACTGTAAGCTGTCAAGCTAAAACATAGCCAAATTCTATAAAAAAGAGGCCTCCGTGTGTGCCTTTAGATTGTACAGCAGGGAATAAAAAATACATGTGCATCATGAATAAAATAAATATATTTCAATGCAGAGGCAGTTAAGCATTTTCTCCATCATATGAGCAAGTGTTTTGTATGGTATATTAATACCATATAACAATTGATATATATAATAATACCATGTTATATTAATTTATACCACTATATGGTGATATATTAGGATGCATTAGGATATGTTCTGCTTTATTGCATAGTTAAATAACCATTGTATTTCCAGAAAAAAGGCACTTGTGTGTGAAGTGCGTAATAAAACAACATTAGCAGCCATATAAGCCCTGGATGCTTAAAAAAATTCTAATTATGATTGAAATAATTAATTTTGTGTTTGCTACATCAATTCTTTGGAGCTGGAACTTGAGGGTGTGTTTATGTATGTATTAGTGGCGGAGGAAGGAACAGAGAGAGCTCAATCGTCTTTTTTAGTTAATTTGATCACTCCTTCTCCATAGTGCAGAAGAAGAGAATTTTACATCAGTTTTTTTTATTAAAAATGGCTAAATTACTTTTTCCTCTTTAATTTAATTTATTTTCATTACACAGTGGTCCCTTAATGCATTTTTTTTTGTTATTTTTCATTTCGTGTTTCGGTAAATAGAATGGGCAAACTAGGTGGGGCTTTTGGTTCTAATTTTATGTCAAATATATGCTTGTATCACCATGTCATGGCTGTAGATGTCTTTTCACGTGGTCTTTTAAAGAACTAAACAAGGCAACAGATATTTAAGTACAGATGCCTGAGCTGTCAGCTGTATTAATGGGTAGTTCATTAGTTTATGGTAATAAACATGTTCCCGTAAAAGCATAATGCTGGAGCATTTCATATAAATACAATTATAATAAGTAATAATATTAACGTTTATTTATTCTAAATACTATATACAGTGATTCACTAAATTACTGTTTCCCTCCATCATTTTCATGGTTGTCCTCTCCTACTGCAATCTATAGAAACCAATTGCTGCCCCCTTAAGAAGTACAGATTAAAGGTATATGTAAGTGAGGTGGGTTATTAATACATCTGATAGAGGATAATTTAAAGTGTCTGAAAAAATGTTTTTGCCATAATTTTTTTTTAAAGTAAACAGTTAAACCGTTAGCCTGAAGTTTGCTGAAATACTGCCATTAAATTATATTTTGGTTGGTTTTGGAGCTCCAGAATTGTTCTTTCAGTTACCCTGAATATTTTAGTTACCTTGTATATTTAGCTGATGTTGACCAACTAGGAGTTAGTTAGCAGCCTGCAGTCATTTGTATGTGCAACCTTGGGGTAGAAAGCCTTATAAAATGAAATGAATAAACTACACAAAACAAAGATAACAAAACCACTAATACCTTTTTACAATTTCAGTGGAATTTGCTGCAAGGTAGACAATGGGAAAATGGGACTATCAATCAAGGCTGTAGGATTGTACATTTATAAATATTACATCTACAATTATTCATAGCCTGAAATATACCCATCATCGGTAATGGTCTAGGTAAACAATGACATGCATTATATTCAAAGAAATAAATAGATGAACATTTTTATTTTCTATAAATCTTTGGCTTATCGAGTTTTACTGTTCATTTTCATTTTCCTTTTTATACAAGTGTATAGGCATACCTGCTGTTATTATAATATAAGGATAGGAACAGAGAGACTCTAAGAATAAATGTAGAAGTTACAAATGATACCAGAATTAATATCTTAGTCCATATTGGTATGGCCACAATGCAATCACAACAGATCATTGGTGACATTTAATTATGTTCCATGACATGTTGGTGAACTTGCTGTTTATTGGCCTACATGCTATAAAGTGTCTAAAGTTATCTGTTAAGTGATGCAAATTGAAGTACTTTTTTGCTGAATCAAATTAAGTGAAATGTACACAGACCATTGGCATACTAATTAGAACCTAACAAGTTCAGATTTACCAAACCAGAAATCATTCCTTGTTTCTAATCTCCTGAGAAATAATTAGTCTCTCACTTTTCTGAAGTAAAAGTATTTTATTAACTCAATTGCAGGAATTTGCCAATGAGTAAAAGATAAATGTTACTTGTTTAAGACACCCTCATAAATATTTCCTGCTCTCACATAATTGTTTGAGGGGAGGGTTACTCCTAAGGGCATTACACAGGGATGGGGTATTCTTTATTCTAAAGGAAAAAAGGACATTGTACAGATATAGTAAATACAAAAAAAAGAACCACACACCAGTCATATGTAATGTATTCTGATGTATTCTGTTTATAATTGTGATTTTTTTACATTTAGATTGTAAGTTTGCTAGTTTTCAGTCTTGCATGGTGCTTTGGCAAAAGCATTATGGCCACTGGATCCTAAGCTCAAAGACAGGGCCCTCCATCCTTTGCAACATGTTAATACTGCTATTCTTTTTGCACTAATTTTAACCCATGTATAGCACTAAGAAAAATGCTGGCCCGTTAGAAGTAAATGATAACAATAATTTAAATATAGCACCATCATTTAATTCTCTGAGGCTGAGTGAAGGGGTTAGAAACCAACGGCAGAGCAAGAACCAAAGAGACTATGCAGTGTTGATGTCAGGCAGGTCCAGGTAGCAAACAAAAGAAAATTCTATGAACAAGCAAGGAGTTGGTCACCTGAAAACATGGGTAGTCAAAAAAAGGAGCTGTGATCAAACACAAAAGAGCAAACAAACAAATACGAAAATGGCAAGTTGAGCTCTAGAGCAGAACAAGTGAACAACCATTGCTTCTGTAACTCTTTGTTGGAACCAAAATCAACGTCACCACTGTGGCTAAGAACAAGATGGGGAATTGGACCATGGACATTGAAAGGGATTTGACAAGTAAGTGTAATATGGGTAGAAATTAGCAAGGTGAAGTAGAAAGGGGTAAGATCATCCAGAGATTTGTTGGTATTATAAACATGAAAAGGCAATGGAAGTAGGAAAAAAGCCATTGGAGATGGCCTTGGAACATGGAGGTATGGGTTGCACGGTGAAGACTAAATTATGTTTCAAAAACTAAACATTTACATTTGTATATAGCAAATGTAAATGTTTTACTCTAGGATAGAGATGGCTTAATTAGGAGACTGCCAAAACCTGTGTGTGATACAGAATAAAATGGCAATCTAATGGTTTGTGAAGAACTAGACAGTATACAGTGGAGGATCGACCAGCCTTTCTACTTCTGATACCATTATCGGGCCTGATGGCACACCCTGGTGGGCAATATGTGTTCCATTTTCTTCCCTCTGCCTGCTGAATACCAGTTACTTTCCCTAATATCTAATTTCTCTAAATGGTTTATTATTCACAATTTTGTTTTCATGTTATTAATTGTTAATATTATTTTAATTTTATTGTTAAAATGTTAAATTAATTAACCACAATTTCCCATTTGTTAGTGAATGGGTTATAGGAGTGCTGGGTTACTACACTACAACAGTACATTTGATGTGGGCCGGTATGGTATTGCCACTATGATATAAAGTATAAAATATATACTTAAATACTAAAAGACTACAAGACAATTGTCATTGAATATTATTAAGTGTAATGAGATAAAACAATTAACAATTATATTTTTTCTTTCACTTGCTATATAAAGTGAAGATGTAGTGTGTCAAGGTGTTTCAGTTTTTTTTGTGTATTCGTTTGAAGGAGTTGTTTCTGTCTCTATCCATAAGTGGAAATGTGTACATGTACAGTGCATATTCATATAGCAACATCCCAGATGTACAAAAACATTTTTTTCTTGGCATATTTGTTTAAAGCTTTTAATTTGGACAAATGTCCATGTCCTGGTTCAAGCATCTTACCTTGACTCAGTTGCTCTATTGATTACATTTCAGGAAAATTATATATTGTAAATCAGAAGAACTCACTCCATTATGCAAAGTAAAAGCAAGATTGATTTAATTCATGGAGCAAATATACAGTAAATGAGGCAAGGACATGTCTACATTCGGGCACCATCATGCTGTGACAAGCAAGAAGCATGATATGGCCATACTATGTAATTTAAGGACCACTGTAGACATATACCTAAAATATTTTTTAAGACTATACTAGATAATTAGCAAAATGTTTTTAGAAAGTAAAAAAAAGCCTTTAATTTATTACTTATTGTATATTATTAAGCTGATCTCTGGCTACATGTGGGTGGAGACCTTAAATGGCGACTGCATTGTGGCCATATTAATATGGACTAAGATAATAATTCTGGTTTCATTTGTAACTTAAACTTCCATCTTGTGGCAACCTAAAATGTCAGTGCTTTCAATTTTCATTCGTTTATCAGGGTACATTCTGTAGAGAAAGTAGCTGAAAACACACAGTTCAAAAACAAATAAAGCCTACAAAGAAGAATAACTGCATTTTCATTGTAAATATTTAAAGGTTGTGTTTAGTTCTTAAATAATACACATTGCAGACATTGGAGTATTGTGGCCCATCACAATTTCATAGCAGAAATTAATATTTCTTGCAGTATGCAGGTTTACAGTAAATATATAGTAATTATGGAATTCAGTTTCCATGAATATCTATCTATCTATCTATCTATCTATCTATCTATCTATCTATCTATCTAACTAACTAATGAAAGATAGATAGATAGATAGATGAGAGATAGAGAGATAGATATTAGAGTAGACAGTTATAATGATTGTGCACTATATATTTTAGATATTATATCTGCCACAACGATATACAGTATAAAAATATACATAAACGCTTCTAAACATGCATTGAAAAGACCATATTGCTTCAATGTCCACCATTTGGGACATGATATGTTTATACTGTGTGTAGTTGAATGGATTTGTGACTCGTTTGACAAGGTGATAGAGGATAATTTAATTCAAGATATGATCTATTGTGAACTATGGCAATTCTCAGGACACATTGTGCGAGGGATCGTTCTCCTGTTTAATATCATCAATCTCTTTGCAAGTTAATACCGTCTTTCTCTTATAACTAGAAATGTCTACAACACAGCAATTGCAAAATTACTGTTTTTATCAATGACATTATCCAGTTTTCAGGCTGGGGTTGTTCTAGATAATCAATGTCCCTTTTGTTCAAGACTAAAGCTTATAATAGTCATTTTTAATACTTAAAATACTTAATTATATCACATCCTACCTACAAAACATATTCCTTATTCTAAAACAAGCAAATGGAATCACTCTCAGAAAATGTTATCACAGATAGTAACAAATATATATTCTAGTGTTGTACTCAAAATTCTTTTTACTTTACTTTTAATTTAGTGAGTCATGATATCACTTGAGGATGATACACATATTTGAAAGTCTCAATGAACCTTGACAATAAAATTACAAAACTCTTGGGTTTGAAATAACAGTTTATTATCCTTATATATATATATATATATATATATATATATATATATATATATATATATATTTTTTTTGTATTTTCCCAATAATTATTTACCTACTTCAATAAATGTCAATCAAGCAATACAGCAAAGAGTTTAGAAAACAGTCTTTCAATAGAAATACTTTTAGGTATCCACTAGGGTCGATGCTATAGTATTTATCATTTTGGGTTAAATTGTTATCACTTAACCCTATATTTTATAATGTCATACCAGCTGTTTAAATTGTTGTATGCAACAGAAGACTTAATTGGTACATATTTATTTGTACACATAATGTTGATGACAAGAGTTGACAAAGTAATAAATCCCATAGAGTCATTTGTAGACCCTTCCATTAAATTTAATGGAGATTTTTTGGTAATAAGCAATCGGATATGGATCTATTCCAGTTTTTTTACATGATGTTCGTTATACTTACTGTAGAACAGGAATATGTTATAGCACTATATCCATTAAATCTGTGGAGCTATCAAGTAGGAAGGGTAAATACTTACCACTTTTACAATTCTAAAGTTGCATTTCATTTCTTATTTTGCATAGTACTTTCTGTATAGACAGTAATTCAAAGTCATAAAAATATAAAAATGGAAAGCAAATCCTGGGAAGGACTCCAGAAGAGCTAACATTTTGTATGTTGTAACTAATTAACATCTACCTTGTATAGCAATAAAAAATATGAGGACAGAAATTGTATTTTTAAGACTAGATCAAGGTTGGGCCAAGTGAATCGGCTTTGATCGAAGGTATCTAACTCAAGACTATAAACCAGATATTGGAGTTAGAGAGTCAAATGATAACATGGTATATCAACATACCACTGCATTTTCTTTTCATGTATATAAATCTATAGCTCCAACCACATCATGGAGATACATTGCAGGTCAATTTTTAGTATATAAATATTGTATATTTGTAATTTAGATCATGAACACAATGGCATCTCATGTGGATTTCTATTAACCCCATGCACTCAATCAGTATATTGTGTATCTGTCAGTATCAAATATTTAATATTTTTGGCAAATGTAGCTTAAGCAGAATAATCATTATGTAAAATTAATGTATATATATATGTATATATATATACCTCTTTTATATTCTATATAGTAGTGAGGCAATGACTACTGCATGCTTGAAAGTGATATTAATCTATTTATCTCTGTAGGTATATTAAAATGCAGTTCAACTTCATTACATATTTTGGGCAACAGAATAATATATGGGTTCAGAAAGACTTTGATACTTTGAACACCAAGAAAATTAAATTCAATGCAGGCGTATATACCTTCTCAAAGTGTTCATGCCTAAACAGAAATAGAGCTAATTTATAAATGGGCTAAGAACAGAGAGGCTCCAGGGAAGCAAGGGATGCATGCAAATGGGTTAATATTTTATCCATAGAACTGGTACATACTGCTTTCAGACCCAACAGAAATATCGGTTTTTATCAAACATTATATTTGCATCAAAACAAGGAATTCTTTTGTCATTTGTTTTCATAAAAATCTTGTCAATTTTATCGAAGTTGAAAGGTTTAAGAGTAAAACAGCTACATGTAAGTTTATGGTCAAAGGAATAGAGCCTCAGTACTTGATAGATTATTCAATTGTTATACTAGATTTAATATTTCTTTGGAGAAAAATGAGAGCCAGTATTGTTTATGTGCAGTTCATCTATAAAGAGTGAAAAGCAAAGAAAATATATGAAACAGTCAATGAAAATGCTGATATATTGTGCATGCTTATATGTTGCTCATTTTATGACATTACATACCTATGTACAGTGGTTTAAAGGAGGATGAGTTAACCCTGTCCTTTCACTAACATAGGCAACACCATATACAGACGCATACACATAAGCAGTTAAAATAATACTATAATAATAAAATAATGCAATGAAGGAACAAATGAAAATTTAAATAAGAAAGCAAAATCTAGAGGAAGATACTAAGGTGATACAGTTACTTACATATAACTCATGGATGAATTGCATGTTATTCCCCATAGATGAATGCAACTAGAAACACATACATATCCTCTGTTACCTAAGGCCAACATACTGTACTAAACACTAAAATCAATAATTAAGAAAAATCTGAGGACATTAAGGTAAATTATTGCTGCAGTTTGAGAGAATAGTAGCTGCACTACATTTTAGGAGACTAGAGGTGTCACAACACAATTACAAGTTACAAATGTGACATACATTGTAAGAGTGGTGTAATTGCAGTCATATTGGGAGCTGTCAGTTATACAGGGTGCTGAAAGGCTGGATTTCTAAGCATTTGCTGGCTGAATGGCTAGCATTTACATAGTATGTCCCTGCCACTGGCCTGTGGGTTAGTCACTATGTAATGGATGTAGCATGAACATTTGTTTGGTATTGTATTCCTCCTAATATTCTGTAACTAGCTTGTTAAATACATAGTAAAGGCTGTGTATTTTGGGTGGATGTGCCTTGCATTTTACATTCTATATATAACTGTATTCACATACTATATATAACTGTAACCCACTGATTCACTGTAAAATGTAACCAGTGCTATCTGTTCAACTTTAAGCTGAAGAGTCAGACAGTATCAGGCACAGTGAACACCTACACTACTAAAGGGTTTGTAACACACCTGAATATATTAACCCATTAACCTCTAATCTATTGAAGGATTAGTTATTCAAGTAAATAAGGTGATTTCTACAAACATATTTTTTTAGCAATATTTAGACATTTAACTAAAATCACTAATTCCCAGAGCCACTCCTAGAAGAATGTATGTACTCTGGCCATGGTTGTAATGTAAGAAGCTTGGCTCTTAGCAGACTCAAGAAGAGAACAATTTAGCAATGACCAGAAACTGCTTCATTTTTAGAGGCATGATATAGCTAAGTTATTCTGTCCAATACCCCCACCAGCCCACAGACTGAATTTACAACAAATGCAAGGCATAATAAGAGGGGTATAAATAATGAAGCATATATTGCAGATGGAAGATTTCCCTGATACCAGATCCCCTGGATGGTGCTGTCCACTTGTTAGAGTGCTGAACCCAGGCAGTGCAAGAAAAGCATAACCCCAACTGTAACCTATAGACACCACTGCAAAGTGAGGCTAGATCTCTATATGCCAAAAGCAATAATGCATGGACAATAAATATATATATATATATATCTATATATCTATCTATCTATATATATATATCTATATATATATATAAAACTTAAACTGTAAGATACATGCACTACTGCAAATGAGGCTACATCTTGTTATTCCTGAAGTAATAAAACATGCACTACTGTATCTATCTATCTATCTATCTATCTATTTACCTACCTATCTACAATAGAGAGAATTAGGCAGAAACAGATACAATCCAAGTAACTATACATATATATATATATATATATATATATATATATATATATATATATATATAATGAGTTAGCATCCAGAGCCCAACCTTACACATCCCCTATGTACAATGAAGGTGGCACCTACCTACTGAGTGTGAACTTTCAGCAGCTCAGACCCTCCTGGCTCAGCTCTTGCCATACCCTAGCAGTGTTGCCCTTGCGTGACCGACTCTTTGCAATGGAAGCAGCAGATAAATCCACGTTGAATCCCTTGGCACATATTACTCAGCAGTGGTACAGTACATGGGTGGGTGATTGGGGTCAGCTATTGATGGAGTGCCCAATACACATCAGTGTGAGTGCAGCAGCAGCAGCAGCAGCCCCCCAGTCTCCAGCCAGACACGGTCCTCAAGCCTCAATGCTACAAGCAGGCGTTTTCCATCCTGGGTGCACAGACACAGCTCCTAGGACTGTACCATAAGCACTGGCTGAGGGGTGGGCTCAGCAGATCAGTACAGCTGCACAAGCATTTACATGTGCCATCAGTCTGTGCTGTGATCAGTTCAGGCAGCAGACACCTCTCACACTGCTGATCAGAGCCTGATTGGGGAGAACAGGAGGGTAAACCCAGCAGCTATGGAGAAGAGGCATCTAAATGCATTGGTTTCTATGAAGGTATCAGCTCCCCTATACTCCACTCCTTATGTAAATGCCAAGTGTTATTTCATGAGTGTGCAAATACACAGAAAAGTTCAGGCTTGCTGCTTTCCAGATATATTGCAATAATATCATGTATCACAGCTAAGTAATGCTGTAGATTTATTATTGGAAGCAAATCAAAGACCAAATATGCTTGCAGAGGGGTCAGCAATGCATTGCACTGCATGTATTTCACCAGGGTAGCAGCTCCCTTATATCTCCCTCCTATATAAATGCCATGAGTGTGCAAATACACAATATGGACTAAATATAATTGCAGTAAAACCACACCATATATTCATTTTGTATAGTGTTTTATCACAGCTGATAGATTTATTATGGGATTGTATATAGATTGCTACCATGCAGTTTGCATAAAGATCATATATGCTTAACCCTTTCACTGGCAGGGTGCAAGCAATTCATTTCTTTCCATCAGGGTAGCAGCAACATATACACCCCTCTCCATGTAAATGGAAAGTATGAATACATGAATGTGCAGATACACATACAATTTCAGGCTTAGTCCTTTCAGAATCTATTTGCAGTAAAACCACAAATTAGTTGTATAATGTAATTATTACAGCTAAAAAATGCTGAGGATTTATTTTTGACTGATAGGTAGATTGCAACCATTCAGTTTGCATAAAGACCATATATTATTGACCCCTTTACTCACAGTGGTACTAGCAATGCATTGCAGGATAGCAGCCCCCCTATATATCATTCCTTATGTAAATGCCAAGTGTAAATACATATGTGTGCAAATAAGTGTCTGTTAATACATATATGATTCCAGTAAAATGCATAATTTATTCCATTAAGGGTTAAAAACACTGCCAAAAATGCATCTTTTGTGTTTCATAATGTTATAGGTAAGTAGGTAATGGGATTTTTTTACTGGCTGCTAGGTAAATTGAAACATATATTTTTGCACAAAGGTAATACAATCTTAAAGGGCCACTGTAGCGCTTATACGATAGAGTTTAATTTATTTATTTAATGACTGATTATAACCGTTATTCTTTTATCGTTCAAATCTTACATTTGAAGTTGTGTGCTTTATACTTCAGCAGATCTGCTGCTCTCCACCCCCGTCAGGTGTCCAGGGTATGGGATAGGATCTACATAGGGTGACTTACAGCACCTACTGCTCTGATAATAGTCTATAGAAATACAGAACAATGCATTGCTGGCCAGTGAAAGGGTTAAACAATCAGTGCATTTTTACAATTTCAGTACATTATATTTTTACTGTTATTATACAGATCTGAAAGAACATAACAACCTCTGCAAATATGACAACCGCCACATATAATGTAACAATGCTGTGCAGACATACAAAGACCTTCACATTTTAATTAAGCAGCTAGTGTCATTTTAAAGGTTCAGTTCCTAGTCTGTGAGTGGAAACAGTTTTTCTTAGAAAAAGGAATAGGTGCAGATTAATGACAGCAATCCACTAGAGGGGAATTTAAAGTGACACAGGGACAGTGATTTCTGCTAGTCTTACATGCACGGTTGCATATTAATAAACAGTGTCTGACTATATTTGTTTGAAGCTGGCAATGGCTGGTTCTTAATGTGTTGTTTGGAGCAGACTTCTAATCCAGCTCTCATGCAAAGATAACGTTTATCTGACTGCTTACAGCAATGCATCACTTGGGCTAGATTCTCTAATAGTCACGCCACTTCACAGTATTCACTAAGATTAATCCCTGTTCTATCTCTGCACACACTTTTTTTTAAAAAGACAGCTGTGATCTCTTTACAACCGGAGAAAGATGTTTTAATTAGGCATATGCCATTAATAAAATTCATATTCGCTGATATAAAAAAACGAATTTAATATTTCTATGAAAGATCAAACTTGACCCTCTAGATCAGGGGTCATCAACCTTTTAATACCTACCGCCCACTTTTGATGGTAAAATTTCCTTACTGGCCACCGGTGCTGCAGTAACTCAATTTACCCTCTCTAATTTTTGTTTTCATAAATCACATGACCCTAGCTCCCTATACTTACTAGATAGTAATCCGGTCGTGACTGCTGTCCCTAGGCTGTCTCATCAGCTCTCCAACCAGTGTGAGGCTGCGGGTCTCCGTCATGTGACGTCACTCGTCAACAACGCCACCTATCGATTACTCCGCTGCCCACCATGAAAGCATGAATCGCCCACTAGTGGGCGGTAGGGACCAGGTTGACTACCACTGCTCTAAAAGGTCCAGTAGGGAGGTGGTTTTGTCTAGTTGGTGACGCTAAAATTTCAGGCACAAAGTTGTATCATCACAATGCACGATTGTTGGTAACACTCATCTAAATAGCAGCTGATACCCTAATCATTCAAAGTGAATTTAATATTAATTGTTGCTGTTATAAATCATTTTAATAGGGTTTTATCTCAGTGGTTTAATTTTCAGCTATGTATGATGATCAGCGATGAAGAATAAATGAGTACATGTCATTGATACAATAGAGCTGTATATTCAATGGAAAGTTATACAAACTGTTATGTACTGTATGTTTTTTTCTACATTAAATTCCCCACCAGCCAGCTGTTTTATATGTAAAAATATTTGTACCTGCTGGTTTCTATTAAAATAGAAATCAGCCAGCGTATGGGCATAAAGTACATCTAGAAACATATTCACAATTTATAGCAAATACATGGTTATAAAATCACATATATAGTTTTCAGCAGCGCCGGCTTGCCAAAATCTGTTGCTAACGCAACATTAAAACTGCCCGATTCAACTGTAGCCCTCGCGAAGCCTAAGGCGCTCCTTGCACTGGTGTAGATGAGCTCCGTAGTCGCTCATACCTAGGACCACTTACGACTTAGACAGGGAGCGCTGAAGGCGCTCACTGCGCTGGTGGAGATGAGCGCTGTATAAGCTCATCCCTACGACCCCACACATGACTTAAGCGTCATACCTACGAACAGCGGGACTACAGATCAACACAACGCTCAATTACACAATTCACAGTGAGAGACCCGTAGCACTTTGTAAAAATCGCTTACAAAAATTACGGCACGTAACACTATGCTAACATAACCCGCACTTAAAACAAAAAACACATTGTTGACACTTACACCTCAGCTCAGCAACAGTCCAAATGTACATTGTATGCTGCACCAACATCAAAAGGGATTGTTAGCTCTTCAGGATATTGATTGCTGGATATATTAATTACAAATAGGTAAAGTACATTAATGTATTAATTCATTATTTCATTAAATATTATTTAAAAAAAAAAATATATAAAAAATACAAATAGCACAGGAGAGCCTCGCAATGAACGCCGCCGAAGGCGCTCATCGCGGGGCTCACAATGAACGCACAGGATGCGCAGATAACCAAAAGTACACAAGGGGCGAAGGCGCTCAGCGCAGGGCTTGCAATGAGCACCAAAGGTGCTCAGACCACCAAAACTATACCAGGGGAGAGGCTCGCAATGAGGGCCAAAGGCGCTCAGCGCGAGGCTTGCAGTGAGCACTGAAGGAGCTCACAAGACCAAAAATACACCATAGAGAGAGGCTCATTGCGATCCACGAGCGCCCAAGGTACTCAGAGAACCAAAAGCCTTACATTGTGTGGCAACCAGCATTCCCTGGCTTACAATTTTCTTGCCGTCATTTTTTGATGGGCAAGTCGCTAGTAAGTTATAAATATGGAATAGGGATGTAAGGTAAAGACACCATATGCTTAAGGTATGCTTTAGGTTTTGAGTGAAACCTCCTTTTAGTGAAGTATAGAATAAAGTAACAACATTAATGCTATGTAATTCCTCAGTAGAAAAGGATTTTTAAAGAAATAGTTTAAGATTAACAGACGATGTTTGTGTCATTGCTGCTTCCATTTTGGCCTGCTAATCTGCCTGGATTGGTACTTGTTCTTTTATTTACTTCTACCAATAATTTTAAGAAGAAGTACTTGTAAAAAAAAAAAGGGCCAGTATTAATGTCAGGCTAGATAAGCGGTGCTCAGACCTCTCCTCAAGAGCCACTAGACAGGCAATCATTTCGGTTTAACACTGTTTGAATACAGATGAGGCAATTAGAGTCTGTTGAACACTAATTGCTCCTCCTGTGTTCACACAGTGTTAAACCAAATTCATGGCCTGTCTTGAGGAGAGTTCTGAGAACCGCTGATCTAGATCACTAGCAGACATTATCTAGAATATTCCGTCTAGTTCTGGAAACAGTATTTCCAAAAGGATATTTATAATTTTGAAATAATTCAATGGAGCACGAGTCTAAAAGACAATGTTTTCTAACATCAAGATATAAGTTTAGATTACAGGGCAGAAGAGAGAGCAGACAAATGATATAAACCATGAAATATATAACATTAGAAAACTTCACAAGTAAACTATCTTGTACTAACCGAACACTGCAAGAACAAGGGGTCTTGATTAGAGGCCAGGAAGTGGAAAACTAAGGGTAATGTGCAAATATACTTATTTAAAGAAAGGTTAGTAGATAAGTGTAATAATCTTCCAGTAGACACTGAGGGCCAAACACAGAAAAAGAGAATACAAGCATGGCTGGAAAAATGGCTGGATTAATCCTGAGGACTCATTTTTAGGTTGATAGAATGGGCAGACTAGATGATCCTTTTCATTTCTCAACTGCTGTCAAATCTATGTTTTCAGGTATAAAAGAACACATTTTCTAATATTTAGATCATACTGTTTTAACTGATGACATAAAGATGGTTTAGTGTGAACACTGTCATTTTAATTACATTTCCTTATCACATGAATGTCAGGGTGTGTGTAAGTATATTAGTTTTATAACCGCCCAAGCCTTTAATGGGGTATAAAAAAGCCTCACTGACTAACATACATTCAACACAATGATTGTTAAACACTATGGGCCTCTTTCTATTATCGTCCGTAGGAGATGCAGGGCCGCAAGGACCGGCCGTAAGCTATTCGGCTATTCTATTCCCTTCCGGCCGGGGATCCGGCAGGCTTGCGGCCGGCGCCGTGCTATCGCTTGCGGCCGCACGCGCCAGAGGAAAGCCTTTGATCTTAAATGGCCGCAAGAGATTCGGCCTCAAGAAAAGCCCGGTTGCTATTCAATTGCTCCGGGAACCCTCTCTGCAAGGCTAAAACCGAGCCGCAGCTTACTTGCAGCAAAAAGGTCCCGCAGGCACACAATTAAGCACATTATAAAGCCATAATAAAGCCATCCTGCACTCTGAGGAGAATATAAAGTGATTGTAGGTGTTAGCATTAATAGCACAACATTCCCCTACACTCAAATCCGTAAATAAATATTTTTTTAATTTATGTCACATATCCATGTAAAAAGTCCAGAGGGCTTTGAGCACCTCAGACCCGCCCACGCTGCGGCCGGAAAATAAACAGTTAATGTAAACTCGGATTTGGGCTGATGTGCAAGCTTGAGAGGGGGTTGCTATTAATCCTCATGTCCCCCAATATGATCCCTAGCATTTACAGAGCTTTACAGTGCCATCTTGAATTTATTTTTGCATTTTAAGGTTTCTGAGCTTACGGCCGGTTGCAAGATATACGGCCGGCCGTAAGGGGATAGCCTTGCGGCGCCGTATAATTGAATTGCAAGGTAACGGGAGCCCTGCAAGGAATCGCAGCTTTGCGGCCAATTTACGGCCGATAATAGAATGAGGCCCTATGTGAGCCTTTTTTTGCGTAAAAATAGAGTTAAATAGAGTGAAAAGAAATGCAAGAATAATGGGGGACATATAACACATTAAATTAACTGATTTGGGTCCAATATATAACAATATATCAGAATCTAGTAAAATTGTTAAACAGCAGATAGAAAACTATGTAAAGAGACATTGTAGTGGGAGAACAAGTCATGGATGTTTAAATATTGTTGTATATGTCATAATAAAAGCTATATTATCCCAATTATATAACATCATAATTACTATTGTATTATTTAGCTGTAACCTCTATGGTTGGCCTATTGGCTTCTCTATAAACCTCCTGTGAATCTACATATAGCATCTTCAAAAGCACCCAGTGCCATCCTATTCGTCTATGTGGTCATGTTATGCAGCCTCCCCTACTGGATGCTCTACCTCATAAACGAGAGTAGATCCGGAAACATCTGGCCATGGTGTGTCTGCATTAGAAGTTGGAACATGGAGATTCACAATTTGCTGCCTACCCATCTCACACAGTGATACACTCTGAAAAAGTGGAGGAGGGAGGAGTGCCAACTAGACACCCCCTTATGGGCAAATAGCTGAAAATCTAATATAAATAATTCAGAACTTTATATAATCAGGCTTATTTGGCTTTATTATACTGAATGCATATTGCATCACTATAGTGCCCCATTAAGTTGTCTGATATGACAGACAACAGTGGACATGTGTCCTAGCAAATCTATCAGCAGTAATCACATCGACCACTATCAGGGTTTTTTGGAAAAAGAAAATAATAAATAAACACATTTACATGTTTTACTTTTGTATGTAATTATGTCTTATTGTGTTGTTGATTGTTGATTGTTTCTACCACTTTCTCTAGTAAACTAATGAACTTTCCATTTATCCTTCTGAAAGCAATGGCGTTTTTTCTTTGTGAATCAAATGTATTCCCAGCTCAATTTGGCCAGCAGAAACCAAAATGGAAGATTCCACTACAGGATAACTGAATAAAACATTTATTATTTAACATTCTAAAAATATTTTGCATATTTTGAAGTGTAGTTCATCAAAATAAAAGAGTTTAATTATATAATGACCTTTGATATTACAGCAAATTATGCTGTTTGAATGCGTGAATGTATAAATCATGTGTAATTATTTGTGTGTTCAGTTATTGTACACTTAGAAATTGTTTGTTTTTTTCCAGCCATCTCCACTAATTGCTTGTAGCTTTTATTGTGTTTGGTTTATCTTTACATGTTACTGAGTTAGACTAGTAATGTTTAATGACTCACATTTTAATTATGTCAAAGGTAATTAAGGCTCGTTTATTGGTAGGCTTTTTCCTCAATTTGGCAGGGGTCCAGCGCAGTACCTTTAATTAGGATAAAAGGGTGGGGAAGAGGACTTTTTAAATCCCTTAAACTGCTTAGCAATTTGTCGGTAGCACCTACAGATGTACAGGAAAAAAAAAAAAGATTTAATGTGGATGAGAGTTATTTTTGCAACTGGCTCCTGCTATAAGTTGGCACAATGACAGCTCTCTGCAACATGTAGTACAAAATAAGTCATCCTCCCGGTACATTGCTTTTTTAATTTTCAGTAACATTATTACAATAAGTGAAATACTAAAAGTGAGTTGAAACATTGTCATTTTTGTATTATAATAATAATAATTATTATGCTTTATAAGCTTTCACAAACATATCATCATGTCAGGGGGGGAGACTTGCATTGGGTGGCAAACAGCATTGCCAGACTTACAATTTTAATCCCATAATTTTTTATGGGCAAGTAGCTAGTAATTATATAATACTAGCGAATTACCCATCAAAAAATGACGGCAATGAAATTGTAAGGTAGCTAATGCTGTTTGGTGTGTAATAACGAAATATGTAATCCATTAATAAATGAATATACTTTACCTATTTTGAAGCATTGTGATGAAGAGCTGCAATCTGTGTTGATGTTGCTGCAGCATTAGTGGTGTGGAGCTGCTGTGTAAGCGTGATGAATGTGTGCAGTGTAATAGTGTGCGTGCGCGAGACCAAACCGATAGCGTCCTTGTGTACTTCCGCATTAGCGTAAAATGGCGGGTAATGTGTGGTATGCGTCTTAGTGGAATTTTGTGGTGTTTTGCGAGTTTCTTGTGGTGTTTTGCGTTTTAGAGTGCTGTAGCCTCGTTTTCGTTTTGTTTGGCGGCCATTTTTGCTCTCTCTTAGAGTATTTTTTAGTGTCTAAACTCTTTTATTTTGAGTTAAATGAAGGTGTAACTTGCTTTTTGAGGTCCTGGATGCTCCCTCTTGCTGTAGGTAAGCTTTTTATGTATGTGTTGTGTGTATTTATTGTGTTTTACATTTTTTCATGTTCGCGGGTTGCGGACGATTTTTGCGAGGTCGTAATGTGTGCTTCGTGAGGGCCTCAGTTGCTGGCATGGAGCGCCAACCGAGGCCCTCGCCCGCAGCCCTTGCTACGCTTCGCAAGGGTTGCGGGGTCGCTATGCGAGCCCGCAAGCGTGAGCAACGGCTTGTATGCTCACAACTATATATGTGATATGCTACCTGTTTTTAGAAAGTAAAAAAATAATGCTGCATTATAATAGAATCTTACCATGTACCATCTTGACTTTTGAAACTGTATCTTAATTGGCTGATGACCTACCCCAGTTTATCCTGAACGCCACTTCAAGAATGATTCACCTCAGCCAACATTCATCATCTAGTGCTCCCCTCTGCAATCCATAAACTGGCTCCTTATTAAAATGATAAAATTCAAATTCCTAACCCTAGTGTACAAAGCCCTCACCTTCCTACATCTCCTGTCTTAAAATATATTCCAACACCCTCTCGGCTCTGCCTATGATCTGCTCCTCTTGTCCTCTATCATTACTCCTCCAATTATCACCTACAGAACTTCTCTGGAGAGCCCCAATCTTTGGAACTCTCTGCATCACTCCATTAGACCCTCTCAAAGTCTCCATATAGTCAAGCCTTTTTTTGGAATGCCAGCTATTCATAGAAGCCCATTACTTACGTTCCTATCTCCATAAACAATTTCATAACATGCTCTTTTCTGGCTTTCACACCTCTATCTCCCTAATATTTATACATCAAGCAACCTCCTCATTTCATGACTACTTCCTATTACTTCTTACAATGTAGGCTCTCATTAGAACAGGGCTGTACCAATATCAATCTATGTGCCATTTTGTCTGACCCACTATGTATTCATATGTATGTAAATGTTTATCCATTTTTGTACTACCGTGCTACAGAATCTACTAGTCAATTTGGTTTTTTGCAGAGACTTTGAATGAAAAGGACTGATATATAACTAACATAGGAAATGTAACAGTGCTCATTATGTATTTTACTGGTTCAAGGTAAGATATAATTAAATTAATTTTCCACATTTTTCCCAGCCTTTTGTTGATGATGGAGAACACATAGGTTGACTTCAGTGTCCCTTTAATATTATGAGTTTATGAGGAGTATCACACCATTGGTTCACAATTCATGTTTGCCCTGTTTGACACATCACTGTTGTGTTCAGTATTTATCTTATAAACAAGGGACGCAGTTGTGTCCCAAAGCGAGGGACGCAGTTGTGGGGGTGGAGGCCCGTGGGAGGCAGCAGGCGCTCATCGTGAGGCCCGTGGAACACAAAGGCGCTCAGAGGGGCCAAAGCCTCGCATTGTGTGGCAAACAGCAATTGACATGACTTCAAATTTTATTGCCGTCATTTTTTGACAGGCAATTCGCTAGTTTAATAATATTTTTTATAAATCCATTCAAACATGCAGTTTATCTCTTGTTATTAAATACTCTCTATTCAATAAAAAAATGTGATTGTGTTGTTCATCTACCTACAGATTCTTTGCTTGTTTCCAACATCAAATTCCTGTTTATGCTAGCTTTCAAGTGGTAACTTTAATTATACCAGCATCACTAGACCTTCCCATTACCTCTTCATTATCAGTATAGTTTAAGAAGATGTTATATGTCTCTTTAATGCATTTCCCTGTTGAATTTTAATTTGAAATGTAAGATATTCCACTTTATTGTTTATGTCTTCAGTTTCACTGACATTGATTGACGGTGTGTGGGTTTCTATGCATACTACATACATTATATTTCCATAATTAACTTTGTTAGACAGAAACCTTACGGCTTTATCACAAAGTACATGTTCTGTTATGTAGGTGTGTGATCCCACTGATTTCTGAAATCTTTACTAGTAGCAATATATGTTCAAACAAAAAGTCATGAAATCAAATATGTTGGCTTTACAAAGTATGCATCATTGTACATTATCTAAACTCTTCTGTTGTTTATTTGTATCCTAATGTGTAACTATTATTTGACATTTTTAAACTTTTTATAGGAAAAAACTTGTTTTCCAAGCTCAAACTCAGCTGCTGCTGATCTCTATCATATATAAGATCAATGGGTGCTTTGAATAGCAGGTAGTGCTACATTTTCAGACACAAAGTGAATATTTTTGTGTTAGAGATTTTCCTGGGCAAAAAGTATTTGCTCTGTGGCAGTGTTTGAATCACAGTTTATTTTCTTAGAACTGTCACTGAGCCTAGCCCTTCACCCTTAAAATAATTTATCATGGTTGAGTCAAACACTCAACTGGAGGCCTATACTCTAATCAATGACAATTATTTTAATATTGAGTATTGCAATTAGATATTTTAAATAAGAATTATATTAATGATCAATGTATAATTAATATAACTAGTTCATCTTGCTCATTCATTACAGTGACCTTAAGTTTCCACTAATTACAATATATTCTTTCCATTTAAAACATAAAAATAACACCCCACTCATTTTGCATTTTAAATATCAATGTCCTGCCACCTTTTGTACAGTTTAAAGTTGCTGCCTTTTGTTTGGTTTAATGATCTCAGATTACCTTTTTATCTTATTATTTACTTTTTATCTTATTATTTACCTTTTGCTCAGTTTTATGATCACTGCCTTGCCTTTTACCAGGTTTAAAAATTGTTGCTGTCCCACCGCTTTTGTAGGGGAACTGCTTCACTTCATTTACAGATGGACTTCATACTTAATGATTAATGACATAATAAATATGATATGAAATGGCATCATATACAATTTATTTTTTGACAACATATTCAAGTTATCTCCCTACTCTACTCCAATTTCTTTCCTCCTCCAATACATAAACCCTCTACAACTTTCTCATACAAGTGTTACAGTACTTCTATAGGTCATGTTTGACCTATATCACAATATTATTTTATTTGTATTAATAGATATTATGGAGATGGAGGTAAGTGGAAAAGAAAGCTAAACAGCTTTATCTTCAGTTCAACGGTTTGGCCTTTTTCAGGTATTTTAGGATCTTATGACCAGTATACATGGTCACTGGATAGAGTGAGTGCTCATTACAAATAATGCCTCCATACTCCAATACCTAGTTGAAAATGTCCTGGAGAAGAATGGAGAAGATCTTTTGGTCCTCTCTGCTGAGACAGGATAAGTCCAACAGCTGATTCGGATGCATCTACTTCCACAACAAAAGGCAGAGATGGTTCTGGATGAGCTAAAATAGGTTGCACTACTCACAAGAAATTGCTGATAAATCTTTTTTTAAAAATTAGCAAACCCAAGGAAATGCTGCATTCTATGTGGGTCTTAGGTACAGGCCATTCAGAGGCAGACACCACTTTCTTGGGATCCATGGTAAGGCCTTGAGGAGATATAATAAGCACAAGGAACTCTATTGTATCTGTCTCAAAACTACATTATTCTTGAGTCACAACCATATATAAATACATACACAGGTGTATATGATGATGGATGAGATCCATTTAAAATCAAGACAATGCTGTTCGTGGGTAGGTGCCCTAACTTGTGCAAATCCATCATATGCTATACTTCACAGCTTTGTAATACAGCAGGTGTATGCTAAATGTATGTATAAAGTGATATTAACGAATGAAATGCATTGTGGACTCATTAGTAGGTCTTTGCCCTAGTTCACAGAGTGCAGTGCAAAAACAATTAGCCTTATTTTTAGATGTCCAAATTTGAACAAAATTGTAGTGTCTATTTAGTATATATAACTATATATGTTGTGAAGCTCACCTCACATAACATACTTTGATATGGATGCAGAATAAGCAATGGATTATGAAAGCAATTATCTGAAAGCTGTGATCCTGATCAGAATTGTAGTTACCAGAGATGTTAAAGCACAGAGATCCCACTTATGAAAATGTCTGGACGTTAGCAGATGTTTGATCTACTACAACTAAACAATGATTGTGTCCATAAAATAATTAACTGCTGGTGATGGGAAAAATAAATGAAAGCTTTTTGCCCAGCTGGAGTACCTGCAAAAACTACTATGACTCCAGGGACCAGTGGCTCCATTAAAGCAAATATCTTCCAACAGAAAATTACAATTGAAGATGATGTGGAGGCATATCTCCTGACCTTTGAGGGGATTCCTACCAGGGAAGCTTCACCCCAAAGTTATAGTATCATTGCCTCTTACTTATGTGAAGCTCTGAAAGCCTACTTTGAAAAGGGTGCAGACCAAACAATGAATTATGATGCAGAGATCCTTGCAAGAGTTGGAGTTACCAGAGGTATTAAAGCATAGAAGTTACACTCATGGATATTTTTGGACAGTAGGACCCTACTGCATTTAGCAAAAAATGTTGAGTTCTTAAAATAATGAACAAGGGAAAATAATGAACTGCTGGAGATGGATCACTATTTAATAAATGTTTATTCAGTCATATGGGAATGGGTGGGACAAGATGAAACAGAGACCCCAGATGAGATTGTTACAATGACAGAAAGATGCATTGCTATTAATGAACTCTTACATGGTCCAGGGGGATGCAGCACTCAAAGGTGGTTTAAAACCCTGATGGCTCAAATTAAACATGGGGTTAAAAAGCTTGGATAAAGACAAGACAGTGTGAATCCAGAATCCGGAAGATATCTGCTAGAAAATGCCTCAGAAAGACTGGCTATTGAAAATACGAAGCACAGACAGAACCCATTAAGCAATGCCAAGTGCTTCTATTGTGGAGAAATGGGGCATAACAAGGCTCATTGACCAAACAGGGAAGAACCAATACAATGTAACATGGGAGAGTACGAGCTCAATTGTAACCAGAACGACACACCAATTTAGAAAAACTGTAAAGATTAATGGTACTAAAAAACATAGCATTCATTTATTTAAGAAGTGCTGTGACTTTCTTTTCAGGAAAAATCATAAAGCCCAGTGAAATAAAAATATCTGATAAAAGAGGCATAACGTGTGCATGGAACAGTGAATATCTACCCTACAAGTACAGAAACACTGGAGGTATGTGGGAAGGAGAGAACAATCACTGTGTACCTGAAAAAAAGCCTTTACAAGTTGTATGAGAGAGTTGAACGACAAGTAACATATTCTCCTTAATTGTTTAAGTGAGCTGCAGCAAAGTCATGTACTTTTTAGGATGTGATCCCTGCAATGAGGAAGGGACCAGCTGGACTGGCCAATGAATGGATCTCACAGGTTTGGTCCTCTCCTCTGCTAGTTTCTGTGTATTGTTGATAGGGATTCCAGTGGAAGGAGGCTTTCCTCATTATCTGTGGAGAGCAGGAGTGCAGTTCTAGAACAGAGATGCAGGATCCCTGAATAGCTGGACTGGAGGAAAGTAATTAAAAAAAGCTTTTTACCACCCCTCAGAAATATTAATCTGATAGAAAAAAGGTATCATTCTGTTTTGCAATACTCATAGGTTTTACTGAACACTCATGGCTACTCCAAACATCCTGAAACAAGCAACAGATTGTAATTTTATTTATTCTCAGCATGTATTTGCTGAAATTTCTTGGTTAATTCCTGGCATTCAGATCTATGTTTTCATGCAAACATTCCAGATTTAGCATTTGCAAGTGGTTTTATTAGCAAACACTCACAATGTAATAGCCTTATAGTAATAGTAAGTGAGTAATTTTAAAGCACAAATTGATTAATGTGCTGACAGAGGCCCTCATTCAATTGCAATTTTGACAATTTGAATAGGGGTGTAAATAAGCACATCATATATATTTTTTAAAGAAGTTTTTAGTTATTAAGCATCTATCCAAAAGCAAGGTTTTCACTAACGAAAAACTTCTTTAAAAAATATATGTTATGTGATTATTTTGATCCCTATTGAATTAGCAAAATCGCAATTGAATAAGGGCCAGAATCTGCTAATAAGATGCAATATCACAAACATTATATATTTAAAGACTGAATACAATAATAAGATAATGTTTGAAGCACTGCTACTTCCTTACATTAATCCTATATTCAGAACTATATAATTTAGTCTCTTACACAGAATTGATCTGACACGCATGTATTCTAGGTAATGCCCTTTCTTGAAATATACAGGAACTAATATACATGGGAATACAAAAGGTCCCTGTAATTAAATTAGTCTGGGTGCAGATTAATAATAGGTAACATAATTAAAGAGCCACTTAATTCAGCACAGTTTGGACCACATCACAGTAAAGATCTCTTAAAAGCAGGATGAAGTACTTTAAACATTTTTTAAATAGGTGCATTTTTCACTGATAAATCAAGTAAAATAAAATCTCTGTTTACATGTATAACAGACTGCCCACATGCATTACTGCAAACAATCCAGTTTAAGGGTTGTGCCCCTCATTCAAGTCAATGGTAAAGTTTCTGTTAGACTGCTTATATTATCAGTTTGAAGGTAACAGATCTTGCCATGAGTTTGTTTGTTGTTTTTTTACAGCAGAAAATTGAGGTTTCTACTCTTTTGCCTGTTTGAAATCTGAGCAATGCAGACCTGTGCTCTGCTCCTGTGGTGCTCTGTGTAGTGATCAAAACTAAAGAAAAATTACGCCCTTAACAAATCTATCTGTGCAAGCATGGAATGCTGGACACACCTAAGACATGTCAGCTGTGGCTTAACTGGTCAGTGCAGTTTAAACTGAGTTCAGGGGAAAGCTATCCTATCAATCATAGCCTTCCCCATACAGACTCACAGCATGCACATGCATTTTGCAATCTGCTATTAATAATGCAAAGATAAGATTGGACAGCCAGCTAAACTAATCACTCAGAAACAGGTCTTCAGTGCTGAACGCCCCATTGTGTCAGTTTCACAATCAGCCTTTTTGACCTGACCTTGGAAACAATGATTGGATTACAGTATATTAATTACAAAACTACACATAAAAAAATACATGGCTGATGTTGGCATGAATACAATCAGCACAACAAGTGGTTAGTCACACAATATCCAAAAACACACAGGCACAAGGGATATGAGTCTCTAGACCCTAGACAATCCAAACAAGACAAATCATGGTTATCATAGAAATCGGACTAGGCTTCTTTGGGGAAGAAAGAAAAGCATGTATCACAATAATAATAACTTTACTACAGGCCTATCCCCCCTCAGGGCTGTCTCATAGTCCCTTTTATTTATCAGCATTCATTTTCCATTTTTCAAATGTCTCCTTTAGTGTAAAAGCATCATTTAATCAATATGCTTTTATATTAAACAAAATAGATTTTCCTAATAATAGGCCCTAGATGTTTTATTAAAGACATTAACCTGTAATTAAAAAACCTCAGCAATGATTTGGACAAGTAATGTTCAATACTGAACTTATGTTCAAACATCAGCTTCAATTGTGCTGCTTGTTTCAACCTCTGATTAGGTTATAAAGTGGTGGGAGCAACTCTGAGTAGGAAGTACCATAGTTTTAAATTTAACACATAGACAGCCCTATTAAATTCCAAGCCCGTAGCGGCCCCGTTACACCAGCAAAGCCTGCGGCTTGAAATTCAGCTGAGTTACAGAGCTATTAAATTAGTTAAGCCCGCAACAGACGTGGCCGACATCCAAACCTGTAAACCGTTCATGCACACGTTACATGTGCAGCAGTGAACATAATCGATTAGGTAAACACGTAGTTATGGGTTTAGACAAAGCCAATAGTAAAAGAGATCGTCATCATTACGTCACTGAAAAATGGAGGTTAGATTACGGGTTTGAATTACAAGTTACGATCGGACCCCCATTCTAGAAATAATCCAATATTAATAAATCAGTAAATATGATATTTTAGTCCATGCAAGTTCCATCATATGATTAACACATTGATTGCCGTGATCGATATAACATGGAAATTAAACATTAAAAAAAGTATTTTATATTGCAGATTTGCGAACTTTAGAATGCTGTGCCATGAATTTTAATACCTAACATCACTTTACCTTTAATATTAAGCACAGTAGTGTGTTTATATTTGCATTTTCAGTGCTACGGATAGGACTTTAACTCCCTTGCGTGTCCTCTCCAGTACCCGTAGGCTTTTTGGCTCCATTTGTTGTTTACGGGTTTGAACACCAGTGGATTCGTAGCAATTTAATAGAGATTTGCTAACGTAACATTTACAGGCTTGACAAATCAAATGCTTTGCGGCAGCTGAGTTTTGATTTTGACAGCACATGGTTTTTTTTCACATGTAACCCGCAGATTGTTTGCAGGTAGCTGTACAAGGCCAATTTAATAGCCGTAAGACTAGCGAGCTCTGTTACGGGCTATGGGTTTTCACGTTTGGGGAACTTAATAGAGCTCCAAGTCTATAACCAATGAAGAGCATTTGCTGCTATTTAGACAAACCTTGTCAGAGTTCTTCTCTCCCCTTGATAACCTCATAAGGGCAAACACAAGCAGTTCAACTGGATCTTTTAAAGTTAATGTTTGCCTAATTAACATTAGTAGCTGTGTAAGCTATTTTATTTATTTTTTTATTATTTTTATTCACAAAAAGTTTCATACAAATATAAATACATAAAACAATACAAATACATACATTCATCCTACTCAAATGATGTGAGAGCTTTATCAAACATTAATATCTCCAAAAGGGGTGAATTTTTTTCCTCTTCTTTTTTCCCTTCTTTCTCTCTTTTTTCCTTATTTTCCAAAAGGATTTACTACATAAACTTAATATATCTTTTTACAAAACGACAATACAAACATTTGACATATCAAATAAACAAAGAAACATAATCAAAGTGAGCAAATTATTTCATTTTTCCCCTAAGAAATACAAAGAGAGAATACAAAGCACCATGTTAAAATGTAATCTTAATAGACTATGGCAGTTATAACCTTGTGATAATATTAGTCATTCTTTAAAGTTATCTTTTTGTCTCAATTTTAACCCCTTTTTTTCTCTCTCTTCTTCTTCTATATTTCCTTTTCTCTTCCCCCCTTTTTAGCCTACGGCCATACTGGCTTGAATGCGCCCAATCCCATCTGATCTCAGATGTAAGCAATTTTTTGAGAATATCAGACTTTTTGAAGACTGTTTATTAATAAAGGAATCCCCTTTGTCTTTGATACATCACTTCCCAGGAGTTGGATCAGGAGGTTATATCTATCAGTGGAGTGAGGGATGGAAGAGGAAGGAACAGAGAGAGATCAGAAGGCTTCATATGATCACTGGATCTGACTAAAATTTACACCACACTCTTTCTCCCTAACAATTCCAGAAATCGGCTGAATGCATCAGGAATTGCTCTCCATAATTTGAAACGCTCCTCTGACACACACAATATAGTATAATGCATGCCTCCAGGCTACAGAAAAGACATCAACATTTATTTTTCTGATTAAAACTGTGTATTTTTCTCTTAAAACATCTAGTTTGTATTTTTTTGTCAGTGCGGTGGTCCTTTAAATGTTTGTAGAAAAAGCTATCATTCTGTAATAGTAACTGTAATAGTTTTAGTATTCATTGCTTTTACTGGACTCTCATGGTTACTTCAATCTTTCTGAAACAGGATATAGATTCTAATTGTATTTATTCTCCATTGATGAAATCTGCCTTTGTTAATTCCTGACATGCAGATCCATGTTTTCAGGTAGACAAACATTCCAGATTCTGCATTTTCAAGCGATTATATGTGCAAACACTCAAAAAGTAATAGCACTAACTGATTAATGTGCTGCCAGAATCTGCTAATAAAATGCAGTATCACAAACACAGTGTATTTAAAGATTGAATACAATCATAAGATACTTCAGATCATGTTTGAAGCACTGCTAATTCCTTACATTAATTATATATTTAGAAATATATAATTCAGTCTCTTAAACTGAAACATACCCCTGTGTTTTCAGAATGTAACCGTATGGGAAATACACTTTTCTCCACTCTCGCTGACTTGCGCTAATATATTTATGAGAAGACCAGTATTTAATTCATTATTTATACATTTTTGACATACATCTAATTTATATGATTTATAATTTTTGTCAGCAGTATTTTGTCTGCAATTACATGAAGAAAACGAATACAACAGCATGGCTAGTGGGAAAAAAGCAAAAACAATAAGCCTCCAGAATGCAGAGTGCATTTATATATTTATGCAGTGGGATGTTGTGAAGATTTTAACCCATTCCCTGCTTGAAGAATCATCTCCTGGAGAAGAATTTAAAGTTCTGTAAGCAGAGAAGTTATCAGGCAGGTACCGTGGGTACTGGTGTATGGGGATTCAAAAATAAGTGGGCCCTGAGATGTCCTTGTTTGTTTTATAATTGTGTATTAAATGTCAAATGTCCACCCTTAAAGGATACTTAATGAATTTTATCATCCTCAGTATAATTTTATTAAAAAATGTATACTTAATTTACTATAAGAAGTTTCCAGACTTGTATATGCTCTGTAGTCTGTCCTTTGTTGCTCTTCTCTCTCATGAAACCTGCCAGCTTGCACAGCTATGACCTAAGGCTGCACCAACAAGCATGTCACTCTCTACTAGCATGAGACTCTATGAAGCCCTCTCTGCTTAGAAGTAATAGAGGAGTAGAAAATAAATGTATCAAGTTAACATTTATGTAAAACTAAAATATGCTGATATATATATTTATATATATATATATATATATATATATATATATATATATATATATATAGTAAATAAAAAGTACATCTGTGTTCACATCTGAATGTCTAAAGCAAGTTAAAAAACCTGCTTCCAGCTCAGAGTTCCGAGAAAAACAGTTATTACACTGCATTCTGGGAAGTTGAGCTGGGACACTCAAATATGGCCACAAATGCCTCGCTCTTCATTCCGTAGCCATCATCAAACATGGCTTCCTTTAAGCTTATGCATGCTGTATTACACAGCTTTAATGCAAAGCCAAGGTTGGAATAAACACAGGCTGAGTATCCAATCCATGTACAGCTGTTTCAAGCTTACTGGCTATCATCAGCATATATATATAGTGACAAGATGATTCCACCTCCTTTTTTTCTGGCCTTTTTGATGAAGGTATACAATTACTTGGGGCTTTAAATGCTTTTTCAATTTTACTATATTATATTTACCAGTATTACAAAATAGCACACCAAGACAAATAAAAGAAATCAAGGAAAAAACAGACCTGGCTCCCACCGGAGCAAAACCTACAGCGGGGAAAAAAAGTATTTGATCCCCTGCTGATTTTGAACGTTTTTCCACTGACAAAGAAAGGATCAGTCTATAATTTTAATGGTAGGTGTATTTTAACAGTGAGAGACAGAATACCAAAAATCAAACAAGAAAAACATGTGTCAAAAAAGTTATAAATTGATTTGCAGGTCAATGAGGGAAATAAGTATTTGACCCCTTCGACTTAGTACTTGGTGGAAAACCCTTGTTGTAGTTGTCCACCAGGTTTGCACACATCTCAGGGGGGATTTTGTCCCACTCCTCTTTGCAGATCCTCTCTAAGGCCCTCATTCTATTATCGGCCGTAAATCGGACGCAAAGCTGCGATTCCTTGCGGGGCTCCCGTTACCTTGCAATTCAATTATACGGCGCCGCAAGGATATCCCCTTACGTCCGGCCGTATATCTTGCAACCGGCCGTAAGCTCAGAAATCTTTAAAAGCAAAATAAATTCAAGACGGCACTGTAAAGCTCTGTAAATGCTAGGGATCATAATGGGGGACATGAGAATTAATAGCAACCCCCTCTCAAGCTTGCACATCAGCCCAAATCCTAGATTACATTAACTGTTTATTTTCCGGCCGCAGCGTGGGCGGGTCTGAGGTGCTCAAAGCCCTCTGGACTTTTTCCATGGATATTTGATATAAATGTAAAAAAAATTGTTTTATGGATTTTAGTGTAGGGGAATGTTGTGCTATTTTTGCTAACACCTACAATCACTTTATAGTCTCCTCAGAGTGCAGGATGGCTTTATTATGGCTTTATAATGTGCTTAAATGTGTGCCTGCGGGACCTTTTTGCTGCAAGTAAGCTGCGGCTCGGTTTTAGCCTTGCAGAGAGGTTTCCCGGAGTAATTTAATAGCAACCAGGATTTTCTTGCGGCCGAAACACTTGCGGCCAGTTAAGATCAAAGGCTTTCCTCCAGCTCGTGCGACCGCAAGGCATAACAAGGCGCCAGGCGCAAGCCTGCCAGAGTCCCCGGCCGGAAGGAAATAGAATAGGCAAATAGCTTGCGGCCGGTCCTTGCGGCCCTGCATCTCCTACGGCCAATAATAGAATGAGGCCCTAAGTCATTAAGGTTTCAAGGCTGATGTTTGACAACTCAAACCTTCAGTTCCCTCCACAGATTTTCTATGGGATTAAGGTCTGTAGACTGGTTAGGCCACTCCAGGACCTTAATGGGCTTCTTATTGAGCCACTCCTAAGTTGCCTTGGCTGTGTATATTGGGTCATTGTCATGCTGGAATATCCATCCACGACCCATTTTCAATGCCCTGACTGAGGGAAGGAGGTTCTCACCCAAGTTTTGCCGGTACATGGCCCCTTCCATCGTCATTTGATGCAGTGCAGTTGTCCTGTTCCCTTAGAAGAAAAACACCCTCAAAGCATAATGTTTCCTCCATGTTTTAACAAGATCCTCCCATGTAGTTCTGAGCTGATTCCCCACTGTTTTCATGATCATTGAAACTCCACAAGGTGAGATCTTGCATGGAGCATCAGATCGAGGGAGACTGGCAGTTATTTTGTGTTTCTTCCATTTGCCAATTATCACACCGACTGTTGTCACCTTCTCACCAAGCTGCTTGGCAATGGTTTTGTAGCCATTACAGCCTTGTGTAGGTCTACAATCTTGTCCCTGATATCCTTGGACAGCTCTTTGATCTTGGCCATGATGGAGAGTTTGTAATCTGATTGATTGCTTCTGTGCACAGGTGTCTTTTATACAGGTAACGAGCTGAGATTAGGAGCACTCCCTTTAAGAGAGTGCTCCTAATCTCAGCTTGTTACCTGTATAAAAGACACCTGGGAGCCAAAAATCTTGCTGATTTGTTATTTTTGTTATTCTGTCTCTCACTGTTAAAATACACCTACCATTACAATTATACACTGATCATTTCTTTGTCAGTGGACAAACATTCAAAATCAGCAGGGGATCAAATTCTTTTTTCCTCCACTGTATATTGCGACACTCCCTCAACTGTCAGAGCTTTCATCCAGCTAAACCTCGATAGATCAAAAACAAAACAAACAGTCCAAACCTTTGTTTTCAATTATGTGTATGTATCTCTGTGTCTTTCTTTAGCTTCAGTAAACACCTATCTGTCTTTCTCTCTTTGCAGTTGCAATAGTTAATTTGCAATCACTTTTGCAAGTCTTCTGTAAATCTGTAAACTTTGCACACAGTCTATTTTACAGCATTTCCAAGGCGGTAGTACCAAACACAGCTTTAGGCCCAAACAAAGCCTATAAGCCTCACACTGCTAACAGTGGTACATGAAGGGCAGACCCAATTCCCAGCTCCACCCAGTTAATAGGTGTGACTAATCAAAATGCTCCAGGAGTTAACTCCTGGAAAAAAGAGAGCTCTGTAATATACGTGGCTCATACAAATCCCTGGTTTCACTCTATCATTATATATATATATATATATATATATATATATATATATATATATATATATAGAGTGACAAGTTCCCATCCTAATTTGTGCCCATGATGGGGGTTGGTCTCTGACCCTTCTCCCTGTGAAGCTCTACTTATTGCTCATTTACCAACACTTTCACACCACTCTATTGCTCCTTCAACACCACCAAAAGGGGGTTAGTCTCTGGCTTAGCTAATTTTCTGTTGCCAATCCTTGTATCTCTTGGTCAAACTCTGTGACACTTTGGGCTTGTCGGTCTCCCTTCCTCAGCTCTTCCTGGCTATCACAAACTTCATGGGTCCCAGCTGTTCAAGCTCATTCTATAATTTCTCAAGCCACCTCTTCACCTCCTCTTCTTTAGGTTCATGATCCTCACTGTCTACTCCATAGTCCAGCAAACTGTCCTGAGCCCATTGTGTGTGGGTATAGATGACCTGATACTTTCTGTACCTGGTGACCCAATAGGCTGACTGATAATTCTCAGAGAACTGTAGCAGTTTCACACTCTTAAACTGCTTGTCACAGGCTTCACAAGTATGACCTTTCCCAGGGCTGCTTTTGGCTCTGCTAGGATCTGCACCTCATCTGCCTCACTGTTCACAACAGACCTGATTGGTATCACTGTGCTTCTCCTGCTACAATGTTTGCAACTCTTTATTTCTGATAGAAATTACTTCTCAGAATTTGGGTTTTGCTGGTATATATCGAACTGTTCAACAGCTTCAGGCTCAAACTCAACATGGCACGGAGGTAATTTTTAGCCTTGTTAGCTTTCACTCACCTTTCTTCCAATCTTAAACACTTTTCTTAATCTTTTTCTGTTTTTTTTCTTACTTTGCCTCCAAGGCTTTCAGCTTTTCCTTTTTCTTCTCTTCCTTCAGTCGCAGATTCTCCTCCTTGACTTGTTGCATAGTCAGTTCACTCTGCTTGCACTGGATCTCTTGCTACATGTTCAGCTGAAGAAACTCCTCTGTCTTGTTAATTTGTTGTGAATAACTCCAACTGCCCTGCCAGACTTTCTCTGTCACATTCTCCCTGTTCTCTACAAGTTCCTGCTCTATGCTTTTCACCTTGTATGCGCTGGAGCTCAGTGCCATTCTCTTGGACACAAGCATCCTTCTGAGCCAATTGTGCTTCCAGATCATAGTTGCTTCCCTCTGCATCAATTAATATGTTTTCTCTTGTACCTGGGAGGAGGGACTAGTGATCTTTGCTTCTCTCTGACACAAAAACAATTAGTGAGGCGACCTTGCTCCTCCTTTTGGCCATAGTGCTACAGCTTATGCATATGCCTTTTTCACAGAAAAAAATCATAAAGTTAGTGTCTATTTACATGAGTCACTGGCAGTGCCCCCAGACAAACTCACAGCAACTGCTCTGTGCAGAGAGCATAAACAGGAAGAGCGTTAACCCTTCCCAAAGTCATTTGTGTAGAGAAATGACAGCTGGAAACAGCCAAAGAGTACAGTTGGGAGTTAACATCTCCTGCTGATTTCCTGAAGTTCAGTAAAAAACTATAAATCTTTGTCTTCACGGAGCCTTCACTGCTCGGTGTCTGCAGATGTTGTTAATCATGGAACAGTCAGCATTGTGTTTGTTAACAGTCCTAAGAATTTAGATTTTTACCCATTATTAGTTTAATAAAACAAACTTCTGTTCTTTCCCACCAGAGTTCTTATAGTGACGTAAATGGCCATTTAAACTCATCTCTATAGCATAGCTTCATCCATATGACATTGAGAAGTTGACATAAATAACAGTTTTGTCTGGTAGCTAAAGTTTTGAAATATTTTTTTTTTTTAATTATAATACTATAGCAAAATTGATACATATATTTGCTGTGTCTATCAACATGTTCCTTCAATTCAAATGTTTTTCTTTGGTATATTGTTTTTTATGGATAATTATGTTCATTTATTTAAAATATTCTCTTTTTTAGAACTACACTTGAAAACAGAATACATGTTTTTAGAAAGTAAAAGATAATAAATCCTTGATATTTTTTCTTTTATTTGCAATAATATAGCTGTGTGACCTGCCTTATGGTTTGGAATGAGATTTTAAATAATCAGTAAGTTAATATCTATTAGGTCTAAGGTAATTCTCACAATTTTACAAGAACACGCAATTCTGATGCTGAACAGATAGGATTTTCAATAATAATTAATATGTTATCATTTATTTTACAAGCGTTACTGGAGGAGAATTAAAAAAAACAGCCATGCAAATATGAAAATCCCATCAGTTTAATGCTTTTCAGCTTCTAACACACAGCATGCCACTGCCTGCTTACTGTATACCCACATGACATTGGTATTGTGAATCCCTTTCCATGTCGGAGTTCCCTTAGCTCACTTAATGTAGTGCTGCAGATTACAAGTGTGCAAGATGGCAGCCTGCAGGAGAATATACAAGGAGAAAGGGGAACATTAACAAAATGCTTAGAAGTTAATGAACATACATTTTTTATGAATATTACATTGAAGAGGATCAAAATAATTAATTAAAATTAGTTAAAATGTATATAAGAAAGACATTTTGCCCAAAGAGTCTCTCTAATTCTGCTGTGAGTATATTCTGATCAAATATTGAAGATACTCAAATATAAAATCAGCTTTATAATAAAGTTTCTGCTGCTCACATTATCCCAAATTTAAGATTTGGATGACAGTGTTATCACTCTAACTAACACCTGATGACATTTATATTTGGAAAGGGAATTATAGAGTATTGATGAGGAAATGCAGCAGTGTGTTGTAGCAAATGAAAACGTAAGCTGCGCATTAATAATTTTGACATCAAATCCTTAGGAATGTCTATGATGTATTGCAATAATGGCTATTCTTGTTTGGAAAAATATTAAATTCAATCAGCTCTGCAGAAGTGAGATACATTTGGAATTAGTACTAAACGGTGTGTGTTTATGATGCTGTTGAATTTGGAAATGAGGCCACGATATGGCCAATATACTTATTTTAATAGCACTCAGGTCCCAATGCAGCCTCAAGTAGAGATCAATTTATCAAATACATGTAGCTCATGAATTTGAAGATTTTTGTCTTTGTGTGCAAAGAGATACTTAAAGGACAAGAATATATCAAGAAATTAAGCACTTTTCTGTGAAGAATTTAACAAACTAATAACAATAACACCTTTGTAAGTCATGGATATAAAATGTTTTTGAAGAACATCTGAATTTCTGGAGACTGGCTATGAACAGAAATATCCAAGTTTGCCTCTTCCAGTGGAGAAATGGGTGGTGGTGGTGGTGGTGGGTGGGTGAGTGGGTTCAGGGCTTTGAGGCTTTGTTACATAACTCTGGTTAAAATGGACCCGACACCCCTTTTCCTTATAGATACAGAAAAAGACAGCTTGCATAAAAAGATGCAAGCATTGCTCTCCAGAAACAACAGGTTTGATGGGGGTGAATCTGAAGAGTAACAGTTGAAAAGCTAACATTAGCTGTCTGCATGAGACTAAGCACTGTTTGTTTCAGAGGAATGGGAGTAGAACATCAAGGATACCTAACACCTTCCTAACTGCTATCCACCCATATCCTCAAAACAAATCAAATAAATCCACAGGAGATAACCTAACTGGTGGGATGCACTCATTGACCAGTCTTTCCTGTTGAATATATATATATATATATATATATATATATATATATATATATATATATATATACAGTGGATATAAAAAGTCTACACACCCCTGTTAAAATGTCAAGTTTCTGTGCTGTAAAAAAATGAGACAAAGATAAATAATTTCAGAACTTTTTCCACCTTTAATGTGACCTATAAACTGTACAACTCAATTGAAAAACGAACTGAAATCTTTTAAGTAGAGGGAAGAAAAAATATAAAAATAAAATAATATGGTTGCATAAGTATGTACACCCTTAAACTAATACTTTGTTGAAGCACCTTTTCATTTTATTACAGCACTCAGTCTTTTTGGGTATGAGTCTATCAGCATGGCACATTTTGACTTGGCAAGATTTGCCCACTCTTCTTGGCAAAAACACTCCAAATCTGTCAGATTGCGAGGGCATCTCCTGTGCACAGACCTCTTCAGATCACCCCACAGATGTTCAATTGGATTCAGGTCTGGGCTCTGGCTGGGCCATTCCAAAACTAATCTTCTTCTGGTGAAGCCATTCCTTTGTTGATTTGGATGTATGCTTTGGGTCGTTGTCATGCTGAAAGATGAAGTTCCTCTTCATGTTCAGCTTTCTAGCAGAAGCCTGAAGGTTTTGTGCCAATATTGACTGGTATTTGGAACTGTTCATAATTCCCTCTTTCTTAACTAAGGCCCCAGTTCCAGCTGAAGAAAAACAGCCCCAAAGCATGATGCTGACACCACCATGCTTCACTGTGGGTATGGTGTTCTTTTGGTGATGTGCAGTGTTGTTTTTGCGCCAAACATATCTTGGAATTATGGCCAAAAAGTTCAACCTTGGTTTCATCAGACCATAACACCTTTTCCCACATGCTTTTGGGAGACTTCAGATGTGTTTTTGCAAAATGTAGCCAGGCTTTGATGTTTTTCATCGTAAGAAAAGGCTTTTGTCTTACCACTCTACCCCATAGCCCAGACATATGAAGAATACGGGAGATTGTTGTCACATGTACCACACAGCCAGTACTTGCCAGATATTCCTGCAGCTCCTTTAATGTTGCTGTAGGCCTCTTGGTAGCCTCCCAGTTTTCTTCTCGTCTTTTCATACATTTTGAAGGGAGCTTCAGTTCTTGGTAATGTCACTTTTGTGCCATATTTTCTCCACTTGATGATGACTGTCTTCACTGTGTTCCATGGTATATCTAATGCCTTGGAAATTCTTTTGTACCCTTCTCCTGACTGATACCTTTTAACAATGAGATCCCTCTGATGCTTTTCAAGCTCTCTGTGGACCATGGCTTTTGCTGTGGGATGCGACTAAGAAAATTTCAGAAAAGACCAACTAGAGCAGCTGAACTTTATTTGGGGTTAATCAGAGGCACTTTAAATGATGGCAGGTGTATGCTGACTCCTATTTAACACGATTTGGAATGTGATTGCTTAATTCTGAACACAGTTACATCCCCAGTTATAAGAGGGTGTGCATACTTATGCAACCACATTTTATTTCTTCCCTCCACCTAAAAGATTTCAGTTTGTTTTTCAATTGAGTTGTACAGTTTATAGGTCACATTAAAGGTGGAAAAGGTTCTGTAATGATTTATCTTTGTCTCATTTTTTTACAGCACAGAAACCTGCATTTTTACCAGGGGTGTGTAGACTTTTTATATATGCATTCTCTCTCTCTCTCTCTCTCTCTCTCTCTCTCTCTCTCTCTATATATATATATATATATATATATATATATATATACTAGCGACTTGCCCGTCAAAAATGACGGCAATAAAAACTGAAGCCTGGCAATGCTGTTTGCCACAACAATGTAAGCCTCTCCCCCTCTACTTTACTGGCCTTGTGATGAGCGCCTTTGGCGCTCATCACAGGCCTTGCAATGAGCCCCTTTGGAGCTCATTGCGAGTCTCTCCCTCTGTCTACTTCCTCCCTCGTGTCTTATTTCCCCCCTCCTCTCCCTCCCTTGTGTCTCCTTCCGCCTCGTCTACCTCCCTTGTATCTCCTGCGCCCCTGTGTTTTTACCTCCCTCTCCCTCCCGTGTCTCTAAACCCCTCCCCTGTGTCTTTTTCCCCCTTCTCCCTCCCATGCATCTCTTCCCCCCCCTGTGTCTCCCCCAACCCTCCCCTGTGTCTGTTCCCCCCTGGCCTGTGTCTCTTTCCCCCTCCCCCTGTGTCTGTTCCGGCCTTCCTCGTGTCTCCATTTCCCTCCCTTGTGTATCTTCCCCCCTGCACTCTCCTCCCTGTGTCTCTTCCCCCTCCTCTCACTCCCCTGTGTCTCTTCCCCCTACTCTTTCTGTGCCTCTTCCTCCCTGTCTCTTCCCCCTCACCCTCTGTGTCTCTCCCCACTCTGTGTCTTCCACCCCTCTCCCTCTGTGCCTCTTCCCCCGCCTCTCTCTGTGTGTCTCGCCACTGTGTCTCTTCACCCCTTCCTCTGTTCCCCCCTCCCTCTGTGCCTCTTTCCCCCCTCTCTCTGTACCTCTTCCCCCCTTTCCCTCTGTGTCTCTTCCTCCCTCACCCTCTGTATCTCTCCCCCCTGTGTCTCTTCCCGCTCTCCCTCTGTGCCTCTTCCCCCCTCTCCCTCTGTGCCTGTTCCCCCCTGGCCTGTGTCTCTTTCCCCCTCCCCCCTGTGTCTGTTCCCCTCTTCCCCCCCCATTTCCCTCCCATGTGTATCTTCCCCCTGTTCTCCCTCCCGTGTGTCTTTTCCCCCTCCTCTACCTCCCCTGTGTCTCTTTCCCACCTATCCCTCTGTGTCTCTCCCCCCTCCCTCTGTGTCTCTTCCCCACTCTCCCTCTGTGCCTCTTCCCCACTCTCCCTCTGTGCCTCTCCCCCTCCTCTTCCCCACTCTCCCTCTTCCCCACTCTCCCTCTGTGCCTCTTCCCCACTCTCCCTCTGTGCCTCTCCCCCCCCTCTTCCCCACTCTCCCATCTGCTCGCGGGCCGTGCGTGTGCGCCACGCTAGTGCGCCCTGCTCTGCGCATGCGCGGCTTGCGCTCTGCGCATGCGCGGCTCACGCCGCGCTCTGCGCAAGCGCGGCTACTGCTGCGCAATGCACAGTTTATCATTGTCAAACTGCGATTCGTCTCAAGCATGACGACGAATCGCAGTTAGACAATTATAATATGTGATATATATATATATATATAATATATATATATATATATATGTGTGTGTGTATGTATATATATGTGCATTACTACATTTTATTTAATGAAGTACAGAAAAGTTATCCCTAGTAAATCAATTGCCTTCACTTCAGGTAATGTTGTTAGGAAGAATAGATACAAAGTAATAGAATCAAATGTGATTAAACATATACAAGCATCACAATAAAAATATTATTCATATTTATTAGTGATATAATAAAATCTCAATAAAAAATATGCACAAAAAGATATATAAAAGATATATAAAAAATAGAGTGTATGCTATGATCCCGGAAGGATGTCTCCTATCTGGAAGGTGCAAATAATTGCAACTTCAAAACTTGATATATATATATATTATAAAGTAGAAAATTATTATCCTGTACACTTTATATTAAAACACCTGATATAAACCAAATGTGATATACAACCTTATCAAAAAATAAAGATACATGGGGGAAAAATGTGTGGTAACTATATGAAAGAATAATGTCAAAAGTATCAGTCAAGCAATATTATAATATCCAAGAAAAAGAGGCAAAGGAGACAAGTATATTAAAACAGAAAACAGAAACAGAGAAAACTACTTTTACAAAGTAAAATATATTAGACACAAAAATAATATAACAGTCAATAGTGAAAATGCATCATTCAAACATAGCAAGCATATGCCATTCTAATAATATCTATTTATCAGACACAATATAATATAGCAGTTGTATTAATAGGGAATATTCAGCAAACACAAATACATTATAGCAGCGGAAATGATACTTAAGGAATTTCTCCCTCATCCTTGAAGCAATCCATTGATACAACTGTATAGATATTAAAGATAAATGGTATACTACAATACAAAGCCAAGTCCCCAACACTGATAACTATTATAGTGATGATACAGTAATACCCCGCAGAATGCTGTTTACGGGGCCAGACCCCGAACAGTGCTAAATCTCGCAATATCGCACTGCGGGCATTGAAAACCTTGTTTAGCGTGCTTTTTTCGCCATAGTGCTGTTCAGGGATATGGCGATATAATGCCCCATTTAGTGTGGTTTTCACATAGCACTCCTGCATGCAGGAATGCATATACCGCACTAAACGGGGTATACCTGTACTAGTTTGTTAGCCCTTGTGACAATTTGTTCCCTTTTTTTAGGTATTTATTAATTTGTATTGTTCAACACGTATCTAACACATACCACATAGCAGTGGAATACAATGTGTCTATTGTAACAATTTAAAGATATTACAAAAAATGCAACTGGACTATACATAAAATCCTCAGTAACAAACATCAAGAAACATATATTTAAGATTAGTTGGGCCTGTCAGCAATGGTAACACTATGAGTGCAACAGGAAAGCTGTGTATCCAGCATCGGTGATAACAAACGAACAGGAGAAACTGTGTAATAAATTAGTAGGGACATAGACTGATAACTTGCTCAATATTAAAAAAAATGAAATAAAGAAAACATATTCAGCCCTTAGTCATAGGCTGAACAACAAACCACTGACAATTGTTTTGCCTCTCTGATGCAGTTTAAATACCCCACCAAAAGGAAATTTCCAAGAATATAATAATTATTAATATTATAATATAAAATATAAATATAAATAATAATAACCTAAATTTAAAAAATAAGAATTAAAAGTAGAAATATAAAAAAATATAAAAAATAATAAAATAAAAAGGGAAAAGAATAATAATTAATAGAATTATTATGTGAATAGTATATTCAATTTACTGAAAATAGTAACACCAATTTTCATATTTAATTTGTGATATATACTGTATAATTATAGTGCTGTCAGCAGGGAAAGGAAAGTCCGCTGCTGCAAAGAACAATTCAGAATAGGAACCTGGAATGTTAGAACTATGAACCAATGCAAACTAGATGTGGTCAAGAATGAAATGACAAGGTTAAACATTGATATCTTGGGAATTAGTGAAATCAAATAGACTGGAATGGGACATTTCACATTAGAAAAAACACCCAGATCTTTTACTGTGATAGAAGAATCTCACAGAAGAAAGGGAGTAGCCCTAATAGTCAGTCAAATGGTGGCCAAAGTAGTGCTCAGTTTCAAATTACAGAATAATTTCAATTTGAATTCAAGGCAAGACATTTTATGTCACAGTGATCCAAGTATATGATGCAACCACGGATACTGAAGAGGCTGAAGTTGTCCAGTTCTACAAAGATATTCAACACATTATAGATATAACACCAAGAAAAGATGTTACTATGATCATAGGAGATTGGAATGCTAAAGTAGGGACCCAAAGGACACCTGGAATAACTGTCAAGAAATTTAGCAGGTCAGAGATTAGTAGATCATTCACGATAATTCTCTGGTTATGCAAACACATTACATCACCAGAGGGACAATATAGAAATCAGATTGACTATATACTTTGTAGCCAAAGATGAAGGTGCTCTATACAGTCAGCAAAACAAGTTGAATGCCGCTCAGATCATGAGCTTCTAAATGCAAAGTTCAGAATTAAACTGAAGCAAATAGGCAAAATCATCAGACGAAGCATATATGAAATATATAATATCCCCTGTGAATATACAGTGGAGGTAAAGAATAGATTGAAGGAATTAGACATGCGAGATAGAATGCAGGAATAACTTTGGACTGAAGATTGTGACATTATTCAGTAAACAGCAACAAAGATTATCCCTAAAAGAAATAAAACTAAGAACAGAAACTGGCTGTATGAGGAGTCTTTGAAAGTAGCCCAGGAAAGAAAGAAAGTGAAAGGGTAGTGGAGATGAAAAAGATTTGTCCAACTGAATGCAGAATTCCAGAGGATAGCAAGAAGAGACAAGGAGACATTCTACAATGAGTGATGTGAAGAGATAGAAGAAGAGAACAGAATGGGTAAATCAAGAGATCTCTTTAAGGACATTGGGGATCTCAAAGGAACATTAAATGCCAAAGTGGGCATGACAAAAATGGCAGGTACCAAACAGAAAGCACATCAGATAAGGAAGATGTTGGCAGGAATACACTGAAGATCTATAAAGGAAGGATCTTAACATCAATGATACCTGCAATAATCGGTCCAAGAATCTGGAGCAAATCTCTTCAGATGGTGAATGTAGCCATGAAATGTTTGCTTCTGGGGAGGAAAGCTATGATAAGCTTGCACAAGCTTGTAAAAAGTAAAGATATTACATTATCAACGAAGCTCCAGTAGTAATCTATGCATGTGGGAGCTGGACTATAAAGAAGGCTGGGCACGATAGAATTGATGCCTTTGAATTGTGGAGTTGGCAAAGACTGCTTAGAGACCATTGGACTGCAAGAAGATTAAAAAAACTGTACTACAGGAAATCAAGACAAACTGTTGACTAGAAGGTATGAACATGGGGCTGAAGCTCAAATATTTTGGCCATATCATAAGAAAATAGAATTCCCTGATGCTAGAAAAAACTAAAGGCACTCAATGAAGGGGGAAGCAGAGTCGGAGATGGATAGAGATCATTGAAGCAATGAACATGAGCTTGATGGAGCCATAAGATCACAGAGAGTCGGACACGACTGAAGGACTAAATAACAACAATGATAAAATATAATAAATGCCCTTGAATAAATATTAATTCACATATATTCATTCAGAATAAATTGTGACAGTGTAATATATATAAATGTAAGTGATTTGAACGATGGATATAGTTTTGGGTTAAAAAAATAAATTAGTGAATATACGCTAGTTTTTGAAAAAATATATATTATATATATGAACATAAGCAATATAATAATAGGTTAAAGTAAACCCCAAACAAAAAGCCTTCATTAAGACCCAAAGGTGATTGTGGACGTAACATTAGATATATTTCTTTTCTTTTCTTAGAAAGAGCTTATCCACATCACCCTTTTGCTGGGCTTGTTTAATATGGTTGATGGTACAAAAGCTCAAGAATCTTAGATCTTTATTCTGGAAGAAATTAACATGCCTAGAGACAGGAGTGTCATAGTTGTTTTTGATGACGTATACATGCTCTAAAATTAATCTTTGATGCTGGTGGGTGGTCTTGCTAATATATAATTTATGACCTGAACACTTGATCACATATATAACCCCCACTGTGCTACAATTTATGAATGTTTTTAATTTTAAATGTTTCTCTTGATGTAGGATGCATAAATCTTAAAATGTTCATGGAGATACTGAATAAGAATAAACTGGGTTTAAAATTCACATACCAGTTTGATAAATTTGAAATTGCTAGTATTATCACCTAAATCTATCAAAAAGAAACCTCTTGTAAATTTTTATAAACTGGCCAAGTCCTGCATCTGACGTAACAAAGGGATTCTGATATGGCAATAGTTGAGAATGAGATGTAATTGCAATAATGATGACAATTTCAAGAAAGAGGTGGATAAATTAAGACTCCATTTCAAATCCAAAGGATATTAAAATATGCATATAAAAAAAGCTTTGAATCAAAATTAGAGTGATCTCCTGATTAACTCAGATTTAATTAAAACAAGAATGATCATATGTGCTCTATACTTTCTAATGGAAATTATTGGGAAGTTATTAGATCTATCCTAACCAAACACTGGCATCTGCTTTTATCTAATCAAGATTTAAAACTGGTCCAGCCGGAAAGACCCTGTATCACCTATCACAGAGGGAAAAATATTCATGATCTATTGGTACATAGACTATTCGAGAGTAGTAAGCCATTGGACACCTGACTTAAACTGATTCACATAACATATTAATATGGGCACTGCAAAGCATGTCCATATATTACGCCAAAAATAAGTCTTTACATCCTATAACAAGAGAAACATTCAAAATTAAAACATTCTAAAATTGTTGCTCAGTGGAAGTTTTATATATGATCATGTGTACGTGCAATAAATAATATCTTGGCAAAGCCATTCGTCAGCTTCAAATACAAATTTTAGAGCATGTATATGACTTCAAAAACAACTGACACTCCTGTGTTATGTTAATTTCTTCTATAATAATGATCTAAGATTCTTGAGCATTTGTGCCATCTACCAAATTAAACTAGACCTGAGAAAGGGTGATTTGGATAAGCTCCTATTGAGAAAGGAAATCCAGTTGATCTATATGTTACATGGACAATCATCTTTGTGCCTTATTGTAGGCTTTTCCTTTTGAGTACATACTTAACTTATTATTATATAGCTAACTAGCGAATTGCCCGTCAAAAAACGACGGCAATGAAATTGTAAGGTAGCTAATGCTGTTTGGTGTATAATAATGAAATATGTAATACATTACTAAATGAATATACTGTACCTATTTTGAAGCATTGTGATGAAGAGCTGGCAATCTGTGTTGATGTTGCTGCAGCATTAGTGGTGTGGAGCTGCTGTGTAAGCATGCTGAATGTGTGCACTGTGTGGTATGAATATCCGTAGGTCGTTTGTGGCATTTTGCGAGTTTCTTGTGGTGTTTTGCGAGTTTCTTGTGGTGTTTTGCGAGTTTAGAGTGCTGTAGCCTCGTTTTCGTTTTGTTCGGCGGCCATTTTTTCTCTCGCTTAGATTTTTTTTAGTCTCTAAACTCTTTTATTTCGAGTAAAATGAAGGTCTAAGTTGCATTTTTGAGGTCCTGGGTGCTCCCTCTTGGTGTAGGTAAGGTTTTTATGTATGTGCTGTGTGTATGTATTGTGTTTTACATTTTGTAATGTTCGCGAGTTGTGTCCGAGTGTTGCAAGGCCGTAATGTGTGTGAACGTGTGTCGTATGTTGTGTTTGCGAGTGTCGTAATGTGGGGTGTCGTGCTCTTTGGGTTGCGACGTGAAGTTTGCGAGGTCGCAGTTGCTGGCATGGAGCGCCTTCGGCGCTCCATGCCAGCAACTGCGGCCCTCGCTTTTGCGAGGTCCTCAGGTGCTGGCATGGAGCGCCTACGGTGCTCCATGCCAGCAACTGAGGCCCTTGCTTCGCGAGGGTCCTCAGTTGCTGCAAGGAGCGCCTTCGGCGCTCCATGCCTGCAACTGAGACCCTCGGCCAGTGCCCTCGCTTTGCGAGGGCCTTGGCTCGCTGCGCGAGCCTGCAGCGTTAGCAACAACTCGTACGCTCACAACTATATATGTGATATTATAATATATACATATTCTCACATCTCTATAGTTTACTTCCCAAACTAGTACACACTAAGGTTTATTTATAGCACTATTTACTTTTTCCCTTTATTACTTTTTACACCACACTCTACCCATAGTTCATATAACTCAGTGTTATACTTTGACCATATTCTCTGCACGTTCTGTCGGAATATTTCTGAGATTGTTCATTGGTGATTTCACTGGTTGGAAAAAAATTTGTATTTTTTCTGGACAGACATACCATTGTTTCTTGTTCTGGGATAGACATTACCTTATAAATTATTTAACTAGTTGAAGAGATAAGGTTTATTTTTCTATAAACACTCCATACAAATTCACAATTTTAGATAGCATTCCCAGAACATTTTTTTCTTGGTATACATAACTGACACTCATTATCACTAACATGCTAACCACATCTTGTTTATAGTTGTATTTATTACTTGTATGTCAAAAGGTTATTAATTCTTTGATGGTAATTTGAAGGTACAAGGGCATCATCTGGTGTTCCAAGAAATTAATTGACACTTAATAAATCTCTAGGACAAGAATACATTCCTTTATGGGTTAAATATTTCAGACATCATCATGATTTCTGATTGGTTGCTAAGTGTGTAGCCTAATTTCAATTTCTGATAAGCAAATTAAGTTTTGGATATAATTAGGAGACAGACAAAAGAATTAGAGGGCTAACACGGAGAAGATCTAAGAATTGAGATTTAGCATCCAACATCTAATATCTGACATTAGAGAAACACAGACACACCCCAGTGAGAAACTACTTTGTGTGGTGCGTTCGACTTAGGCGATGAAAGGCGCTCATCGCCTGCGAGCCTCACGCAGCATGGCGAGCCGTTAAGGCACTAATAATCAGAGCACTTGGCCGATGATCGCCAAAGCCGCTAAACACCTGCAAGCTTTGCGTAGCAAGCAAAGAAGTCACTAATTCTCACAGCACTTGGGCGATGAGAGCTGAAGGAGCTCATCGCATGAGAGCCTCGCATAGTGAGGCGAGCTGTTAAGGCACTAAAACTCACAGCACTTGGGCTGCGAAGAGAGGCGAGCCGTTAAGGCACTACAACTCCAAGCATTAGGCAATGAACACAAAAGGCGCTCATTGCCTGCGAGCCTCGCGAAGCAAGGCGAGCAGTGGAGGCAATGAAACATGCGTGATTTAGCCTCCAAAACCTTTAGGAAACGCGGCATCGCCTTACAGCCTTATTAAATTGCAATTCGGCCTATTGAATAGGGCTGTATATAAGCACATAGCATATTTTTTTAAAGAAGTTTTTAGTTTGTGAACACCCTGCTTTTGGATAGAAGTTCACTAACTAAAAACTTCTGTAAAAAAAATGATATGTGCTTATCTAGAGCCCTATTCAATTGGCAGCAGTTGACAAACGCTACACTTAGAAAAAAAAACAATACGAGACGCGGAACTTAGAAAACTAAAATATGTGGTTGGAAAAAAACAAGGTTAACAGGCACACCGAAAAAAAAAAAAAAAAAAACACGAACCCCCCCCCCCCCCCCCCCCCAAAAAAAACAGCAAAAAACATCCACACACAGCACGGGGGATCAGCCAAGACATCTGGGAGTGAGGTGCAATTCTAATTTAAGTCGATTTTCAAAAGTTTCGGCACTTGAAAATCGGCTTAGCAAGAAAAAAAAAATGGAGGCCCAAAAAATGAAAACAAAGCTACACGACCCTGGACCACTCAAACACTGCCATCCGCATACCACTTTCCCCCAGGAACTTACAAAGTACAAAATACAGCACTACAATGGACGCCAAATGCTCGCTAATATAAGCACATAGCATATTTCTTTTTACAGAAGATTAGAATAACTTGCTTTTGGATAGAAGTTCACTAACTAAAAACTTTTGTAAAAAAACATGCCATGTGCTCATATAGAGCCCTATTCAATTAGCCAAATCACAATTGAATGAGGCCCTATGTAATTTTTTATTAATATTAATAAAGGTTATTGATAGTAATAATATCAGCATATTAATTGCCAAAACCCACAGTTCTCAAAACAATAACAGTTCTCACTTAGGCCCTCATTCAATTGCAATTTGGCCAATTGAATAGGGGTCAAAATAAGCACAACATTTATTTTTTAACCAAGTTTTTAGTTAGTAAACATCTATCCAAAAGCAAGGTTTTCACTAATTAAAAACTTCTTTAAAAAAATATGCTATGTGCCTATTTAGAGCCCTATTCAATTGGACAAATCGCAATTGATTGAGGGCCCTAGTTTCACACTGTTTATTTTTTTTGGATATTCTTTGTTTTTTATATATACCATCACTTACATTCACATAGATTTTTTTCTTAAGATTACATTTTCACAATTTATATCTTGAATCAATATATGTTCAAGTGCATTTTATTATATTTTATAGATACTGCACTCTAATTATACTATTAAGCATTAAATATGAAATTTACTGTTACTCTTTTGAGTTATGTGAATATACTATTCCCATAATATTTTTTTTCATATTATATTGCCACTACTATACATTCTTATTTGTTCGCTAATATTATTAATTATTAATCATTTACTTTTTATTTATTTATTTTTATATATTTTTATTTTCATTTTTTTTTTAATCACTTATATTTATACTAGCGACTTGCCCATCAAAAATGATAGGGCTATAAAACTGTAAGGCAGGTAATGCTGTTTGCCACAGACATTAATTTTTTTGGTGGTCTGAGATCCTTCGGCGCTCATTGCGAGCCTCGCCCTGAGCACCTTTGTTTTGGGTATTTTTTGTAATTAGAGGCGCTTTTGCTGTCATTGTAAGGTCTGCGCTGATCTTCTTTTTGCGCTTACTTCAAGGCTGTCCCCTGGTGTAGTTTGTGTGCTATGAACACCGTTGGCGCTCGTTGTGAGGCGCGCAGTGAAGGGCTTTACCGTTTATTGCGATATATATATATTTTTTTGTATATGTTGTTTTTTATGATAATTAATTAATAAATTAGTAAATTAATATACTTTACCTATTTATAATTAATATATGCAGGAAGCATTGTGCTGAAGAGCTGGCAATCTGTTTTGATGTTCCTGCAGCATACAATGTAGATTTGCACAGTTGTGGAGCTGAGGTATAAGTGTCACCAATGTGTGCAGTGTGTAGTTTAAATAGGCTGCGTGTGCGAGGGGAAGCCGTTAGTGCATCTGTGTACTTCCGCATTGTGTAAGTTAGTGTTGTAAAATGGCTGTGAATGTGTATGTGGTACGCGGGTGTGGATGATTTAGCGTCCTTGCTAAAAGTGTATCTTGTACCTCTCTTACGGCTTTCAGGAAAAGCCGTATGTGCTTAGTGGTATTTTGCGGCTTTAGGGGTCGTATAGCCTCATTTTCTTTTCTTCGGGGGCCATTTTTTCTCTCGCTTAGAGGATTTTCGAGTGTTTAAAACTCGGTTAAATTGAGGTGTAACCTCACTTCCAGAGGTCCTGGGTGCCCCCCTTTGCTGTGTGTAAGGTTTTTATGTAATTTTTGTGTGTATTTATTGTTTTTTTATTGTTTTTCGCTGTGCGCGGGTTGGCCATCAAGGTCGTATTTTTGCGAGTTCATAATGTTTTTTTTTTCTTAGTCCCGCGGCTCGTATTTTTTTAGTGTAAGTCTGTCATTTTTTCTTTCTAAGTTCCTCGGCCTGTATTTTTTGTGTAAGTCCGTATTTAGTCATTGTGTGTTAGATGTTTTTTTCAAAGTCCCGCTTCTGTGGGTGTTTGTAACCACTCGTGAGGCGCCGTAGAGCCTCCACCTCAGCAAATGCGGCCCCTCGCGTCATTGCAGCCAACGTTTGAGCACCGTAGAGCCTCCACCTCAGCAAATGCGGCCCCTCTCGTCATTGTAGCCAATGTTTGAGCCTCCACCTTCCGCAAATGCGGCCCCTTGCTTTGCGAGGGACGCAGTTCTTGTGAGCTCGCTTTGCAAGCTCGCAAAGCTTGACGACGTTTCGTAGTTTGACAACTATTATATGTGATGTATATTTATATTATTGTTTTAAATGTATATTATTTTTTTATATTTAATTCTTTCTTCTTAGTATTCTTTATTATGGCACATTGACATGCTGTTATTTTATAATGAGATTACTTACCTGGTTTTCTGTGATATATTTTTGTATGTTTTTAGTATGTTTAATATTTAATTCTATAAGCATTCCCTTTCCTTTCCTTTTCTTTTTTTAATATCTCATAGCCCTCCTGGTTTTGATTTTGTGATGCTAATACTATATGAGTTATAGTAGCCTTTCCTATGAGCTTTATAGCACATATATAATATGCATGTTTATTATCTTATTCTTGGCACTTTTTCTTTGGATACAGAATTATGGCCTTTTGGAGGAGTATGTAAACCTATACTCAGCTGCTATTGTAATCTGACACCTTGAGGAAGCTGCATCTGAGCTGCGAAATGACCGCCGGTGGATAATTGTTCAGTCTATGGCTGTGGGCTGAATATTCTTTCTTTATTTAAAAAAATAATAATAATAATAATAATAAAATAAACAAACAAATATATATATTATATATATATATATATATACTGGAGAGAGAGAGAGAGAGAGAGAGATGAGAGAGAGAGAGAGAGAGAGAGAGAGAGAGAGATGAGAGAGAGAGAGAACACTGTATAAATCTTAGATCCTGCTAATTTATTAGTTTATGCAAATTATTCACTTTTTGATAGAAAAAGTATCTCCTGTCTATTTGTTATCTCGAAAGTATGATACACAGCATTCCTGTTCCATTCATAGTGTTACTGTTGTTGACAGGCACAATTTAACCATCTAATATAAAACATATGTTTCTTGATAATTGTTACTGTCACCTCTATGTATAGTCCAGCTGTGTTTTTTGTAATATTTTAAATATTACATTAAATACACTGTATTCCACTTCTATGGGGTATGTTTTAGATATGTGTTGAACAATACAAATTAATAATTCCCTAATACAAATTGAAACAAAAAATTCACAACTATAACACAACAACAACACAACTATATTTTATAACCTTATTCCACATGGTCTTCTCTGGTCAATAGATGTTTTGAATCAGTGTATACCATTTATCTATTAAATCTATACAATTGTATCACAGCTCCTTATATGTGTGGATTGCTGGAAGGATTAGGCATAAGTACATGAAGTATCATTTCTGCTGCTGTAATGTATTTGTGTTTGATGAAAATGTTCTACTAACACAACTGTTATGTTACATTGTATCTGATGTTATTTTTATGGCATATGGTAGCTATGTTTGATTGATTAATTATTTTCACTAAATATTGACTGTTGTATTTGTGTCTGGTATATTGTTACTTTTGAAAAAGCATATTTTTTCTGTTATCTGATAAATTACTGTTGGCTGCTATAATTTCCCTGTATTTGACAAATTATTATTATTAAAAAGCGTAAAAAAGGTATATGTATGCTCCCACTATTAGATTTTGAGATATACTATAATTATTCTAGATGGTGAACAATCATTTTGTATAATGAATTAAGTATGACTGAGAGACATTTTTAATTTTGTCCTATTTTGATGGCTATATATTCCATCTTTAACTCCTATACCTATGTTATTATGGTATGCCTCCTTTTCTTAGATGTTATGATATTGCTTGACTAATACTTTTGCCATCATTCTTTGATATAGCTACCACACATTTTTCCCCATGTATCTTTATTTTTTAATAAGGTTGCCTATCACATCATACTAAGTGTACAGAATAATATATTTTCTACTTTATAATTTGGATATAGCCAGCTTTGGGGTTGCTATTATTTGCACCTTCCAGATAGGAGGTATCCTTCGGGGATCATAGCATACATTGTATATTTTTATTCATGTATACATCTTGTGCATATTTCTATTGCAATGTTATTTTATCTCTATAAATATTTAATACTTTTATTGCTGCACTAGTATAACAGTTGGTTCTATTACTTTGTATGTATTATTAGTTACTTTAGTGTGAAGCACTTTTGGAATTTTTGATACACCATATACCACATTTTTCTGAAAGCTGAAGGGAAATATCCTGCTAACCATATTTTGGACCACAGTAAACTGTGGAGACAAAAGGGGTCACAGAGGGTGAGGTGGAAATAATAGTGAAATTGAAAAATAATCCTCACTCAAAGTACCTGCTCTTGTGTTTGCTTTTGATAATTGCACAAATATGAGAAAGGGAGAGGAAAAGAAATACAATTGAGAGTACTGTCTTGGGAACAAATAATAATACTTAACATTTAATGGTAAACTACAATTTTTAATAAAATAATCAATCCATACGATCTCTGCTAAATAGTAGCTCACAAAAGGAGAACACCAATAAATCACAAGTCATAGCAACACTACAAATAGAATAAGTACAATTGTACAATTTCTCAGTAATATATGTAATCTAAATAGCGATGTAGTGTCACGACCCAGGGCCAGGGTGTCCGGTGAACAGCCAAAACATTCCTGGTAACCACTACAAGAACACCCCTAGATTGTTGGGGTTCTTTGATCTCAGCGCCCAGCGTGCTTGTCCCGGTTAGGTATCAGGAACCAATGCAGGAATCCAAGAACAAGCAGGAACAAGCAGGAAAAGCAGGCAGGTGTAGGCCCCTTTAAGGTAGGACCAGGGAGAGAGGTATCAGAATACCCTTGATTTAGCTCAGGAAGCCTTTCTCCAAGAATGACAACACACGGTAGTTATGCACAGCAAGACTGGACTGATTTATTGAGGCCAAATGCATGGATATTTATACAGAATAAACCAGTGTGGGACATGAATTTTAATTTCCCACCTAGGTGTATGGGATCCAATCATTACACTAGCTACACTAATTACACTGCCTCCTGGGACAGAACATACCTCCTAGAGGGCTCCTCCCACACTGAGTGCAATATGAGTCACTTGCTACTTGGATGGCCATGTGGCTGGTAGCTACCTCTTGGGGAAACAATAGAGGGGGAATGAATGGGAAAATGGCTCAAACAATAAGTCACCATTTAGTGTTACCCCATGGTGGGCAGTAAAGCATGATCTTTGGTGTAGGTCAGGCCGGTGTGCTACAGCTGTTGGTAGCAGCGATAACAAAGTTCCTTGCCTCATTGGCCTGTTCAAACGTAAGCAGCCTGTTGATTGGTTGAAAGTCAATCCGGTCAGGGAAACTGAAGCTCAAGCTTGAAGTTTACCCTGGCTTCAAAGTGAGTCAATCACAGGAATATACACATAGATCAATCACAGACAGGCCTCAGGTCTATGGGAAATAACATTAGAAAATCCTTCTGATAGACTTTCACTGTAACAATCCCTGTTAGGTTTAAACAGTTGCTTTTTACTGTAATCCTCTTTAGGGTGGCTTTACACTGGCCAAAGCAGTTAAACATGGGGTTCAGAAGGGTCCCCCCCTTGCCCCTCAAAATCTGGGCATGACATGTAGGTATATTGTATTATATGCAGGATCAAATTAGCAATTGAACATACTAGTAGAAAGGGTATTCTAATGTAGCCAGTCCAATATTAGAAAATATAAATAGCATTTCTTGTAATTATTTTCTAATGAAAGAAGCACTAAACGTTTATATAGGACTGCACTCTATATCCCAGCTAAATAAATTAGCTCATATATAAAGGAGCCAAATGGCTAAATGTGTTCTGTCTGCCATGTGTAGTATTGGCATGTATTTTACCAGTCTTTTAATCAAGATTTTTGTATCAATACATGAGCTCTTTTATTTATGCAAACAAAATAATTTGTGGTATTTAAAACCTCCCATTAAAAATTTATTGTATCAGTATTCTTTCAAAATAATAGGGTTTAAATATTCTAAACAAAAAAAAACGAGTTCTGAAATGGTTTACAAGCAGAGTTGTTGCAGATCAAAGGATCAAAGGAGCACTGTAGTCTCAGGCTTGGGCAGCATGTAACAAACTAGGAACATTAGCTGCTGTGTAAGCCATGGACATAAAAATATGTTTTGGGAAAATGTTTGAGTACTTCCAGTAGAAGAATCCATTATGTGCTTGTTATATCAGAGAACTGGGTCATCTGGCTGTATTTTATCTATAAATTTAGGGAATTAGATCAAATTGAAATTGCTGCCAAAACCATTTTCCCTCACTGGCGTACCTCAGAAACTACAACTATTGCTGTGCAAAAATGTAAAAGCTCCTTTCACAAACACACCAAAGTATCATGGATGTCTACAGAGTCCAGCAGAGGTATCAAACTTTTTCTAGATTTTTCACATTTTATCACATTTTATTTTGAACAAAACCTTAAAACTAAACAGGCATTACTAAACAGTAATTTTACTTAATTTTATCTGTACTGAGAACAAATCACAGAGAATTTAACTTCACTATACCTCCACAGTTCTGAGAGGACTTGAGGGCCCAATGGGATGGTGGCCACGTAGAGGAAGAGAAGGACGAGACAGGGTATTGCTTGGAAGGGGAGTCCTCTTCCAGTGCAATATCAGGCACTTGCACAGGTGATGTTTGTCATTTATGTCTCTTAACACCCCTCCACCCTGTGGAGACTCTGCTGAAGACTGCAATATAGGTAGTTTTACTAGAAACCTATGAAGGGAAACTTGCTTCTGCCTTCATTGAAAAATGTTTCTGAAGTGAGACATTGCTTTATCATTAACACAACGCTGCTTGCTTGAGCTTTCTGAGGGTGATAGCGTTCAACAACATTTTGTAATTTAGCCCGTTTAGCACACATTTATTTTATGAATGCAGTAGGTGTTTCTTCCCTTCTCTCATCTTCACCTGAAGAAGACACTCAGGCACTCATTCCTTCTGCTCTCTCTAAAGTTCCTGCAGTTCCTCAGTGCTGAGCATTTCTCTGTGCTCCTCCATTAGCTCTTCGATGTCTTCATTAGTCACCTCCATGCCAATGGACTTGCGCAGACACACAATGTCCTCCACCTTTCTGCTAGGTTCAGCCTCCAAGTTTAGCGGAGCTACAGCTTCTGGCCACAATTTACTCCAGCCACAGGTCATGGTCTTATGAGAAACCTAAAGCAAGGCCTTATCTACCAGAATGACACAGTGGAGGAAATTAAAATGGCCTTTTCAGAACTCTCTGAGTGTCAACTAAGTATCCAATGTAAACACCTGTGGAAGAAGGCTTTGGTATACAGCTTCATAAAGATGGAAACGACCTGCTAGTCCATGTGCTGAAACAGAGTTGTGTTGGGCAAGCACTTTACTGTTATGAACTTAAAGTCCTCCAGCAAGTTGTCCTCTATGCCTGGAGGGTGAGCAGGAGCATTGCCCATGATTGACAGAGCCCTCAAGTTGCTTTTCATGTTTTGCATGTTTTCCCTCTTAAAATGGGTTAGGGTTAGAGGTTATTTTTAAGTTTAAGGGTTAGGATTTGAGTTTAGGGTTAGGATTTAGGGCTTAGGATTTAGGGTTAGGGGTTAGGGTTAAGGTTAAATCTAACACTTACTCTAAGAAGAAATTGAAGAAAAACTTGTTAAACAACTGCTGGTCCGCCTAGTGGCTGATTGCTGCTATTGCTGGTGGGAGGATAACAGGAAATATTTTAGACCTTTATGAGGATACATCCACAATTAAAACTAATTTTGAAATCCGCTATTCATTCTAAGATGCTCAAAAAAAATTATAGATATGTTTATTATTAAATTAAATTTGTTATACTGCAGTGCTGAAATGTTTATTATTAGCATCTATCAAAATAGGAATCAGTTAGTGAACATAATTTAGTAATAAAAATAGTCATAACTTTAGGTAACTATCTTGCAGTGGACATCTAAAAATGTGCACCTGTGCATTACTAAATTTCTATTCATGTCGTTTGTCACATGTGTGATTGCAATAATTGGATGTGCAAAGTAAAAAAGAGCAGAGAGATTTAGTGAGTGTATCATGTACCTCATTTGAGCAGATTAATGTTATTGAATAACACGAAGAGGTTGGCTGTAAAGAGCTACAATAGATTGATCTATCACAGTCATTCTTTGAGAATTTCCACCAGTATGTTCTGTTGGTTTGGAGCTTCACATTCAGTTCTATCGCCAAAAAATAATTCAAGAAAAGTTCAAGTTGAAGATTAAGACACCTCTTAAACAGAAGTTCAACTTGAACATGTTCTACAATATTTAAAACTGATTGATTATCTGCATTTTCCAAATAGTATGCAGTGTCTTAGCTCAGTCTTTCACTGTTTGGTGGCTGGTTCACATGACTCCCTCAGCGTTCAAGAATGAACAATTGTAGGAACCAACCAAATACTGCAATAGCTATGTTTGCCCATAAAAAAACCCATTGTTCAGGGAATTACTACCAATGTTTGTTTCAGAATATATAGTTTACCACCATATGATGTATGCTTTTGATTACTTTATTGCAGAAAGTATGTTTGGTTATGGGCAATGTTTGATGTGCTAATATTTAATTCCTATATATTTATAAAGTGCAAACACTATATGATATGACTTAGAGATTAGTCAATACAATGGAGCAAAGACACAAGTGTACAGCAAATATAAAATATTCTAAAAAAAACATCTATCCCTCTCTGTCTCTGTGCCTGTCTCTATCACCCTATCTAGATAGTATAAAGATATAAGGCTATCATGAAAACAAAAATGATGTAGACAGTGAATATATACAACATTTATGTAGCTAATTTGAGCTATGCACCATTTTGAGACCTATATGCACCTTGGCAGCATCACAGTAAGACATGAATATAGTTCTTATTCATTATGGCAAGTGAGATAAGACGTACAAATCCATTCTGTATGCTGTAAATTACTTTGGTGTTTTAGACCATGCACCATTTTAGTCGCTCTCCTATGACTCTACAGTTTTGTATTTGCCTTCAGTTGTAGTGTTAAAAGGATCATGAGAATATTTGATTTGTGACATTGATACAACTTAAAGGCATATTCAAGTGAGCTGGTTTATTAATGCATCTGATAGAGGAGAATTAGTAGTTTATGATAAAAAATTGTTTGCATGAAAAAATACCAAAATAAACATTTAAACAGTTACCCTAAAGTTTGCTGAATTTCTTGCATTTGCAAACTGTTTTCTATCAATGTTGACACTCCCCTGAAACTCCCAGGGAAAATTATCATACATAATACATTGCATCTTTTTGGCCTGGGGATTGAGCTGGCAGCTTTCCTTTAGATTTCTGTAATACCCAGTACAAGGCCTGTGTCCCTTCATTTACTGATGGTTTTACCTACATCCCATGTAAAACTTCCCCCAGCCCCTGTGATTTGTACCTGTAACCCCCTCAGCCCCAGTGATTTAGCCCATCACCTCCCCCACCCTAGTGAATTGCCCCAGTGATCTCTCCCAGCCCCAGTGAATTGCCCTATTGCCTCCCCCAGCCCCAGTGAATTACCCTATTACCTACCCCAGCTCCAGTGAATTGCTCCTGTAATCTCTCCCAGCGCCAGTGAATTGCCCCATTAGCTCCCCAGCCCCAGTAAATTGCATGTACTCACTCACAGAGAGACACATGTACAGGGACCATGGCTGTCTCTTGCAGGTCATTGCAGGACCGTAAATCAAGCATAAATGCTCATTCGCCTGATAGACAAATTAGAATAGGAAGAATAAGCTGAAATGTTTGGTTTCAGTACAATTACAACTTGTCAGAATTTATCAAGGAGAGGGTTTATGGCTAAAGAACAACCGTGTAACCGCTCAAGCATTTTTACTTGAATATCGATTTATGGTCCTTTAAGGACCCAGTGTAATAGGCATCTATACTGGCTACATTCAGCATTGCTGATTGGCATGCTCACATGGACTGGTTACACTTTTACAAAAGCATACCCTGAGAGGCCTACCTCAATCCTGAGGGTGTAAACATCACCTGCAACAATTTTTTTAACGCAAAAATGGTTTGCATTTCTTTATGCAAACATTTTTGCTAGATGGGTTTTGATGGTCCTCTACAGGATGCATTCATAACCCCTCTCACTTTATTATGCCTTTAAACACTCTAAGAGGCCGCCTCACAGTAGATATTTACCGACATTTGAAACCCATCAATTTAAACATGACTTTGAATATCAATTACACAACTATTAAAAATACAGCTCTAGAAGCCACCTGCATAAAAAACTTTATTACTAAATGTAATTTCGTTCTACAATGCATGGAAGAACTTTGAGTCTAACAGAAGGTTTTCATTGCAATACTACAGAGCTACTAAAATATTCCTGGTGTTTCAAGAGAGTAACAAATGTAAAAGATATTTAAGTAAAAAATCATTACACTAAGGAAAGAAAACAGTACGTGGCTCACTACGGACACAAAGAAACCAGAATGTATACCTTGTGGTAACTGCAAGGTGTGCAGGTTTTTAAAAAAGACCCACGAGTTTTTGGATATACTAAATAAGATGTCAGATTGTTCATCAATTGTAGGATATGCCCAGTTATATATAAAATGAATTCTGTATATGGGAAGACCCATGTGAGCCAAATTAAATGCCAGCTTCCTCGGCGGGTATTAGAACATGTCAACAATATACACAGTAGGTAGATACATCTGTGATGAGGCATGTATATTCATTCCACATGGGAATCCAGCATGGTTGAAATTTACAGCGATTGATTCAATCTGACATACTTTGAGAAGGGAGGATGTTGAGAAATGATTATTACAAGAAGAAGCAAAATAGATTTTCAAATATAATGGCCTTTCATATGTTGCTTTGTATTGTACTTTAGCATTTTGTATTATGTTTATTTTAATTTCACTTGCCTATATATGATTTCCTCATAGCTATAATTGGTCCTAAAGGTACAAGCACAAAATCGTTCTAATATGAAAATCCATAATGATTTTAATATTCATATGCCTAAGAACTTTATATATAATTATGTGTTGATTGTCAATATAGTATACAGTATCTACTTATATGATAGAAGGTATAACTACCTATTTGTTCTCTAAGCCCATTGATACAAATGGATATCTTGATGCCACCAGTTGTCATGACGACGGGTGGATCAAGAATATCCCATTTAGACAAGTTCAGAGAATCAGGAGGAATTGTAGCGACCTTGTAAATTTTGTCAGGGAAAGTAATACCCTCAGGGATACATTCTTTGCCAAGGGGTACAAATCCCATGTAGTAAACCGAGCTAGCTGCAAGGCTTGGAATCTAGATAGGACACATATGTTGAGTAGCAATAGTAATAGGACTCCGACTATGGCCTGGAGTTCGGAGCCTGGAGTTCGCTTTTTGACCAGTTATAATTCGGCGGCTCCAGTTATACGTTAGGTCATTAAGGAGTTCTGGCCTGTTTTTCTAAAAGATGAATACCTCAGTCGAGTATTACCACATCATCACGTCACGTGACGCTGCGTTGCGTCGTGGGTTCACTTTCGGGGTTGTGTGGATGATGAGGAAGACTACAAGAGGCCGCTATAGTCCCGGACAAGTCCTTTTAGAGCTGTAAGTTAAGTGTACTTGTTTGCACGTTCCTTCATTATTATTATCTATTTGAAAGTGTGTTTATATCACAGAAGAAGCCTGAATAAGGTTGAAATGCGTATGGTATTGTTTTTAGGTCCTACAGTTCACATTTGTGAATGATTTTTATTATAACATCTGTTTACTTATTTGTCAATAATATAGGGATATTATTTCCCAAATAAACTTATTATCCACATGTTTGGAACATACTAAGTGCTGTAATCATTTGTTAATTATTCTACTCCAAAACTTATGGGCAAGCTGGAGTTCTGTTACACCAGTGGATACATCCCATATATGTGATCCAGTCCACGGAAATAGACTGTCATTTTTTGTAGTGAGCCTATTAGCCACTATGGAATCACCCTATAAAGCAGATCAAGGGGACTATCCGACCAAGTTTTACGCCTGAAAATGTGGTATATCCATGACCAGGGATTACCTGGGGAAGCCTATCACATACCTCATAGATGTGAGGTTGCAAAACGTGAGTTGACAGACTTTGTATTTTTTGACATGCACTTGTATCATCTTATATTGCACTAGGAAGTGGTGCACTTTCTTCCTCCATCCCTTCTACTTATATGTGCTTACATTTATCCACAGTAAATTATTTATACAATGGAAGCATTATTTTTACTATGGTACTTAGGAGGTATGAACGTAATCCTATATCTATAAATTATATTTTAACTGTCACAGTCTGATTTTTGGGGCCAGGTTGGGACTCTCCTGACCTCCACAACCAACGGCCCTTCAGGTCCCAAAAGTGTACGTGAAGATCAGAGGACTTTTCTTCAGCCACAGACTATTTGTCTTCCCTGGCTGTTCTAATAATCATCTAATCTGTCAAAAAAGACTAAAATCACTGGTTCTGCATGAAATGTTAAAAAATTGAACTTGTCATAAAACCGACCCAAGGGGGCCCTCATTGTTCCCAAAACCACATAGAGTCTATTCCTCTAAGTGGCTAGTCCAGTAGAGCCAAAATTCCTGTTTTCTCCTCTAATGATATTATTGTTATATGTATAATTTGTTTTGAGGTGTGTTTAATACATGGACTCTGTATGATTCAATTGGGCTGTCTGCAACACTGATTTAGACATTAAGCATAGTTAACTAGATTGTCAGACAACAACTGAAACGCTTTCTTTCAATAGACAATGGTCAATAGTTATCAAATAGTTTGTAAGTGATATCCTTTTGATCCATTGTTTTGTGGTTAACCACTAAATTGTATATGCTCTGTGGATGGCCTGGCTGGCTTCCTACTCAACCCCAAGCCTAACTTCCCGGATTCCCAGACAGCTAACTTCCCTAGTTGAGACATTGTCTCAACCACCTGGTGAGCACAGACGCTATACGTAAGGTATGACCATTTCATGTGGAGATAAACCGACACCTGGCTGGGGGAAGTAGACTCCTATCACCCCTGCCCCTGCTTGAAATTCTGTGGCCCCATCCCTATACTTCCTACCAAACAGCACTCACCAAGCTGATTTCTGATTGGTTCAGGACTGGCCAATGTAAATGGAAAATTGTTTTATTTTATGGTAGAAATGTCTAAAAATGAGACCCAAGAGAAAAATATTATACTCTTTCAGCGACACATAGAAATAGTGTGTTTCATTTAAAGGGAAGACTTCTTTTAGTTTTACCGGTTTATAATCATTTGGTATCATGAACCTCTGCTGCGATCCTATGAGAAGGCTGTTGAAGAGCCAGAATGGATCTGCAGGTAGGATCTGTCTCCTTCATCTTTTCAAGACTTCCCAACACTTAAGAGAAGAAGACCGACAGAGACTTTTAAATAAAAGAAAAATGAATAAGAAAGCACAAAGTGAGTGTGCTGAAGCTTCAAAGAAAAGAAAAAGTAAACAAAAAATATCTGTGAAACATTGCCTAATGACCAAATATTGCCTCATGACACCAATGTTCACACATGACACCATGTAGATATAGAAAGTTGTAGTGATATCTATGTTGAGGAAGCTCAGGATACTGCTTTCATTACCGTTCTAGCAGTAGACACTCATTATTGTGGATTACTCAATGAGGTTTGCCAGTTTTGTGGGGCCTATCATTTTCTCAAGGAAAGACCAACTGATGGATACTTCATTAGTTGCTGTCAGAAAGGAAAGGTAAGACTTCCACAAAGACACACATTTCCAGATTATTTACAAAGTATAATGAGCGAATAAAACATTTCCAAATTATAACACTAAAAAAAAAAACATCAGGTCTTATAACAGTGCAATTTCATTTGTTTCTATGGGTGCTACATTAGCAGAAAATGTCCCAGGACATGGTCCATATTGTTTTAGAGTTCAAGGACAAATTTACCACTGCACTTCACATTTACACCCACAAGAAGGAAAGCAAAGGATATTTGCACAGTTATATGTCTTTGATACAATGGAAGCTGTTGAACAAAGAATGACACTTCCAGAAAATAAACAGTGTTTGTGCATAGTCTTTGAACAGCTGGATAAAATTATGGCCAACAACCCATATAGTCAAGCATACAAACAATTAGCACAGGTTGAAAAATAACAACAGCAACATGCTCAAGTACATAAATTGCAAATGACAAGAGTAAATATGGTTTTGAAAAAAGATCACAATACTGATCAAAGAAGGTATCATTTACCAACAGTAAATGAGGTTGCCATGGACGTTAAAATGAGGATGGTGAACCACCTATTCAGCGGGATATTAGAATATATCCACGCAATGAAGAGCAACCTTTTATAAACATAAATATATTAAGTTGTAATTTGGATGCAATGACGTATCCCATTTTCTTTCCAATTGGCGATCCAGAATGGGAACCAAAATTACAATTGCAAAGTTATCCGTATAGTAAAGTTCATGTTAGAAGCAATATTTCTCTGCTGGAATATAAAGTGGCACAAACTGCTATCGGGGATAATTTTAATCCTATTTTATGTGGGGGCAAACTCACACAACAATGGATTATTGAATCCTATCTACAAGTCGAAGCAAATAATCAACATTTTGCCAAATTTCAACAAAACAAGCTTCGCATAGAACAATATTGTGGATTGATGGATTATGTCACTGAATTGGCTACCAACAGAGACATTCCAGCGGAAGAGCAATCATTTTGCCATCCAATTTCATAGGATCTCCTCACAAATTTTTTAAGATGTAACAATGCCATGGCTATTGTCACAAAAATTAGGAAACCCAGATTTATTCATTACATTCACATGTAATCCACAATGGCCAGAGATCAAGGACAATTTTTATCTTGGAAAAAATACTTCTGATCGACCAGATTTTGTGGCAAGAGTATTCAAAATAAAACTCAATTCATTAATACATGATATAACTATAGCACAGGTATTTGGAAAATGTGTGGCCTTTGTTTATACCATTGAATTAAAAAAAAAAAGGCCTGCCACATGCACACATACTTTTAATCCTGCAGGAAAAAGATACATTGAATTCTGCAGAGAGAGTGGATTCAGTAATTACTGCTGAATTGCCACATCCAGAAAAATATTCAAAACTTTATGAGATTGTAACCTACAGAATGATTCATGGGCCATGTGGAGGTATCAATCCAAATTCACCATGTATGAAAAATAAGAAATGTACAAAAGAGTCCCCAAAACAATTTCAAATGCAAACTTATGCTAATTGTGATGGATTCCCTTTGTATAAAATAAGAGAAAGACAAACAGCTATTATACATGGTCAAAAGGTTGATAATAGATATGTAATTCCATACAATCCACATTTGCTGATGAAGTACAATGCACACATAAATGTGGAAGCTTGCACTTCTATTAAATCCATCAAATATGTGTATAAATATATTTACAAAGGATATGATGCAGCAACCAATTTTACATGACGAACTTTCTAATTATTTAGATGCTTGCAATGTCAGTTGTCCGGAAGCAATGTGGCATCTTCTGAAATGTGAGATGCATGATCGTTCACATGCTGTGTATCGATTAGCTGTACATTTGCCACAAAGTCAGTTTGTTTGCTTTACTGCAGGCAATGAAAGAACTGCCTTAGCCCAAAGTGAACATTGAGAAACTACACTTACTGCTTGGTTTCAATTAAACTGCCAGGACACTCAGGCCAGACAATTTTTATACACTGAGATTCCATATCACTATGTATTTGTAAATGGCCAATGGCGTCAACGAAAAAGAGATACTCATAAAATTATCCCACAAATTTATACCGTCAGCCCAATAGACATTGAACGTTTCAGTTTAAGATTACTTCTTTTACATGTTCCAGATGAACAAAGTTATGAACATTTACGCACAGTGAATGACAACATTTATTATACTTTCCTATTAGCTGCAAGACATCAAAACTTTATAGCAGATGATATTGAATGGGATAGGTGTCTGGAAGAAGCCACACTATGTTAAATGCCAAAGCAAATGAGAGAACAATTTGCATTCATTTGCATGTTTTGCAATGTACCTGATGCATTTGCTTTGTGGGAAACATTTAAATTAAATATGTGTGAAGACTTCTTGAAATGTTACCATGAGCCCATTGCACTCTTAAAAACATTAATGTAAATTCAAGAAATATTTCTTGCTCATGGATTAAATTGTGCAAGTTTTAATTTGCCTGATCCAGGACTTATAGTTGACATCAACTTTGATGACGATGACACTGAGCTTCAAAAACAAAAAACAGAAGAAAAACTTGCAACTTTAAATACATTACAATTGGAAGTATTTAATGCCATCACAAATGCTACAGATGATGAAATGGTCGAAGACTGTTATTTCTATCTAGATGGCCCAGGTGGATCAAGAAAAACGTATCTGTACAATTATTTGATGAGTTATATTCGAGCAAAGGGTTAAATAGCAATGCCATTTGCAACAACTGGAATTGCCGCACTTTTGTTAGAAGGTAGCAGAACTGTGCATAATGGATTTAAACTGCCAGTTCTAGAAACACCAGTGTTAGATATTTGACTGAATTATTTACAAGCAAAAACAATCAAAAAAAGTAAATTAATTATCATAGATGAGACAACAATGATGTAATGTCATGCCTTGCAATGTATTGATAGATTATTAAAAGAAGTGATTGATAATATTTTGCCATTTGGTGGAAAGGTGATGTTATTAGGAGGAGATTTTAGGCAAACATTACCTGTTGTGCTACATGGAAATAGGACTGACATCATTGAAGCATGTATCAAGACAAGTAAACTGTGGAAAATATTTACTCACCTCAAATTAGAAATAAATATGAGATCTGAAGGCCAAAATTAATTCAATGAGTGGCTAATTCAAAATGGAGAAGGAAAACACTTACAAATAAATATTTTACCGGAAGATACGTAGAAATTCCATCACAAATGGTTTGCAAGGAATCACTCATATCGGCAATCTTTCTAAACACTATCAATAACGACGATTACTCAGACATTGCAAACAAAGTGATATTAACATAAAAAAATATAGATGCCTTAAATCTAAATTTTAAAAAACATCAACGCACCGCAAAAATCTTATTACAGTGCAGATTCAGTTCTGGCTGATGATAAAGACTAAAAGTGAATCTAACTTTAGTATAGAATTTATTATTTAACACCATCTGGAATGCCCCCACATTTGTCATGCTATTGAGAAATGTGAATCCCAAAAAGGACTTTGTAATGGGATTAAGTGTGCAGGATTTAAAAGATCATTTCATACATGCAGAAATTATGAATGGTACCCATAAAGGTAAACAAATTTTTATACCAAGAATTGATTTGGCTCCAAGTGAGAATGGTTTGCCTTTTGTCCTTCAAAGGAGACAATTTCCAGTTATCATGCCATTTGCCATGACAATAAATAAATCCCATGGACTAACTTTTAAGTCTGTGGGTATTTTTTTTACAGGAACCTGTTTTTGCACATGGACCACTCTATGTTGCTTTTTCAAGGTGCACAAATCCAGATGATATTAAAGTTTTAATTCAAGACAACCCAAGTCAGGGTGATCTATTACAAGATGGACGCATTTTTACAACAAACATTGTGTACTATAAAGTTTTGTAAACATCGAGAAAAGTGGTTTTATATTGAGGATGAAATTTGATGTCACTCTGGATCTTTTTTGAGAATTACAATTTCACATAGGAAACTCTATGTACAATTTTAACTGCAACAATAACAGCAAAAAATGGAAAAAAATAAATAAACAGTGTTTGTGCATAGTCTTTGAACAGCTGGATAAAATTATGGCCAACAACCCATATAGTCAAGCATACAAACAATTAGCACAGGTTGAAAAATAACAACAGCAACATGCTCAAGTACATAAATTGCAAATGACAAGAGTAAATATGGTTTTGAAAAAAGATCACAATACTGATCAAAGAAGGTATCATTTACCAACAGTAAATGAGGTTGCCATGGACGTTAAAATGAGGATGGTGAACCACCTATTCAGCGGGATATTAGAATATATCCACGCAATGAAGAGCAACCTTTTATAAACATAAATATATTAAGTTGTAATTTGGATGCAATGACGTATCCCATTTTCTTTCCAATTGGCGATCCAGAATGGGAACCAAAATTACAATTGCAAAGTTATCCGTATAGTAAAGTTCATGTTAGAAGCAATATTTCTCTGCTGGAATATAAAGTGGCACAAACTGCTATCGGGGATAATTTTAATCCTATTTTATGTGGGGGCAAACTCACACAACAATGGATTATTGAATCCTATCTACAAGTCGAAGCAAATAATCAACATTTTGCCAAATTTCAACAAAACAAGCTTCGCATAGAACAATATTGTGGATTGATGGATTATGTCACTGAATTGGCTACCAACAGAGACATTCCAGCGGAAGAGCAATCATTTTGCCATCCAATTTCATAGGATCTCCTCACAAATTTTTTAAGATGTAACAATGCCATGGCTATTGTCACAAAAATTAGGAAACCCAGATTTATTCATTACATTCACATGTAATCCACAATGGCCAGAGATCAAGGACAATTTTTATCTTGTTCCAGATGAACAAAGTTATGAACATTTACGCACAGTGAATGACAACATTTATTATACTTTCCTATTAGCTGCAAGACATCAAAACTTTATAGCAGATGATATTGAATGGGATAGGTGTCTGGAAGAAGCCACACTATGTTAAATGCCAAAGCAAATGAGAGAACAATTTGCATTCATTTGCATGTTTTGCAATGTACCTGATGCATTTGCTTTGTGGGAAACATTTAAATTAAATATGTGTGAAGACTTCTTGAAATGTTACCATGAGCCCATTGCACTCTTAAAAGCATTAATGTAAATTCAAGAAATATTTCTTGCTCATGGATTAAATTGTGCAAGTTTTAATTTGCCTGATCCAGGACTTATAGTTGACATCAACTTTGATGACGATGACACTGAGCTTCAAAAACAAAAAACAGAAGAAAAACTTGCAACTTTAAATACATTACAATTGGAAGTATTTAATGCCATCACAAATGCTACAGATGATGAAATGGTCGAAGACTGTTATTTCTATCTAGATGGCCCAGGTGGATCAAGAAAAACGTATCTGTACAATTATTTGATGAGTTATATTCGAGCAAAGGGTTAAATAGCAATGCCATTTGCAACAACTGGAATTGCCGCACTTTTGTTAGAAGGTAGCAGAACTGTGCATAATGGATTTAAACTGCCAGTTCTAGAAACACCAGTGTTAGATATTTGACTGAATTATTTACAAGCAAAAACAATCAAAAAAAGTAAATTAATTATCATAGATGAGACAACAATGATGTAATGTCATGCCTTGCAATGTATTGATAGATTATTAAAAGAAGTGATTGATAATATTTTGCCATTTGGTGGAAAGGTGATGTTATTAGGAGGAGATTTTAGGCAAACATTACCTGTTGTGCTACATGGAAATAGGACTGACATCATTGAAGCATGTATCAAGACAAGTAAACTGTGGAAAATATTTACTCACCTCAAATTAGAAATAAATATGAGATCTGAAGGCCAAAATTAATTCAATGAGTGGCTAATTCAAAATGGAGAAGGAAAACACTTACAAATAAATATTTTACCGGAAGATACGTAGAAATTCCATCACAAATGGTTTGCAAGGAATCACTCATATCGGCAATCTTTCTAAACACTATCAATAACGACGATTACTCAGACATTGCAAACAAAGTGATATTAACATAAAAAAATATAGATGCCTTAAATCTAAATTTTAAAAAACATCAACGCACCGCAAAAATCTTATTACAGTGCAGATTCAGTTCTGGCTGATGATAAAGACTAAAAGTGAATCTAACTTTAGTATAGAATTTATTATTTAACACCATCTGGAATGCCCCCACATTTGTCATGCTATTGAGAAATGTGAATCCCAAAAAGGACTTTGTAATGGGATTAAGTGTGCAGGATTTAAAAGATCATTTCATACATGCAGAAATTATGAATGGTACCCATAAAGGTAAACAAATTTTTATACCAAGAATTGATTTGGCTCCAAGTGAGAATGGTTTGCCTTTTGTCCTTCAAAGGAGACAATTTCCAGTTATCATGCCATTTGCCATGACAATAAATAAATCCCATGGACTAACTTTTAAGTCTGTGGGTATTTTTTTTTACAGGAACCTGTTTTTGCACATGGACCACTCTATGTTGCTTTTTCAAGGTGCACAAATCCAGATGATATTAAAGTTTTAATTCAAGACAACCCAAGTCAGGGTGATCTATTACAAGATGGACGCATTTTTACAACAAACATTGTGTACTATAAAGTTTTGTAAACATCGAGAAAAGTGGTTTTATATTGAGGATGAAATTTGATGTCACTCTGGATCTTTTTTGAGAATTACAATTTCACATAGGAAACTCTATGTACAATTTTAACTGCAACAATAACAGCAAAAAATGAAAAAAAAAAAAAACAAGAATAAACAGTGGTTATATCCCATAGACAAAATTAAAAGTCTGCTGGGCTCTTTTTAAGGGAACCACTTGGACATGCAAAAACAAAAAGTATTGGAATGTCTTGGAAGTGGCCTTTTGCCAGAATTGGCCCCACAAAATAGTTACAATGAATTGTATTACTTTTACTGTTTAAATTTTAATACATTAACATCCTGTTTGTAATGTTAAAATTGTTTTTTTAAAGGTCTCAAAAGTTGTTTCATTGTATGTAATTAAGGGTTCGTGTTACTAGGAGGATGATCATTTGTTGTAAAAATTAAATGTATAATTAAATACAGAGTATTGATCTGGGAAAAGTGGTTTTATATTGAGGATGAAATTTGATGTCACTCTGGATCTTTTTTGAGAATTACAATTTCACATATGAAACTCTATGTACAATTTTAACTGCAACAATAACAGCAAAAAATGAAAGAAAAAAAAAAAAAACAAGAATAAACAGTGGTTATATCCCATAGACAAAATTAAAAGTCTGCTGGGCTCTTTTTAAGGGAACCACTTGGACATGCAAAAACAAAAAGTATTGGAATGTCTTGGAAGTGGCCTTTTGCCAGAATTGGCCCCACAAAATAGTTACAATGAATTGTATTACTTTTACTGTTTAAATTTTAATACATTAACATCCTGTTTGTAATGTTAAAATTGTTTTTTTAAAGGTCTCAAAAGTTGTTTCATTGTATGTAATTAAGGGTTCGTGTTACTAGGAGGATGATCATTTGTTGTAAAAATTAAATGTATAATTAAATACAGAGTATTGATCTGGGGAGTAATCCGATTGCCAGTTAATGAGGTCAGGAAATAATTCATTTTTCCCTTTCATACAATTGGATAAGTTTTAGTTTTTTTTATACTGTTTGCCTTCTTCTGGTTCAATACCTATGTGGTTTAATAGTACTTTAAATAAAAGTTGCATGTTACAAAGCATTATGTAATCATTGAATATACTCATTGATATAAAGTTGACCTAATGTAATGTTACTCATCCATACCTCAGATTGAAAAATTTTACTATTGTTAAAAAAAATGGTTCAGTAATGTTTCAAATATAAGTTGCATGTTGCAAAGCATTTATGTAATGGTTTACAATAATTTATTCATACAAACTTCATTCATTGTTACATTATTCCTGCATACATGATGATTAAACAGGTAATATTGTTAAATAATGATCGTTGTTGAAATACAAGTTGACTGTTAGAATTTTAAAAAAAGTTATTATAATTGTTCTACTTCTTTCAACATAACAAAAAGGTTAAGAGGGCCAGAGACTCACATTGTGTGGCAAACAGCATTCTCAGCTTTAAAATGTTATTGACCGTCATTTTTGATGGGCAAGTCACTAGTAGAGATATAAAGCATTAAATGCTGAGAAGCTATATAACACTAAATACAACAGTGGTACAGTATGTGAAGAATACATGAATAAATATCATAGGTATTGTATCCAATTAGGGATATATGGCTAATGGTGTAACAACTGCCTAGAGGCGCTGGAATATTATAACTGAACTATAAATTCCAAAGCAATATAAACATCACATATTATAATTGTCGAACTACGAGACGTCGTCACGATTTGCGTGGTGCGTACGACTTAGACGATGAGCGCTGAAGGCGTTCATCACCTGTGAGCCTCGCGTAGCGAGGCGAACCGTTAAGGCACTAAAACTCGCAGCACTTGGGCAATGAGCGCCAAAGGTGCTCATTGCCTGTGAGCCTCGCGAAACGAGGTGAGCAATGGAGGCAATGAAACGCCTGGGACTTAGCCTCCAAACACTTAGGAAACGCGGGATCACCTTAGGCTGCAAGCCCTTGACGAATGCGGGACTTAGAAAAAAAATTACGAGATACAGGACTTAGAAAAAAAAATACGAAGCTAGCTGCCGAACTGCGCTAAGCAAAAAACACGAAACACAGACAAAAAAAAAATACAACAAAAACATAACACACAGCACAGGGGAAAAGCCAGGATGTCTGGGAGTGAGGTGGAACGCAAATAAAATCTCCTAAGCTAGGAAAAAAAATGGAGGACAAAAAAAATGAAAACCAGGCTACACGACACCGGACCGCGCAAAACACCGACAACCATGTACCACTTTTACCCAGGAGCGTACCAGTTACAAAATACACTATCACAAAGGACGGCAAATGCTTGCGAACCGCGTAGCACATAGACAAACTACCCTTTTTTACAATCCTAACTTGCCACTAACAACATTACATATCTAAAGTAGCGCTTTACACAAATAAACCAACTGTTTGCACTTGCACACGCAGCCTTTTTCTAATGCACAGTTGGGACATTCATAACACTATCTCCTCAGGGCAGCAACAGTCTCACTGGACATTATATGCTGCAGGACAATAAAAAGAGATTGTTACCTCTTCAGGCTACTGATTGTTACATGTAGTAATTAGAAAAAGATAAACTATATTGATGTATTATTTAAATAATTCATTACTTAGTATTTAAAAAAATATAGAGAGGAGCCAAAGGACAAGCGACCATAATTTTTTGATGGACAAGTCGCTAGTAGATATATATAAATACCAGCGCATTAAATAAATGTGATGAAAAAATAATAACTAAAGTGAGAATATACAACACATAATCCAGGATCTATGCATGATACTTTGGTGGAAGTTGTGTGTAAGAGAGTAAAATGTTAATTTCTGCAAAGAAAGAAAACCTCTTTCTGTTCCTTCCTTCCACAGCTACTCCATCCACTGAGGGATAAAACACTCATGATCTAGCTCTCAAGAAATGATGCAACAAAGACAAAATGGATTACTCTTTTCTTAAACAGTCTTCTAAAAATTCTGCCAATGGTTTACATATTTCAAAAGACATACCTTTTTTCTTAAACTACAGTAAACCCACTCATGGGGTATTATTAGGACCACCAGCTAATATCCCAAATAACCGCCGTGTGAAGCATGGACAGCAGCTAGAAGGTGTGATAGTGAGTGAATATGATACTGGAAGGTTCTCAATGGTATATGGAGCCATGCAGACTGCTGTACATCCGACAGCTGCTGAGAAGTACATGGTGGAGTATCCATACGGCGAACATAGTGATTGAGGTGGTCCCACAGGTTCTCGATGGGGTTAACGTCCGTGGAATTTGGAGGCCAGGAAAGTACTTGTAAGTCTTGCTCCTCCAACCACTGCCAGACCCGTGGCCTGAAAGCCAACCATCTTCCAAAGTTGGATAAATCGCATGTTTGCAGAATGCCTGTATGTCATCTTATATATCTACCAAGTCAGCTCACGACATATGCCTATTTCATTGGCTACTCGCTACTCGCAAACCAGCAAATTACAAAATAATAGAAATGAATGCCAATACTGTTCTAGTCCATAGGGGTGGCCTGATATGCATTAACTCATTGATTCCCGAGATTGATATAACCCCGAAATGAAACATAGAAATAAATTATTTTTTATTGTAGATTTGCAAGCTTGAGACTGTTGTGCAATTAATGCTAATGTCTTTCATCACTTTCTCCGTCATTTACAGTGCAGTATTGATTTTTTATTTGCATTTACAGTGCTACGGCCATGTCTTTAACCCCTTTGCAGGTCCCATCTGGTACCCATAGGATTTTCTTCTAGATTTGCCAGTTTTTCTTCTAGATTTACCTCTAATTGTTCCCTACAACACCATGTCTCCCTCCACTGATAGATTAAAAAAACACAATGTTCTAATCCGGTTCTCAGGAAGTGATGTAAAATAGACAAATTGATTTATTCACTCATGTTTTACACTTCACAAATAAGTACCCTTTTCTTGAACTACAGTGATCCTCAAAATATTATTAGCAGATGTGAAAGCCTTGGTCATATTTTTTTACTTAAAAAACTTTTTTTAGTAGTCTAAGCCTTAAAGATGCCAAGTTTGTGTTTTCCATTCTTACTTAATTACTGCTGTTTGGGACACTGATTTCAGGTGTTCTGATAATTGTTGTTATCTATACAAGAATGGAATGAGTGGGCAAGGAATAAGGAGGGTGGGGGATTTCTTAATTGATTGGTAGACTCTGAAAATGCTTTTAGGCCCATTACTACATAGCTGTTTATGTTGTGTTGCACACTTCACAAATGTGGTTCTTTATTTGTTAGTTTTACTTTAAATTCATATCTTCAAATATTGCAGAGCGCAAAACAAAAAAAGAGCATTTCCTACAAAATGTAGAAACTGTTATCAAGCTTTTATCACAGACTCTGCCTTTTTTAACATAATGATTATTTTTTGTATTTGCATTTACACATCATAGCAGATTATGTTTTGTTAAATCTCTTGATCTTCAATCTGATACATATAAATTTGCTAAATTAAAATGCTAATGATGAAACCACCTTCTACTAAATTATTATCACAATAAGTGAAAAGATCAGAATAAACCATCTATTCAGGAATACTAATAGAATTAATTGGAAATGTCTTTGGTGATGAAGATTATATTAGCAATTACTTATTTTACCATTCGTTTAAGCTTGGTGTTTTTAATTGTGTCAGCAATCAAGAGATCTAGAATTCTTTGTAGTGTGTTGGTTTTGCTGAAGTAGACATATTATTACTTGACTGCAATTATTTGCATTTAGACATGTTTTACACAATTATTAGTTATGCATATTCAACATTGTAATCTATATTATTTATCAGAGCAGGGCTTGAATGGGGGACCTCTCTAACCTGTTCAAGAGAGGCCATTTTAATCATATGTTGATTCTTAAGCAAATGTGTAAACAATGATTTATAAAAGCAATGCTACATTACTTTCAAGGATTAAAGTATGAGCCTCCAGTTTTGGCGGTTGATTTTCAGGTTTATAGGTTATGTAAGATTGGGAGGGGCTGGCTAGGGGAGGTAAAAATGCCCCTTTGAGAACAGGAGGCTGCCTCTCAGTAAGAGCTATAGACCATATTAACACAGTAACTGCTCAGCCAATGGAGTGCCTTGTGTTTGTGATATGTTTGTGTCTAACAATTCAGCACTGTTCGTTAAATATTATATTATATAGCTTTTTATTTAATTGAATATAAATTGTGTTTATGGTCAATACTATATATAACAGTCAATGCTTGTGGTGAGGGGTAGCTGATGTTGTAGCCAAGGCTTTGTAAAATTAGCCTGCTTATAGGGCCAGATAATAGTAGGGAAAAGGTGTATCTTGTTTCCCCTGGGGTCTTAGGCAAAAAAGGGTAGTGCCATGTGAAATGAGGGCTGTAGAGCGTGATCATAATACCCTATGGAAGTGACTTGATTGTCTGAATGTGATGGAATGAGATCATGGTATGAGGGAGAGGCTATGGTATGATTCAGCCTAAGTAGTGATGGGGAGCAATTACTCTGTGCACAGGGGTTGTGAAGCGCCTGAGCTGTGGCAACGTAGGGATTGATGATGGCAAAACATGTAATGTAGGGCTTGATAAGAGCTGAAAAGACCAGGAATCCCTGAGTAACGCCCTTCAAGCACAGACAAGGAAGTGCCGGGCCGAAAGACCATATGTAAGGTGGGAGAGGGCCCCTACCACAAACCACAACCCCAGGTAACACATGGACATATATATATATATATATATATATATATATATATATATATATATATACTGTATATATATATATATATATATATATATATATATATATATTTATTTATATATATTTGTACCAAATGTTACTATTGTAAAAACAAATACTGTTCATATTTGTCTCTATTCCTTTATGTGTTTATCATATTTTGTTTGTTTTTGCTTATATCTTTATGTTTATTCATGTTTGAATTAATTCATATCTATTTGTTATAAAAGCCATGTAAACTATATTTTATTTTCTCTATCTAAAACTTTGGGCAGCATTTTTTATTTATTTATATGTGTTATAACAGAGGCTGCCATAGTAGGTGCTTATGCTTATAGCATATTATAATGTATTATTATTATTGTTATTATAATGTATTATGTATTATTGTTTATCACTATAGATATCGGCTTTGCTATAGTATCATTATAGCTATGAATGTGAGGTTTATTGCATTTCTTAACTCTAATTATAATGAGGAACATTTAGAACTTACCATACAGAGCTCTACAATAAAGGATTAATATCTGGAATTGTACTGATTCACTGAGCTTCAACCTATTGCACATTTGCCCCATATTTTAAAGAAGAGAGTCAATGTTATTTGGAGAAAACTAATAGACAAATTTAAGCAAACCAACACAGATATGAGCCACAGCATGGACGTTTGCCCTCTATAAAATATATACGTGTGTGTGCATCTATATATAGAGAAAAGGATAGAGTGAGCAAGCTGTGATCTTTCTGATTTATTCATAGTAAAACTTAAATTGACACAATGTAAAAAAATTAAGGTGATGTAGAGGAACGTTTTTTAAGACAATATTATACTGAGTTGTGAACTGGAATCTGTTATCTATAGAAATTGTAGTGACATGCACATTTTTTGGTGATGGTAAATGACATCTGACTTCAATATGAAGATCAATGATAAATACAAACATTACATGGGTCAGATGAAGAGTAGAGGGAGCAGTGGAAATGAAAGGAACAAGGAGAAGGCAGAAGGATTTGTTAGATAATTGGATCTGATTGAAAATTATACGACACCACTTCCCTCTCACAGGACCAGAAGCAGATAGCTTGCATCAGGAAATATAACTTCTGCAGCCCAGAAATATAAATGCCCCTTTCACACACACAGCTACCACCAATTTATCATGGATGCCTTCAAATTCCAACAATGGCATACATTTATTTTCTAATAAAAAATTAGCGTTATGACTTTTTCCTCTAAGTCGGACACAACGTTTCATAGTTGTTTTCCATTGTACAATGGCTTCTTAATATGGTAAGTAATGAGTGCAGGTTTGCGTTTAATTTTTGGATAACAAGCACAACTTAAAGACGTTTTAGATCATGTTTGCCTAATCAATGGCTCATGGTCCAAGAGCCTTTTATATGGTCCCTTACTGTCCCAGGCTGAACAGTCTACTGTATGTGTCTGGTACAGAACACTTATATACTTGTATCTTCGTTAACCCCTAGTTCAAAGGAAGAATTATGCACACAACTAAAATGCAGTATATTTAGTTATCTGTATTTTGATGCCTGCAAACACTGAGGATACAGACTTCTGGATTTACATTTTTAGTGATTTAAATGTTGACAAAAATGTAACAAAAAAGCTAAAAAAAAGGAAAAGCTAATAGGATGATTGGATGTGTTGGTAGAAGAATAACTAGCACAAACAAGTTGTTGCTAATGTCACTGTATAGTCAATGTAAGTGTTATTATATTTAACTACAACGTTTTTTCCTCGCTTAGCCGTTTTCAGACCTCCCAAAAATGCCAGCTGAATATCAAATTAGCTTGCAACCTCACTTACAGGCTCCCTTCCTTTCCCCCTGTGCTGTATGTGAGGTTGTAAGTGAATTTTTTAATTAATTGGCATCTTTAGGTCGTCTTCCGATGGCTTCTGAGTTGTGGCTTGAAAAATGGGGGCCTTTAAAGCCGTAATTTCTTTGAAGCCTGTATCTCGTAAGCTGTTTGGAGCGTCTCCCCCCCTCAAGCCAGTCATGTATGGGCCTCGCTCATTGGCATGTGCAAGCAGGTAACTTTTAACATAGCATGACCGACAAATCGTAATTATGACAACTATATATGTAATGTAATTCTTTTTTTTTTACTTTTTGCTTTTTTTTATTTTCTGTAATTAAGGTTTTTTATTTTCTGTTATTTAGGATTCTTTGTTTTTGATAATGAAAGGGTTTTTAATGCAGAGTTAAGTCACATTATTATGAGCACTGACTTCTTTTGACATCAGCAGCGAGTAACCAATGAAATATGGCACATGTCATAAGCTGGCTTGGTGGGTATATAAGGTGACATGTCGACATTCTGCAAACATATCAACCATTGCTGTCATGGGTAAAACATGTGATTTATCCAACTATGAAGAGGTTGGCAGTTTTCTGAAACAGCGCAGTTTGTGAACTGTTCGCGTGCTCCTGTGGTTAAAGTGTACCATGAATAGACAAACGGCTCCATTGTGAATTAATTGTGTTGAAACTGCAGAACTCCACATGTCATTATGTCAGAGATGAACGTTAGCTGTGAAGATGTATGAGGGACAACTGACACGCTACTGTTGAGCAACTCAGCATCCAAACAAACCAGAGGGCTACCAGACATGCGTCTAAAATGAGAGTAAAGGGAACACTGTTGTATATGGGGCATCCTTGCAGATCAGGAACACCCATACATGTTGTGCAGCAGGGCAATGCAATATGACATACAGCCAGAATTGTCCAGGAGTGGTTGGAGGAGCATGACAAAGACTTCCAAGTACATCCTTGGCCTCCAAATTCCCAGTCATTCCTCAACATGTTCGCTTTATGCTTACAGTTACTATACAGTGACATTAGTACAAACTTGTTTGTGCTAGTCACTCTTCTACCAACACATCCAATCATCCTATTAGTTTTTCCTTCTTTTTAGCTCTTTTGTTGCATTTTTGTCAACATTGAAATCACTAAAAATGTAATTCCAAAAGTTTGTATCCTCTTTGTTTGCAAGCATCAAAATACAGATAACGAAATATACAACATTTGGGTTTTGTGCATAATTCTTCCTTTGAACTAGGGGTTACCAAAGATTCAAGTATATACGTGTTCTTTGAGACCCCCATGGAACCGAAAATGCTAACCCTGTGCAATGGGGGTCCTTAAAGGACACCATTGCACCTATAAGTTAACCCCCAACACAGGGATCCCTATCGGACCCCAGTGGCATTAAATATTAACCCTGATGCTACAAAGGTCCTACAAGGACCCCCACAGCTTCTAGCAAATATACCCTGCCCCAAGGACCCCCAGGCTTTAATTGTTAGTAGTGTTTAAGTAAAAAAACTCCACTAATCTACTCTACATACAACCCCCACTGCCAATAAACTGCTAAAAATAAAAAAAAACAAATTTACAACAAAAAAATAAATTACCAAAATTGTAAAAATATTACCAGAAATAAAAAAGAATTACAATTATTTATTTTAGTGTTCTGATTGGCTGAACTAGATGTCAATGCATCAGAATGGGATTACAGTTGTCACCTTGCTCAATATGATTTTTTAAATATTTGGATTTGGATCGTCAGATTGAGGGATGTAAAATCTAATGCCTTGATGGGCCCCCATGGCAGGGGTTAATTGTTAGATGATGCAAGGTCCTTGTAGGATCCCCCCACAGCATTGAACTGTACTCTGGGATACTGGGTGGGGAAACATTTATGTTGTGCCTGTACCATGTTAAACTACTTTGTTCATTTAAATTTATTTCAAACATTAGGCCTTATCAGTACAGCTTTTATTAATATTAAATGTTAATATATATATATATATATATATATTTTTTTTTTTTATTATTTTTATTTATTATTATTATTATTATTGTTATTCTTTATTTGTAATGCACAAACATATTCCGTAGCAATATACAGGGGTTAAGTACAAGGCAATGTTTTTTTTAACATATTTCAAAAGAATGGAGGACCCTGTCCTTAAAGTCATATCTAGGTTTCCTGCATTATGAATGCATCTGATAGAGAAGAATCAGTACTCTGTGCAAGCATATGTTTGCATGAAAAAATCCCCAAATGAACATTTAAAAACTTACCTTGAAGTCTGCAAAATAGTCTTGTAATTTCTGACAGTTGAAAATTAGAGAATACAACCCCTTCAAACCAAGGGTAAAATAGCATAAAATGCATAATTTGTTTAGGCCAATCAGGAGGAAGCAAAGGCTGAAACATTTGTATCAAACTCTAGGGTTCCTGTTTGTGCTGTAAAGCATCCTGATATATGTAGTGTGGCACCATGTTAGAAGGTGCAATGTATTTTCATATAAGAGCCTCTCTGTGCAGCACAATCACACTTGATTAACACCCCTGCAGATTCCCTGCATCAACTACTGCTGTTGGTGTTTTTTTCTGTTTGGCAGAGCTAAGCACCAGCTGTGCCTACTTATGTCATTACCACACAGGAAGTAGCTGGGTGGGTCACATCCCAGCAGTCACTTTGGGGCTGCTCTCTTATTGGTTGATTAAGACACAGCAGGTGATTAATTGGTTAAAATTGGTCCCTAAAATGCTCCATACTGATTGCAAGACCAGGTGCCTGTGTAGACACCCCTGGGATCATCAACATATTAATTAGAGGGATTTTTAGGTATTAATAAAAATAAAATGTTTTATGAAATGTGCTGCATGTATCAAAGATGCTTTTTACCTAAGGAGTACAGAAATGTTTTAATCAAGCTAACTTAGATATGCCTTTAAACTTAAAATCAAACATACACTGCTTGTTCTCAGAGCTCCTTACAAGATTAAAAACTCACAAATTTATAATCTAAAAGATTTGAATCCAATATGGCAATGTGAAGGCAACAGGCTCAAGCAAGTGGAGGTGGATGTGTGTGGCACTGTAGATTGTGGATGTGAGTGATATAATGTTATACAGTGTGCAGTTGTGCATATTAAGGCTGAAGATGATAAGCTTTAATAAACATCAACATTTTTGCTGATTTTTTGAAAGTTTGGAGGCAGGAAGATAGTCAAGTGGTGCGAGTCAAGGAGTACCACAGAGTAAGGGGAACAAGAAAAAAAGTTCCGAAGGTGGTAGTGAGAGGAGGTGATAAGAGAGGAGGAAAGAAGAAGGTCATTAGCAGAGCGAAGAGGATGGTTGTTGGGTATTTTGAGACAAGATCCAAAATACTATGGGGAGAATTGATGTTGAGGGCTTTATACTTTAGGTTCATGATTTTAAATTTCATTCTAGAGGCTATGGAAAGTCAGTAGAGGCTTTGACAGAGAGGTCCTGCAGACACTGAGCATTGAGTTCGGTAGATGAGTCTAGCGGAGGCATCCATTATGGACTGGAATGGAGACAGACGATTGATGGCGAGGCCAGCAAGTTGCTGTTGTCGAGTTGAGATATGATGAGAGAAAGAATTGATTAGAAATGTAGTTGTCTTGTGTAAGATAGTGAAATATTTTGGAGATGTTTTTAGGTGAAAATGACAATATTTTTTTATTGATTGTATGTGAGGATTGAAAGAGAGAGCATGGTCCAGGAGAGCCACAAGACAACAGGTCTGACAGGTGGAAGTGATGATTTCATTGTCAACAATGAGAGATTTTTGAGGAGTGGAAGCTGTAGTAGAGGGTAGGAAAAAAATCCATGAGGATATGCTTGAGAGGCAGTTGGCAACTCGTGCTAGAAGAGGGGGATAGATCTGGTGCTATGAGGTCATCTGTATATAGATGATACTGAAATTCAAACTATTTAATTAGGGCACCAAGGGAGATTGTAGAGATGTAAAAGAGGTGGGGACCTACGACTGAACCGTGGGGTAAGACAACAGACAAGAGGATGAGGGGAAGAAGTGGTGCCAGAGTAGGAGACACTATCTTCTAGGAAGTATGTGAACCATGTGTCATGGATGCCAAGAGAGTGGAGAGTTTGGATTACAAAAGAGTGGTTAATTGTATCAAACTCAGCAGAGAGCTACTCAAGCAATTTTGAAGCTAGTGGAAGTAGAGAGATAGGATGATAGTTAGATGCAGAAGCAAAGTCTGAGGAAAGTTTCTTAAGGATGAAAGAGGTTTAATAGATGAGTCAGAGCTGGGATAAGTGTGGTAGAGAGCGGAGGGATTAGCTGTGATGAAATATGATCATGTGGACAAGTTGTAAGGCAAAAGGTTGATAGTAGAGTAGAGACTTCATCCTCAGTTACAGGGTGTGTTTGAGCCAAGTTGAGGTGAGGCAGGAGGTGGGGTGGGCAAACACATGAGGTAGGAAGCACATGATTGGGTCTGGAGGACAGATTTGATATTAATTATGAACAGTAGGAGTAGTGTTGTTTGGCTAGATTGAGGGCAGGGAAGTATGAGCGCAAAATGTAATGGAGGAAGTCTGGTGATGTTTGAGATTACTCCATAGTCGTTCAGCAGTGCTGGAGCACCTCTGGTTGTAGTGTGTTTCATTTAGTGTGCCATGGTTGTTGATGAGAGTGAGGTTGTCTGCTTGTGGTTATGGGGGCAAGAGTGTCAAGTATGGAAGTTAGAGTCTTGTTGTACTGTGGGGTGGCAATGTCATGGCAGATGAGGATGGTGACGGGGGGTAACAAGGGGCTGTGGCACATTGAAAAGTTGTTGTGGGGCAAGTGCTTGCAAGTTTCTGTGGGTTCCGGTGGCCTGGATTGAAGAAGAAGTGATGGTCAAATAGAAGTAGTGAGGAGATGACAAGGTCGGCGTTTGTGAAGAGATTGGTAAAAATAAGTTCAAGGGAGTGTCCATTGCGGATTCTGTCCATAGTGAGAGGCTAAGTGAATAGGTAAGTGAAGGTAATTTGACAGCTGTTGAAGAAATTGGTGTGTCAATAGCAATGTTGAAATCGACATGAATAAGTGAAGGTACTTCGGAGGAGAGAAAGTGAGGGAGCCTTGTGGAAAAATTGTCCAGAAATTGAGAGGGTGGTGTCCATGCAGGGAATTAATCACAGCAACTCACAGAGAGATCGGTAAGAAGAGGCAGATAGAGTGAACTTCAAAATATAAGAATTGGAGGGGGGAACCGCAGGTATGCAATGAAATGCGCAGTTATAGAAAAGTAATACTCCCACACCTTCACATTTTTTTGTGGCCAGGTATAGGTGTGAGACTAAGGTAAAAACCACCATGCGAGAGTACCACAGAAGTGGCAGTGTCTGATTGAGTGAACCAAATTTCAGTTATAGCCAGTAGATTGAGGGAGTTGAAAATAAATAGGTCATGGGTGAAAGTAAATTTATTGCGAATAGACCTTGCATTCCTGAGGGCAAAGGAGAAGGGCAAAGTAGATGGTTTGTGACAGGTGAAAGGATATTAAATGATGGGTATCTGGGGTGTTTGCTGTCCTGGAAGCTGTGTGTGGCTAACAGCAGGTGAAAATGAGTGAGTGGCCTGGGTTAGGGGATATATCTCCAGCAGCCGGCAGGAGAAGGAGTGAGAGTGAGCGGAGATGGGTGTCTGACTTACAGAAGCATTTCTGCTTTTGAGCTTGCCAAAAGGAAGGAAATAGAGATTGGAGGAAGGAGTGGAGCTCTGACGTTAATAAACTGAGCAGGCAAGTCTGAGAATGGGGCAAGAGCTAATGAAGAAGAAGAAAGTGTGAGGAAACATTGAAACACTGTCTATATAAAAATAAAGATAAAAAATGCCTGTCTTAATTATTCTTTTCAAAGATGAAATTAAATTTACGTGTTCAGTTCTTGTTCAATCATGTTAAATTCCTTTATTATTCTTATTGCTAAACTTAAGAATGTTCATTGAAGAGATGTGAACTTTTGCAATAGATGTTACATCTTGTATATGCATTCCCTTGCAAATGTCTTCCCTGGAATATTTTAGTTTTAACGGACTGGATCAGTCAGCTGTGAAAAGTTTGGTCTGAATTGCAATCTAGACTTGCTAGTTGACTGAATTATAGTAGGAAGGTGTCTGTACCTTATCAGGAAAATATGTGTTCAATGTACTTCATAGCAAGAACAAAACATAAAATGTATACCAGAATAATGATATAAACAGGCAATATACTTACATATAATATAGTTATGGCCTTTAATATACATATGAAAAATACTCTGCTTACTTTTATATTAAATAAAATGCTCATTGTCAAGATGACACAGGGAAAATGCTCATTTCTAAAGCAAATTCTCAAATTGCTCCTTTGAAAGGCAGATTTTTTCTATGGTCCTCCACTCTTGATCAATCAGGAGGCAATCATTATTGTATAGTGTCTCCATGCAGTCCACCCCCTTAAGTAAACTGTATTAAAGCAGAGTACCATATTAAATGGAGACCTTTATGACAAGCAAGCTACATTCATAGATACAGTACATGTAAGTTCATTATTTACATGCTATATTACAAATTTCAATCTGACAGTGTCCGTTTAACTATAGTTTTTAATTATACCATATTCGGAACCTCCACTGTTATCTTTTATTTCTTTGTGCTTTTCTCAGTTGGTCTTTAGTCTTATTTTTTTTAATCTTATCTTCTTCCTTTTATCTAATGTCTGGTATTTGGAGATATCATTGTAGAACTTACCTCATTTATCTTTATGCACTCCTAACTGAATATATACACACAAAGCAAAAGCATACATCTCTATTCTCTCTCTAATTATCTCTCGACTATCTCATCCTGGCTGGCCGAGTTTCACGTAAAACTCATTTTATTAAAAACAGAGTTGCTCATAATGCGTATAATACAATAATAATAAGACAACATTAAAGTCAACAGCTTCAAAGTTTGTCTAGTTGCTTATGTCTAATGTTTAGGTGTTATGACTGTTTATTGTTTACCAGTTCATTCCCTCTAGTGTTATACTAATAAGCTTAATCCATTCATCCTGCCTACTATCTCTAGAATTTCAAAATCCCCAACATGTGTTAAACTATTCTACCAAAAGCTTCCATCCTGATTTCTAGACAAGGCACATCTAGCTTTGTTTATTCTTACCCTAACAAATTTATCAAGCTGCCTCCTGCTCTTATTCCTCCATTTCTCTGATTTATATCTTAAGTAGAATGCTCTCATCTTCACGTATACCCTGAACCACCCCCTACATTCTACTCAGGACCTTCTTCTTTATTCCTCTGTGCTTTTTACCTCTTTCACCTCCCTTCTACAGGTTTGATCTTGTGCTGCTCCAACTTTTTAAATTTTCCTACCTTGCTGGGTCAGTGTCACCCCAATAGTTCAGAATTTAAGCCTTTAAGAGGAAAGCCCAACACTTTAAACTTAACACTATCATTTGTCATAGTTCTAAACAGATTATTGAAGAAAAATTTCTGATGAGTGTCAGATAATAATCTTAATATTAATACTAATAATATTTACTTGTTAAAATGTTCTGGATTTCAAAGGTTGTCCCCATGAGCATAGATAAAAAGAGGCAGAGACACTTTGTATGTTCATCAAAGAAACAAATTAAAGCAATAGTCCACAACTTTATACAATGCACCACTGATTTATGCTTTGTGTACATTGCGAAATGTATGTTACTATAATTAATTAATCCACATTTGGAAATACTGTAATGATTATTTATATCGCATCTATTTTGCCACTCATGTAACTATTGCATACTCATTATATAGATATAAAAACATTTCTGAAAACTTTCAGTTAAAATGTATATATACATTTACTGTAAAAATACATTTGTATAAGGAAATGATTAAAAAACAACTAATACATTAGATATTATTAAGTGGCGTGTTATGTTTGAAATCACCATGAGAAGCCTATTGTTGATTTGTAAATGTGCCTGCCACTAAATCACCATAAGAAGAACCTTTTATATGGAGTAAGTGTTTGTGAATAACCAGTATTATGTGCATATGGTATCAGCTGAATTTTCCTTTCAGAATCAGGCTTTTGTCAAATACATATGTGATCAGTTGTGACTTTTTTTTTGAACATCTGTATTAGTTTTCTGGTGCAATTATTTTTGTAGTCAATTGTACTGAAGAAACAAATGTTAATTTTGTAGCAAGTGGAATATTAATGTCTCAAAATTAATAGAGAGAATACTATAGGATTGTAATGGTAAGCTTAATTCAGTAACATTTTTATAAACTAAGTAATATATGACAATTTTAGATGAGTGTGTAATTAGTGATCACCAAGTATCCATATGAGTTACCGTATTGGTCTGAATATAAGCCGCACCTTTTTTCCCGATTTTTGAGCTTGCGAGTTAAGGGTGCGGCTTATATTCGCGACCGTCAAAAAATCATTGCCGATTTGAGAACTTTGCTTGTAACGCGCGCGACGTCTATTCGCGAATGCAATATTACTGCCGATTTGCGCGATTGCAAGTTAAGGGTGCCGATTTTCGTGCTTTAGACTGCGGTATTGAATAGCGATTTACGGTTTTAGTGATTCTAACATCCTGTAAAGTCTGTAACCTGAAAAAAAAAGCCTGTTTCTTGCAATGGCTGATCACTTTGAGAGTCTTTTTCTCTCCAATTTTACGGGTGCGGCTTATATTTGAGTACTCTCTTCTTTCTATTTTTTCCCCTTGAACTTTACAGGTGCGGCTTATATGCGGTTGTGGCTTATATTCGGACCAATACTGTATATTTCTGAGAATATATAATTATCCAGATTCATTAGCAAGAAGTAGAACACAAGATTTGTATCCTAGGACACTCTTTACTGTTCAAAGTCCACTGCTACAAAGACCAATTCAGCACAGGAACGTGGCATGTTAGAACTATGAACTAAGGTGAACTGGCCGTGAGATGTCAAGATTAAACATTGATATCCTGGGAATTAGTGAAATCAAATGGACTGGAATGGGACATTTCACATTAAACAACAACTAGAATCCAGCAGTAGCCATTATAATCCATCAAAGGGTAACCAAATCAGTGCTTGATTACAACCCAATAAATGACAGAATGATTTCAATTCAAATTCAAGGCAAGCCATTTAATATTGCACTGATCTAAGTCTATGCTCCAACCATGTATGCTGAAGAGGCTGAAGTTGTCCTGTTCTAAGAAGATATCGAGCACCTGATAGATATAACAGTTAGCCAAAACAAGACCTGGACCTGACTGTGGCTCAGATAATGAGCTTATTTTTGCAAAGCTCAGAATTAGACTGTGGAAAAGAAGGAACATCATCAGACCAAGCATATATGAAATAAATTCTATCCACAGTGAATATGCAATGGAGGTAAATAATAACCATAAGGGACTGGATATGGTAGATGGGAAGCCTGAAGAACTTTGGACAGAGGTTTGTGACAATATTGAGAACATAGCAATAAAGAATACGTACAAAACAAAGAAGGCAAACTGGCAGTCTGATGAGGCTTTGAAAATAGCCCAGGAAAGATTCCAGAAGACAGCAAGAAGAGAGAAGGAGATGCAAGAGCTGGCAATAATGAAGGCTGAGCACTGTAGAAGTGACCCCTTTGAACTGTGGTGGAGTTCCTAACACTGCAAGAAGGTCCAGTCAATCAAAACTACAGGAAATCAAGCCAAACTGTTCACTGTAACATTTGAGCATGAGGCTAAAGCTCAAATATTTCAAACATATAATGAGGGCAGGAATCCCTAGAGAAGACTCTGATACTGGGAAAGAGTGAAGACACACAAAGACAGGGATGACAGTGGTGCAGATGGATGGATGAGGTCTTTGAGGTAATCAACATGAGCTTGAGAGAGCTCAGAGAGGCAATTGCTGACAGATGTGTTTGGCGTCCTGCATTCATTTGTTCATAGAGAGTTGGACACGACTGAACAACTAAATAACAACAACAAAAATAATTTGGCATATGGGCTACCAATAAGAGTGCTGTTGCATAAAATATTTGGGGACTTTGTGGCGGGAATGACCTCATGGTACGTCTTCTTGTCCCCCACTCCTGGTTTGTCATTTTCCATTTAACACATTGGATGTGTTTAGGTGCCAGCCTGTTTGTGAAGGTCGATAGTTAGCTTTATAAATTTATTTCCTAAGGGCACATAGGACAGTAATTACTTTACTAGGCCACTGTGTTGCTCAGGTTTGGTTGTAGGATGTGGTCTCCAGCCCTGACTAGTCTGTCTACAATTATTTCTGCTCTATAATTTGGATCACCCATTTACTCAGCTGGCTGCCAGAACTTGAACCAGAGTATATGTCTGTTGATACCGTCTGGTTAACCCATAAACAGGTTCTCTATTGAGTCTGCACAGTCACGGTATACATATATTTGTAAGATCAACGAGTCTCACTCAAACCTCAACAAATGTTCCCTGTTTCTGTGCTCTCTTTGTTGTTCTCTTATACTTTATGTCTATTGTTTTCTTACAACTGCTCATCACTGAATGGCACCTATGAGCAAAGAGAACATCGACATCTTGAAATGTATCTTATAGTATCACTCATCTGCTGCCATGGTGAGTAATCTGATAAACCGTTAAAAAGGGGTGAGGAAGATAGAGAGTAGTGTGAGAGGAAATCATTGCCTTTCTATTAGCCACTAAATATAATATTTGATGACATCCTTAAACCAACCAAATATTGGTGGCTTTTCATTGTAAAATATAGATGTATTGGTGGCTTTTAACTGAGAAATAGATATTCCTTTCTTTTCTTTCTATTTTTCTATTTTATTTGCCCATTTCATTTTATGCACATTTTGACTATTTAATCCCAAATTTTACTGAGGGTATTTTTTTATTCACAGTTCATTGTAATACAGCAGATATCTATTTTACAATATGAAGATTTTTCATGCTGATCACATCATTTTCAATGAAAAATAAATATTTTTTTTTCCAGAAAAGAGTGGATTACAATGCATGACATTTTAGTGTTTCTTGACACTCAGCATGTGTGACCTTATACACCTAATGAGTATAAGGTCCTTATAATCAGTTTTCTATGTATGCCAGAATTGAGCTTGTTAAACCCTGAATCGATTAAACAGGATATTAATGGATTAATGAGTGCATGTTTGTTATCTTTTGTTTGGCGATCTTTCCTGCTTAATCAGATACGCAGCTTATTTAGTTTTGATTATGCAGCTTTCTTAATGTTGGGGTTTCATGGTCTACTTGCTCTGAAAAGAGGAAAACAGAATAATTATGGCATTGTACACTATGGAAAGAGGTCAGTTTACGAGAGAGGTTCAGCTATTTAATGTATCATTGTTTTTTTTTTTTTTTCACAAAGACATTGTACTGTATACTACATTTTAAAACAAACAATTGTTATTAAAGTTAATGTATAACATAAAGTCCAAATATTCAACTGTTTTGCGGGGTGGGACTCTCTCAAGATCATCTAATATGCCATTACAGAATGAACATTTCCGTTTACATATGAGTATGATACTAAAATTCAAGTTTCCTCTGAACAATATATTGCAAAAAAAACAAACAACCTATTATAAATGTCTCAGCCTTTTGAGAGACCTCAGTGAGGTACAGAGTTTCTTTTAACCTTTTTTTTTATTCTCATCTACAAAAGATATAGGAAAAAATACAGTCCAAAAAGTTGATTTGTCCAATAGAGTAGCTCTTTAATTGGCTACTACACTTCTATCCTGAAGGCCAACGTGAAGAATAATTTAATTGCTTGAATAACTTGCTGAATTATTATAAAAGCAGTACTTTATTGGACACTACTAAAATGTAATACTTACAAGACATAGTCGTGATATGCTAACTTTATAGACACGTAGTTTTGCTTCTTCCAGTTTTATTAAACAAATTGTGTAGGTTAGGGAGGGAGGAATTCCACTTGGATTTTATGCAGCTCTGTATATTTGTTTTACTGTTTAATAATTGTTTTGATTTATTATTATTTCTGATTTACATTTTCCTTAGAGCATTATTCATATAGCTCGACTCTCCGTGGCTCTATGGACTGCAGCACGCCAGGTACATCTCTCACTCACTGCCCCTCTGAGCTCAATCAAGTTCATGTTCATTGATTCAGTGACTTCATCTATCCATCTCCGCCTCTGTCATCCCCTTATTCTTGTGCCTTCAATCTTTCCCAGCATCAGAGTCTTTTCTAGGGAATCCTGCAATCTGATAATATGGCAAAATTATTTGAGCTTCAGCCTCGTGATCATACCTTCTAGTGAACTATTTTATCTTGATTTCCTGAAGTATTGATTTATTGGATCTTCATGCAGTCCAAGGGACTCTAAGCAGTCTTCTCCAACACCACAATTCAAAGATGTCTGTATGTTACTACTGGGAATACCATAGTTCTAACTATGAAGACCGTTGTTGCTAGTTTAATATCTTTACTTTTTACTAGCTTGTCCAAGCTTCCCATATCTTTCTTCTCCAGAAGCAAATATTTGTTTTATTTCATGACTACAGTCACCATCTGCAGAGATTTTGGATCCCAGGGGAAAAAAATACTGCCTCCACATTTCCCCGGTTTATTTGCCTGGAAGTGAGATTGTTGTTTGCCATGATCTTTGTCTTTTTAATGTTAAGCAGCATGCCAACTTTTGCACTCTCCTCTTTTACCCTCATCAATAAGTCATTCAGCTTCTCCTCACTTTCAGCCATCAAGGTAGTATCATCAGCGTATGTAAGGTTGTTAATATTCCTTCCAGCAATATTGATTCTGGCTTTGGATTCATCCAGTTTGGCTTTACTCATGATGTACTCTGCATATAACTTGAATAAATAATGTGACAATATACAACCTTGTCACACTCCTTTTCCAATTTTGAACCATTCTGTTGTCCCATGTTTGGGTCTGACTGTGGCTTCTTGGAATATGCCACATTTTGTAGTGATCCACACAGTCAAAGGCTTTAAAATAGTCTATGAAGCAGAAGTATATGATTTTCTGGAACTCTCTTGCTTTCTCTATTATCCAGCGGACATTGGCAATTTGATCTCTTGTGCCTCTTCCTCTGCAGAACCTGGCTTGCACATCTGGTAAGTTCCCCGTCCATATATTGTTGGAGTTGATCATGTAGGATAATAAGAATTACCTTGCTGGCATGTGAAATTAGTGCAATAGTTCGATAGTTGGAGCACTATTAGACACTGCCTTTTTTGGGGGATTGGGATGTAGACTGACCTTTTCCAGTCTTTTAGCCATTGTTGAGCTCTCCAAATGTGTTGGCATAAGGCAAGTAACACTTTCACAGCATCATCCTGTAGAATTTTGAATAGTTAATTTGGGATTCCATCACCTCCTGCAGCCTTATTATCAGCAAGACCTCCTAGGGCCCATCTCACTTCACTCTCCAAGATGTCTGGCTCCAGCTCATTGGATAATCTATTGAGGTCATCCCTGCTGATAAGATCATTCCTGTCTATATCTTTAGTGTATTCCTGCAACCTCTTTTTTTATCTGATCTTCTTCTGTTAAGTCACTACCATTTTTGTCTTTTACCACATCCACTTTGGCATGAAACGTGCCTTTTAGGTTCCCAATTTTCTTGAATAGATCTCTTGATTTACCCATTCTGTTATCTTCTTTGATCTCTTTACATCGCTCACTGTAGAAAGTCTCCTTGTCTCTTCTTGCTATCCTCTGGAATTCTGAATTCAGTTGGTCAAATCTTTTCCTATCTCCACTTCCTTTCACTTTCCTTCTTTCCTGAGCTACTTTCAAAGCTTAATCAGACAGCCAGTGTGACCTCTTACTTTTCTTTCTTTTAGGGATATTCTTTGTTGCTGTTTCCTGGATAATGATACAAACTTTGGTCCACAGTTCTTAAGGTACCCTATCTTCCATGTCTAGTCACTTAAATCTATTATTTACCTCCATTGCAAATCCACAAGGGATATTATTTATTTTGTATCTACTTTTTTTTTTTTTTACTTTATTTTTTTCTCGTTTTTCTTTAACAAACATCAAAAACATAACAAAACAAAACAATCATACATTCCAGAGGTATCAGTAATTCAACAGTTTAGCAATTGCATATGTATAAATACACTGTTAAAAACTCCTCCCTCCCATCTCTTCGAATACCAATTTTTATGTAATATATTGTACTCCTGATGGGAAGGCAGTTCCCTAATAGCAAGTTCACTTAACTTGATACCTCCACCAAGCATACAAAGGAACCGGCACTACTCTCAATATAGTTAATATAATTAATAGTTTAGCACAGAAATCATGTGCTTCTGGGGAGACTCGGGTGAAGAAGGAAAAATAGAAAACAGTAAAACAAAATCTCTTTCCTCTTCCCTTCCCCTAATTTTTTAAAAATAAATTACAACCATATATAAAGTACACCATGTCAAGAATAAATTGTATTATATTTAAAGAGTGTCCAATAAATGACTGTTTTTACATACTTTACCATGTTTAGTTGCATCATTTTGTAGTTGATGTGATGCATTGCAGAAATATTTAGATTCATATATTTGATATGTAATATTAGCTATTTAGGTATCAATTATATCACACCAGGATTGTTTGTGAGGATATTTAGGACTCCACATTATATCCCTTCTAACCATAACAATTACAACTTACTATAACATTTAGTATTTTACTTTTGGGATACTTTTTTTATTTATATAATTTAATAAAGGTTTTGTTTTAATCATCCATTAGTGTGCTGTAAAAGGAGAATTGTTTTCTCTTTTTTTGCCACTGATAGCTCATTTGCTTTTGGTGGCTGGTGACTTTCCAAGTTGGTGGGGCGGAAGACAGAGACCTGGCCCGTCCTCTTACATTGACCCCACCCAACAGTAAAAAACGCTCTCCTTCACAACATGTTACCTGTATAGACCCTGCCCAATGACACAGACTCCACGCACAAAAGTGATCCCATATTGAGAGACAGGGATAGAGAGAGAGAGAGAGAGAGAGAGAGAGAGGGGGATAGGGATAGATAGAAAGAGGGATAGAGAGATGGGAAGGGATAGAGAGAGAGGAAGGGATAGAGAGAGGGAGATAGAAAGGCAGAGAGATTGATTCTATGCCTCTCTCTCTATATATATACATCTCTCCTTCTAACCATCTCCCCCTCCCTCTCTCCCCCACCCCCTCTATCCCCATACCTCTCTATCCCTCCCTCTCTCTATCTATCCCTCTGAGCCTAGATTAGTTTTTTTAGGACTGAGCAAATAATGATACCAGCAGATACTATGGTAGAAGCAAATATACTGAGAAAGAGTAAAACTGCATAAGTAAATAATTTGTTAAATGAGCAAATAGATTAATTAAACAAACAGAGACTAAACAACACGTGGGAGGAACATCTTGCATCTACAGAATGACAGGGTGATAATTCACCAAAAACAGACCGGAACAAGAAACTTGCACCCCAAGTTGGTTCTTCATGATTCAGTACTGTTTTGTTTCTCCCTCAAACCTCCCACATGCTATTTAGACTATCGTTAAAAAAATACATTTGAATAAATCTATGTGTTTTTTCTAAATATTTATTTTCAGTTTATAGGCTGCCTATACATAATTAATAATAAGTTGCAAAAAACATATTTGAATGGTTAATTAAGCATGTATTTCTAATTCTGCTCCTTCACACACATATATACACACACAAACACACACATTATATATGTATATATTTTATTATATCTTTTCATGTGACAACACTGAAGAAATGACAATGTTTGGTATGACTCTGGTACACATATATTACCACTCTTTATTTATAAAGCACCAATGTCTTCAGTGGTACTATGTCCAAGACTACAGTATAAACAAATAACATAGGTAAAACAAGTTATGAGGCAATTCAAATACAATATAATGCAACAAAATAAAAATTATATATGTGTGTGTATGAACATAACCATGTATGATTCATAGAATCGGTGTTACTTTGTACACTTGCTCTTTGTTTTCTTAATATACAGATATATGTGTATACTTCCATTGTTTTTCTGATGCAATTTTTACTGATTTAGAAATATGTAAATACGAAAGAGTTGCAGGCCATTTTATTCCAAAGCTGCAATATGATTTATGTGAGAAAAGCAATAAGTCGGCTGTATATAAAGAAAATAAACCACTGCAGGGCACAACCCCGAGCAGAGAAACAGAGTAATGATGGAACATAATGGCAATGATTTATCATTGTTCTACATAGCTCTGCTATTTTATGGAATCCAAACACAAGTTTTACAATTGCATAATAAACTGCCCCAATATATCAATTGGACATTAAATGTAATATTAAACAACAGTTAATTAAATGGAAACTATGCAATAAAGAAAATGGCGGAAATAATATAATAAATATATTTATATTCTGTGAGAAACAAATATTCCTTGCTTGCTTTGCGGAAGTATATTTGGGTTGGGTTCTTGTATGGAACCAAGTCATTAAGAGTACTATATGCACACACATATATATCAATTAACATGTTTATCACAAAATAGTGTCTATTGATGTAATTAAAAATGATTTTTGATGTCTCCTTTGTATGTGTATTGAGAGCAATATAATGCAGATCAAGGCTAGTCAACATGTTTATCCGGGCTCAAGTCCATTCTTGAATTGTCCATATCCTTATAAACAGTAGGTCTAGGCCTGATCTCCCTCCTGCCTTTAATCTTCTTAACAATATTATGTTCAAACATTTGTGCATGTATAATAATATATTAAATTGCTCAAATTATATTAATAGTTATAATCAATGTTTTGTACAAAACCAAGTTACTGCAATCCTTATGCAATCCTTTAGTTCATCCAGTTGGCTTCTGCAGCGCACACCAATCCTTCTACACATTTAAACAACAAACCATGTAGTCTGTGATTGCTACTACCACTAACGACAGAACTATCATCACACTGCAATGCAACCTTTTCTGGAGGCACAGCGAGAAGTGAGAAAGATTGTTTTTTAATATTATCTGAGAAACCACAGCACCTTTTAATATCATATTCTACATTTCAAATAATAATAATTGTGTATGTATCCATAACAAATATTCTGGAACTAGAGCTGCAAAAAGACATTTGGGCCGTAGTGAATTTTGTAAATCTTAATTGACTACCACTAATAGTTATGCCCTCCCCGATCTCTCCTCCCATTCCCCTGAACTCAGTTGTTTAACTCTGAAATGAGGATGCCCGTTGGGATGTTCAACATTTACAACAATCATGATTTATTTTACAAATGTCTTTTCCTGTTTCTAACAGATCTTTTTTTTGTGTTCTGAAAATGCTACAATTCTAAACAAGTACAATGGGGCTAAAGAGAATATATTTTATACAAGTTTGGCAAAAAATGCTAAACTTTTAGGTTCCCGTAGTGAGTCACTATGTCTCAGTAGAGTAATAATATTTGATATATTTTGGTATTCTAATAACAACAAAATGAGAGGACATCTGAGAAAAGCCAGCGGCTAGACAACCTGCCCTGCCCATTCAGGTCTCTCTCTGTTTTTGTTTATATTTTTGGTGTTGTATGATTCCAATTATTTTTCATGTCTTTACAAATAAAAACATTTAAACAAGACAATTAAAAGCTATTTTTGGAGAGATATTTCAAATTGAGAAATGTTAAACCGGCATGAAAAAAACAGGCCACATGAACAAAGTTTTGAATGAGTAATTGCCCTTGGTTGTGATATCTATCTGTGTCAGACAATAAGCTTCAATAGAACGATATGAGTCAAGAGATTTAACTAATAAGAAAGCATACAACTATATTATCTGTGCAGAGAGACATTTCTTATAATTGGGTCTTTAACTTATATCTGTAATGTAAATACTATTTGAATGAAGAAATCTATTTTTTGGGACTCAGTATATTTTGAAAATGTAAAACAAAATGAATAATGTCTTTAATGTCGGATAAATAAAATTAATTGTCAGCTAGTTTAACAGCTCTATTAAATTAGCTAAAACCGTAGCCCGTAACATAGCCCGCAAGACTTACAGCTATTAAATTAGACCCGTAAAGCAACCCAACGACAACTTGGAGGGTAAGGGCGAGAAAAGGCTACGGGACATGGAAATTTTAACTGCACACATCCTTTGATCTGTCAAGCCCGTAACTGTTATGTTTCCAATCATACTATTAAACTGCAACAAATTCACTGGAGTTCTAGCCCGTAATGCACAAATGGAGCCAAGAAGCCGATGGGTACGAGAAAGGACATGATATACGGGTATAGTCAATTCCGTAGCACTCTAAATGCAAATAGACACACTACTGTCCTTATATTAAAATGGAAAGTGATCTTAGGTATTGAAATAAATAGCACAACATTCTCAAGTTTGCAAATCGGCAATATAAAATACTTGATTTCATGTTTAAATTCAGCGCTATATCGATCTCAGCAATCAATGTGTTAATACATATAATGGAACTCGCATGTAACAGAATATCATATTTACAGCTTTATCAACATTGCATTATTTCTGGAATGTGGGTCCGATCGCAACTCGTAATTGAAGTCCGAAAGACTTTGAAATCCAACCTCCATTTTTCAGTGACGTAATTATGACTATCCCTTAACTACGGGTTTGACTAATTGATTATGTTCTTGGCCTCTTATCCAACGTTCGAAAATGGTTTACGGGTTTGCGTCTCAAGCCGGTAACTTGCAGCATGTACTAATTTAGTAGCTATGTAACACAGCCGAATTTCATGCCCGAAGCCCTTGCAGGCTTGCCGATGCCAATATGGACTTCAAATTTAATAGGGCTGTAAATCGTTAATATAAATTAATAAGTGCCCAAATATGCCCCTTTGTACATTCCATGATGGAAAAAAGGAAATACTGTGAAATCTAAGAAATGAATCAATTTATAAAACAACTAATTGTGTAATTGTGTTATTTCAACACAGATTTACCATTATGTAAAGCTATTTCAATAACAGCTGATACATCCTCACTATCTATTCAGTACCCACTGTGTATATCAGAGACTTTCCTTCCTCTGTCCCATTTGTTATGTTACAGAAGGACTTTGATGACAAAGAAATTGTTCTTATTTGTGAGTCTCTGGCCCTGAACATGGAGTCATTTTAATATTCTTAATAAAGTCTTTGATTTATTATTTCCTCTTTTGGTGCATGAGTTGGAAGGATGTTCAACATTAGCACTCCTATGGCTTATTCTGCTGTTCTGCCTGGGGTATAGCCTTTTATCTGTACTTGCAACAAGCTCTTTTGTGTTTCTTTTATTTGGATATCTGTTCCTAGTCAGTGAATTAATTTATCCTATTAAACAGAAGTGTTCAGGTATCTATATTATTTCCAACTCAGGATTCTGTCACCATTCAAAAATGTGCTTACTGATGTACAAAAACTTGAGTAGGTCATTGAACACATGGCATTTAACTGTTTAAGTGTAGAAGAACACTAGTAATGAATATTAATGAAGGCAACAATATCTTGTCATTTATTTAAAGGACAAATGTACAATAAAAAAATGAAAGTTGGAACATTTTGAGTCTGACCAAAAACATAATATGGCAGAGAAAAGTCATTAAGCTAGTTTTTAATTAGAACAAAAATATATATATATACTGTATTGATGCCTCTGGGGGCATCCATATCTTGTTGGTGGAAGTTGAGTGTGTGACAGAGGAGGCTGCTTTTCTGGAAAGCGATTAATTGCATTCTCTGATGCATTTCTGCATCTGTGAGGGGGAAGGGTTGTGTTTTCAATTTCAGCCAGACCCAGTTTTTTTTTACAAAGTATTCTGATGTAACCAATAGATTAATTTACTCATAGACAGAAAAAAAAATCAGATTTTCACAAAAATGTTTTTTTCTGCCTTCATCACATTTTGTTAGTTTGTATATACTTCACAAACGAATGTCTTTACTCTTGAACTACAGGGGACCTTTTACTGACCAAATGTAAAAATGAATACATAAATCAAACCCTATTGTAATGGCTTGTAACCTACCGCATTATGGACAACCATATGTAAGCCATGTGCTGCTAACCTATTCATCTCTGGACAAAGCTCCTTGCACCTTTACCCTGACCATATCAATGCTGACCAATAGTGATGCACTCTGCCTTCAACTAGAGTGCTTCGCCACAGTGCAGGTGTAAGGTGGGTAAAGAAAACATGGGTATGTGAAGATGGTGTAGTCTGTCTGCCAACTGCCTTGACCCCTTGCCTGCCTATTCTCTTTTGTCTGCTGCTAGTCCTGACCCATCTCCAGCTCCTGATCATGAAACAGAATTTGACTATCCTACTGCTAACCAAATTTTGGGCCCTGGTTTGATGCATAATCTGCTATCTTTATGTCTGTTAAATGGTTCAAATATGTTTTTTGTTGTGTATGCCTATACTTGTATTTTTTTTTCTATATACTTTGCAGATTTCAGAATGTCCTTTTCACAAAATTCCTTATATTGTTGAACTGAGAATATTTCTCATAGTCTACCAGCAAAATACTTACCGTAGTTATTTTAATCAAAATGGCTTTAGATGAACACATACATGTTTCAGACAAGTATATAATAGTTATATTATAATCAGTGTTAAATATGAAAGCCAGCATATGGTTTACACTTCCCTTCATTCCTATGTTTAAAAGCATTAAAAGCCAGAATGCTGTAAAATCAATCTTGCACATTGCAATTATGTAGGGTTCACCAATCCCCTCTAGCACCATAGCTTGAAATAATATGCTAAGTGTAAGTGATCATTTTCTGTAATGTTTTAATATAACCTCTATTCATTTCCATTTATTTTCTTAATGTATTCAAGTTTTTTTTTTACCGTGTTGGGATTCTATATTGTAGCATTTGGAGATGAGGAAATTATTCACAGGCGTCAGATTGTTTATACGGCATGTATTGTGAACTTAACATTTGGATGAGGAGTAGTAAGTACCAGTATCAGTCATTTAGATTTGTCACTATTCTGCTCTACCTTTGTAGAACTTGCGTTTTTTATCGTAACAAAGAGTTTTTAATCCTTGCTCTCAGTACACCCATATGTGTAAAAATAATGAATATAAGCTCACCGCCCTAGACACAGTCTGGTAAGCATTGCTTAAACAGGAGCGCTAATCCATAAATCAATCCCGACACATCTACAGAAACCAGTGATATGCATGTAGTGTAGATATATGTGTTTGTTTGTGCTTGTGTCGCTCAGTCGTGTCCGACTCTCCGTGATCTCACGGAGGGCAACACACTGTGCTTATTCACTTGGTATTCATGGCAGAGATTCTGGAGTGGGTGGCTAATTCCTTCTCCAGTGGGCCACAGCATACAGCTCCTAGTATTTCTAGGTGGTCTCTCACCCAAGTACTGACCAGGCCCAACCCTTCAAGTTGTTGTGATCTCTTGATTCCCTGACTGGAATCAAACCCAGATTGCAGCCGTAAAAGCACTGAATCCTAACCACTGGACCACCAGGGAACCCTGCAAATACATAGGCTCATATAAAATGGACATAAGTTTTCTGGATGCCCTTTTGCAGAAAATGCCAGTCTTTATGTCAGTACACAAGTTCAAAATCCTGGATATGATACAATGGAGACCCATACAATGTTTAAAGGGTCCTTTAAAGACAGTCTATCACATATTATAATTGTCGAACTACGAGATGTCGTCACGCTTTGCGTGGTTGTGAGGCAAGCCGTTAAGGCAGTACAACTCCAAGCACTTGGCTGATGAGCGCCAAAAGCATTCATTGCCTGCGAGCCTCGCAATGCGAGGCAAGCAATGGAGGCAATGAAACACATGGGAATTAGCCTACAAACACTTAGGAAACGCAGGATCACCTTACAGACTTATTAAATTGCCATTCGCTGAAGAACTTGCTTTTGCATAGAAGTTCACTAACTAAATACTTCTGTAAAAAAAAAGATGCTTTGTGCTTATATAGAGCCCTATTCAATTGCCTGATTCATAATTTATTAAGGCTGTTAGGCTGCAAGCAGTTGACGAACGCACGACTTAGAAAAATAAACATTACGAGATGCGGGACTTAGAAAAAATACAAGACACAGGACTTAGAAAAAAGGTACGAAAAATATGAAGTTAATGGCTGAACCACAAAATACATGAAAACACAAAAAGAAACAAACAAAAAAAACAACAAAAACATCAAACACAGCATGCGGGAACAGCCAGGATGTCTGGAAGTGAGGTGGAAAGCGAATTCAAGTCGATTTTCAAGCGTTTCGGCACTCGAAAACTGGCTAAGCGAAAAAAAAATGGCGGCCCAAAAAAATGAAAACGAGGCTACACGATCCTGGACCGCTCAACACAGCGCCAACCGCGTATCACTTTCACACAGGAACTTACAAGGTACAAAGTACACTACTACAAACAATGCCAAATAGTCGCAAACCGCATAGCACATACGCAAACGACTTTTCTTTACACCCCGAACTTGCACATCACAACATTACGAATCTACAGTAGCGCTTTACACAAATAAACCAACGGTTTGCTCTCGCTGGATTGATTTTGATTGAAATAAATTAATCCAGTAACGAATTAATTAATTATTATTTATAAAAATATAGACATATGTATCTGTCTTTGTGATGAGCGCAGAGGCTGCTCAGAGGAGCAAAAGTACACCAGAGGAGAGGCTCGCAATGAGTGCCAAAGGTCCTCACAGTACAAAAACCTTCATATTGTGTGGCAAACAGCATTGCCATGGCTTCAAATTGTATTGACCGTAATTTTTTGATGGGCAAGTCGCTAGTCTATTAGAAATAATAAATTCCCACCTTAATAGGCGTGCATGTATTCACTTCAAAGTCCCAAGGTGAAAGAGACACAGGGGAGGGGGGAAGAGACATGGGGAAAGAGAAACAGGGGAGGGGGGAGAGAGACACAGGAAAGGGGGAGAGATACAGGGCAGGGCGGAAGATACAAGGCAGGGACGGGGTAGGGAAGAAACACAGGGAGAGGGGAAAGACACAGAATAGGGGGGAAAGAGACACGGGGAGAGACACAGGGGAGGGGGGGGAGACATAGAGGAGGAGACACACGGGAAAGGGGGTAGAGACATGGGGGAAAGAGACATGGGGAAAGAAACAGGAGAGGGAGAAGAGAAACAGGGAAGAGAGTGGGGGAAGAGACACAGGGGAGGGAGAGGGAGAGAGGGGGAAGAAACACAGGGGAGGGAGAGGGGAGGAAGAGACACAGGGGAGGGAGAGTAGGGGAGATACACAGGGGAGGTAGGGGGGGCGAGAGACATGGAAGAGGGGGAGGAAAGAGACAGAGGGGGAGAGGCAGAAGAGACACCTGAGAGGGAGAGTGGGAGGAAAGAGACACAGGGGAGGGAGAGAGGGAAGAGACACAGGGGAAGGGGGAGGGGGACACATTGCATATTATCCCATTCAATTTTGATGGGCAAATTACTAGCCAGTGATCAAACACAAGTAAAATCCACTCACATTAAATGCCATTCTTTAGGCTACAACTTTCTACTTTTTATGTTGGATCCCTACAGTAAACTCTATTTGAATAATATATGTCTTCTTGACACATCTCTCAACATTTTCACTTTTCATATCTGAAGCCTAACCTATTAGAGTTATGAGTAACTTGCTGTTTTTCTTCTATAATTTCAATATATAAGAATTGTGTTGCTTGTGAATCTGTGGAATTTAATTCAAACCATGCAGTTAGTGTAGTGTGCCGATCTTCCCTTTGGACCAATGCATTACTTTCATTTCCAGCATGGAAATACCCTAAATGTCTTTGTGGCAAATGTACTGCTAATCTATATACTGCATGTGATCTATCATGCATTTCAAATTTTAAAAGCCGCCACATAGCTTCTGGCGCACTGACATAGCGAGCATCTACATGAGGTGCAAGTTCATCATGTACTAACTCACTACTTTCAGGGTTGTCTGCACTTTTAACGACTACAGTAGCTGCATCATAGCCTTTGTAAACATATTTGTAGACATAATTAATGCATTTGATGGAAGTGCAGGCTTCTACATTTATGTGGGCGTTATACTTTATGAGTAAATGTGGATTGTAGGGTACTACATATCTATTTTCAACTTTTTTGCCATGAATAATGGCACTATCTCCTTCTCTTCTTTTATAAAGTGGATAGCCATCACAATTGGCATAGGTTTTGTCTCTATAATCTTTTGGAAAATCTTTGGAACATTTATTATTTTCCATACATGGTGATTGTGGATTAAGATAACCACAGGGTCCATGAATCATGCAATGAGTAACAATCTCATATAGTCTACCATATAGTTCTGGATCTGGTAGTTCAGCAACAATGACTGAATCCACTTTGTCAGAAGTATCTAATTTATCTTTTTCTTGAAGTATTATCAGAAGATGTGCATGTGGAAGGCCTCTTTTTTTAAATTCAATGGTATATACATAAGCAAGACATTTGCCAAATAAGTGACTTATAGTGATGTCACGTATTCATTCATTTAATTTAATCTTAAAAACTCTGGCTACAAAATCTGGTCTATAAGAAGCACTTTGGCCAAGAAGTAAATTTTGTGTAATTTCTGGCCATTGGGGATTACATGTAAATGTAAGAAATAAATCGGGTTTGCCAAATTTGGTGACAATAGCCATAGCATCATTGTATCTTTCTCTCATATTCCGAGGAGATCCTTGAAAGGAAGATGGTAAAATAATGGCTTTGCCAGCTGTCATGTCTCTGCTTGTAGCCACCTCAGCAACATAGTCCATTAGTCCAGAATATTGTTCTACACATAGTTTATCTTGTTGATATTTTATAAAGTATAAATTATTGGCCTCAACTTGCAAATAGGAATCAATAATCCATTGTTGTGTTAGTTTTAAACCACATCAAATTGGATTAAATGTATTTGGAATGGCAATTTGAGCTACTTTAAATTCAAGCATAGAAACATTATTTCGGACTCTGGCTTTAGCATTTGGGTAACTGGGAAGTGTTAATTTTGGTTGCCAACCTGCTTCTCTGTGTGGGAAAAAAATGGGATATGTCATTGGATCTAAATTTGGACTTAAGATACTCATATTAATAAATGGTTGCTCCTCATTTCTGGGATATATTCTAATGTCTCTTTGAAATGGTGGTTCTCCTTCATCATTTTGAAACACCATTGCAACCTCATTTGATGTTGGCAAGTTATAATGACGTTTATCAGTATGTCTGTCTCTTTTAAGCACTATATTGACCTTTGGCATTGGTAATTGATGTCTTTGTGCATAAAGTTGTTGTTCATTTTCTACTTCTGCCAATTTTTTATTATCTTTACTGTAGGGGTTATTGTCCATAATGTTATTTAGCTCTATAAAAACACTGGGTAAGCATTTTTTATTTTCTTCCAGCTGCATACATTGGTCAACAGCTTCCATTGTATCTAGGACATATAGTTGAGCGAATTTCCTTTGCTCTCCTTCCTCTGGATGTAAATGTGAAGTCCGATGATAAATTTGGCCTTGGACTTTAAAACAGTAAGGACCATGTCCTGGTACATTAGCAGCTAATGTTGCCCCCATAGATGCAAAGGATATGGCACTATTGTAGGATCTTATGTTTGCCTTAAAATGTTTGTAGTTTGGAAAAGTAGGTTCAGTCATAATGTTTTGTAAATAGATAGGAAATTATTTTCTTTCTGGAAGTTTGAACTTGCCTTTTTGACATCAACTAATAAATTGGCCATCTCTGGGTCTCTCCTGTTTAAAATAATAAGCCTCACAAAACTGACATTGAGTAGTCATGTCCCCACAACTATGAACCTCTACTACTAAAGACTTGAGTAAAGGACAATTTGCAAAGCATACAGCAGTTTGACTTTCATATTCATCAGGTGAAATGTCATGTGATGTTTCAACAACAGGTTCTAAATGCTTTGTTTTTTTCGTGGCTTTTCTTGGTATATCTTTTATTGGTTTAGGTAAAATGTCATGTAATGTTTCAGGAACAGGTTCTAAATGCTTTGTTTTTTTTTTGGTGGCTTTTTTTGGTATCTCTTTTATTTTTTCAGGTAAAATGTCATCTGATGTTTGAGGAACAGGTTTTAAATGCTTTATTTGCTTAGTAGTTTTTTTTAGCGTATCTTTAATTTTTGCAGCTGATAGTCTTTTGCTTACAAGTCTTTTGCATTCTTTTTCTCGTCAAATTTCTTTCTCCTCTGGTGTCTGCTGGTCGGCCCATCTCTCTTGTCTTTCTCTAGTTTGACGTCTTTTCTTTTCTTGTTTGCTCTCGTTCGTATCCATGTTAATCTGTAAAAGAAAATAATGTATAATTAGTTTAGTTTGAGATGTTAAGTTTGTTTTGTACATTTTTTATTATCAACAGTTTGTTTATATGTGCTTGTAGTTTATTGTAGTGGTAGTTACTTTGTATTGTTAAATAAGTGTATTTTATTTTTTTGGTCTTATTTTCTGTGGTAGGTTGTAATTTTTGCCTTAGATGAATAGCACAGGGAAGAAACTGACACTATACCTTCTTCTACATCTAATAGGTAATTACAATTTATAATTTAGTTGTTTTGTCAATTTATTTTTTTGTTGTACTTTTAACTTACAGGCATAGTAGAGGGCAAAAATTAGTCTTTGGAATTTTTACTACAGGGGATTGTCATAATAGTATTTTGATATTTTATTTAAAAGCTTATATGTTCGGTCAATGATTTCTTTTTTTTTTCTTGCGGTGTTAGTACTATTTGTTGTAGTATTCTCTTTTATGTGTGTGTTTAGGTTTTATGCTTAATATTGTACATTACGACTGGTTATTTAGAATGACAAATTTTATTTAGTCTATGTTTTGAGACTTTTGTGGACTATGCTGTTTTCTTTTTTTTTGGGCTGGATTGAAGTTTGGATTTACTGTTAAACCTTAACAGACAAATAAGAGGTAAATAAGAAATGTGTCAGTTATATTTTGGTAAAAGTTATAGGCCCTCATTCAATTGCAATTTGGTCAATTGAATAGTGCTCTAAATAAGCAGATAACATAATTTTAAAATACGTTTTTAGTTAGTGAAAACCTTGTTTGTGGATAGATGTTTACTAACTAAAAAGGTCTTAAAAAAATATGGGATGTGCTTATTTAGACATCTATTCAATTGGCCAAATTGCAATTGAATCAGGGCCATAGTTAGTGATTGTTCTTCTTTTTTTTTTTTCTGTTGACATGGATGCAGAGCAAACATGTTTATCTATTTTTCTCTTTTTTTACTTGTTATACTGTACCTTGGTTGAAGTGTGATTTCAATCAGAATGTTTGTTGGTCCTCTGTTGAAAGTCTTCGTCCGATGGTCTGGTCCTCTGTTGAAAGTCTTCATCTGATGGTCTTCACGCAGTGTCTATTGTAAACGAAAAATTAAAATGTTATTTGATTTGAATGTATTTGTAATGAATAACATATTTCATTATATTGGTCTATTGTATCTGTTATGGTGAATTTTTCTGCTATGCTGTTTTTTGTGCAACCTTTTAAAAATACTTTAATTGTATTTGTATATTCCAGTTATCCTTTTTTTATACTGTAATTATTAATGTTTTTGTTATTTTGGATATAATTGCAATGTTTTTAACATTATCCTGTTTTGTGTCCACCACTTTTGCTATGCTAATTTAGACTTCTGTGTAAGGCTTATACCTTCTTAAACAGTAAATAAGAATCTTAATTTACTTTGCTATGTGTTTGTGTGATTTTTGGTACAATCCTCTTTTGTGTCTACCATATGTTGCATACTTTATTTGCTTAATTAATCTTTTTTATGAAGGTTAAATGTTTTTACTATTTTGGATATGATGGCTATGTTTTTAGCATTATCCTATTTTGTGTCTACCACTTTTGGTATGCTTATTTAGGCTTCTTTGTAAGGCTTATAGGTTCTTAAACATTAAAGAAGAATATTAATTTACTTTAGCTATGTGTTTGTGTGATTTTTGGTACCATCCTATTTAGTGTCTACCATATTTTGCATACTTTATTTGCTTAATTAATTTTATCAAGGTTAAATGTTTTTCTACAGTGAAAATGAATGTTTTTTCTATTTTGGATATTATGGCAATGTTTTTAGCATTATCCTATTTTGTGTTCACCAGTTTTTGGTTGCTGCATTTGTTATATTTGCGGCCATTAAACATATATAGTTATTTTCTTTTTTCTACTTGTTATACTTTACCTTGATTGAAGTGTCGAATGACAGAGGGTCCCCTCCTGCCAATCTTATTTCGCCTGTTTTCATGTAGTGTCTGTTTGAAAAAGAACGCGAAATGGTTAATTGTATATTTCTTCTTTTTGATTAAGGAAAGCATGGTCTTTTTCAGCATGTAATGTATTTTTCTATCTTACCTCTTCTTCTTTCTTTGTGTTCTTTTTTTTTTGTCCTGTCTTGATAATAAAATGTAATATATTATAGCTTACCTCTCAGTTGTAATTTGCACAATGTAAAGTAGGAAATTAGGAAACAATTCTCTTCTGAAGTAACAGCAGCAGTTAACTATCCAGTCACTCCGTCCATCACCTGAGTAGAAATGTAGAATTTTCTGGAAAGTAGGCAGTATTTATAAACTTTCAAGTGCCTCAGACCGTTAGAACGCAATACGCATGCGCTATTTGCATTCCAGCTTACAATTTGCGTTCCATCCGCCATTTTATGCGTATTAGTTTTCAAAATGGTGGTTAATATCAGTGTCGTACGTGCCGCATAGTATGTGTTTCAGTTTTGCGAGTCACTGTATTATAGTTCCGTCTGAAGCCTTGTTTTCGTTTTGTTCGGCGGCCATTTTTTCTCTTGCTTAGGTGATTTTCGGCAGTTTAAACTCATTTTTTGGGACTTAAATGGATGTGTAAATTAACTTTTTGAGGTGCCGGATGCTCCCCTTGCTGTAAGTATGCTTTTTATGTGTTCGTGGTGTTTATTTCTGGTGTTTCTGATGTTTTCATGCACGTCGTTTTCGGCCTGTTTTGCATGTTGGGAATGGGACGTATTTTTTTTGCGAGGCAGACTTATTTTTTTGCGAGGAACGCAGTTGGTTTTTATGTGTACGACGCAGTTGATTTTTTTCTAAGTCGTGGGTATGTGTGTTAACCACGTGTGAGGCGCCTTTGAGTTTTTTTTTTTTTAAGTTGTGCGTGTTAACAACAGTTGTTTGTGTTAACAACACCAGCCGACGTTGGACCTCCCACCACCGCAAATGCGGCCCCTCGCTTCGTGAGGACCCGCTTTTGCGGGGAACTGCGTCCCTTGCTTCGTGAGGGACTCAGTTCTTGAGGGCTCACTGCGCGAGCCCGCAAGCATTAGCAACAACTCTTATGCTCAAAACTATATATGTGACTAGCGAATTGCCCGTCAAAAAATGACGGCAATGAAATTGTAAGGTAGCTAATGCTGTTTAGTGTGTAATAATGAAATATATAATACATTAATAAATGAATATACTTTACCTATTTTAAAGCATTGTGTGGAAGAGCTGTGAATGTGTTTTGATGTTGCTGCAGCATTAGTGGTGTGGATCTGCTGTGTAAGCGTGCTGAATGTGTGCAGTGTAACACTGTGCGTGCGCGAGACCAAACCGTTAGCGTAGTCGTTTACTTCCGCATTGGCGAGAAATGGCGAGTAATGTGTGTTATACGTTTGTATCGGAATATCCGTAGGTGTTTTGTGGTGTTTTGCGAGTTTCTTGTGGTGTTTTGCGAGTTTAGAGTGCTGTAGCCTCGTTTTCGTTTTGTTCGGCGGCCATTTTTTCTCTCGCTTCGTTTTTTTTTTAGTGTCTAAACTGTTTTATTTGAAGTAAAATCGAGGTGTAAGTTGTATTTTTGAGGTGCTGGGTGCTCCCTCTTGGTGTAGGTAAGTTTTTTATGTATGTGGTGTGTGTATGTATTGTGTTTGACATTTTCTAATGTTCGCGAGTTGCGTCCGAGTGTTGCGAGTCCGTAATGTGTGTGAACGTGTGTCGTATGTTGTTTGCGAGTGTCGTAATGTGTGTGTCGTACTGTTTGGGTTGCGAGGTGAAGTTTGCGAGGGTCGCAGTTGCTGGCAAGGAGCGCCTTCGGCGCTCCATGCCAGCAACTGCGGCCCTCGCTTTGCGAGGTCCTCAGGTGCTGGCATGGAGCGCCTACGGCGCTCCATGCCAGCAACTGAGGCCCTCGCTTCGCGAGGGTCCTCAGTTGCTGGCATGGAGCGCCTTCGGCGCTCCTTGCAGCAACTGAGACCCTCGGGCAGTGCCCTCGCTTCGCGAGGGCCTCGGCTCGCTGCGCGAGCCGCGGCCCTCGCTACGCGAGGGCCGCGGCTCGCTACGCGAGTCGCGGCCCTCGCTTCGCGAGGGCCGCGACTCGCGTAGCGAGCCCGCGGCCCTCGCTTCGCGAGGGCCGCGGGCTCGCTACGCGAGCCCGCAGCGTTAGCAACAACTCGTACGCTCACAACTATATATGTGATAGCTAGTCCAATTTAAAAAAAAAGAAAAAAACAAAAGTATTTATATTGCAATACTCTTGGTTTTGCATCTGAATCACTGGACTGGCACTGCTGCCTCAAACAGTAAAACTATATTTATTGTTATTCTTTCAGGTTCGTATTTTATGTTCAAACAATATTATCACCTCTGACCAGCTCCACCTACTAAGAGTTTTGACAAATTATGTTCCTCACACTGGACAGTCACAACAGGGTCTACTCGTACTAATGGACTAAAGACTAGGTCATGTTTGTCAGAGACTATGCATACGAAAATTATTTATTTTAAAGTGATTAAAAGCAATACAGTATTTGTGTTCATGTTACCTGTAAAATCCTTTGCTGCACAGGAAACAATGTATAGTTAGTAATTATGTGGTGAAACCGGTCTGCTTTACTATTTAGAAACTAAATATATGCTTACAACTATTTTCCCCCTCATGTATCATTCCTTGTTTGTCTAGTATTAGTATAAATTAACTCAAAATATTATGTAGAAGCTCCTCTACAGAGAAACGCAAGCACCAGAATTTAAAGAACAAGTGAATAAATGTGAACAAAATAAATATTATAAAGATGTTGTGATGAATACAATCATATTCTGCACACTCTAATGTTTATATAAAGTAAATGAAGCAGCACCATAGGCGGTTCCACATTGCCGAATAGGGAAAGGAGCTGTAAGGTATATTTCAATAAAAATGTGATTCATTGTCTATGCACTCATTCTCATGTATACATTTCTTGCAGTGATTTATGCATGGTCACAAAGTAATGGCATATTGCTGGCATTAGTCCAATACAAAAAGAAAATTAGGAAATAAAATGTAACTTTTAATAGTATACATTAAACATATATCTGAATACTTACAGCACCAATAATCATATAAAGCTCAAAACAATCACTGCAAGCTAATGTCAATGTCAAAATAGTAGAATCCCAAAGAGGTGCAACAAATACTAAGCTGGCTAGGAACTCAAGGGGTACCTCCTACCTGGAATGTTGCCGTGGAGGCATACCACAAGATCAGGCTATATGCCCTAATTAGCAGATAGACTGAGCACCCATGAGATTGAAGCTATACTGTATGTGTGAACATGAAAAATAATGGGTGAAAAAATAGTAAATTTACTTGCACGGTTGGCATAATTAGAACTCTCCATGAGAGCAGCACACATTTTACAGAGGTAAAACAATTTTCCATAGTAAAAAACAAAACAAAAAACATTTACTTGGTTTACTTCCATTTCCATTTACTTATGTAGCCTAGGGGTGACAGGTTCAGCTTATCCAGAGTCTCAGCTCTGTTCTCTTGAGATTAATTTGTCTCTTTGTATGATGGAATTAGGTGAAGACCTGGAATGCTCTGGCTGTGTGAGTCAAATATCATATTTAAAATTCCCACCCAAGTTTTGCCTAGCCAGTCAGTGAGGTGCTTACACAAATGGGTATTTTTAAATGGACTAATAGAAGCAGGGCCTATGGTCAATGAGAAAATGTATGGTATTTTCTGGCAAGTTCCTAAGCCATAGCATCAAGGCTGGCTATCCCACACTCTCAGGCCCCAGTGAGTAGCTATTTTGCTTGGGCAGGCATAGCCCTCATGGATCGGTGTAGGGCAGGCTGCAAGAGGAGTGTGACGAGCTATTTATGAAAAGTGGCAACAGAAAATAGTTAAAGGGATATGTAAGTGAGCTGGATTATGAATGCATCTGATAGAGGAGAATTAGTAGTGTATGAAAATATGTATAATATAAAAAAGTCAAATCCAGCTGTTCATACCCTCATGACTCTTACATAAGCCTGGTACACAAAGGAAATACAGCAGGGTACATATTTTTGCTACAGAGCACAAGAAGTAACTGTTGCAGTTCTTGTTATGAGCATATGCCAGAAGCCACTGAGGGTGAAGAATGATACAATGTATTAGCCTGATTCTGAATATGAATGTTATGCTAATTCAGGTGGGATTTTCTAGGGGTGTAAATGATCAAATGCAAATGCCAAAAAACATAGGAAAATGTGCTAACTTCAAGGTACGCTACTTAATGTTTATTTAGGGATATTTTCATACACCACTAAGTCTCCTCTATCAGATGCATTCATAATCCAGCTCACTTACACATCCCTTTAACGAGTTTTCCCTGTACAGCACTACGGAATATGTTGGCGATTTATAAGAAAGCTTTAATAATAATAATAATAATAATAATAATAATAATAATAGTTGAATGTAAAAATAAATAACACCTATAATTTATTCCTTTTATATGCAGTTATGGTGCTGTGGGATCCACCATTTTATCTCTAGTGATCTGCTTCCTGTGATGGGAGGAGACTTTGAACACACAGGATGTTTGTATCTGCACAGTGAAAATTTGTCATATACCACTGCCAGTGCAATCATTAGGTCAAATAAAATGCTCATCAGTCAACAAGGACACACTCTGTTGAGACAGAAGCATGCAAATGAAAGCCTGCAATAAAAATTGCATAGAAAAATTGAATAAAAAGCCACGCTATGCTTGTTTTTACTTTCTATCAACATTTTACCCATTATGACGTTTAGTAATTCAAAATTCCATATAAGAAATAATTGACCACAGAGTTTCACAAATCTGATGTTATAAGTTTTATGTTTTAGATTATGCCCTATTTTTTTATTATTATAGTGATTCTCATTTGTCATATCACAGAAAGTCAATTTGACTCATAAAACATGTGTAGCTTTGTGCTCCCATCCAGCTCCCACAGAATACTGTATATTGTTTGTAATTTGCTTGTGTACTGTTCTTGTCATATACATTAGTTTAAATTTGTAGTTAGTTTTCATGTTATGCCTGGCAGATAGTGACAAATAACATGACAGTGAATGCATGCTCCAGATAATGCTAAAAAATGTAGAACACACATGGGAATTTTAAAAGAAATTACCGTATGTTTCCTGAATAAATATAATAAATAGATTTGCGAAGTGTGTTTTTTGCTGGTAATTTATCTATGATGCCAAAACAATCCATGTGCAGATCAGAAATCAAGCATTCAGATTGTTTGAAGATTTAGAATCTAATAGTAAAATCTTTATTATAAAATAAAAGCAAATTAAATATCACCAATAATTTATTAACTATTATATAAAACTATGGTTTTATAGGAGCTGCCATTACTGTTTCTTTTTTCTTTTTATTAGTTTTAACAAGAGCAAGGGGATCTTGAGAAACACATACATTATTTTTTATTTTGTTTAGCTTACATATAAGGGGCATGTTGACATATTCCACACAGCTTTTCATGCAGGAGGCAGCACTAAATATTCAATAGTTGCTGGACATACCATGCATACCCAGAACAACTAGGGATATATTTATCTAAGGGTCTAATTTACCTTGTAGGAAAAAATAAAAATAACCTCCTACTTTCCTCTATAGCAGTGGTTCTCAAGATCCTCTCCTATAACCAGACCAAGTCTCTGAGACCTTACCTCAGTGGTGGGTAACTCAGTTTTACATGGGCAGCCAACAGTGCAGGATGTGAATACTTCTCTACCCCATCACTCACTGAGCACAGTTACTCAGTTAATTTTGATTGTCCTACCTAGGTTCTTGCTCAGAGAATGAAATCTTGGACTGATGACGACCATACTATGATCAAGAAACAAGGTGGGGTGAAGGGAGTCTAAAACTTAAAATATATTACTACTCTTAATCATAGTTATAAATAGGCTGTTAATAAACATATTAATAACATCCGCACAATAATAATCCGCACCAGATCTGTCCCCCTCTTTTCTAATAAACACATCTCCAACTGCCTCTCTAGTAAATCCTCTTGGATGTCCACCCACCATCTCAAACTCAACATGTTTAAAACTGAACTCCTAATCTTCCCTCCCTCTCCCACAGCATCAATTCCTCTCATCTCTCTCACTGTCAACAAAGACATCATCACCCCCTCCTCCCAAGCCCGTTGTCTTGGAGTTCTACTGGACCCTGCTCTGTCTTTCATCCTTCACATAAAATGACTAACTAAATATTGTCTTCTCCATCTAAAAAACATCTCCAGAATTCGTCACTATCTTACACAAGACACAACTAAAATCCTTAAACACTCTCTCATCATCTCTCGACTAGACTACTGCAACTCGCTTCTTGTTGGCCTACCTACCACCCGACTGTCTCCACTTCAATCCATTATGAATGCCTCTGATAGACTCATCTTCTGTACACAACGTTCAGTGTCGGCATCACCTCTCTGTCAATCACTCCATTGGCTTCCCTTAGCCTCAATAATAACATTTAAAATCATGACCCTAATTTACAAAGCCCTAAACAATAATACTCCCCCTTACATCTCATCTCCAAATACTCCTTCACCCGCCCTCTTCGTTCTGCTAATGACCTTCTTCTTTCTACAACTCTTGTCACCTCCTCTCACTCCCGCCTCCAGGACTTTTCTTGTGCTGCCCCTAGTCTCTGGAACTACTTGCCTCGCTCCACCAGATTATCCTCTTGCCTCAAAACATTTAAAACCTTGCTTAAAATGCATCTCTTTAAAGAAGCATATAACCTTCCACCCTCACACACTTATCACCTCTCTCTCCCTCTTTTACCTCTCACTATCCCTTAGATTGTAAGTCTGAGAGTTTCTATCCTAAGTACTTTGGGAATTCACCATGGACATTGGATTTCTAGCTCAAAGACAGGGCCGTCCTTCCTTTGCTAAATGTTAATCTGTCTGAACCTAATTTATGTACAGCGCTACGGAATATGTTGGCGCGTTATAAATAAACTATAATAATAATAATAATAACATTACATTTCTTCAAATCAGTTCAAAAGTAGATGAAAATGTAGTGTATCATGTGTAGTATTATTTCTTCACTTTCAAAAATGTTCTGGATATGAAAGGCGTTGCCAAGGAGCATTGGAAGGTAACTAGCTGGTCCTTCAAACCCAGGCTCATTAGCATAACTTGTTTTGGTCAATCAGGTTAGCTGAAAGATTTGCATTAATCTCTGGGCTGTGGTCCATGTGGCAGCAGCATAGCACACAACACGGACAGGAAGGGTCATATCCCATCAGTGACTTGGAGGCTGACATCACTGCTCTACTATTGGCTGAGGAAGAAACATCAGGGGAATAATGGTTTAATATTGTCATGCAACTGTAACCCCTCATTAAACCTGGCCTGTCCTCAGCAATCCTAATCCAGGAAGTTCCAGACACTGCAACTACCGGAAGGAGACTCAATTCACCAAAGATTTTCTTGAACTTTTTTGCACTCTGGACTTATTTCCCAGTCCATTGAACTATACAGAATGATAAAGACTATCCCTCCAACTACTCAAGCTATTACAACTAGCAAATAAATAAATAAACAAAAAACCCTTGTTGGGGTTGACACCTTACAAGAGGGGGGGGGGGATATGCTGTGCATTTTGAGGGTAAAAAGAACACCACGCCCATCAATTATTTACATTATATGGTTGTCCATTGCCACTTACTAATTACCATTGTAAACATACAGAAACACTTAAAGTATGCATCTTTAACTTGTGAAGGGGTTAAATCATTTTTTTTGTTCAAATTAAATGTCTGAGTTTATTACACAAGTCAAGTCAAGAACTTGGCTAGGCCAAATTAAAATATTAAAATAAAAGACCTTCAGAATGCTACTTTTAAGACAGTGTGCTAAGACGGTTTCATTTCAATTCTCCATTGTCTATTATCGCACAGGTGGCAAGATTAGGGCACAATCGTGTAGTCTACTGACCAGAAATAATTTGGCACACATATAATACTGTGGTCATAACATATTATTATGACTAGACTACTTCCAAGTGGCTAGAAAAAGATATACACAATATTTTTATAATATATTCTGATTGATTTCTATACATGAAAGAGGGGAGTAACTATTTGTGATTGGTGGAAATTAACCTTGTAACGAGGAGGAAGAAATAGTTATCTAAAGCAGAGAGAGAATATTCTGGGTCTTTTGCTGTTTTCCAGGGGTCTTTTCTGCCACCACCGGAGCCCTCTATACTATTTCTTTCTTATCTGATGGTCCTGTCTGCAGACAAACGTGACTATCATCCTTGGCATAAACTCATACACCCTTCAAATCTTCCTTAAGATATATTACTATATCATACAATATCAAATTCTATGCTATCTCCACTACTCTTTCTAACAATCCAATGACACAAAGAGGGATTTCTTCAGTGAGAAGGGATTCTTGAGTCACAGGTGTTATCCTGAAATTCCATTCATAGGTAATGTATAAAATGGTGTTAACTATTTAGTTTGTAGTAGAGTTAAACTTAGTCCCATATATTACAATCCTTTTGTTACCCTTTTGGGAGTGGTCACAGACCCAGACAAATTAGCCTCTATATTCCGACCTGTAGATGTTAACCACTTTAATGTGTGCCCACATCCCCTAAAACTGCCAAAATTATATTCTGAAACGAAAAGACCTTGGAAAAGAACATCATGGCAACTAGTGCATTCTATGTACACTAGATATTTAGCAAATACAAATAATATGAAATAATTATTCCAGTACCATCTGGTAATTAGCCAAATTTACAAGAACAAATTAAATTGCAAGAAAATTATTTTAAGAATATAAATATAGCTGGTAAACCTTATGTCTACTAGCTAAAGACAATTTAAAATAAATTACAGGAACAAATTAAATTGCAAAAATATTATTTTAAGAATATAAATATAGCTGGTAAACCTTATGTCTACTAGTAAAAGACAATTTAAAATAAAAACACTGCAATGTATATTTTGGTGAAAAGCACAAAGAAAAGTAAATTGAAATTCCTTTAAAGAAATCTACTTTTGATAATGGTCTCATCTATTACTTATATGAGACAAGCTTGATTACCAATGAGTTAAATACATACTAAACTGATGGTTTATGTTGCATATTGAATCACTATCCCCATTTTACTGGGAAAATAAAACTTCTTAGACGGCTGAACTTTACTCTCCACAAGTAAAAAACCCTGTCCGATAAGAATAAAAAAAAGAGGGAAATACTTAGTTGAGCTATAGTTTCAATACGCAAAAATATGTAGGATGACAACATTTAAAAAATACACTGGTAACATCCAGGAACTGCCAAACAAACCGATCTAAAGCTGTGTGAATATCCACAGCAGCCTCAAAGGGAAAGATCAGAAAAAAAAAAAAAAGTATATATCATTCTTAAACTCTTAAAGTGATCATGATAGAAATCTTAACTTTTTAAAACTTATCATAATTGCCACAAGGAGACAAATAAAACAAAAACAAAACGGGTATTGTTTATGTTAGCCTGTATTGTAAGTCAAGAATCCCAATAAAAAATTCAAGTGGCGACCAATTCCTATGCCCAGTACCTCCTAGGTCAAAGAGCCATACAAAGGTTTATAGTCATAGACAAAACCGAAGTACAAAACAATCCTCTAACCTGGAAGTACAGGTAGAATTCCTTACACAGCGGGTGGAGGAACTCATGGTTGGATTTAATACACAGGGAAATCAGCCATTGAGAAATAATACTGGTCAAAAAGGAACATAACTTCAAATGACCAGAGCATACAGTTAAACACTGGTTATAAGAACAAATTGACAACCAGAGCCAAGGGCTAAACACTGGTGACAAAAATAAATTGGGTGATCACAAAACAGATGAAAATTACTTGTGTGAATCTCTTGATTTAATTGCAAATGTAACAAAATGTTCTCAAAATTAATGCAAATAATTTGCTCTTTACCTCAATTTCCAAGTGTCTTCCTAATATACAGGAACTTGCATACAGCAAGGAGGGGGTGATGAGAAACTAAGGGGGCATGATGCAAAAGTAATGTTAACCCCTTGTACTCACAAAAGATGTCAACAAACAAATGAGAACCTACCGGCAAAGAGTTAATAGGTAGTATGAAAAGGAACAACACAATGAATTGGTCAATTATTTCTTTCGTTCTCATGCCAATGGAAATGCAGGCCTACTGAGGACTAAATGTGAAAATGAAAGAAATACTAATGATGTACTGGAAACTGCTAATAGTTCTACAGAACTAACAGTAAACAAGATAAATAATATCTTACAAACTGTATCTTGAAATAAAAGTAACAAACAAATGGAAGTAGCCAGAAATGTCACTTGTGTAAGAAATCCAGGACAGATACAATATTCCTGTAAATATCTACAAGGCGTAAACCCAAGGGTTAGTCAGTATAGACCCCCTAGTCACTGAACAAGTACCTGGAAACTAAATGCAGGGCTAAGAGAAACCTATTTTAAAAAGAGAAAAGGAATTGCATTGAAAAATGGACATTGAAACCATAAAGAATGTATCATTAATTTGTTTTGTTTCTTTTATCTACAGAAACCAAAAATCCAAAGAGGACTAAAGAGGACCAGGACAAATATGGCCCTGATCTGGATGATGCTGATCCTATGCCAAATGGTCCAACTGTAACCCCTCATTAAAACTTATTTCCCAGTCCATTGAACTATACCGAATGATAAAAACTGTCCCTCCAACTACTCAAGCTACCACAACAAACAAATAAATAAATAAAAAACATTAATAAAAAAAAAAATTGCTAACAGACAAAACCCAACTATACTATTACCGTTGTAATGCTGACACCTCCATTATTTGGGTTGACACCTTATAAGTGGGGGATATGTTGTACATTTTGAGGGTACAAAGAACAACACACCCATCAATTATTTACATTATATGGTTGTCCATTGCCACTTACTAATTAACATTGTAAACATGCACAAACACTTACAAGTATGCCCATTTTGCTTGTTTTTGTTTTCAATAAAAAATACAATACAGCTATAGAAAATAAGGAACCCGCTACCTCTGTGTTATCCATTAGGAGAAGGACTTCCTGACAAGTGACTGAAATACCTCATACCGTGAGGGTAGGACATGTGAGTTGGCATTTTTACCTGCATTCTATATATTTATCTAGTTTAGCATTTATTTGCACTAGGTTTTGCACCTCTTCTCCTCCCTTTCATCTCTTTCATAGAAAATAAGGACATTAAAATACACCACATACAAAAATACAAACAGGTTACAGGGTGTTTTAGATAACATCAAAAGATATGGATATACAACCTGAATACATATTTCTATATGCTTACTGCTATATATAGTGTCATTCCATATTTTTACTGCTTCCATAGAGTAATAGGTTATATTGCTAATTATTAATATTGTATATATATAACAAATAGACAGCTGATTGTTTATTCATATCATTTCTCTATTGCACTAACCAAATATAGGCAGACTTTTAACCAAACTTTCTAAGATCATATACACTGTTTATATACTCATATATTTAACTAACCAAACATAGATTGTAATCCATAATTGATAAGTTTGTATACATTGCTTATTGATTGCTGCATTGATCTCACTAAATATAAAGTACTAGGAAATTGCCTTTCTAAAATGACGGGAATAAAATCCCCCCGTCCTGTGTCTCCTTTCCCCACCTCTCTCCCCTTTGTCTCATTTCCCCCCTCCCTCTCCTGTGCCTTTCCCCCCTCTCCCTTTCCCTCCTCTCCCTCCCCTGTGTCTCCTTTTCCCCTGTCTCCCTCCCCTGTGTCTCCTTTCCACCCCTCTCCCTCTCTTGTACCTCCTTTCCCCCCTCTCCCTCCCCATGTACCTCCCCTGTGCCTTCTTCCCCCATCTCCCTCCCCTGTGTCTCCTTCCCCCTCCCCCTCCCTTGTGTCTCCATTCCCCCTTAATCTCCCTCCCTTGTATCCTTTTCTCTCTCCTCTGTCCCCCTGTGTCTCGAACCTGGATGGGACCCTGCCAGCAGCGCCACACTCACCTCCTCTGCGGCTCCCGTCCTCCGGCTTGATCCAAAAAGTAGTTCCGGCTGGAGGAAGGGAGCCGCAGAGGAAAAGATGGAGTGCAGCTCTGCTGGCAGGCAAGCATACAAGTACATGCTTTAGCTATTGTCAGGGCCGCATCCAGGTACTGTGGCAGGGTCGCATCCAGGTACTAGGGTGGGTGATGCGAGCCCTGAGTAGGCCAGAAGGGGGTGATGAGAGCTCTGAGGGCCTCGCATGGAGCGCCTCTGGCGCTCATTGCAGCCCCTACTGGCAGGAACCAGGTATTACTGGGCGTGACGCAAGGCTCGTGGTCGACGGCTCCCCTCGCTTCGAGAGGCTCGCAAAGCGTTACCAACATTGTAGGCATTCCGAACAGCACCTCAGATCCACAACTATATATGTGATGTTAAGACTAATTGTTATCCAATCATCCCAATAAGAGATTGTAATACACGTCAGATAGATTGTATATTGTGATCTAACTAAATATCAAATCTTACAAGTGTAAACACTTATAATTGTTTATCCTTGATATTTACTGTTATACCAATACAAGCTATTTCTGCACACATACTTGTCATAACTTGATCTTTGAACTTAATAAATCTATAAACTGTAATATTTTAAGAAACTATATTAATCTATACAGTGTAATGTTTATGTCATATCAATTGCACTGACAATATTGATCCCCTTATGCTGCATGCTGATTGGGGGGGGGGGATCAGATGCCTATGTAGACACCTCCCTGGGGGTGTCAAGATAATCATTAGAGGGATTTTTAGATATTAAAAAAATAAAATATTTTTTGAGATGTGCTGCATACATATAAGCTGCTTTTTGCCTAAAGAGTGCAGAAATGTTATAATCCATAAGACTTGGATATGCCTTTAAATATGATGCAAATCCCTTGACTAAAATGTATACACAATAATCTGTATCATTATCGTGTTGTGGGGAAGAGGCTTTTGTACCCAGGTACTGTGGCAGGGTCGCATCCAGTTTTGTCAAGTTAAGAAGAATGATGAACAAAGAACGAATGGCTAAGTGATTTGTTTTTGTTTGCTAACTTTTTTGATGCCAGAGTACAGTTTACCTGAATGGGAGCTTGTATGGGGTCACCCACCTATCCAAATTATCTGTAGGAAGTGTTCTTAGAGTTTTGCTCACCTTATATCGGTCCATCAATTTTCACGCTTATGGTGCAACTAAAAATTCTGTCAGACCGGATCAGTCCTGTCTCAACAAGGACCTTGGTTTTGGGGGTGTGCTTTGAGATTTTGTCAGAATGATTTATTGGATATGACCCATGACCCTTACCATTCCCCTGTTTTTTTGACAGCCCTCACTTCCTAAATGTCTAAAGAACACCCTTGTCAGACACCAGCCTCAAATGTAATGTGTCTTGTGGAAAAGCTAAACTTCTACCAGCTCCTGACCTCAGATCTGATATTGACCATTGTTCTGTAAAACGGACCTGGACTCTGGTTCAAAGGGCTGTATATTGTCTCTACCTCAGTTCAGGTGGTAGACATTTTTTCACAACCATCAACAAAACAGAGCCTTAGCATCGTGAATGTTTCTAATATAATCCTTGCTCAGCCACTAAAAAGTATCATGTGTTGGCTTTGTTAAGTTGTGTCTGACTCTTTGGGACCTCATGGACCATGCTGATCCACCTGGTATTCATGGCAGAGATACTGTGGTGGGTTGCCAGTTCCTTTTCCAGTGGGCCACAGCATACAGTTCCTGGCATTCATAGGTGGTCTCCCTTCCGAGTACTGACCAGTCCCAATCCCGCATTGCTTCACAGCTTCTAATAATCTCAAAAAAATGCAAGTCAATGAAGTCATAGAAGTTATGAAATACATTTCTGACCAGGAAGTTTTCTTATTAGAATAAGAAATATGTCTTGCAAATATATCCACTTGATAAGCTAAGAATACTTTTGAAATAATGAAACTGTGACCAGCTCTTTTATGAACACTGAAAAGATAGTGAAATGTATGTCATGATTTAATTATTTAAGGACTCATATTAATCATTAATTTATAAATATGGTCGAGAGAGCATGACATTGTTGCATTGGGATTATGTGTTATTGTGTGGTTATATGTCGCCTGTACATGGTTATTATGTATACTAGTTATTATATATCATAAGAGGGAAATGTTATATAGAACATATGTGGAATTGGTAGAAACACTCTGCATAGAAGATAGCTGCAGATCATTGCACACTCACACATACAGACCTTGGGTCAAGACAGATGTATGTACTTCAAGAAGTCCTAAGCAAACACTTGAGTTTAACATAAAGGTTTGTTCACTAGCCAGCTATAGATATCTGGTGAATTTGATCTCAAGAGCTTTGATTGCCCAAGGTTGCAAGCCAGATGGGCTGACATCACACATACACAAATGTACACAAGGGTGTGGTATTGCAGAGTATAAATATGTTGTTTTGATCATTCAATAGAGGTTGAGAGATAGTTTTCACATATCCACAGTGTGAGACTATTTATGTGTTTTGTATCCTGACTTGGGGAGTGGTCTTGCCATGGGCCACTAGTAATCTGTATGCAGTATTCTCTGCCTGTACCTCTTCAGAAGCAATCTTTTGTGCCACAGAGAACAGGAACTACATGATTCTGCTGGGGTAGGTTTGAACTAGGTTCATATCAAGCCCCCTTGAAGAAGCAGATCGTGACAATGTACTAGTACTATAACAGAGTAAACAAGAGGCTATTTTCTATATTATGTGTAAAATGCATAGAAAATTGTCATATATATATAAAGCTTCTACTCTCCCTCAATTGCAACGCTATCTCATCTGGATGAACAGTGAGATCTGATTATACCAACTGTGGTAACTTTACTTTGCAAAAAATATATATATTTTTAATATCTCATAAGAAAAAACAGCATATTTGATATATTATTCTACATTTTGAAAATGAATGGAAGGCTGCAGTTAATTTGTATCTCACTTCTACCTAGCTCAGTGTTACCTATCTAATTGTATTTTTTTGTTAATGACTTGTCAAATGAAAGGCCAAGTGTTAGGAAAAGATAGAAATAGTGTATGTGACTAAGGCAAAAATCAGGGAAAAGGTTACCAATGATTATGTTTCAACACATTAAAAACTTTTTCACAGGGCCTACTGTACTCCCGATAAAATGCAGAAGTTTAGGCCGCAGGAGAGTAACAAATGCTTTAGGGGATGCCAGGATGTGGGGGATCATATTTATGTTTGGTGGGCCTGTCCACGTGCCCAGAATCTCTGGGAACGATTGACCCGTTTAGCCTCCACACTTTTCCATAAAGAAGTAGCTCCTTCAATTGAATCCTGTTTACTGGGGGTCCATATTAAAAACTTGTCGCAATCCCAGAACAAGTTGTTTCAAATAATGGCACTAGCTTCAAAGATTCACATAGCTAGTAGATGGAAGGACATGAATCTAAACTTTCAAGAGGTAATTAGGAAGATCAACTATTTGCTTATTAATGAGAGGCTAACTCATATTGTTTTAGATAGGATGCCCCAATTTCAGATAGTTTGGGACCCTTGGATAACATCCTCCTTTAGCGTTCCCCTAGTATAATGCCTGTATTTGCTTGAAGCGATTCTGAGGAGTGGACTGGAGTGGGGGAGCTTTGGAGACCTTTCAGTGGTGCTGGATGGCGGGAAGGATCTGAGGTAAGAGGGAGAAATAAGCCGGGACTGCTTTGTAGCCGCCATGAGGGGCCAATGATTCTTTTATTTATTTATTTATTTATTTATTTATTTTTTCTCTATATCTTTTCTGGGATATGGTATATGATAGTTTAGTTAATATAGATAGGTAATACATTTTATATTGTATACTCCTATCAATTGTGTACTCTAGAATTTAATTGGCTCATTTTGCCTTATATTTTTTATATGGTTGGAAAAACCAGCCTAGACACTAGAAAATTTTCTCACTAAAAATTAAAAAAAACAAGAAGGTTTAGTCAGTTAAATGCTGCAAAATGATAATTTTATGTTTAGAGGACTTGATAAAACTGACATTTATGACTGTTAAGAATGTTTTATTTATGTATGGATTTTGCATACCTTCTAATAAAAGAATATTTATTCAAAAACTTTTTATTTTTTATTTTACAGATAAAAATTGGAATTGGTCATCCTAGCATTTAGGATTTTGTACCTTATTTAGGGGGTTCGATTGTGTCTGACTCTTTGTGACCCTATGGATTGCATCATGCCAGGCACATCTTGTGTCAGGTTGTGTTTATCATAAGGTTTTCATAGCAAAGATACTGCAGTGGGTTACCAGTTTCTTCTCCTGTGGTCCGCAATTCGTCTAACCTCTTCGATGACCAGGCCAGGATTTACAAATTTAGTGCCCCTGGGCAGTTAAACCTAAAGTGCCCTTGTGAAGGCACCTTACAATAAAGGAAATAATACAGGAAATAATACACCACACACACATATATATATATACTGTATACACATATATATATATATATATATATATACAGTATATATATATATATCTATATATATATATATATATATATATACACATACACAGCAAATAAATATATATATATATATATATATATCACATATTATAATTGTCTAACTACGATTCGTCGTCACGCTGCGTTGTGTAGTGCGTACGACAAGCCGTTAAACCGTTCTGTTGTGTAGTGCGTACGACTTAGCGATGAGCGCCGCAGGCGCTCATTGCCCGGCGAGCCTCGCACAGCGAGGCGAGCCGTTAAATCGTAGCACTTTGGCAATGAGGCAAGCCGTTAAACCGCTCTGTTGTGTAGTGCGTACGACTTAGCGATGAGCGCCGCAGGCGCTCATTGCCTGGCGAGCCGTTAAATCGTAGCACTTTGGCAATGAGCGCCGCAGGCGCTCATTGCAGGCGAGCCTCGCTCAGCGAGGCGAGCCGTTAAATCGTAGCACTTTGGCAATGAGCGCCGCAGGCGCTCATTGCAGGCAAGCCGTTAAATCGTAGCACTTTGGCAATGAGCGCCGCAGGTGCTCATTGCAGGCGAGCCTCGCATAGCGAGGCGAGCCGTTAAACCGTAGCACTTAGAAAAAAAATACGAGGTGAAAAAAATTACGAGATAAGCGGCGGAACAAAAACAGTAAAAAAAACACTAAATACACACTAAAAAATAAAACAAAGGTCACTTACAGCATGGGGAACCAGGCAGGACGTCTGGAAGTGAGTTGGAACTCCAATTTAGATCGATTTAGCCGAGTTAGAAAGATCGAAAATCGGCTAAGCGAGAAAAAAATGGCCGCCGAAAAAAATGAAAACGAGGCTATACTACTACGAACTGCGTAAAACACAGTCACATATGTATGTCTTTGAAAGAAAATGATATAAAGGATGCGGATTAACCGAGCAATGAGTAAAAAGACAGTAGCGAGTACATTTTACGAAACACAATTACAGATTTACGCATTAACACAGATTTAACAACTTTGTCTCGCGCAACATCGGATTTCCCGCCTAAACCAACGCATTTGATGTGAAATATGTTGCAAGTTAAAAAAAAAAATGTAAAAAAATAATAATAAAATAAATAATAATAATAATAATTGTATTTATTTAAAGAAAAAAAAAAAAGGGACAAATGTAGCGTCATGTTGTGTGGCAAACAAATTTCACTACATTTAATTTTTAGTGACCGTTATTTGACCGTTTGACCATATTCACTGTTAAACCGTAGTACTTTAGCGGGCTGAGCGATGAGCGCCGCAGGCGATCATTGCCCGGCGAGGCTCGCGCAGCGAGTCGAGCCATTAAACTGTAGTACTTTGGCAATGAGCGCCGCAGGGCTGAGCGATGAGCGCCGCAGGCGATCATTGGTCGGCGAGCCTTGCGCACCGAGGCGAGCCGTTAAACCGTAGTACTTTGGCAATGAGCGCCGCAGAAAAAATGCTGCACGAACAAAACGAAAACCAGGCGACAGCACTATAACCACGGAAAACACGTACCGATAATCCGCTAAGACGCATACCACACATTACCCACCATTAAACGACGGACGGATCATCCGCTAAGACGCATACCACACATTATCCGCCATTTTAGGATAATGCGGAAGTACACAGCTACGTTAACGGTTTCGGATCGCGCACGCACACTATTACACTGCACACGTTCATCATGCTTACACAGTACCTCCACACCACTAATGCTGCTGCAACATCAACACAGATTGCCAGCTCTTCAACACAATGCATAAAAATACGTAAATTAATTTATTAATTTGATTTCTATATTTCAGTAGTACACAGAAAACAACATTAGCTACCTTACAATTACATATGTATATTAATAACTAAACAACTTTTAAAACATACACCTCTGATTGCCGTCATTTTTTGACGGGCAATACGCTAGTATATATATAAATACACACTACAAATTATTATTTTTATTGTTTATTTATAGCGAGCCAACATATTCCGTAGCGCTGTACATACAGGGAGTGCAGAATTATTAGGCAAGTTGTATTTTTGAGGATTAATTTTATTATTGAACAACAACCATGTTCTCAATGAACCCAAAAAACTCATTAATATCAAAGCTGAATATTTTTGGAAGTAGTTTTTAGTTTGTTTTTAGTTTTAGCTATTTTAGGGGGATATCTGTGTGTGCAGGTGACTATTACTGTGCATAATTATTAGGCAACTTAACAAAAAACAAATATATACCCATTTCAATTTTTTATTTTTACCAGTGAAACCAATATAACATCTCAACATTCACAAATATACATTTCTGACATTCAAAAACAAAACAAAAACAAATCAGTGACCAATATAGCCACCTTTCTTTGCAAGGACACTCAAAAGACTGCCATCCATGGATTCTGTCAGTGTTTTGATCTGTTCACCATCAACATTGCGTGCAGCAGCAACCACAGCCTCCCAGACACTGTTCAGAGAGGTGTACTGTTTTCCCTCCTTGTAAATCTCACATTTGATGATGGACCACAGGTTCTCAATGGGGTTCAGATCAGGTGAACAAGGAGGCCATGTCATTAGATTTTCTTCTTTTATACCCTTTCTTGCCAGCCACGCTGTGGAGTACTTGGACGCGTGTGATGGAGCATTGTCCTGCATGAAAATCATGTTTTTCTTGAAGGATGCAGACTTCTTCCTGTACCACTGCTTGAAGAAGGTGTCTTCCAGGAACTGGCAGTAGGACTGGGAGTTGAGCTTGACTCCATCCTCAACCCGAAAAGGCCCCACAAGCTCATCGTTGATGATACCAGCCCAAACCAGTACTCCACCTCCACCTTGCTGGCGTCTGAGTCGGACTGCAGCTCTCCGCCCTTTACCAATCCAGCCACAGGCCCATCCATCTGGCCCATCAAGACTCACTCTCATTTCTTCAGTCCATAAAACCTTAGAAAAATCAGTCTTGAGATATTTCTTGGACCAGTCTTGACGTTTCAGCTTGTGTGTCCTGTTCAGTGGTGGTCGTCTTTCAGCCTTTCTTACCTTGGCCATGTCTCTGAGTATTGCACACCTTGTGCTTTTGGGCACTCCAGTAATGTTGCAGCTCTGAAATATGGCCAAACTGGTGGCAAGTGGCATTGTGGCAGCTGCACGCTTGACTTTTCTCAGTTCATGGGCAGTTATTTTGCGCCTTGGTTTTTCCACACGCTTCATGCGACCATGTTGACTTTTTTGAATGAAACGCTTGATTGTTCGATGATCACGCTTCAGAAGCTTTGCAATTTTAAGAGTGCTGCTTCCCTCTGCAAGATATCTCACTATTTTTGACTTTTCTGAGCCTGACAAGTCCTTCTTTTGACCCATTTTGCCAAAGGAAAGGAAGTTGCCTAATAATTATGCACACCTGATACAGGGTGTTGATGTCATTAGACCACACCCCTTCTCATTACAGAGATGCACATCACCTAATATGCTTAATTGGTAGTAGGCTTTCGAGCCTATACAGCTTGGAGTAAGACAACATGCATAAAGAGGATGATGTGGTCAAAATACTCATTTGCCTAATAATTCTGCACTCCCTGTAAGATAAGTTCCAGGCAAAATCTAAACATAACAAAGCGAGGAGGGCCCTGTCTTTGAGCCTCGAATCCAGTGTCCATAGTGCTTTCCCCAAAGCACCCTGCAGGATTGAAACTCACAGACAACCTAAAGATTGTGTGTGTGGTAAAGGAGGGAGAGAGAGATGAGCGCGTTAGTGTGGAAGGTGATACTCTTCTTTAAAGAGATGTGTTTTTAGTAAGATTTTGAGGCAGGAGGACAATCTGGTGGATCGAGGCAAGGAGTTCCAGAGAATAGGGGTAGCACGAGAAAAGTCCTGAAGGTGAGAATGAGAGGAGGTGACCAGAGTTGTAGAAAGAAAAAGGTCATTAGCAGAACGAAGATGGCGCAATTGTTGAGGGCTTTGTAAGTTAGGTCATGATTTTACATTTTCTTCTGCAGGCTAAGGGAAGCCAGGGGAGTGATTGACAGAGAGGTGATGCCGACAATAAACGTTGTGTAATGAAGATGAGTCTAGCAGAGGCGTTCATTATGGTAGGCAGGTAAGAGGCGAGTTGCAGTAGTCAAGTCAAGTGATGATGAGAGACTGTATTAGCATTTTAGTTGTGTCTTATGTAAGATAGTGGTGAATTCTGGATATGTTTTTTAGATGGAGAAGGCAAGATTGTGTTAGTGATTGTATGTGAGGAATGAAAGACAGGGTAGGGTCCAGTGGAAGACAACAGGCTTGGGAGTTTATGAGGGTACCAAGTGAGGATGTGTAGATGGAGAAGAGGAGGGAGCCTAGGACTGAACCATGGGGTACACCAACAGACAGGGGGTAGGTAGAAGAAGAGGTGTCAGAGAAGGAGACACTGAATGATCGATTTTGTAGGTATGATGAGAACCACTAGAGAGCAGTGTCTTGAATACCGAGGGAGGAGAGGATATATATAATAGATATACTGTATATATATATATACACACACATCATCTCTTTAAAGAAGCGTATCACCCTCCACCCTAGCACGCTCATAACCTCTCTCTCCATCCTCTCCCTCCCCTGTGTCTCTTCCTCCCTCTCTCCTTTTTCTGTGTTTCCTTCCCCTCTCCCTCCCATGTGTCTCTTCCTCCCTCTCTCTCTACACTGTGTCTCCCCCCTCTCCCTCCCCTGAGTCTCTTCCCTCCTCTCCCCCCTGTGTCTCTTTCCCCCTCTCCCTCCCCTGTGTCTCTCACCCCCTCCCTCCCCTTTGTCTGCCCCCCCCATCTCTCCCCTGTGTCTACTCCCCGCCTTCCTCCCCTGTGTATCCTTCCCCACTCTCCCTCCCCGCATGCGAGACACCCAAATCGCATTGCACATGCATGGCTCATGCAATTCGCATGCGCAACTCGCATATATAGACTTGTAATTGTGAGTTTGCGCATGTGCAATCCGATAATTAGCAAAAGTCACCCACAAACTATATAAACTATATATATGAAACACACATACACAGCACACGGACACTGAAGGAGAGGGGCAGGAAAATAATCCCCGTCCCTGGGTTGTACCAAGTCGGGGTGAGGGGGTATAAGGCAGTCTGCAGTACGAAAGGAATAAAGCTTTATTGTGCAATATTAATGTGCCCTACAGTGATCCAGCCCTGTCCATGACCTGCCATCTTGGGTGACCGTACATGGTATAGCTCACAGCTTCACTGAGGTACACAAGCCCCTTCACCACGATCAGGTAGTGATCCAGAAGTGATACTTTAAGGGTATTGATATCCAATTATTAATTTTATATAATTTTAATAAGAATAGAGTATTATTTAGGTTTAATAGGTAGCATGCAGATGTGGATCATATTAATGTGTCAGTAGACAATATGCAGATTCCTGTTTATTTTGCCATCAGATGTTTGCATAAAACTGCATAGAACTGCCAGTACAACTAGCACCAACTAGCACCATCAATGGCCCGGGTAACAGATCAAAATAGCATTATGTACAATAATGAGAAATGAAGCATGTTGAGTAGAGATGTCGCGAATAGTTCGCCGGCGGATTGTTCCCGGCGAACATAGCATGTTCACGTTCGAGGCGAACAGCGAACATATGCGAGATTCGACCCGCCACCAATACTTTATCATTGAGCAAACTTTGACCCTGCATGTCACAGTCAGCAGACACATTCCAGCCAATCAGCAGCATACACTCCCTTCCACACCCTTCAACCTCATGGACAGCAGCCATTTTGGATTTAGAACTAACTTGCAGTCTTACTGAGAGGAGGTAGAGTGTAGGTGATACTGCATCAATAGGGAAAACCATAGCTAGGCAAGTGTATTCAGTGTCCAGTGCAGTGCTGAAGGACTCATCAGATCTCTGCTGTAAACACAGCACCCCAAAAAGCCCTTTTTAGGGCTATAACATCATTTTTTTTTCCGTTTTTTTTCTGTGTAATCTAACTTCATTTGCCTGTCTCCCTGCTAGCCCCTGCTTGTAAGTGTGTGTGTCAGGCTCACAGCTTATACTGTGTGTGCACAACGCATACAATATAATATTGTTTACTAGTTGTCTACTTTAAAAAAAAAAACAACCTTTTTTATTCTTAAATCTAAGTGCATTTGCCTGACCGTCAATCAAAGTTCATTTGCTTGACCGCTACCCATAGTGTGTGTCCTGCTTTCAAGTACTGTGCCAAGTTCAACCAATCCAGTCTAGTTGGGGTACCAACAGTCCACATTTAAAAAACCCAAACTTTTTTTTTTCTTAAATCTAAGTGCATTTGCATAACCGTCAATCAAAGTTCATTTGCTTGACCGCTACCCATAGTGTGTGTCAGGCTTACAAGTACTGTGCCAAGAGGTTGTGTGCATGCTTGAACTCCAAACAAAAGGCTTTTTAGGGTCTTAGTCCCTCAAATACAAGTTTTATTTTAACACCTTTCTGTTAATAAGCACTTTGTGCACGGTGTTGTTCATTTTTGGGAGTTTTTGTGGTTTTTTTCTTAGTTTAATTTAAGTTTTAGTTTTCTGGGGGTCAGGCTCAACTCTCTATCCCAGGAGAGTGAGCTGTCTCCTGGATACTTTGCCACACATTTGCTGCACACATTCTTATACAGAGAGGCATCACAGTGGGGGGATTATATGTCCCAATAGAACCCCTGAAAGGGTTGGGCACAAAAGTAACACTCTCTAATGTGCCCCCCTTCCTACCAGACTCCCTCCTGCGCCCCCACCTGCTAACCCTAGGGGAAGTAAAAACACCATTTATTAAAATTCCCCTGGGGTGCAGAGAGAGAGCACTTCGTCATGTGCTCTCTTTCAAGAGGCAGGTACAAATGTGCCTGCCTCAGGGCGCAGAAAACATAGAGGGGTCTTTTGGGGTTCCATTTGAGGGGGTGCTATACAGGATTTTTTACAGCACTACGGAGGTGCAGTGCTATCATTGCAAGGGGTTGGGGCATACACGTAGGAATTGTCCTAATGTAAAGCATCATGCCCCAGCCCCAGCAAATGGCACCTCCGTCAGTACGGCACCCATCCCCGCTGAGCCCATAACAGCGGGGACCTCAAGGGTCATAGCCCCCCCACAGAGCTCAGGCAAGGAGGCCGTTCCTCAAGCCACCACCACGGCCTCCAAACCCCCTTCTTCCCCAAAAAAGCCATCTGTGTCTGTGGTCTCCAGCAAGACTGCAGTTACGGGGAAAAAGGGGAAGCATGTCACCGGTCCTCCCAGTGTCACAGCTGCATCTCCCAAGTCCCAATCTGCCCCCACCATAATTACATCAGTTAGTGTGGGGGCACAGTGTAAGCAGAGGGATAATAAGCCCTCTGCAGGGGAGACAGCTAGTGGCAGCTCCTCTTCCAGGAGTGACGTCCCCAAGAAGAGGAAGCATAAAACCAACAGGGAGGTTGCTGATAAGTGGGAAGTGCTCTATAGTGGAGCACCTCCCTCTAAAAGCAAGAAGAGGAACAAAACATCTCCTCCTCATCCGGTGACATTGTCTGGCCCGGTTATTAAGCTCAGCCAGCCGGTGCCAGACCACACATCTCTCTCTCCAGACCCTATAGGGGTTAATGTGGAAAAGGGTCTGGAGGAAAAGCAGGGGCAAGAGGGTCTCCCAAGTGAGGCAGGGGTAGACAAGAAAGATCAGGTTCTGCCTCTGGCCTTTGAGGGGGGTCCCAACAAAGCCCCTGCTGAATGGGTAGTCAGTGTCCCTGAGGTGCTGAGCTTCAAGGGCACCAGTCAGTCTCCTCCTCCAGTGTCACTCTCTAGTGACGTACCTCGGGCTTTGTTAGAGCCCCAGGCCGAGTCACTACTGGAGGGGGGGAAAATTTGGCATGACCCCCATTCAGGACCCCATGGATTTGTCTGTCAGGGGGGATGTGGCACAAGGGGAAGTGGAAATGGGGGAGGGTGATAAAACAGGTTTTCCTGTTAACATCATGGGAGAGCCTGTCTACCCTCCTCAGCCATCCACTGACCCTAACATCGGTGCCATCCAAGCTGAGCAAGCAGCGGTGGAACTGGCAGAGGAGGCATATAAAGCCTCCAAGGCTTCCATTAAGGAAGCCATGCCAGCCACTGCTGTCCAGCCAGCTACCCCTGAATGCACTCCTGAAGCTACAGGGGTGCAGCAGCAATCCAAGGGGTCATTATTTACCTTGAAGGGTGCTAAAGGGACTTCTTCTGTATCATCGAAGAGGGGGTCCCTGAGAATAAAGCTTAGGAAACTGACTCCAGCCAGGGAGGATGGAGTAAAAGCCCTCAGCCAAGAGGAGCCCAGGGGTGACCCACTAGAAGGAACATCAGATTCTGGGTGGGTTATCCCTGTCAAGGAAATAGATCTTTTCCTTGAGAGCACCCTTCATGGACAAAAGAAAAGGAAGGTGCGGCTGGCCTTGGAGAGGTGGAAGAATATGTTGTTTATTCTCCACTCTCTTCAGCAATATCTAGTGGTCAGCACTAGGGCCAAGAATTCTGGGACTGCGGAGCATCTCCGCGTCCGGAAATTCTATAAAATGTGCGTGTCCTATCAGCAGTCTCAAGGGTCTGAGGAACGCACAATTCCTGACACGCAGTAATGGCTTTGCACATCAGCACGCTAAATACCAATGGCTGTCAAGACAATTTCCGCAGGTTCCAGGTACTCTCCTATTTATATCAGGGAGGGTACTCTGTGAGCTTCCTGCATTAAACTCACACCACTCCAGAGGCTGAGGCCTCATGGCAACTGGAGTGGAGAGGCAGGGTCTTCTTCAGCCACTTCACATCGGCGTCATGTGGAGTGGTGACCCTGTTCTCAGAGTCTTTTCAGCCAGAGCTGCTGCTTGTGAAAGCTGTTATCCCAGGCCGTCTAATCCACCTCCGGGTCCGAGAGCAGGGTAGCATCATTAACCTAGTTAATATATATGCCCCTGCTGGAGGGCCCGAGAGAGTGAGGTTCCTCGCCAGACTGTCCCAGTTTTTGGAGACGGTTGACGCAGATGAGTGTTTGGTACTCAGGGGTGATTTCAACTGCACCCTCGACGCTCTGGACCGGAATAGTCCAGAGCCGTACCCGCCTTCTGCGTCAGCCCTGCGGGAGATCATCGCCCGCTTCTCCCTGGAGGACATCTGGCGAGAGCAGAACCCAGGGGCATCAGACGGTTTCACCTACGTCAGGGTGAGAGCCGGTCTGGTGTCCCACTCCCGGATCGACAGACTATATATATCTAGTCACTATATGTCACGAGTCGGTTCTTGTGCCATTAGGCTGGCTCCGTTCACAGACCACAACTGTGTGTCTGTGACGGTGGCGCTAACGTCAACAGCGACACGAGCCGCCTATTGGCACTTCAACAATGCTTTGTTGAAGGACCAGGGGCTCGTGACATTGATCCGGGAGTTTTGGACGGACTGGAGGGGTTGCAAGGGGGACTTTGCCACGTTAAAACTGTGGTGGGACGTGGGCAAGGTTCATTTGCGACTTCTGTGTCAGGAATATACCAAGGGTGCGAGTGGGCAGCGCGAAGCTTAGTTGGAGTCACTCCGGGGGGAGGTACTCCATCTGGAGCAGAGGCTGTTCACTTGTAGGGACCAATCCCTGCAGAGCGAGTATGTAGAGAGGAAGGGTGTCCTCTGTGACCTGGAACGACACCAGGCCAAGGGGGCATACGTGCGCAGCCGCTTAGGTTTTCTCAAAGATCTAGACCGCGGCTCGCGCCTCTTCTACTCACTGGAGAAAAAGGGGGGTAACAGTAGGCACATCACCTGTCTTCTAGATGAAGACAGTGTCCCCCTTACAGATCCGGAGAGTATCCGGGATAGAGCCCGGAACTTTTATAAAGATCTTTACTCTCCGGATCCCATTTCTCCAGACGCCTGCAGGGTGCTATGGGAGGGGCTCCCCAAAGTCAGTGCGGGTGTAAGAGAGCGGCTTGATACACCAATATCTTTTCAAGAGCTCTCTGAAGCCCTCCGTGCCATGTCCTGTGAGAAGTCTCCAGGACTGGACGGACTGACTGTAGAGTTTTTCCAATTTTTCTGGGAGACTCTGGGACCTGATTTCCATCTGGTCCTTGGGGAAGCCCTGGAGACTGGGGAGATGCCCCTGTCTTGTCGCAGAGCAGTACTTGCCCTGCTGCCCAAAAAGGGGGATCTCCGGCTTATTAAGAACTGGCGACCGGTCTCTCTGCTCAGCACAGACTACAAGATTGTAGCTAAAGCCATCTCGCTTAGACTTGGGTCTGTGCTGGCAGAATTGGTTCACCCTGACCAGTCCTATGCGATCCCGGGCCGGACTATCTTTGATAGTATCTTTCTGGTCCGGGATCTATTGCATTATTCTCGCAGGACTGGTCTGTCACTCGCCTTTCTCTCTTTAGATCAAGAGAAGGCGTTTGACAGGGTGGACCATGGTTACCTCATAGCCACTCTGCAAGCGTACGGCTTTGGCCCACAATTTGTGGGCTTTATAAGAACGCTGTACGCCTCTGCAGAGTGTTTACTTAAAATCAATTGGTCCCTAACAGCACCTTTGGTATTTGGACGAGGGGTGCGTCAAGCCATGTCCCTAGGTCCATCTGGTCCTTGGGGAAGCCCTGGAGACCGGGGAGATGCCCCTGTCTTGTCGCAGGGCAGTACTTGCCCTGCTGCCCAAAAAGGGGGATCTCCGGCTTATTAAGAACTGGCGACCGGTCTCTCTGCTCAGCACAGACTACAAGATTGTAGCTAAAGCCATCTCGCTTAGACTTGGGTCTGTGCTGGCAGAATTGGTTCACCCTGACCAGTCCTATGCGATCCCGGGCCGGACTATCTTTGATAGTATCTCTCTGGTCCGGGATCTATTGCATTATTCTTGCAGGACTGGTCTGTCACTCGCCTTTCTCTCTTTAGATCAAGAGAAGGCGTTTGACAGGGTGAACCATGGTTACCTCATAGCCACTCTGCAAGCGTACGGCTTTGGCCCACAGTTTGTGGGCTTTATAAGAACGCTGTACGCCTCTGCAGAGTGTTTACTTAAAATCAATCGGTCCCTAACAGCACCTTTGGTATTTGGACGAGGGGTGCATCAAGGATGTCCCTTGTCTGGACAGTTATATGCACTGGCCATCGAGCCTTTCCTCTGCCTACTGAGGAAAAGGCTCACAGGGCTGGTGCTAAAAGATCCAGACATGCGGATTGTCCTTTCAGCTTATGCTGACGATGTGCTCCTCGTGGCCCAGGATCCAGTTGATCTTGAGCTGGCAAAACAGTGCCAGGAGGTATATTCAGCTGCCTCCTCCGCTCAGATCAACTGGTCCAAATGCACAGGCCTTTTAGAGGGTAATTTACAGGTAGACTCTTTGCCTCCCACGTGTCGTGACATCACGTGGTAGGCAGATGTCATTAAATATCTGGGTGTCTACCTGTCTGCTGCGGACGCTTCCTTCCCAGACAACTGGAGGGAGTTAGAGGGCAGTGTCCTCTCTCGTCTGGGACGATGGAGGGGTCTAGCAAAAATGCTTTCCCTTAGGGGGCGGACTCTAGTGGTGAATCAGCTGGTGGCTTCTCAGATTTGGCACCGGCTGATTTGTCTGAGTCCGACCCCCGAGTTTGTCACCAATATCCAGAGGAATTTGTTAGATTTCCTCTGGATGGGAAGGCATTGGGTCTCTGCAGGGGTGGCAAGTCTGCCTTTGGTGGAGGGTGGACAGGGAGTAGCTTGTGTGTGCTCCCAGTTGTCCACCTTCCGCCTTCAGTACCTGCAGAGATACCTATATGCAGATCCCTCTCCGCAGTGGTGCGCACTGGCATCCAGCTTTTATCGCCAGTTGCGCAACCTGGGGTATGACCGGCAATTATTTCTGATCAGGCCCGAGGGGTTTGGGAGAGACCTCTCTGTGTTGCCGGCATACTACCAGGAAACCCTCAAGGCCTGGAGCATGGTCTCCATGACCAGGCAGGGCGTGCCTTTGGGGGATGAAATATTCACGGAGCCCCTGCTATTTAATCCAGCAGTGGGGGCTCCAATGTTACAGTCCCCCCAGTATCATCCGCCGCCTTAGTCATGCACGGATGACCCGAGTCGGGGATCTCTTGGAATACGGGCGTTCTGATTGGGTGTCACCCCAGGAGCTTGCGCTCCGTTTGGGATATGTGACGCCCAAAGTCTCAGGGCGCTTGCTCCAGGAGATTAGGGATACCATCTCCCCCGACTCGCGCACCTTCCTTCGCGGGGCTTTGCAGGCCGGAGTGCCACATGCACCTTTCAACACCCCTGCTCCGGCTGTTTGCATTGGACACAAGCCCGTGTTTCCCCTCAGGCTCCTCCTGTCCCCAACCTCTCGAAGTTGAGGGACATACCCTCGGCATGCTTTCGCGGCATGCCGAGGAAGAGCTTATATTCTCTCGTGCTCCATACAGTGCACTTCCTTGCCCTCGTGACCCGTCCCGATACCATCTGGAGGCGGGTCCTACCAGCTGACGAGGGCAAGAGGCCCCGGTGGAGGGAAGTTTATTCTGATTTAGTTCCACGACCCACCGGGGACTTGAGTTGGAGAGTGCTCCATGGTGCACTGAGCACGGGAGAGTACTTAGCTAAATTCACGGACTCTCCCTCCACTTGTCCATTCTGTGGCAAGGGAGAGTCCGTGTATCATATTTATTTTAGTTGCGCCAGACTGCAGCCCCTCTTGTCACTCTTGAGGGGCCTCCTCCTGCAGTTCTGGCTGCATTTCTCCCCTCACATTTTTATTTTTGGGCGCCCAGTGTCCCGGGGCAATAAGGCCAGGGACCTCCTCGTCAACCTGCTCCTGGCATTAGCCAAATTGGCTATATATAAGTCCAGAAGCAGTGTTTGATAGGGGGGGTTCCCTTGTCACCTGAGGCCATGTTCCGGGTGCTGGTGCGCTCCCGTATCTGGGCAGAGTACCACCTGGCTTTGTCCACTGGGGGAATGGATGAGTTTGTCTCCCAGTGGGCTTTAGATGGTGTGCTCTGCTCGGTATCCCCCCATCCGGTTTCTTTATCTCTCAACCTCCTAAAATGATTTTTCTTTAGTTTACAGAACAGTTTTTCTCATAATTTTAAAATACACTGTGCCAAGTTCAACCAATCCAGTCTAGTTGGGGTACCAACAGTCCACATTTAAAAAAAAAATGACAGGCAGAGGCAGGACACCCCGCAGAGGCCGTCGTGGTCGTGGTGCTGTGATTCCCTTTGGCCCTACAATAATGCCCAGTGTTCAGAGGCCAGTTACCCTGAACTTGAAAAGTTCAGAGGACGTAGTTGACTGGCTAACGCAGGACACCCAATCTTCTACAGCTTCCGCTTGGAACATTGACGCACCATCCTCCTCCAGATTAGCTTCGGGCACCTCTCAAGTTACCACTCACCCGCCTGCCGCCACCACCAACACTAGTACCACAGCCAATTCAATTGATCAGTCAGAAGAGTTATTTACACATCAGTTTGAAGAAATGAGTGATGCGCAACCATTATTGCCAGAGAATGTAGATAACAGGGATATGTCTCAGTCAGGCAGCATTACACACATGTACGTACGATGTGATGATGATGATGATGTACCCGCTGCTGCTTCCTTTGTTCAGTTGTCATATACAAGTGAGGCGGGTGATGATGATGACGATGCGTCTGTGGATGTCACGTGGGTAGCTGCTAGAAGAGAAGAAGAACAGGGGGAAAGTTCAGATGGGGAGACAGAGAGGAGGAGGAGACGAGTTGGAAGTAGAGGGAGGTCATCGCAACGAGCTAGTGGCACAGTCAGACAGCATGCATCAGCACCCAGGGTCAGCCAGACAGCACGCCAATCAACGCATGCTGTTGCCACCACCAGAATGCCGTCACCGCCGAGCTCAGCAGTGTGGCATTTTTTTTGTGTGTCTGCCTCTGACAACAGCGATGCCATTTGCAACCTGTGCCAAAAGAAACTGAGTCGTGGGAAGTCCAACACCCACCTAGGTACAACTGCTTTGCGAAGGCACATGATGTCACATCACAAACGCCAATGGGATCAACACATGAGTATAAGCAGCACACAAACTCAAAGCCGCCATCCTCCTCCTGTTCCAGCATCTTCATCCACATCAACCACTGCTGTCCTCCTTGCCCCCTCTCAACTCTCCACCACTCCGTCTCTCGCCTCTTGTTGTTCCTGCTCATCTCCTCACAGTCAGGTGTCTGTCAAGGGCATGTTTGAGCGTAAGAAGCCAATACCACAAAGTCACCCCCTTGCCCGGCGTCTGACAGCTGGCTTGTCTGAACTCTTGGCCCGCCAGCTTTTACCATACAAGCTGGTGGAGTGTGAGGCGTTCAAAAAGTTTTTAGCTACTGGGATACCACAGTGGAAGGTACCCGGCCGAAATTTCTTTGCCCAAAAGGCAATCCCCAACCTGTACTCAATTGTGCAAAAGGAAGTAATGGCATCTCTGGCACACAGTGTTGGGGCAAGGGTCCATCTGACCACTGATACCTGGTCTGCAAAGCATGTTCAGGGCAGGTATATCACCTACACTGCGCATTGGGCAAACCTGCTGACGCCTGCCAAGCATGGAATGCGTGGCTCTGCAGAGGAGTTGGTGACACCGCCACGACTTGCAGGCAGGCCTGCTGCCACCTCCTCTACTCCTCCTACTCCATCCTCTTCCATAACCTCATCAGCTGAGTCCTCTTCTGCTGCTGCGTCTTGCTCCACATCAACGGCACCCCCCCCCCAGCTCCCCAGATACTATTCTACATCACGGATACGGCAGTGTCATGCCGTCTTGGGGTTGACTTGCCTCAAAGCAGAGAGTCTCACCGGGCCAGCACTTCTGTCCGCCCTGAACGCACAGGTGGATCAATGGCTGACTCCGCACCAACTAGAGATTGGCAAAGTGGTTTGTGACAGCGGAAGAAATTTGTTGGCGGCATTGAATTTGGGCAAGTTGACGCATGTGCCGTGCATGGCACATGTGTGTAATCTGATCGTACAACGCTTTGTCCATAAGTATCCAGGCTTACAGGACACTCCTGAAGCAGGCCAGAAAGGTGTGTGGCCATTTCAAGCGTTCCTACACGGCCATGGCGCACTTTTCAGATATCCAGCGGCGAAACAACATGCCAGAGAGGCGCTTGATTTGTGACAGCCCCGCACGTTGGAATTCAACACTCCTAATGTTCGACCGCCTGCTCCAACAAGAAAAAGCCATTAACGAGTATTTGTATGACCAGGGTGCTAGGACAGCCTCTGCGGAGCTGGGGATTTTTTTTGCCACGTTACTGGACGCTCATGCGCAATGCCTGTAGGCTCATGCGTCCTTTTGAGGAGGTGACAAACCTTGTCAGTCGCACCGAAGGCACCATCAGCGACATCATACCATTTGTTTTATTCCTGGAGCGTGCCCTGCGAAGAGAGCTGGATCAGGCCGTAGATGAGCGTGACGAGGAAGAGGAAGAGTTGTGGTCACCATCACCACCAGAAACAGCCTTATCAGCATCGCTTGCTGGACCTGCAGCAACGCTGGAAGAGGATTGTGAGGAAGAGGAGTCAGAGGAGGAATGTGGCTTTGAGGGGGAGGAGGAAGACCAATCACAACAGGCATCCCAGGGTGCTCGTTGTCACCTATCTGGTACCCGTGGTGTTGTACGTGGCTGGGGGGAAGAACATATCTTCAGCGAGATCACTGAGGACGAGGAACGGGACATGACTAGCTCGGCATCCAACCTTGTGCAAATGGGGTCTTTCATGCTGTCGTGCCTGTCGCAGGACCCTCGTATAAAAAGGCTGAAGGGGAACGACCTGTACTGGGTGTTCACGCTACTAGACCCCCGGTATAAGCAGAAAGTGCCTGATTTGTTACCAAATTACCGCAAGTCAGAAAGGATGCAGCAGGTCCAAAACAAATTAACAAGTATGCTTTACACAGCATATAAGGGTGATGTCACAGCACAAGGGCAATATAACAGGGGAAGAGGTGAAAGTAATCCACCTCCCACGACCACGCCGGCAAGGACAGGACGTTTAAAAGACGTGTTGTTGCTGTAGGACATGCGGACCTTTTTCAGTCCTACGCATCGCATCAGCCCTTCGGGATCCACCCTCAGAGAACGACATGACCGACAGGTAGCAGACTACCTCGCCTTAACTGCAGATATCGACACTCTGAGGAGCGATGAACCCCTTGACTACTGGGTATGCAAGCTAGACCTGTGGCCGGAGCTATCCCAATTTGCAATTGAACTTCTGGCCTGCCCCGCTTCAAGTGTCCTGTCAGAAAGGACCTTCAGTGCAGCAGGAGGTTTTGTCACCGAGAAGAGAAGTCGCCTAGGGCAAAAAAGTCTAGATTGCCTCACCTTTATAAAGATGAATGAGGGATGGATCCCGAAGGGACTGACACTGGACGATACATTCGACTGAAAAAGGCCTGATGAGATGAGCTGCCTTCGGCTATAAATGGTCCACACGCTGCTGTATGTTATCTGTGAATGCCGGATGACTTGCGTGAATTATCCGCCACCAACTAGGGTTCAAGAAGAGGCAATGTTTTATGGCACTGTCTGCCTGGGGAACAAAGGTCAATTTTTCTGGCCGCTGCAACAGCAGCAGCTGCAACAATATCTCATTTTTGAATTTCAATTTTTATGCCAGAAGGCGTACGGCATGTAATGGAAAAGAAAGCATATTGAACAGTCTTGCATAACACAACAGTTGTGCAAAAATACATATTTACAATGAAGACATTTTGTTAAAATTAGGTGGCTAGGCCTTCTTTTTTTTACTTTTTTGGTTAATACATTTTCTTTTTTCTTACTGTGATTGCAATTTTTAAGAGAAACCTAAGACATGGTAAAACAGACAATAGTAAAGTCCTATTATCTATCATCACTCCAGCAGTAGCTTATTATTTACAATATCTAACCTGCTCAATCGCCCTTGGGTTACCCTAGGGCAGGCTTCAGTAGGCGACCTCTCCTTTCCTCGGATGATTTTGCCGCCGGTTGCTTCTGAAGAGTCTCCTCCAGGGCTCCCCCACTCCGGTCCTTCCCCCTGAGTCGCTTCAACCATTAACAAATGTTTTATTATATTAGGGGGGCACTAAATGGGGATGTTATCCAGGGATCCCAAATGGTCTGGAACTGGGTGATTCTATCCAAGACTACATGGTTAAATCTCTCGTTAAGCAGTAAATAGTTGATTTTTTTTATTAATTCCTGAAAGTTTTAATTTGGGGTTTTCCAACTACTAGCTATGTGTATTTTTTCTTTCAAAAAATATTTTATTAGGTCAATCTTAAACATTTTAGAAGCTTGTAAGCATGTTTCTTCCCATAGTCTTATGACTGCCGAACACTCCCACCAGACATGAATAAATGTAGCCTCATTACCACTTTTACTAAAACATGAGCTGCTCCATTTTGGATCCCATTTATTAGCTTAAAAGGAGTAATATATGTCCTGTGTATGACCTTTATTGAAGTCTCAAGCAGACTATAATTTAAAGATCCCCTACTTAAGCCTTGCCAACTTTTATCCCATGTGCTATCTGCCAACTCAGTGCCCAAATCCCTCTCCCAGGCTTTGGTATAGTCTGGTTTGTTTGCCCATGAGTTTTCATTAAATAGTTCATACATGAGGCTAATAATACCAGGCTGAAAGGGGGAATCCCTAAATTTTTTGAGTAGCCAGGTGTTTCTTTGGGGGGTTCCCCTACCACTTATCGTATATATAAAATGATGTATCCTGCAAAAATTATAGTGTTCAGCCAGGGGTAAATTGTATCTATCTCTCACCCACTCAAAGGTCATTATTTTGTCGTCATGCCACCATGGACCAACCCTTTGTAGGTACCGAGACTTCCACCAACTGAGAGAGCTTTCCGGAAGATGTATCTTAAAGTGGGGATTGGGTACGATAGGGGTAAGATCTGATACCCGAGTGTCCAGTTTTTGTGTCCAGTTCATCTCCGTCCATATTTTTAATGAGTGCTTAATCAATGGGTTTTTCAAGTTTTTTCAAAAAAGTATACAGGCCTGGAATCCATATTACTGTATCCCATGTATAAGGTGACATGCTTACATTTTCCATAAATACCCAGAGCGGCTGATGTGTTTTGGAGAATGCGCCAGAGGAATGAAAGCTAGCTGCGCTGCCTTGTAATACAGTTTGAGATTCGGGTCCCTACCCTCTTTTGGAAAGACTATGAGGTCGGCCTGATTCAATTAAGGGGGCATAGGTTCTCCATTTAGTATAGCGTTAAACAAAGATGTTAGGTGCGGGGGTAAGCAAGGGCTCAAATTTCTTATAGTACAGATGAGTAAAACCGTCTGGCCCTGGGGACTTGCCAAATTTAAGATCTTGTATTGTAGATTTAACTTCCTCTTGGGATATGTTTAGGTTCAAGCTGTCCAATTGAGGTACAGGTATTTTGTGGACTTCTTGCTGTAGTAGGAAGGACTCTATGTCAGATCCGCTGCAGCGGGATTGGGATGAATATATGGTCTGATCGAAGTTTTGAAATGTTTCTTGGATAGCATTGGGGCTAAAGGAGGTTTGGCCATCAGGTAGTCTAAAGATACCGTATATTATGTCCTCTCTTGGGGGGTAAAGACACACAGAATAATTCCTCCAATAAAATTCTGCTTTTTTTTTTGTGGGCAAGGTCACGGGTTAGCCCCTTGGGTTATCTGTTAAAAAGAGTGGTGCAGAGACTGTGGGGGCTGTTAGCCTCCTTGTCCCTGTGTGGCCGTTTAGAATCCCTGCTGCTGCATGTTTCAGCTTTATTAAGGTGTAATTGTACAGCGTTTGACTCAAGTAGCTGCCTGTGCTGGGTCAGTTTGGCTTAATTGCTGGGCCCTTTTCCTGCCAAGATGGCGATTGTCAGTCCATGGGCCTCTATGTCCCCTTCAATACCTTTGTCCCCGCTTGTGTGTTTATTTGGGATGGCCCCCCTTTATATCTCCGGCCCGTGGCCTTGTAAGGGTCGCCCCCTCAATCTCTGAGTGTGGATATGCAGGGATGGGGCGTTGAATCAGGCCTACCTTCTTCTCTGCTCGTTGCAAGATCAACAATACCTAATTTTTCAGGCATGTGTACATGCCTAATTTTTCTGGCCTCTGGTGCTGCACTGTGGCTTCAACAACCAAACCCCCCAAAAAGGCACATAACAGGGATTAAACTGATAGGAATAGTACTACTTAACACACCACTCATATCTGGTGTAACAGTAGTGTACATTTAAAACAAAAAACATTTTTTCTACTGTAATAGATTGCATAGCAGTTAGTTGTCTGCAAGCATGTGTGTCAGACCTACATCGTCTACTCTACCAACTTCTGCATTGTGCACACGGCCACTCATATCTGTTGTCACAGTAGCTTGGACGCATAGTACCGATCTGTCAAAACCTGTAATGATGAATGAGGTCTAGAGTAGCCTGGTTCCCTTATCCTCTACAGGTTGAGACCTAATGTTTGGGTGACTCCAGACCAACACATGAGTACAAGCAGCACACAAACTCAAAGCCGCCATCCTCCTCCTGGTGCCGCATCATAAGCCACATCAACCACTGCTGTCCTCCTTGCCCCCTCTCAACCATCCGCCACTCCGTCTCTCGCCTTGAGCAGTTCCTGCTCATCTGCCCATCGTCAGGTGCCTGTAAAGGACATGTTTGAGCGTAAGAAGCTAATGTCACAAAGTGCCCCAAAATTGAAGTGATACGACCAACAAAGCATCTTTTTCCATCTCCTGGTTCTAAAAATCCAGGCCTTATACACGCCCTCTGATAGGTGACGTAACAATTATTAAACTGATAAGAGTAGTACTTACAAACACGTCACTCCTATCTGGTGGCACCTTGGACTGCACGTGCCGTGCCCCAAAATTGAAGTGATACGACCAGCAAAGCATCTTTTTCCATCTCCTGGTTCTAAAAATCCAGGCCTTATACACGCCCCCTGATAGGTAACGTAACAAGTATTAAACTGATAAGAGTAGTACTTACAAACACGTCACTCCTATCTGGTGGCACCTTGGACTGCACGTGCCGTGCCCCAAAATTGAAGTGATACGACCAGCAAAGCATCTTTTTCCATCTCCTGGTTCTAAAAATCCAGGCCTTATACACGCCCCCTGATAGGTGACGTAACAAGTATTAAACTGATAAGAGTAGTACTTACAAATACGTCACTCCTATCTGGTGGCACCTTTGACTGCACGTGCCGTGCCCCAAAATTGAAGTGATACGACCAACAAAGCATCTTTTTCCATCTCCTGGTTCTAAAAATCCAGGCCTTATACACGCCCCCTGATAGGTGACGTAACAAATATTAAACTGATAAGAGTAGTACTTACAAACACGTCACTCCTATCTGGTGGCACCTTTGACTGCACGTGCCGTGCCCCAAAATTGAAGTGATACGACCAACAAAGCATCTTTTTCCATCTCCTGGTTCTAAAAATCCAGGCCTTATACACGCCCCCTGATAGGTGACGTAACAATTATTAAACTGATAAGAGTAGTACTTACAAACACGTCACTCCTATCTGGTGGCACCTTGGACTGCACGTGCCGTGCCCCAAAATTGAAGTGATACGACCAGCAAAGCATCTTTTTCCATCTCCTGGTTCTAAAAATCCAGGCCTTATACACGCCCCCTGATAGGTAACGTAACAAGTATTAAACTGATAAGAGTAGTACTTACAAACACGTCACTCCTATCTGGTGGCACCTTGGACTGCACGTGCCGTGCCCCAAAATTGAAGTGATACGACCAACAAAGCATCTTTTTCCATCTCCTGGTTCTAAAAATCCAGGCCTTATACACGCCCCCTGATAGGTGACGTAACAAGTATTAAACTGATAAGAGTAGTACTTACAAACACGTCACTCCTATCTGGTGGCACCTTGGACTGCACGTGCCGTGCCCCAAAATTGAAGTGATACGACCAACAAAGCATCTTTTTCCATCTCCTGGTTCTCAAAATCCAGGCCTTATACACGCCCCCTGATAGGTGACGTAACAAGTATTAAACTGATAAGAGTAGTACTTACAAACACATCACTCCTATCTGGTGGCACCTTTGACTGCACGTGCCGTGCCCCAAAATTGAAGTGATACGACCAACAAAGCATCTTTTTCCATCTCCTGGTTCTAAAAATCCAGGCCTTATACACGCCCCCTGATATGTGCTGTAACAGGTTTTAAACTGATAAGAGTAGTACTACTTAACACACCTTACAATAATGCAGAGAGAGGCAATGCAGTGAGAGGAGTCTGAAGAAGAGGAGTCAGAGGAGGAAGGTGGCTTTGGGAGGTGGAAGACCAAACACAGCAGGCGTCCCAGGGGGCTTGTTGTCACCTTTCGGGGACCCTTGGTGGCTGGGTGGAGGAAGAGACCTTCAATGACATTAGTGAGGACAAGGAATGGGACATGGCTAGCTTGGTATCCAACCTTGTGCAAATGGGGAGTTTGCGGTTGTGCAAATGGACTGTTTGTGGTTGTTTGCGGTGCGTTAAACAGGGAGTTTGGTCTGTCACTGTGAAGCGGGCCTAACCCTTACTCTACCTGATCGATACAACATCATACCTGATGTTTTAAAGCACGTTATTCCAAACAATTTAGGAATATTAGGTAATTTATGCCCTTTATGGCTTAAAACCAGACTCTGCATCAACTATGTAATTTTCCGTGGGAGTTTTGCCATGGATCCCCCTCCGGCATGCTACAGTCCAGGTGTTAGTCCCGTTGAAACAACTTTCCCATCACTATTGTGGCCAGAAAGAGTCCCTGTGGGTTTTAAAATTCGCCTGCCCATTGAAGTCTATGGCGGTTCGCCGATGTTCGCCGGTTCGCGAACATTTGCGGCGGTTCGCGTTCGCGGTCCGCGAACCGAAAATTTTAGGTTCGCGACATCACTTATGTTGAGCAAAAATATCTTGCAAAATCTGAAATGCATAGAATATATTATGTGTGTGTATGTTTTAGGAAAAGCACAAAGTTTAAGCTTCATGACAAATTACTGTACAGAAGAATATAAAAAATATATACAAATTATTTTATAGCATATACCCTAAAAAGACTGTTAGATATATGCATATACAAAAAGGTTCATAATGAAAAGCTGTTGCGATGTAAACAGTTGAATAGCTGGATGAAATATATTTGATAAATTCAGGACTTATAACCCCCCCCCCACCCCCATATATAGCTAGAATATTAGTGAGAAACAGTGGAAAGTACTTAAACTACAGTGAGTCCCTTCTGTAATAGATAAACCTGGCTTGACCAGATTCCTTATTCCCCATTTTATAACATTTGTGTTTGTACTGTACCTCTTATCATATAATATTTATTCATTTGAATATTTTGATCAATTTGAAGCTGTATATTTTTGAAAAGTCAACAATATTTATAGGGGTTAGATACGGGGGGGGGGGGTGTATACAACACAAAAATGACAGGGAGTGGAAGACAAACACAGGAGATTGACTCCACATGGGGTCTAATAGTCTGGCATCCTGGCATACTGACTGGCACCTGTGAACAATAGGTCAACCTCCAAATACACATAATGCTGTCTCCATGTCTAGTGATACAGAATTCAAATAGAGTACATTAACTTTATCTTGCAAACAGTGGGACAAAACAGATTGCAATACAATGGAGGGGGTAATCCAGTGGCTGGAGCCAAGCAGTCTGTCCTTTATGGTGGCTCAATGGGCTAAGATCCAGGAACAGAAAAAGGGGTCTATGACACCATTTATAGTATGTTTATTTCTTTATTTCCTATTAAATAAACTTACCATTATATTTTATGTATTTATATGTATATATATATATATATATATATATATATATATATATATATATATATATTTCAGCGCAGAGCTGAGTTTGATACTATAAGACAGACGTCCAGTTGGCACAGGACACACACTGTACGCCCTCACTCAGATGAACATTGAAACTGAGGGTCCTTATTGAAGATTCCCTTGGATTATACAAACACTGATAAATACCTAAAATACTGTTGAGGTAACTCCAGGTGAGAATCCAGTGCAATTATGTCCACCTATTGATCTCTGTGTCCTTGTATGTGAAAGATTTCCACTAGGTGGGGGTGAGATTTCTCCCTCCCTTCCCAACCCGTTTTGAAAGTAATAGCTAACAAAGTAAGGTCCAGTTATCCCTTCATAGATTAGCATAGACCAATGAAACTTACAGGAGCCTGGGAATACATTTTCTGATTAGCTGATAGCACATTTTTCTACATAGATTTTTAATTACATGTCTACCTTTCAGCTGGGGTGTGCGGCGAGATAATGGAATATGAATTACATATATTTTTAATTTACTGCCCCCCATTGCGCTATTTATGAATTAAAGGGACTCTATCACCATACAATCAAGTTTTTAGGTTATTGTTAAAGATCATAAAAAAGATATACATTGTATTAGTCATTTTGTTTCTGAATTCAATCAATACTAATAAAGTCAAAAATATGTGTTCTATATTTTTATTTAAATAAGTGTTAAAATCACAGTGTGCTTCTCTTTCCCTGTGTTGACCAAAACAATGACCTCCTATTTTGTTATTCAGTTAGGTCCCATCCCCCACCCTTATCAAGTACTTAAACTACCAAATCTCATATTGAGTTGCATTGTAATATTATTTAAGCACCTTTATCATAGAAATTTAGAATTAGAATTTTGCATCATAATTTTATTTTGATATTTATCAACACATCAGATCCAGTCTTTAGATATCTGCAGGAAAATATTTCAATATAGAATTATTTTTTTTTGACTGTACAGTTTTTCTACCTATGACAGGACAACTATACAATAAACAGAATGTTTGTAAACTTTTAAACTAATTAAGCTAGTTTTTAATGAGAGAAAACTGAATGTTTCTGCCTTTGCTGGAAACTGGAAGCATCCACAATATGATAGTGGAAGTTTTACATGTAAGAGGGCAATTATATTTCTGGACAGCAATGGTTTTCATAGACTAGCATATAAATCATAAAAATAGCAATATCTAGATTCTAGCTTGCTTCTGAACTTGTGAAGAGGAGGGGTGGTCCAATTACCTAGCACTCCTTCTGCACTCTCCTTGAACCAGCTCTCAGCAACTGATGTAAAAAAAGACTAAATGTATTCCTGGACTCATAAACAAATTCTTCAAAAATTCTGATTGTCCCCAAAAAAATGTTTTGTCAATGACTTTGCAGTTGCAAATGTTGTTAATTTGTGTCATAATTTAAGTGCCTTTTTTTACTACAGAAATATATCAGCCCCACACAGATGAGATCCATTTAAGATTTAAAAAGTGAGTGTCCATCCTATGCTCTGCTTCAAAGTTGTGTTACATAGCAGACACATGCTAAAAGGAGCCATGATATAAAGTGGTATTGGATTATATATGTAACAAAGGTCAAACCCCATTCCAATGCTTTGATTCCAGCCTGGTCCCGGCTAACCTCTCTTCCTCTACTCCTTAGGCCTATGCCATGGTCCTCAGTTTCGCTCTTTGCCACCACCTGGTGCCATCAGTCAATTATTACACCCAGGGTGGTGGTGGTGGGGGGGGGGGGGGGGGTAGACATGCCTACATGCAGTCTACACGTGCTGGGAGATTAAAATAAGGAACTCTCCAGTCCTGCAGAATTAAGATAAGAGACCAGGCTTGCACAACCCATAGCTATCCCATCTGAAAGTAAGCACCCTCCTTATTGGCCCAACTCAATACATTGATCATGGAGCTCTCTGCCTGATTGAACAATTGGAATCTCCAACACTCAATACCAGAAGAGACGATATTGGAATATCCCTGATTGGAGGATAGCGGAATTTGGATATGTTGACTTTTTATTAGTGTTTAAATTTTCCTATTTTTGCCGCCACTATAAAATGTTAAATTATCCTCTGAATAAAACGTTGTTGTTTTGATTAAACAATACAAGTGTGAGAGCTGTATTTTTTTATTTCAGGGAGCTTTTGTGGGGCTAGAATTCCTCTACTTTTGAAGAGAAAGCGGTCACTGAGGAAACGTACCCGTCCGACACCTAACCAGAGAGGTCCAGACACCCCTTACATTTTTGTAAATATTTTATTATATCTTTTCATGTGACAACACTGAAGAAATGACACTCTGTTACAATGCAAAGTAGTAAGTGTACAGCCTGTATAACAGTGTAAATTTGCAGTTCCCTCAAAATAACTCAACACACAGCCATTAATGTATAAACTGTTGGCAACAAAAGTGAGTACACCCCTAAGTGGAAATGTCCAAATTGGGCCCAAAGTGTCAATATTTTGTGTGGCCACCATTATTTTCCAACACTGCCTCATGGAGTCCTCTTCCACTCCTCCATGATGACATCACAGAGCTGGTGGATGTTACAGACCCTGCACCCACCTTCCGTTTGAGGATGCCCCACAGATGCTCAATAGGTTTTAGGTCTGGTGACATGCTCTGGTGACAAACTTCAGCTTCTTTAGCAAGGCAGTGATCGTCTTGGAGGTGTGTTTGGGGTCGTTATGTTGGAATACTGTCCTGCAGCCCAGTCTTCAAAGGGAGGGGATCATGCTCTGCTTCAGTATGTCACAGTATATGTTGGCATTCATGGTTCCCTCAATGAACTGTAGCTCTCCAATGCCGGCAGCACTCATGCAGGCCCAGACGAAACATATATACACATATCTATACAATACTTACAAAAATGTAAAGGATGTACTCACTTTTGTGAGATACTGTATATACACTGTATATATATATATATATATATATATATATATATACTAGTGACTTGCCCATCAAAAATGACGGAGCAATAAAATTTGAAGCCATGGCAATGCTGTTTGCCACACAATGTCAAGCTTTTTCTACTTTGAGGACCTTCAGTGCTCATTGTGAGCCTTTTCTCTGGTGTACTTTTGCTCCTCTGAGCACCTTTAGCGCTCATCACAAAGACAGATACATATATGAGTTATTTTTTCGATTTGCACGGTTCAGCCGTTAACTTCATATTTTTCCAACCTCGTTTTTTTGTTTCCTAAGTCCCGCGTCACATAATTTTTTTTTGTAGGTCCCGCATTTGGCAACTGTTTGCGGCCTAAGGCGATCCCGCGTATCCTAAGTGTTTGGAGGCTAAGTTGCGCGTTTCTCAATACCTCAACGGCTCGCCTCGCCTGTGTGTTTCAATGCCTCCACTACTTGCCTCACATTTCGAGGCTCGCAGGCGATGAGCGCCTTCAGCTCTCATCGCCTATGTGCTCCGAGTTTCAATGTTTCAACTGCTCAACTCGATACTCGCGGCTCGCAGGCAATGAGTGCCTTTGCCGCTCATCGCCTTAGTCGTACGCACAATGCAAGGCGTGACGGCGTCTCGCAGTTTGACAATTATAATATGTGATATATATAGGTGGTCCCCAGATTACGGACGAGATACAATCCTGAGAACGTCTTTAGGTTAGATTTGTATGAAATTTGGATGCCCGATAAATAATGATAATAATAATAATAATAATAATAATAATAATAATAATAATAATAATAGCAATACTATAATGTCTCATATGTGGCAATAATAATACAGTGTAATACTGTAATAGCAATATCCCTGTACTGTAATACCAAATCACAGAAACTATTGTGCTCTTTCTTTTAATTCAAACATAACATGAAAAAAAACTCATACAAAAAGCCTTGGGAGTCCATTCTTAAGGACGGTTTATCTGTAACCCAGGTACCATCTCTCCCTCTCTCTCTCTTTCTCTCTCTCTCTCTCTATCTCTCTCTCTCTCTATATATATATATATATATATATATATATATAATTTTTTTTTTTTTACTTATAGTGAAACCTCTGTATAGCTATCATAGTCCTGAATATGTGACATTCTAGTTAATGTTTTATTTAACATATTTCAACATTAATGTAATGTATTTGTAGCAGCAACTGTTAAATTACATTTCACATCACTATATGGTGTGGATGATGTGGTAATTGAAGAGGAATGTTAGTAGACTGTTTGGAAACCAGAACTAAGAGGCAAGGGTGCAAGTATTGTTTTTGGCTTCTAAAAGCAATTTAGTTTTGTGTATTTTTACTTAACAATAAGGATTTGGCTCCACAGCCAATGATCTGCTTGATGTAGTCAGCGAACCAAGCGAATAGAACTTTGTTGAGTATGCCCCAGAGACAGCGCACTCATTGCTATCTCTGTGACTCACAACAGCTACGCGGTATGGTATGTAAGTATTTTGACATTATTTATCCTTTTCCTGCTTTTCAGGGAAGAAGCAATGTTCTGACTTTCAAAATAGATAAAGGTAGAATGCTTCTGTTAAATCAAAAGTATAAGTAAAACATACATAAGGTAATGATATTATACATTACACTCACAAAAAAAGTAAGCAACTTAATATGAACCCATATTTCTAGCTTTTCATGCAAACTTGTTGCCACTTAGCTACACACTATAAAAAAGTTAATATTTTATTTCACGCTCCACTACAGTTATGTATTCCATGGAAGCAGGAGATGGATTTTGTTTAGATCAGTGAAAGAGCAAGAATATTCTTTGTGCTAATATCTGCTTCCTATTTGGTGCATTATTTACAATTATTTTAATTATTTCATTTTCTGTTCTACATGAACCTGTTCGGCTTTAACAGGCCCATAAAATATTTGCCTTATAAAAAAATATATCAATATATACTGCAATACTTGTATATTTCCTATGAGCAGAATGGACAGTTGGAACCTGTTCATAGATCTTGGAGATAAGCACACAGTAGGGTGGTGGTGATGGATAGGCCAGGCAATTGAACACATACAGTAAAACCATACACTGCTCAAACAAAACCAAGGACCTCTTCAGATAACATATCAAAGGAAGTACTGCCTCAAAACTTGCTATGTATTTTACACCCAGAGGCATTTTGTCAGGATTGAAGTGTGCTTTCCATCACATTTTAATTTGTGTTACTTTATTTATATTGTGACCTTTGTTGAATAAACTAACTGTTAATTGTATTTTCTGTCTGTGCATCTTCTTTCTTTTATTTGATTTAACAAGGTGGGAAAAGCGTTGGGGGAGATGATGGAGCTATATTTAATGGACAACTGAGTAGAAAAACTATTTTTAAGCATACACAATAGATATGTATACTATATATTCAGTATTTCTAAGAAACCATATTACCCAGTGATCTAAATATATAAAAGTATATTGCAGTATATAATACCTTATTTAGTGGTCTAGCTGTGTATTTTAATAGACAAGATGCTGCAGACGTATATCCTCCTAAGCTTTTAGTTTTAAATATAAACTTGCAAGTTCCATTTAGCAATACTAATGGAAGAAATGAACAGTGAAGAAAAAGAGTTACAATTGCAAATCGCTATTCAATTGCAGAAGAAAATCCTCTGGGTACCAAATAGGACTTGCAAGGGGGTATAACCCCTGTTCATAGCACTGTAAATGCAAATAAAAAATCAACACTGCACTTTTAAAGACAGGGAAAGTGATGTAAGGCATTATAATTAATTGCAAAACAGCCTCAAGCTCGTAAATCTGCAATCAAATTTTTTTTTTAGGTGTCATTTCCGTGTTATATCAATATTGGGAATCAATTAGTTAATACATATCAGGCCACCCACATGGACTAGAACATATCCTTCATTCATTTTTATTATTTTGTACATTGCAGGATTGCGAGTCTGATCGCATATCGGACCCATAAACGCTAATTGATTGACATGTAACCTCCATGTTTTACTGAAGTAATGAGTTACAACCTTGCTTAATTGATCTGGATCACGCTCTGAAATGCTACATACAATTGCATGATTTACAGTCTCTGCTTTTGGCCCATAAGTATAGTGATCTCCATATATCTATTAGAGGTGTATTTTTCAGGGGATAAGCAGTCGGTCCCCAAACCTTTACTACAACCGAGTATTTGTAGGGATCATAGGTAATTTATTATATATCCATATAGGAGGCCGTCTCATTAGCTGATATGTTTCTTAGAATAGATGTATTATACATATAATTTGTAATATAGTCATATAAATAGGTTGATTAACATATTATAGTAAAATTGCCTATGTATATCATATCTGTTAAGGTTGTTTATATATAAGATATTGTAATGATCAATATCTACTTCTGATTATGCATTGACAATGTGTCTAGTCATCAAGACTTGCACCAAATATTGTTCTCTTTTTGTACATATAATTTTTAAACACATTTTATGGGTTATTTGGTGAATATCTTTAATGTATATCGATAAAAGTTGTTGGTTTTAATTAATGATATTCAGATTATTAGTCTCTCTATAATTATGACCACACTTACAGTATGAATTTGCTTTACTAGTTAAAAATGTGTTCTCTTCTTTCTCTAAGTTTTTTTATGTCCCTTGATTCTGTCTGTTGCCTCTGGCCCTTCCTGTTATTAGATATGTTGGTCCTGACACAGGACTTTATCCTCTTGACAAAGATTTTGCCTCCTTCAAAATTGTTTTATAACATTAGTTCAGCACACAAATGATTTTATCTTTCTAAGCTGTGGTATTTTAATTTATTAAATGAACACATTTTTAGCCTATCTAGAAAGTATCATAAATCTTGGCATTTGTCCTCTCTAAATCTGACAGCTTGCAAACTTTTTCTTCGTGTAAAAAATGAACTTTTCAATGTTTTACAATTTAGAGAAAGAGATAATTCTCTAAACTCAGTTCATAATTTCAAAGTCCTTGCTCCCACGGATAAGGCAATGGCATTACTTTTATTCCAATTCATCTCATTAAAGTAATAAAGCTGAATAATAATGAGTGTAGAGAATTATGTTGTCATGCATGTTAGTCAAGAAAATATAAATTCAACTCATAAAAAAGTCAAAGGATCAAAGCAGTTTTTTAGCATTAATTGGAAACAAAAGTCATTGGTGCCCTGATTTAAAGGGCACTTAGAAATGATTATGCAGTCAAAAATTACTGAAAAATAATTAAGGTTAAAGTGGAATCATTATTTTAGCGCTTTCAGTTGGTGAAATTCTCTCTCACCCCCCCACCCCTCCAAGGCAGAACATAAAATGTAACTATGGCCACTTTGTATAACTCACAATGACATTTCAAGTGTTCCTCGTCCCTTCAAGATCAAGATATACATTAAGGAAACATATTTCACTGTAATTAGATGTAATATTTTCATAGCCTTTAAGCTTTATTAATTTTGAAATTAAAAAGCCATGCACCTGTGTAATTAATGAACCCACTGGATTCTTTTGCTCAAGTCACACATTTATTACTAGCAACTTTTAAACTGTTTTTGAGTTTGGTTCCTGTATGGAGTATATTTTAGATAACAGAACATTCATTACATGAACTTCATTTGGATGATCCTTAAAATACCACTGTATTGCCTTAACAGTATGATCTAGATCAGTTGTGCTCATCAGCCTGTCCTAGGAAAGTTCATATTCTGCTGGTCTTCAGGGATGAGAAGATATGTTATGCATCCCATCACCATTAGTCAAAGTTCCAGACCGAATATAGAGTAATTAGCAACTTGGTCCGTCAAAAAATAACAGTCAATAAAATTTGAAGCCATGGCAATGCTGTTTAGCACACAATGTTAAGCTTTTTATACTCTAAGGACCTTCGGCACTCATTGCAAGCCTCTCCTCGCGTGTCCTTTTGCTTGTCTCTATATTTTTTTAAATACTAATTAATGAATTAATTGAATAATAAATGAATATAGTTTACCTTTTTCTAATTAATATATGTAACAATCAATAGCCTGAAGAGGTAACAATCTCTTTTTATTTTCCTGCATATAATGTCCAGTGGGACTGTTGCTGACCTGAGGAGATAGTGTCATAAATGTCCCAACTGTGCATTAGAAAAAGGCTGCGTGTACTGTAGATGCGTAATGATGTTAGTGCAAGTTAGGATTGTAAAATAGCATTGTTTGTCTATGTGCTACGCTGTTCGCGAGCATTTGCCGTCCTTTGTAATAGTGTATTTTGTACCTCGTAGGTTCCTGTGTGAAAGTTGGTAGTATTTTGTGTGGTCCAGGGTCGAGTTTTCGACTGCCGAAACTCGCTGAAATTGACTTAAATTTGCGTTCCACCTCACTTCCAGACATCCTGGCTGTTCCCCCGTGCTGTGTGTGATGTTTTTGTTGTATATTTTATTTTTGGCGTGTTTCGTGTTTTGTGTTTTGCACCGTTCGTCCTTTAACTTCATATTTTTACTATCTTGTATTTTTTTTCTCTCTGTGCCGAGTCTCGTAAAGTGATATGCGGTTGGCCGTGAATAGCTCGGTCCAGGGTCGTGTAGCCTCGTTTTCATTTTTTTTGTCCGCCATTTTTTTTTCTCGCTCAGCCGCTTTTCGAGTGCCGAAAATAGCTGAAATGGAGTTAAATTCGCATTCCACCTCACTTCCAGATGTCCTGGCTGTTCCCCCCCCTGCTGTGTGTGCTGTTTTTGTGTGTTTCGTGTTTTCTGCGCAGTTCGGCCGTTAACCACCAAGAGCTGTGAGTTTTAGTGCTGTACGTTAACGGCTCGCCTTGCTACTTAAGTTCTTTGAGTTTCAGTGCCTTCACGGCCCGCCTCGCTATGCGAGGCTCGCAAGTGATGAGCACCTTTGGCGCTCATCGCCTAAGTGCTGCGAGTTAATGGCTCGCCTTGCTACGCAAAGCTAGCAAGTGATGAGCACATTAGGCGCTCATCGCCTAAGTGCTCCAAGTTAATGTTCATCGCCAAAGTCGCACGCACCACGCAAAGCGTGACAACGTCACTTGAAGAACCTTCTGTGAAGTTCCTGAGTTCTCAAAAAAAAAAGGAACTCCAAGTACTTTAAACCTTTTTATTTGAAGCAAAGGAAAATGGTAAAATTAATGTAGGAAAATCATTAATTGGTAACAGAGATATAGATAATGAGGAGATGCATGCATTTTTACAATGGTCATCGGATCCAGGGTTGTCAGCGCTACCCAGCCAGCCAATTGATATATATTCCATTTTTATTAAGTTATGTACTGGAAGGCCCAAACCCAGGTCAATTACCTGCATCCTACAACCATGTAATACAGTGTCCCAGTCTAGGGTCTATGCGCCTTACATGGTGTGTGATCATAATGTTTGTTGCATGTTGCATAGGGAGTTGCCGATATCTTCACACTCATTGTATCATTCGTAGGGATCTTAAGACTGCTGAAAAATCCCTTGAAAGAGATGCCGTGTCTGTATTTTTTTGCATCTTTTAATGAGATCTGTAATCACACAAGATGTAATTTAAAGTGTTAAAATGCATATAGCAAAGGCTTTAAATCAGACTTCATTTACATCAAGGATTCTAGATATTGTAATTGCAAACATAAAAAATATTCCTGGAAGAAACTGCTTTACCCCATGCTGTGAAAAACATACATGAAAGTTAATTAATTTCTTCAATCATCTCTCATGAATCGAGGAGAATATTTATGCATAGTGGGAATTTTGAATTAAAAACACATTAAAGATTTTGCCAGATATCACATCAATATCTGTCATAAAATATGTGCTCGACTGTATAGCAATCATGATGGAATTTTTGCTGGGAAAATTCACATTAATTAATTTTACAGTTGAAAGGACCTCTGTAGTACTCCCTTTTTTGTTTTTTTTGTTGTAGATTTAAAGAACCACTGTAGTAATATAGTTTCTATATGGTATAATAAATAACTAAGCTTGATAATGAAAACATATATATTTTAGAAAGCAATATATATATATATATTATATATTAGTTACTATATTGTTTTCATTTCCTTTTCTCAACTGATTCTGCCTGTTACTTTCTGAGTAGGGTGGGTCCTTTTTAGATCCCACATTCTCATTGTGCAGACAGAAAGGCAGTTTTACATGCCTCATTCCCATTGTGCAGAAATAAGCTTCCAGTGCATTCAAAATCTGTTCTTACTTCAAGAAGGATTCCACTGCAGCAGCATAATTACATAAAAAAAGACTATATTTTTTTTACATTCTAAAAACATTTGTGTAGAGAGAGGAGGGATTTGTAGACTGATTGACTCTTGCCCCTTCCCTGCATATGCTCACTAAAAGGCAGTTGCAAGTAAATATGCAAGCCTTGCTTGTACTGCACTGTACCCATCCACTTATGCCTCAAACAGGGAGTACTAATGTAATACCAGTACTTGGTACAATGAGATATCAACATCTTCTACAATTAATGGTTTGTAACATCTTAGACCTATAGAACAAACTTACTTAGATGCTGTTCTTTCTCAGGTGACCGCCTCTGACTCTTTTTGAACATCTTGGGCTTGTAATAGTGAGACAGAAAAGTGATGTAAAGGTAGAAAAGGCGGAGATGGTGCCCAAATCATTTTAAAGTCTTATACATTGGTTCAGTTTTTTGTCTTGCTAAGGGAACCAGGAAAAGGTACAAGTGCAATACTGAGGCATGACCAGAGCATCTGAATTCCTTCTGGTCATTACAGTTTGTAATAATAATCAATTGTACTAAATTTCATTGCATATCAATATTTATAATGAATTTGTTCATGTATACTGTATTCATTTAGAAAAGGTTTTAAAATGTATAAAGGACTAATTTTTCCCTTGTCACCAAACAGTTTTTATAACTTTTATTGTTCTTAATATTTGAAGGCTACCATGTATTTATACATCCTATATTGCTTTGGTTGTGGCAGAGTTAGAGCCTCATTCAGTTGCTCCGTTTTTGAGATCTGGGCTTGCCAGTGGATGTTGCAAGTTATTTTGCAATTCAATTGGCGTCAGTTTGCGGGTCCGATTGAGTTACGGTCTCCGAGCTGCAATTCATTGCAATCTGTACAATTGCAAGTTAATGCCATCCAAGCATTTGATCTTTCACTGTCGGGAGGGTAAAATTACAAATTGCTATTCAATTGCTCCGATTCTCCCTTGCTAACCACTCCGTCAAGGTACCAAGGAGGTCTCGCAAAGGGCTTAATGACATAATGTACTTTCATAATGAGTGAAAGTGATGTTAAGTCTTTGAATTAATAGCACACCATTCTCCAATACTTTATTTCATGTTTTATTTTCGGGTTGTATCGATCACGGCAATCAATGTGAAGTCCTACGGGTTTCAACCTGCAAGCCGGTAGTACTTTGAAATCCAACCTCCTTTTCTTTTCCTACGGGCTTGGAGGTTGAAGCCAGTAGGACATGGAAGAAATTAAGGTTGGATTTCAAAGTCCAACGGCCTTCACTTACGAGTTACGGGCTTGGAGGTTGTCATGATGACGATCTCTGTCTCCATTGGCTGTTTCTGCATCGAGAGTTACGGGCTTGCTCCCAAGCCTGCAAATGCAATGGTTTCTGATCTTCGCTATAAGTCCCTAACTTGAATAGCATTGCAAAAGTAGAGCAACGGGAGCCCGCAACTCAATAACAAGCATTTGAATTGAATGAGCCTCTGATATAATTGAGTTTGAGGTATCAGTGCCCATTAAAAAGTTTTTTATAGTCATCGTTAGGAACTGGTAGCTTGAATAAATTGATTTGTGTTTAACCTTTTCACTCACACACCTATGTTAAGAGGACACCTCTAGGGTGTTCATCACAACTCTAAAATATGTAAACATACTGGAATCAATGCTTGGTATAATTTGCTTTTGTCTGATACCATGAAAGTAACATAAAAATTATTTGCCCTGCCTATAGAAAAATAACTTTCTTTCCAAAGGATCAGCCCTTTGTCTTCTTTGAGAATCAGTTATCGATATGATAGATATAGAGATGACAAACGAAGAGCTTTATAATGCCGTCTTATTCCTAGGAAATCCATCTATTTCACAGCCTAGAATCTATAACTAATGTTGATGACTTTCTGTGTTTACACTTAGTGGAAATATATACAACGCTTAGTAAATGAGTCACTAAGCCTGCAATGCCAAATGTTCACATAAGAAACAGACAATTTAGAGCCCCTGTGAATCTGGGTAACGTGTATGAATTGTCCCTTACATTGTCTACTATCCATTGCTGATTTTTTTTTTTTACCATGCACCACTAACTTCTTAATATATGATTAACCTATATTATTTGTTGTTTTACTATTCACTTAGGAGACATTTATTATCTTTTGTTTATAATGCACCAACATATTCTGTAGTGGTAGGCATCATTGTTTCTTGTGTACCTATTTGAATACTGTTTAATCAAGAGGATCTCTTGTTTCATATGAACCCCTTCTATAATCATAATAACGCTTTGGACAGAACAGAATTCACTATAAAAAAATCTAAGTGTGAAACTGATTGTATTAATTTCAACACAATTAATCAAGCTCTTATTTGTAAATGAGTAATCGCTTTGGTGAATTAATTTCCATATACAACATTAGACATGGCCACATTAGAGATTAAAAGTGTTTGAAAAAAAACTGTCAGACCTCTAGGGCTATCCGTGTTTAGTCTCTTCAAAATGTGTCACATTAACATGTAATTAATAAATTAACCTAGCACCAGTTAGCACTAAAGCAATTCAGTAGCTTTTCAGGTATTGCCAAGATTACCTGGCTGGCCAACCTCTCGAAGGGACAAAACTTGGACAAACATGGACATTTCCAGTGATCTTGTGCCATGCCGAACACAAAATTTCAAAGCAGCATGAAAAATAATGATACCGTTTAATCTGTAGGATTATATTTCATTACTAAAATGTTGGTTATAGGTTTATTTATAAGCCAAAAACACAAACCATGTAAACTCAATGCTGCAATGTTTTCACATTGGGAAATGTACAGTACGTAATTAGCTCCAAATAGGGAAGTTAAATAAGAACTTTGTTTGATTCTGTTAAGCATTTTATTTGTGTTCAAATCCAATAACATGATACAATTACAGCAAGGATATGAAGACAGTTGCTGGGGACTCTGGTGTTGGATAAGAAAAAACCTTGCAAAGCCAGTATACCCATTCTATTTACCTTTAAGTTTAAAAGACTACTGTAGATCAAGAAAAAAGGCACTTGTTTGTTAAAAACTAATAACATTAACAGTTGTATAAATTATAAACACAAAAACATATCTATTGTTTAAGATTCTGTTTATTAGTAGGGGAAGCTTTAACCCTTTCAATGTTTCCCATTTTCCATTCAGCCTCTCGGTTGGATACATTTATGACTGTGCTCTGTGTAGATAATAATCTATTTTATTGCTATTACTTAATCAATCAAATCCATGTGTTTCTAATGATACTGATTTGGGACATCAACATATATAAAATGTACATAACAATAATATTTTTGTAAATAGATCACCTGTTGTAAGTCATGTGGGTTTCCTGATTTGTATTAACTTCTTGTATACTGAGGTCTATGTTACCAGTGAAGTTGTTATGAGTTAGGTGACGGTATATTATTACAATAATTGCGGTCCAATATGTATTATGACTCGTACATATTAATTACAAAAATGTTATTTTATGTCATATTTGTGTCTGTGGAATTGTTAAGAATTGATTTCTAATGCATGCACATGCTTTTCCATGCTTTTTAGTACTGTGTTGTCTCTTTAACTGCTTCTACTGGGTCACAGCAATGATTTTTATGTTCCCAATATGTATAATGATTTAGACATATTGATTAAAAATATTTCTAAATTGTATCTTAGTGCCTATGGGACTGTTCAGCATTATTTTGTTATACAGTTACATGCTTTCCATGCTCTTTTAGCACAGACCTGTTTCTTTAACAACCTGTTTCTTTAACTGCCTTAGCAGGTCTCAGCAAGGATTTTAAAAGCATTTGTTGTAGCTTTTCTGTGCACATAAATATTTTTTGACTTAAGGCCTCATTCAATTGAGAAATTGTAGCTTACGGGAGCCCGTAATGTAGGCTGTAAACTCATTTGCTATTCAATTGTCATCTTTTTGCAAGCCGCAAATGATCTACAGGTTACTGGCTGAAAATCCCTGCGGTTGTTACAACCGTAATTTACAACTGATCTAAGCTTTTGATCTTTCAAGAACACAAGAGTTCGCTATTCAATTGCTACAATTCCTGAAGTCTGCAAATACTTTCACACCTGTTTATGTCAAATGTAGAAGAAAATCCAACGGGTACCAGATAGGAATCCCCTTTGTTCGTAGCACTTTAAATGTAATTAAAAAATCAATACTGCACTTTAAAAGACATGGAAAGTGATCACAGACATCAGAATTTATTGCACAACAGTCTCAAGCTTTTAAATGTGCAATAAAAAAATATTTTTTTTTATGTGTCATTTTGGTTTAATATCAATCTCGCTAATCAATGAGTTAATACATATCAAGCCACCCACATGGACTAGAACATTTTCTTCATTCATTTTTATTATTTTTTACATTGCAGGATTAGGGATCTGATCACATTTTGGACCCCTAAAAGCTAATTGATTGACATGTAACCTCCATGTTTTAATGACCTAATGATGACGCTCTCATTTTCTATTTGCTGTTTCTAAATGGGTAGGTACGGCTTTGCTTAATTGATCATGTTCCCGCTCTGAAATGCTGCATACTATTGCCTGATTTATGGTCTTGGATTTTGGCCCGTAACTTGCAGGCTTGTTCAATTGAATCACTCCTTAATTGTAGCAGAGTTCAAGCCTGCAGCAAGCCCGTAGTCACATGGCCTGTATACCGTGAGTTGCGGCCTTGAAATTGAATGAGGCCTTTAGGGAAAATCTTTGAAAAATCAACTTGTAATATTATGGATATTTCAAAATCAATAAGAGAGCATCTCATAAGTAAACTTACTGACCACTTTTTAGTGGTGTAAATTTATGAAACAGGGAAATGAATTGGGCCAATAGTTACTCACATCCTCAAACGATAACATATAAATGTTCAAAAGCATGTTCCACTTTTTCCCTTAACATTGCTTTAAATGAGAATAGCTACAAAACAAAAATCAAAAAAGTTTAAATAAAATATTCGTTAATGAGAAAAATAATGACTGCAATGAAAACATTTTAATTAAAATATGTAGCTTTGAAGTTAAAATGTTTAAAAATAGATACTGTGCTAGCTAGATGAAGTTGTGTTCCTATTTATAGGAACTCATTTCTACAGATGTTTTTCCTTGCAAAATTAGAATCTTAAAAAACTGCAAAAATCTACCTAGCTAAAATGTGAATCCAAAAGATTTGCTAAACATTGCTATAATTGAGATGTGAAGGCTGCTATGGCTACATATTATGGATAAAAATGCTGTTGCAAACTTTCACTGATCCTACGAAGCAGTACTGCCCACGGGGTCATTCTTAGCCCAGATGGGTTACTCCATTAATTCTGATTGAGTCACTGGGTCTCAAGCAAATAGATTTTGGAATCCTGATGGTTGGCAGCCCTATAGGGTCAAGTTTCCAAGCACTGAGCTAGATACTCAAGTTGTAAACAGAATCATTAAGGTCAAAGCCTGCAAAAATGAATTGCAACTTCTCCCTGATTACTATGAATTATGAGATTACAGACCAATGCATTTTAGAAAGAAGAGACTAGCGCACTTCTTACCCAGCCATGTGGGTTTCCTATGATGGTGGCTTGACACATTACTACCTTATATAGGTAATTTATATATTGTGGAACCTTTAGGCTAGTCAATGCTCCTATATTCATCCAAAAATCCAATCTCACATTTAAAACAACACCATACAAAACAGACCACATTAGACAATTGAGTGCAAGAGAATTGTCGGAAAAGGGACAACAAATAATTACTTTGCTTTTCTTCAGCTTCTGACGTCATCACTCTTTGGTAAAGGTAAAATTCTGGTTATTTTCTTATTTATTTATGTACAGTATGTATCAGGTTCAGGGCTTGGAATGTATTACTTCAGTTTTAGTTAATCTCTGTAGAAAAATTGATTCTATATTCATCTAAATCAGTAGCCATCCATCATTCAGAAACAGATTAATGATGAATATAGAGAATCATTTTCCAAATGTTGCAGCCCTCCTACTAAAGGCTTGTATTCTCCTGAATCCTAAGGATACCAGAATCTGCTGGTTGCTCCGGTCATCTGGTGTAAGATGGGAGTCATAGTGGCACTTCTTACAGTCTAACAAGCAGCAAGCTCTCCAGTGCTAGTCTGACTTTTCCAGTTCCATCACAATACAGTCCCACTTTTATATATGCAGTGCCATGTAGAGAGTCGGTTAGTTATTAAAGTTTGCTCTGCTGATAGAAAGATATAGATAAACATGTTTTTTATTTCTCTGCCAAGCCTGCTTTTTGACTCCTGTGTTCCTGTGGTCCTGAGCCAGTTCCTGCCCTGGAGAAGCCAGAAGTGCTGAGATTACCAGAACCCAGACCATCCAGGGGTACTCCTGTAACAGTAAGCAGAAGGTTAGGGGGTGAACTTTGTCCCCCTCACCCTAGATCATAACACGCAGATAAGGAAGAAAGAAGAGTAAAAAAGATAAATAATAATAAATAAACAAACAAAAATAGATACAAATATTCAAAAAGATAATAAACTGAATGAGTTTAAATAATAGTAACCATTATGATTACCCATTTTACTTTTATTAATAGTATAGTAGCTAGAAATGTGTGTCTGAAGTATTTTCACAATGATCAGGTTTCTTTTGCACTTTAAACTGTGCTAAACCTGGTATTTTCGTAAACAACAGTTGACATAGTGAATATACATAACATAACTAAACATCAGACACACAGCTTATTTTATATATATATATATATATATATATATATATATATATCCCCTTTTGTATCACTACCTTGTTGTGTTGAAGGGACTTGAATGAAGCTGTGAGCTATACTATGTATATTATGTATGGCCAGGTCATAGCAGAGAGTCAGATAAATCATGGTCCACTGGAGTAGGAACTGGCCACCCACTCCGCTATCTTTGCCAAGAAAACCTTATGGATAAGTACGACCAGGGACAGAACAATAGATGTGCCTGGCATGCTGCTACCCTTCACACAGAGCCAGACATGACTGAACAACTAAACAACAACAATATATATTTGCATGTCCCTGCCCAGGTTCCCAGAGTGCACTGCAATAACTGTATTTCTCTAAATTCTAAGTATAAAATATGTTTTTTTAGCTTATTATAGACATTTAAATGTGAACACAAACTATTTATTTAGTGTACAGAGGGCAGCTTCAATTGCATTTGTGTCCAACATAGATTAAATTACTGTGGTCGTAAGCTACCTCCCCACAAAATGCTACACAAGCTAGGAACTGGCCCCATGCTGATGAGAGGCAGTAACTTTGAAACAGCTGTCTGTGGGTAGGTCTTCTGGCTTATGCATAATCCATCATGGGCTTTGCTTAAAGCTGTGTAACAGCAGGCATATGCTTAATAGTAGCCATGTTTGAAATGGATAAAAGAGTGAAGCCTTTGTGGCCGCATTTGCTTGCCCCTGCCCGCCCAGGTTCCCAGAATGCAGTGCAACAATTGTATTTCTCTGAATTCTATGCATGAAATACATTTTTTTACGTATCTTAAACATTTTAATGTGAACACAAATGGATATCACACATATAAATGAAAATAATTGCAACTAGCATTGGTATAGAAGTACATTATTATTATTATTATTATCGTTTATTTGTACATGTACAAATTAACTGAAAGATCAGTGAGATTATAAAAGGGACACTATTAATGCATACTGCCTAGGTGCAAGACTTTGTGGGACTATTGGACTATGGGGGGCCCTGGATTAACATGGACAATTGCTATTCTTTCTTCCTTCTCTCCCCTGACACTGTCCTCCCAGCCTGGACACTTGAACTGTGACAGCTACATTCTAATTGTGTGAACTGTGGGATGAGGAGCCAGATTGCTCATGTAGGGTACCAAAGTATGGGGGTGATCAGAATTATTGTATTATTGTGTAAATTTATTGATGTGAAGATGGAATCCAGACATGTATGGTATTTAAATGCTGCATTTTTCAGGGAGTTTAATAGGGTGTATTACACCTTGGGTAAAGGATTCCAAATGATGCGGTTGCCTGTTTGTGGGGACAGGAGTTGGCCAGCAGAGTAGTGGAGGGAGCTGCTTACCAACTTTTATCTGTGTACAATGTTTACAGTATCACCCCCCCCCCCCCCCCCACGGGGAAGACTACCTGAGCAAAGAGGAACCCTTCATCCCCAATATAGGATGCCTAACTAGAGACAAATGCCCCTCTGCCAAGTACAGGAAAGTATGGACCTGGGGTCATCCTTATTATTTGGGATTATTTCTTCAGAACCTGCATGGTAACATTTGCTGGGTGGCTACCGGTTCCTGATTCTGCTTTGCTCGGCACTTTGGTGGCTGTAAGCTGGATTGGTTCTGTTCCTGCTATCAGGGATTCAGAAAGAACCAGATGGTCCTAGGTTCTTATAAAGCTCAACACAAAAAACTTACTTATTTTTAAAATGTTAATTTTTATTGTGTGTGCTCCATCAATATATTCCTCTGCTGCTTCAGAGTCACTTTAGGAGGCTTCTATGTAAATCACGGGGTGGGGTATGTTAGTGTACAGTATGTACAGTGTCTCTCCAGGCTCTTTGAGTGAGCCCACAAGCAGCCCTGAGCACAGCCATGCACACCCCACCAATTGCCTAGAAGACTCCTATAGTGACTCAGAAGCAAAGGAAGACATGTGAAGTTTGATCATAGCTGGGAATGGAGTTACCAGGAATAAAACTAAAACATTTTAAAAATAATTAAGTTTTAAAATGTTTTTTTTTAAATAGTACGCTCCATTCTGATAGCTCCTGTTGTTAGGCCATTACACTGATCCTGTATCTAGTTCCAGTATGGGCACTACCAGTTTACATAAAATCATCATAAGACATTGGAGAGAATTTACTAAACATCTCAAGTGACTGAGATAAGGTAAGAAGGGCTATTCCCCATAGTAAATATAGGGAACACATCTAAGCCCTTTGAAATATGTCTTAATGTATCCAGTAGGACTGTTGCTTGTTTCAGGAACGCAAACACCTTATTTAGAAAGACTGAATATTTAACATGGTTAATTTTGATTAAGAGATGGAATACTTAATAAGTATGGCTAAAAAAACTATTTAAAAACATGGGATATGTAATTTTTAAATTAAAAAAATCACTAACTAAAGACAAAACAAATATTTAAAAAAACAAAAATTTTAATAAAAAATATAGAGAGTGATTTAAAAAATAAATAAATGCCAGAACCTTTGAAACAACCTGTTAAGAACTACTTTTTAATTAAAAGATGTCTTTGGTTACTTTATTAGTTTACATCCCATGTCCAGAAGGAACAGAAAAAGAGTATATTAAAACCATCCATCTTACAGGTAAACAAAGCGACAACAGGTGTGTGTTTCAGTGAGATAAGGGATGCCCCAGTGGTCCAGAATAGTTCTATCTAACGAAAGCACATTTATTAAGGAATGTTTGTTGATAATAAAACTGTTCCAATTCTAATGCTTTATTCCCCTCAAAAATAAAAGCAAATAGGTGCATTTCCAGCCTGATATGCTTTTGACATTATTATTAGCTTATCAATTATGTAAAGGATTTAAAATACTTTCTAATGCTTATTTAAAGGGGCATAATCATAATTTTTTTGTATTATGTAAAATGTATTGGGTTTTGTCAATATAACAAGATAGAGAAATTAAAAATGATACGATTAACATGTAAAAAACGTTCACAGACAATATTTTTTAAAGGACCACTCTAATGCAGTAACAAGAAGAGTGCTCTCTAGGGTCATGATTTAGGTTTAATACTATGTAAATACAGACAAGTCAATTAGATGCCCCATGGACTGTTTAACCCTTTATGTGGTGAAATATTCAGTTTTGTGATTTTTATATATTGTGTGTGTGAGTGTATGTAATGTGTATGTGGAGGGGGAATATATATAACATGTTTTATTAACTTTGTTATACATACAAATCAAATGTAACAATCTTTAATACATAAACATGATAACAATTAAAGAATTATAAAATTTTGCTTTGCATTACATGACATTTTATTTATTTATAAAGTCATGCCTCAATCCCAATATCATATATGAATCAATTTACCCAATTATTTACATCATCGTCTGTGGATTGTAGTTTATTTAATATTTTAAACAATAAATAAAAAAATACATTAACAGCCTTATTCAATTGCGATTCAACCAATTGAATAGGGCTGTTTAGAAGCACATATCATATTTTTTTACAGACGTTTTTAGTTAGTGAAGACTTTGCTTTTGGATAAAAGTTCACTAACTAAACACTTCTGTAAAAAAAATATGCTCTGTGCTTATATAGAGCCCTATTCAATTGGCCGAATCGCAATTTAATAAGGCTGTTTTTTTGGATTGCTACCTGTCGAGGTGAAGGGGCTTTTGGACTTCAATGAAACTGTGATCTAAACCATGTAGCGTCACCAAATATGGGCAGGTCATAGAAGAGAGGTTCGACAAATCGTCATCCACTAGAGAAGGAACTGGCAAACTACTCCTATATGTTTGCCAAGAAAACCTTATGAACAAAGACAACGAAACACAAGACATACCTGGTATGCTGAAGTCCATAGGGTAATGGAGAATTGGACACAATTGAACAAGTAAACAACAACAAATGGATATATCTTTTTTATATAGAAGCAATACTAATTTGAAAAAGTGAGGTGTTGCTTTTGAAAGCTTGTCATATGTTTGTCCTAAAAAATAGATATAACTATATACTGCAAAACTCTGTTATTCATCTATCTATCTATCTATCTATCTATCTATCTATCTATCTATATATATATATATATATATATATATATATATATATATATATATGTATATGGGCCCCTGGGTATTCTTGGGAGAGATTCAACCAGCTGGTGCCCTTGGAAGGCATGGGTTGTGTGGCACAAGGAGTCCCTTTCGGGGGAAATATTGCACCGTAAATGGATTTATGGATGGTTACAAATGGATATATGGACTGTTACCTTGATTATTTTCTGTGAGCAGGGTGGTCGTAATTGTGGTAATCCCTGGATGTATGAGTGAGGGTTGCCCTCTTGGCATATGTGGGTTTTTAGTAATTATTGTTGCATTGATGACATGAGTAATTATAACTGTGTGATATGGTTAACTCAGAATGTACTGTCAATGACACTAGTATATTTGGTCTTTAGTGGTTCGGTTCCCCCCCAGGAATACAATAAAGCATACGGCCCACATTTTCGGAGAGCAGGGTCTGAGTTCTGGGGTACAGGGTTACAGGGCTCAGAAAATGCCAATTTGGGAGCTTGATATAGGCTTGCAATCTCTGACCACAGGTGTGTTTTCATGTCAGTGGGGGCCAGGATACATACAGCCCTATTAAATTTCCCCAAGGTGTAAAGCCGCAAGACTTACAGCTATTAAATTGGCCTCTTAACGCTACCTGCAATTGATCTGCGGGTTACAGGAGAAAAAACCCTATAGGCTGTCGACATCTGAACTCCGTTGCCGCAAAACCTTTGATCTGTCAAGCCTGTAACTGTTACGTTCCAAAATCAATATTAAATCGATATGAGTACCAGAATGAATTTTTTCTCTCGCTTAGGGGATTTTCAAGTGGCTAAAGTCTGGAAATTGGACTTAAATGTACTTGTAACCTCACTTCCAGACGCCCTTGCTGTGTGTGATGTTTTTTTTTTGTATTTTGTGTGGTTTTCGTGTTGTGTTTTTCGATGTGCCCGGTTCTGCAGTCAAGTTCGTATTTTTTGCGGCTCATATTTTTTTCTATGTAAGCCGCGGTTTCTTTTTTTTTGTTACGGGCCATATATTTTTTCATGCAATTTTTGCAAAGTGCTACCGGTCTCGCAGTGTGAATTGTGTATTTGAGTTTTCTGTTGATGTGTAGTCCCGCGGGTCGTAAGTATGATGGTAAAGTCGTAGGGTCGTAGGGACGAGTGGCTACTGCGCTCATCTCCACCAGCGCAGTGAGCGCCTTCGGCGCTTCCTGCCTAAGTGCTACGGGGTCATAGGGATTAGCGCCTATGCCGCTCATCTCCACCAGCCCAGTGAGCGCCTTTGGCGCTCCCTGCCAAAGTCGTACGGGGTCGCAGGGATGAGCGCCTATGGAGCTCATCTCCACCAGCACAAGGAGCGCCTTCGCTGCCCTCGCTTTGTGAGGTCCGTGGTTGCAGCCACAACTGCGGCCTTAGCGAGGGCCACAGTTGCTGCGGGCTTGCTTTGTGTAATGTCATAGTCTAGAATAAGCAGGATGCATAGCACCTACCAGGGTCCCATGTCCTCAATACACTGCTGCAACCAGAATGATGAAAAAAAAGGATCATCAGAAATCACTCCATTTAATTTAAGACACCATTTATGTTCATAGCACTTACAATTTGTCTATATCTGCTCAATGAAACAGATGATTCAACCTCTAGACTATGTAATCCAATCCAGTTTCACACATACAGTGTGGTGACAAAACAAAAATAGGAAAATATAGGATTCAGTCATCAGGTTGTGCCTCCTCCCTATTGCGCCTGGCCAGGCTGCGCATTACCTCTGCATGATTGATGGAGATGCATGAGGGCCAGTATCTCCACCTGTGCAGGCTGGCCTGATGTTGGGGATCGAGGCCCCTGGGTCGTGACCTGGTGAGGAGGTGGCGGTGTGTGAGTGGGGAGGGCCCGGTGCCTGGGTGGAGCCCGGTGCCTTGGTGATGTAAGGGCGCCGGTGTTGTTAAACCTGGAGGTGGCAGCTAGTCTAGAGCACAGCTGTGGGGGGGGGGTTGGCTGCTGTCATCACTCCGCTTCTCTCCTCCTCCCCTTCTCTTCCACCCCCTGCTCCTGCTTGCTCCTCCACTTCCTGCTGAGATGGAGCCGACGCCCCCACCTCTGGCTTGCCACAGGACCCAGGCCTCCTTGATGCTGAAAGATGGAAAAGTAAGGTATATGTCATTAGTATGATGAATAATACATTGTTTTGTGTGCATTCCTAACTATCTGACATCTAGGCTGGGTCATGCTGGGCCACCAGGTCTGAATCTCCAGCAGTGGGCACCTGGCTCAGAAGGTCCTTGGCAACACTCTCCCACTTATTATAGCACACAGTCACTTGCTTGTCCTCTTTGGCCATCATCCTCCTTACCTTGGCCCTGATATCATCAAAACGGTGCTTGACGGAACATCACATCCCGTGGCGCTGTGCCTACTACCGTAACCTCAGCTGCTACCTCCTTTCATGCCTGGCCTGACTTCCCTTCCCCTGCAAGGATCATGGAGCGGCCATGCATAGCACCAAGGAGGACCGCATTCTCCTGGTGCTTGTAATTGTGGACCCTGTTCTTGCCCTTAGCCTATTGCTCTCCCAACTGTGGACGGGGATCCTTACCTCCCTAACCTGTCCCCGAGGCTTGTCCCCACCCCGAACTACCCCCCTCTGGGATCAGGCTCCTCCCCCTCTGTCCCTCTTCTAGGTGTTCCTGGTGCTAGGGCCACCCTGCCACCAGCCACCTCCTCCTCTACACTCTCCTTCTCATCATACTCCTCCCCTGCTCCTCCTCCTCCACCTGCTCCTCCTCCTGCTCCTTTCCCTCCTCCGACTGCTCCTACCCCTCCTCCTCCTCCCCACCACTCCTCTCCTCCTCTCCACCACTACTCCCCAGGACCACCTCTCTCTCCTCTCTCTCCTCCTCGTCTCTCCTCTTCAACTCCTCCCCACCTCTCCACTCCTCTGCCCTCCTCTCTCCTCCCTCCATTTCAATCCCAAAAATAATAGAACGAAAAATAAAAAGTGTTACTGTAAATATATGAAGGAAAAAAAAATGTGTGTATTACATGTAAATAATAACTGTGTGGGGGATGGGATGGGTGTGTTTATGGATTGATATCTCGAATGGGACACGTCAAGGTTGTCCCCTTTCCCCTGCTATTTTTGCCATGTTCATTGAACCTTTAATAATACTGATTGGGAAGGAGAAGGAGGTGCAAGGGATAAAGGTCGGATCTATGGAACATAAAATATCTGCTTTTGCGAATGACATTCTTGTAGCACTAGAAGATCCGTTAGCTTCCCTCGGATCTTTGTTCCAACTGATAGAGGACTGTAGTAAAATATCAAATTTTAAGCTAAATATTAGCAAATCAGAAGCCATGCCCATTAATATTTCTTATGAAATGTTACTTAAATTAAAACATCGATTCCCTCTCATATGGCAAAACTCTCTGAAACACTTGGGAATAATATTGGAAACAAATTTGAAGCAGACAATAATAACTAATTATAAAAAAGTGTATAAAAATGTTATAGCAAAAATCAATGCATGATCAGGCTTAAATATATCTTGGTCTGGCAGACTTATTGCCATAAAAATGGTAATATTACCAAAAATTACCTATATTGCTAATAAAATTGATAATTTTATTCATAAAGGGGAAAAAATAAGAATAAAAAAATCGAGAATGGGAGGGAAATTTAAACATGGTGGCTTGGCTTATCCATTACTTACCAGGAAGCTATACTAGCGGCAAATATGTTGGAATGGTTAGAACCCACAAATGTTAAAAATTGGGTCCAAATTGAACAAGAGCTAACAGGTTTAAATAATATTAAAATTCTCTTATTTCAAAAAAAGATTAACCTTAAATATATGAAACAGGGTGAAACTATGGTTAGAAGAAATGGGAATATATGGAACAAATTGAATGTTAAATATAATTTGATTCCGTTTCCTTCGCCCATTTCCCCGTTATTAGATCTAGCAACATATATTGAATATCCGACTTTAGGGAGGATAACTAATGCAGGTTTTAACCTACTGCTCGAACTGTTTCCTGGAAATACATTTTCATTGGAGAATATAAAAATAAAAGCCCCTCAACTAAAGATCTCATGGTTAGAATTTCTTACGTTGGAAAAAGTTCTCAAAAAGTCAGAGTTTTATTTGACTAGATCAAGAGATTTAACTCAACTTGAAAAATTGATTATGGCAGAATTTAAACTCATCCTATTTCAAAATGTTATGATATCATCAGAAGGCCACACATGGAGTATAAGTCCAAGTGCATGCAGGACTGGGAGGGTGAATTGGAGTATAATTGAACCATAGAAGATTTGCATAGATCATATGCAATTACGGATAGATTTGTTAAAAATCCCTCCTATAGAGAACTCCATTTTAAAATCTGCAATAGGTGGCAGTATACGCCGGTTAGGATGGCAATGATTAGTGGGTTAGACCATGAGAAATATTGTTGTCGCAAGTGTAGCCGGACAGGTTCTTCCCTGCATATTTGGTGGCAATGCCCATATATCCAAAGATTCTGGGCAGAGGTTTTTGCCGAGCTGACTAAGATATGTGAGGTAGAGTTAAGTCCACACCCAGAAATAATTTTATTCCATATTTTTCCTCCGCTGCCTTTAAAAGTTAAAGCCCTTATGTTGCAGATTTTGATGGTAGTAAAATCATTGATAGCCTCCAAGTGGAAGCAGAAATATGTCCCGTCTTGGAATGAGGTTAAAACGAAAGTGGATAAAAATCGTCTGCTAGAATTAAACTTTACCGACTTGGGGGTGATAAAAAAAGTAGTCTATCCTGGTCCCTATGGGATAAGTATTTCTATAATACGTAATTAAGGAAGCCACTGATCTGACCTAGGACGTTCTGGCCACCTCTCCCGGGCCCATTCTCCCGATTTCCCTGACCGAGCCCCCACTGGACCCGAAGCCATGAATGGAAGAAGTGTGAATGGAAGTGTGTTTAGTTTGAATTTATATTTTAGAATAGTAGTTCGCAATATCATTGTGATGCCGTTAGGACACTATTGTAGATCAATTTATTGAATGAACTTAATGGTGCAAAGGACCAAAAGGAGATGGAAGGCCTTAGTAAGATGGAAATAAAAGAAGGGTAAAAGAAGAGGGAAAGGAAAAGGAAGTAAAAGACAGAATGATAACAATAACTTTGTCTAACTAGAACGATCCCATGTACTGTACTTTTGTGCTTCTTCATGTAACATTTCTCGTTGTTAACTTTAAAATGTAAAGAAAAGGGGAGAGGCACATGGTTTCAGTATATGGTTTTATTTCCTTTACCCAACTGATAAGTTGTACAGTTTATTTTGTCTGGTATATTGTTCTTCTCCTCCTGTTTGATGTGCAAATTTCCCAACGGATGACTAGATGATATGTTTGCTTTTGAAGGGTATGTAATTTATACTTTTCTAAAATAATAAAAAAAAAAAAAAAAGTATTACGTGTAAAATTGTAAATAGTAGAAGATAAATGAACAAAACCGCAAATTACTGCTCTCAAAATACTCCTGCTCTCTCTCTCTCTCTCAAAAACCTCCAACTCTGGAACCTACGTGCTACTTCAGAAGAAAATACAACACAATCAATGCTAGTAAGGTACCTGGTGGGTCCCTAGGGAAGCTGTCAGGCCATGATTGACAGGTGGGCAAAGTTGCTAGGAGAAGGCGCTTGGGCTTGGCCAAAGGGGATGTTTGCTAAGTGGTGATGAGTGATGGATGTGGATAAATATGCTGTATTTGTGACTAATAAACAGTGTGATCATGCATAATTACGTGTGGGTTCATTATTGAGGGAAGGGTTAATTCTTATCATTGGGATTCAAAATTGTACAGAAGAGTTATAGTCAGTAACTCTGCTACTCTGGCTAGTTTTTCCTGTGGTCATCCTGACGGTCCAATACCAGTCTGGTTCCATCTCTGCTAGCAGGGATAACAACAAGAACCACCATATACTGGGGGTGGGTCAGAACCAGTTTCTGAGCTAGCCCAACAGAATTAATGGTTATTTTTATATATATACATTATGCAAATGATTCTTAGGGCTCAGTCTCCCCAAGGGTGATAGTGGGCTCCATGCATGGATTCCTTGATCACTCTGCCCTAGGTAGTTCAGCTACACACTATTGATCAGGCCCAAATGATGCTGAACTGTATTTCTAGGCTTTGCTATTTTTCCTATTTCAGGGATAGATCATTATTGTGTGAGACCAGACTGATATAGTGTACGGTATTTCTTCCTATGAAGGGCACAAGTGAGCTAAAAGAGGCTACTCTCAGAGTTGGTTATGATGTCCATAGAGTTAACCTATTAAGGTTAGTTTGTTCTCTAAATGAGCACCTCTATTTTTTTTTTGTTGTTTATGCGAATTACCCTTAGGCCTTAGTCCTAAGAGTGATTGGGGGCTCCCGGTGTAGACTCCTTGCGAACTGTGCCTTGAAAAAGGTCATCTACAACCTACCGACGAGGCCTAACTAAGGCCGAAATATTCATCTGGGTTTGCTGTTTTCCTGTTCTGCGTCGAATTGCCTGGTATTTTGATGCTGGATACTCTATTGAGTGAAATCAGACTGCCATACTATAGGATACTTCTCCCTGTGAAGGGCACAAGTGAGCAAAATGAGGATTCTGTCAGAGTGAAATGTCATGTCCATAGAACTTATTAAGGTTAGCTCGTTCTCTGATTGAGCGCCTCTACTTTGGTTGTTGTATATTTACTAGTGATGTCGCGAACATCAAATTTTCGGTTCACGAACAGCGGACGCGAACTTCTATCAAATGTTCGCGAACGGGTGAACATTGGCAAACCCCATAGACTTCAATGGGCAGGCGAATTTCAAAACCCACAGGGACTCATTCTGGCCACAATAGTGATGGGAAAGTTGTTTCAAGGGGACTAACACCTAGACTGTGGCATGCAGGAGGGGGATCCATGGCAAAACTCCCACGGAAAATTACATGGTTGATGCAGAGTCTGGTTTTAAACCATAAAGGGCATAAATCACCTAACATTCCTAAATTGTTTGGAAATACATGCTTTAAAACAGCAGGTATGATGTTGTATCGATCAGGTAGTGTAAGGGTTACACCCGCTTCACAGTAAACGGCCAATATCCCCATTTAATGCACCGCAAACAACCGGTAATAGTCCCTTTGCACAACCGAAACTCCCCATTTGCACAAGGTTGGATACCAAGCTAGCCATGTCCCGTTCCTTGTCCTCACTGATGTCATTGAAGGTCTCCTGCTCCACCCAGCCACCAAGGGTCCCCGAAAGGTGACAACAAGCCCCCTGGGACACCTGCTGTGTTTGGTCTTCCACCTCCTCAAAGCCACCTTCCTCCTCTGTCTCCTCTTCTTCAGACTCCCAGAGTCTGGGAGCTTCCACTGCCCAGCATGGAAGATTATACACAGGTCAGAGTCTGGGGGCTTCCACTGCACAGCATGGAAGATTATACACAGGTCAGAGTCTGAGGGCTTCCACTGCCCAGCATGGAAGATTATACACAGGTCAGAGTCTGGGGGCTTCCACTGCCCAGCATGGAAGATTATAAACGTCAGAGTCTGGGGGCTTCCACTGCACAGCATGGAAGATTATACGCGTTGCCTCTGTCTGCGTTATTATAAGGTGTGTACTGTTAAGTAGTACTATTCATATCGGTTTAATCCCTGTTACGTCTACTATCAGGGGACGTGTATATGGCATGGATTTTTGGAAGCGGGAGATGGAAAAAGATGCTTGGTCGGTCCTCCCACTTCAAATTTGGGGCACTGCGCGTGCAATCTAAGGTGCCACCAGATATGAGTGTCACTCTGCACTGGCAAAAGTTGGCAGAGTAGATGCAATAGGCTTCACACACACGCCTGTAGGCAGGCAATTGCTATTCAATCTATTACAGTCAAAAAAGTGTTGTTTTATGCCACTGAGCACAATATAAGCTGTGAGCCTGACACAGGCAGGCAACTGAAATTAGATTACAGGAAAAAAATGGTTGTTTTCAATGTATGTTACACCACCAGGTATGAGTAGTGAAAATAAGCACAATATAAGCTGTTAGGTGTCACACACACATGCTGGCAGGCAGGCATAGATTACACAAAAAAAATTATAAAATAAAATAAATGATGTTCAAAGTTTCCTCAATGGTAAAGTATAGGGGCGAACTGAAAAGCGCATGTGTTCGCCGTTCGCGGCGGACGCAAACATGCGAAAATCGACGCGAATAGTTCTCCGGCGAACTGTTCGGGACATCACTAATAATCACCCATTTATTAGTTAATCATATTAGTACCAATTAAACAGCCAGTGGATGAATATATCTAACTAGCGACTTGCCCCTCAAAAAATGACGTTCAATAAAATTTGAAGCCATGGCAATGCTGTTTGGCACACAATGTTAAGCTTTTTATACTCTAAAAACCTTCGGCGCTCATTGCGAACCTCTCCTCGCCTGTCCTTTGGCTCCTCTCTAAAAAAAAAAAAAATACTAATTAATTAATTCATTGAATAATAAATTAATATAGTTTACCATTTTATAATTAATATATCCATCAATCAATAAGCTGAAGAGGTAACAATCTCTCTTTATTGTCCAGTGGGACTGTTGCTGGCCTGCAGAGATAGTGTTATGAATGTCCCAACTGTGCATTAGAAATAGGCTGCGTGCGTGAGGGAAAACTGTTGGTTTATTTGTGTAAAGCGCTACTTTAGATGCGTAATGTTGTTAGTGGCAAGTTAGGATTGTAAAATAGCGTTGTTTGTCTATGTGCTACGCGGTTCGTTAGCATTTGCCTTCCTTGTGTATTTTGTACCTCGTACGTTCCTGGGTGAAGTGGCTGTGTTTTGCGAGGTCCAGGGTCGTGTATCCTTGTTTTCATTTTTTTGGGCCAGCATTTTTTTCTCGCTTAGCCAATTTTCTCGCAGAAATTTGGCAAAATCGACTTAAATTCGCGTCCCCCATCACATATTTTTTTTTCTAAGTCCTGCGTACGTCAAGTGCTTGCAGCCTAAGGCAATCCCGCGTTTCCTAAGTGTTTGGAGGCTGTCCCACTCATCGCCCAAGTGCTGTGAGTTTTAGTGCCTTAACGGCGCGCCTCGCTAGTGCCTTAATGGCTCCCCTAAGTGCTCCGAATTAACGGCTCGCCTCGCAAGCGTGGCGACGTCTCGTAGTTATAATATGTGGTAGGTAGGTCACTGAAGTTCTCTTTGAGCTTTGTGTGCTTAATAAAAAATATAGAGTAAAAATAAGAGGGGAAAAGAAGACAGAAAACGATATGACATTATAACTATGTAAATGAGTAACATAATTCAGTGAGTGACAAATGATATGACTAGATCCAAAGATGGATGGATGGGAAGAGTCCAGCATTAAGTCAAAGCTTTGGTTACAGCAGTACTCATGGGAATTTTAAATAAAGTGTATTTGAGTTTGTTAGAGTAGCTTAGTAGAGACATTAAGTGAACCTTAACACTTTTGTACCCATAAAACTGCAACTAGGAAATGTTATTAAATCGTTAAAGAATTTGCCTATAGAACCAATGCCAACCAAATACAAACAACCAGTTTCCATATGGGATAATATAATGAAATTAAAACGTGTAAGCTTTCTCATTAATTGTTGCACAAATGACCCCCCTCACTTGCTCCCCTCTACCCCCCTTGCCCCACTGGCATCCTGCAAGCTACCTTGCATCCTGCTTGCACCCCTCTAGCCTCCTTGCACCCCACTTGCCACCCCACTGCCCCCTTGCACCTCTCGGTCCCCCTTACTCACCCCCACTTGGACCTCTCTGTCTCCCCTTGTGCTCTACTTGCACCCCTCAGACCCCCTTGTCTCCCTCTGTCCCCCTCTTGCCTCCCTCTCACCCCTTCTGTCCATCTTGCACCCTCTGTCCCCCTGCACCGTTCATGCCAAACTTCTGTCTCCCTTGCCTCCCTCTGAATCCCTTGCCTCTCTCTCGTCCCCCTTGGCTCCCTCTGTCTCCCTTGCCTCCCTATGTCTCCCTTGCCTCCCTCTGGCCCCCTTGCCTCCCTCTGGCCCCCTTGCCTCCCTCTGCCTCCCTTGCCTCCCTCTGGCCCCCTTCTGTCGCCTTTGCCTCCCTCTGTACCACCTTTGCCCCCATCTGCACCCAACAGACTCTCCATCCTACCTGCTATTTATTGGTGGTTCAGCGCAGCAATGCAGTCCCACCCCTGCCCGCACGTCCTCTCTGCAGCGTAGGTAATCCAAAATGACGTCCCAGTTACGTCCCTATGCTGCAGAGAGGATGCACTGGCAGGGGTGGGACTGCTTTGCTGCACTGAACCTCCAATGAATAGCAGGTAGGACGGAGATTCTGTTGGGTGCAGAGGGGGGCAAAGGGGGGACAGAGGGAGGCAAGGGAGACAGAGGGAGGCAAGGGAGACAAGGGGGCCTGAGGGGAACTAGGTGGCCCGGGGAAAAAACCCACATAAATAATTGACTGCACCGGGGCCCCTATTGACCTGGGCCCCCGTGCATTGCACCGCTTGCAACGGCAATACCTCTGCCCTTCAATATAATCTATTGTTTCATCTTCTGTTCTTCCTTCCTGATTTACACATATCCCATTACAATATACAATACTTTTCTTGCAGATCTACTTGCAACATTTGGAGATTCACTATCTTTCTAGCAGGGAGTTGTGTTCCATATCACAGGATGTGTTACTTGTCAGATATAAATTGGCACATATTGTACATTATACACACATTCAGGGTCTGTTGTCAAGGATAAGAAACATTACATCTGGAAAATGCAGATAAAGGTGAATCCTGCAGCTGAATCGTTTGAGAAACTTCCGGAAAGTCTTTCTTTTGCTTGAAATGTTCACTTCAGGTGGTATATTTATAATCCATACTCTTGGTTCAAACTGACTTCACAAAGTTATTTTTGCTTGGTGTTTATCACAAAAGAGCACAGACTATCATTGGCATTTCATAGCTATTTTACAGTTACAAGCTGGTTTCAGGAACAAAACCAATGTAAATGAATTCTACATGTAAGATAATGTAGTTACAACTGTAAAAAATAAATGCTTACACAGAGTTTTACGGAATTTTAATCACAGAGATATCTATGTGGAAAAGCAAATATATGCAAATAGTAACAGCAAGAGCTCTTAAAATAAACCGAATGATGCTTTAGGCAAAATTGATAATACATTATCTCTGCAGTGGGAGATGGATATGTTAGCAAAGGGATATTTCAAATAAAATGTTGTTACCTAAAGTCTAACTTATTATCGATTATGCATCTTATGCAAACTTTCCTTTTGTATCACTTGCCAAATCCTCTCCTAGGGCCTCTTTCAATTGCTACGTTTTTGGCATAAGTAGCCACAAGGAGAGGCCGCAAGCTACTTAGCTATTCAATTGGCTTTCGTTTGCGGCCTCCGATCGGGAACGAGCCTAGAGCTGCAGCTTACTTCCATCAAAGCCTTTGATCTTCTGCGGCCGCAAGAGTTGCGCCTGCAAGATATCCCTATTCGTTATTCAATTGTTATGATTCACCCTCCGTCAAGCCCGTATATGGCTAAATGCGAAGCACAGCTTACTTAAACCTAAGAGGTCCCGCAACGGTCTTAAAACGTAGCACTAATTAAGCCAATAAAAAAAGACATCCTGTACTTTAATTAGAAGTGAAAGTGATTTTTCGGTCTTAGAATTAATAGCACAATATTCCCACACTCTCAAATCACCATAAATAAATAATTAATTTCATGTTCAATTTTCGTGTTCTATCCATCATGTAAGTCCCGCGGGCTTGGAGCTTGTCAGACCCGCAACGGCTGCGGGATTAGTCTCCATCAAGTCGGTAAATGGCTAAAATCGAACCACAGGTTACTTGGGCCACGGAGGTGTCACAAAGAGCTTATGTACAAATCGTAGCACTAATTAAACAGATGATAAAGCCATCCTGTACTTTTATTACAGGGGAAAGTGATGTTTGGTCTTAGAATTAACAGCGCAACATTCTCAAGGTTGCAAATCGGCCAAAACAAATACTTTATTTCATGTTCAATTTCGTGTAACAACCATCATGTAATGTCCTACGGGCTTGGAGGTCATTCAAGCCCGTAGGACTTTGGATGGAAATTAAAAATGAAATCAAGTATTTGATTTTGGCGATGTTCAAGCTTGAGAATATTTTGCTATTAATTCTCATGTCCCCCATTGTGTACCCCATCATTTACTGTGCTTTACAGTGCTGGATTGTATATATATTTGCATTTACAATGCTTTGAGTTTGCGGCCTTTAACCTCCAAGCCTGTATGGGTTTGGACAACGATTTACTAACTTGGAGGTCATTTAAGCCCGTAGGGCTTTGGACGGAAATTAAACCTGAAATGAAATATTTGATTTTGGCAATGTGCAAGCTTGAGAATGCTTTGCTATTAATCCTTATGAACCCCCATTGTGTTCCCCCTTATTTTCCAGTGATTTACAGTGCTAGATTGAATTTATATTTGAATTTACTTTAGCTGAGTTTGCGGGCTTGAAACACGATTTATGGGCTTGCAGGAAATGCCTACGGACAGTAGCATGGTTTGCGATTAGCCGCAAAGGGGGCATTTTTTGGGCGCCGGCCAATTGAATAGCAGGGTAGAAATAGCGCTATGCAGGGCCGTAGACCGAGACCGTACAGAATCGCAGACTTGAATGTAAACTCTCAAGATCAAGGACCTCTTTATGGGTTCACCTGCGCTGTGTCTTTGGCCATAAGTTGTACCGGCATCTGTGCATGAGTATAGGTGTCTGATTTGCTTTTCCATGGGGGTCTTTAATTACATATGCATCATTGGGCTAAGCACAGTTACCAGTGCACTATTTGACAGTGCACTAAGTAAAATATTGAGGTCCCTACTGTGATCTTTGACTCCTGGATTCCATTGGCTTATTACTGGTCTACTCTACTGTCTGGCATCTGATCTTTGGCTTGCTATAACTACTTTTCACTCTGTTTCCCAACCTCTGGCCCCAATGCTAATCGCGCAGTGTAATTTGCAGCATGCCCATAAATTAAGCTTTTTTTCCCCTACGTTAAACGTTTATGTTAATATTTTCTCTCATTCCACATCTGTAAATTCTGCCTTATCTGCAAGAGATTTCAGTGTAGGAAGTACCCAAACCATGCTTTATGGATGAGAAACAACTCTAGGAACCAATAGAAAATGAGAACGCCATGATTATTATAATGAATGAGAACAAATGCTGTAACTGTGGCAAGGAACCATTATATATATATATATATATATATATATATATATATATATATATATTATTTTTTTATTTAGTTATCATTTTTTTACATTAAAAATATTGTGACAATTGTATTTATAGATTCAATATATATATATAAAAAGCTTATTTTGTGTTTTATTCATTATAAATATATATATATATATATATATATATATATATATATATATATATATATATAGACAATGCATTAGAGCATTTGTTCCTAGGCAACATTGTTTCATGACGTGTATTAACCCTTTTAATAATGTGTGGTTTGTTACCCTTGATGTTATATAATGAAACGGAAATAATAATATAAAATCATATTTTTTAATTACACCCATATTTATATTGGACTGTTAATGTTGAAATGTTATCAATGTCTATTGTTATTTTGCGCTGTACTGTCTCTTTAACTGCTGCTGTGGTTTTAAAACCATTTGTGAGTAGTCTATGGTTTCCGTAAAAATGTATTTCAGTTTATTGCAGTTACAGCACTGCCCTGATTTGCGTAAAGTATTATTAGCATAGGGTTTTGGTCTTAAAGGAGCAAATGTGCCATCATTTTCGGCTTTGTCTTGCCGCAGTCACTTGTATCAGTTCTCTCACAGTGTTTCCAGGATGGGTGATTAACATAGCTAGGGAGATTTACTTTGTTCTTAAACCTGCTGTAATTTTTGCAATATGGGAATTAGCATACGGGTCTATGTCTTGTTCTGACACCTTGATCTCAGTCACGCAACCTTTACAGCCTTATTAAATTGCGATTCTGCCAATTGAAAAGGGCTCTATTTAAGCACATAGCATATTTTTTTTACAGAAGTTTTTAGTTAGTGAAGACCTTGCTTTTGGATAGAAGTTCACTAACTAAAACTTCTGTAAAAAAATATGCTGAACCACAATTTAATAAAGCTGTTGGTTTCTAACTGGACTCTTCTGATTTCTGACACCCTAATCCCTGGATTGTCACCTGGTACTGGGTGTAGTGATAACTACTATCCTGACACATAAATACTATTGTGAGCCCAACTGACATGTAAATAGTGTTTCTTCCCATGAATACAGTAAATTTGTAAGATACTGATACTTTGTAGATAAAAATGATTAATAATGAAAGAAGAATGCTTCCATATAAATTATTTTGGTTATATGAGTGTGTATAAACGACATTTTCTTTCCATGTGTTTTAAATCACTAAACTTGATTAGGAAACCAAATAATATACAGCCTTTACATTTCTAACTTTAATATGGAAATATATTTTACTACAGTGAATCATTTTCTTTTTTCACCTGAATCAGTCTATTCATTTTTGAAGAGGGTGTGTCCTTGTAAACTAATAATATTTTCATTGATGCTAATTACAACACTGGCACTTGTAGATGCCACATTACCATTGTGGAGATACAAACTTCCTCTGCATTCAAAAGTATCCTTCCATCTTAGAAAGCTTATTTACAGAAACCAGAATGATCGATTGTACAGCAGCAGTAATACATATACAAGTTAAATAACATTAGAGGCTGCAAGAAATTATGATTTTAAGGACTAACAATTCAATGTAGCTTCAACTCTAGCGTTTTCAAAGTTCATTAGATATACTTCTGTCCACCGACATCAGGTGTCCAGTATGTGTAAACTAACAGCATATGTAAACAAACATTGACCTTTGGTATTTTGATCTGATAGTTAGCCTTTCTGATCCCCCCAAAAACAGAGATTCAACTCTATTGTTAATACAATACGATTAACTGATGAGCTCCTGTGGCACTGGGTCCATTGTCTTCAGTTCAGTCGCCTACGCTTTGAACATGCCTCGTTTCTGAAAACAATGGGACTCAATAAGTAAGGGGCTTTCCAGTAATTGAAGGCATTGATCTCTCATTAAGAAAATATATTAAGCTTGGTTATTGTGTGAATGAAGAAGGTAAAAGCATTCAATTGATAAGGCACTTGTTATTACCTTTAATTCTTATATTATACCTTATTAGGAACCTCCACAGTGTTATTTAAAATACCTAAGTTCAGTTATCTAAAAATTCCTCTCTAATAAGAGTTAATTGTAACTATAACTTGTATGTGCTGTGTTCCTTTAATATTCATGTGAGATCATTGGTCTGTATTCATTTGTAATTGAAAGGACATCATTGTAATATACTTTTTAATTGTGATGTATAATTAAATCTTCCTGGTGGGTGTTTCTTCATCTTGTGCAGTCATCCTCTTTGAACCAGACTATACAGCTATCATTCATCGAAGCCTGAAAGCTTCACAATTAGGGAATATGTGAAAAAGACCTGGATTTAATTTAGACATCTCAATGTTTTTAAAAATGAACTCTTTTTATTTTGTTTGAACCTAAACCATGTTAGTCCCTCACTAGGGTCCTGCAGGGAAAGGTTTAATGTGGTTACATTTTATTTTGTTTATTTTCTCCATGGCCTCTAACTCTAACTGTGGGAGTGGAGGTCCGGCTGGGCCAGGCATGGCTGTGGGAGGCGGCGGTGGTGGTGGCCCAGTGGGGAGGTGTTGAGGAGCATCTGGTATCCGTGGGGTTGTCCCTGTTGGTGGTGGGAGCCAGGATGTGACGGGGGTGGGAGGAGCTGGTGGTGGTGGTGGCATGAATCTATGAGTCTTTCCCAAAGGGGGGCTCGGGTGGTAAGTCAATCTGGGGAAGGAGGGGGCCAATGTGGCCAATTGCCACGGGTGTTGCTGACGGGCCAGCAAGTCTCTCACTGACACATGAATCGAGAGCCCTCCTCCTCCTCATATCCAAGACCCTCTGATCCTCTCCTAGTCTCTTCCAGATCCTGGGGGGCTGGCGGCACAATCCTCTACATCCGACTGTACTTTGTATGGTAGAGGGCTTCTCCCACTATAAGCTAAATGCATTTGTAATTAGTAATCTCAACCAAACAATAGTTTGAAATTATAGTGATAGCAAATTCCTCTTAAAAACAGAGAATTGCAAATACTTGCCACAAGTAGTGTATAAATTGGGCAATTTGCTTTAAGACTGAGTGCACCTATTAGTTATGGACAACAATGCCCCCAAAAATGGAACATACTGTAAATAACAATGCATCTAAAAAGTTTGTTTTAGTCCCTCTATTTTCACTGTTAATATGACAATTCTGTATTAAGTCCCCAGCATGTTATAAGCAGGATGTGTTGTCTGCAGATCCTTTTGTCTGTGGATTTGCTTCCTCAGCTTCAGATAGAACTTAAAGGCTATAACTCCCTGTCTTGTTCGATAACTTCCAGTAATTATAAGGAAGCCAGAGTTGTAAATTTATATAATTGACTGCTCTTTTGCTATAATATACAATCAGAGACAATCAATGCGTCTTACAATAAAGTCAAGAATTACAACTGTGTTTTATTTTATAGCTTTGGTTATATAGCCCTGAAATCCACCAGAGGGAGTGAAGGTAAACTCCAGTGGTCAGAATCCAAAGCCATAAAACATAGCCCCAGGCTTGGACTTTTTACAAACTTTACAACACAAAAGGCTGAATTCCCAGCAGCTGCTCTTAAAATGCTTCTTGAGTTGCTAGGAGTAAAAAATGATTCTGTTTAAAGGGACTCTCAGCTCATGGATACTGCCAAGCACCATTATGTAGAGCGGGTATAATCGGTAGAAAAGATGTAAGCATATGTTTGTTTGAGGCTTTTTTAAATGCTGTTAGTTTTTACACACACTGTTTATGTATCTTGTGCCTCAAGAGGATTGTCTGCATGTTATTATTAATCGAGTTTAATGCGAGAAGCTTGTCCTGAAGAGACCATTAATTACAAGCTCCCTTTACGTACACATATATTACTTTTTCTGTTAAATATAAATCACATTTTCCCTTTTGGAGTAGAATATCTAATGTCAAACAAATAAGATGACAGAAGTGTTGCCATTTCAATGTGCTTGTGATTGTTGGTGCTTATAGAACATACTTAGGGGCCTCATTCAATGAGATTTGGCCAATTGAATAGGGCTCTATTTAAGCACGTAGCATTTTTTTTTTTACAGAAGTTTTTAGTTAGTGAAGACCTTGCTTTTGGATAGAAGTTCACTAACTAAAAACTTCTGCAAAAAATATGCTATGTGCTTCTATAGAGCCCTATTCAATTGGCCGAATCACAATTGAATGAGGCCCCTAGTCTGGGAAGTGCCACCAGTACAGAGCATAATTTGAGAATTAACCGGAATATATAAAAACTTTACCCAACAGTGAAATATGCTTAAATTTAAAAAAAAAATCTAACTTTTTTTTTCACTTCGATTTTAGTGCTTGATTTAATGATGTAGGACTAAGGAAACTGATCTGCTGAACCCCAAATGATAGATTCTTTAGCAGCCTAATTGCAAATAAAATATAATAAATTAGAGGCTGGGTATATATATATATATATATTTTACTTTATAAAAACATGTTGCATATTTTTAAGTAAGAAAATAGTAAATTATTATCAAACTGGTCCTTTAAATAACCCAATGTCTAACCTTTCTGTTCCCTCACAATTTACAAAAAGATATTACATACATGACAAATCATCAGTTATGCAAAACTGCAGATTCCAATTATAATGTGTGTTTGAAACTTACTTTTATCAGGGATTTTAATAATAAAAAAATGCTATGATGACTTAAATCAAAGGGCATTTCACTAGCCTGCCTAGTTATGCTCAAAGTATAATTACACGCTACATATCTTGGAAAGTAAATGAAAGCTTTTTCAATGGATATTTGTTATAATTTTTTCCTTTGCCAGAAGCAACGTTAAGACTGGGCCTCCAATGTGCTCTGAGTATAATGCACAATGAATATAAAACAGTCCATTAATTGGGATAATAGGCCCCAGCATGTAATTGCATTTCTAAGGTACTATGGGTAGATGCTGAGTAAAACAGTATTTATCCTGGGTTGTTAGTCACCCGTGGGTAGCTTTATTTGTCCACTGACACTGAAATAAATGCACGGTCTATCAGAAAGAATATTTATGAAGTAATTTATGATAGAGATCATTAACATGTCTCAAATTAAGAAGGGAAACACTGTGTAAAACTTACTGATGAGTATTATTACTTGGATTCGCTAAGAGTAGGTTATGGACACTTGACATTGAAAACTATTTAAGGTCGAGAATAGAGGTAAGAACTACTTTACAGACCTCTTGACTGTGAATACTCATAAATAATGGTGTGATTTCAGCAGAAATTTGTTGGAAGGTTTCAGTGCTAGCTTGATTAATATAATTAGTTATTATACAGCAGAAATGCATATTTATTTACAGGTCTCACTGTTCCAATGTTTTTCCTCTTGTTTAACAATACACAGATCCGTAACAATTGATAAAAGCGCCACAGCTGAGGTCCCAATAAAAAATAAAAATTAGCATATATGCAATTAGAGAATGTAATTTAGTGATGGAAAAACAGCTTTGAATTAACATTTTAGCAGTCTCTCAGTGCAAGAGATCTTGGTTTTGTTATCAGGATCTCAAGGAGATATGAAAAGGAAAAGTCTACCACCAGGACTTTATTCACATACAAATATTCAGATTAAAAGTATGGTACATCAAAGGATTTTAACTCACATTTCCTGCCCCAAAAAGTGAGGTACCGAGTGAATATGGGTCACGATCATCCACTAAGTCCTTGACTGTAGCGGGAGAGTTGGTGTAAGCTTGCAAACCAGGATATGCAGTGGTGGTGAGGCTGCATGAGTTACCCAGATCAGGGTCTAAGCGTTACTCATGTTCTGTGATATACTATGGTTATTGAGTAAATATCTGGGCTTTTAATAATCACAAACATTTTCTCCATCATAGTCTATTGTTTGCTATCAATACCTTATTAACCTCATGAAATATAAAAGTTTACGCATCTAGGATTAATGGCTTCCTTTCACCTATGGCTTCTGTCTGTGAATGGCCAGACACTGGTAATACCTCAGAAGTCATAGCGAAATGGAGCAAATAAACCAGTAAGAAGAATACTAATGGAATGGTCATGGAATTTAAGGCTGCCGAACATAAGGCTATCCTAAGGCTAAAATAACTAAATTGCACACAGCAGATGGTCATTTTGCTCCTTATCTGCAGATAAATGTTTTTTCAAATAAAATAAACAGAAGTTGCCACCAATCAATCTTGTAAAAAAAATACGTTTAATTAAACAACATTCAACAACATTAAACAACACATTTCACTTTTATAACAATGCATATGACTTCATACATACATTGATATAAGTCCTTTTTCACAGTATGATACTTTTGTTAATAACACTGCTATTCCTTACATTTAAATGTTCTTGGTAGCCAGCAAAACTTTGCATAAATAACAATTTTGTTAAAAAGAGCAAATATACTATTGTTATATGTATGACGCTTTGTCTGTGTTTTTATGGACCTTATAGGACCTTTAAGGTGTTAGTTTATATGTGTGTGTATATTAATATGTTAGTTGTTTAGGCAATGAAAAACTTGTTTGATATTTTCTAGTTGTAACATTTCTTATGTTACAAGTAGAGAGAATAAAAGTAGTTAATTAAAAATATTTCATTATAATGAAATTGAAAAAAACAACAATTTTTTGTCAAAATACTGTGTTAAAGTATAGTTACAGCAACGTAATGTCCTTCTCTTCTCCTACAAAGGTTTTTTCTGATGACATCATTCATGCCATTATCTGTGACATCATTCATGACATCACATATTACATAAATTATATCAGCTATGACATCATTCATGACATTACACATAATATGAAAAATTACACCATTCATGATATTACTGATTAAATCACACTAGACTCCCTACGGGGTAAGTTCATGGTAACACTATTCTTACAAATTATTTTAAAAAATAATGAAAATATTGATATTAGAGACTAATGATAATGTACATGACTGAAAATAAATTGTATAAATAAATATAAAAGTGTTTTGTCTTTGGCAAATTGTGGTACTTTATTAGCCATAGAAAAAAATAGTTAAATTAGTTTGATTGTTTTTACATATTATGGCTAACTGTATCCACCATGGTAAATTATATCATCTGTATCAAACTGTGTGCTGTCCCATCAATATAAAACATATTTAATAAAAAACATATAATGCTCAACTCATACGTTGCCCATATCAAATGGTAAAAAGCTGAAATAACTGAAAAACATAGCTTACAAAATATCGAAAAATAAACCTGCTGTTAACTTTCTAATTATAGAGCAGTGATTCGCAGCCCTCTCATGGGGGTCCACCAGACAGAACATGGGTTAGGTTTCACACTGTGTAAATGCAAATTAGACAAATATAAGTTCCACAGCCTGTTGCATATTAATTTTGTCACTTCTATTGACACAGTGTTAAACCTAAATCTTGGTCTGCCCCGGTGAGCATTGAAAAGGAATTTTGGAATCATCACTACAGAGAATGCACTAAATATATATACCATAAGAAACACAATTTTACATCTATATTTAATTATTTCATGATGAAAGGATATTAGGTGTAAAGTGATAGAACAATTAAAAAAATATAACTAAGTAATGGGTTTTTAGACAAGAAGATATATGAACATACAATTATGGCTGTTAAGGTTAAGAAAAATATTTGCAGTCATATATACTTTAATCTTATAATCATCTTTATTTGTAAGATTTGAAATTTTCGAAAGTTAACATATCAACTAAGTTTTCAATTATAAATGGAATAAGTGACATCATAGGGGGTCTAGCATGATGTAATCAGTAATGTCACGGATTATTTCATTTTTCACATTATGTGCAATGTCACAAGTGATTTCATAGCTGATGTAAAATCATATGTGCAAATCATATGTGATGTTATGAATTATGTCACCTAATGTCACAGATGATGTCAAGAATGATGGTAAAACCTTTGCAGGGGAGGGAGGGATGTTAAGATTCCCAATTTCAATCATTTTACTAAGTCTTAAATTGCCCAAACCATAATTATGGTTTAACCCAGTTTTTGCCAATAAATATATATAATTGCTAATTTAGTAATTATGGGGTTCAATCTATTCTAACCATTTTAATCTATCCGTTACTTGAAGTTATTTGGAATAGTATGTCTCTATATATTTATTATAAACCTCAATCCTACAGGGGCTGTGACAAATTGTAAATGTATCTTGACATGGTTTATTTAGGTGTATTGTCAGAATAAAGCTAGTTCTATATACATCTGTGCTGTTGGCACCCAACACACTAGAAGTGAGGATTACCACACTAGATTACCCTTATGTTATGCTTGTTATTATAATCTCTTGATAGCAGTGAAGTCTGTTCGTATATTACTGAATATACATATTTTATAGTGATTTTATCTTAGAAATCTTTGGATAATAAGATATATCAACGCACTAAATGGTTGCATATTTCAGTGCTCTGTTTTAAAGAACTAAAATGAATAAAGGGTAAAAAGTTATTTTGAATATGAAAGAAAATTAGTGCAACCTTTAGTTTACTATATGCAATTATACATTTCCATTGTCGACCATCGTAGATCTCCATATCTGATCGCCACATTCCTTGAAGCACAGATAAATAAAATCAGTCTGTTATAAATGTGCAAATAGCATTTAACTGAGTATCAATGAGCTAATCTGAGCCTCCAGGAGGTATGAAAAGACAACATGGAGGTGGCCAGGATTGCAAACAATTGCATAAATAATTAATGTAAAGGACTGTTTTTTTTTTTTTTTCTTTAACCTTTACCCATTATCAATATTAGGTCTTTAAAATATCATAATGACACTATTAGACTATAGTGGCCCATTATCCTCACAGGTCCAAATTAAACCAAGGACCCTGCAATCTACAAGATGTAGCATTTTTGTCAAATGTACTTCACAAGAAAAAGCAGAATAACTTACGAGAGCACTGCGTGTGAAACTAGAATGGATCAGAGCGACTGACTGAATTTAGACAAGAAGCTAGCTGTGTAGGGCCAGAGGCTGAGTCAAGGTCATTCAATGACCTTGACTCAGCTGGGAAGCTGTGGTGAGGGAATGTATTCATGGTGTCATAAAATGAGAATATAAGTTTAAGGCTAAAATGTAGTGGGACGCAATCTATTTAAATAAATAAGACAATGTCATATGTTTGTCTATTTATACAACATTTTGCTTTGTGTTTCTTATTGATTCCCAGACCTCCAGAATTTTAGTAATGTTTTTTCATAGAATTGTTTAATTCTAGCTGTAATGTGGCGTTATACTTGTGTTTCTGTGACTTGTTATCCATTACAATAATTAATGTGTGCTTTTAATTATGTGCAGTCAAGTAAATGCTGCAGTTGTTGTTAAGTCTTTTACACGTCTCATAGCGATTGGGCTTTATGACTGTATATATACATAAAAAATATATACTTTTAATGACGTACTGTATATACAAAACAAGTGGCACAGAGGAGTAGTAATGATGGTGTGGACGGGTGCAGAAGGCCTAGGGCAGCAACATTCGTATTATTACTATGTATATATAACTTGTCAACATTGTCATAGTGCTGTATGGTACAATAACCCTAGTAGTTATTGTCAGTCTATAGAAATATTCTCCCTAGGCACGGGTCTTGCCAGTAAAGGCACAAATAATTCAGTGGTCCTAGTGCCGGGGAAGGGTTAACTTTCATTCTGTGCTTAGAAATTGCTCAGTGTTTTATTTAAATCAGTCTGAGTTATCAAAACTCTAATAGTTTTGATTTCCACCCTGAGGTTTTATTGTGGCAAGACCTGCAGTGCTTCGCTTATAATAATTGTGCATCAGATCCTCACAGCTGTGTTATTTACTCCTTTCCGAAATTGAACAGAGCAGATCCATTGTGACAGCGGCGCTACCACCTGCAGCATTAGATATGCATTCAGAAATAGATATGTGATACAGAGCGACAGGACAACTTGTTTGGAAAATAAGATTTGATGGAAAACACACAAATCTAGCTGAAAGTAGATGTTTTTGCACACACATTATATAAGGTGTGAATCTAAACGCAAAGTGAACAATTTCAATACAAGGGGAAATAAACACAGAATACTCTCTGCTTTGATCTAAAATAATTATGGACTTTGATGACCTAATTTGTTTTATGTGATGCTGGCATATAGATGTTGATCATATTATCAGAATCTGCTACCAGTTTTCTACTAAACTCTAAAAGGACGACTGTTGAAGTTTACTTGAGACGGCCTTCTGCTGAACATATGTAAAAGATGGAAAATGTAAAATTCTAACAATTTGTATGAATCAACCAATGAGTCAGCAAATCCCCCTCCCTCCTCCAGCCCCTTTCTCCCTTTCCAAAATAGTTAACAAGCAGACCACCCCATCTCACACACCAAGACAGCAGTATATATAGAAAACACAAACATGGAAGCCATCAGGCACAAAAATAGCCTGCTAAAATATTTTTTTTAGAATAATGCTTTGATATTCATGACTGACAGGACTGCTAATATTATTCGTTTTCACACATATTTTCCTAAAATATATTTTCCTAAAATAAAATGGTCTCTTAACTATCAGATATTGTACTACTGGTAGGGCACAGATTTTTTGTAATCGGGTTAATCTGGAACCTTCTTTAAACCATACAAAATGTATGCACGGAAAGTAGCTATGAGTGTTGATGCACTTGCGCAGTCCATATGCGTTTGTTGGTATTCTGTACTGTGATTGGTTTGTCACAGCCTGTTTGGAGCCTGTTATGAGCACGTGTTAAAACCAGAGCCCTTTTTTATCACATTCTGAGCCTATTTCACCCTCTGAGCCTAATTGACCTTCTGAGTCTATTTGACCTTCAGAGCCTATTTGACCTCTTGATCCTCAAAGGAGGACATTCTGAGCCTATTTGACCTTCTGAGCCTATTTGACCTCCTGAGCTTAAAAGGAGGACATTTGGTGCTTATATAACCTTCTGAGCATATTCAAACTCCTGAGCCTAAAAGGAGGATATTCTGACCCTGCTTGTGTTTCTGAACCTATTTGGAGTACAAACTGACCCTATTTGCTCTTCTAAATCTATTTGACAATTTGACCCTATATGTTGTACACATTGAAAAGCTTGCTATGGTTTAAAACAGATGCAACAGATGTGTCACACTGGTGGTGGTGGCAAACGCAAATTGTTGATACCGATTGAAGAGAAAAACTTGAAATTCTATATAGACAGTGATTCTAAGAAGCAAAGACTATTTAAAAAACAATGAAAGATGGTAAGAGTACTGATCATGACCAAGTGATGACGAAATGGTTTCAACAGCGTTATAGCGTTAATTGACATGGTGAGCAAATTAATTAAAGGACTAGAACAACGTACTGCCTTCACAGCACAATAAATAACAAGTTTGCATCTGTTGCATGAAAAATTATGCAAGGAAAGATCCAAACAAATGAAGTACCTTATTTGGATGGAATTTTTTAACAAGACTGTTAAGAAGAATGTGTGTCCTGTGGCTTCGTCTTAAAGTATCCCAGATGTTCCACCCTGCATCAGAAATCCAAGATGAGCTATGCAACTATAAAATAGACAGTAATCAGTACAGCTCTCAAATTCAAGAGCTTAGTGATTAGCTTAACAGTTCCACTTAATTTGTAAAAAATTTCAATTTCTTCCACAACGAAACCGGTTACTTGCAGTTGGTTGAGATTTATATGTACAGTATACACTATATGTAAACTAGTTGTCTTATGTATACAGGTATTACTCAATGTTCTAGTAAAGCATGAGGATCATCAAGGTCCACTGCTCCTTTTCATTCTGTAAATCTGCAGTGATCTTTTTGAGTCAGTAAATTGGTTTCTCAAAACATCTTGTGTACTTGGTGTCATTCATTATTAAATATTTCTTGTAAAGGGTATAACAAATACATTAATGTATCCTAATTACGAAGAACTTAAAGTAATACATAAAACTGCAGAATTCTTGTCAAAAAACAGCATTTTTTTAGAAAGCACAGTTGGTCCTGCAAAAATCGATTTTCCTGCAAAGCCCTGAAACGGACGATGCCAGAAAATCGGTGCCCTACCCTTATTTTATATTATGCTTTTCTGAGGGCTATGGAAAATGTAAGAGATTACTGAGAGTATATATATTTAAAATGTATTATTATGTATCTAAAAGCAACAGGTACAAATTATATATTTTAAATACTCTGCAAACAAGCTTGTGTAAAACTACACAAGCACCTTACACTGGCATCTTCCCAAGATCATGCTAATAAGAACAGCTACACTTTAAGACCTGGACCTTGTTTTCTTCATTATCTATAAAATTGATATATGTGAAGATAAAGATTGCAAAAAATAGTTGTCTCTATTTTATCTTCAGACATTTTCTATTTTAAGTATGATCACATAGGAGAGATTTTTTTTTAAACTGAATCAACCTAGTTCATTATATAAATCGTTATCATTGATATACACTGTGATCTGATGGTATGGATTTGATATAGATTCCATGAACATTTTTTTTGGAGGATTAATTTATGAGGATCGATATATTCAAGCAGAGCTCTAAAGAGTTTCTAAGTATTTGTGAGCATCAAGAGACACATTTTAGGTGTTTTGAAGCTAGTTTCACATGGCAAGATACTTAAACTGCACATGTGCGACTCCTTGATTTTCGTTGACACACAAAACTCCATTATATAGCTATTTTCATATATTTTCTTTCCTGAGAATAGTCAGTCATTTTTTATTTTACAAAGACATGATGATTGAAACGAGGTAGAAGCGCGGGAGCCCCATTAATGTACTAAACAGGTTATCCCTATACTTTAACCTGTATACAATTATACAATGATAGATACAAAGAGATATTCTGAACAGGGATAGTTACATGCCCTAGTGAAGCCAAGGACTCCAGTTATTGACCCTTTAATGGAGCATAGGGATAGTACTTTTTGATATATACATTTTAAGTTGCTACATATCTCTAAGTATTAAAGCCAGGATTTACCAGTTATATTAAGTGAATTCCCTTGAACTGATTTGATCAAATATTTGCGGAATCAGGTATTTTTAGGCACCATGTTCATGGTTCATTTTTAATAATTAAATTACCAATATTTTTTGTGCAAGTTAGTTCAGACAATGTATGACAGGTACCTCTTGTATTTGTTTCAGCGAATTTCAATTTTAAAAAGTGTAGTGCTGAAAATATAGATTTTTATTCTTGTCATTTGTATTATTTTTATCATGTATACTTTGCAAAAGTTATTTTAGGAAAATAAAAACCAAAATGAGTGCCATTAAATGTGAAAATAAAATAGTGAGTAACTTGTTCACAATGAACTTCCTGTGTCCTTGCATTGCAAGTTTAACAGAAAAGAGTCAGTAGATTTAATTATTAAAAAGTATTTTTCCATTACAGCAGGGGTGGGCAAGTTCAGTCCTGGAGGGTCACACACATGCCTGTATTTGAAGATATCCTTTCTGTGCACAGGGGAGTCAATCAGGATGACCGAAGACGTGATTGAATCACCTGTGCACAGCAGGGATATCATCAAATCCAGGCATGCGTGTGACCCTCCAGGGCCAAACTTGTCCACCCCTGCTTTATAGAGAAATAAATAATTTTAGTCCACTGCAGCAATTATCACAAAAAAATATATTGCTTTACCTTAACAACCTGATTTTGCATTCAAGACTCACCTTAGATGTTATCAGCCTTATTAAATTGCGATTCAGTAAATTTAAAAGGGCGCTATTTAAGCACACAGCATATTTTTTTTACAGAAGTTTTAAGTTAGTGAACTTCTATCCAAAAGCAAGGTCTTCACTAACTAAAAACTTCTGTAAATAAAATATTCTGTGTGCTTAAATAGAGCCCTTTTAAATCTACCGAATCTAAATTTAATAAGGCTGTAAGTATGTTGTTGCAGGGCTGCTAGACCTTTTTAAAAATGGAACCTTTATCAGACACAATAAAACAATCCATTTTGGGATTTCAATAGAGCAATCTGAGTTAACAATAAAGCTTCACACATTAAATACAACAAAATGTAACTACATACATTTATGCCAGTTGGTATTCCAGCCTTTATTGCAGTCAGACTAAATAGGCAAAGTCATTTTTATCTGTACAGTAGATGAATACAGAGATAGTAAGCTCTGGATCTCAACTCAAATATATTTTCTAATGTTTTCTTTTATTATTTTGTTTGCGGTGTTTCTGTAACATTTTATTTTCTAAATCCTTTATGCAGTATATTATATTTAGTTTACTTAACATTTGAAAATAGTACTGTGGTACTTGGTAAAGAAATAATAATAATAATCCAGATTCAAAAAATGTCATCTTCTCATCCTATAATAATCTAATACATAATCAAGTTCATTAGGTCTTCTCTTCTTCTCCAACAAGAATCAAAGACCTTCTCTTCTTCTCTGCTAATAATCAAAACTCAATTGGTCTTCACTTCTATGACAAGAATGTAAAATGCAATTGTTCTTCTGTTCTTCTCTGATAATAATCCAAATCCTAATGGTCTTCTCTTCTCCACTGATAATAAAATTCAATCAGTCTTCTCTTCACTGACGATAAAAAACAAAATACAATAAGTTTTTCTTCTTCTCTGATAATAATTAAAATCCAGTGTTTTTTTCTTTTCCAATAATAATGATCAAAAATGTAATCGGTCTGACAATAAATCAAAATCCAACTGACTTCTCTTCCTGATAATAATAATCAAAATGCTAATAGTCTTTTCTTCTCTGACAATAATAATCAAAGTCCAACAGGTCTTCTCTTTTTATATGATAATAATCAAAATCCAATTATCAAATCCAATTATTTTTCTCTTCTCCAATGATGATAATTCAAAATGTAATCAGTGTTTTCGTCAAGTGAATAATAATAATAATAACATTATTATTATCATCCTTTTTTGTAATCTGCCAACATATTCATTGCGCTATACAAGTCACAAACATTTTAACATATTGCAAAAGAATGGAGGGCCTTGTCTTTGAGCTTAAAATGAAACATACACAGTGCTTTCCCTAGCAAGGTTGAAAACTCATAAACCTACAATCTAAAGTGTATTGGTGTGGTATAAAAAGGTGATAGATGCATTGTGCATATTAAGGCTAAAGGTGATAAACTTCTTTAAACAAATGCGTTTTAAGTGAGGTTTTGAAGGAATTGAGAATAGTCTGGTGGAGAGTTCCAAAGAATATGGGCAGTACGAGAAAAGTCCAATTGGTCTTCTCTTCCTGACAATAATAATACAAAGCACACGTCTTTTCCTCCAATGATAATAAAAGTCAAACAATAACAGTCTAATTGGTCTTCTCTTCACCTCCAATGAACTTCTATATTTGTTCATGAAAACAGGAATCTCTAGCTAACTTGTTTTTCTCCAGAACTAATAGTGTAACAACTACTTAAAACTAATTTCATAACAGAAAGTCAAGTCGAATTGGTTCTGGGTCACCACTTGGGCCTCATTATGTGGATATTATTTACGTATGCGACTGCATATTAATCTTCATGTGCTTTTCTTGCTGAGAAAGGTCGGCAATGTGTAGTAATGTACTGACCTCTTTTAATTGTGGAATAAAGCTTTGTATGTAAAATTATCAAATTCCCCTGAGCAAGACCCCTAAAGATATATTTCCTGTGGAATAACCACTCTAGCTAAGCATCACTGAGCTGTCCTGTTCGTTGGCTTGGAAACGCCTAATTAAAATTGCTGCAATTAATATTTCTGAGGCAACTTGGTGTGTTTGTTATTCTAATTAGCAGTTTATGGGTTTTCAGGGAATTCTAGGGTACTTATACCAGTGTCTCTTTTTTTAATTAATATTTTATTAATGAGGTGTTCATGGATCAGCTTAGTAAAGTATATCTCCTTTCTACATTGCAAATTAAAAAGAAGTCAAATGGGTTTTTCGTGAATGATTAAAAAACTAAGAATAAACTATACATATTTTTGCAATATTAGTTAACAGATAAATTAGATTTTACAACAACCTTACAATCAAACTTGACTAGAAAGGTAAAAAGACTATAGCACAAAGTACTGCGATTTAAAGGGCCACTGTGGTCATATTTTTTTCTATATGGTCTTTTGACCAACTAAATGTGATAATAGGCAAATGATCATAGAACGCAAAAAATAAATAAAATAAACAATGATAATACATAAACACAGCTTATGTGCAAATCAAGTTGTAAGGCTGGCAATGCTGTTTGCCACACAATGTGAGGCTTTTGCTCCTCTAAGCTCCTTCGGTGCTCATTGCGAGCCTTTCCCCCGTGTACTTCAACTTTCCTGATTTGCACTGATCACCATCGGCGCTCATCGCAAGCCCCACACTGAGCACCTTCGGTGCTCATTGAAAGCCTCTCCCGCTCGCGGTGCTCATCACGAGCCAAGTGATGAGTGCCTTTGGCGTTCATTGCGAGCCTTTCCTCCCGCCTACTGTACGGGCCCGCTCATTGCAGGTTTCGTTAACCTGCAAGTTTTGTGCTTGGGAATGCCATGTGTCTCTTTGCAGCATCTACCCCCTGTCCCTTCCCTGTGTCTTTCTCTTTTGTTTATCTGATGTATGTTTGAGTGTTACGCGCTGACTGTCGTTTTTATTTTGAATGTCCTGTGTGCCTGGCTTTGTTCACCCTCATTTTCATAGTTTCAGATTTTTACTTTTTCGTCCGCCATTTTTTCCCTTGCTTTTAGATTGACGAAAAACGCCAAAAATGGCTTAAATTCGCTTGCAACCTCCCTCCCAGGCTTCCTGGCTCTCCACCTGTGCTGTGTGTGTGAGTGTTACTTTTTTGTGAACTTGTTTTGTTGTTTTTTCTAGTATTTAGAGTTACGCTCTTGTCTCGCAGTTGCGACCCTTTGCAAATCCCACTTCCTTCAACGTCTCACCTACACAAGGCTCGCAGTGCAATGAGCGCCTTTGGAGCTCATTGCAGCCTATGTCCCGCGTTGCAGCCTAATTCCTGCGTGCTTCAACTGCTCACAACGGTATAATTGCATATAACAGGTAAAATACTAAGGGCTGTATACCTTTTTATTTTCTATACTAAAAATATTTGCATATTTTCAAGCTTCATTCTTTAAATTAATATATGTTCATTATATGACTGCTGTGGTCCTTTATAGGACAGGACAATAACGCTTAGCAAAAGCTTCATATGTTTGTAAAAAACTAACAACATTATTATTTAAACTGTAAGCATAAAACCTTAATTGATGAAGCCTTGGTTTTTGTATAGGTCCGTTATGGCTGGTTTCAGTATATGTTACAATCATGGAGAGAAAGGGGATTTGTTAAACTTACGTATTAGTAGAGGGAGAGTGAGAAAGAAGGAACATTGATGTTTATAGTATTTTATTTCTACCTTGTCCATATCCACATATTAAATGCTACAGTTGCATGGATAATTGCCAGCCCCGATGAAGATGGACCTTTCACTTCTTATTAATCATTTCTAAACTTAAGCTCAAGTGTTACTAAAGATATTGAAGTATGTATAATATTAAGTTAACATTTTTTACACATTCTATTCCCCCATATTCTGTCTGGAAAAAAGCCAATTTATAGCATGGACTGTTTACGATCAGCATCTATAGCAGTAATGTCTAGCAGCCATAGTGACATCAGATCACTAATTATTTGCTATGGACCATTTAATTAATACTAATAATATATTGAATAATCTTCTTTGCATGTTGTTTTAATATATTGTTTCTGTTATGCAGTAATTACCTTGTTTGTAAGTGCAAGTTTATATTTTAACCAGTCATCATTAAAAAGATCTTCATCATTTCCAGACTAATTCAGTATGGTATAAAATACATGTGTGCTGCAGAAACCACTTTACAAACCTATGATTTCTACTATATGTTCTTTTATATAAATAAAACTGGTAATGGCCACATTATTTTTAGAAAGCAAAATAAACAAACAAACAAATAAATACATATGCACAGCCTTTACATTTTTAAAATTTTTCTGGGCTGATTCTTTCTGCTAATTTTGCAGGTAGGTATGTAAACGAATGCCTTTTCAATGTGTCTTTTTGAAATCCCTGGCAGTCTTAACGACAAATCACCATTATACAGATGGAAGCATAATATGTATTTATATAATAAGTCTACTTCCACCACAGTTTGGGGGTCAGAAGAAAGCACAACTATTAGCAGTGTTCCTTTAGAGCACTTGTAATTCATGGCTTGGCTATTGATACAGCTTTATACCTCAATATAAAATAGGCAGGTGAATTACTTGGATTGTGATTTACTGTGTATTTTTCTCACAGTGACATTAATTATTAAGCAATTGCTTAATGCCTGCATTAACCTAGAGTGTAAAAACAGCAAGGATCACTCACAAACAATTGCATTCTAAAACATGTGGACTATTTACAAGTGTACTTCTTCCAGAGTGTATTTTATATACTTTTTATATATTTTTATTGATACAAACAATCATTTTCTGGCTCATAATTGCAAGATTTTCATGAGTCCAGTGTAAGTAAATATCCTATGTAGGAATCCTCTCTGCTGTTAATATTTCCAGAATAACAATTGGAGTTTGCACCAGTCACACTCTGAGAAAGGAAATCTCTGTGCTTGCAAAAGATGATACAATTTAGACTCATACAATAGTAGTTTGATGGCATTAATCCAAATACATAGTGAAGAGTCATGGAAATATTAGCAGAGGTTTGAAAATGAGCATGCATCAGTATTTAAGTTGCTTTTTTTAGAATTCTATATTTTGAGCCTGAAGGTCTGTAAAAATCCACTTAGAGCAGTTTTCTGTAATATTAGTCCATAATATTATATACAACTGGTGGGTCATTCCAAAGTATGCAGTATAGCACCCTGTGACTATCCCTGTGTGGGAGCCCATGCCTGCTCATAAACAACCAACCTGGTAGTTATAGATCAGTGGTCCTCAACCTTTTATTACCTACTGCCCATTTTTGATGGTAAAATTCCCTTACCGCCCACTGGTGCCGCAGTAACTCAATTTACCCTCTCTCATTTCTGGTTACATAAATCATAGATATAATTCACCCTGCACTTACTAGATAGTGATCCCGTCCTCACTGCTGTCCCTAGGCTCTCTCACCAGCTCTCCAATCTCCCTAACGTGGTGCTGCGGATCTCTGGCGTGTGACGTCACTCGTCAGCAATGTCACCTAGCGATTACCCCGCCAGGGACCAGGATGACTACCACTGGTACAGATGTTTGTGTTTCAGAGCAGTGTGTCTTCACTGGCTGACTGATAACAACACTATCCCTTTACATAATATGAATTGTATCAATAAATGTAAATAATTAAGATCAACCGAAAAGCCATCCAGATACCAGACCAAGAGATGAGAACCATACCCTAAAAATAGCCAAGGTGAATATGAGCTGTGAGTCCAAGACTGTATGTGAAAGTTGTAAATTATAAAATATATGCAAGCCCTTTTCTCCAGGTTGTTATAAGCAACTAGCAACTTGCCCGTCAAAAAATGACGGGCAATAAAAATTTAAAGCTGTGAATGCTGGTTGCCACACAATGTGTACAACAATTATAATATTTTTATTTTTTTATTTTTTTTAACATTCAACTTGTATTTCAACAACTGTTAAACCATAATTAATCATCATGTATGCAGTAATAATATAACAATGCATGAAATGTGTATGAATATGTATTGTGAACCATTACATAAAGCTTTGTAACATGCAACTTATATTGGAAACAGTGGTCAACAAATTATGTTTTAACAATATTAACATTTTTAATTGTGATCTATGCATGAGTAACATAACAATAGGTCAACTTTTTATGAATGAGTATTTTAAACCATTACAGAATGCTTCTTAACATGCAACTTGTAGTTTAACTACTGGTAAAGCACATAGGTATTGAATCTAGAGGAAGACAAACAGAAAAAAAAAACATTGAAACTTAGCCAATTGTATCAAAGGGTGGAAAAAATAATTCCTTCCTGACCCCAGTAACTGGTGATCGGATTACTCCCTGGATTAATCCTGTCTATTTATTTATACATTTAACAAATGATTATGCTGCTACTGACATAAACCCTTAATAACATCCAATACAACAACTTTTCAAACCTTGTAAAATACAATGTTAACATTAACGTAATGTAATAATATTTAAACTGAAATAGTCAAAAAATACAGTGATCTTGAATATTGAATCCAGATGAAGGCAAACCCAAAAAACCCTGTGAAACTTGGTCAATTGATTAAAAGTGGGCAAAAAAAATAATTCCTTCCTGACCCCATTAACTGGCGATCGTATTTCTCCCTGGATCAATACTCTATGTAATTAAACATATAATTTTACAACAAATGATCATCCTCCTACTAACATAAACCCTTAATAACATACAATTAAATAAATTTGTAGTTCTTTGAAAACAGATTTTTAACATTACAAACTTACTGAACTTAATGTATTAAAATTGAAACAGTAAATGTAAGAAAATGCAAGGTAACTGTTTTGTGGGGCCAATCCTGACAAAAGTCACTTCCAAGACATCCATTTCTTTTTTGTTGTTGTTTTGTATGTCAAAGTGGTTCCCTTAAAAAGAGCCCAGCAGATGTGTAATTTTGTCTATGGGATATAACCACGGTTTATTGTTGTTGTTTTTTTGTTGTTTTTTCACTCAAGAACTTGTTTTTTTGTGTTCTTGTAGTTATTGAAAATGGTACATAGAATTTCCTATGTGAAATAGTGGTCCCCTACAAAGAGACCACAAGACTTCCAAGTTCATCTGCGGTGTTTAACCACTGTTCTCTATATTTTTTGCCATTTTATAGAGTTTCCTGAGCAAAATAGCGGTCCTCTAAAAAGAGTCCGAGTGACATAAAATTGCATCCTCAAAATAAAACCACTGTTCTCTATTTTTGTTGTGGTATTTTTTGTGAATTTGTCAAAGATATAAGAGCACTGTTGCTTTTTTAATTGGGTTATTTGTGAATTAGTTTTATTGTTATTCTTTTTTGTAATTTAACTTACAGTACTTCATAGTAGACAATGTTTTTTTGTAAAAATGTGCTATCATCTAATAAATCAATCCTCTGGATTCTTGCATCCTGAAAATGCAACATATAGTTGGCCACGGGCAAATACTGGTTCTTCTAAAGTTTGTCCTTGTGATTTAATAATGGTAATGGCAAATGCCATGATGATGGGAAATTGTCTTCTCTGAAGTACAAAAGGCAAGCTACTTTCAATTGGTGCTAAAACTATTCTTGGTATGAAAACTCTTTCACCTTTATGGGTACCATTGAGAATTTCTGCATTAATGAAATTGTCTTTTAATTCTTGAACAATTAATCTGGTCCCATTAGATAGTCCTTTTTTTGGTTCATATTTCACAGTAACATGACAATTGCACCTTTTTGTAGCTGCAAAATATGTGGTGGCATTCCAGATGGAGTTAATCAATTAATAAATTCAGTTGAAAAGTTTGTCTGAGTTTCTTTGTCATCACCAAGTACACAATCAGCACTGTGATAATTTTTTTGTGGTGCATCTATTACATTTAATATTTCATTATTCAGAAGCAATGCATCTTTATTTTTGGATGTTAATATTACTTTGGTTGCAAGCTCTGCATAATCGTCTTTCGTTTTTGTATTTTGGAATATAGCCGATATAATGTCCTGTTTTCAAATAATTTGCAATGGAATTTCCATGGTATCATTGGGTAAAATATTAATTTATTCTGTTTTTCCTTCTCCAATTTTGATGAGACACTCATAGAATTGATTTTGTCCTTGTGATCTCATATTTTGTTCTAATTTGAGGTGAGTAAAGAGTTTCCATAGTGTATTTGACTTGATACATGTTTCTACAATGTCTGTGCAATTTCCATGGACAACAACAGGTAATGTTTGCCTAAAATCTCCACCTAACAACATCACCTTTCCACCAAAAGGCAAATCATTATCCATGACTTCACGCAACAAACGGTCAATACATTGTAGCGCATGGCATGACATAATTGTAGCTTCATCGATTATAATTAATTTACTTTTCTTAATTTTTTTTGCTTGTAAAGATGTCATTCGAATATCAGACATTGATGTTTCCAGAATGGGAACTGGCAGTTTAAATCCACTATGTACAGTTCTTCCACCTTCTAACAAAAGTACAGAGATTGTTGCAAATAGCAGTGCTATTTGACCTTGTGCTCGAGTGAAACTCATCAATAAAGTATATAGATACGTTTTACCTAATGCACCAGGCCCATCTAGAGAGAAATAATGATCTTTGATCATCCTCTAGTGCACTTTTTATGGCGTAAAATGCTTGCAATTGTAATGTATTTAAAGTTGCAAGTCTTTCTTGTGTTATTTGGTTTTGAAGCTAAACATCATAGTCTTCAAAGTTTATTTCAGTCCTGGATCTGGCAGATTAAAATTTGCACAAGTTAATCCATGAGAGAGAAAGACCTCTTGAATTTCAATTAATGCTTTTAATTCTGCAATAGGCTCATTGTATTGTTGCAAAACGTCTTCAGACATATTTGCTTTAAATTTGTACCACAAAGCTAATGCATTTGGAGCATTTGAGAAGATGCAAATGAATACAAATTGTTCTCTCATCTGCTGTGGCATTTGACACAGTGCTGCTTCTTCTAGACATATGTCCCATTCTGTATCATCAGCCAGGAAGTTTCTGTGTCAGGCAGCTAAGTGAAATGTGTCAACGGTGTCATTAACAGTTCTTAACTGTTCAAAATTTGGTGTACCAGGAACATGTAAAAGGAGTAAACGTAAGCAGAAACGTTCAAGGTCTCTTACAGTGTAAATTTACAGTGTAAATTCTAGATATAATTTTATTTGCATGAATTATTTGTTCTTGTTCTATTTTTGACAATTTTTTTTAAGCTTGAGTGTAAGGGTTTTGGGACATAATTTTATCAAGCTCTATAAAAACAATGGGTAAGCATTTTTTATTTTCTTGAAGCTGCATACGTGGTTCAACAGTTTCCATTGTATCTAGGACATATAGTTGAGCAAAATGTCTTTGCTCCCCTTCTTCTGGATGTAAATGAGAAGTACGATGGTAAATGTGTCCTTGTACTTTGAAACAGTAAGGACCATGTCCTGGCACATTAGCAGCTAATGTTGCACCCATATTACCTTGCCTTTTTGACAGCAACTAACGAACTGGCCATCTCTGGGTCTTTCCTGTTGTAAATGATAAGCCCCACAAAACTGACAGACAATATTCATAATACCACAATTATGAACCTCTACTGCGAGGGCCGCAGTTGCTGGCAAGGAGTGCCAATGGTGCTCCTTTCCCTGATGGAGATGAGCGCCATCCCTACGACTTTCGAGGGGCCGTATTTGTGGAGGTGGAGGCTCCTACGTCGGCTCCTTGCAGGCTCATTGCAGGCCACAAATGCGGACCTTCGCGAAGCAAGGGGCCCCATTCGCGGAGGTGGAGGCTCTACGGCACCTCACAACCAGTTACAAACGACCACACAAGCGGGACTTTGAAAAAAAACAACAAACACGCAATGACTAACTACAGACTTACGCAAAAAAATTACGACCCGCGGATCTTAGAAAAAATCCATTACAAGCTCGCAAAAATAGGACCTTAACAGACAACCCGCGCACAGCAGCAAAAACACAAAAAAAAAAAAAAAACTTTACCCACAGCAAGGGGGGACAACCAGGACCTCTGCAACACAGGTTAAACCTCGATTTCAGCCAAATTTACAAAGTACAGACACTTGAAAATCCCCTAAGCATGAGAAAAAATGTCCGACAAAAAAAAAGAAAACTATGCTACACGACCCCTAAAGCTGCAAAATACCGCTAAGCAAATACGGCTTTTACAAAAACACGTACAACCTACAGCATACACCATTAGCAAGGACACTAAATCATACAAACCCGCCTACCACATACACATTCGCCTCCATTTTACAACACTAACTTACAGAATGAGGAAGTAACCAGCTGCACAAACTGCTTCCCCTCGCACACGCAGCCTATTTACACTACACACTGCACACATTGCCTAAACTTACACCTCAACAACACTGCAAATCTACATTATATGCTGCATATATTGTTTGCTCTTCAGCACATTCCTTGCTGCATATATTAATTACAAATAGGTAAAGTATATTAATTTAGGATTTCCTTAACTAATTCATTACCATAAAAAAAAAATAGACACAAAACAACAAAAAATTAACACCACACTAGCGCAAAAAAACACAAACACCTTCACCGCGCCACCCACAAGGAGCGCCAACGCTGCACATAGGACACAAACTACACCAGGGGAGAGCCTTGCAATAAGCGACAAAACAAGATCACTGCAACCTTACAATAAGTGCAAAAGCGCCCATGATAACAACAAATACACCAACCCAGAGCCTCGCAATGAGTGCCAAAGGCGCTCAGCGCCAGCCTCGCAATGACCGCAGAAGGATCTTAGACCACCAAAACACTTACTCTCTGTGGCAAGCAGCATTACCTGCCTTACAATTTTATTGCCGTCATTTTTTGACGGGCAAGTCGCTAGTTCTTATCAGATTGTTCAGCAACATTTTCTAAATGCTTCTGTTTTTTAGTTGCCTTCTTGGGCTTGGATGTTAGTTTGTCAGCCGCTAGTCTTTTGCTTGCGAGTCTCTCCTGTTCTTTTTGCAAGAGAGAGGATGAGAGAGAGGAAGAGAAAGAGAGGGAGGGAGAGAGAGTGGGGGATAGTGAGAGAGATAAAGTGTGCGGGGAGAGAGAGGAAGAGAGAGGGGAAGAGGGATAGAGAGAAATAGGGAGAGAGAGGAAGAGAAAGAGAGGGGAAGAGGGAGAGAGAGTGGTGGGAGAGGGAGGGAAAGAGAGAGACAGAGGGTGGAGAGAAAGATAGGGGAGATAGAGAGGCAGAGAGAGAGAGAGACATAGAAAGAGGGAGGGGATAGTGAGGGAGAAAAAGAGAAGGGAAGAGCGAGAGAGAGAAATAGGGAGAAAGTGGGAGGAAAAAAGAGAGCAAGAGGGAGGGAGACAGGGAGAGGGAGATAGAGAGAGGTAAGGGAGAGAGAATAAGAGAAAGAGAAGGGAGGGAGAGAGAGAGTGGGAAAGGTAGAGAGGGAGACAGAGAAAGGAGAGAAATAAACGGAGGGGAAAGAGAGGGAGAGAGAGAAAGGAGAGAGAAGAGAGGAGGAGGAGAGAGGGAGAGAATGGGAACAAGTAATAACTTGCTGTGTATGAGTAGCTATGCTGTAATAATGGCGGAAATGTCTGTAATTTGCTCACACAGCAAGATAGCGATATACACGCAAAGAAAAAGGAAAAATGGCTGCGTGCACATTTTGAGCACACACTCACAGAGGCTCCACCACTTTACAGCCTAGGGGCTCCAAAAAGATAGATCCGGGCCTGGCTGTGTGTTGAGTTATTTTGAGGGGACAGCAAATTTACACTGTTATACAGGCTGTACACTTACTACTTTACAGTGCTGTCACATGAAAAGATATAATAGCATATTTACAAAAATGTGAGGGGTGTACTCACTTTTGTGAGATACTGTATATATATATATATATATATATATATATATATATATATATATATATATATATAGCCCAAACAGTGAGCCTTTAGTCTACATTACCCCATGCACTGGAGAATAGCACCATTTTGTGTGTATTGCAGAACGTTATTGCTCATGTGTAAGCGTCATTGGATTAGTGCTATATATTAAGTCCATGTACATATATGTGAGGTTTAATGGGGGAAGAATATATTTCTTAATTTAGAAGACTCTATTATATCCCACATCCTTAACATGTTCATCTTGAATAAAGGGACATGATAAAGTAAATTATTACATTTTCTATTCATAATCAATGCATAAAAATATAGCTTGTATTAAGAAGAAAAATATTATAAAGTCTCTTGTATTTTTCTTGGCTCCAATCTATTTGACTTACTGTAAATATTAGCTCTATCTGTCCCTTTAGGCTCCTCACTGTAATTTAGGTCTTTTCTAACCTTTGAGTTGTTAAATAAATAATTTGTCTTGTTAAGTGGAACCTAGGAATAGATATTTCTTCAGTGAATGTAAAAGGCAACAGATGTCCTACAAATCCCAAGAGAAAAATATACAACGGTGCTGTAAGTGACACACCAGACTTTACACACCCTCGTGATTTAGAATAATTTCTCATGGCATTCTGGCAAACTGTCTATATAATTTTACTTATGTGGGATTCAATAGACTGATATATTTCTCACCTGGTATGACTAAGCAAATGTCAGCAGTTTGCATGCTATTTTTATAAAACTAGAAATTTGCCAACATGATTCACTTTTAAATTATCACTTTTTTTGTTAGAAAAATACTTTTATTCCTTATTTTTTAAATCTATATATTATGATTATAAGGAAACAATTACATTTGTATTCACATTTACCATTTACAACGCAGACTGTATTAAAGGACTGATGTATTTTAGTAAAAACTTCAACTTTGTGAAGTATGTAACTGACTAACATTAGCAGCTGTGTAAGCCATGACCATAAGAAATTATTAGAGTTAGATGTTTTAATTAGAAATTGATTGTTAATAAAATTCCTATTCAATGATTTAGAAAAGCAATATTCATTGCTAAGCTTTACTTTCAATTATCAATATCTAAATCTCCAGTTGAACTGCTTAATTCCAGTCAATGTGATAAGGCATTCCTAAATCCTCAAACCTTACCATGGTAAACCAAAGTAATACACAAAGGGCCCTATTAAAGCCCGTAATGTAGCCCACAAAATGTACTGATATTTAATTGGCCTTCTCTAGCTACCTGCAATCTATTTGCGAGCTACAGGCTGAAATTTTCTGCGGTTGTCAAAATCGTAACTCCGACCCATCTAAATTTTCGATCTTTCAAGCCTGCAAATGTTACAATTGGTAAAATAGCAAATCGCAATTTAATTGCAACAATTCCACAAGCCCGAAATTGCCTGTAAATGGCAAATGTAGCAAAAAATTCTATGAGTACCAGATAGGACTCGCAAGGGGTTAAACACCTGTTCTTAACTCTATAAAAGCAACTATAAACACAATACTGGACTTTAAGATATGGGAAAAGCCATGAAATAAATTATTTATTTTACGTTTAATTTCTATCTTATATCAATCTTGGTAATTAAGGAGTTAATACATATCAGGCCACCCACATGGACTATAACAGTCTCCAGTAAATGAAGAATTGACTCCAGCCTCAAGCAAGTGTGAACATTTAGGACTGCCTCCATATGAGAGTTGCTCCCACCCACTGATGACCTCATAAAGAGTGGAGGCAGTAATTTACCTGCAGGTTTAAATTTACATGTTTCAAAGTAAGTTTGATATTGGATATAATCTTTTTAAGTAATTGAATATGCATTGTTATGATCAAAGTCTAATTTAAAAAATCTACAGTGGCATTACTTTGGTGGTAATTTATTGTTTGAAGTTCTTTATTGGATAGAACATTTCCATCCCGTCTGACTTAAGGACTTGTGATAACATGGATCCAGAGGGCATATTTAAAACAAAGGGGAGATGATGGGGGTGGGGGGGGGTTTACCATTTGAGAGTTCCTGTGATTTATGGTGCTTGCGGGACCAACAGGCACACTGTAGAAAGGCAAGCTCTTGAAGGAATAACTCTTGTAAAACAGTGAAATATGCATCAATCTTAAAAACAAAATGTTTTTCTAACTTGACTGTCAGAACGCAGAACCTTTTTTGCACAGCAGTATTGATAAATGTTGTGTCCATTTATAGAACTTCTCAGTCTCAGGTTTCATTATATATACAGATTTTTGCATCAACATAAAATAGGCAGTACGTTGGATTGTAATTTACTTTGGATTGTTCTAACAAGTGCATTCATTATTAAGCAATTGTTTAGTGCCTGCATTAACCAGGAGTGTAAAAACAGCAAGAATCACTCAGAACCAGGGAAGTCTTATATAAACACGATTGGGGTCCATAGTTTATATTTCTAAGACCTTTTATAGTCTGTAAGAAAATATGCTGTGCCTGAAATATTTTTAGATAGCATTATTGATATTATCTTTAAGCAGAGTATGCAAACATTAAAAAGTTCCTGTACATATACAGTGGTTTATAAGACAAAAAAAACTATATATTCCTTATTTGTGTACAATCTACATCCGTTAACATTTGCTAATGCATTCATAATTTTCTTAATCTATTTTTGAAAAAGTTTGAATACAACTCCGTAAAGGAATAAAGCTCTATCACACCTCCCAATAGAGAGATACACATTCATGAAATATTTTGCTCTATTAAATAGTGTTACCTGCATTCTGTATAATGTGTACATTAAGATTTAGAGATACATACAATTATTTTGTGCACCATGCTCCATATACACATATAAAACAACTAAGTCAGAGGTGCTCATCAGAGAACGAACCAACCTTAATAAGTTAATTCTATAGCCATTATAAGCCACTCTGAGAGCAACCACTTTTAGCTCACTTGTGCCCTTCACAGGGAGAAATATCCTGAAGTATATCAGTCTGGTCTCACTCAAAAGAGTGACCCAGCCCCACAATAGCAGGCAATTGTACCCTGAACAGAAGAAACAGCAAACCCCAGACGTGTTTCGGCCTTTATGGGCCTCGTCAGTGAGGTGCAGCTGAACTCCCTAAGGCACAGTGAGCAAGGGGTCCACGTCTGAAGTCCCCTATTACCCTTAGGGAGACAAAACTCTAAAGGTAATTTGCATATACAAAACAACTAAGTCAGAGGTGCTCATCCGAGAACGAACCAAACTTAATAGGTTAATTCTATGGCCATGATAAGAGACTCTGAGAGCAACCTCTTATAGCTCACTTGTGCCCTTCACAGGGACATAAACATAAAAACAGACATCTCTATTTTTCCACTACATAAGATCATTTGGATGGACAGTTGTTCACAATCTACTAGGAAACCCTTGGAGAAGCAATTTCCTTTTCCATGTTATTATTGTCTTTGTTCTTTTTTGGGGTATTTCAGTTATAGATTTCTTTTTCAAATAGCATACAGTATCCGTCTTCATAATCCAAAGAAGGTTAATGTACAATTACAGAATAATGGTCTCTTATTAAATAAAATATTTATATGAATTATGTTGTTAAGATGCATTCATGGCAAAGTAACTGCAAACATTATCTTATTAAAAGCATTCAGAAATAGAGTGCGTGCCAAACTAATGAATTTTAAGGAATTAAAGATCAGCTCAAATATCTACATACAGCATGGATTCATTTTAAAAAATATAAGAAAAATAACTGAAAAAACATTATTTTATATATACAATAATATATACAGAGAATTTTGTAATTAAGCTAATACAATATATTGGAGATAAATAATTCCTAAAATTAAGAAGCACTTAAGTATAATATGAAATAGTGACATTTTATGAAATATGCCAATTTTTAGTCCATGTTTGTGGACAATTGAAGATGAACTTTTAATCTGTTTTCTTGCTACTGGCACATAGCTTGCTGAGCTGATTGGGTCAAAAGTTAAAGAGCTAGCTCAAGAGCCAATTAAACTGCAGCTGAGTTTTAAGCTGTAGCAGTTACATTCATATTTATGTGTTCTATAGCAACTAATATACTGATGTCTTGTAACTTCATACCTAGGACCTGGACACATCTCTCCACCTCTTACTTTACAAACACTGCTTCTGACCTGGAACTATATCCCTCTACTAAGGACCTGCACACATCTATCCACCTCTTACCTTACAAACAATGCCTCTGACCTGGAACTATACCCCTCTGCTAAGGACCTGGAAACATTTCTCCACCTCTTACCTTACAAACAATGCCTCTGACCTGGAACTATACCCCTCTGCTAAGGACCTGCACACATCTCTCCACCTCTTACCTTACAAACACTGCTTCTGACCTGGAACTATACCCCTGTGCTAAGGTGATCATCTCTTCTCCTGCTACAATGGCTTCAATTCTACACTTAGACTGTTACATTACTTAATTTGCATAATTGTGATTTGTTTGCTCAACTTGCTAGACTGTTTGTTAAAGGACTAGCCATGCTTTCTCTGTCTGGGTAACCATACCCTCCCCCATCTGCCTTCTTCTCCTACACCCCCTCTGTATTCTTTTGATAACCCCTCTGCTCACACACTAACATCCTTTTACTTTCATACCTCGGACCTGGACACATCTCTCCACCTCTTACCTTACAAACACCTGGAACTATACTCCCACCTTTAATTTTGCCATACTAAATTCTTCCTAAATCAAGATACCCCCCCCCCCTTTAACTGTTGAAGCTATATAGCAGTCAAATTACTATCACCTGACTCTTCGATTTGCAGGTAACACTATATGACTACTAGGGACAGATAGCATATTGCATACTAAAGCCTTTCCCCTTTAATTACTCTGTTAGACCCCTTCTATCTCGCATTTAATTTAAAAACCTTTCTAACTTTGCACTCCTTCCCACCTTAGCCAACTTTCACTTCCTTCCTATTCCTTACCTTTCCTACCTAGGCTTTGCTTCTTTCATTCGCTTTAGATTGAAGTAGCGAGTTTCTAATTGTGCAGGGTGCTTTGGAAAAAAACACTTTCTGCAAAGATTTTAAGCTCAAAACAGGGCCCTCCATCTTCTACAGTTTGTTAATATTCTATTTCTCCTTGTTCTTATCCCTTGTAAAGCATTGCAGAACATGTTGGCTCATCACATATATAGTTGTGGACCTGCGTGGTCGTTCGGGAACGTTTGCGATGTTGGTAACGCACTTAGATATTTGCAATTTGCGGGCTTGACGGAGTGATTAGCAAGAGGGAATGGAGCAATTGAATATCGATTTTCAATTTTAGCGTTCAGGGACTCTTACGACTGTGAAAGATCAAAGGCATGGAGGGCATTAACTTGCAATTTGACAAATCGCAATAAATCGCATCTCAGACCATGTAACTCGACTGGAGCCTGCAAACGTAAGTCAATTGAATTGCAAAATAACTTGCGACCTCCAGTTGCGAGCCCGGATCTCAAAATCAGAGCAATTGAATGAGAGTCTTAGTATTCAAAAAGAGGCAAAATCACAGTTCTAATTTCCAAGGCCATCAGCAAACCTCTTGTTGACCGATCATGTATTGCCAGTTTAAGGCTCTTGAATTTACATTCAATTTCATCTTCTCAGCTTGATCATATGTTCAGGCTCAGGTATTATATACCTAATTTATCCATCTCCGCATTTGTTGTCACCTTCTTTGTGTGCCTTCAATCTTTCCCAGAGTCTTTTTGAGAGAATCCTGTCTTCTCATGATATGGCCAAAATATTTGAGCTTCAGCCTCATGATCAGACCTTCCAGTAAAAAGTTTGACTTTGTCCTGTAGTACTGATTTATTAGATCTTCTTGCAGTCCAAAGGACTCTAAGCATTTTTTCAGACACCACAATTCAAAGGCATCAATTCTACGGCGCTCAGCCTTCTTTATGGTCCGGCTCTCACATCCTTATGTTACTACTGGGAATACCATAGTTCTAACCATTGTTAAAAGTAGTAGTTGATTCTGCTTGGAAATTCTACTTAATCCTACTTTTAAGTTTATACCTGAAAATAGTATTTTCCTGTGTAACTAATTAAAAAAAAATCTACTACTAATGTTCATTTCAGGTGAATAATGTTGGCTGCAATGCACATGTTGGATGCAGTACAGAAAAACTGCATAGAAGAATTGAACAGAGAGACATGTTGACTTCATCCTGCTCATGAAGTTTGAAAATTCCCCTGGGACAAAGGGGAAAGTGATTACTGGGGACACAGGGGGGAAAAGGACTGGGGAGGATGACACAGATAAGACAGGGAGACTGGTAACACACAGGAAACTGGGTACAAGGGAGTCATCAAAAAGGAAACACTGGGGACAAAGAGGGGACATTGGAAGAAGGGGTACCAGGGATACAGATAAGAGGGGAGACTGGGGACACAAAGGGGACTTGGGGAGATGGGGACTGGGGACAGAGAAGGGAACCCCCAATCCTCAACCCACCCTCCTTAACCCCCCATCCTCATCCCACCCTCCTCAACCCACCCTCCTCATCCTAAACCACCCTCCTCATCCCCCCTCCCCAAATCCCATCCTCAGCCTAAACCCCCCTCCTCATCCTAAACCACCCTCCTCAGCCCCATCCTCATCCTCAACCCCCCTCCTCATCCTCAACCACCCTCCTCATCCTCAACCCCCCTTCTCATTCTCAACCTCCCTCCTCACCCTCAACCTCCCTCCTCATCCTCAACCCCCTCCTCAACCTCCCTCCTCAACTTCAACCCCCGTCCTCAACCTCCCTCCTCATCCTCAACATCCCTCCTCATCCTTAACCCCCCTCCTCATCCTCAACCCCCCTCCGTATCCTCAAACTCCCTCCTCAACCTTCCTCCTTAACCTCAACCCCCCTCCTCAACCCCAACCCCCTCCTCAATGTCAACCCGCCATCCTAGTCCTCAACCCCCTCCTCATTCTAAACCCCCTCCTCAACCCCCTTCTTCAACCTCTACCCCCCTCCTCAACCTCAACCCCCCATCCTCAACCCCCCCATCCTCAACCTCAACCCACCATCCTCAAACCCCCTCCTCAACCCCCACATCCTCAGTCCCCCCTCCTCAGTCCCCCATCCTCAACCCCCCTCCTCAACCTCTCTCCTCAGCCCCCCTCCTCAACCTCAACCCCCCCATCCTCAACCCCCATCCTCATCATAACCCCCACCCCATCCTCAACCTAAAACCCCCTCCTCACTTTACCCCTCCTTTCCCCTGTGTCTCTTTGCTACCTCCTCCCTCCACGGTGTCTCTTTCCCCCTTTCCAGCTCTGTCTATTTCCCTCTTTCCCCCTCTCTAGGACAATTTCATTGTGACTATTGTACCTCACCAAACTCACATTATTGACTTGAACATATGTGAGATGTATATACAGGTGAGAAGTGAGTTTGTACAGTACATGTATGTATTTGCTGTTCGCTGTTTATGCTACAATTACATCATCAGTTAACATTGCTAAAAGAACAGTACACTTTAATGTTCTATTTCAGAGCTATTTGAAATGAAAAAAAGAAAAAAAAGAAAAACAAAGTGTCAACAAACCTCCCCCTCGTTGGAAGCTTAGCTTCCTCGCTAATGGTAGAGGCAGAGGAGGATCCGTGGCACTCACGTGCACTTAAAACTCAGGGTTAAAGGTGGACCTTGAAACTGAGGTGGTGGAGCAGACCTTATAGGGGCTACTTTTTAGGTGTGCTGCTAGAACACTGAAGAGGTTCTCCTACCTTGCAAGTGGGTGATACATATTGCCTAAATGCTTAGCAAACCTCTGCAGCATCTCTGCCTCGTATTTCTCTCCAAGTCACACACAAGCCATTGCAGTTCATAAATATGATGTATGGAGGTGCTCACTAATTTATGACATATTGAGAAAATCAATTTCCTCTGGTCATAGTGGTTCTGATGTAAATTGGAGTGGTTGTTGAGACCTTACTGTAGAACCTTGTGTCATTGATGGTTGCAGTTGAGCATATGTTGGCTCCTCTCAATAGGAGCATCATGGGAGAGTACTTATTTGACATAAGGATCATCCTAAACCCCCCTCCTCACTTTACCCCTCCTCATCCTAAACCCCCCTCCTCACTTTACCCCTCTAAAAACCTCCCCCTCTCCCTTTCCCCTCACTTACCTCCATCTGCTTCTCCGCTCCTCTATGCTCCTTCCTGTGTCTTGACCCGGCCATTGCAATGACGTGGCACGCATGTGACGTCACGTCATTAGCATATGCCGGGTCCCAACGCAGGAAGGAGCGTGGAGGAGCGGAGGGATACACAGGGGGAGAGTTACTCGAATATAAGCCGAGGGGGCCCTTTTCAGCCTTAAAAAAAGGGCTGAAAAATTCGGCTTATACTCGAATATATATAGTATATATATTATATAAAACTACATTAAAGTGTAGTTGAATATGGAGAAACCGACAAAAATGGGAAGTTAACATTCCTCCCCTTCAAAGGTTTTTCTAATGGGATCATTCATGACACCAGCTATGACATTAGGTGAGATCATTCATGATATCCCATATAATATAAATGATGGCATCATCTACGACATGATGACATTTCTGATGACATCTCACATAAAACCAAAAAAAAAAGGCATCATCCATGATATTAGTGATCACACTAGACCCCTATTATCTCATTTTATGGTACACTTCTTACAAATTATTTTGAATTCTTTGAAACACAAAATTATGAAAACATTGATATTTGAAACTACTGCAAAGAAATTTAAAACACCACATATATAGTTGTCAGTGTTGGTCCCGTTGCGATGAGACACAAGGGCGGGAGAAGAGGGCCATAGAAGACACAAGGGAGGGAGAGGAGGCAGAAAAGGAGACACACGGGAGGGAGTGTAGGGGGAATGGAGACACAAGGGAGGGAGAGGAGTGGGGGAAAGGAGACACAAGGGAGGGAGAGGAAGTGGAAAAGGAGACACAAGGGAGGGAGAGGAGGGGGAAAGGAAAAGGTACACAAGAGTGGGAGAGGAGGCGGGAAAGGAGACACAAGGGAGGGAGAGGAGGGGGAAAGGAAAAGGTACACAAGAGTGGGAGAGGAGAGGGGAAATTAGTCACAAGGGAGAGAGAGGAGGGGGTAAATGAGACACAAGGGAGAGAGTTGAGGGGCAAAATGAGACACAAGGGAGGGAGAGGAGGGGGTAAATGAGACACAAGGGAGGAAATAGACAGGGGGGAGAGACTTGCGATAAGCGCTAAAAGTGCTCACATTGGGTGGCAAACAGCATTGTATTCCTGTCATTTTTCACAGGCAAGTGGCTAGTAAATATAATAGGTCCTTGACTTAGGGAAGGTGTAGAATAAAATAAATTAATTTGATGTAGTTGGTACATCTTACTGACTAACTTTGTCAGACTTATAAAATGTATCATCTATAACAAACTGATAAAATAATTATAATATTAATAATAATAAACCATATAATGCATAACTCATAAGTTGCCCATAACCAAAAATAAGAAGTGTAAAGAATTTTCACTTGTATCCCATAAAATATAAAAAAATAAACATGCTGTTAACCTTCTAACTATAGAGCAGTAATTCACAATCCTCTCCTCAAGGCCCACTAGACACAACATGAGTTAGGTTTCACACTGTGTAAATACAAATGAGACAAATGCATGTTTCAAAGCTTGTTGAATATTAATAGTCTCACTTATATTGACACAGTGTTAAACCTAAATCTTCTGGCTCTCTCCTTCCTACTCTGCATCCTGAAAACAATATTTTACTTAATGTATTAACTATGTTGTACTATTATGCTTTAGTGTGAGTAGTCATTGCCTTGAATCTCTGCTTTCCCAACAGGGGCCTTTCAAAATATAAGATTCCCATTAGTCCTATTGAATACACTTGCAAGAAGAATTGTGACATTTCACTTAAAACGAATCAAATATTTTATACATTCAATTCAAGCATTTGTTTTCACTAAAGTATACTTGCATTGTATCTTTTGTTACTTTCTTTAAAACACTTGGCAGAAACTGGGCAGAGACATGTAAATGAGACCACAATGCATCTCACTCTTAAATCCGAAGACCACTTTAAACATAGCTCCTTTTAGGCATATGCTCTTTGTATATGAGTTGGCATTGGAGGGGGGCCCAGTGGTGGAAGGACCCAACACAAATGTTTTTGGGCTTCTGGGAAGGGGAGGAGGACAACAATCTTTTGTTACATTGAGACCTTCCATTTTCACTAGTTATGCCACTGGCTGATATGTTAAATGATCTATAAACGTGACTAATATTCTAAGGGTAGTTGTATGTTTAAACTTATGGGCTCTCCTCATCCTTTTTTTGTGACTGAGAGTCAGTAGAGAATGTCTCATGGACAGGGCTTACTGTAGATAACCACTGGTCTGTGCTTCAGGCAAAATAATAGCTGCACAAACTGTCTCAAGTTGATGGATAGCAGAATTAGCACATACGTCCCAATGTGATATTCATTTTCTTGAAGTATTATTATGAGTTTGTTGCTGCTGTATGCTTTTCACATTTGTTATAGTTCTATACTCCATTGATTATTATAAATAGCTAACTGGGGTCTTCAAAGGTTCCAGGAATCAAAGACCCCAAGAGTCCAATATAATCTTTTATTTATGTGGCAGATAATCAATCAAGAAATGCAAAAAGGCACTCATTACTTGATAGTATGTCTTTGGATACCTAAGTGGCACTTCAATTTGGTCAGGATAACAGGTATGCTTTAATACGTATGTTACTCTTTATAAAACTCCAACATTTTCTTTTTATATCTGTAACTTTTATATTTGCAGCTTTTAATGTTATTTGCACCTCTAATAGAACCTATAAATAGAGCTTGCAATTTCACTGTAATTTAAAAGATTTCCATATTGTGGGTAAAAGATTCACTATAGCTAAATGCTGGTAAAGTTTGATCTCCTGTGATGCTTTTATTATAATGAGAGGATCAGAACATACAGAAAATCTCACAGCAGTGGTCTGCTCAGTCATATTATCTTGTCAGTCTTAGGTATATTCTTAAAGGGCTACTCTAGTTTGGGGAAAACTACACAAATTTTGAAGTATGTAATAAATTACATCAATTAGCAGCGATGTAAGCCTAGTAGACACGGTGAAAAAAGCCTATAGTGTGTGAAACTCGTAAATAGATTTAACAGTCACTGATACTACTCTATATACTTGTTAAAGACAACTCTAACTTTATCACATTGCAATGCCACCTCATCTGCTTTGCACAAAATATTGCTTTTAATGTATTCTGAGTAGATCCAATCAACAGCACATTTAATTTATGATTCTACACACTTGAATACCAAGGGACTAAAAAGGCTAACGTTAACTTGAACCTCACTTCTACTTAGCTCAGTGTTACCTGTCTAATTATTTAAGCCATAAATATAATCATATTTAGGTTTACCCCCTTTACACTTCTTGATTTCCCATTTCTATAACACAAGTCATATGTTTAAGTGTGTTTAAGTACATATATGCAGCCTTATTAAATTGTGATTCGGCCAATTGAATAGGGCTCTATTTAAGCACAGAGCATATTTTTTTTACAGAAGTTGTTAGTTAGTGAACTAACAACTTCTGTAAAGAAAATAGGCTATGTGCTTAAATAGAGCCCTATTCAATTGGCCGAATCACAATTTAATAAGGCTGATAGTATGTCAGAAACTTACAGAAAGAAATGTCCCCACAAACGTATATGTATGTGCATTTGCATACACTACTCCTTGTCTCTGAACTTGGAAGTTCAGGCAGCCCCTTGAAAATGTGTAACTCCCTGAAAATGTGCTGACCTAGAATTGGATCTATTGGCCCGAGGCAGAAACACATCAAAAGCATAAAATAATTTTCAGATAAAATCTTAATTTGTGAAGTCCTTATTTGTGTACAGAAGGTTCCCTCTTGCAATCTACTAACAATGGGCCTTATTCTATTAGCTACTCACAAATGCCTCAAACCTGTACTTTTGGTTGTGGGTCTTTTTTTTATTTTTATAAATGTTTAGATGTATTCTATTGACTCCATCTCGCGAATGCCAACCTGAATGCTGAACTCGTAAACCCTGCCTTTTTAAGTCTGGTCTCAGGAAGCGTGATCATATGATCTGAAAATATTTAAGCAAGCCTGTAATGTACTTCTTAGACACAGCCAATAAATGAGACCGTTATCATGACATCAATAAAACATGGAAATTAGATATAATCTGCAATTGGAGGATAATAATTAATTAGTGCCAATAAGTAATATTTGCAGATCGCGCTAACAATCAAGCAATCAAACAATCTGTAAAATGCTTTAGATCATCTGTTCTAGTCCATGTGAGTTTCATGATATGTATTAACCACTTGAGTCCTGGAATCGATATTACACTGAAATAATGTTTAAAAAATATTATTTAAATGCATATTTGTGGGTTTGAGACTGTTGTGTAATTAAATCTATTGTCTTTCCACGCCTTCCCATGCTTTTAAAGTACCATATTGTGTGTTTAATTGTTGTTAATATTTATAATAATTGTTTGAAACAGCCCTTGCGAGTCCCATTTAGTACTCACAATATTTCTGACAGAAAATTGATACTTTTTACATTTGCGAGCTTGAGCTACGGGTCTAATAGAATATTGATTTTGTTTTTGCTTTAATTGTTTAGAGTCTGTAATATTGAGCTGTGCTAAAACCAATGGAGTTCTAAGGCCAGTTCTGCTGGTTTGACTGGCCCGTAGTGATTGTTGGTGAGTAACCTGGATTTGGATTGTGAGTAGCTAATAGAATATGTGGCAATATTAAGAGTGATATGTTATCAAGCGTGTAGGGGACAACGGGAGGATGTTACAGTATATTATTATATCATTGGTGTTTTTAGTGAGTGGCATTTACACCCACTCCACACACATACTCAGAATCAGAAGTTTGTAAGAATAGCTCATGTAGAACTGTTAACACCTCTGCCATATATGGAACCTTCACAAAGCCAGCAGAGGCATAATATAATTGTATTAATTAAAACATGTTTTCAAATATATGTATTTTTCCTTCATTAAGTTGATCTTTAAGTAATGTTTTTTAAATCATTAAGATGGTGTGGTAACACTTTAATTTTAGAGCTAAGGATGAATTAATTGGTAATAGATTTATAGATAACGAGGAGGTTTATACTTGGGTATTTGTTAGTTTCAGAGGTATAAAGAAAGTTGTGTATTGTTGGAATGGGATATGCTTTTCTACTTTAGAGAACAGCCTGAGGGTACATGGATAATGCCTGCGGGCTATGTGAGACCTCCAGTCCACCTGTTGGCTACCACAGCTTTATCACGTTGAGGTAACAAGCCTATAACTTTTGGGTCTGTAACACAAGTACTCCACGAGCCTCTGATTTCTGTACAAGCTGTTATATAGCTATATTAAATCCTAACTAAATCGTACACCCACTGATCTTCAATCATTATAGTTAATTTATTTAAACTTTTCACCTAGAACATCAAACACTTGCATTTCAACTTCTGTAATACATTTTTGATGTAAGTTGATGTGACACTTAAAGAGGCATGAAATGTTCCTAGATCTCACTAGGAATATGATATACCTATGTAACTATTTACTTTTGTTTACTTTAATTTATTAAGAAGGGCTTAAGAGCTGTGATTTTTATGCATATAATATTAGAAATAGATCATAATTGTTTTCTACCCCATGCAGCTCACGAAGTACAGAGTGTGGGGTGTCTCATAGAAACCAATCAGCGGCAACATTCTGCAACATGCTGCTTGAGAGAGGTCATTGACTGGCTAATTTGAAACACTGCACGTCACAATCTGTGTATTCATGAACTGCATGAGCTACAGTGGAAAGACCAAAACAGGTACAAATTATATGATTTTAGGTAGTAAAGAACTTCTTAATAAAATAAAGTACACAAACGTAAAAAGATACTTAGCTATTTTATTTTCCTAGTAAAATCCAAAAATGTCCTATGTCCCTTTAAGTAAATTTAGTAAATATGGCCCATTCTCTTGTACTGCAGCAGCACAAAACAAGCAGCCACAATGGACTCATAATGAAATCTCTATTTGGCAGACAAAAAGCTGCCTCCTTTTCAACCTGCACAGATTAATAAATGATCAACATTTGCAGCCATTACTATTTGGTGAACAAAGAAACATCATTATCGGAAGGGATGTTATTTTCTTTCAAATACAAAAAACAAAAACAAATAATAACAAAACAGTGGAGACTCACTAATTAAATCCCTAGCAATGCATTATTCTAGAATGTATATATAAAGTGCCTGCTCTAATGTTCACATGCTTAGTGATACTGTCAAGTGCTAATGATTTGCAATTTGTTTGCTCGCTACAGCCCAGGCAGGATTGCATCCGAATATTTTATTTGGTTTCAACTTACAGTATGTGTATCATTTTCTCTATCTATCTATCTATCTATCTATCTATCTATCTATCTATCTATCTATCTATCTATCTGTCTGTCTATCTATCTATCTATCTATCTATCTATCTATCTATCTATCTATCTATCTATGTATCTATCAATCTATCTATTCACAGTGTTTACTTTCAAACATTATATAATAGCTAGCGAATTGCCCGTCAAAAAATAGCGGCAATGGAATTGTAAGGTAGCTAATGGTGTTTTGTGTGTACTACTGAAATATATAATACAATTAATAAATGAATATACTTTACCTATTTTGAAGCATTGTGTTGAAGAGCTGCAATCTGTGTTGATGTTGCTGCAGCATTAGTGGTGTGGAGCTGCTGTGTAAGCGTGATTAATGTGTGCAGTGTAATAGTGTGCGTGCGCGAGCTGAAACCGTTAGCGTAGTTGGGTACTTCCGCATTAGCGTAAAATGGCAGGTAATGTGTGGTATGCGTCTTAGCGGAATATCCGTAGTTCGTTTGTGGTGTTTTGCGAGTTTGTTGTGGTGTTTTGTGTGGTTTGAGAGCTGTAGGCTTGTTTTCGTTTTGTTCAGCGGCCATTTTTTCTCTCGCTTAGAGAATTTTTTAGTGTCAAAACTCTTTTATTTTTAGTTAACTGAAGGTGTAAGTTGTTTTTTTGAGGTCCTGGATGCTCCCTCTTATTGTGTTTTGACTTTTTTCCTGTTCGCGAGTTGCGAACGTTTTTTGCGAGGTCGTAATGAGTGTTAACGTGTCTCGTATGTTATTCGTGGTGCGCGGTAAAGTTTGCGAGGGTCGCAGTTGCTGGCAAGGAGCGCCTTTGGAGCTCCATGCCAGCAGCTGAGGCCCTCGCCCGTGGCCCTCGCAACAGCTCTGGCTGGCTCGCATGCTCACAACTATATATGTGATCTATGAAGTGCTTATTTGCAGACATTATATGTAAAGTTTATGGCCAAGCAATATCCTATCTATCCCTGTGTGATAGTGTTTGTACTTATGAATGGAAATATATTTGTCTGACTATCTATCTATCTATCTATCTATCTATCTATCTATCTTTGTCTCTCTCTCCCCTCTCTCTTTCTCTCTCCTGTCTCTCTCTCTCCCCCTCTCTCTCTATTTATCTCCCCCTCTCTCTCTCTCTGTCCACCCTCTCTCTCTCTATCTCTCCCCCTCTCTCTCTATCTCTCTAACATCTCTCTCTCTCTCCCCCCTCTCTATCTATCTCTCCCCCATCTATCTCTGTCCACCCTCTCTCTATCTCTCCCCCTCTCTCTCTGTCCACCCTCTCTCTCTCCCTCCTCTCTCGCTAATGTCTCTCTCTCTCTTCCCCCTCTTTCTATCTTTCCTTCCCTCCCCCTCTCTCAATCTCTCTCTCTCCCCTCTCTCTCTCTATCTCGCTTTCTCCCCTCTCTCTCTCTATCTCGCTCTCTCCCCTCTATCTCTCTCTCTCCCCTCTCTCTCTATCTCTCCCCCTCTCTCTCTCCCCCTCTCTTCCCCCCTCTCTCTTTCTCTATCTCTCCCCCCCCTCTCTCTCCTCCCCCCCTCTCTGAGCCTCACTCACCGGTTGATGGTCCCCAGTTTCTTCCTGTAGGTCTTGTATATCTCTGTGGTGCTCAGTAGCGGGGTCCCTGGATGGATGGGGGTCTCAGGGGCCACGTACAGGGGATGAGTGAAGAGCCGGTGCAGCTTGGAGCCCCCTGCCCCCAGGGTCCTAGTGCTGGTCGTGTTACCCTCGCCGGGTGTCTGCTCCCCGCACTCACACCTCCTGCTCAGTCTGATCCAGAGCTGCGACCACAGGTGGAAGTAAATATCCGTGGCCAGGAGCGCAGAGAGGACGGACAGCAGGAGCAGCCGGTCCCGGCGGAGGATCCACATGATGTCCGCGGGAGGCAGGAGAGAGGGGAAGGGCCAGGGGCGCTCCATGCCAGCAACTGAGGCCCTCGCTACACAAGCCCGCAAGCGTGAGCAACGGCTCTGGCTGGCTTACTTGCTCACAACTATATATGTGATATTATTGAGTGTTCCATCTCATGTAGTATTGCTTGAGACTTGATAAAGGGGGGTTAAATCTCTCGAAATCTCGTCATTAGAAATAAGACGTTTGTCCAATACAAAAGGTATCAAATTATATTGCAATACTCATTATTAATCTATATATATATATATATATATATATATATATATATATATATAGATTAATAATGACTAAATATCTATATATCTATATATCTATATAAATATATATATATATATATATATATATATATATATATATATATATATATATATATACCGGTATATATATACTGTACAGAGACAGAGAGAGGGACTTATGTCTGTCAGTTGTATCTGTCCATATATCGAAAGAGCCACTTCCTATGGTGCCAATTTATGAGGGAGCCATTAATGATGTCAAATTTTGTGCAGAACTTGCACTTCAAGTCAAAACTAAGTAACCTGTCCTGTAGCCAGAGATGGAGGTACTGCTGAAACAGCAGGTACAAGATACCAGGGGTCCTCAACATGTCATGGGCTCTCAGCTAAATTCGGTAAAGGAGGTCTCTGAATTTATTTGCAGTGAGGGACATATCATTATTCCTATAGCAAAGTGGTATAACCATGAGGGTTAGCTAAACTCCTACGTATATGTTGTTCTCCTACAGGTGCCTGATTTATATAAAGAAGTTGTAAGTGGAGGGTCAAATTTTATTGCACTCATTTTATTCACTAGCTCCACCACTGCCTCTGACTATAATATAATTACACTTAGGGTCTATCTTTACATTTTTAACTGTTTTTGGCCAATGAATAGAGAACATGAATGAAATATTGCAAAACAGCTGTCTGTAAATTCCACCAAAGATGATACAGCCATCCATCACATAAAACCTATAGGCTCATATTCATTCTCATCTCCCAGTCTACATAATAAAATGCACTGAATATAAAATGTTACATTGGGGAACCCAGCCAAAGGCTGCACCTCAGGATAAATCGGTGCAGACATCTATTAAACACTACGATAACAACATTAACTGTACCCACGTTGGACACCAATCAGTCAGAAAAAATATAGTACTTCTACAAAGACCCTTTTTCACCTTTGGTGGTGAGTGGACAGAGGTAGATCTGTTGGAAGCTGCAACACTAAGTTTAAAAGTAAGTTATAAAAGCTACATTGAATGTTATTGCTAATTAGTTGCTAAATACACAAATTATTTGTTTTACCAGTTAAGTGTTTTTTTTAACAGAACACAGCAATCAAAAATAACTCTACTTAGAAGACCACTGAACAAGTAAAAGCATGTGTAAAACTGTGAGTCTGAGTAGGAGCATAATTAAGCAGAGAACAGTCATAAAGCTAGTTTTTAATTAGAAGAAAATACATTTTAGACCCTTGATGGATCTATGATATATCGGTGGAAGTTGTGTGTGTGAGGGGGGTATTTACATTTCTGGAAAACTATGATTGCATGCTTCGATGCAACATGCTGCTTCTGGGCCAGTGAGGAGGAAAGGAGTGTGGTATCAATAAGTTTAATCTTATTTAGTTATCAAACAGAAGCTTTGCACTTTTGTCTGTTACCTATGAGGATAACTTCACCCCCCATCATCCGGGAAACTATGTAACAAACACAAAATGCATTCCTATACTCTTAAACAGAGTGTTCAAAAAGTCATGTCCATTCATTCAAATATTGTCAGTTTGGTACACAATACAAACAAGTGTCTTTGTTTTTTAACTGCAGTGGTTCTTTAAATAACAGGAAGTACAAGCGGAAAGTATGGGGTAGAAAATTCTATCTGGGTTAAATGAAAAGGGAAAGCCGTGTATAATGAGTGTGCTTATTCAGAATTACATAAATATATGTGTTGGACAGAAATAATGCAGTGTTCAATATTGTTCACAGGGGTGTGAAGAGAGGCCAAGCTTATGCATTAGGAATGAGGCACAGACTTATTTTACAAATCCAATATGTCTGTTCATGAGCATCTAAAGAATTTGACAGTTGTAGCTAATAAGCAGTGACATAAGCTGCCTGTGTGCACAAACAGGAAAGAATCTGAGAGTATATTAACAAATCTAATATATAATGGGGATATATGTATGGAGGATTCCAGACCTGCAATGCAGATAGTTTGTGTTAGAGAGCAGAATATTGTTCGAATCCAGTAGTGCCATATTAGCATATAGTGTGGAAGAGGAATCTAATCCAGGAAAGAGGAGGATTAATAATTAAATGGGCACAGAACAGTGTGTTCAATAAATATCTATAATGCCGAATTTGAAAAATTGGAATACATTTGATTGGAAAAGTAAAATAATACTTTGAATGATTTTATAATCCATTGCAGATATTTTTTTTGCTTTTACTTGTCTCCCCCAATTAGTTTTTGTTCATGATAGGTTGTGCTAATTTGTACATTTGTTTATAATTGGCTTAATGTATTTTAATAAAATGCATATAGAAGTATACAGTGATACCTTTTTTATTGGATTCAAATTTATTTGGGGTGATAGTGTACAAGAGATGCACCTCTCTTTCTCAAATTGAAAGCAATACTTTACCTTAAAAAGAAAGGTGCATCTATTGAAAGGTCATGTTTCTAAATAAAATGTGTGACCAGTTTTATCGGGAGAAACACACTCCACAGAAATGTTTTTACGTTGCAGATTTTTATAATATTGTTAAAATATAACTCTGTGCGCTTTGCATGTGCGCGTTCTTTTTGTGACAGATGATTTTAGACTAAAAACTATGCAGATATACCCCCAAGGGATATAACAATTATTGACAATAACCAATCAGAAAATCAGATAACATACCATGATTTGTGGGTAGATCAGACAGGCTGATTTAGAAGTTAAAATGACAAGTTTCTATGCAAGATTTCTGAAAGAAAATGCTATTTTTAAAACATTCTTTTAATAACTTATTGCTATTAACTATATTTTAAAAATGCACCATATTTGTACCCTCCAATTTGTCGCTTTATACCTATTTCTATAGTCTTTTATGTTTTTATATGGGATTTTATTAATGTTTAGAACATTGTTTTGTTGGTGCAGTAGGTGCCTATAACTGTGTAGGGGTCTTTTTGCAACCAACAATAACTTCCTGAAGTAAAGGAGGCTCTTAAATAAAAAAAAATTAAAAAACTTTTTTATGGTGGTCTTATTATTATTACTATTGTTTATTTGTAATGCGCCAACATATTCCGTAGCGCTATACATGGTTAAGTTCAAGGCATAAAAAAAATTACAGTATTAATATGTTGCAAAAGATTGACGGACCTGTCTTTTAGCTTAGAATACAAAGTGCTTTCCCAAAACCTGTGTTGTACATATAAGATGGAAATATACCGCAAAACTGTTTTTAACTGGGGTCCTCTATTCACTAGCTCTGCCACTGTTTTTACATAGTTACATAGTAATTGAGGTTGACATTTTTTTTTACGTCCATGAAGTTCAACCTTTTAAGATCTCCTCTGATCTGCAATATGCAGATTAATTGTAAATTGATTCAGAGGAAAGCAACCTTTGCAAATTGTCTTAAAAGGGAAAAAAAATCCTTCCTGACCCCAGATACTGGAGATCAGATTCCTCTCTGGATCAATACACCCTATCTAATTATCCATGATAACTCTGTACTTTGTATGCCCTTTTTATTTAAAAATATATCCAATCCCTTTTTAAAGTTATCGATTGAATTCCCTGTCATCACCTCCTTTGGTAGAGAATTCCACAGATTAACCACCCTTACTGTGAAGAACCCTTTTCTTTATTTAAGGTGAAATCTTTTTACTTCTAACCTCAAGGGATGTCCTCTGGTCAGTTGAAAAACTCTTGGCACAAAAAAGTTCACTTGACAAAGCCTTATTCTGACCCTGGATGTATTTATATAAGGTAATCATATCTCCTCTTAGACACCTTCTCTTTTAGATAAACTAAGTTTAATTTGGTTAGTCTTTCTTCAGAACTTAGCCCCTCCATTGAAATCTTTTAGGTAGAGGGAAGAATAATATAAAAATAAAAAAATCATAAGTATGCACACCCTTAAACTAATACTTTGTTGAAGTACCTTTTGATTTTATTACAGCACTCAGTCTTTTTGGGTATGAGTCTATCAGCATAGCACATTTTGACTTGGCAAGATTTGCTCACTTTTCTTTGCAAAAACACTCCAAATCTGTCAGTTTGCGAGGGCATCTCCTGTGCACAGCCCTCTTCAGATCACCCCACAGATTTTCAATCGGATTCAGGTCTGGGCTCTGGCTGGGCCATTCCAAAACTTTAATCTTCTTCTAGTGAAGCCATTCCTTTGTTGATTTGGATGTATGCTTTGGGTCGTTGTCATGCTGAAAGATGAAGTTCCTCTTCATGTTCAGCTTTCTAGCAGAAGCCTGAAGGTTTTGTGCCAATATTGACTGGTATTTGGAACTGTTCATAATTCCCTCTATCTTAACTAAGGCCCCAGTTCCAGCTGAAGAAAAACAGCCCCAAAGCATAATGCTGCCACCACCATGCTTCACTGTGTGTATGGTGTTCTTTTGGTGATGTGCAGTGTTGTTTTTACGCCAAACATATTTTTTGGAATTATGGCCAAAAAGTTCAACCTTGGTTTCATCATTCCATAACACCTTTTCCCACATGCTTTTGGGAGACTTCAGGTGTGTTTTTGAAAATGTAGCCTGGCTTGGATGTTTTTCTTTGTAAGGAAAGGCTTTCATCTTGCCACTCTACCCCATAGCCCAGACATATTAAGAATACGGGAGATTGTTGTCACATGTACCACACAGCCAGTACTTGCCAGATATTCCTGCAGCTAGCTATTGCTCATGGTATACAAGTGTATATGAAGTAGCACTGGATGTATATTGTATGTAACTGTACTGTAACACAGATAGGAAAATTCCCCTTTTTTCTGAATAATTTATTTGATTAATACAGATACAACACTATTAATTATTATTTTTACTTTTCTATGTGAAATATACTATACATGGAAATATCTATGAGGCATGCACAAGTTTAACTTACTAATTATGAGATTATTAGTATAGCTCTCTTTTTGAATACGTAACTTCATGGTACAGGTTTATTGTTAAGTGTGATGTCGGTCCATGAAACATTTTAAAGGAAAAACTGGATTAAATATTGAGTGTTTATGTTAGAACCATGAATGCCATATATAATGTTTTCAAGGTTAATCACCTAATTCATCATCTACTCTTACCCTTTCAATGGCAAAGAGGCCTGCAATGCATTGTAAGGGTAAACTAAAATATCCATTCTACTTGGTGAAGTTAATGCTATCTACATTTGGTTTATGTAGTCCATATATTGTAGTAATATTAATCTTATGGTTTTTTTACATGGATACCAAGTTACATTTACATTTACATGATTAGCCACAGGTGGCTTACTGTTATTGCAGTAAAAGTAGGTGTCCCGGGGCATGTTCTGATTATATAAATGACTCCCTGGGATATGAGCATTCGTAGTCTCTTTTCATATGACATTACACTGGATGCAGTAGATTCCGAGCCCACAGGGGTTATCAGCAATGATTTGTAATGATCAGCCATTAGTCAAAGATAACAGTATTCCTTTAGGGTGTGGATCATAAAAGCGGGCTAACTGACAGGTATAAATTGCAAACTTCAAATTAGATTTGCTGTAGAAAAATATTTGTTTACATATATATTATACATATTAACTTATATGTTATTCCATTTTTTCATACATGAAGATTATAAAGAAATAATAATACATAAACATAATGTAAAACAGCACAAAATAGTTAAATGTTTCGCATTATGTGACAAAATTATATTAACTTATAAATTCACACCTATATTATCTTTTGATTACTTGAGCTCAATCTTTATATTTGTATTTTAAAAATAGAAAGATTATTACCAAAATTATTTTAAATCTGATTTATGATGCTCTGTTCATAGTTTCCAAATACTGTGAAATTTCACTTCCTGCTCCAGCATAAACAAAACAACAAAGTGAGAGGTGCTCAATAAGAGAGCAAACTAACCTTAATAGGTTAGTACTATGGACATGATAACCCACACATGGAGAAATATCCCGTAGTATATCAGTCTGATCTCACTCAAGAGTCCATCCCCGAAATACCAGGCAATTCTACCCTGAACAGGAGAAACAGCAAACCCCAGATGTACGTTTCGGCCTTCATTGGGCCTCATCAGTGAGGTGTAGCTGAACTCCCTAAGGCACAGTGAGCAAGGGGTCCACGTGTGGAGTCCCCTATACCTCTTTTAAGGAGATTAAATCCTAAGGGTAATTTGTATAAACAAAACAACTAAGTGAGAAGTGTTCAATCAGAGAATGAACTCCAGCATAGCATAAGACGTTATCTCCGTTTGGAATATTTGCTAAACTTTTTTTCCGTTTAGTACATCTTGGTGTTTGGTTTTGTACACAGTGAACTGCTATTGCAGATCTAGTCACAGTAATAATTGTATAATAAGTTTTTGTCCATCTCTCCCTATACCTTCCAAAGGCCTATTTAGCAGCATTATTAGTAGGTCTAACTTTAATTCATAAGCTAGCATATCTTTTTAAAATGTCTTATATTATTCTGCAAAATGTATACATTTTAGTGTATTCCCACCATATATGAAGGGATGAGCCCAATTCCGTACATCCTCTGAAACAGATTGATGTTATGTGTGGCCTTTATTTATTTACTAGCAACTTGCCCGTCAAAAATGATGGGGCAATAAAATTGTAAGGCAGATAATGCTGTTTGCCCCAGACATTAATTTTTTTGGTGGTCCGAGATTCTTCGGCGCTTATTGCGAGGCTGTTGGTTGTTGTATTTTTTTTTTTGCTAGGCGCTTTTGCTGTTATTGTTTGGTTGGTGCTGATCTGCTTTTTGCGCTTATTGCAAGGCTTTGTGTGCTATGAGCAGCGTTGGATGGCTTTTGTGTTTATTTTGAGAGTGTTTTTTTTCGTGTATATGTATTTTTGTATGGTAATTCAATGATTAATAAATTAATAAATGAATATACTTTACCTATTTGTAAGTAATATATGCAGGAAGCATTGTGCTGAAGAGCTGACAATCTGTTTTGATGTTCCTGCAGCATACAATGTCGGTTCGCACTGTTGTGGAGCTGAGGTGTAAGTGTTAGCAATGTGTGCAGTGTGTAGTGTAAATAGGCTGCGTGCGCGAGGGGAAGCCGTTAGTGTAGCTGTGGACTTCCGCATTGTGTAAGTTAGTGTTGTAAAATGGCTGCGAATGTGTATGTGGTACGCGGCTGTGGATTATGTAGCGTCCTTGCTAAAAGTGTATCCTGTACCTCGTACAGCTTTTTAAAAAGCCGTATATGCTTGGTGGTGTTTTGCGTCTTTAGGGTCCTGTAGCCTCGTTTTCGTTTTTTGCGCTGCCATTTTTTGTCTCACTTAGTGGATTTTCGTGTGTCTAAACTCTGTAATTTGGACTTAAATTGCGGTGTAACTATACTTGCAGAGGTCCTGGGTGCCCCCTTGCTGTGGGTAAGCTTTTTATGTATTTTTTGTGTGTATTTACTGTGTTTTTAATGTTTTCAGGTGCGCACGGTTCAGCCGTTAAGGATGTATTTTTGCGAGGTAGTAATTTTTGCGAGTCCCGGGTCGTATTTTTTTATGCTAAGTCCATAAATTTTCAGTTCTAAGTCCTGCGGCTCGTATTTTTTGGTGTAAGTCCGTATTTAGTGATTGTGTGTTAGATCTATTTTGGTTAAGTGCTGCTTGTGTCGGTGTTTGTAAACGCGTGTGAGGCTCCGTAGAGCCTTCACATCCGCAAATGCAACCCCTCGCTTTGCGAGGGTCCGCATTTGTGGCCTGCAGCCGATGTTGGAGCCTCCACCTTCCACAAATGCGGACCCTCACTTCACGAGGGACGCAAATCTTGCGAGCTCGCTTTGCGAGCTTGCAAAGCGTGACGACAATTCGTAGTTTGACAACTATTATATGTGATTATGATTGCAATTCTGTACCAAAAGCATAATAGTTAACAGTTTCTTTATTCTGAATATTTCTCGGTTGGAGTTTTGATAAATTTCTCAATGCTCTGCAGTTCTGATCCCATATTGTTTGGCATGCTTCATTATCTATGCTTATAATAGAGTTCCATTTGTGAGTATATGTCAATGCACTATTTGAATTTAGATTGTTAAGCATGTTTTCTCGTTATCTTAAAAAGGAGCTAATTTCCATACCTGTTTCAAAATCTTTATTTTGAGCTATGGGTATTGTCATGATCCCCCTGACCACCAGTCCTTGGGACTCATATGATCCACCCAGGATGATTAGGATTTTGAGGATGACCATGACCCTGGCTGCTTAAAGACTTGTATCAGGACTGCCTCCTGGGAATATGCGGTTGCAGGACTGTGCTCAGTATATTTAATGGTTATTTAATGTTTTATTAAGTTGATTACCCCTATACATGTTAATGACTGTATGTTATGCTATGTGGTGTTATGTTGATTACTGTATGTTTAATTGTGTCCAGATAATAAAGAGTTAACTGGCAGTTAGAGTGTTATGAGGTAGCCAGTAACTGACAGATGAGAGAGTTATTTAATCAGTCAGTTATGTAATGTGTGTCTCTGAGGTAAAATCAGTGCTGAATGCAGTCTGTGATGTTTCTTACAGGAAGATGACAGTTATCAGTGACTCTGAGAAGATTAATATATATATGGAATAAGATATCTGGAAGATATATAGATATATATATATATATAATATATAATATATATATATATATATATATTCTGACACACACATATATATATATATATATATATATATATATATATATATATATATGTGTCAGAATCCCTATAGAAGATGATAAGAGTTATCACTGTGTGACTGGATTAATATATATGGATTAGATATCTGGAAGGTATATTTATATATGTGTCAGATTGCCAGAGAGTATAGATGTCCTGGTCCTGTACAACTACTGAAATGGATGTAAAGATGAAAATGCAATAGAGGAATTAATAGAAAACCCAGAAGACTCACAGACTATTGCAGTTCAAGTTTAAACATACACTATATCTATTAGACCTGTTATGAAGTTCCCACAGCAATAAAAGCAGATCCTAAGTTTTATAATGCTGAGCCTCGTTCATATTTTTGAATGCTGCATAAATAGTAAGGGCATTTTAGAGACATCAGCTTTCTTGGTGAAGGGAACAAAATAACCTGGTGGATCTGCTGGGTTTATGTCTCTGAAGAGTATTTTGATTAATTTTGGCTCATCATTGAGGTGTAGCTCACTTCCTAAGGCACAGTTAGCATGGAGTTCACATCTGGAGTCCCCTATCACCCTTAGGGAGACTAATCCCCAAGGGTCATTTGCATAAGACAAAAGAAAATCAGAGGCCCTCAATCTGAGAACGAACAACATCTTAGTTGTTTTTTTCTATAGGCCTGTTAACTTACTGAAAGAGCAGCGTTCTTTTAGCTCATTTGTAACCAGACCTATAAAACAAATCTACTTGGGTATTGTTTGTTCTCAGATTGAGTGCCCTCCTTTTCTTTTGGCTTATGCAAAATTTGTAACTATTGGGATAAACATGTTATGTCTCCTCGCCCTATTGCCATTGGGTATTTATTTAATGCCACGCCATTCTGGTTGGTAGAAATGCTCCTTTTTTTGCTGCAGGAGTTTTTATAAAGAGCCATGACATTGCTACTCTAAAAAAAAACTCAATATAGATGACACGTACTAATGCTGTTCTCCCTTTGCTCAGTCGGTATAACGAGTGTACACAGACTGTTTGCTCAGTAGTTTCCATAGCAATGCTCCAGAATGGTACCCACTATATGAACACACTAAATTAGCCCTAATGTCCTCCCTATCCCCTGTGTATCTATATAATCCCCTTCCCATGGCAGGAAAAAGGTTAAATAAGAATAAAAGTTAATGTAGCCAGAGGAACACCAGGTATTCCCCCTTCCCATGTGCTATAGCCTATGAATAGTAACCCCTTTATCATGGGAATCTCCAAAGACCCCTTGTTATATCTAAGTATAACCATGGCGATTCCTATAGATTCACATGGTACCTAAAAATTAACACCCTGCCATAGAGGTAGTTAAAGGACCTCCATGGCACTTAAAATGAACCCATGTGCAATGAAGGTCCTGTAAGAACATCCATGGCACCTAAAATTAGCCCGTGTGCCATGAAGGTCCTGTAAGGACCTCCTAGGCACTTATAATTAGCTGATGTTACAGAACCTCTGTGGCATCTAACATTTACCCTTGTCCTGGAGGTCCTTAATGGACTCCCGTGACAACTAAAGTAAACTCCTATGCCTTGGGGGTCCATATGAAACTTCATGGCACCTAACGTTAACCTCTTTTGCTATGGGGTTGATATAACCTAATATGTCACCTAATGTCAACCCCTTGTGTCATGGGGGAACGCAAGGACTCCCATGGCACACTATCTACCACCCATGTAAACTAACCCCCATAGTCTCTATCACTAACATTACATAACTATAGAACACATTACAAAAATAACATACAACTACATAAAATAAAACAACATAAAATTAAACTACATAAAATAACAGAATTAAACATGTAAGGGGGTAAAATTATACTTACTTTCACTTGATACATTGAGTCTTGATGTGAAAAAGGTTTAAATAAGAAAGAGAAAGAAGATCGTACTTTCCAATTAATTACTTTTCATTTTTTTGGGATGTTCTAATTTTTTGCTCTTTTTCTAATACTGGGATTTTGTCTAATGTAGAGATTTTGAATTGTAACTGGCTGCCTTCAAATTTTCTTCTTTCATTTCACATATAATTATATTTCTGGGAAACTCTTTTAGCTTTGATATATGTCTTGTTGCTCTGTGTACACTATGAATCCCCTACTGGGTCGTCACCTTGTCGTGGTGAAGGGGCATGTGTACCTCAATGACGCTGTGAGCTGTAGGGTTATGTAATTACATTTTTGTTAATTTTCGGAAATGAATAGAAGACACAAGAACTTCATATACAGCAGTCCTGTCCGCTTTACTTGGTATAACAATTTAGCATCCAATATTTTTTTTTGTAGTAGAGAAGCTAAGTTTATTCAGGTTCACTCACCCATGTATGTCTCAATTTTGCATGTGTCAGCCTAGCTACGATTTGAAAAACTTCAATTACAAAATTTGATAGTTGTGTATAACTGAAAAGGAAATGTATTGACTTGCAGAATAAGTTTAACATCCATTCATAAAAGTGCCATTTATACCACCCAACTGTCAATAACTCTACACTGGTCTGCATTTCCTTCAAGATTAACATTTGATCTCCAAACCAAACGGGACACAATATTATGCACAATGTGCTGATGTCGATAGAATATATTTATTATATTTTTTGTATTGTCATAAGAGGGAATGATAGTTGATCAACAACAATGTATTAAAAATGAACTGAATATAATTCTCATATTGTTGTTTTTGTAAAATATTAACATCTCCAGAATTACTTAATTTTTTTCTCTCTTTTACACCCTTTCTCCTTTTTTTTCTTTTTCCCTTCCTCCATTATCTTTTATTTAATTTTCATTTCTTTTTCCATATACGGTATATCAAATACAAAATGTTACAAACATTTTTTTTTCAAATACAATTCACATATTGTTTTTTATTTGTCATATAACAACATCTCAGTTTGCATTGAATCTTTCCCTTTAATTAATTTTCATTGTCCATATATAAATTAAACATAAAATAGTAAAGGTGGTCAGAGAGATTGGGAAAAGCCAATCAACCGGTGGGTGTACCTCTCTGTGGGTGTAATTCTCTGCCCACTTACGGTTGTTATGGTCTGATAACATCATACACAATGTGTTTATATATTTTGGATTTTACGTTTCATCTCAGCTAGTGTGGAAAATTTCCATCTTTTAGCCACCACACTTTGCGTAACTAAAAATATTTAATTTACTAGGAGCTGTGATTCTTTTGGTATATTTTGTATTGTGATACCAAATATTGCCTCATGTTTTTTTTTTAGGCATTAAAGAACCTAAAAGTGTTTCTATTATTATGTATATCTCATGATACAGCTATGATATTGTAGGACAATCCCACAGTGTATGTTTTCAAATACCAACATCACCACATCCTCTAAAACATTTAACATCAAGTGATGGATTTGATGTTTGTAGACATTTTCCTGAAGAGTTATATTGAGAAAGGAGGCGGCTGCATTCCTAATGATTTTATTCCATTGTTTGTCATCAAGAGTAATACTAAGCTCATTTTTATATACTCCCTTGTATGGTCATTTTTTTATTGTGTATTCTTCTATCAAATTCCCATAAAGAATTAAAATATTTTTTTACTATTAGAATTATATGTACAACAGTTCTAAAATGACGTTTTGGTAGCCTGTTTAAATTGTTTTTTATAATGTAAGTCATATGGTCATTTACCATGGCTATATTAAACAATTCCTTATGTGGAATCTGAAAATGTACTTTACGTATACCTTTTGACCATTTGCTAATTTTCGTGAGTATGTCTGCCATTATGACCATTTGTTGTTGAACTCACCAATCAAATTGAGTAATCATATTTCCTGTGGATTTCACAGAAGATTCCCACAAAGGGGTGAGAGAGGAGCCTTCTGGAAACAAGTGTGTCTTTTTATTAATGTGTTTCCACCATGCTTAAGAATGCAATATACTGTGGGATGATTTCTCTACACTTACTTTATTGTTTAGACTACTTCACAAAGCTTGTTGTTTCAGAATATTTTCTTCTTTGAAGATTGTTTTTTTTTAAATTTTCACCCACCATTGATATTCTTCTCTAGCACACCACTTAGGGCCTCATTCAATTGCAATTCAACCAATTGAATAGACCTCTATATAAGCACAGAGCATATTTTTTTACAGAAGTTTTTAGTTAGTGAACTTCTATCCAAAAGCAAGGTCTTCACTAACTAAAAACTTCTGTAAAAAATATGCTGTGTGCTTCTAAAGAACCCTATTCAATTGGCCAAATCACAATTGAATAAGTCCCTTAGTTAGCTGTGCTATTCTAGTTGCTATGTAATATGTCAAAAGTTCTGGAGTTGCTAAACTGCCTCTTTGTGTACTAGCTAACATTGTCACTCTATTTATTCTTGGTTTGTTATGATTCTAAATTAATTAAAGTATCTCTGCAATTTTAGTATTTAATTAGTTTTAATTGCTATTAAAAGTGTATTTTTAAAAATGTGGGTAACTTGCATTATATATCAATCTGATCATCATAGGAATTATAATGCCCAATGTATTGCTAGTTATTTTTCTACCTGTTTTGGAAGCAACATATTTAAGGCCTCACTCTTTAATTGTGTTGACTTTGAACCCTGATGTCCTAATAGCATATAATCTAATCTACAATGTGTTGACATTTAACATTGCAATTGTGATATGGTAATTGAAGACACAATTTGAGTGATGGTCCCGATAGTGGGATTAGATTATATGCTATTAGTATATCCACAATTTTCTTACATATATTCGATATAAAGTGAGTTTACTTTCGGTCCTGGCTTGTTTTAATTTAGGGGAAATTTTATAGATAGTTTTTTACATGGTTTATATTAAAAGTAAAATTTTAGCTGGATGATGATGCCCTAGTTTTGGGCGAGTTATACTCACTACTGAAAGCTTCAATATTGGAGTTCATGTGATATTACATGCTGTATGTACCTAGATTTGATTTATATATGTGGATTCTAACATTACCTATGATTTTAAATATTAATTTAATCATCTGCAAGTTTATATTCCTTATCCCAAAATTGCACTCAGGTGATATTTGTGTAATTTCTTACTGCCATAGCCGTTAGTGCAAAACAGAGGGAACATTCCTGTCTAGTTCCCCTAATGATGCTAAATGTTGGTGAACAAAATCCCTGGTTGTTTATAGATGCTCTGGGGTAGAATATAAAATCAAAATGCTATTTAAGGAATGATTACAAAAGCTCAAACCACTTAAGGTTTAACACATGTATACCCAATCTAATCCAATCATAGGCCGATTAGAGTATTTTGCTTAGAGATTCTATGTCTATGAGATTAAAAGTTCTCTTGGTATTATATGGTGCCGCCTTAAAACGGGACAAAATCCACTTGATCGAGTTTAATCAAACTCAGAAAAAAATGTGCCAATACATTTGCCAGCACCTTTAAGTTGATTTTAAGGTCACAATTAATGATCAAGACTGGTCTGTAATTTTGGCATTGGTTAAGATCCTTTCCTTCATTCCGTAATTTGTGCTGGATGATGAGTGTAAGACCCTTATTTATTTTTTATTTTTGAAATTAAAGAGGCGAAAAATGTAGTTGAGCTTGCTGTGGGGTCACTGTGACTCTTTTCCACAATATCCCATTAAGCTTCTTTATGGCTAGTTTATGGGCAAGAATTTCCTCAAATATTTTTGTTGATCTAGATATAACAAATGACTTATGTTACCTTGCAATTGTTTCTTTGAGCTCATTAATTTGTTTTATCTTTAATTGTATTGGCTGTAGAGTTTATTTGATTGCATAATCCATAGTCTATCTTACCTACTCTATTCAGTTTAAAATATTCCTCTAATGCAGTTTGATTTTTTTCCACTGTAGGCTGGTCACACAGTAAAGCTGGGTTCAAGGACCAATTGGTAGTACATCCTTTTGGGATTATATCACTCAAAGATTACACTAATTAAATAATGGTCTGGCCATGCTATTGGATGTATCTGGGCATCAATCAGATTTGAAATTATACCCTGAGCAGCATATAATTCATGTGTGAGTGAGAATTGTGCCTGCAGAAATAGCAGGTATAATCTGTTTCATTTGGATATATTGCTCTCCACAAATAAAATAAAGCATTAATGCATATTTTTTTATAAAATGAATAATAATATTATAATTATTTTTTACATAATTCTACCGCTACAACAATTTATAAATTCATTTATTATTATTAATATTAATAATACGAATAATAATAATTAAATATGCAATGTATCTCTTATCCATGGCCTAGGTAGGGGGGGTCCACTCCAGTGGCAGCAGAAATGTCCCCAGTTGCCACCCACACAGAGAGGGGGACAGAGTATATAGAGAGGGGGAGAGAGGGAGAGAGAGAAAGATAGTGAGTGTGAGAGACAGAGGGAGAAAGCGGGAGAGAAATCGAGGGGAGAGTGAGAGAGAGAGAGGAGGGAGAAAAGGGAGAGAGAGAGGGAGAGATAGACAGAGAGGGAGAGAACGAGGAGGAGAGAGAAAGAGAGGGAAAGAGAAGGAGAGAGAAAGACAGAGAGACAGAGACAAAGAGAGGGGAGAGAAAGAGAGAGAGAGAGAGAAAGAGAGGGGGAGAGAGTGTAGAGAGAAAGAGAGTGGTGAGAGAGAGAGAGAGAGACACAGGGAGAAAAAGGGAGAGAAAGGGAGGGGAGAGAGAGGGGAAGAGAGGAAGAGAGAGAAAGAGGAAGAGAGAGAAAGAGGGAGAGAGAGAAAAAAGGGGGGAGAGAGGGAGAGAAAGACAAAGAGAGGGAGAGAAAGAGAGAGAAAGGGAGAGAGAGAAAGAGGAGAGGGATATAGAAGGAGAAAGAGAGGGAGAGAAAGAGAGGGGAAGAGAAAGAGAGTGGAAGACAGAGGGAGTGAGAGAAAATGACAGGGGATAGGGAGAGGGGGGAAAGGGAGGGGAGAGAGAGAAGGGAGATAGAGAGAAGGGGGGAGGGAGGGAGAGAAGGGAGGAAGATAGAGGGGAAGGGAGAGAGAAGGGGGAGTGAGGGAAAGAGAGAAGGGGGAGTGAGGGAGAGAGAGAGGGAGACAAAGAGCGGAGAGAGAGAAAGAGATAGGGAGACAAAGAGCGGAGAGAGAGAAAGAGATAGGAAGAGAAAGGGAGACTGAGAAAGAGGGAGAGAGAGGGAGGAGAGAGAGCAAGAGGGAAAGAGAGAGAGCAAGAGACAGAGAAAGAGAGGGACAGAGAGAAAGAGGGAGAGGAGATAGAGAGAACAAAGGGAGAAAAAGAAGGGAGGGAGAGAGGAGAGAGAAGGGGAGAGAGAGAGATAAGTCAAGACTAGACCCAAGATGAAAAGCTCATCGGGTCACTGTTTTATAATGTCATGGGTTTTCTTCTGTTTTTTTTTTTTTCATTTTCTAAAGAGTAGTTCAATACAAGAGAAGAGAGGTTGAAGGAATGAAATACAAGCACACTAAGAAATCACATGATATCCAGATTTTACAGACATAGCTTTTATTAGTCATTGCTAAATCAATAACTATTCTTTTTTTTAAAGAACATACAACACATTTTTCCCACTGTATTCAACATTATAGTGCATCAAACAAGAAATGCATTGCAATATATTTTGAAAGTGTAATAGTTTTAATTTGATAACATCCTTAGATATTTCTCTTAAAGTATCTTACATGAGATCACAGACATAAAACCTGATTACATTTATTCCATCTCTTTGAGAATGAACCTAATGTACCCTTTAATAATGCAGTCAGTTTTTACATATAATCATTTTCGTTAATCTTTGCTGGATCCAACCGACCATTAGCTAGCATACAGGTAGAGTTAAGGAATGCTTGCTACGATTAGGAATACGGTTAATAAGTAAAGGGTTCCACCAATGCCACGTAAGGTACCATAACCTTTTCTCTTGTAATGAATAATAGAGATGTTACAAACATTTAAGCATACTTAATAGACAAGACACATGGACAGTGAATTAATGCTTGCTACTAACAAATATCCAAGTAAATAAGCAGTGTGTGCAATTATTAGCTCTGTGAGGTACAGTCGCATTACTCTGTGAACCTGTGAAGTTTTCAAGTGTAGTTACCTGAATGAACTCATTATCAAATAAGTGAAGGTATATACAGTATCTATAATTATAACCTAAGAAAAATTGTTAAGCAGTGTAATTATTGCCCTGTAAGGTGGTATTACACAATTCAGTTATAATATATTGAAGGATAACTGTTCATGTAAGCAAGTTCAGGGGATATAAATGTTTACCCATGGGAGATATAATGGAACAATAGAGATATGAGAAGATAGAGAGATTATCTTGAAAGGACTATGTTATGGGGTGAGTACCTCATGTATGATCCCAGAGGTGATCACACTAGATTGCTAGCACAATCTGAAGTTGTTGCTCCTGTTCTGGTTTAAGATTATGACAGGAGAATGACTGGGTCTGTCTTGGTACCCCCCAGAGTTGGGGCAAAAAGTTAGGGAAGTATTCCTTCCTCTTGGTATTCAGTGGTCATTACCGAAGGCTTCAACATATTGACATGAAATATTTTTGTACAAAATGATCCTCATCCAGCACCACAATATATGTAGTATCATTCAGTTTTCTTATATTGGTATCTCACAAAGTATGGAGGTTGTTTTGGGGATTGGGACTTGTTGGCCTTGCAGAAACTCCCTTACAAGGGGACTTCCATTGTACCATACCTTGTGTTTGACTTGGGTGGCCAACATATACTTAGGCAGTGCAGTCAAGGTTCCAATTGGTCTCTGAAACTGAGTACATATGGCACCAAGGGTACCTCCTTAACCTTATATTCCCTTTACCAAAACTACTACTGTTACTGTAGTTGGTAACAACTTTAGACACTAGTGGTTAGTTGAAGGCCTGAGTCAGATTCCGAAGATTTCACGAGTCCCCATGTTCCCAGCTAGGGGAATGATATAGGCAATAGTCAGTAACTCAGCCCAAAACTTTGCAGGGACAACTAGCTGTTTAACAGCCTCCCATAGTTGATCTTCCCAATGGGGATCAGTCACCCAGTAAAGCAACCAATCTTCCCACACATACCTGTCTGTCCTGCTTCTCCTTCCTCTGTAACTTTTTTAGCTTGAACCCCAGCTAAAGAGGCATCATGATCTATCTACCTCTTAAGCTCATCGGGATCAGTCCAGTTCTCCCTAATCTGGATATTGGTAGTGGGGTCTGATGACTACTCCAACTCTGGGCTCGTGGCAAGTAGGCCTTCGCTGCTAGTGACGATGGTTAAACTATTGCACTCCAATGGGCTGGTATCCTGGTCACACCCACATCTCTAGGGCCTCTGCCATTAGCCCAATCAATATGTACTCTGGCTCCTAGGATGCAGTGCTTCTAGCCCCAGCAACAACCACTTGTTTCTCTGTTAATGCAGAGAGGCTGATCATGGAGAGGTGAATCAGAGTTACGAACCTGAGTCCCGAGGAGCTTCACGGGTTAAATATGCTGTTGGTGATTGTCCCCTTCTAGCAATTGCCCAGTGTGGGCTGAAGAATGTTCACTGGCCAGTCATTCCATTCTAGCCAATTGTGGAACTGCTCCCTTCCTCTTCTTCTGGGTTCTCCTCCATCTAATCACTAATTTAGTAGGATCGGACTGGTGGAGTTCTGGGGACAATTCCTCCGTATGTGGCCATGCACTGACAGCCAAAGCAGCAAATCCATCTCCTTATTTATTGTCCCATAGATGTTTCACTCCTTCACTATGGCCTTGCTCCAATTCTAGAAGAGGGAGAAGAGATACCCTGTTTATCTGGATAAAATGTTGAATCCCACTCATTTGAATTAGGTCAGTCTAGATTGCAGTGTGATGGTCATCAGTTTAATTGTAACTAGGTAGATCAGTAAAAACAATGGCAATGGCACATAACATAGCCCCATGTAATGCCCTCCAGATGCCAGTAAACCAACCACTAATACTTAGATCATGGAGCCAATCTCCCCTTATATTTGTTTTCTTGTTCATAGTGTGCATTGAGATGATGGACCAATAACCAATACCAAGATTACCATGATTGTTATCTTCAGCTGGGACATATGTTTGGCAATTATCATTTATCATTGCACTTCATGAAGTGTAACTATGCACTGATATTACCAACAACTCACAGTTTATGCAATACATTGCCCTTTAGGTCTAGTTACTCTTCCTTGTCAGGTGTTAGTACATTCGATATCCTAGCAAGGTAACAGAACAAGTTGCATTACATGTTAGATGCTAAAAGTCAGGACATAAGGAAGGCAGGGCTGAAAAAGAATAGAGTAAGTAAAAATTGACAAACAACATAAACACAGGCTCATACAGTCTCACACAGTCTCTGAGGTTATGGGCTCCAAAAAAAACAAAAAAACAAAAAACAATCAGATTGCTTCCGAATATGAAATATTCTAGTCAAAGCAATAGTCTACTAGGTGCAGATTTCCAGCAAAGAATAAGCAGTATGTGAGTTTCTTCTTACCATCTGTTGCATGCATGATCACATTTCCAGGCCAATAAACAAGGGTTTGGTCTGTACCCCATTTCTTGTGTGCATAATCACAGCAAGACTTCTGTATGGGCTTTGTCTTTTATCTTCATTATCTTTTGTCAACTGGAGAAACATTTGGTAGGGACTTCATCTCAGGGAAGGCCATTGCCTAGATGTTACTCTCCTAATTTCTTTAACTTCCTTTTTGATGGGCATCATGGCACAGTATCTCCAGCCTGAGGTATTTTTCTTTTGGGTACTGGCAGAAGTGTGTTAAAAATAAAAAAGCCTTGCACCCAAGACCTTTCATACAATACCTTACCTTTATCTTACAGACTTACATCATCCTATCACACACACCTCCCTAACTTTTACTCAAACTTCACATATGCACAACCAGGGCTAGTATACATGGGGATATACTACAAAGAATTTTCAGATTAAGTTATTAATATAATTTATCTCAATGCTAGTAAAATATATGGATATATAAAATGCATAACCAGCAATTAGTCTTTTACTCCTGTTAAGGCATCAAGGTTGTTATTAGAACAGTTTCAATACCACTATATTAGATATCTAATATGAATGAAGCACTATTTATTTTAACCTGTCATAGGTAGTATGCTGATGAAGAAACTTCAATTTATTTAAGAACAAATGGGCCAGCAAAAAAATAAGAACCAAAAAAGAAAATCTAAAACAATACAATAATCATTTTCGGTTGGCTGACAATTCTGACAGTCCTTACATGCTTAATATAACCCAAACATTATTGGACATGGTTGGTTACTATCAATAAAGAACCTTAAAAATGATCATGTCTTTGAAACAAGTACCTATGTTTCTTCTACACACATTCATAAAAACAATTTAAATCAGTCACTATTATTTATTCAATTATTAATACATTTTGAGGTATGAGAAGCTGGTTACCAATTCAGAATTGAATAGTATACATCACTTATTTAATTTAAGAAAAAGGTGATGTCACACAATAACTGCAATAATGTATTTTCTTTTTTTTTTAGAACCAACACTTTGAGCCTTCAATTGAGCTTTTGCATGTTACTGGAGCCCAAAGTTCATTTGCTATTCAATTGACGTATTTTTGCAGGGTTACGAGTTAGGGCCTTGAAAACTTTGCAGTGATTAAACCTTTAACTTACAGCCTCCCGAAGCCTTTGATCTTTCACTTTCGCGATGGCTAAAATTGCAAAATGCTATTCAATTGTTCCAATTCCCCAAGCCCGCAAATGTTTTCACACACATAAATGGCAAATGAAGGAGAAAAACCTACAAGTGCTAGAGAGGAGCCGCAAGGGGCTTAAACACCTATTTTTAGCACTGTAAATGCAAATAAAAAAAACTATTCTGCACTGTAAATAATGGGGAGAGGGATGAAAGACATTTTTATTACTTTTATTTTTAATGCGCCAACATATTCTATTCAGGGAAAAAGAACAAGGAAAAATACAATTTCAACAAACTGCAGAAAATGGAGGGCCCTGTTTTGAGCTTAGAATCTTTGTAGAAAGTGTTTTTTCCCAAAGCACTCTACAAGATTGAAAACTCTCTATTTACAATCTAAAGGGAATGGAAGAGGCAGATAAAGAATAGCAAGGGTCAGGAAGAAAGTGAAGTTTCGTTAGGTAGGAGGGTATGCAAAGTTAGAAGGTTTTTTTCATATAGAAGGAAAAGGAAAGCATCTGAGAAAGTAATTTGGTTAGTGATTCTAGTATGTAATAAGTTATCTGCCCCTAGTAGTCAGATAGTATAATCTGTGAGTGGGAGTTTTAGGTGAGAGGCTTGTGTTAGGATGTAAGTCCCAATAAGCCAGCAGAAGAAAAAGAGAGAGGGAGAGGAGGTGGGATTAGGACTTGCAGAAGTGTTTCTACTTATGAGCTTTAGAAGGGGGGGGGGGGAGATAGTGATAGGAATGAGAGTAGCTCATGGGAGTACAAAAGAGGAGAGGAGAGCATGGAAGATGAGATGGTTATGTTGAAGACATGATATGGAAAAGTTCAGAAGAGGAGCTTGAGGAAAAGACAGGAGGTAATGAGGAAGGAACAGGCATGAGGAAACATTGTGTAATAGATTAATTAGGTATAGTTAGCAGGTGTTGCTAATTGATCAGCTGTAGGAAATTTGAGTGACTCAATAAAGCAAAAGCAACAAGGGCTGGGGGGGGCGAAGAGATTGAAGTTACAGAGAGAGGAGGAACTGAGGCCTATAGGTAGTGGAGAGGCTGCAACAGAATATGAGAAGGATGGACACATGTTAATTTACAGATAAGAAGCAATAAAACTTGATTGGTGATGAAGGGGCAGACAAGATAAGGGGGGTTTCAGACAAATGCATAGGTATAGATTTGCTTAGTGAAAGTTTATATCTCATCAGATATTATATCACAGAAACATTCATACAAAAATTGATAATATTACATATAGTACAAGTTGAAATGGCTCCAAAGTGTCTTTAGATACCTTCAGCAAAGCTTCAGACAGTGTATTTGTAGTTCCAGAGAGAGTGAGAGAGGAGAGACTAATGTCTAAAGGTAGTGTAGAGGCTTCAGCAAAGCTGCAGACAGTGTCTTTGATTGTAGTTCCAGAGAGAGTGAGAGAGGAGAGACTCAGGTCTATAGGTAGTGGAGAAGCTTCAGCAAAGCTTCAGATAGTGTATTTGATTGTAGTGAGAGAGAGATTAGAATTAATTGCACAACAGTCTCAAGCTCGCAAATCAACATGATATAAAATATATTTTTATGTCTCATTTCGGGGTTAACCACACACATGGACTAGAACAGTATTGGCATTGATTTTCATAATTCTGTATTTTTCTGATTGCATATCAGACCCCCGAACCTAATTGATTGCCACGTAACCTCCATGTTTTACTGCCGTAATAATGACAGTCTCATTTTCTATTGACTGATTCGAAATGGGAGGTTATGGGCTTGCTTAATTGATCATGTTCCCGCCCTGAACTGTTACGAACCAGTGCATGGTTTACAGAGTCAGCTTTGGCCCAGTAACTTGCGGGCTTAAGCAACACACCTGCAGACATATGGCCTACAACAATAGAGTTGCCATCTTGCAATTGAATTGGGCCCTGTGTGTTTAATTTTAACAACATTTTTTGAAATGATGACCTTGAACTATGAGCTGCAGGTCTCTGGTAACTTAGCAGAGATTATATTGTTGTAAAAAGTAACAGGCCTCCTGGGAAATAACTAAAACCAGGAATGAACATTATGTTAATCCAGAGCTCATAGGAATTGCAGTAACATAAAACTTCAACATACAGGGGAAATACAGAACATTTCGAATCAATACAATTAACAAAAGTAGGTACAAAACTAGGTAAAACATTTGTTATGATATGTCATATCATATTTGTTATCCAAAATGATTGACCGCATGCAGACATGGTCATATAACGTCTGTCCAGCAGAATGCTTTATTGAACAGTTTAATTGCGTATTGAACTTTTACTTCACTGTACTTGTGTTAAAATATGGAAAACTCAAAACAGGATCCATAACAAACATCACAATAAAAAACTCAAAACAAGATCCACAACAAACATCCCAATACTGACATAGAACATATCATCAGATAATGTGAGCTCACAAAAATAAGGTATTAGCAAGACTATAGAAAAATAATGCAACATAATTAAATACACAAGATCCTCAAATTTCCCTAAAAGGAACTTGGTGAGAGAAGATAGATCTTTTTGGCCTTCCAGAATTTACACTTATTAGGATAAAAAGGTGACCCATCAAATTCATAATCTTTCCTATCCCTGTTGTATGAAATACTACTCCCCAAGGTGAGTAATAATACGGTACAACACTGCCTTCCTATTGCCTACTGGAAAAGTTGGCCTATCATTAAACCATCAAATTTAGCAATCCATTTGATATCTCCTAGAGAGTGGAGGGAGACTATGTGCCAACCCTTCCGTATTTGGCACTTGCTGTGTTATTCTTTCATTTTTTCCTGGGAGATGGCCCTTCATGAACCTTTGGCAAATATATATCTGTAACTCCACTTGGGATCTCTCAACTCTTCATCTATCATTTCTTTCATCTGATCAAATTTCCTTAGATGAAATTAAACTTGTGTATCCTACTTCTTGGTGCCTCTTTATTATAGTGGGCAAATGAGAAAAAAAAAATCATAAACCTTACTCTATTTAATTATGTAACATTTGCACCTATATCCATGCAATAAAAACAACATAAAAACATTCCATAACACAATGACCATGTTTTGCCATGTAGCAGAATTTAACAGGTAATGCAAAGAAGACATGTGAAAACAAAACATACCTTTATTTCCTTCTTTTTTTATATCAATATGGACGACACAAACTACAAAGTTTGTGTTCAAATTAAGAGTTAGTAAGGTGCCCTACCTACAGACATCACAAGCAAGCATCTTGCATCTCTCAGCTAGAAAAGGGTCAATGACACTGTTCAGAAAAAATAAATAATAGCAAGTAGACTGATGATATAAAAAAATGCATGTCATGATTAATTTGACTGGACAATCAAAAAATATTAAACAAAATGAATATTCTAATAATCATAATTAGCAATACTATATATACCAATTACTTGACGGATTGAACAATAAACATCTAATTTACAACCACCTATACTATACCAAAGTGACAACACAGTCTTAAAAAATCTAAAGGAGGATCAGGAATCTTGGCTTTCACTTTTGTGTTTCTGTGTCAGTTATTCATTTAGACACTGCTATGATTTGTAATTACATCATACCTTCCTTGCTCGTTGTTCCCAGCCAGCTTCTAGATAACACTATCCATTTAGCAAAACAGAACTAGGCAAACTGAGTAAGTTAACTCTTACACTCCCTTTCACCAACCCAAACTACCCAGTATATAATAATTATACCTTTGCCATTTATGTATTACATTGCAAACACATCAATACTTTTAACACCACAATGAAATCAAAAGATCCACATTCTATCTTAAGACTTTGGGCCCTGTTTACAAATGGATTTACCTTACAAGTAAAGGCTGATAAATTGCAGAGTGCACTAATTGTGCCCAGGTGAGAAGGCAGAATTTAGTATAAACGGGAGAAGGGGCAAACTTCTGAGCTTTCGAACATTTTCAGTATGAGGTGCAGTTCTAGTGTAGGAGTTTAAATAGGGGTAGGGACTTCAAAGAAAAGGGAGGGCAGATTTATAGTGCGAAGGAGGAAAACTTTATACAAATATATTATTTTATATTCTTCATTTATATTCTTTATTTTTCCCACTGAAATTTTGTAGACAATAATAATAATTATGAGTCAGTCCAGTGGCAACCTCACTCAGTGTACATCCTGTCATATGTATGCAATACTGGAACAGATGATCCAGGGTCCATACCTCTGTGAGAGGTGTGAGCATGTTGCCTCTCTGGAAGCTCAAATTGGAGATCTGGAGCAGAGAATTGCAGCACTTAGTGATATTGCTTCACTTGAAAGGGTGTTGCTGCTCACTGAGCACAGTTTAGCTGGGCCTAGCATGGAGGGCGGAGCTGGAGCTAGTGAGGATGTCCAAGGAGGTAGCTGGGTTACAGTTACAAGGGGAAGCAGGGGGAACAGGAGGATTTGCCAGATTTGCCAGATTGAGTAAAACTGTTGGGGATGTCCATTCAGGAATGGCATTGCCAGATAGAGCTGTTCCCTCTAACAGCCGAGAGAACAGCTCTACTAGAGGAGAGGGAGGGCAGAATAGGCAGAGCAACAGACGGGTTTTGGTTGTAGGGGACTCTATTATTAGGAAGGTAGACAGGGTGATTTGTCACCCAAATCCCAGAAATCAAACAGTTTGCTGTTTCCCGGGTGCTCAGGTTCATCATGTTGTGGATCGGGTAGACAAATTATTGGGAGGGGCTGGAAATGAACCGCCGGTCTTGGTACATATTGGTACCAATGACAACGTTAGTGGAGGATGGAGTGTCCTAAAGAAGGATTTTAGAGAACTAGGTAATAAGCTGAAGGCAAGGACCTCAAAGGTAGTATTTTCTGAGATACTACCAGTGCCATGTGCTAGCCCAGGGAGGCAGAAGGAGCTTAGGGAGGTTAATGCTTGGCTAAAGATGTGGTGCACTAAGTAGGGGTTTGGGTTTTTAGAGCACTGGGCTGACTTCTCACTTCGGTACAATCTCTACAGTAGCGATGTATTGCACCTTAATGATGAGGGAGCTTTTGTACTAGGGGATAGGATGGTAGAAAGGCTTGAGGAGTTTTTAAACTAGTAGGTGGGGGGAGGGACTAGATATAAGTAATGGGGTAGAAAGTGTAGAGGGTATAAGGGATGAATTAACAACTCATAGGGGAGGAGATGGGGGGAGGGGTAGTATAGTCAATAGGAAGGTAGTAATAAGTAATTCAAGTACAGTGGCAGGCACTTCAGAACTACAGACTTATAACATAAGGTGTATGCTTGCTAATGCCAGAAGCTTGCCAGGAAAAATGGGAGAGTTATAATCATTAGCAATTAATGAAAAATGGCATTTAATAGGCATTACTGAAACGTGGTGGAATGAATCTCATGACTGGACTGTTAATCTGGATGGTTATAACTTATTTAGGAAAAATAGAGGCAATGGTAAACGAGGCGGAGGGATTTGTCTGTATGTTAAGCCTGAATTTAAGCCTATAGTCAGAGAAGATATTTATGGTGGACCTAGTGATAAAGCTGAATGTTTGTGGGTAGAGTTAAATAGCGGAGCAGCAAATTCCAAAAGAATATTAGTAGGAGTATGCTATAAACCCCCAAATATAGCTGAAAGTGAGGAAATACAATTATTGTTACAGATTGAAAATTCAGCTAAGCATGGTCAAGTTCTAATAATGGGAGATTTTAATTACCCTGAAATAAACTGGATAAATGAGACTAGCAGTTCATCTAAGGGGAGTAGGTTCTTGAGTACACTCAGGGATCATTATCTGGCCCAGGTTGTACAAGAGCCTACTAGAAATGAAGCTATCTTAGATTTACTCATCACAAATAATATTGATATAGTATCAAATGTTGGAATAGGGCAACCTTTGGGAAACAGTGATCACAACACAGTCTCGTTTGAGATTGAATTAAAAAAACTAAATTTGAAGGGGCCAACAAAAACTATTAATTTTAAAAGGGCAGATTTTAACGGTCCAAGGGCAGCAATACAAAGTATAGACTGGGACAGAGAATTGGCAGGTAAAAATACTGAACATAAATGGACAACATCTAAATCCTTACTAAATATACATACACATCGGTATATACCGTGTGGGAATAAAAGTAAAAGGAGTAAATCCCATCCAATGTGGCTTAACAATGATTTAAAGATACAGAGTACAAAACAGGCATTTATATTATACAAACAAGAGGGGACAGAGACTGCTTTAGAGGAATACAAGGAAATCAACAAGGCTTGCAAAAGGGCGATTAGACTGGCTAAAATAGAAAATGAAAAATGAATTGCAAAAGAGAGTAAGACTAACCCTAAAATAGTTTTTAAGTATATTAATGGGAAGTAGGCGAGAAAGGAAGCTATAGGAACATTACAATGTGACACAGGACATCTGATAATTAGTTACCAAGAAAAGGAAGATGAGCTTAATAGGTTATTTTCTTCGGTATACACAAGGGAGGTACCAGTAGTTGGGACACGGCAACATAATGGGGCTACACTACCTTTGGCAAATAATTGGTTAACACAGGAAGTAGTCCAAAAGAGGTTGGAAAAAATAAATGTTAATAAAGCCCTGGGTCCTGATGGAATACATCCAAGGGTACTAAGGGAACTGGGTTCTGTAATAGCCAAACCATTATATTCAATTTTTCAAGATTCACTCAACACAGGGTCTGTACCAGATGACTGGAGAAAAGCTGATGTGATACCTATATTTAAAAAGGGAGCAAGAGCAAATCCGGGGAATTATAGACCAGTGAGCCTCACTTCTGTAGTGGGGAAGCTTTTAGAAGGGTTAATAAGGGATAATATACAAGAATATGTGAACAGGATTATAAGTAGGAGTCAATATGGATTTATGAGGGAAAGGTCATGTCAAACAAATCTAATTAGTTTCTATGAGGAGGTTAGTAGGAACCTGGGTCAAGGCAACTCAGTGGATGTAGTCTTTTTGGATTTTGCAAAGGCTTTTGATACAGTACCACATGGGAGACTATTGTGCAAACTAAGAGATAGAGGAGTTGCAGTAAATATATGCTCATGGATTGAGAGCTGGCTAAAAGACAGGAAGCAAAGGGTTGTTGTAAATGGAACATACTCCGATTGGACTAATGTGGTAAGTGGGGTTCCTCAGGGTTCAGTATTAGGTCCTCTCCTTTTTAACATATTTATTAATGACTTAGAGGTAGGATTGGGGTGTGGTGTCTCCATTTTCACTGATGACACAAAGTTGTGCAAGGTAATTAAATCAGATAGTAATTTGCTTTCCCTCCAAAGGGATTTACATAAAATTGAGGAATGGGCATCTAAATGGCAGATGAGATTTAATACGAATAAATGTAAAGTTATGCATCTGGGAAGGAAAAATAGCCATGCAATTTATAATCTTAATGGAGCAAATCTAGGTGTATCAGATAGTGAAAGGGATTTGGGAGTGCTTGTGGACAACCACCTAGGTAACAGTGCTCAAAACCAAGCAGCAGCTGCAAAGTCAAATACAATATTAGCATGTATTAAGAAGGGTATAGAAGCCAGGGAAGCAAATATAATTCTGCCACTATACAAATCTCTAGTACGTCCTCATTTGGAATATGGAGTACAATTTTGGGCACCACTTCATAAGAGCATTTTAGAGCTGGAAAAGGTACAGAGGAGGGCAACAAAAGTAATAAGGAGAATGGAGGGGCTAAGTTATGAAGAAAGACTAACCAAATTAAACTAATTAAAGGCGTCTAAGAGGAGATATGATTACCTTATATAAATACATCCAGGGTCAGTATAAAGATTTGTCAAGGGAGCTTTTTGTGCCAAGACGTTTTCAACTGACAAGAGGACATCCATTGAGGTTAGAAGCAAAAAGATTCCACCTTAAAGAAAGAAAAGGGTTCTTCACAGTAAGGGTGGTTAATCTGTGGAATTCTCTACCAGAGGAGGTGGTGATAGCGGATTCGATAGATAACTTTAAAAGGGGACTGGATTTATTTATAATTAAAAAGGGAATGCAGGGTTATCATAGATAATTAGAGAGGCAGTATTGATCCAGGGAGAAGTCCGGTCGCCGGTGTCTGGAATCAGGAGGGAATAGATTTTTTTTTTATACAACTAATTAATTAATAGTTAATCCGCATATTGCAGATCAGAGGAGATCTTAAAAGGATGAATTTGATGGACTGAAAGTCTTTTTTCTACCTTAAATACTATGTAACTATGTAACTTTGTTCCACTCTGTAAATCCATTGGCATGTGTTCTCAGGGCCCCACTGAGAAAAAACTTAAAAATACTCTGTGTGCCAGCTCAAGTATTGTAATCACTGCAGCCCAGGATCTCACTGCACCAAGACTCGATGATACCAAGACTGGAAGAAAAAAACATTCAAAACTGCACATAGAGGAATTATATCCAAGTTCTGAGTAATTCTTTGTAACAAAGCAGTAGGTTTTATATAGCAACTATAAATTGTTGATACAATTGTTAAACATTCATTGGTTAGTGAAAAACTGACACTTTTTCACAAGGAAGTCCCACATACACAGAATCATTAATTCTTAGCAATTTTGCAACATTATCCCAGAGAACCAGATTCTTCCTACCCTTGGATATTAACAAATCGAAGGTTTATAACTTCAAGACAACTTACTATACAGGCAGTTCCTTCCTGTTATCAGTTACACTTCCCTGCTTCAAAATCAATAGCACCTCTTCTTAAAAGACTCTTGAAACTTTTAGACCATTAGCAATCTACAGTGGATATAAAAAGTCTACACACCCCTGTAAAAATGTCAGGTTTCTGTGCTGTAAAAAAATGAGACAAAGATGAATCATTTCAGAACTTTTTCCACCTTTAATGTGACCTATAAACTGTATAACTCAATTGAAAAACAAACTGAAATCTTTTAGGTGGAGGGAAGAAAAAAAAAAAAAAATAACGTGGTTGCATAAGTCTGCACACCCTCTTATAACTGGGGATGTAGCTGTGTTCAGAATTAAGCAATCACATTCCAAATTGTGATAAATAGGAGTCAGCATACACCTGCCATCATTTAAAGTGCCTCTGATTAACCCCAAATAAATTTCAGCTGCTCTAGTTGGTCTTTCCTGAAAAATTCTTAGTCGCATCCCACAGCAAAAGCCATGGTCCACAGAGAGCTGCCATAGCATCAGAGGGATCTCATTGTTAAAAGGTATCAGTCAGGAGAAGGGTACAAAATAATGTCCAAGGGATTAGATATACCATGGAACACAGTGAAGACAGTCATTGTCAAGTGGAGAAAATATGGCACAACAGTGATATTACCAAGAACTGGAGCTCCCTCCAAAATTAATGAAAAGACGAGAAGAAAACTGGTCTGGGCGGCTACCAAGAGGCCTACAGTAACATTAAAGGAGCTGCAGGAATATCTGGCAAGTACCGGCTGTGTGGTACATGTGACAACAATCTCCCGTATTCTTCATATGTCTGGGCTATGGGGTAGAGTGGCAAGACGAAAGCCTTTTCTTACGAAGAAAAACATCCAAGCCAGGCTACATTTTGCAAAAACACATCTGAAGTCTCCCAAAAGCATGTGGGAAAAGGTGTTATGGTCTGATGAAACCAAGGTTGAACTTTTTGGCCAAAAATCCAAAAGATATGTTTGGCACAAAAACAACACTGCACATCACCAAAAGATTACCATACCCACAGTGAAGCATGGTGGTGGCAGCATCATGCTTTGGGGCTGTTTTTCTTCAGCTGGAACTGGGGCCTTAGTTAAGATAGAGGGAATTATGAACAGTTCCAAATACCAGTCAATATTGGCACAAAACCTTCAGGCTTCTGCTAGAAAGCTGAACATGAAGAGGAACTTCATCTTTCAGCATGAAAATGACCCAAAGCATACATCCAAATCAACAAAGAAATGGCTTCACCAGAAGAAGATTAAAGTTTTGGAATGGCCCAGCCAGAGCCCAGACCTGAATCCAATTGAAAATCTGTGGGGTGATCTGAAGAGGGCTGTGCACAGGAGATGCCCTCGCAATCTGACAGATTTGGAGTGTTTTTGCAAAGAAAAGTGGGCAAATCTTGCCAAGTCAAAATGTGCCATGCTGATAGACTCATACCCAAAAAGACTGAGTGCTGTAATAAATTCAAATGGTGCTTCAACAAAGTATTAGTTTAAGGGTGTGTATACTTATGCAATCATATTATTTTATTTTTATATTTTTTTTTCCCTCTACCTAAAATATTTCAGTTTGTTTTTCAATTGAGTTGCACAGTTTATAGGTCACATTAAAGGTGGAAAAAGTTCTGAAATGATTTATCTTTGTCTCATTTTTTTACAGCACAGAAACCTGACATTTTAACAGGGGTGTGTAAACTTTTTATGTGCACTGTATCTTCCAATGGCAAAGTGTATAGTACAATAACACTTAAGCAGGATTATCTCACCGCACTTAAGCAGGTTTTATCTATACCTGTCTCCTAACCCCTTCTATTTACAGCACAAGTCTTATAAGATAATCGGTCCCAATACTCATATATTCCCTTATTACAAAATAAAGACTGCTTACATGGGTGCAACCTGGGAGAGAACCGATTTGTCTGGATTCTGGGGTCGCCTCTCAGTCCATCTTGACTTTTCCCACTTCCTTTATACTAACCAACCCCTGTGGCAGATTTCCAAAAGAGGTCCTGCCTTTACATGGTTTTAAGTGGCCATGAGCATTCTCTGTGCAAGTGCTAAGACTACTGGATCACCAATGGTGTTAACGTGAAATCTCAGGAGTGCCTCCAAAATGTTGTGGGAAAATATCCTTCTCAGATTCTCTCTTAGTCAAACCAGGCACTCAAGAAAAATATTCAATATCCAGGCCCTCAAAAAAACTCCTTCATATTAGGCAGACTGCTCTGGAGAGAGCAAATCAAAAATCTTGTATAAAAGATCAACATGAGGAGTCTGCCAGAAAACTTAGATAACTCTTCTAATATAGTATAACAGAAGTCCAAAAGATGTCTTTCTACAATAAAACCAGGGTTAGTGATAATATTCTGGAATGTCAAAGTCAGTGGTCATTGCCTTGTGAATTTCAGAACAGAACACCAGTAGGATATGGAATTAATTATTATGGAATTCCAAATTAAGACATTGCACTCCCTTGTTACCTTTTGGCTTGCCATGTCTAAAATCTATGATGATTGCAGAGACAGCTTTGAGAACTCTATGCCAAGGAAGGAACTCTGTTGTAGCTAATTTCAAGAGATGGGCTGCAGATTTGATCTAGAATAAGCCAACATTGAACCACCACTTCTCCCTTGCGTTATCTGAGAAATTAAAGGATAAGTTGGCAAGTTCTGATTCATTGGATGATTTAATTTCCTTAAGTATACAAATGGACAAGAGACTAATAGAAAAGAGATGATAGGTTATTATCCTCATCACAAATATACCTTGTATCGCAGGGTACCAAAAATTGAGCCTCCTCTTAAAGAAAAAGTAAAACCTATGCAAATTGGTGCCTCCCATGGACTTTTATATCCAGCACAAAAAGTCTATAGAAGGGATAAAGATCTTTGTATGTACTGTAGTAAACCTTTAATCCATTTGTTTCCTGTAAGAAAATCTACAGGAAAAAATAATGTTTCTTCTCTCTCCTTTGCCTTCATATAACGTGACTCTTCCAGATCAGGATAATAACCATGTATTTCTGTTTTTCTGCACTGGGGTCAGCATTGTTTACAAACAAGAGCAATAACTGATGCTGGAGCAAGTTGACATTTTCTGGATAACTTCCTAGTACAGGATTACCATATTCCCACACAAGAAAGAAGTAGTCAAGTGCAAATGCAACTTACTGATGGTACACTAATGAGATCTTGACCTGTTTCTAGAGCCACTGTTCCACTCCAGTGCAAATATCTACAATTATGAGGAATAGATTACATTCAATATTTTATCTACACCTCACTTCTCTTGTTTTGGGACTCCCATGTCTACAATGACACAATCCAGTAATTGATTGGCATTTTTTAATGTCTTTTTCTCTTCAACCTTTTGCAGATACAACTTTCTTCCTGTTATACAATACCATAGCATGTAATGAAGAAGAGGAGAATGATAAAACATTGACAGTATCATATTAAGATTTTAGAGATGTCTTTGATTAAAAAGAAGCTGAAACATTACCTCCTTACATGGTTTATGACTACCCTTTTGATCTCCTTCCTGGTTTGGATCTTCCCTTTAAATGAACCAGAACTCATATATGTAAGTACTTATTTGAAGAGAGGATTTATTCTTTTCTCTATCTCCCCTGCTGGAGAAGGTATTTATTTTGTGCAAAATAAAGCTAAATCATTAGGACCATGTACAGATTACAGGAAATTGAATAAATTCAATACAAATAATTGTTATCCTCTACCTCTAATTCCAGAACTTGTGGAACACTTAACAGGTACAAAGATGTACTCTAATCTTTATTTTTGAGATGCATATAATTTGGTTCATATTAGTAGTTATGAGTGAAAGGCTGCTTTCAGAACCAGTTATGGACACTTTGAGGATATAGTTACATCCAAATGCACGTGAACTTCTGAGGCTGAACAGGCATTCCAGTGCTTTAAGAAAAAAATGACCACAGCTTCAAAACTTCAGCACCTAAAGTTTTCATTCCCATTTATTCTGGATGTGGAAATTCTCAAATACATCCCGTTGCCATAATGTCAAAGAAATATCTCCTGTAGAGCAAAACTGTAGTGTCACAGATCAAAAACCTTTATCAATAAAAGTAGCACTAGAAGAATGGAGACATTTGTTAGAGGAAGCAGAACACTCACTATGTATACAAACCACCAAAAAAGAGGCAAATAGACTTAATCCAAGCCAAGCCAGGGGGTTCCTTTTCTTTTCCAGATTCCATTTTCATATACCTTACAGGCTGCGATTATTGAATGAAAAAGTTGATGATTTTACCAAGATACACCAGGAATCGCAAAATGAAGAACTATCTAACAACAAGGACATTTTCTTTGTGCTAGAACTGGTATAAAAGAGGAAATCCACAAAGAGAGTAACACAAATTCTCCAAATGTGAAGGCAGTGCATAACGATGGACTGCTTTACACAAAATAGATAATATATGTACCACACACTCTATGTCTCCAGGTGCAACGGGCCTTACATGATGCACCTCTGGCCATCCTGGAATAAAAAAAACTTTACATCTAGTTTAGAGAAATTTTTGGCTGCATTTTACGACTTTGTTTGTAAAGGATTTTGTCAAAACATGTGATGCATGTGCCCAAAATAAGACACCTCTTACACATCCTGTAGGGCTTCCTATGCCTGATCCAGTCCCTCAACAACCATGTTCATTAGGAATGGATTTTATAGGGAATTCCAGTCTTAATTAGAAATGGATTTTATAGTGGAGTTACTATATGATACAATACTTTTATGGTCAGCATTGACGGACATACCAAGAACCCTTTTCCCATTTAGCAACGTTCCCAATGCTGCAGAAACATCAGAAACATTTAAAACAGAAATTACACCTTTACATGGGATTGATGATATAAATAATGACAGAGGTGTATAGTTTACATCCAGGCTTTGGAAGGAATGTTGCTACACCTTTTCATCCTGAGACAAATGGACAAACAGACAGAGTCAATCAGTCTCTTAAGCAATACCTCATGCTTGCTACTTATAAACTGACTGCTACAAGATCCTCCCTATTGCTGAATTTCACTTGAACAATTCCTTTCTTGAGTCAATCAAAATGTCCCAATTTTTTTTGGGCAAATTATAGATACAATTCCACAGTCATTTCACATGTCCCAGCTGATTCCTCTGTTCCTGAAGTTTCCTATAGGTTACAAAACTATAAGAACAATTAGAAGCTTTAAGATAAGACATGACTAATTCTCAAGAGTATCAAAAGAAGTATGCCAATAGATTAAGGTCCAGTAACCTGAACCAAACTGATTTTTTAAGGATTGTGTCCACAATGAAAGCCTTAGCCAAAGAGACATCCAAATTAAAGTTAACTTCTGAAGCTGAGCAGAAATTCCAGTGCCTTAAGAAAAATATTGTTTTTTAGTTGGTGAAATGGAAAGGGTTCAAAATGAAGGAAAATGGATCAAAAACCATGCCAAATATACATGCTCTTGCACTAATCCGTAAATTCAATAAGATGTACCATATCAGAGTCCTGTTATTCAAACAGAAAGCTGCGAAGTTATGTAAATACCTCTGTGAGTACTTAATCTTGTCTACTGTGGTGAATGTACTTGGCTGCAGCCACTATGGTCTGTCTGTGGGTGTGTATGGTGTGTCAGCTGACCTGAACATGGAGTTTAAATACCAGCATAGTGCAAACAAACATTGACAACAACTTAGTTGTTTGGCCTGACCACTATTAAGCTTTCCTGTGTTTCTGATTCTGTTTCTGCTTTCCTGATTCCGACCTTGGCTTGTAATTTGGACTACCCTTTGGGATTGCTACCTGGATTTAATTTTCGTCTTGTTTCCTGTTTATGAACACTTTGCATTTTTTTTACCTATATATGTAATTATTCTTTACTGCAGGCTTCTGTTTGCTTTACTGATCCTTCTTCTTGTAGCCTCTGTCTTAACATAATGTATTATTATAAACTAATGAGCTTTCTGTTAAAGCTAATGCATGCATACTATTTTCAAGTATAGTTCTTTAAAAGGAGCTACTGTAAATATGTGGTGCTTTAAATTCATAAAATTATATGCATTCCTAGTAAATTGAATTTTCATAAAACTAAAGACAAAAAAAAACTTTTGAAACAAGTTATTTATAAGATGTGTAATGCTTCCAAAATAGGCTCACAAAAGAAATAATACACGTCTAAATTAGCAAGTTTTCTGCAGTAGAGTAAGAATCGATATTTTAGTGTAAGCTTGATGAATCTGCGATGTAATAAAGGAACTGCAATGTTTGTTCATTGTTACTTTTCACTTGGTTGCTTCTGCTTTCTTCCACCTTATATGATAGCTTTCTGTTCATTTCACTATAATGCAGAAAACCGGTTTTCAAATTGCATCTGAACTGGTGATACAATGCTGCATTTATTTATTTACAGGACAGGAAGCCACAAAACGAATTACAAATTTAACCCTTAGCTGTGTTTGATACCGAAACACTAACTCAGTGCAAACTCTTCTGGTCCATATTCATTTCCAAGCTGGCAACTAAATCGCAAACGGCCGAATGTCTGTGGGCGTTTTGCAGGCTTCCGTTCGTCTCCGGTTGCGATGCTATTCAATTGCTCAAGGCGCAAGTTACTGTCCCAAAGCTGAAACCATAAACCATGCACTGGCTCGTAGCAGTTCAGGGCAGAAACATGATTAATTAAGTAAGCCCTTAGCCTCACATTTTGAATCAGCCAATAGAAAATGAGACTGCCATTATTACGGCAGTAAAATATGGAAGTTACGTGTCAATCAATCAGTTTCAGGGGTCCGATATGCGATCAGACTTGCAAACCCTCAAAATGCAGAATTATGAAAATGAATGCCAGTATTGTTATAGTCCATATGGGTGGCCTATTATGTATTACCTCATTGATACCCAAGATCGATTTAGCCCGAAATGAAACTATGAAATTATAATAATAAATGTAATTTCCTGCCGATTTGCAAACTTGAGACTATTGTGCAATTAATTATAAAGTCTATCATCGCTATCCCCGTTATTTACAGTGCAGTATTGATTTTTTATTTGCATGTACAGTGCTACGAATAGGTGTTTAACCCCATTGCGGGTCCTCTCTAGCACTCGTAGGATTTTCTCCTTTTGCCATTTACAGGTGTGAAAACATTTGCAGGCTTGGGAAAATTGAGCAATTGAATAGCGATTTGCGATTTTAGCCTTACGAAAGTGAAAGATCAATGGCTCCTGGAGGCTGTAAGTTCCAGGTTTAACCATCACAATCATTTCAAGGCCGTAACTTGTAACCTATTTGGAGCCCGCAAAAAGACGCCAATTGAAAAGGCAAATTGACTTGCAACCTCACTTACGTAAACCTCAATTGAATATGGCCTTCTATTTTCAAAGGTAGTTCAATGTATAGGACATTGGCTGATGTATAGGTCAAAGAATAGATAATGGAATATACATCCCCAACACATCCCCTATTAACACTTCAATGTTTGCGTATCATTCCAAAACACCAAGAGCCTTGAAAAGAATCTTAAAATGTAGTTTACTTGTGATTAGGGAATTAAATAGGAAATCTTGGATCACTAGGGACATTTTACTAAATTGGTTTACCACACATTTTTGTCCATCCTTAAAACGCTGCTTTCAACATAAAAAAATTATAACCAAAGCGCTATTTCTCATTGATAATGCTCCAAGCCATCCTACGTACTTGTTCGACTTAAACTCTTGCATTCCAGTTAAAGTAGCTTTCCTGCCAAACAGCACTATGGCCCCTATTAAATTATTACGATTTTAAAAATCGCAGCCCGTAAAGTAGCCCGCAAAAGATACTGCTGTTAAAATATCAGCTACACGCAAACGACCTGCTGTTTACAGGCGGAAAAACCCTATGGGCAGTCAAAATCTGAACTCTGTCCCAGCTAAGACTTTGTAATATTTACGGGCTGAAAAGATAAATCGCAAATTGCTATTAAATTGCGCCATTTCTCCAAAGACGTACCTGCATTCAAATCCTCAAATGGCAACTGTTGTCCAAAATAGAACTTTAAGAGCCCTAATGTATGCTGCCGCAGCAGAAAATGAGACCCTCTTCTGGCCCCCAAACCTCCCACCGGCTCCTAAACTTCCCCCCTGCTCCCAAACTAAAGCCACGTGCTGTGGGACCCCTGCGGCATTGAAATGGTTAAAATCCCCTTAAAGGGCCCGCAGCACACTAAAAGTTAACGCCTGCCGCGGGGGTACTTCAAGTACCACTGCGTCACCTAAAATTAACCCCCTATGCTGCAGGGTCCCCATCGGAACTCCGCAGTGTCCCTATATTAACCCTTGCTGCGGAGGTCCCAATCGGGACCCCTGCAGCATGTACATTTCAAAATTCCCGCCTTAAAAAAAACACTATTATTAACCCCATCAATTTTTGAAATACTTACATACAGAAACAGGATTTATGTTTTGAAGGCTTTGGGTCTGTAGTTACGGGCTTGTCTTATTTAATAGCTCTGTAACTACTGAGATTTTCCAGCCCGTAGACATATGGGATGTACAACGGCCACTACGGGCTTGGAATTTAATAGTGCTGTATGTCTTTAATTCAACTTTTAACGCATTTTATCTTTGTCGCACATTTCAGCAACTTATTGATAAAACAGATGGCAAAAATAAAGATTCAATGATGCAAATTTTGGAAGAAATATATCATCATGGATGTTGTAGGCGACATCAAACTCAGTGACTGATACATTTATGAAAGGAATGTGGAAGAAGATGTGGCCAGAGATAGCCAACGATTTTCAAGAAGAGCCCATTGTTGACCAAATTGACCACCTTGTTAATGCAGCAGGACTGGGAGATGCAGATGAGCAGGATTTTGAGTGGCTGCTGCAGGTTTCTGGTGAGAGCCTTAACAATGATGACCTTCAAGAACTGTCAGAACAAGGCATTTATGCAGTACCTGAAAATCGTGATTCTGAATACGAGCGACCCAAAAAACAGATTTTCTCATTAAAAGTTGGATGACAGTAACCAAAATTGTTGATCAATTTGTAGCAAATGATCCAGATTTTCAAAGAAGTATAAAAGCAGACCTTGGCCTTTTGGATACAATTTCTTGCTACCGACATTTACCTAACGAGAGAAAAAGAAAACGAAAATGTTCATAGACAGCTTCATAACTAAAAGAATTCCAGAAGAGCCAGAACCTTTGACTGCACAAAAATAAGTCACAGACGTTTTTGCAGGCATCTGAAGCTGCAGCTGGGCCAAAAGTAATTTTACTAAAGTTTTCTGTTTTCTGTTGCTTGTTAGCAACTGTTTGGTAGTTTCTTGATGGAATGCAGTGGCTTGTACTAGTGCTTTCCCAAGTTCTTCCATCTTAATCCCACTCTGACACCACATGTAACAAGTTACCAGTCTCGTCTGGGTTTGTACCCATATTTAAGGCACTTTGATTTAGGAATACAATACAAGAGGCTGAATATACTTTTCCAAGCTTTACAAAATGTTATTTAGTTAACATATTATTAACAAAACAAATCAAACAATAGGACACTGAAGCACTGAAGCACTACCTAAACGTGTAAGCAGTTCCTTAATATCGGCTCTCACCAAGTCAACCCTGGGCTGAGAATAATCAAAACAATGCCATAAATTCACTGACCAGTATATCTCTTACAAACTTTCAAGTTTACCACTGTTACTCCAAGTGGTCATATGCTGCAGGCTGCTGTCTCTCTCTGTCTCATTTACTTATATGTTTGAAAATGTTGGGCCCTATTATATTGCCCAATTCATAAATTTATACATACTTAAAATCACTCTTAATATTGCCACATATTCTATTAGCTACTTGCTATCCAGTTATCCGGTTTTAGCACAGTTCGAATATTATGAGCTCTGAATAATTATAGTTACACAAAATCGATATTCTATTAGACCCGTAGCGCTAGCTTGCAAATTAAGTCTGACCCGCAACTGAAAAAAGTATCACCTTTCTGTCAAAAATATAACAATTACTAAATAGGACTCACAAAGGCTTATTATAGCTGTAGCAGCAATTAAACACATAATACTGTACTTTCAAAGCATGGGAAGGCATGGCAAGACATTAGAGTTAATTGCAGAACAGTCTCAAACCCATAAATATGCAATTCAAAAACATTATTTTTAAATGCTATTTCTGAGTAATATCAATCCCGGACTCAAGGAGTTAATACATATCATGAAACCCACATGGACTAAAACATATGATCTAATGTATTTTATAGATTGCTGGACTGCTTGATTGGGAGCCTGATTGGCACTAATTAATGTGTAGACTCCGATTGCAGATTATATCTAACTTGATAACAGTCTCATCTACTATTGACTGTGTCTAAGAAGTAAATTATGTGCTTGCTTAAATATTATCAGAACATATGATCACACCCCCTGAAATACCTACTTAAAAATGCAGGGTTTATGTGCTTAGGCTTAAGGAGGTAAACTGCGAGCTTTAGTCAATAGAATACATCAAACCAATTAGAGAAATAAACACCCACAGCCAAAAGGACAGGTTAGAGGAATTTGTGAGCTTCTAATAGAATATAGCTCTTTGTGTTTAAGCAGGTAAAAAGCATTTTTTTGAATAGAAAAACAATATTGATTCCTCATCTGGACACATCCATGATTTTTTGGTAGATGTTGTGCGTGTGAAAGTAGGCCTTCAAAATATGTATTAGTTATATTACTAGTGTCAAGAGTTGTCTTTTTTGCAGATTTAATAAATCTATAGCAATGGTCAAGAATGTATGATCTAAAATCAGCACTGATAAATACAAAGTTAGGTACAAAAAAACTAAAAGTAGGATATTTATTTAATTGTAATGGTAATTTGAAGATAGAAGCAGAAGGAAAAAATGTTTTGGTTATTACATCATATGATTTAAGAGTGGGCAAACAATGCAACAAAGTAGTAGGAACATTTACTAGGATGCATGTTACAGTGGAGTAGGAATTAGCAGCAGAAATAGGTCTGTACTAATGACACTGTATAGAATCGTAGTCAGACCTCACATAGATACTGTGTCAAATCCTGGATACTGGATGTCCACAAGGATATTAATAAATTGGAAATATTTCAAGAAAAGCTGGATAAAATAATGCTTGGTTCATACAAAACCTGTAGGAGCTTAATAAAAACAGCTGACAGAAGACAGAGAGGTGATATGGTAAAAAATCTCAGTTATATTAAATTATATCAAAAAGTTTCAGAAAAACATAAATAAATAAATTAGACATTATATACTTTTTTACATAACTTTTATTTTATGTTTTTAGCAATACCATTTTACATAACTTTCACTCAATGATATTAGTAATAAAATTTTGCCTATTTTCAAGTATATTTCCTCCTAAAGTAAGGAGTAGTTTTCCCGCCAAACAATTCTAACCCAGTATCCACACTATAAAAAGTGAAGTGTATATTTTTGTATATAATTCTTTATCTACTATGCCGGTGTATTTTGACGCTATCCATGCAGAAGGACTACTGAATGAGGAGTGATTATATACTGAAACACCTCTTGGTGTATAGGTTACTAAATGTGAGTGTTCATTCATGATTTTTATACATTGGGAATTTGTTTTAGAATAAATTACACTAGGAAGTGGTGTGCGCTTTCTCTTTTCTCTTCTATTTTTAAACAAATAAATAAAACATAATACAATTCTCTGTTTTATAATTATTTCATATAAAAATATATGTTTTCAAATTTTCAAGTATTGTTTGCATTACTGAAATTTTATATAAAGTGTAGCAATAAATCAAACAATCAATAAATACAAAAATTAAATGATCTTTTATCATAATATGCATTTCATAAAAAAAAAAATTCTGTTTACTTAATATAACTTTATTTCATGCAAATAAAACACAAAACAAACAGTATGTTTTTTTCTGATATATATGAAAGTTTTTTTTAATTTAATGTATTGCAAAACATTTGGGATTCCTGTGATCGTTTCAATTGTTTTTTCTTTTTTAATTCAAAACAGAGTAAGCATTTACTGCATTTCTAATATGTAATCCCATGAAAGAAAGAGTTACAACATTTCTCAATTGAAATCAAATTTTAGAAACTATTTCTGTCACTATTAAGAAAATTCCTCCTCCTCTTGAATCTGAAGAATTATTCTCTCTGGAACCATAGCTGCCTGTCTTGAAACCTATTGAAGAAGAATGACTTTCTCAGCTTTTAAGACTTTCACAGGTCAGTAAGCATTTTATTAAAGACAGGAGCTATGCAAGATTGCCCAATACCTCTCCAAGTCTTTTTTTAGGTGCTTCTTTAAACCTCTTAGCTTTCTTTCCTGTATGATCTAAAGTGCTAGTAGACTACAAAATACCATCAGTCTTTTATAGAGAATGTTATTGATGAATCTGTATATTTTAACTGGTATTCCCTTTTTTCAAGGTTAAATTGGATGTGTCTATATCTCCCAATAGAAGAGGGATTTTTTTTTTTAGAATCTGAAGGCAGCTAAAGGCCATTACAGAGAATCCAGTTATTGTAGGATTGTGAAGTACCAAAAAAAGAAGAATATCTACAACTGAATGTTGTTTAAAATGTAGTTCAGTGACATAAAAACAACCTTGAATATACTATATTTTATATGTCACTCAGCTGAAAGATCCTTCTATCAGACTGGCTATGTTATCAGTTTCATAATTGACTTCTGATTGATGAATAGCTTCCTGTATTAATGGCTTCCTTTTGCATATGGCTAATATGGCAGACTCTATTGATCCTATTGACTCTATTACAAAAAAAATGCAAAACGAAGCCAGGTACTGATAATAGGACCACTGTAATGGAAAGATCTCTTAAACTGAGGGACAGACAAAATGGTACTTTATTATTGTATCATAAATGGGACCTGTTCTGCTGTGCCTTTAAGAAACTCATCTGCTCTACTAATTTGTTTTAAAATATTAATTTTGCAATTTGCCTTGTTGTACATAAAATAACTCCCAGCCTTCTTCAAGCCTCCATTATAAGCATAGTCTATCCAAATAATTAATCTTTTTTGTTTATTTCAGAACATATTTGTCCAGTATGTATTTACATTGACAAAGCAATCAGTACACATAAATATATTTCATTACATTAGGTGGTTTCTAAAAAGGTTTGAATAGAAGTATTAGAGGATGATTAATATTATTATTTATTTGTAACCCTCCAAAATATTCTGTAGAGCACTAAGTAAGAACAAGTCAAAAGAAATATTAACACAATGCAAAATAAAGAAGAGTCTTTAAGCATAAAATCAAATGTACATAGAAACTGGCAAAGTTACAATTTAAAGGTGTTGGGTTTGGTACAGTAGGGTGATAGATACATTGTTCATATTGAGGCTGAAGGTGATAAACTTCTTTGAGTTTCTAGTGAGGATTTCAAGGATTTGAGGCAAGAGGTAAGTCTAATAGAGCAAGGCAAGAAGTTCCATAGAATAGCGGGAGCACAAGAAAAGTCCTGAAGGCAGGAATGAGATGAGATGACATGAGAGGAGGATGAAAAGGTTCATTAGCAGAGAGAAGAGGATGGTTGGGAGAGTATTTTGAGATGAGAGCAGAGATATAAGATGGTGCATTATTGTTGAGAGCTTTATACGTTAGGGTCATGATTTTAAATTTTGTTCCTGAGGCTATTGGAAACCAGTAGTTTGATTGATAGAGAGGTGCTGCAGACACTGAGTGTTGAGTATGGTATATGAGTCTGGCGGATGCGTTCATTATGGATTGGAGTAGAGAGAGATGGGTGATGGGGAGGCAAGCAAAGATAGAATGGTAGTAATCAAGGCATGATATGATAAGACAGTGGATGGGAATGTTAGCTGTGACTTGTGTGAACTAGTGATGGATTTTGATGATGTTTTTTTTAAGTGAGAGGGCAAGATTGTGTTATTGATTGTATCTGAGAAATGAAAGAGGGAGCAAGATCCAGTAGAGTGATAGTGATTAGATAACTGAGTTTGTAGGTTGTGTACTTTAAGCATATTGTCACATCTACTGCTTGCTTGGGCTTGGAAAGATCCTAGATCAATCCTTCCCAGTAGTACCGTGTGGTCCAATGGTATCCCTGATAGCAGAAATGGGTCCAGAACCAGGATAATTACCTCCAGGAGCAACAAGGTTACCACAGGAAACACAGGAGCTGTAGAGGTTATCGGCTTTAAACATCCCCCAATACAGGATCAGCAGTCAGAATCCAAGGCAAGGATTATTATTTCCCCCAGAATGACACCCACACAAAAATTATGCAAGTTCAAACTAAGCTAGTTTATTGATTAAAAGCACAGAAAATGTAAACACAGCATTTACTAGTCACCACATGTCACACCCTTAGACTGATGCCATCCTCCTTAAGTACCCCTCTGCTGGCCAAGAGCCAGGCTGACTGCTATCTTTCATATTTCCTTTGTTTTCAGCCTTCCAGGGGTATTCAATAATAACAACTTTGGAGCTACCAAGTCTGAATGCCAGATGTTCCTTTAGGATGGTGGCCAATTTGACATCTTGCTGTAGCCTTCAACTTGTGTTCCCCTTCCCTGTGAGGCCCACATAAAATATTTTATTAGAACCCCCAGGGAAATCCTGCATTTCAAGCCTAAACATGACCATATCTCATCCTAGATATATAAAAAAAACATTTGCGCATCTGACAAGCCCTACAAAGTTCCACTTCCACCAAGATCACCTAGGGCCTCATTCAATTGAGATTTTGCCAATTGAATAGGCATCTAAATAAGCAGATAGCATATATTTTTTAAAGAAGTTTTTAGTTAGTGAACTTCTATCCAAAAGCAACGTCTTTACTAACTAATAACTTATTTAAAAAAGTATGCTATGTGCTTATATAGAGCCCTATTCAATTGGCCAAATCGCAATTGAATGAGGGCCCTAGTGTGTAGTCTTTCATGCTCCATACTTATCTTTGTATTTTATACATTATACCATAACTCTAGTGTTATTAAAATATGATTACTAAGATTACTAAGACTGAATTACTACCTCCAAACATTCTCTTTTGCATCCCTTTGTGACTGCCTCTAAAGTAGTAGATCTGTGTTCCCTTGACTGGGAGGGGTAATAAACACACTAGTGTAACAATCTGTCTTTCCTTTGCCAGGAAAGCCCAACGGCAAAGGGGAGATATTGTAAATCCCACCTGCAGACAAGTTGTCTGTCTAGACCCTTTCATTTACAAAACTAGTAAATCCAAAATAGAGTCACATAACAAGATGGAATCAATGGCTCATATATGTCTACAGGCTTTAACTACTAGTCAAGGGGTAACCCTGTCAGTTACTTTTTTAAAACCCTTTTGAAATATATTGCATTACTTACTAGTCATGAAATAGGAGCCCCACCATGATATAATCTGGGCTGTAGTCCCCCACTCTGCCTTGGGCCAAAAAGGGCCTCTGCTTGTAGGGTTCAGGGAAGTCCAATCGTGGTCCCAGAAGTCAATCATGATACATATACAGTATTGACACATATATTATATTAAAAACTAGCGCCTTGCCCATCAAAAAATTACGGTCAATAAAATTTGAAGCCATGGGAATGCCGTTTGAGACATAATTGAAACCGTTTTATACTGTGAGGACCTTCGGCGCTCATTGCGTGGCTTGCGCTGATCGCCTTTGGCGCTCATGTGCATTTTGTAGATTGTAGCGTGATGTGTAAAGTGCTACCTGTTTTGCAGTGTTTTGCGTGGCCATTTATTTCCTCGCTTAGGCGATTTTCGTGTGGCGAAAATCGTCTAAATCAAGTTAAATTGGCGTACTTGCTCACTCACAGATGTCCTGGCTGTTGCCCCATGCTGTCTGTGATGTTTTTGTAATTTTTTTGGGTGTAGTTAGTGTGTTTTTCGGGTTTTTTGTTCGGCCTCTAATCTCGTAATTTTTTTCGTCTCGTATTTTTTTCGTCTCATATATTTTTTTACTGTCCCGCTAAGTGCTCGTTTGGCGCTCATTGCCTAAGTGCTCCGAGTTTAACGGCTCGCTATGCGAGGCTCGCCGGCCGCAGGTGCTCATCGCTAAGTCGTACGCACCACGCAAACAGCATGACGACGTCTCGTAGTTAGACAATTATCATATGTGATTACTCGCCTTCTTATAACCTAATCTCACTGATTAATTATCTTTCACAATGGGGATGCTAAATCACATGAACATGCCCAATACTAAGTTAGTAGGTTTAGGCATCCATTCAGTTTAGCAGATTATAGTTACAGAGCCCGTAATGGAGCCTGCAAAATAATTTTCTATTCAATTGGCGTCTCTTAGCTACCCGCAATCAGTTTGGAGGTGAGAAGCTCAAAATTCCTGCGGTTGTCACAATTGTAAGTCCGACCCATCTAAGCCTTTCATCTTACCATCCCGTAAATGTTACAATCGCTATTCAATTGCTACAATTCCTCAAGCCTGCAATCGCCTTCAAACCCGTAAATGGCAAATGTAGAAGAAAACCCTATGAGTACCAGATAGGACTCGCAAGGGGGTTAAACACCTGATTGAAGCACTGTAAATGCAAATAAAAAAAATCTATACTGCACTTTAAAAGATGGGGAAAGCAATGAAAGACATTAGAATTAATTGCACAACAGTCTCAAGCACGCAAATCTGCAATAACATTTTTTTTTTAAACCTTTTATTCCATTGTTATATCAATCTCGGTAATCAAGGAGTTAATACATATCAGGTCATCCAAATGGACTACAAAAGTATCATCATTAATTTTTATTATTTTGTACATTACGCATATCAGACTTCTAAATGCTAACTGACTGACGTTTAACCCTCATGTTTTACTGACATCATGATGACGGTCTCATTTAATATTAGCTGCTTCTAAATAGTTACGGCCTTGCTTAACTGATCATGATCATGCTCTGAAATGCTGCTAACGGGTGCATGGTTTACGGTTAGGGCTTACGGCCATGTAGCTGCGGACTTGTTCAATTAAATCGATCTGTAACTGTTGCAATTTTCAATGTTGTAATAGAATGGAGGTCATATACATGTAGATCAGAAAAATAATATGGTTCTGATTACTTTGTATAGTAAGCTCAATTATCTAACACTTCCATTCAAAATATTTAATTGTACTTATATCCATTTACATGCATATCTGTGGATTTACGATATAACTCTCTCTCTATATATATATATATATTGCATACATTTAGTTCATATATGCATAAACTATCTTACACATATGTTATTTTTTGTTCCAAATTAGTAATCTATTTAAAAGTGGTAATATATATATATATATATATATATATATATATATATATATATTTATATTTATATATTGTGACAAAGTCCCCCATTCACTTCTTCACATGTGCCCGTGTTTCTGACACTTTATAGTGGAACACAGCTACTTTTTCAAATTTTACTAAAATAGTAGCCAGTGCTTCATATCAATTAAAACAAAACAAATTAGAGAAAAACAGGCCTAGCTTCCATGTAAGCACTAGTATTTTACTTAGAGTTCAATCCCTTGCTAACCAGGCACTCACCTAGCAAACCCAGGATGGGGCAAAAACAAAAGATAACAGTCCAAATAATTTGTTTACCGTCATTGGACTGTATTCTTCATAAGTCCAGATTTCCAAAGTGCAGCAGATTTCTCATCCTCAGCTCCTTGCAGTTGCTGTTTGGAGGTTTGCTCACAGATTCTTCTGTCCGGCTCCAGTTGTTCTCAGCTACCTTTTCTCTGTCTGCATTAGTCTCTCTCTCTGTGTTTGTCTCTTATTTATAGAGCCACACGGAGGCCTTAGGCCCCAAACAAAGCCTGCATATATTTCTCACACCTTGTCCTTCACTTTTAGCAACAGTGCATAAACAACCTGCTACACTGCTGGCTGCATTGCATAAAATTAGCACACCCATTTCTCAGTTCCCATCTCTTATTGACTTGTGCTGCGGGAGCTTAAATCCTTTAGACCTCCTTTATACCTGCTCATAAAATAAAACTTCTGGGAGCACTCTGTCACATATCCCCCTCTTCAGTTTAACACCATGAGGTTGAGCAACTTGAGTTGAGAGGCTGTGTATGCTGTACATTGTATTAATATTATATTGACTGCCATCCCTGTGGATTCTTCCATTCTTGTATTTGAGGTGTAGACTCTTGTAGCTGCTGAAACTTCTGCTATTGTAGCTCAGTAACTATATTCTCCATTCTCTTTAAAAGGCAGTTCTGGTCTTCAAAGCAATTGTGGTGGAGATGTGACTATAATTTCAGGTGTAGATATTGCCATTCACTTTTTAGTAACCTTTGTATAGTGTATAAAAGCTCACCCTCCAGTCCTCTCCATTCCTATGCACATCATTCCACTGTGCTACCGACATTAAGGGATTCTGCAATGACTGGATAGCCTCTCGTAGATTCTCTTTATGACAAATGCCCAGCTGCAGTCTCAGGGACCATCTGAAACATGTTCTTGTATTATACTAGTGCTCATGACCTCCTGATATGCTATGGCACTGGGAAGCCTCTGCACTTTACCTTGTACTTTTATATATTTGCTCTTCCTCAGCTCACTCTGAAAGTTTTCCTAGGCCCTCTTGGGCTCCAGTTGTTCAAGCTCCATCTGCAATTTCTCAATCACTTCATGCCGCCTCTCCAGCTCCTCCTCTTCATGTTTCTTATCATTATCATCATCCTCATCACTTTCACTATGGGACTACAAATTCACTGGCTATTTCTCCTCACACTTTTTATAGCTGTCTGCTTCCTAGTCTTGCAAACTGTTCTGAGCTCATGGTTTATGAGGACAGATGACCTGGCTCTATCTGTTCTAGGTGCTCCAATAGGCTGGCTGATAATGCTCACAAAATGGTATCAGTTTCATATGCTTTTAGCAATTTCAGCTTTCATCCACTTTTCTTCCTCTTTAACCGATTGTCTTAAACTTTTTTTCTGTTGTTCTTCTTGCTTTACCTCCAGCTTTTCATTTTTCTTCTCTTCCTGCAGTTTCAACTTCTCTTTCTTGACTAGTTGAACATTCAGTCCACTCTGCTTGTGCTGGATATCTTGCTACATGTTCAGCTGAAGAATCTCCTCTTGTTCATTAGGTCCTCCCTGAAAAACTGTAGCTGCTCAGTCAGTTTCCCTTCCTCTTTTCCTCTCTCCTGTACAAGCTCCTACTCTATGATTATATATGTATATATATATATATATATATATATATATATATATATATATATATATATATATATACATATATCTTCGAGATAACTTATTCCATATGTATATTACTCCAGTCAGACAGTAATAGCTGTTGTAATGAATAGTCCCCATGTGCAGTGGGTCAGGAATGTCTATCCCTACCACCACCTAGGAGACAAATAAGACTCTACTTTATAAATGTGTAGCAACTAATAATAAAAAAATATATATACAAAATAACTTTATTGAGAAAAAATCTGAGTGAGAGCAAAAATAACAAGGTGTAGTTAAAAAAGATATACTCTCGGTATATCTCTGACAGGCTGGCTCTAGTAATAGAGGGGGATTTAGCAGTAATAAGCTCTAAGGAGTAAATATTGAGCTCTACTAAAAATGATATAGTGAAATACTAAGTCACCACCTGTCTAGTTTAAAGGACAGATGGCAGCTTTAAGTTGCTGATGTTACTTTCAAAAAAGGGGGGGAGAAGAGGGAAGGTCTCTCTGAGTTTCAAACTGAGACTTGACCTAATCACTCTAGAGTTTTACCTCATAGTGATGTAGTTAGGGTCAAAAGAGACAGGTCCACCTCAGTATTTCTGATACACAGCACAATGCTGCTATCAAAGAAAAGGGGGTTAGTCCCGACTATTTTTTACTCATAGCCCAATAGGGAATTGTTATCAACAATATATTATATGAGTGTTTTTATAAGGTAAGTAACATTCAAATGAATGGTATTGTATTACCCTGTGTGTGTAGATAATACAGTCCTACGCCGAGTGTGTAGGTATTTTGCTCCACATTGGGAGAGCTTACCCCCGCCGCCTGGTGTGTTTAAGTTGTTCCCGACGCGAGTTTCCCCGCTATTGTCGTTTCGGATTCATCAGGGGACAAGTTCTAAGTCAAACCGCGGTCTTTTTAAAGAGTTCCGCGATTTCGCGGGACGCGATGACGTCATTGCGTTCCGCGCTGGCGTCGCGACGTAATCGCGTGCCGCGTAATCACGTTTCTCGCGAGATTATGTGTTCCTAATCGCGAACTCGCGTTAATCGCGAGATTATGCTTAAAGTTGCTTGTACCACACGTGGATGTGGATAGTGACATCGCTGATTGTCAGATACTGGCTCTATTAATTGTAAAATGTGTATTTAGACTAAATTGACATCGATTTTCACTGGTAATAAGTGACATGTCTATAACAGTCAAATTATATTTACTTAATGGGTATCTATTATAATCCCTTTTTCTAGGTTTTAATATCTCTAATGATGTTAAGATATATCTTGTCTGGGAGGCCAGATATAGAGGTCGAGCCAATATGGGGGCATCATGCACCTGGGATGTACTCACAGACCCCAGCCACTGGGTTCAAAGGCATGCTAAGTGTAAAAGTAGGACAAAGAAAAAACATAATGTCTACTTGCTCTTATAAAAAGTAAAAGAGCTTACACTAGGGGAAAGATCTTGGACTGAGTAGTGGGTGGGAGGAGAACTTCCCTAAAAAATTGTAAATAAATAGAATATTAATAGTCAATTTTAGTAAACTGTGGTGTCTGACTGGCTGTAAGATACAGACTAGAGAGGAAGGAGAAAAAAGAGAGAAAAGACCCCAGATAGTGAGCCTAAAAATGTGCTAGCAAGTGGGTGCCCTAGTTGGGAGGATAGGCCTAAGGTGGTATACTAAAAATAATTTAATAGGAAGAATTGTAGAAACTTTTTGATCGATGGGTCGACCATGCTACGTAAAGGGTAGTTTGGGTAAGAAGCCCTATTATTGCTAGATGTTTGGCGCAAAATAAGGACTAGATGAAAGGGGCGAAGGTGAAGCCCTCGTTGAGACCATACGGAGTTAAGGTTTTCAGATGAAAAATCCACCAGGCTTCTCGTTGAAGTAACTTATTTTCCATATTGCCCCTCCTAGGAGTGGTTTTAACCTTTTCGATGCCCATAAACTGTACACACATTACGTTTCCATCATGTATAGAGTTAACATGTCTGGCGACTGCCACATCATGTTTGTTGAATATAGTGTTGACATGCTCCAATACTCATCGTCGGAGTTGACGTGTGGTTTTTCCTACATACTGTAGGCCACACCTACAATGGATAAGATAGACCACTGATGTTGTTCTACAATTGATGTGGTCTCGTACTCTAAACTTCTTCTGATTAGAGGAACTTGTGAACTCTGCTGTGGTACGTATATGACAACAGGCCTTACATTTCCCACATGGTTTAGAACCAGCTGGTCGTTCATTAAACCAATCACTCCCTGTGCTCTTTTGTGCTTCGTAGTGGCTATGGACTAGCTTGTCCTTCAAACTAGGTGCTCGGCGGTAAGTAATTGCGGCTACATTAGGTAGTCTAGATTGTAGTTCCTTATCAGCCAATAAAATATGCCAATGTTTTTGTAATATCAATCGAATGTTCTCTCCAAATTTATTATATGTGCCTATGATTCTTATAGGTTGAGATTCAGGTATCTTTGACGTAGTCGAATTGTACAATAGGTCTGCCTGAGAGCGTTCTTTTGCTCTTGCATACGCCTTTTTCAGGATGTTGTGAGAGTAACCTCTTGATTTGAAACGGTCGTAGAGGTCTTTTGCTTGCTTTTCAAAGTCCATTTCAGTGGTGCAGTTTCGGCGTATACGAAGATATTGGCCGTAGGGAATGCTACGTATGAGATGACTTGGGTGATGACTGGATGCCAAAAGTAGACTATTCGAAGCTGTGTCCTTGCGATATGTTGATATTATGATGTGATTCTTCTCTGTTTTGGAGATTAGCAGGTCCAGAAACTCTATCTGGTTCGAATTGATAGTATGTGTAAGTTTGAGACCAATAGAGTTTACGTTAAGGATAGAAATAAAGTCCAAAAGACTGGATTTATCTCCATTCCAAGTTAGAAATACATCATCAATATATCTGATCCAAAGGCCTATTTGATCAGTGTAATTGGCCAGTTCTTCTCCAAAAACTGTGGTCTCTTCCCATATGCCTAGATGAAGATTGGCATATGAGGGTGCACATGGGGTACCCATTGCTGTCCCTTTTATTTGTTTATAAAAACTGTTGTCATATGTAAAATAATTCTTGGTTAGGACAAATTCCAGTAGCTTTATAACAAACTCACTATGCTTGTGATGTTGTACGCCGCGGGTTTTTAGGTATTTCCTTACCGCTTGTACACCACCCTTCGTGTGGAATTGAGGTATATAGACCTTCCACGTCAAGACAGATTAGTAATGTTTCATCATCCAATCGAAGACTGTAGAGCCTTTTTAAAACACTTTTAGTATCCTGAGCATACGATGCCAGGGTTGCCACAAATGGTCTCAGAATCTGATCGATATATGTACTAGCATGTTCTGACAGGCTATTTTTTCCGGAGACTATTGGGCGTCCTGGAGGTGTTTTTATATTCTTGTGTACCTTCGGCAATGAATAGAAGGTTGGAATTGTGGGATGTTTGTTAAGTAGAAAGTTAAACTCTTGTCTTGAGATGGTATTATTCCACAGGCCCTCTGACAATATTGCACCAAGTTCCTTTTTGTAGTCTCCTGTAGGATCTCTTATCAAACGTTGGTAAGTGCTTTTGTCACTTAGTAACCGCAGGTTTTCTTGGTGATAATCAATTTTTCGGAGGATCACTGTATTACCTCCTTTGTCTGATGGTTTAACTACTATGTGTTTGTTTTTTTGTAGTTTGGACAGTGATTTACATTCCATAGATGTTAGGTTAGATTCTTTTGTATTATTGGTTGCTAGGGTTTCTAAATCCTTTGTTACCAGTTTGACAAAAACTTGGACTTCAGAAGCTATACAAAAATTAGGTGTAAATTTACTTTTGGGTTTCAGATTTGTATATGGTCCCTCACCCAGAATAGGCTCATAAAGATCTGTATTCCAATTGGTTAGCATCTCTCTAAGGGCCAATTCTTCTGAGGCGCTTAGTTTTAAGGAGACTAATTCGGCCTCAGTTGTCTTTTTGTGATGTTTCATTAATACTAGTTTACGGGCAAAAAGATGAATGTCTTTAACCCACTCAAAAAGGTTGAAGTTATTGGTAGGAGAGAAAGAGAGTCCTCTGTTGAGTAGCGTGACTTCTTCTTCAGTCAGAATCAGGTCAGATAAATTAATCACTTGATTGCTGATATTCATGATGCTCATTTGTATCTGGGTTGTGCTCTCTGGTTTCGGTCTCGTAGTCGTCTCTGTTCCGGGTGTTGTTGGCGCGGATCTAAAAAAGACGGACTAGATGGTGTTGTTGAGCCATCCACCCTACGACCTCGATATTTTATGTTGCCCCTGTTTACAAAACGATTTCGTCTCTCTTCTGGAAATTCAGCATCTGATGTATCATATTCCGATGAAGATTGCGGCTCCGTCTGTTGAATTTTCTGGCGATGGGAGTGACGGTAATAGCTGTTACCTCACTACTTTCAGTCACTATTGTCTGGAAAAGAGATTGCCAATATCGTCCACCACTTGCCTTCCTGAGAGAAGAAATCATATCACTTGATGGATAGGCTTCTCACAATGGTCAGGGTGGGGGCTGGTGATATTATATTGGTGACTGAAAATGATTGGACTGTGTTGTGGATAAATATGCTGTACCATAATCAATAAAAAAGTTGTCAGTTTAAACTTACATAAACATAGTGTATGGTTTATTCTGAGGGAATATAATACATTCTATTCACTGGATTTATTACTATGCCTGGACTATACTAGAAACCACTGAGAATACCACTGCTAAGCCCGCTTCCTGAGGTTTCTTGCATCTTATGCATATATCCTGATATCTGGGTGCTTAGGTTGATCAAACCCTGACAATCTTGGGGGGGTTCCTGTGGTTGAAAGCAGTAGGGTTTGGGGTGCACATGGTTGCCTTGCCCCTGGGTCATGACAAACATCCTTCATACTGTAGCTGATTTTGTGCCTGGTGATTGACAATATCTTGCCCTGTACTCTTTGATCTTTGCTGTCAACATCAGCCACTTTTAGCCTATAATTTTCCTCCAGGGGCAAAGGCTCCTTATTATCCTCAGTGTTGAGCTTGTTCAATTCCTGACCTTTCTCTTCCATTAAAAGGGTCACAATCTCCTTAAGAACTTCTCCATCAGGTCCCTTCCTCAACCCCTCCTCATCAGGTTCCATCATCATTATCATCCTCTCTGGAATTACAATCAAATACACTGTCTGGAGCTTTGCTGAAGCCTCTCCAATATCTATAGGTCAGAGTCTCTCCTCTCACTCTCTCTGGAACTACAATCAAAGACACTGTCTGAAGCTTTGCTGAAGGCATCTAAAGACACTGTGGAGCCATTTCCACTTGTACTATTTGTAATATTATCAATATGTGTATGAATGTTTCTGTGATATAATATCTTATGAGATAGAAACTTTCACTAAGCAAATCTATACCTATGCATTTTTTTGAAACCCCCCTTTATCTTGCCTGCTCCCCCACCCCCAAAACCTGTTATTATTGGTTCTTATCTGTGAAATAACATTTGTCCATCCTTCTCATATTCTGTTGCGGCCTCTCCAATACCCATAGGCCTGAGTCTCTCCTCTCACTCTCTCTGGAACTACAATCAAAGACACTGTCTGAAACTTTGCTGAAGCCTCTCCAATACCTATAGGCCTGAGTCTCTCCTCTCACTCTCTCTGGAACTACAATCAAAGACACTGTCTGAAGCTTTGCTGAAGCCTCTCCAATACCTATAGTCTCTTCTCTCACTCTCTCTGAAACTACAATCAAAGGCACTGTCTGAAGCTCAATGTCTCAATGTCTCTGGAACCACAATCACTCCCCCCTGTCCCTCACCCACTCACCCCTTGTTTCTCTTGATTTATTGAGTCACTCAAATGCTCTACAGCTGATCAGTTGATCAATTAGCAACACCTGCTAACAATACCTAATTGATCTATTACACAATGTTTCCTCATGCCTGTTCCTTCCTTATTACCTCCTGTATTTTCCTCAAGCTCCTCTTCTCAACTTTTTCACATCATGTCTCCAACATAACATCTCACCTTCCATGCTCTCCTCTCATCTTTTATGCTCCCATGAGCTACTCTCATTCCTCCATTCACTATCGCCTCCCCCTTCTAAAGCTCATAAGCAGAAACACTTTTCCAAGTCCAAATACCCCCTTCTCTCCCTCTCTCTCTTTCTTCTGTTGGCTTATGGGGATATATCTCCTAACCCAGGCCCCTCACCTGACATTCCCATTTGCAGATTATACTATCTGACCAGTAGGGGAAGATTAACATATTACATACTAGAATCCCTTACCAAATTACTTTCTCAGATGCTATCCTTTTCCTTCTATATGAAAAAAAAATCTAACTTTGCATACCTTCCTACCTAATGAAACTTCACTTTCTTCCTTACCCTTGCTATTCCTTATCTGCCTCTTCCTTTCCCTTTAGATTGTAAGTAGAGAGTTTTCAATCTTATAGAGTGCTTTGAGTGCTTAATCTCAAAACAGGGCCCTCCATTTACTGCAGTTTGTTAAAATTATATTTTCCCTTGTTCTTTTCCCCTGTATAGCACTACAGAATATGTTGGCGCTTTACAAATAAAAGTAATAATAATAATGTCACTTCTCAGGAACCCATCATTGTCATCAGGATACACCATCACTATCAAGTTGCTCCAGAAGATCGAAAGGTCACTGTCTATACTTTGGAAGCTCCTTTATAACTCTTCCTTGGCATACCAATGCAGGTTCTTACTGTCCAAAATCTTTTATGACTGTAACCTCTGCACTCTGACTCCTCTGGTAACTACAACTATGTCAAGGATCTCTGCTTTCAAGCCATTATAATTTCTTGCATTTTCTGCATCCATGGCAATGTAGCCTTTCTTAGCATCAACCAGATAAGTGACCCAGTGACTTCTGGGCAAACCTTCCCTAGTTGCAATTCTTTAAAAAATCAGGAGGAATGTTCCCATATCATCTTCCAAATTCATTTTCTATAGAACATGACTGCACTCCAATTCCTGCCACAGGTTCTCTTAATTTTTCCAAGGCTGTTCGATACTGACCAAGGGCCCTATTAAATTCTCCCTCATAGTTCTCTCGGTGCTCGCAAAACGCAGTTTTCCTGCTGTTTGCGAGAACCGAATCTCTTGCAGCCTGCTTTGCGATATGACTGCGAGAAAATGGCCGAGAATAGGCTCCGAGAGAGCTACGTAGCCTTAAATCTATGCACGAGTCTCGCATATCGTAAGAATCCCTACGTGGACAAAAAGTCCACGCAAGGGATCCGAAAGCCTCTACGTGCTGCCTCGGAACAGCCCGAGACAGCAGTGTGAGGCTCCCCCCTGCACCCTATACACATCCCCATGCTGCAGGGGTCTCTATCAGGACCCCTGCAGCACCCCCACATTAACCCCTTGCAGCGGGGGTCCCCGATCTGCATAGATCAGGCCCCCCGCTGCATTTAAAACGTTTAAATTCCCCGCCGCGGCTCCTTAAAGGGGCCGCGGCACACTATTACCCAATCCCGGCCGCGGCACTTAAAATTAACCCCCCTCTATGCTGGGGGTCCCCATCGGGACCCCCGAAGTGTCCCCACATAAACCCATTGCAGGGGGGGTCCCCGATCTGCATAGATCAGGCCCCCCGCTGCATTTAAAACTTTTAAATTCCCCGCCGCGGCTCCTTAAAGGGGCCGCGGCAAACTATTACCCAATCCCGGCCGCGGCACTTAAAATTAACCCCCCTCTATGTTGGGGGTCCCCATCGGGACCCCCGAAGTGTCCCCACATAAACCCATTGCAGGCGGGGTCCCCGATCTGCATAGATCAGGCCCCCCGCTGCATTTAAAACTTTTAAATTCCCCGCCGCGGCTCCTTAAAGGGGCCGCGGCACACTATTACCCAATCCCGGCCGCGGCACTTAAAATTAACCCCCCTCTATGCTGGGGGTCCCCATCGGGACCCCCGAAGTGTCCCCACATAAACCCATTGCAGGGGGGGTCCCCGATCTGCATAGATCAGGCCCCCCGCTGCATTTAAAACGTTTAAATTCCCCGCCGCGGCTCCTTAAAGGGGCCGCGGCAAACTATTACCCAATCCCGGCCGCGGCACTTAAAATTAACCCCCCTCTATGCTGGGGGTCCCCATCGGGACCCCCGAAGTGTCCCCACATAAACCCATTGCAGGCAGGGTCCCCGATCTGCATAGATCAGGCCCCCCGCTGCATTTAAAACTTTTAAATTCCCCGCCGCGGCTCCTTAAAGGGGCCGCGGCAAACTATTACCCAATCCCGGCCGCGGCACTTAAAATTAACCCCCCTCTATGCTGGGGGTCCCCATCGGGACCCCCGAAGTGTCCCCATATAAACCCCCTGCAGCGGGGGGCCCCGATCGGCACCGATCGTGACCCTGCTGCAATTCAATTTTAAATTTCCCGCCTCGCGGGTCCTCAAAGGACCGTAAAGGTCCTGAAAGGACTCGCACTAAAAATATTAACCCCAGGCAACTATAATTACCCCATTAACTCATGATGGTCAATACAGACCACCATAAGGCCTAAATTAACCCATTAACTCATGATGGTCAATACAGACCACCATAAGGCCTAAATTAACCCATTAACTCATGATGGTCAATACAGACCACCATAAGGCTCTATTTAACCCCATCAGTCCCATAAGGGTATATTATTACCATTATGGGCCTGTTACAACCCAACATTAACCACATAAGTGCCATGATGGTCCTCAAGGACCATCATGACACTAACTACAAACACTACACTATAACCCCCAATAAACCATTTAATCTAAACTAACCCCCCTCTACACTAATCTATTAACACTTACACTACCTACCTACACTACCTACCCCCTAATAAACCTCCCCAACACTCTAATTACAAAAAACAAAAAACCTACAGTACAGAAAACAAAAAACCTACAGTACAAAAAACAAAAAAAACTACAGTACAGAAAAAAAAACCAATTACAACCCCACCCCCCACTACAGAAAACAAAAAAATACATTACAACCCCACCCCCCACTACATAAAATAAAAAAATTACACACCTGAAAAGGAAAGACAGATAAACACAATACAATACATACATATAATACATTACATACATTACATACAATACATGACATTACATATAATATATTAAATATAATATATTACATATAATATATTACATATAATATATTAAATATAATACATTACATACATTACATACAATACATGACATTACATATAATATATTAAATATAATATATTACATATAATATATTACATATAATATATTAAATATAATACATTACATACATTACATACAATACATGACATTACATATAATATATTACATATAATATATTACATAAAATATATTAAATATAATACATTACATACATTACATACAATACATGACATTACATATAATATATTAAATATAATATATTACATATAATATATTACATATAATATATTAAATATAATACATTACATACATTACATACAATACATGACATTACATACATTACATATAATATCTAACATATAATATATTACATATAATATATTAAATATAATACATTACATACATTACATACAATACATGACATTACATACATTACATATAATATATTACATATAATATATTACATATAATATATTACATATAGTCCAAATCAAATACCCCCTATCTATCTAACATACAATCTATGTAATTTAAAATAAATCCTAACTATATCAAATACATCCCCCTATCTATCTAATATACAAAAAATCATAAGTACATACACAGACCCTTATTCTAAAATAAAATAAAATAATTACAGTCCTAACTACATACACAGACCCTTATTCTAAACTAAAATAAAATAATTACAGTCCTAACTACACAGACCCTAATTCTAAGCTAAAATCAATAAATTAAGACCACTTACCTTTAAGATGTTGCTTCAGATCACTAACCTATGGGTCAAACAAAACAAAAAAATTAGTACAAAACATTAACATCCAATAAATAAACATTCTATACATTCTAAATATTCAACTCACCTTTACAGCATGTCCCGTCACTGTTTAGCTCTTCCGGCGCGGCCCTGTTAAAAAAAAAACACAATACATGAATACATTAATACTATATATAAACAATAAATAAAATACACAAATAAACATCTAAATATACATATAACTTACCTTGGCATTGGCGGCTTGTGATTGGCTGAAAAAGCTGTCTATCAATTTCAGCCAATCAAAAGTCGTCAATGTGTGAGCCAATCAGGATGGGATACACCCCAATATCCCACCCTGATTGGCTAAAACACTTGTCTATCTTTCTGGGAACCAATCACAACGCTCAGATGCCTTCAGCCAATCACTATGGGATACACCCCCACGGAGTGATTGGTAGAAGACATCTGCGCATCCTGATTGGCTCCTACATTGACGACTTTTGATTGGCTGACAGCTTTTTCAGCCAATCACAAGCCGCCAATGCCAATTTCCTCCCGGAAACGACTCCGGGAGGTTCATTAGCGTCGGGGAGGTCTGCCAGCCGGGGCTGAAGGAGAGAAGGCCGGGGACATCGCGGGGAGGTAAGTTAAATGTATATTTAGATGTTTATTTGTGTATTTTATTTATTGTTTATATATTGTATTAATGTATTCATGTATTGTGTTTTTTTTTTAACAGGGCCGCGCCGGAAGAGCTAAACAGTGACGGGACATGCTGTAAAGGTGAGTTGAATATTTAGAATGTATATAATGTTTATTTATTGGATGTTAATGTTTTGTACTAATTTTTTGTTTTGTTTGACCCATAGGTTAGTGATCTGAAGCAACATCTTAAAGGTAAGTGGTCTTAATTTATTGATTGTAGCTTAGAATTAGGGTCTGTGTAGTTAGGACTGTAATTATTTTATTTTATTTTAGAATAAGGGTCTGTGTATGTAGTTAGGACTGTAATTATTTTATTTTATTTTAGAATAAGGGTCTGTGTATGTAGTTAGGACTGTAATATTTTATTTTATTTTAGAATTAGGGTCTGTGTATGTAGTTAGGATTTTTTGTATATTAGATAGATAGGGGGATGTATTTGATATAGTTAGGATTTAATTTAAATTAAATAGATTGTATGTTAGATAGATAGGGGGTATTTGATTTGGACTATATGTAATATATTATATGTAATATATTATATGTAATATATTATATTTAATATATTATATGTAATATATTATATGTAATACATTATATGTAATGTATGTAATGTCATGTATTGTATGTAATGTATGTAATGTATTATATTTAATATATTATATGTAATATATTATATGTAATATATTATATGTAATGTATGTAATGTCATGTATTGTATGTAATGTATGTAATGTATTATATTTAATATATTATATGTAATATATTATATGTAATATATTATATTTAATATATTATATGTAATGTCATGTATTGTATGTAATGTATGTAATGTATTATATGTATGTATTGTATTGTGTTTATCTGTCTTTCCTTTTCAGGTGTGTAATTTTTTTATTTTATGTAGTGGGGGGTGGGGTTGTAATGTATTATTTTGTTTTCTGTAGTGGGGGGTGGGGTTGTAATTGTTTTTTTTTTCTGTACTGTAGGTTTTTTTGTTTTTTGTACTGTAGGTTTTTTGTTTTCTGTACTGTAGTTTTTTTTTTTTTGTAATTAGAGTGTTGGGGAGGTTTATTAGGGGGTAGGTAGTGTAGGTAGGTAGTGTAAGTGTTAATAGATTAGTGTAGAGGGGGGTTAGTTTAGATTAAATGGTTTATTGGGGGTTATAGTGTAGTGTTTGTAGTTAGTGTCATGATGGTCCTTGAGGACCATCATGGCACTTATGTGGTTAATGTTGGGTTGTAACAGGCCCATAATGGTAATAATATACCCTTATGGGACTGATGGGGTTAAATAGAGCCTTATGGTGGTCTGTATTGACCATCATGAGTTAATGGGTTAATTTAGGCCTTATGGTGGTCTGTATTGACCATCATGAGTTAATGGGTTAAATAGAGCCTTATGGTGGTCTGTATTGACCATCATGAGTTAATGGGTTAATTTAGGCCTTATGGTGGTCTGTATTGACCATCATGAGTTAATGGGTTAATTTAGGCCTTATGGTGGTCTGTATTGACCATCATGAGTTAAAGGGTTAATTTAGGCCTTATGGTGGTCTATATTGACCATCATGAGTTAATGGGTTAATTTAGGCCTTATGGTGGTCTGTATTGACCATCATGAGTTAATGGGTTAATTTAGGCCTTATGGTGGTCTGTATTGACCACCATGAGTTAATGGGGTAATTATAGTTGCCTGGGGTTAATATTTTTAGTGCGAGTCCTTTCAGGACCTTTACGGTCCTTTGAGGACCCGCGAGGCGGGAAATTTAAAATTGAATTGCAGCAGGGTCACGATCGGTGCCGATCGGGGCCCCCCGCTGCAGGGGGTTTATATGGGGACACTTCGGGGGTCCCGATGGGGACCCCCAGCATAGAGGGGGGTTAATTTTAAGTGCCGCGGCCGGGATTGGGTAATAGTTTGCCGCGGCCCCTTTAAGGAGCCGCGGCGGGGAATTTAAAAGTTTTAAATGCAGCGGGGAGCCTGATCGGTGCCGATCGAGGACCCCCGCTGCAAGGGGTTAATGTGTGGGGGCTGCGGGGGTTCCTATGGACCCCTGCAGCAAGGTGTTCATGTGAGGACACTTCGGGGGTCCCGACGGGGACCCCCGCATTGAGGGGGGGTTAATTTTAGGTGCCGGGGGGGGTATTCGGAGTACCCCAACGGCAGGGCTTATGTGGGGGACTGCCGCGGAGGTCCCTTTTAGGACCCCCGCAGCAATTGATGAGGAGTGGGAGCCTGCGATATCAGGATGGGATACACCCCAATATCCCACCCTGATTGGCTAAAACACTTGTCTATCTTTCTGGGAACCAATCACAACGCTCAGATGCCTTCAGCCAATCACTATGGGATACACCCCCACGGAGTGATTGGTAGAAGACATCTGCGCATCCTGATTGGCTCCTACATTGACGACTTTTGATTGGCTGACAGCTTTTTCAGCCAATCACAAGCCGCCAATGCCAATTTCCTCCCGGAAACGACTCCGGGAGGTTCATTAGCGTCGGGGAGGTCTGCCAGTGCAGACCTCCGTTAGTTTTTTTTTTTTTTAGAGCGCGGATGGTTCCGCGGCCCAGCCGGGGCTGAAGGAGAGAAGGCCGGGGACATCGCGGGGAGGTAAGTTAAATGTATATTTAGATGTTTATTTGTGTATTTTATTTATTGTTTATATATTGTATTAATGTATTCATGTATTGTGTTTTTTTTTTAACAGGGCCGCGCCGGAAGAGCTAAACAGTGACGGGACATGCTGTAAAGGTGAGTTGAATATTTAGAATGTATATAATGTTTATTTATTGGATGTTAATGTTTTGTACTAATTTTTTGTTTTGTTTGACCCATAGGTTAGTGATCTGAAGCAACATCTTAAAGGTAAGTGGTCTTAATTTATTGATTGTAGCTTAGAATTAGGGTCTGTGTAGTTAGGACTGTAATTATTTTATTTTATTTTAGAATAAGGGTCTGTGTATGTAGTTAGGACTGTAATTATTTTATTTTATTTTAGAATAAGGGTCTGTGTATGTAGTTAGGACTGTAATTATTTTATTTTATTTTAGAATTAGGGTCTGTGTATGTAGTTAGGATTTTTTGTATATTAGATAGATAGGGGGATGTATTTGATATAGTTAGGATTTAATTTAAATTAAATAGATTGTATGTTAGATAGATAGGGGGTATTTGATTTGGACTATATGTAATATATTATATGTAATATATTATATGTAATATATTATATTTAATATATTATATGTAATATATTATATGTAATATATTATATGTAATGTATGTAATGTCATGTATTGTATGTAATGTATGTAATGTATTATATTTAATATATTATATGTAATATATTATATGTAATATATTATATGTAATGTATGTAATGTCATGTATTGTATGTAATGTATGTAATGTATTATATTTAATATATTATATGTAATATATTATATGTAATATATTATATTTAATATATTATATGTAATGTCATGTATTGTATGTAATGTATGTAATGTATTATATGTATGTATTGTATTGTGTTTATCTGTCTTTCCTTTTCAGGTGTGTAATTTTTTTATTTTATGTAGTGGGGGGTGGGGTTGTAAGGTATTTTTTTGTTTTCTGTAGTGGGGGGTGGGGTTGTAATTGGTTTTTTTTTCTGTACTGTAGGTTTTTTTGTTTTTTGTACTGTAGGTTTTTTGTTTTCTGTACTGTAGGTTTTTTTTTTTTGTAATTAGAGTGTTGGGGAGGTTTATTAGGGGGTAGGTAGTGTAGGTAGGTAGTGTAAGTGTTAATAGATTAGTGTAGAGGGGGTTAGTTTAGATTAAATGGTTTATTGGGGGTTATAGTGTAGTGTTTGTAGTTAGTGTCATGATGGTCCTTGAGGACCATCATGGCACTTATGTGGTTAATGTTGGGTTGTAACAGGCCCATAATGGTAATAATATACCCTTATGGGACTGATGGGGTTAAATAGAGCCTTATGGTGGTCTGTATTGACCATCATGAGTTAATGGGTTAATTTAGACCTTATGGTGGTCTGTATTGACCATCATGAGTTAATGGGTTAAATAGAGCCTTATGGTGGTCTGTATTGACCATCATGAGTTAATGGGTTAATTTAGGCCTTATGGTGGTCTGTATTGACCATCATGAGTTAATGGGTTAATTTAGGCCTTATGGTGGTCTGTATTGACCATCATGAGTTAAAGGATTAATTTAGGCCTTATGGTGGTCTGTATTGACCATCATGAGTTAATGGGTTAATTTAGGCCTTATGGTGGTCTGTATTGACCATCATGAGTTAATGGGTTAATTTAGGCCTTATGGTGGTCTGTATTGACCACCATGAGTTAATGGGGTAATTATAGTTGCCTGGGGTTAATATTTTTAGTGCGAGTCCTTTCAGGACCTTTACGGTCCTTTGAGGACCCGCGAGGCGGGAAATTTAAAATTGAATTGCAGCAGGGTCACGATCGGTGCCGATCGGGGCCCCCCGCTGCAGGGGGTTTATATGGGGACACTTCGGGGGTCCCGATGGGCATAGAGGGGGGTTAATTTTAAGTGCCGTGGCCGGGATTGGGTAATAGTTTGCCGCGGCCCCTTTAAGGAGCCGCGGCGGGGAATTTAAAAGTTTTAAATGCAGCGGGGGGCCTGATCGGTGCCGATCGAGGACCCCCCGCTGCAAGGGGTTAATGTGTGGGGGCTGCGGGGGTTCCTATGGACCCCTGCAGCAAGGTGTTCATGTGAGGACACTTCAGGGGTCCCGACCCCCGCATTGAGGGGGGGTTAATTTTAGGTGCCGGGGGGGGGGTATTCGGAGTACCCCCACGGCAGGGCTTATGTGGGGGACTGCCGCGGAGGTCCCTTTTAGGACCCCCGCAGCAATTGATGAGGAGTGGGAGCCTGCGATATCATCTCGCAGGCTGTCACTCCTCATGTACATTTACGCAGTGTAGATACGTACGGCCCTGCTGCGTAGCTCATACGTTGCTCGCAGCAGGGCTAATTTAATAGCATTGGAACTTAGAGAAACTTTGCAGTACGTAGGGCTTAAGTAGAAGCCTCTTATTTACGAGGCTAGAATTTAATAGGGCCCCAAGTTTGGTAGACATTAGTTGGTTAAATTCTGTTTGTTTTCTGTTGTTCTCCTGCTGAGCTGCTCTATTGCATGGATCTAATATGACAAGACCATTGTATGTTTTTGAGTTAATTTCCAAATTAATTTTGTCTAAAATGTATACAATTACTGTCACAATCTATTGCTTCATTGGGCTTGATTCTAGATCAATTCTACCCAGTAGAATCATGAGGTCCATTGTATCCCTGCTAGCAGGTTATGGGCCATGACTTACAATCACCAGGCAACACCAGCAATAACTCAGTAAAGCAGGATACAATACACAGGTATCAACCTCTCCTTGCCTTTTTTTCCAATAGATTTTACATGACTGTTACTGTGTAGAACTCTCTATTCCAACTGTCAGTTTAACCCCTCATGTACTGGTTATATCTGAAGATTTAGTATACAGAATCTAAATATATGGGAACATATTGATAATATGCACATGTAATGTTCTTTATAATACATAGTACATATTAGATAACCTACACAGAAAATATTCTCTCTTTTACATTCTTGGCTTTGTAATGTACAAACATTTTTACACAGTTTAAAATAAATAAATACAGTCATTGATTTTTAACTAGTGTACTACATTTTAGTTTATTGATAACAAACCTTATGCCTCTGTTTCTAAGAGGAATATTTTTATTTGCCAGTTACAATATAAGCAACTAAACGTATTAAGATATGGCAAGATACAAATATTTATTACAACAGTATTAACCAATGCCAGCCCGTTCCAAAATCCTGTGATCCCCCTGGGCATGACAGAAATCCATTGTATTAATCCCATATGAAATTATACAGTACCAATTGAATTCAAACCTGTCTGAGAGGGCTTTTGACCGGGCATGACTGGTAAAAGTGAGGTCCAAAATGGCCCCCCTTTGACCCCATATGTCTAGTCGTAACAATTACATATTTAGGGCTTGATCAAAATCCACTACATATCTGCAGAAAAAGGGATTGCTCACAACTGCTGCAGCTTTTTTTACTCAGATTACATATAGATCAAAAGTACTGCTATCCTTGTTTTATGGTGTATACTCAAATACATAAACTAATGTACGCTTCATTATAAAAAACAAAAACCTTGTGAAAACATGAGTGGCATGTTAATTAACAGGAACAGGTGATAAAAAAAAGTGTGTTGGTGGATTTTTGTGCTGGATGTAGACGAGAAGAAATGGTTCTAGTAATCTGAAATAGGAAGGAGATGTATTATTATTTCCTTCTAGTATAACACATAGATAACATATTTCCCATCATTTGTCATCACATAAATGATTACATCCTGCCATGCAATTTGGATATGACAAAAATATTACAAAGTATAGAATAAAATATTTTATTGAGTTCAATTATCAATTTCTAGACAAGTCTACGCCTTATGCAGAGCAGTGTATATTGAAACAAAAGCAGAATCAAGGATAAACAATTGGATGTATCTAAAATTGTAAAGTTTATAAAATCAATTGGAGGTTATTAAAATCCTTTTAAATGATTGGATAACAATCTATTTTAAAACATACAGTAAATAGCAAAATCAGGTATAAAGACCTATAAGGCAGCCAGAATATAGGAATATCCAGTAATAAATAAAACTACTTAGGTAATATGGTAGTTTATGGCAAACTAAATAACTTTTGTATATAGGTATTAGAGTATTTAATAAGGGTTTTTATAATAGTATTGATAATGCTTAATTCATTAAATCAATTAGTCTGTTTTTGATAAAATGAACCCAAGTAGAAACCAATAACGGATTGGGACTAATGTCCGGACCCTGATCCACAAAATCTTTTTCAGGTTGTACCCACCCAATCAATTGTAACAGAAAGATTGTATCTGTGTTATTTAAATTCTATTATAAAATATAATAATAGAGACTTGTGGCTATACTTTAAACAATATGAAGTTAGCAGGGAGACCTTGTATGGGTAGGACTGCTCCTTCATTTCTTCTTCATGGTCTTCTTTTTAGGAAGAATTGGTAGTATAGATATATATAGTGGATATTTACAGAGAAAAGAAAAAAGGACTGAAGTTTCCAGAGAGCTATATACAATGAAACCTGAGCTTCCCTTTGTCCTAATACATAATCTCTTTGCTTTTGACCCACTCCCCATAACATGGCTAATTTCTACTACTTACAATAGTCTGCTGCCCTGTTTGTATGTACATGCATAATTATAATGTATATATATATCTTGGATTGAGGTCTGGGCTTTGACTAGGCCATTCCAACACATTTACATGTTTCCCCTTAAACCACTCAACTGTTGCTTTAGCAGTGTGTTTGTTGAGGACTTTGTAAGTTAGGGTCATGATTTTAAATTTTATTCTTGAGGCTAAGGGAAGCCAGTGGAGTGATTGACAGAGAGGTGATGCTGACACTGAACGTTGTGTACGGAAGATGAGTCTAGCAGAGGCATTTATAATTGATTGAAGTGTAGATAGTCGGATGGTGGGTAGGCCAACAAGAAGCGAGATGATGAGAGTGTTGCTTTAGCAGTGTGTTTGGGGTCATTGTCCTGCTGGAAGGTGAAACTCCGTCCTAGCCTCAAATCACGCTGGTACAAGTTTTGCTCAGGAATATCCCTGTATTTAGCACCATCCATCTTTTCCTCAACTCTGACCAGTTTCCCAGTCCCGCCGCCTGAAAAACATCCACACAGCATGATGCTGCCACCACCATGTTTCACTGTGGGGATGATGTTATTTGGGTGATGTGGTGTGTTGGGTTTGCGCTAGAAATAGCGTTTTCTTTTATGGCCAAAAAGTTCAATTTTAGTCTAATCAGACCAGAGCACCTTACTCCATACATTTTGGGAGTCTCCCACATGCCTTTTGTCAAACTCAAAATGTGCCATTTTGTTTTTTGCTGAAAGTAATGGCTTTCTTATGGCCACTCTACCATAAGGCCCCACTCTATGGAGCGTACAGCTTATTGTCATCCGATATACAGATACTCCAGTCTCTGCTGTGGAACTCTGCAGGAGCCAGGGTTACCTTAGGTCTCTTTGCTGCCTCTCTGATTAATGTCCTCTTTGCCTGGGCCGTTAGTTTTGGTGGGCGGCCGTCTCTTGGTTATGATAGATTTGATGAGTCTCCTGGGGCTCTTCAAAGATTTGGATTTTTATAACCTAACCCTGAGTTGTACTTCTCAACAACATTGTCCCTTACTTGTTTGGAGAGTTCCTTGGTCATTATGGCAGTGTTTGGTTAGTGGTGCATCTTGCTTAGGTGTTGCAGCCTCTGGGGCCTTTCAAAAAAGGTGTGTATATGTAATGACAGCTCATGTGACACTTAGATTGCACACAGGTGGACATCATTGCACTAATTATGTGACTTCTGAATGTACAAAAATCTATTAGATTGACCTATTGTATGTATCCATTGGGTGCCTAACACCCCTTTAATTGTATATAAGAATTTATATTTTATTGGGATACTCTTTATCCTGGAAAAACGCCGAAAAACACTTTAAAAAAAGTTATGCTGACTTTTTAACTCAGTTCCAAAGTTACAGCACTTTAAATATTGTAATTACTATATAGTGGTCCAGATTAAATAGTTCCTAGACTTATACAGTACTGTAATAATAATAATAAACGAATCAACTCTCATATATCAGCCTATACTGATAATCCTGTAAACACAGGATACACTGATAATCATAGAGTTGAAAAAAGAATTTGAGATAAAACAGCTCACAATAAATGTATTAAAAACAAACTGTATCGTGGAAACCCAGGCATTCTATATCTCCCAAAAATATGGAATCTTATCAGTCAATAAAACAACTATATATTAATGCAAGAAAAAGTCTTTGCATGATAATAATAGGGATATAATAGAAAAAAAATGGTAGAACAAACCACCTAAATGAGAGGATAATAACATGTAGCAAACAAACAATACTTGCGCGTCAATTCCCTCTCTCCACGTTTCTTTTATCCCTTTGTAGGAAGTTGAAAAAAAGTTGAAAAAAGTTGACAAAAGACCCTTAAAACATTATTAGGGAGATAGGAGCCTGTTCCACAGAAACAAATAGGTGCCATTAGCATATACCGGGTGCCGGCACCTGGTATATGCTAATGCCGTGACGTCACATGCGCGCCATGTCATTAGCATATACCGGGTGCGGCTCCCGGTATATGCTAATGCCGTGACGTCACATGCGCGCCATGTCACATGCGCGCTGGAAGGAGCGGAGGCAGGAGCGGGAGCTTCAGATGCAGGTAAGTGAGGGGTAGAATGAGGAGGGGTTAAAATGAGGTGGGGGGGTGTTTAGAAAGAGGGGGGTTGAGGATGAGGAGGGAGGTTGAGGAGGGAGGTGGATGGGGGGGTTGAGGTTAAGGAGGGAGGTTGAGAAGGGGGTTGAGGATGAGGATAAAGAGTATCCTAATAAAAAATAAAATCTTATAGACTTCTGAAGGTAATTGGTTGCACCAGCTTCATAACAAAGGGGTGAATACATCCGCACATGCCATTTTTCTATTCACTTCACCAACTTAGACTATTGTGTTCTGATCCATCACATAAAATTCAGATTAACAAAACATTGAACTTAAGGCTGTAATATAAGAAAATAGGTAAAAAAGGGGGGTAAATACTTTTGCAAGGCACTGTATATGGGGCAATGGTGTTTGACGTTCTGCCCGAAAGAGAGCAGTCTATTTCCATGTTGTAAAATGGAATCATAGGCTATATTCATATGACCTTTGGTCTAGATATTTTGGCCACATATTTTGTTTTATTGAATTACCCATTGTGTATTATCTCGTATCTGCATTGAAAATCCGTGGTTAAAACAACAAGGAATAGAAGAAAGTTTAAACATCTATTAGATCTATTAGATCTGTTATGAAATTTCCACAGAAATAAAAGCAGTCCCAGATTTGTAAAAGGCTGAGCCTGTGTTCATATTTTTAAATCGTGCATAAAGAGTAATGGCATTTTAGAGACATCAGCTGTCTTGGTGAAGGGATCATAAGAACCTGGTGGATCTGTTGGGTAGGTCAAGCCTGGCTGAAGAAGAAGCAGATTGTAACAACTACACATTACTAACTCTCTCAACGGTCAGTTACTGGCTACCTCAGAACGCTCTAACTGACAATTTACTCCTTTTTAACTGGACACAATTAAACATACAGTAATCAAAATAATATGACATAACATAGCATAGCATAACATACAATAATTAACATACATAGGGTAATCAACTTAATAAAACATATTAAATAGCTATGAAACATACTGAGCCCAGTCCCACGACCACATATTCCCAGGAGGCAGTTCTGACAGGAGTCTTTAAGAAGCCAGGGTAATGGCCATCCTCAAAATCCTAATCGTCCTGGGCGGATCATATTAGTCCCAAGGACTGATGGTTAGGCGGATCATGACAACTACTCCCCCTTTCAGATGAACACCAGCATGCAGCAAAAAATAAGTCCATGCATAAGTCCATGTCTGGGTTGCTGGGCTACTCAACCCCATTGGGGCAAATGTAGAAAACAATACCTCTAGGCCCCCCCTGCCCGAGTCCTTATTTTGATTGTGCAGGGCAAGTTTTGGTTCTTTTTCTTCTGTACAATGTTCAGGGGCAAGAACAATTCTGGAAGTGACTCCAGTGGATCCCATGCCATAACAACCCTCCCCAACAAGGCCAGAAAGAAACAGCTGTCCTGTTATGACTAAAACAGTCAATGGGCCTATGTGACCAAAAGTGGGCAATACATGCCTTGTGTCACAAACTGTTGAGGATGGTTCTGGTATAACTTCTTAAGCAATCCATCATATTCACATATACCCAGAATATCTCTTGATTAAGAGCTAAAAGTCAAATTCCAAAGCAACTTTTCTTTTCTTTGCAGATTCTTGTTGAACTGGATTTATTTTTTTCATATTGCAGGTTTCCATACTTATGGTGTATATATTGGGGTTCTTGATGTAGACCAAAGAGATGTATTTCTCTTATCTGACATTATGATTGTTTCCACATGAGCAAGAACATGTGACACCTGGGACCTCGTTGGAAGTGATTTTGGATTCTTGAAATCTCTTTTTTCTGTATTCTGCTTGGGGGTCTCCATGAACTATGTCTATTTGCTTTTGCATTTCATTTCTTTTTGTAAGGAACTCTTGGTTTCTTCTGCCTCTTTAGCAAGTTTTTTCTTCTCTTCTTTTTGCTGCTTTAGTTGCTTCTTAAGAGAGTTTAGTTCATCAGTTTTGCAAGACAGATCAATTTCCAGGCAAGCTAGTACATGATAATGCTTGTTCTCTTGATCTGTAGTGTCCTAATTATGTGTCATTTTCTTAAACCATTTTATTGTACTGGTGCTTATGTTTTTCCATTAATGCAACCATTTCAGCAATCTTATGCTGGCAATGGATATCTGTTTCTTTCTGTATTTTGATTGGTTCATCAGCAGAACCTTTTAATCTATCAACCTCTTTCCTAAATTTTTTCTTTTAACTTTGCATCATCTATCAACCACATATTCTCAGGAGGCAGTCCTGATAGGAGTCTTTAAGCAGCCAGGGTAATGGCCATCCTCAAAATCCTAATCATCCTGGGTGGATTATATTAGTCCTAAGGACCTGTGGTTAGAGTATCATGACAATAGGGAATAGTGTAAGAAGAGGATGAGGGGAGGAGTGGAAGAGCTACACGATAAGACAGGGCCAGGCGTGGCAATAGTGGGGGGTCAGGGAGGCTCAGTACAGTGTAGTGTCCTAGCCTATCAGGGACCATGCATCATGTTGCTAACTATTTCTGAGAGATGGTCACAGATTGGTTGGTATGACACATTGCACGGCAAGTACAGCAGATTCTGTATTTATTTATGAGCTGCAGAGGATAGACCCCAGAAGGGCTTATTGGTTTCATGTGAGCCAATACAAAAAAACTCATAATACACATGAATGACATTAATGATAAATCATAGGCAATACATATTCCTCACAAGTGAAATTAATTGAATCTAGGATACAAAAAAATCATGAAGTCAGGTATATAGTAACACACACACAGATAATATGATTATTCAATGTTATCTCATATATTATTGTTATCTCATTTCATCATCAAGGACATCTGATGTACTCACTGAGACTGAGGCAGAGGCAGAGGCAGAGGCTAAGGCCAGAACATTATATGAGGAACAGCAGCAGCAACCCCTGTACAAGAACCCAAGAAAGGATGAGGAGAAGGATGATACCTACATGTGGTCAGTGGGGGGACCTACAGGACTGTCTGCAACTCAGGTAGAGTTTGACTACTGACCTCCTCCTCCCCCAGATCAACTCACCACCTCGGCCCTCATACTTGTCCAACTCTACAGCATGGCAACCAGCTCCTCCACCGCCATCTCTTCCTCCATCCACATGGACACAGTTACACCTCTACGCTTGACCAGTGCTGCCACTACCACCACCAGCACTTCAACATGCCCCACTCCATAGCAACTTCTTCCTCAGTGCATCCCCACCATGCTAGCAGCATCACTCCCACTGCTGCAATCCATCCAGTCTACATCAGCAGTCTCAACACCATAGCCCTCTTGATTATCCATGGAGGCAACTATAGAGGAGATACTCCAGACAGGATGCTGTGGCGATCTGCTTTCTTCAGTTGGGCTTGATAAGGATGTTTTTGCCAAACCTACCCAGCAGATACACCAGGTTCTTTAATTCCAGTCACCAAGATGGCTGATGTTTCTAAAAGGTCCTTATTGAGAAGCGGTATTTAAGAATATGAACTCATGCTTGTGGTGTATCACCAAATTAATATTACACAAGGTTCGTCTACATTAAAAGGTATTTATTAAAAGGCAGATAACACAATACTATAAATGTATTACAAACACAACAGCCCAGACCCACGGAGCAACACCCCCTTTTAAATCTATCTACCTATATATATAGTAATTCCCTTCCCCAAACGCTTGATCTTACCCACGGTCAGACCATTGACATCACCTCCATCACCATCAAGGAAGAAAACAGGAAGCAGCACCAGTTTCCTACCTGGATATATCCTTAGTTGAGATGATGTAATTTACATCACATCCTGTCCATGAGCAATTGTGGGAGGGAAGTAAAGATTCTCAGCCCTCCTACAAAGGCCTGTTTAAGGAAGTCCTGAATTACCATGCAAGGAAGACAAGTTACCACATTCCCTCACTTTTTCTTCTTCTATGTTGCTCAGTTTTCTAGTTATCCCTCTAGTACAGGAGAACCTAGTGGGAGCAAAAACCTGATATACAGGAGAAATTCAACCCACCGTCCCTCCGGAATAGTTCCCTCAGCGACATAAGTTCTCCTGTACTTTCCTATGGCTGTCAATCCACATATTACACAAAAACAGAATTTATAGAATTTAGGTGAGAGTGTGTGATAAATGTTTATGTATGTGCAATGTAAAACTTTATTGAAGAATGTATGAGAGAGAGAAAGAAGAGGAAAAAGACACATTATTATATATCCTCCTTGCAAGTTTCATTGCCACACAAAAGTATATTATTATAATTGTCGTTAATACTTGAATGAACATGAGTACCAGCGACAGTGTTCGTAGGACTGGATGTGTCTCTGACTCATGAAGTTCCAAGTTAAAAAGCTTCATTGTCAAATTTGTCCAATCTGCATTTGCAGTAAAATTGATCATTTCAGTGGTAAGGTTTCTTGATGGAAATACCATGATACAAGACCCTTCTTCCACCAAACATATTTCATCAACTGTCCTATATTCAGAGTGGCCGATAAAGCATGCAATGTCCCCTATGCGGATCACCTCTTGCACCAGGTTTTCTTTTATCAACTGCACCCAGCCATCCTCCTCAGCTCCTTTCTCCCAAACACAACTGCACAGCCATCGGTGTTGAGATTTCCTGCAACAGCTTTCATCCATCTCCAATTCTGTAATAGTGGCCAGTCTTTTTGATGGGAAGTGTTGCCTGTAGATTCCATCACTTAACGTGCCAATGCTATGTATAAAGTTCAGTTGCTCCGCCTGCCCCTCCCAGCGGGGAATTGCCAGGATTAGTCCTATTGTCCCAGATTGTAGTCCATGTGGCATCCATTGATCTGGGCCTTCAATATTGCTGTATTTAAGATTGTCCTCAGTGATGTCCACTCCTTTTCTTTTCAATGACGTGATAATCCTTGTTGCATTGATTTGTCTTACCCACTTGTTTTCCTGGATGTCTTTAAGAGTTTCCTTTAAATCTGCCAACAGCTTTCCTCCAATCATAGAACAGAAAATAGCAGTTCCCACTATTTCATTCTTAATGCTGTTAGCAATGGAAGCAATATTTTCCTCAACTAGATGCAGGTTGTTGGCAATGGTGCGTATGTCATCAACATTGTCTGTCAGTCTACTCACTATAAGGGAGTCAGCTACTCCACCTGTTTTCATAGCATGTCCCATGCCATCAGTAAGGGAGTTTATCCGGCTGTTCACTCCAATGATGTCTGCTGAATTCCATACTCCCAATCCAGTTCCGACTCCTCCTAAAAGGGCTGCAAGTGTGTCCCGTTTTTCTCGACTCCCTGCTCCGGTCCACTCAATGATGGTCTCTTGTATACTTTGCTTAAACCACTGCCGCTGTGATTCCGGGCACTTTGGAGGAATAGAAAAATCATTAAAATTTAGAATTATTGGGTAGTAAGTCCACCCAACCCCTTGCACAACTGTTTCATGTGTTGGTACCACCACCAATCCGCCTATTGGCCATGGTACCTTCTTCTGATCTTTACAACGTTGCAGCTCCTTTACAGAGACAAATACTTCATCTATTGTTAGAACACACCCCTTTCCAGTATCAAAATTGCAGAATTCCTTTAGGTCAGGCTGGGCAGCTATAACTGCAGCGTCCCATTCTCCACCTTCTTCTAATGTTAAGTTACTCACTACTACTGTAATATTTGTAAACCTCCCTTGTATTGGAGCTCTAAGAGCTAATCCCCTGGTACTATTATGTGGCAAAATAATGTTTACTTGTAACCCTCCACCCTCTTTTACTTCCAATTCCCTGGGCCAAATAAATCTATCTGCTTGAACATAATGTAACTCCAATCTTTTCAAACTCTCTCCCTTATTTGCGGTATCTTCTGGCCTTATTGCCTGTCTCCCCATTCCTACTGTGATACAGCTTATACTTATCCATCCTGGAACAAGGATCCACCACAATCTTCTGTTGACACGCATCTTCATTCTTATACAGCCTTGCTCTGTGGGAACACTAGATTCCATCATTAGAAACATATACATAACAAAAACAACAGGGGCCATTCTTTTTGCAAGTTTGTTCACGGCCCTGTAATCAATGGTAAGTCTCCATGATGAGGCTGCTTTTTCATCTCTATTCCCTTTTAACACAGCTTTTCTCACAGGCCAACATGGTGAGTTACATGCATACCCATTTCCAGATTTAATTATTCCACTTCTCTCCAGTATTTCTATCATCTTGGTGATTGATGCCACTGATTCTCTTGGGACTGGATATTGCTTTTGCCATTGTGGGTCTCCTCCTTCCAAAAAGACCATTCCTTTCATTCTTCCACAGTCTAATTTATCTGTAGCCCAAACAGGTATGTCTTGGATTAGCTTCTGCAGCCATTCTGGTTGTCCGTCTAGTTTCAGTTTGTTTTTTTCCAGACTTTTTATCGGAGAGACAATATATGCCATTGGGAGCACAACCCCTTTCGTCAACTCTGTACTTACCTGATTCACCTTTTCTGTCTTCCACAAACAAAAATTGGCAAGATCTACAATGAAATTTCCTTTTTTTTAAACTTCTATTCCCAATATTTCCTCTGGCCAACCCACTATTGCTTCTACTTGTATTGTTTTTTCTCCAACTGCTACATCATTTGGACCTGCTCTAACCTCCTGTGGATTCCCAGTAACTCCCATACTACTTACTGAAGAATCCCCATTTTTGACCCTGTTGGTCATTGTAACTGCTGCTCCTGTATCTACCAACATATTTTTCCCTACCCCTGCGATGACTGTATAACTGGTAGGCCGACCTGCCTCATCCATGGTTAAATTAGCTGAGTGAATGAGATGCTGAGGCGCAGGGGTTGGGATTTGTCATTGTGACTCACTTCTACTCCGTCCCTCTTTTATAACACTATATTGCATCTTTGCCTCACTTTCCTTCAATTTCCTCTCTGACTCAGCTACCTTGTTTTTAAGTATGTGATTTTCCTCTTCTATCCTATCCTTCTGTCTCCTGAGTTCCCAATAGCCCATGTTACCGTTTCTCTCTCCCTCCTGATTAGCCCTCCAGTTGCTGCCATCCCTATTCCTATAGTCCCTAGGTGGATCTCTCCATCTTTTGTCAAAGTTCTGTTTTGGTCTCCAGTTTTGATCATCCTTCTTGTTCTGGGGTACATCCCACGTCTGGTTTCTCCAATTACCATCTATATCTCTACCAGACTCGACCTTAAATGTTCTTACAGCTGAAACAGAGCAGGCCTGTTCTGTGAAAGGATGCTTGATCCACCACGTATCAGCTCTAGTTAGTACCATTTCCAAGTCTGTTGGTGTTGGATCAAAAAGCCTGATAAATTCTTGACACTCCCGGGGAAGGGCTTCCATTACTTTTGCTATATGTTCTGGTGAGCCCAGCACTAGAGGCTGTTGAGGTTGTCGTAGAGTATACCAAAAAAATATCCTTTGAGCTACCTCTCTAGGACCATCTATTGGCCTCATGGTAATATTTGCTATTTCTTTTTCTATGCTAAGTAGATAGAAATTAGTTGCAGCAATTCTTCCTGCCTGATCAGACACACTGTTATTAAATCCCAATAGTCTACTAGCCAAAGGACCCATAGCGTATTCTAACAGTTCTGTCCATTCCTCTAAGTTAAGACCTCCCCTCCTGCTCCCCTCATAAACCAATGTGTAAACGTATTAAAGTTGTTAGTTGGCATACTTCCCCACCATTTCTGGAAATTGTCTTTATCTGCCATAGACATCGGTCGAGTCTGCATAGAAAATCCTGTAGGTGTTTGCCTTGCATTAAATAATTCTGAAACAATAACTGGTGCTTGTGGTATGGTATCTACTTGTGGAACAGAATAACATAAGAAATCTTTTCTATCTTGGTTCATTTTCGGCACTGGTTCTTTATTTTGTGCCACAAACATATCCAGATCTGGATATATTTTGGCAATGTCTCTGACTCCTTTTATCCCTTCTAACTTTGTTTTATTTTTATAGTCCATTTTTATGTTTTGAAGTTCTGTTATTTTTACTCCATAAACATCCCTCTGCTTTTCTATTTCCCTTAACTCCCTTTCTAAAATATAATAGCAAGGCCTGCAGGGTAGGAGATAAACCCGAACTAGGATATGCAAGACACCCAAAATGTATAAGGTATGGAAGCCTATAGTGTATTAAAATGCACGCCTGAAATAATATATATATATATATATATAATATTTAAAATGGTTTATTTATTATTTTTCTCCAGGCCTGTACTATGATAAAGGACTAGAGAAAGAAAAAGAAAGAAGAGAAAAAAAAAACCAAAAACAAAACAAAAATAATAGTATTAACAAACTCAGGTATTTGAAACACACAACAAACTAATTGTGGCCTGGTGCCCAAGCTTGTATATTAAAAATGGAGGCTTGAATTAGCATTTAATTACACAAAGAAGCCACATGGATTCTATTCAAATGCAAAGCTAGGCCTGTACTCAAAAGCACAACAACTCAGATAAACCCACAAAAAGAACCTGTATGATATATATTTGTTTTATGTATCAAAATAAGCTAGTACGAACAAAACTCAACTCAGAAGCTAGTACGATATAGTACGATATATTTGTTTTATGTATCAAAATAAGCTAGTACGAACAAAACTCAACTCAGAAGCTAGTACGATATATATTAAAAATGGAGGCTTAATTTAGCATTCAAATACACAAAGAAGCCGCATGGATTCTATTCAAATGCAGGGCTAGGCCTGAGGCTTATCCTAGACTCCAAACACAATCAGCACTTGATTTCCCAGGCAGAGGATAATTAGACAAAGTACTTTTTTTCCTTCCCCACAAAAAAAAAAATAAATAAATAAATCTGACTATCTATTAATGTGATATTACCTCATAAATAACCTTTGTAGAAGTCTAAAATTCGTGGTCGCCAAATGTGGTGTATCACCAAATTAATATTACACAAGGTTCGTCTACATTAAAAGGTATTTATTAAAAGGCAGATAACACAATACTATAAATGTATTACAAACACAACAGCCCAGACCCACGGAGCAACACCCCCTTTTAAATCTATCTACCTATATATATAGTAATTCCGTTCCCCAAACGCTTGATCTTACCCACGGTCAGACCATTGACATCACCTCCATCACCATCAAGGAAGAAAACAGGAAGCAGCACCAGTTTCCTGCCTGGATATATCCTTAGTTGAGATGATGTAATTTACATCACATCCTGTCCATGAGCAATTGTGGGAGGGAAGTAAAGATTCTCAGCCCTCCTACAAAGGCCTGTTTAAGGAAGTCCTGAATTACCATGCAAGGAAGACAAGTTACCACAATGCTCAGCTTTATAAAAAACAGGAACTGCTTTTATTGTTGTAGAAACTTTATCACAGGTTAAGCATGAGATGACAACACTCTGTGTATCTTCTGGACTTTGTATAAACTACCATTGACAAGGCCTCATCTGCAAGGCCTCCAAACATCCACTTCAGTCATACAGTTATATTACATCCCTTTTCTGTAGGAGTATATATCTTTAGGATGTCACCTTCCTTTTCATTTAGGAACATACTTCTTCCAGATATATCACCTCCCTTTCTTTAGGAACATATATCTTCTTTAAGACATTCACCTCAGCAGTAACATCATTACATCTCTCTGCATGTAAAACTCTCAACTGCCAAACGGACAAACTGCTCCCTCTCTGAGAGTTACAAACCGACAACACAACATTCCAAAATATTTAACACTTAATGAACCAAACTTGCAGCACACAGAATCACATATCACAAGTCAATCACACATAGGCAAGCAACACAACATACAGTAATTAACATAACATAATATAACACAGCATTACATAACATACCGTAATTAACATACATGTGGTAATCAACTTAATACAACATTAAATAACTGTACTGGTGGTCAGGAGGATCATGACAGATGCCATGCTGATGAGCCTTCTCCAGGGCGTCTCCTCACAGCAGACCAATACATCACAGGTTTAGAGGAGGATATATAGGGAGATGAGGAGGCAAAACACACAGAAATGGAGACCTTCATGACCAGGCTAGCCCAGTCTTCTAACAGCCAGAGTGTGTTGCTGGAGATGAGCTTGGACCTCTAGCAACATGCTCTGGTATGCACAGCCACCTCTACACCTGTACAGTGACCTATTCACCCCAACCTGGTCCTTCTCCATCTCTCTCCATGCCTCCACTTCCATCTGAAATGCCTCCATTACAAAGGAGAGGGGGTAGTGGAACGGGGGTCAAAATGTTAAAATACTCATGCCTACGAAGTTGATGATCATGACTCCTCACATAGTCCATAATACTCTTCATTGTGGACACATATTGTTATGCTTAACATGTCACCAATTGAAGTTCATTGAGAAATGCAGATCAAAAGAGATTAAGTAGTTCATATTTTTTATTATTGCATAATCTGTGTTTTTTTTCATCTGCAAGCAGTGCTACCAAATATTGTAAGTAAACTACATACACAGCGACTTTAATATAGCTGTTTCATGAATAACATCTGTGAAGATCACTTGGGACTGTCTGTTCTCTGGCCAGTAGACTGTATAATTGCGCTGCCAGTTGTCTAATCATTGCTGAGCTGGGGACAGTTACACAATACTATGTTAATAAAACCCAGCAATTATACACGAGTGAGTTAAGGATGTCATCCTCTTAACAATATGAGACCAAATACATTTTTATTATCTAACTGACAGACATTAAGACTGATGACCTTTGTTTTTCATCAATAATCATGTGTACATGTTTAGATGTCATGATATAATTTTAAGAAACTAACTTATAATGAAAGAAAAAGTACCCTGGTAATAAGAGCCCAAAAGAAGCAATTATTATGTTTATTTGATAATCTTAATTTGAATATAATACTTTTAATTTATATTTTTGATCTATAAAAATACTGCTTAGATGTTAGAAAGGAATTTCATAACAGAACAAAGGAAAAAAAAACATATTTTTACAGTATAAGCTCAAATATAATTTACACAACTATATAATGAATTCAAAGAGATTAGTTAATATTGACTATGTATTTAAGCATATTAAAATTTAATAGCGACGTTTAAAACATATAAAATGTCATAGAAATTGGTCCACCTCCGGTTGTTTTATAAACAGATGATGCTATTATTTAAATTATTTAAGGCTAAATATTGGCATAAACATATATGAAATGACTGAATCCAGTACATAAGGAATATATATGTGTGTTGATATGGATATTAAATCCTGGACAAATGCTAGTCACTGAAATTGTTGCATATTGAAATTCATATTTAGCAATTTACCTCTTAAAATAGGAATTGCGGTTGGAACAAGCATGTATGTGTACAGCCAGTAAGTGCTGTGAAAATAATAAAAGTGCCTGTGCAATAAATATTATACATTTACATAAAGTGCTTGGATTGAACATTTTGAACAGGGGTCAGTCCCTATTCTGTAAATGGCAGTAGAATGGAGATCCCTCACTTACCCCTTACTAGATGTGCAACTACTACTCTATTCTAGTGATTAAGACTATATAATTGTGAAGGTTCTGTGGTCCTACTGCTTACTCCGTAACCTATCTGTGAGAATGGTCTGACTACACTCTCTGCATGTCTGACTGACCCCCAATATTAAATCACTATATGTCTGAATTATATTTAACTATCAAAAATGATAAATATTCAATCTGAATATATGCATGATGTTAATAAATAAACATTCCGGGACTATTGAACAATATGTATAGATGTCTCAATATACTTGATGCCCAAAGAAATGCACAAGTTCAGGTATGTATTGCTTATCTTATGTTCCTTGTCTGAGTTTAGGCATCTATGCAGTTTCCCGGTAATCTTTGCCAATCAGCACTTCCGGGTGAATCCAGATGAAGTCATCAGAAGTAAACGCTATGGTGGCCGACGAGTGCGTTTCGTGTTTGCTTCCTCTTTGGGCCAGTGTATGGATGGAGTCTCTGGTAAGTCCTTAAATAGTGTCCATTTTTATTTGATTATTAACTCTTTGTGTTCCTTTGTTTTTTCTTCTAGGTATTTTACATATGTGGTTCCCTTCTCCAAATTTGGTGAATCTGATGACATACATTTCATATCATTTGAGACCGAAAAGAGGAAGGAGATAAATAAAAATATATGTGTGAATTTTTTAATAAAAGTTTTTTATAACTTTGTATATTTATGATCTTTAACACTTTCATACTGCATACATCTTGTGATATAAATTACTCCTATATTATGATTATTATCCTTGATAGAGCACATTATCTCTATATTAGCTATTTATATTTTACTATATCAAGTAAAAAGTGGCCATAAGTATGAAGTAAATGACATGCATTTCATATGGTTTCTAAAAGGGGAGACAATTCGAGTTCTATACATGAATTCCTAAGCAGAAATTCTGAAACCTATGTATTGACATTCTTTATTGCTGCTTTGATATCATATACAGATAGAAAAATACTACTATATTATGATTATTATCTTGAATAGAGCACACTTATTTCTACATCTGTTATTTATATTGTATGTGTATCATATAACAAATGTACATGACCTTCACCAATATGTTTGATTAACTCAAGAGAGACAAATAAATCTATTCATATGCCAAAGCCTACCCCATTTGCGACACCTTTTCCGATTTCATGCTTATCAAATGGTTTTAGACCACTACATAATATTTATAAGTACATTTCCCACTTGAGGTAGATATGATGAAAATACCCAAATCTTTTTAATTGGCTTCTATATTGATTTGTACAATCTAGATTAATATTAACAGTTCTTTCTTCTCCAGATTGATAAAATGTTTTGCTTGTGGTCTGAGTTAAAAAAAATGTCAATAGGTAGGTTTTGTAGAAAAGGAACTACCTATTGATTTGTATGGAGAATATTGGATTGTATACATTTTATCTTTACTATTTGATCTCAAAGAATATATCAATAGATATTTTTTGTGGAGAAGGGACTAACCTATTAAATTGTAAAGAAGATACTTAATTATATAATTGTTATCTTGGTCAAGGAATTTAAGAGTCATGTCAGGTATTATTCATATTCTATAATTGGTATATGTACTATTAATCAGGGATTAAATGAAATTCAATTGTTAATTTCTTATTTATTAAACATGATATGACTTATGGGATAATATTTTATCAGAAACACCAGAGAGTTACAAGAATCTGAGGCATAATAGAAGAGCCTTATTTTAAATTTAGCAGGTCTACAGATACATAGTAAAATTAACATTTTCGTTTAGGCCATTGGGTGTTATTGTATCCAGCATTGTGATTCAGTGAATTTCATTTTTTAACAGCTCTTTTTCTATTTCCCCACATCTGATACCCAGATTAATTTGCTGCAGGTACCCGGCATTTAATGATAGGTTTTAAATCATGTTTTTTCAGATAATGGTAAGATACAGAGGTGAGGTTTTTTTTTTGCTCTGTGAATCCTTTTTACTGTTTTTAATATTTCCTAGGTGCTCCCCCAATCTCCATCTGAGCTCCCTATTGGTTATACCAATATATTTTAAACCACATGGGCATTCCAGGCAGTACATTACATTGAAAGTTGTACAAGTGTAAAATCCTTGGACTTTAATTTGGTGTGCCCTTCGGTCAGTAACCTGCTGTTCTTTGCACATATATTTGCAGAAACTGCAGTGTCCACAGCTATGTGTTCCATTAGGTAAAGATCTGTGTTCCATTAGGTAAAGAAGTGGCTGTTAACCAAATGGTCCTTAAGATTTTTTAACGTTCGCCTTACAAAATAATTTTTTGGGCCAACTATTTTTTTTCAAAGTTTCATCCGTACTTAAGATGTTTGTATGTTTATTCATTATCTATGTCATCTTTTGTCACTGTTGATTATATGTTCTTATGAATCTTACTGTTGGTGTTTGATTCATTCTATTTTTTGGTACCAATAGATCCTCTCTGAGGGTGTCCATAGCTCTATGATGGGCTTTTTTTAAGGATTCAATGGCTGTAACTCCTTAGTTTTAATCTCTCTGTTAGTTCTTTGGATCTTACTTTGAACATCTCCAAGTCTGAGCAATTTCTCTGAATCCGTAAGTATTCTCCAATAGGAACAGCTTTTTTAATTAACTCAGGATGTGAGCTTTCATAATGCAATGTGCTGTTGGTTGAAGTGCTCTTACGATAGATGTTGGTTTTCAGGGTACCGTCTGAATTTTTTGAAATAGTTACATCTAAAAAGTCAACTGACTTTTCATCTATAAAGTATGTTAGTTTTAAGTTCAAGGAGTTTCTATTGAGGATAAACAAAAATTCTTCCAGATCTTTTTTTTCTCCTTCCCATATCAGTAAAATATCATCGATAAATCTCAGCCATAAGCTGATATGGTCAGTATGTTTGGTGTTTGCATCATTTAACACCCATTACCTCTCCCACCAGCCTAGATATAAATTTGCGTAGGTGGGAGCGCATGCTGTGCCCATGGCTGTTCCCTTTACCTGAAGGTAGTATCTACCATCGAAAACAAAGAGGTTGTGTTCCAGTATGAATTTCAATAATTTTATTAGAAAGTTATTTTTTTCTTGATGTGTATTAGCTTCTAACTGAAAATACCTTATTGCTTCAATACCTTCTTCATGTTTAATGGACGTGTATAAGGATTCCACATCAATGGTAGCAATTAGGGTATTGATGTTCATATTTATACCTTCCAATCTCCTCAAGGTATCCATGGTATCTCTGATGTAGATCGGTAGGGTGGTAACCATGGGTCTCAGAAACTCCTTGAACTTAAAACTAACATACTTTATAGATGAAAAGTCAGTTGACTTTTTAGATGTAACTATTTCAAAAAAATCAGAAGGTACCCTGAAAACCGACATCTATCGTAAGATAGAACATTGCATTATGAAAGCTCACATCCTGAGTCAATTAAAAAAGCTATATCTAATGGAGAATACTTAAGGATTCAGAGAAATTGCTCAGACTTGGAGATGTTCAAAGTAAGATCCAAAGAACAAACAGAAAGATAAAAACTACGGGGTTACAGCCATTGAATCCTAAAAAAAGCAGATCATAGAGCTATGTACACCCTCAGAGAGGATCTATTGGTACCAAGAAATAGAATGAATCAAACACTAACAGTAAGATTCATAGGAACATATAATCAACAATTGCAAAAGATGACAGAAATAATGAACAAACATACAAACATCTTAAGAATGGATTAAACTTTAAAAAATTGTTGTCCAAAAAATTTATTTTGTATGGCGAAGGTAAAAAAATCTTAAGGACCACTTGGTTAACAGCCAATTTAAAAGAGGAATGAGGACCAAAGGATCTTTACCTAATGGAACACATAGCTGTGTGCACTGCATTTTCTGCAAATGTATGTGCAAAGAACAGCAGGTTACTGACAGATAGGGACGCCAAATTAAAATGCAAGGATTTTATACTTGTACAAGTTTCAATGTAGCATACTGCCTGGAATGCCTGTGGTTTAAATATATCGGTATAACCACTAGGGAACTCAGATGGAGATTGGGGGAGCACCTAGGAAATATTAAAAACAGTAAAAAGGATCCACAGAGCAAAACAACCCTCACCTCTGTAGCTTATTATTATCTGAAAAAACATGACTCAAAACCTATCATTAAATGCCGGGTACTCCAGCGAATTAATCTGGGTATAAGATAAGATAAAAATTTTAATTTTACTATGTATCTGTAGACCTGCTAAATTTAAAATAAGGCTCTTCTATTATGCCTCAGATTATTGTAACTCTCTGGTGTGTCTGATAAAATATTATCCCATAAGTCATATCATGTTTAATAAATAAGAAATTAACAATTACATTTCATTTCATTCCTGATTAATAGTACATATACCAAATATAGCATATGAATATTACTTACCATGATTCTTAGATTCCTTGACCAAGATAAAAAATATATAATTAAATATCTCCTTTATAATTTAACAGGTTAGTCCCTTCTCTGCAAAAAAATACCTATTGACATATTCTTTGAGATCAAAAAATAAAGATAACATTTATACACTCCAATATTCTCCTTACAAATCACTAGGTAGTTCCTTTACTACAAAAACTACCTATTGACATATTTTTGGAACTCCAACCACAAACAAAACATTTTATCAATCAGGAGAAGAAAGAAAAAAAAAAAAAGAAATTCCAGATTGAAAACCCAAAAACGATTTATAGGATTAATAACTTTTAATATTAATCTAGATTGTACAAATCAATATAGAAGCCAATTAAAAAGATTTGGGTATTTTCCTCATATCTACATCGGGGGAAAAATGTACTTATAAATATTATGTAGTGGTCATGAAATAGAAAAAGGTGTTGCAGATGGGGTAGGCTTTGGGATATTAATAGATTTATTTCTCTCTCTTGAGTTAATCAAACATATTGGTGACGGTCTTGTTCATTTGTTATATGATACATATAAAATATAAATAACAAGTGTGCTCTATTCAAGATAATAATTATAATATAGTAGTATTTTTCTATCTGTATATGATATGAAAGCAGCAATAAAGAATTTCAATACATAGGTTGCAAAATTTCTGCTTTAGGAATTCATGTATAGAACTCCAGTTGTCTCCCCTTTTAGACCTAAAACCATATGAAATGCATGCCATTTATTTCATATTTATTGCCACTTGTTACATGCTATAGTAAAATATAAATAGCTAATATAGAGATATATATATATATCAAGGATATTAATCATAATATAGAAGTAATTTATATCAGAAGATGTATGCAATATAAAAGTGTTAAAGATCATAAATACACAAAGTTATAAAAAACTTTTATTCAAAATTTCACACATATATTTTTATTTGTTCATGGCAACTGATTTCACAACAGATACAGCATGGTTTGCACTGCTTGTAGATGAATATCAAATTAGTTGGTTTATTGTGAAATTAACAGTATAACACACTGTTATATACATCCAGATTTTTCTTCTCCTCATATTTTGGAATATGACCATGCACTGATCCTGTCAGAGCTGTGTTAAACCTTTTCACTTTTTCAAATCACACTGTATGTGTGTAATTAATTTGAATTACATAATCCAGGAGTTATTGCATTATGGCTACTTCTATTATATGAAGTGATAAATGATGAGATGTATATTCATGTAATTATCAGTACATGAATGCTGTGCATCACAATCATTAAACAGTATCACCTTTAAACCTTCAAATTATCTCATTTTTACGAAGCCTGTTGTCCTCCTGAGCATCACTTGCAGCACACATATGATAATAATGCATAGTCATCTACATGTATGATTGTTCTATGTGTATATAATAAATTTGTATTATACCATAACCCATGTGCTTTTGTGTGTTTTAATGACTACTTATTTGGGAAATAAACATACATTACATTTAGTTGATGATCTGATTTTTGTTTTCAGATCAGAGTTAAGGTATTGTGAATGTGTATAAATAATATTTTCAGACATCTGCATGAAGAGATTAATAGCATATGGATAACAGTATCATCTTTTCATATATATCAATATATTTCAATTATGGTTGATGGTAAAATATGTCTGGACATCTCAATGTCTTCATGCATTTGATTACTGTAATCTTATGTTTCCATGTCACTAATGTTATGTTAATAAGCAATTAATGTAGTTCTAACTACGCTCACCATGTTAAATATGATGTTAATATCATTATAATTTGACATCATTTCCTCTTTTTTGGTGCACACAACACCCACAATTTGCAAAAATAGCGTAAATTTACTTTTAAAGGTATATTTTTCCAGATGTCTCTTAAATTAATATGCCCAAAGTGTGTTCAAGTACTATTTTATACGTTATTCTCAAATATTTCTAAATTATAAATAAACAACAGTAATACTGATGTTTGGGAAGTAATACCACCAAATCATTACATTATAACACCGTTATGGATCAGCATACCAGTGAAGGGGTGTTAAACAAATCACATGTAATATTCATAATTAATTAATACAATAACATTGTATACATATTGTCACATGCAGAACAACAATGGCAGGGCCTTAACAGGACAGGTGTACCCAAGATTCCCATTCATGAAGGTAAGTTACCTGGTCATCCTTCTGCCTCACCACAGCCTCCTATTGCTGGCCTTCCTCAACAGCTAAACACATCAATGCAATATCCCATGCCATTATTTGGCCCTATGTCTCAGTGCCCTATTACTCTTGAGGTTCAGCACCAACATGGATTACTGGTCCACATTTAGCCACAATAGGTGCCAACTACTTCTCTCTTTAAGACAGTTCTCACACCTAAATGTAACACCCAGCAGTATTGTATAGATAACATACCTTCCTATGGGTGTGGCATGTATGATCACTCTATATAGTATGATGTGGTCAGGATCAATGATGTTGAAGAGTGTTGTTTGGGGTGTGGCTTGTACCTTTTATAGGCAATGCATTTTGGCACTGGTTGTAGACCATGTGGGTTTCCTGCTTTATATTAACCTCTTGAGTACTGGGGTACTATTAACCTATTTCTATTAACGTCTTGAGTACTGTTATCATTGCAGTTGATATATGTTATGTGGACGTGTATTACTGCCCATAGTTGACGTTTCCAGATGTATACAATCTCAAACATAATGATTTAAAAAAAAAGATTTTTAAATGCCACATACTGTATGTGCCTATGGGAATGTTAGGTAATACTTTCTAATGCACGTACATGCTTTTTCATGTGTTTTTAGTACAGTACTGTCTCCTTAACAGCTTTGGACAGGTCTCAGCAAGGCTTTTTAAACTATTTATGAGTGGTATTCAATACATGTAACTTTGTGTTGAAAACATGAGCTACTGTAATGCCTCATGCAGCCCTGTAAACAGCCTGTTATTGGTTGACAGGCTACTAAGTTGTGGTGCTACATGTACCATAACCAATCAAAATAATATTTTGATGGTGCCCTTAGTATGCTATTTAAGATGCACATCATTCAGTGAATAAAACAAGACCCTTAATTCATTTTAGACTATGTATTTAGCTTGCTTGTAATTTAAACAAAATGTTATGCATCACATTAATAACTGCCTTGATTTCCACTATATACTAAGTGAATGGCATAGCATCTAAAGTTGAAAATATACATTATTTACCACACTCACTTGGATATTTAGCATATTACATTACATGCTTGTTGCTTATGGCAAAGTCTTCACTTTATTTAGACTATACAGTACACATAGTTTATTTATTATTCTATTAAACATATGCACCATATTAATACAAATTTTACACTATTTCATAAGTTCATTTCTCCTGTATGTTACACTAGATGTTACACTCAATTAATTTAGACACTGCATACTTCCCCCCTGGGTTTCAAATGTTTGGTAAGAAAGTCAGTGATTATCAGAAAAAGATGTGTTATATAGATAAGATCAGTGTACTTACAAATGTATAGGAAAGTAAATACCAGCTTTGCACACCCAGCAGAAACTGACATTACTAATTATGCAGAGGAAAAGTATCTAGGTACAGAGTTTGACCTTTCAAATGAAGGACTTGGTGCTGGATTGCATCACATTGTTAGGTGGGTTTGAGTTTGCAATTGAATCAGATCACAATGATATATAGAGAAAGAGTCTACATATCCCAGGCTTCTTTGCAACACAGCAGCCCCAGAGTATGATACAAATGTATCTGCTTTCTCTTTATTGTCAACTGACAAAAGCACCAGTTTGCAAATTGAAAACATTTAGCAAACATCTGGGAAAGTTTATAAATGTTTAATAGGTATTTTTTCATGCAAAAAATGTTTGCATACACCACCGATTTTCCTCTATCAGATGCATTCATAATCCAGGAAAATTAAATACAGACTTAATTGCTTGGTATCTTAAATTACAGTTATATGCAATTTCCACTCTCATTTGTCCTGAATACTGGGAATTTCAATAAGTTGTGTCCTAATGTTGTCAACATCTCTGCCTACACCCGATACACATTTCTTCCTATTTATAACCTGCTGATAACCATAGGAATCTTTCACCAGTGTATTAAACAATAACATTCAGCTTCAAAAAACAAAAACAAATAAGTAATCAGTTCCAGATAAAAAATCTATTAAATTGGATGTATATTTGCCTTTTTTAACACATTATAATATTTGTGAACAATCCTCATATAGTTTATGTGTATTTTCTCATCAGAGACAATATCAGTTTCTCTAATTGTGTATTATATTGTTAGTTCTTATTCATTAAAATAACGTAAACTTACTCTTAACCTGGAAAAAACAATCCATTCAATGAGGGGTATATAACTAAATTGGAAAACACTTCACTCAATAAAGGGTGTATATATAACTCCATTATTTAACCCACCAGGGTTTACAGTTTTCAACTGATATATCCATCCAGCTTCTTTTTTAGAAGTGTTTTATCAGTCTGCTTTTTTGATTGTTAAAGGTATATGTTGAAATGTTGTGAATTTCATATTGCCATTATGGATAGTATTAATGCATCTAGCTACTGTTGTTTTAAATTTTCATCAGTACATAATATACATTCCAGCACTCTTCATTTGGAATTTTCTTTTGGTTTTATGAATGTACCTGAAACAAAAAAATGCATTCTATTAAATATATTACACCAATAATCTTACAAATAATAACTGTTTGGTGTCACTTATTTTGCCTTGACCAGTAAAATACTTCCTAGGTTTAATTTATTGTTATGGTTTACCTCCTTTACATCCAAAATAGCCTTTTTTAGGTGTACCATAACCAAGTCCTTTGTTTTGGCCTTTCAAATTGTTTTTTTGTTAAAATCAAGGTTGATGTTAATGTGATGTATACTCTTTGCAAACAAGCTACATGCATATTCTAAAATGAATTAGAAATATTGTTTTATTAAATGAATTATATTATGTATTTATATTAACCTTCCTGGCGGTATGATTATGTCGGTATTTAGAATGTTAAAGTGGTACATAAAAAAATACTGACATAATCATACTGCCCTTTCCCCCTTATCCTCCTCTCTTCCCCCCTTTCCCCCTTCTCCTCGTCCTCCTCCTTATCCTCCTCCTCCTCCACCCCCCTTATCCTCCTCCTCACTTCCCCCCTCTTCAATGACCTCCCTTTCCCCCAATACCCTCTCCTTTTCCCCCTTATCCTCCTACTCCGTCCTTATCATCCTCCTCCTTCACAAGTGCGTCACGTCTTTAGCATATACCGGTCACTTCCCTGCCGGATGACAGGCTGCGGATAGAGAGATGAGCAGGCAGCTCATCTGATTACAATAACAAGTAAGGAGAGAGGGGTGAATGAGGAGGATGATAAGGGGGAAGTGTGGAAGAGGATCATAAGGGGGAAGAAGGAGGATGATAATGGGAAGGAAGAGGAGGATGATCAGGGGGAAGGAGGGATGAAGAGGAGGAATGGTGAGTTGAGGGGGCCCAGGCAAATATGGCAGTAGTGGCCCCCTCCAGATCCTCTATGCAGTAACCCCGAGCGTGTTTTTTACCCTGAGTCACACTTGGGATTACCACTTAAAAAAATGAACCCTACATTAATCACAAAAACCTCATTAATTGCAACAATAAAAAGACTAAATAACTGAAAATAACAAACCTACCTAAAAAAGTTTAACCCACCTAATTACAAAAAATAAAAAACAAAATTTCTCTAAATAATAAAAAATCAGTTACATTAAAATAAAAACAAATTGCAATAAAATAAAAAAGGACTACAATAAAATAATAAGTATTACAATGAGATAAAAAATACAACAAAATAAAAAACTAACTCTATAAAATAAAATAAAATAATTAAATATACTTGTTCCCCCTAAAGTTCCTCAATTATCACAGAAGCCCTGGTCCTCAGTTGTCTTCACATCCTTTTCTTGCTTTATTGAAACCAATTAACTCATCTTTGGGTCTGAGTATGCATAAGGTTAGGTTGGAAAAAAGGGCTTATGCAGAGTAATAGTCATGTTAAAAGAGATTTTGATTGTTTTAAGGGAGATTTGAATGTTAAATTTCATCGCAACTTCGCACAGTGCCGAAGAAAAAGCTTATATTAATTGGGACATTACTAAGTTATGGTGCAACAAGCACTGTAACTCTTTCTAAAAAAGATTTTGATCAAGCCCTAAATATGTAATAGTATACATTTTAGTCCATTTGAATTTGGAAAAAGACTCAATAAAAACATGTAACACTGTATATTATAGATGATCATGTGATATAAGGTATATACTGTATATTCTCTTTGTTTACTGACAGTTAATCCCCTTAACACTTTATTAGAGTAGTGTATTTATTAATAATCACTCACTTTAATTGAATTACATTTCTGCAGATTTGTAACAATTGTTTTAACTGTTTAACCTGGTTGCTGTTAGTATAAACCCACTTATATAGCTATCATTGGGATAATCTATTTAATCGATGAGATTTTACTGTTATGATCTTTTTATCCTTACAAATAAAATATATGATTTAGGGTTGTCACTTCAGTGCTTACTTTGATCAGAGAAGAGTGCATTTATATAAGTTATTTCTTTTGTTTGTTTTTATATATTAATTACACTTAATATATACCCCCTGATACTGCCTCGAGGGCCACATATAGGGTGTATAGAGAGTTAGCTTGAGTTGAACAAAGTCCCACTCATGTTAGTGTGTGTTGTTTCTTGTACCTGGGAAATTAAAAATGCAGAGTATGCCATTTTTCTGAAGATGAGAAATAAAATATCTGTATGGGCACAGTATTGAAGTTCAATAGCTGATTAAAAGTAATAAAAAATCACTTAAAAAAAACAAAAATTTTATGTCTTTTTATATGCAATTCTCAGTTTCACATATACCAAGAAGATCCTATAAAAAATAAAGATTGTCAAGATATAGTTTCCGTAGTGTGTAACGCTGGCAAGCACATGTGCACTATGGAAACTGTACCCAGCAATGGGGTGGGAGAAGGAGGGAAAAGAGACACAGTGGATGGAAGGAGGAGGGGAAAGAGACACAGTGGAGGGAGGAGGGGAAAGAGACACAGGGGAGTGAGGAGGAGGAAAGAGACACAAGGGAGGGAGGGAGGCGGGGGAAAGAAACACAGGGGTGGGAGGGAGAGACACAGAGGGTGGGAGAGGGCGGGAGACACAGGTGGAGGAGGGAAACGAGACACAGGGGAGGGTGGGATGAGGGGGAAAAGAAACACAGGGGAGGGAGGGAGGAGGGGGAAAAGAGATACAGAGGAGGGAGGGCGGAAGGGAAAGAGTCACAGAGGATTGAGGAAAGAGACACAGGGGAGGGAGGTGGAAGAGACACAGGTGAGGGAGAGGGAAAGAGACACAGGGGAGGGTGGGGGAAAAGAGACACAAGGAAGGGAGAGGGGGAAGAAGAGGGGGAGAGACACAGGGGAGGGTAGGGGGAAGAGACACAGGGGAGGGAGGGGAAGGGGAAAGAGACACAGGGGAGGGGGGAAGGAAAAAGAGTCACAGGGGCGGGAGGGGGGAAGAGATACATGGGAGGCAGGGGGGGGGGAGAGACATGGAGGAGGGAAGGGTCCGAGAGACATTAAATATTATACCCTGATTTCCGTGATTTATGATGGGCAAATTACTAGTTTGTAAAATAAACTTTTATTATCAAAGGTTGAGTGATTTCTTAAACAGGAAGTTGTCCTATGTTTGGCAGCCATTTGCTTCTGTACCTAACATGAATAGGCACCTGGGAGGAATGGGAAGAGCTTTGGAAGCACTTAAAATCTCTATTCAGTTATGTTAAAAGACTACCACTATGAATAGTCATTTGACAAGAGAAGTAAAAAGTAGAGCATTAGTAGAGCCAAGCAGGGTACTCTCAGGAAGTAGATTGGTGGAAACCAAAATGATAAATTAAAGCATTAAAGCATAATAAATAGATCAGTACGAAGTTAGTATCTTTATTTTTTACATTCTAAAAACATTTTTTCTATTATCAAGTGTAGTTTTTCAAAATAGTATATTTTAAATATATATTTTACATATTTATTTCTAATATACAGTATATGACTTTAATGATCCTTTAAAAAAACATTTGTGCTACTAAAATTAAGCAGAAGAAATTTCACACTTAGTTATAATTATTGAACTGCAGTTGAAAAGATTATTTTGAATGAGAGTTACTTGAATACTATTGAGCAATACATCTTATCTGCTGTCTCACATTGTGTCGTGCACACTACTAAGATAGATTTAGTCACATTATATTGAAACTTGTGAAGTCATTTTGACTGTACTCCATAAAACATTAACTGAAGAATATCCAGCAAACAATCAATGGGAATTATCTATGTGTATCTTCCCTACATTTCTGTAATGTGAAGATGCAGTGTCTGGAATCCATTGTGTCTGTTACATTGACTATTGGCCAATAAACTGCACTGCAGATTGTTAAAAACTGCAGTAGATCAGCAACATTTCCCTCTGAATATATTTCTAGGTATAATTAAATTGATTGATAATAACAGAAGGTTAGCAATAAAGTCTATGATAAAATCTTAAAAGTCTATGCACACTAGGACTATTAATAACCCAATGTGTCAACATCTGATATCTGTGGAATAATAAGCTATCAGCAGCTTTATGTAAGGCAAAGTAATTTAATTATTATTTTTCTCTTTAAAGGACATGGAATATCATTCTTGTTTTCTTCATGCATTTAAAAGAGTGTGCTTTAAACATTAACAAACTTATATTGCATAATATTGCAAAATATTAAGTAAAACCTGTATAATACCCACTGAAACTAACAAGAAGTGCACAGATCACATGACCCCGGCATGATCCATTTGGCTTTGTCAATAAACAGACTACCAACTTTGGGAAAAATACGCGCCACAGCTTTATTAAACCAACCTAATTATATAACCATAAATTAACATAATTAACATTCTTAAACAATTTCTTTAATTAACGTCCCGAAGGAGGAGCCCGCCAGGTCAGTAACCTCACGCTCTGGGCCCGTGTCCAGACCCCCCAATGCTTTTCCAAAGCACGCCCATGAGCCAGTGGGCCAGGCAACTCACCTCCCGCCGTACCAAGCACATATCCATATGACATTTTCCTTTCTACGCTATTAACCCCTTCAATTCCTATCGGACAATCAGAACCCCTTTCTTACCCAACTTATGCTTTATATCTATATATAAATATATCTATATACACACACCTTTTTTTTTTCTTCTAAACTACCTCCAAATAAGTGTGGGTGGGTGGGAGGGGATCTGGGCAATGGCCGGCGCGGATTGAGGGAAAAGCCCGCGAACCAGAAGTAATTCCCTCCCCCCTCCCCCTGGCCAATCAGGAGGCCCAGGCTCCGCTGGGTCATGCTGCGCTGCGTCAGACCTGGCGTGCCTGGGCTGCCTCTGCGCCGCCCAGTATATAACTGTTCAATAGCTGGCAGGGGCACTTCAGTTAATCATTTGAATATTTTTTCTGCTTTACCTGAAAAAAGAAAACTTTCAATAATGTGCTTTTAGAGGGGAAGTTGTACCTAAAACAAGATGGTATGAAAAAGTTAATTTATAGAAGCTCAAATTTTGTGTAATTGTTTAAGCTCTTGCCTTTGATTGACCAAGGTCTCTGTATGTTTGGTTATGTAAGCTGCTGGAGAACATGGGAAATGAATGTAACAACCATCAAGTTAATTGGTTCATGAACTGGTTCTTGAAGTTTTTAGTCAATCAGCATAGTATTATAAGGACCTTATTCAATTGCAAGGCCACAGTTAGCGTTATACAGGTTGTAAGCCTGCAGGCTTGAGATTTGCTACAATTACAGAGCGATTCAGTTGAACAAAACCACAAGTTCAGGGCCAAGGCCTCAAGCCCATAAGCACTTCCTGCATCTGCAAGCTGTTAGAGGCTGGAATAAAATTAGGCCGCAGTAACAATCCAATCACGGAATCACGGAGTTTATCACATGCTATCAACCAATAGAAAGAAGGCTAGCCGAAGATGATTGACAGAGAGAGATTATAAAGTTGCGTTCCACATGACCATGCTTTGGCTGTGTTGTAGATTCTGACGAAGTAGCACGCAGGTCCCCGAGTTGGTGGTTGGTTATAAAGAGAGAGAGAGAGAGAGTAGACAAATTTGCCAAGAAGGATCTTATGGTTTTATTATTTTACATTATTCTAACTATTAAATAACACACATAGATACACATAGAGCTAGGTCACTCAATATACACATGCCCCCACCCTATACCCCACACCCCATCCCCAATAGTTAATAAATATACAAAAAACACACATTTTCCCCCTCATAAATATATAGTAACTAGAGACTTGCCCGTCAAAAAATGACGGCAAAAAGATTGTAAGGCAGGTAATGCTGTTTGGGTGCAAAATTAATTTTGTTGGTTAAGATTCTTTGGCACTCATTGCGAGGCTCTTGGTTGTTTGTGTCCTATGAGCAGCGTTGATGTTTTTTTTTTGGTATGACAATGAATAATTAATAAAATAAGAAATTAATATACTTTACCTATTGTGAAGTAATATATTCAGGAAGCATTGTGTTGAACAGCTGGCAATCTGTTTTCATGTTGCTGCATCATCAGTGCTGTGAAGCTGCTGTGTAAGCGTCATGAATGTGTGCAGTGTAATAGTGTGCGTGCGCGAGGCAAATCCGTTAGGGTAGCTGTGTACTTCCGGATTGTATAGGTTATTGTTCTAAAATGGCGGCTAATGTGTGGTATGCGGCTGTGGCTGATTTAGCGTCCTTCGTTTTGGATGTAGTCCTACTTTTTCGGAATATCCCTAGCTGTTTGGTGGTGTTTCGCGTGTTTAGGGTCATTTAGCCTCGTTTTCGTTTTGTTCGGCGGCCATTTTTTCTGTCACTTAGGTGATTTTCGGGTGTCTAAACTCTGAAATTTGGAGTTAAATCGAGGTGTAACTTCACTTGCAGAGGTCATGGATGCCCCCCCCCCCCTTGCCTTGGGTAACCTTTTTATGTGTTTGCTGCGCGGGTTGCATCCTTGTTTTCCGATCTTGTACGTCTTTTTCGGGAAACCTTAGGTGTTTGGTGGTGTTTTGCGTCTTTAGACTGCTGTTGCCTCGTTTTAGTTTATTTCGGCGGCCATTTTTTCTCTCGCTTAGGGGAATTTTGAATGTCTAAACTCTTTTATTTGGAGTTAAATTGATATATATGTGATAGTTATTTTAATGTATCCTTATTTTATTTTTGGGATAACTATGGAGGGAGGAGAGAGGAGGGGAGAGGAGTAGAGAGGTGGGGAGGAGGAGAAGAGGAGAGGTGAGGAGGAGAGAGAGGTGGAGGCAAGGAGTGGTGGAGGAGAGGAGAAGGAGAGTGGAGGAGGTGGAAGAGAGTGGAGAGGAGGAGGACAGTGAGGAGGTGGAGGAGTTTGGAGAGGTGGAAGAGGTGCAGGAGAGTGGAGAGGTGGTGGAGGTGGAGAGTGGAGGAGAGGAGGTGGGTGGTGGTGGGGTGCCCATAGACATAGGCACATAAATTTCAGGGTCAGATGGGGAGGGGCCTGTTCCTAGGGGTGGTGGTAATTCAGGGGAGGGCAGACAAGGGAGCAAAGGATCCCGTCCACAGTCGGAAGGGCAACAGGTCGGGGGCAAGTACAGGGCCCCAAACTACACACACAGGGAGAATGGGGGGGGGGGGGGAGTTTGGCCTCGGCCTAGTGCCAAAGCCTGGAAGGAGTTAGCAGGCGCAGTAACAGCAGTGGGCACAGCGGAAAGATATGTGAGGTCTCTGAAGCACCACTTTGATGACGTCCAGGTCAGGGTGAGGAGGATGATGGCCAAGGAGGCCAGTCCAGCTGCAGCACCAAGTGGTGGCCCCGAAGTCAGTTACAACCAGTGAGAGAGAGTCGCCAAGTATTTATTGAGTCAGTTGCCCAACGCTGGAGCTTCAGGCCTGGTGGACCAACAGGATCCATCCTCCATGTCAGGTCAATATCACATACACCAACATGCCACTACATGTACAGCACACACACTACATATGTACATGATGACCAACAAGGAAACTGACATGAAACTGACATGTCAGGAATTAACAAGGGATAGATTGATCAGTCATGTGTCATTAAATCCATGAAGCTGACAAATCACTATCATTCATGGGCACAACAACAGTAATCAACCACTAGAGAGTCCATGTATTGATGTACTCACTGCAGCATATGCAGTTACAGATAGCAGCCACAATCCAGATAGCATTAGGAGCCAAGAACAATCAAGATCAAGAACCAAAGAATAGATCATATGTAGCAAATGTCAGTTAGGAATGAACACAAAACAATGTATTATACATCATACTTAACACATATTACTTTATTTTCTCTTTTTCATCTTCCAGGAGGTCTGGGTCCAGTGGTGAGCCAGAGGCAGGGGCACTGGCTCCCTCAGAGCAGGTTGTTGGGGACAGAGCCCAGACAAAGCAGGAACTGGCATATGGAGAGGATAATAGAAGAGGAGTCGAGGTCCCTGGTTCAGAGGAGGATGACGTCATCTGAGCAATGGCTTCAGCAGTAGGACCATCAGCCACACTGGTGGCATTTGACCCCATTGTATTCCTCCTCTAGAGACTGAGCTTATCACCAGGGCCCTCGTACTGGAGGGATGAGCGGGGCTTGCCCCCACCTCCTCCTCCCACCAGCAGTGCGTCTGACTGGCCACCACCACCACCAGGCACACCACCGCCACCTGAATTATTGACCCAGACTCCAGCGGGGGTCCTAGACCCTCCACACAAGTGACTGCAGATGCCATGCACCGCACTCTGACCCCCCTCCCCACCTCTTCCACCCTGGAGGCATCCTCTGTCCACCTGTAGCACAGCCGCTCCTCTCCTCCCCCATGATTTTTTCCTTCAATTTATCATTTACGGGTGTAAAACATTTGCGGGCTTGGGGAAATTCATCAAGTGAATATCGATTTTAGCCATTGTAACTCTTGCAAAAGTGAGAGATCAAAAAGGCTTCAGGGGCTGTCAATTATGAGTTTTACCATCAACATTTTTTCAAGGCCGTAACTCGGAAGCCGTTCCAAATCTACTAATTGAAAAGCAAATTAACTTGCAACCTCACTTATGGGCTACCGGATCACCCGAAACTTCAATTGAATATGGCCCTTATTTTGCAGTTTTTTTATTTTTGTTTTAGTAACAATACAGGTCAATGATGGCATCTTCTGCAACTGAAAGCATTGTCAAAGAAATTAAGTAATTTTAAGATATTCCCAGTGCCTCTCAGGTAGGCATTCCTTCAATGACAGCCCTTAACATGTAGCTCCCACAATATTAAAGCTATCATATATCCAGATATCTAAGGCATTTATTGTTTTTAGCTTAAATGTAGACTAATACCGCTATGGCGGTGGACTTTCAAAGTCTCACAATGGCATGATAATGAAAGCCAGCATTAATAAATGCCCTAGTAAAGCATGTGACCCTCTCCTCAATATCAGTATGAGAACAGATCCTTGTGTCTGATGTAAGTAACAGGGAATGTGGCTGCTGACCTTTGTTTTGTTTCTGTATTAATGAGTATTTTCCCGTATTGATGATATCATGAGTATCCTTTAACATGTGCTAACACCTGTATAGCTAATGGATTTGATAACAATGTTGATTAACAATATCATATGGAGAAGGTGATAGTACACCTTGACCACTAAACTACATATACAGTGACTTTCATATAGCCATTCCATTAATGAAATCTGTGAAGAACACTTGGGACTGTCTGTTCTCTGGCGAATAACCTGTCTAATTGCGCGGCCATTTGTCTAATTACTGCTGAGCAGGGAACAGTTACACGTGTGCCCCGTAGTGACATCTTGTGGCCATGGCAGGGTACTGATTTTCCTTTGTGGGGGTTGCAAATTGGTTCCCTCCACTGGGAAGTACCTCCCTTAGACCCACCCTGGGGAGAACAAGTGAAGGCCCCATATCCATCCGCCCCTAATTGGCTCTAATCACCTAAGTCTTTCCATAATTCCCCAGCTGTCAGGAAGGGATTTTGAACAGGTACTGACACCCACATGAATAATTTGATAGATAGACTGCTGTAAGAAGGTTGTTGTTACTTGGAATGCATAGAGGATGGTGTGTTTCATTTAATGGGAAGGCTTTTATTATTTTCCTGAGCGAAAGCACATGTACATGTTCCTGATCCGTTTGCCGGATACCGAGCACCCCATTCCTTCAACAAAGATCGCCTATTTAGAGGGGAATTCCTGTTGCCAAAGGCAGGGATTGTCTGTAATTAAAAAGGCCCCCTTTTTGGTATCTTCACAACATCCCCCCAGCAGAATTGTCTCTGAAGCCATATATTAACACATATATCATGTTTTAATCACCATAATTGATATTACTTTTAATATGTACCAATGCACATATGACTGTGAAATTTCATAGTCCTACAATACTATGTTAATAAAACCCAGCAATTATACACAAGTGAGTTAAGCATGTAAACCTCTTAACAATATGAGACCAAATATGTTTTTATTATCCAACTGACAGACATTAAGGCTGATGACCTTTGTTTTTCATCAATATTCGTGTGTATAGTATATATATATATATATATATATATATATATATATATATATATATATATGTATACAGTATATATAAATAATCAGGCCACTATTTATTTTCCCAATGTAGATCTGATGAGTAAGATGTATATAAGAATATCTGTGAGGGAGAAAGGGATAATATGGCAGACAGCTTCATGTTTTTATGTTGCAATTATATCAGGCAGTATGTCTTTAATTTCTTTCAGCAATTCTTTAAGGCCTATTTGTTCCTTGGGAATTGTTGTGCAATGAACTCTAATGCCTTACATTGCTTTCCCCATATTTTAAAGTATGTTGGTGTGTTTTAATTGTATTTTGCAGTGTTACAAACTAGTCTGTAAACCCTTTGCAGGTCCCATTTGGAACCTGTAATATTTTGGCCGAAAGTTGCAGTTTGCAGGTTTGAAAACAATTGCGGCCTTGGGCAATTGTAGCAATTGAAAAGCCATTTGCGATTTTACCGATTGTAACATTTGCGGCCTTGAAAGATCAAAGGCTTAGATGGGTTGTAAATTATGGTTTTGACAACTGCAGTGATTTCAGCCTGTAACCTGTAGATCGTTTGCGGCTCACTAAAAGACGTCAATTGAATAGCAAATTAGTTTACAGTCTACATTCTGGCTCCAGTTAACAACAGTTGCTCATTTGAATAAGGGCCTAAGTGTCAGTGACAGATATGTAACTGATAATGGCAACTTCTACTATCCACCATGAGGGAATAACTGGCAAGCTTCAATAACTCAATAACTCACAAGTTTCATAGCTTTTAAAAATACAGTCAATTTTCTAAAAGAGTGCTCTAATTTAGTTGGAACTTGTCCTTGATATTAACACTATGGGCCTTATTCAATTGCAAGTCCGTAACTTGATTGCAGACAGCCGCATGTCTGCGATCGAGTTGTGTGCTCCCGTTGGTCTCCGTTTGCAAAGCTATTAAATTGCTCCAGGTCGTGAGTTGCGATCCTGAAATCAGCTTCGTAAACCATGCATTGGTTCGGAGCAGTGGTGCCCGGGAACCGAATCAGTTCAACACATCAAAGGCTTCTGGATGGTGTAAGTTACGATTTGGATGGCCAACTTTTTTTCAAGCTCGTAACTCGTAACCCTATCCGAGTTCGCAAAAAGACGCCAATTGAATGGCAAATTTGACTGCAATCTCACTTAATGGCCCCTGTATCTCAAATTCAGCCAATTTAAGGAGGCTCTATGTTTTTTTAAGGCCATGGCTCTTTAAAAACATAAATTATGTCCCAGCCTGTTCATTTTGTTGGAAGGCTTTTATTATTATTATTATTATTATTATTATTATTTTTAATCTCCAACTAATTTCTGTAACTTGTCCTGGGACCTGATAACTTGGCCGGAGAATCTGCAACTTGTGCTTGAATCCTGCTAAGCTGTCCGGTCTGAGGGGTTATAGAATTAAGTGAACATGTGGGTAGGATCAGTTAGGGACATTTTATAGCCCCATGAAGAGCGGGTTGTTACAATGTATTTATAGGGAACTTGTAGTTTATGCTCCTTTCAGGACCTTGATTCTCCCCATAAGCTCAAGATATTGGCCACAGTAGTTAGAAATGTTGAGGCCTTTAAATTCTAACACTGTAGCATTTAAAAGCAATGATAAAACAGGGATTTTACGTTGTTTTACAGATTCACTAATCAATATTGAATACTCACCATGACGTTCCCAATTAACAAAAATCAAGGGTAAAATATAATTACATTAAATGTCAACATAACTTAAATAAACAATAACTAATGTATCATACCCTGAATGTAGTTGTGGACACTGAGAATGCTGAAGTTATCTTCTTTTCAGTAGGACCTGTTGCCATTACCGATATATTTTCTGTTTTGGCTGTCTGGTTCTATAAAGGGCACTAATAAAGCCACTTACTTTTTGTTGATAACTATTAAAAAGAGAAGATTCGAAAATGTCAGTGCAATGTAGAGATTTACAAATCATAAGTAAGCAACTTCAAATAATGCCTGGAGAGTGGTTAAGTCTAAATATTTTTCATAGAGACATACAAAGATTATTTTTATTTAAACTGTTACTGTTATTATATGGCAAATAAATACATACAGTAGAAACAGAGATCCTTTTTGTGAGATTTGTATTCTGCCATGTCCGATCAGCAATGAGAGTGGTGAGATACAGGAACCACAACAATAAAGAGTTCTAAAAAGAACTGTACATGTTCTCCATCCAAAAAATACAATCAATGGAAGAAAACCAACCATGTTAAATGTTACACAGACAACAACAACTATCTCCGAAGGTCACAACCTCCCCTTCACAGTTTTACAATGGTTGTTGTTTAGTCCTTCAGTTGTGTCTGACTCTCCATGACCCTATGGACTGCAGCACACCAGGCACATCTGTCAGCCACTGCCCCACTGAGCTCCATCAAGTTGATGTTCACTGCTTCATTAACCTCATCTATCCATTTCCACCTCTGTTTTCCCCTTCGTTGTGTGCCTTAAATTTTTCCCAGCATCAGAGTCTTCTCTAGGGAATTCTGTCTTCTCATGATATGGTCAAACTATTTAAGCTTCAGCCTCATGATCATACCCTCTAGTGAACAGTTTTTCTATATTTCCTGTAGTACTGATTTATTGGATCTTCTTGCAGTCCAAGGGACTCTATGCAGTTTTCCCAAAACCACAATTTAAAGGCATCAATTTTGCTGCCCTCAGCCATATTCATGGTCTAGCTCTCACATCTGTATGTTACTTCTGGGAACACCATAGTTCTAATTAAGCAGACCTTTGTTGATATTGTAATGTATTTACTTTTTACTAGCTTTTCCAGACTTGCCATAGCTTTCCTCCCCAGAAGCAAATTACTTGGCTACAGTAACCATCTGAAAAGACCTTGGATCCCAGGAATATAAAATCTGTTACTGCCTCCATTTCTTCCCCATCAATTTGCCAGGAACTGAAAATGCTGTTTGCCATTATCTTCATCTTTTTAACGTTGAGCAACAGGCCAGCTTTTGCACTCTTTTCTGTGACCTTCATCAATAGGTCCTTCAATTCCTCCTCAGTTTCAGAGTAGTCTCATCCGTATCTGAGGTTGTTGATATTTATTCCAGCAATATTGATTCCGACTTTGGATTCATCTAGCTGTGCCTTACGTATGATATACACTGTGTATAAGTTGAATAAATAAGATGACAAAATACAACCTTTTTGCACATCTCTCCTGGTCTTGAACCATTCTGTTGTTCCATGTTCGGTTATGACTGTGGCGTCTTGGTCCACATATAGATTCTTCAGGAGGGAAATGAGATGATCTAGTACTCTCAACTCTTTAAGTACTTACCACATTTTATTCTGATCCACACAGTCAAATTCTTTAGAACACTCAATGAAGTAGAAGTAAATGTCTTTCTGGAACTTTCTGGAGCTTTCTCTATTATTCATCAGACATTGGCAATATGATCTCCTGTGCCTCTTTCTCTGCAGAACCCATGTGAAATGAGTGTAATTGTTCCATAATTGGAGCATTCTTTGGCAATTCCTTTTTTTGGAATTGTGATGTGGTCTACTGGCCACTGTTGAGTTTTCCAAACTTATTGGCATAAGTCAGGCAACACTTTCACAGCATTATCTTGTAGGATGTTGAATAGTTTAATTGGAATCCCATCAATTCCTGCAGCCTGTTTATCAGCAAGGAATCCTAGGGCCAATCTGACTTCACTCTCTAAGATGTCTGACTCCAGCTCATTGGACAAACTTATGTTCTAGATCTTCAGTGTATTCCTGCCACCTCTTCTTTATCTGATCTGCTTCTGTTAAGTACCTACCATTGTTATTTTTTACCTTAACCACTTTTGGCATGAACGGTTTCTTTGAGATCCCCAATTTTCTTGCAGAGGTTTCTTGACTTTCCCATTCTGGTATCTTCTTCTATCTCTTTACATTGCTCATTATAGAATGTTTCCTTGTCTCTTCTTGCTTTCCTCTGGAAATCTGCATTCAGTGGGATAAAATATTTTCCTATCTCCACTACCATTCACTTTCCTTCTTTCCTGGGCTACTTTCAAAGCCTCGTCAGACAGCTAGTTTGCCTGCTTATTTTTCTTTATTTTAGGGAAATTCTTTGTTGCTGTCTCCTGGATAATGTTGCAAACTTCGGTCCAAAGTTCTTCAGGCATTCTATACTCCATGTCTAGTCTCTTAAATCTATTCTTTACTTCCAATGCATATTCACAGGGGATTTTATTTATTTCATATGTGCTTGGTCTGATGATTTTCCCTATTTTCTTCAGTTTTATTCTGAAATTTTCAAAAAGAAGCTCATGGTCTGAGCCTCCTCCAACTTTGGCTAGAAAGCATAAAGTCAATCTGATTACTATTTTGTCCATCAGGTGATGTCTATGTGTAGAGTTGTCTCTGAGTCTGTTCGAAGAGGGTGTTTGCTATGACCAGAGATTTATCTTGACAGAATCTACAGAATCTGTGAACTGCTTCATTTTGCCAAAAATTGATAGTTATTCATTTTGCCAACTTTGAAAGATATTCCAGGTATATTTTGGTTCCCTATTTTAGTATTCTTCTATTATGAGAGTAACATCCTTTTTTGGTGTTATATCAATGACATGTTGAATATTTTCATAGATCTTGACAACTTTAGTCTCCTCAGCATTGGATCACTGTGATCTTAAATGGCTTGCATTGAATTACATTTGAAATAATTCTGTAATTTATCGGGTTGTAACCAATCACTGCTTAAGCCACCCTTTAATTGACTATGAGGACTACTTAATTTCTTCTTGGGATTCTTGACTACAGATCTGGTGGCTGCCTGATGTAAAATGTCCAATTCCAGTCCATTTGGGTACACTGATTCCTATGATATTAATGTTTAACCTTGTCATCTCATGTTTGACCACATCCAATTTGCTATGGTTCATAGTTCTAACAGTTCCAATGGTGAACTGCTATTTGCAGCAGCAGACTTTCCTTTCCGCTGAAGACACATGCGCAGCTGGGTGTCCTCTCAGCCCAACCAATTTATTAGATCTAGTGCTACTCATACATGCTCTCTGTTCTTCCTCTGTAATGTGGTAGGCACCTTCTGAAGTGATGGGAGCACCAGTGCAATATCGTTATAACTCTGGTTGTGCTTGTCCATAATATTATCTTAGCAAAGTTGCTGGAGTGGGTTGCCAGTTTGTTCTCCAGCGGAAAATGATTTGTCTGACCTCTCTGCTATGACCGGCCCATTTTGGGTCACCCTACATGGTATAGCTCACAGCTTCATCGAAGTACATAAGCCCCTTCACCACAACAAGGTAACAATCCATAACAAGGTAACAATCCATAAGGGGTTCAAGGGTACATAATCTATTATGTTCATCGGTACATAATAGATATCCAAAGTATATACATGTTTTACAACTACCAACAGGTCCTAGATTCTCAAGATTACCTAGCAAGTCAAATGATGTATTAAAACATTATTATGCTCAAGAACACACTTGTTACCCAGGAGCAAACTCAGATTTTAGAGCCCTGGTAACATTAGAGGGGTAATGTGAGCCACAGACTTTGCAAAGCTCTAACTTTCCTGATCAGTTGAGTAGCTGCACCTGGACAGACCTGATTTGACTGTTGCTAGAGGAAGGATGAGGCTGCTGATGGACTGAGTGTTTGTAGTTGGCCTCAACTGCAGAAAGACACACACACAGTTTGGAGCCCAGTGAAGACCTGGAAATCTGAAGAATACAGGCCAGTTAATGTTAACAAACTACTGGACTGTTTGTTTTTCCTCTACACAAGGTTAGCTAGATGACAGCTGAAATTCTGAAGAATATGCCAGCTTTGTCTATACTCATGACCCCTAAACACAGAACTGTGAGACGTACAGACTTATTAAATTGGGGCTACGTTTTCAAACTTAGCCCTTAACTCCAAATTCATGGATTACAGGTATTAAATTAGCCCTGTAATGTAGCTTGCAGTGCATTTGAGTGTTAAGATGCAGGACGGCCGAGAATAGGCTACATGCTGAGCAACGTTCAAGCACGTAACCGCTACTTGTTCAATTCAGCTATTAAATTGCTAAGAAGTCACATGCGAGCGAGCCCATAACACGCAAATGGAGCCCAAAGCCCAACGTGTGCTCGAGAGCTCCCTCAAGGGGGGTAAAGTCCAATATGTAACACTTGTAATGCAAATAAAAAACACTACTATACATTTATTAAAAGGGAAAATGATTTTAGGTCTTAGAATTAATAGCACAACATTCTTAAGCTCGCAAATCCGCCCCAAAAAATACTTTATTTCATGTCTATATTTTGTGTTATATCGATCCCTGCAATCAATGGGTTAATACATATATTGCAACTTGCATGTGATAAAATATCATATTAACAGCTTTATAAATATTGCACTAATCTGGAATGTGGGTCCGTTCGCAAACTGTAATTGACACCCGTAGGACTTTGAAATCTATCCTCCCCTTTTTCAGTGACGTAACGCTGATGATCTATTTTTCCATTGGCTCCGTCTGAACTACGGTCTACACTAACTGATCGTTCGCACAGCCGCAAATTCATCGTTCTACGAAAGAGCAAGGATTTTCTACTCCAACCTGTAGCTCGCAGACCCTTCCAGTTTAATAGCAATGTAACTTGGCCAAATTTCTAGCATGCAGCCGTTACGTGCTACATGTTGGATTTACGAAACTGGAATTTAATATGGCCCATAATTTTGAAAATAAACAAGTTGAAAATGTTGCTAGTATAGCTGCAGTTATGTAGATGAAAATATGTATTCTAAGATAAATGTTTAAATGTTTTCAGAAAGAAGCTCTTACAAATCTGGAATGCAAATCAACAGATCATCTCACTTTAGACAGTAAGCAATGGAAGATGGAATGTAAAGAATAAAAAAGATAAACTGTAATATTGCTGCCTTGTAACTGAACTGGGTCAGGGACATATCCCTATTATCCAAGGCAAGACTATACTTCAGATGTGTTTCTTCTGTATCAATGTATATAAACGGATAAGTAACCAGACTATACTATTGTTCTTTTTGTAGCTCTGGAGTTTGCTCATTGCTTTAGGACATTTACAACATATAGAAATCCAGAATCACTTAGTAAAGCTATGGTTAACAAGAGTTAAATGGATAATGAAAGTGTCCAAGTTATTGCAGAAAAAAAACAGTATACATAAAAAAAAACACACAATTGTAATTGGTTGTAATTAAAAATTGCAAGTTGCCCGCCCACTGAGGGATTTTTTTCTTATCAACAGCGATTAATTAGCAGTGCTAATAAAGTAGAGTAGCATGCAAAGTTGAAAACAATGTTAATAGTGACAGAGGCAAAGTAGTATCTATCTATCTATCTATCTATCTATCTATCTATCTATCTATCATAAATACATATGTGTTTTAAACAATGCCTATTTAGTCCAGTACCTACCCTTTGTAGAACCAAACAAGTATATTAACCAATTTTCTGGTTCTGTTACTATTTGATACTGCAACTGTGAAAATTCTCTTTCCATAATAGTATATTTTATAAAAGCGCATATTATAGTACTCCTGAAAATATTGCCATAAGCAAATGACTTTGTATTGAAGTAAGAATGTCCTGGACTGCACATCAACAAACTCTTTTCACTCCAGATCTTGTTAATATTTAATTTAATTAGCAGGATGTAAATATAAAATCCCAGCTCAATGTTGTGGGCCTTCCAATTAATTGCACTTTCTTTTCATCTGTCCTTTCCCACCCTCATTATTATCACAGCCAAACATTGTTATTTCTTTATCAATATTTTTAAACTGAAATATATTTCCAGCGGATCTTTTTGATATTGAAATAACTGCTTGTGGGAACGTAATTCATTGTTTCTTGTGTTTAATAGGATAAATATCCTTTTAGCAGCAAAGTGCCCGTGGTGCTGGGATTTTCACATAGTTGGCAGCGGATCTACTTCTACCCATCTGTCTTGGAAATTAATTTTCTGCTTTTGGCCATTTTTTGTAAATGTACATATTTTGATACTCTTTTCAAATACTAATCCTTTGGCCAAACAATGAAGATTTAGAATCTTATTCAAGTAATGTAAGACAGAAATAACAATAGTGTTCTGAGATTAAAACTGAATATTTTGTATGTGAAACGTTTTTTTTGCGTGACAACTGCATACAGGGTTGTTGAAAGGGTGTGAGGGGGTACATTTGTGAGAGTACTGCCCTGGAAGGGGGCTCCGTGATGACAGGCATTTATATTATGTGCGGAGAAGCCTGTCATTGGGGGAAGAAGGAACAGAGCTCCTAAAAACAGCCTGTCTGGGTCATAACTGAGAGTTATTTTTGTCCACTCATATAAATATATGTGGTGCCAGCTATAGTTTCCAGGTCTATGAAATATACTATTTAATAATGGGAAACACATTAAAATATTTCACTTCTAAATGTGATGTTAACGTAATGGCTGCATATGGGAGATGGGGAAAATGTGTGTACATTGGATGGGGTGGGGGGGGAGGAGGCTGGCTATTACATTTGTACTGGGGCCCAAGAGACCACAAAAAAGAGGTACACAATGGCATCTTTATTTTGAAGCATTCCTAATTCAGAAATCTCTCTAAAAACTGTAGAAAACTCATCAGATGTTCTGTAAAAAGTTTCCAGAGAGGCTATATTCAATGACCACTGTAAAAAAAACACAGTCACATATTAAAAGTTTTAATCTTGAAGACAGCATGTTTATGTTAGTATATTTATTTAAAGGCATTTTTTTGACATATGATCTTCCTACTTTAAGTTCTTTTTTCTATATTTTTTTGTATAATATATAGATAATTACTCTTTACTACATGGCTTCATTTTCTTTCTTCCCTACTGATGTTAATTTCCCAGGTGGGTGCATTGTTGTAAACTAATGAACTTACAGTTAATCTTTCTGAGAACACTGGCATGCATAACTGCCACATTGACATATATATACACTTCCTGTGCATTCAAAGTCTCCTCCCAACTCAGTTAATTTTCAGTTAAAAAATTATAGGCTCCATAAGAAGATAGCTGCATAAAAAAATATTAAATATTAAAAATACAGACACAACACATTCATTTATCCCAGTAACATGATAAAGGATGATGCTTAGCCAGTGCCAAAGATAGTGAAGGCAGGACCCTCATTTAAAGAAATTTGATCCTCCAAATTTTACTTTGCTCAGTCCCTAGAAGTCCATAGGGGCCCTTGGATTTCAAATATCATAAACATGGCAACAGCAAAATGACTTCCATGATATTCTATATTAAATGGTGATGATCATCCAAGTACTTAAGTATTTGGGCATTGGTTTTAGGAAAAATGGGAGAAGTGGTGTAATTGTTGTAATTGTAGCATGTGGCCTTTAGGGACCATAGTAGTCCTTAGTCCCCAAAGTCCAGTGGGTTCCCCTGTGTGTGACCACCTGGAGATAACCTATCCAACACATTGCACTAAATCTTGGAAATATGGATCCACAAAATAATATCTTTATACATGATATTATGGATATAGTAGCTAGCTATGTCAACAGTCTCTTTTATTACCAAAGAATGGTGGTTCTCGAGTATGGCACAAATTCTACCATAAGAATAGCTTTAAGGTACAGGGAATTTATCAGTGTGATTCTAAAATATTAAACAGAAACCAAGTGAAAACAAGTTTTTTTTTTTTTTAAATAGATGCCCATTTCACCATATTATAATCTGTGCCTTCAATCCTCTCTAGGGAATCATGTCTTCTCGTGATATGGTCAAAATATTTGAGCTTCAGCCTCATGATCATACATTGAAGTGAATAGTTTGTCTTGATTTCCTGAAGTACAGATTTATTGGATCTTCTTGCAGTCCAAGTGACTCTAAGCTATTTTTTACAAAACCACAATTCAAAGACATCAATTCTATGGTGCTCAGCCTTCGCTATGGTCCAGCTCTCACACTTGCAATAGCTTTCCTCCCCAGAAGCAAACATCTTTTAATTTCATGGCAACATTCACCATCTGAAAAGAACTGTCACTGACTCCACTTCTTCCCCATAAATTTGCCAGGAACTGAGATTGCTGTTTGCTATGATATTTATCTTTTTAATGTTGAGCAGCAGGTCTTCTTTCACCCTCGTCAACAGGTCCTTTAGTATTGCCTCCATATCAGCCTTCAGAGTAGTATCTTGTGCATATCTGCGGGTGTTGATATATATTGATTCTGGCTTTGGATTCATCCAGCTTGGCCTTATGCATTATGTGTGCGTATAAGTTTAATAAATAATGTGACAATAACAACCTTGTTGCACTCCTTTTCCGATCTTGAATAATTCTCTTGTCCCATGTTCAGTTCTGACCGTGGTTTTTTGGTCCATATGCAGATTCCTAAGAAGGCAGATGAGAGGATCTGGTACTCCCATCTATCACGACCCACTCTCTGGCTGGGGTCTGCTGACTTGATTTGGGTTACTCTGGACCTTGGAGTAGCTTTGAGTACAGGAACATCATGTCTCAGCCCTTGGTTTAGACTGAGCAATATTGACAGTAAGTCTGACGAATCTTACTGCAAGCATATGTCCCCGGGTAAATAAAACATCTACACACCACGTCTTGATGAAAATTATGAACCCCGTTTTATTTTGGAACCACATATTTAAAACATTTCACACACACACAGTGGAGGGAGTGGCTACTCTTAGTCAAACCCTCATTCCCCTCTGGCCATTCTCACAGAAGTAATTTGTGGGAACTTATTAGTCTCCTCCCCCAGTGCCTCCCCCAGGCGTGGCTACTAGTTCATTCTGACCCAGGCGGTCCCAGGGGAAACTTCCTGTTTGCTCCTAGGCCCCCCCATTGTTATCTAGGTGCCTGGCTGTCTGGCAAATCTCTTTGTTCTGGCCTTGCTATCACTTCAAGTGTTTACGTTAAAGACCATATGGCCAACTCCTGACTGAGAGTTTATACAATGGGGGAGGGTTGACTAATTAAAACATAGCTATCACTCCACAATACAATATACAATATAATACTAACATATTATCACCACAACCCAAACCTTTTGTTCTTCCACATGGCAACAGCATGTGTAAGATAATCCAGCCCAAAATGGCCACTGCTGCCAGTCACAAAATGGCCCCAGCATAGTTCACACCAAATCCAATATGGCCCCTGGGTGATTCATGACAACACCTCCCCAAGCGTGGCAGGAAACATCCCTGATTTTTCCAGCTACGCTGATAGTCATGAATGTGCTGGTTTGGCCCTCTGTATGCTATGCCAGTTCTTGTTTGTCCCAAGGTGCAGAGTAAAAACCTCCCCCAGCCCTTGGCCTTGCTCCCACTGTATAGAGCAAATTGCTCTTCCCATTCACACCCACCCAAATAGTCCAGGGTACCTCCCCAATAATCTGGTATCCCAGAGTACAACAGGTGGGCCACAGTTTCTGTCCCATAGCAACTCTGTTCCCCCCAGCCAGTCCCCACAGATGGGCTGGGATCTCTAATACAGTCTCTGGGCCTATGGGATTGCAAAGGGACCGTTCCTCTTGGCTTTCTTCCTCTGATCCAGCTGTTTCCATTGCTGCTTGGGGAGCTACGCTGCTCCCACCCAAGCTGTGCTTACCTTCCTCCATTGCCCGGGGTTGAGCAACTTTATCCCAGTCCTTTCTGTTGAACTGGATCTTTGGAGTGGTGTCTGTTCCAGTGGGCCCCTGGACAATGGTTATCCAGGGTATCTCCCCACTTGGTACACCCTCTGTCATGGTGCCACTCTGCACCCATAATGCTTTTGCCAAAGCTGGCATGCTTGCTGCCCTGGCCTGGCTCTTTGTGCCCCTGGCACTCTCTTGCTGTTTGAGGTCAGGTTCCCTGTAGCCAGAAACCAATTCTTTTCCCTCCCCACAGTCTCTTAAACAACCCTCCTGGGCTGTGTTCTTCACTAGCACCTCTGGGGACAACTCCCCTGGACTGTCAGGGTACAGACAGTGGTTATCTGATGCAGGCTGGGGAATCTCATCATTCCCTTCCAGCCTGGCCTCTAAGGCTCCCTTCCCACCGTCCATCACATAATAATCCAGAGCCTCTGGCTCCATTAGCAGTTCTGGCCAACACACTTTGCCTAGAACTTCTGAGGGCAGACTTAACTTATCTGGCCCTAGCTTGTGAGCAGTTCCCACTTCCTCTGGGATTAACTCTCTTGGGGTATCAGGGGGCAGACATGGATTATCTGACCCCACCCAGGGAACATTCCACTGGGTCTCTGGCTCTTGGGGCTGGTGACTAGGCCCTGACACAGTTACTGCATGTTCTAGGGGCAAACATTCTCCATCCCCAGGAGTTGGCAAAGGAACAGTGTTTACCCCTTCCCACTCCTCACTTTGTTTACCGTCTATAAAAGCCTCTCCCCAGTTCCAGTGAACATACTCCCTCTGGTACATACCGTCTGAGTTGTAAGGGTCTGGTGAGCCGTCCTCAAATCCGGATGGGCCAAAATACTTCTTGGGTATCGCATCCCACAATTGCACATACTCAGCCTCCAGTTGCAGCTCTTGCTGAATCAGGGGTTCCAGCAAAGGAGCCTCCGGGAACCATGCTTCCAGTCCCAGACCCCGGCAGCATTCAACAAACAAGTTATTATGTCTCCTTGCAGTTCCCATGCCACATTCCGGATCACCATTCAGAATCTCCTCAACCCCATATTGTAGATCCAAACGAAAATAGAGATCCTTTCTCCGGCCACCAAAGGACTCTACCCTGGCAAGATTCTGTTCCTCCAAGTCCATCTCTTTCTCTACCAGTTCCTCCAACCAGCTTGCCAGCTCATGGCCATGCCATAATTGCAGGAATGCCATCCATTGATTTAGCAGGACGCTTCCTCTGTAGTCCTCTTGGATAAATCCGTCAATGCTTTCTTTATCATCCTGGGACTGTTTAAAATTCTGATTTGCCAGTTTGACTCTTACTGGCATCTCTGCAGGGTTGACCCCAAGCCTTTGCTGAGCTTGGACACTCACCCCTGTACGTTCTTCCTGTATTTGTTGCTTTATTAGGTTCAGTCCTTTAATTGCCTCTTCCAGCGTTATCTCCCCAGGGCAAAACTCCCTGGCTATACTGAACCTGCGTCTTGCCTCCTTGGACATGTCCTCATACTGCTGTTCCATCTGCTCCATTTTCTGGTCCTTCTCAGAGTACCCCACCACTGTGCCACCAATTATCACGACCCACTCTCTGGCTGGGGTCTGCTGACTTGATTTGGGTTACTCTGGACCTTGGAGTAGCTTTGAGTACAGGAACATCATGTCTCAGCCCTTGGTTTAGACTGAGCAATATTGACAGTAAGTCTGACGAATCTTACTGCAAGCATATGTCCCCGGGTAAATAATACATCTACACACCATGTCTTGATGAAAATTATGAACCCCGTTTTATTTTGGAACCACATATTTAAAACATTTCACACACACACAGTGGAGGGAGTGGCTACTCTTAGTCAAACCCTCATTCCCCTCTGGCCATTCTCACAGAAGTAATTTGTGGGAACTTATTAGTCTCCTCCCCCAGTGCCTCCCCCAGGCGTGGCTACTAGTTCATTCTGACCCAGGCGGTCCCAGGGGAAACTTCCTGTTTGCTCCTAGGCCCCCCCATTGTTATCTAGGTGCCTGGCTGTCTGGCAAATCTCTTTGTTCTGGCCTTGCTATCACTTCAAGTGTTTACGTTAAAGACCATATGGCCAACTCCTGACTGAGAGTTTATACAATGGGGGAGGGTTGACTAATTAAAACATAGCTATCACTCCACAATACAATATACAATATAATACTAACATATTATCACCACAACCCAAACCTTTTGTTCTTCCACATGGCAACAGCATGTGTAAGATAATCCAGCCCAAAATGGCCACTGCTGCCAGTCACAAAATGGCCCCAGCATAGTTCACACCAAATCCAATATGGCCCCTGGGTGATTCATGACACCATCTCTTTAAGAACTTGTTGTGATCCACACGGTCAGAAGCTTTAGAATAGTCTAGCAGAAGTCAATGTTTGGAGGCGGGATTGCAGGATCTTAAGCATTACAGAATCAGGGTCATGATTTAAATTTTATTCTGGAGGCTATGGGAAGCAAGTGGAGTGATTGACAGAGAGATACTGCAGACACCGAGCTTTGAGTATGGTGCATTATGGATTGGAGTGGAGACAGACCGGCGATGAGAAGTCCAGCAAGGAATGAGTTGCAAGAGTCGAGGCAAGATTATTGCCCTCCGGGAGTTGGGGAGAAGTTTATGCAAGAAATCTAGTTGCAAGCTTAGTTCTGCCACACCCCATGTGGTCATACACTTGACTTTGTTTTTCAGAGTGGCTTGGAAATCTGATTGTTGTAAACATGCTCTACTGGGATGGGTCATCAGAAATCATGACCTCAGTTATCACTGCTATACTGATGTTATACCATTGACTTTATCTATTGTTTGAACCAGAAGAACATCCAACCTTTGCTTCTTCAAGAGCTCCAAGATTTGATGAGAAGGAAATTACTGATGCTGAACCCAAATAGATAAATGTACTTCTGGTGGCTCTATGTTGGATGACAGCTGCTTCCTTGGACCAAACAGGAGTGGGTCTTCAACTTGGCAACTCCCAGCTGTTCAACTCTTTAAGTTTGCAACCGTGGATTGTTCTAGATACTCAAGTGTCAGCTGAGATGAAGGGCTCAATTTTTAATTGGAAGAACATAGACAGGATAAAACACTTGATACCCCAGCTGACTCTCATTTGGTTGAAGTCTTTATATCATTACAGCAGGAATTCCCAACCACATTAGAAGATATGGTGGTTGTCTGATATGAAATGATCCATTATGGTCCATTTAAGCTGACTATTTCCCAGGATACAGTATACATGTTTAATCTTATCACTCTTTGCAACAGCCAACTTTCTTTACCCGAGAAACATCACCAGCTGGAAATCCTCTCAACTTTCACCCAACCACTTTATTAGATCTGGTGCTACTCATACCCACCTTCTGCAATTCCCCAATAATGTGGTGAGGGGTTAATCTTCCAGGGCCATGTCAATATGTTACTGGTTGTGCTTAGCCATAAAGCTTTCTTGGCAAATATACTGGAGTGGGTTGAGATTTGATTCTCCAGTGAAACCGAGATTTGTCTGACCTCTCTGCAATGACCTGACCATCTTGGGTTGACCCTACATGAAATAGCTCCAAGCTTTATTAAGGTACACAAGTTCCTTTGCCATAACACTATGCAAATGGTTTACTCTAATCATAGGAGATTAGAATGTTAAAATCAGGAACTAAAATATAGCTGGAATAATGGTCAAGATTGGCCTTGAAGTACAAAATGAAGCAGGTCAGAGATTAGCAGAATTCTGCCAAGATAATTCTCTGGTCATAGCAAACACCCTTTTCCAACAGCCTCTGAGACAACTCTATACATGGACATCACCAGATGGATAATATAGAGTTCAGATTGACTATATAATTTGTAGCCAAAGATCGGGACTGACTGCAGCTCAGATCCCAAGCTACTTATTGCAAAGTTAAACTGTGGAAAAAAGAGAAAAGTCTACATCCCAATTCCAAAAATTAAAAGTGTGAAAGAATACTCTAATACTCTTAATAATTGCACTCATGACAGCAAGGTAAAGCTTAAGATCTTGCAAGCTCAGCTCCAACAATATATGTACCGAGAACTATCAGATGTTCAAGTCATGGTTAACAGAGGTAGAGGCATAAGAGATCAAATTGCCAGTATCCTCTGGATAATAGAGAAAACAAGAGAGTTTCAGAAAAAAAACATTTACCTCTGCTTCATAGACTATTATGAAAATGTTGACTGTGTGGATAACAACATGTGGTAAGTTCTTAATGAAAAGGGGGTACCAGGCCATCTCATCCTCCTCCTGAGAAATCTATATGGAACAACCAATTAGTTCAATGTCAGAAAAGGAGTGCAACAAGTGTGTATACTGCTACCTAATGTATTCAAGTAATACACATAATACATCATGCGTAAGGCTGTACTGGATGAATCCAAAGCCAGAATTAATATTGCTGGGTGAAATTTCACATACACGGATGATACTACTTTGATGGCTGAAAGAGAGTATGAAATAAAAGGCCTATTATTGAGTGTGAAGGATGGTGCAAAAGATGGCCTCCTCCTCAGCATTAAAAATATGAAGGTCACGGCAAACAGCACATAGATGTGGAAGAAGTGAAGGTAGTGACAGAATTTATTTTCCTTTGGACCTTTCCAGATGGTGACTTCAGCTATGAAATTAAATGATATTTGCTTCTGGGGTGGAAAGCTATGGCACTTCTGGACCAGCTATTAGAAAGTAAACATATGACATTATAAACAAAGGTCTGCATAGTTATCACTATGGTATTACCAGTCGTAAAATATGATTTTAGAGTTGGACCATAAGGAGTGCCATAAAATTGCCGCCTTTAATTTGAGGGGCTGGGTGAAACTGCTTAGAGAACCTTGAACTGCAAGAAGATACAATAAATCAATACTACATGAAACTAAACAACAATGTTCACTGGAAGGTTTGATCAGGAGGCTAAATGATTTCTGATTGCCTGATGTACATGCCAATCACATTCTAAGCAAATACGTGCAAAGGAATTGACGTTCAAGCAATCTGATTAATATCACCCAACCAGAGAAGACTGCTGCTCCCTAAGGGGGATAGGTTGAGGGACACCCATGTGATGGTAGTTCTATTGACCACTAGGGTTCTTATGAATTTATTTTTTATCTTAGATATAGGGTTGGAAGGTGAGGTTTTATTGTCCATGCTGGTCCACATGGGCTCTTAGGGGCTAGTTTGGGCTTTACTGTAGTGGTTGAATAGCCATCCAATACCATAGCATAAATGGGGATGAAGGAAGTAGATCTAAAACCATACTTGGTTATACAGGGGGTTCAGGTGGACATAAACTTATTTAATAATGGACTCTTGGGGGGTAGAAGGTTAAGGACTTAAACACCCTGCATACATGTATCATTAGATTAACCCCTTTGGTGCTATATAATGATGGGGTAGTGGGAATAAGTTAAGGGTTTAATGTGTACATGTTGTTTAGAGAGTAGAGTTGCTATAGGAGATGACAGTGTTTTCACATTTTGACTCACTAATTCATACTCATGGGTGCTTACCTGTAGATTTTTGGCAGGTAGCAAGTGCACAACAATGCAACTTATTAGAAAGGATTCTCCCATTTTCGTTAACTTATAATGTGTCATGTAGTAGTGCAGGGATGAGGTAACCAAAAAAGGATATTTAAGAGCCTGACAAGAAAATAAAGGAGGAGATAAAGTGGAAAATATAGAAGTAGAGAAAGGAACATTAATGAAAGTGAAAGCCAAGAAGAGAATAGACAGAATTAATACATCTAAACATTTAAAAAAAGTAAAGCGGACAGTCATATTCTTAATGGTATATAGAAGTTCCTGGGTTTCAAATGTTTCCTAAAAACAGCCACTGATTAGAGGAAAATATGTATTTTAATGAAATGTTGAATGTACTTACATATTTATAAGCTGGGAACTGCTATCTGGAATTGCACACCCCTAGAACGCTTACATCTGGGTACAGTATGTTACTTCCAGAGGAAGTGCTACCAGTCACATGGTTGGTGGGGTCACAGCTAAAATTTTCTACAAGGATATAGGCAGAGAGAAATAAACACCAGCAGCAGTTTATGCAGGGAACAGACAAGCTGCAGGTATAATCTAGTGTGAATGTGCTGCAAAGATTGGCACGTTAGAAAGTACTAATTATTTTCATATAACAGTCTGACTACATATCCCAGGCTGCTTTGCAGGACAGATAGCAACCCCACAGACAGCAAATGTTTCTGTCTCTGCTTCCTCCTGATGGGCCAAAAATATTTTTGAAATTAATGCTAATTTAGCCTGGGTTTCGAGAGGGTGTTAATCCTGATTTTCAACTTTCAGAAATTACAACACATTTCAAGGTAAGTGTTTAAATGTTTATTTTGGTATTTTTCCATGCAAAACAATGGTTGCATACACTACTGATTCTCCTCTATCAGATGCATTCATAATCCAGCAAACTTAGGTATGCCTTTAATTGTGCACTATTATGTAGTCTTTTCTTCATTATGTCTATATTAAATTTTAGTGATACACACACACTTAATATGCACTGTGCTCCATACAGACATAAGTTCTCTAGAATTTACACTCCACGCTTCTGTCTTTCTCATAAACTTTAAGAGAAAACAACAAGAGGAACCAGAGAACGCAGGACATTAAGCCTTATTCAATTTGGGGCTTGCAAATCGATCGCAAACAACCAAATGCCTGCGATTGAGTTGCGTGCTCCCGTTGCACTATTTTTGCGATGCTATTCAATTGGTCGGGCCTGGAAGTTAGGGGCCGATTGTGAAAATCGGAAACCATTGCTGTCGGACATAGTATTTGTGGCTTGAACATGTGACAGGAGCAAGCCCGTAACTCCTGATTCAGAAACAGCCAATGGAAACAGAGATCATCTCATCTCCAAATACTCTCCCACCCGCCCTCTTCGTTCTGCTAATGACCTTCTTTCTACAACTCTTGTCACCTCCTCTCACTCCCGCCTCCAGGACTTTTCTCGTGCTGCACCTAGTCTCTGGAACTCCTTGCGTCGATCCACCAGATTGTTCTCCTGCCTCAAAACATTTAAAACCTAACTTAAAACGCATCTCTTTAACGAAGCGTATCACCTTCCACCCTAACACGCTTATCACCTCTCTCTCCCTCTTTAACCACTCACTATACCTTAGATTGTAAGTCTGCAAGTTTCTATCCAAAGTACTTTGGGAATGCACCACGGACATTGGATTCCTAGCTCAAAGACAGGGCCCTCCTTTCTTTGCTATATGTTAATTCGTATTTATCTTTGTCTGAACTTAACTTATGTACAGCGCTATGGAATATGTTGGCGCGTTATAAATAAACAATAATAATAATAATAATAATAATGACCAACCTCCAAGCCCGTAACTCGTAAGTGAAGTCCGTAGGACTTTGAAATCCAACCTCCATTTTTGAAGTCCTACAGGTTTCAACTGCCAAGCCCATAGGATTTTGAAGAATTTGAGGTTGGATTTTCAAAGTCCTATGGGCTTGGAGGTTGAAGCCCATATGACTTCACATTGATTGCTGAAAATTGGAAATGAAATAAAGTATTGGAGAATGTTGTGCTATTAATTCTAAGACCTATTATCACTTTCACTCTTCATAAAAGTACATCATTGCTTTTGTATTTGCCTTTCAAGTGCTCTGATTTGTCATTAAGCCCTTTGCGAGACCTCCTTGGTACCAGTAACTTGTGGTTAAATATTTGCAATTTGCTGGCTTGACGGAGTGGTTAGCGAGGGGGAATCGGAGCAATTGAATTGATTTGCGATTTTAGCATTCGGGACTCTTGCGGCGGTGAAGGATTCATTGAATGAGGGTCTTTGTTAGGGGTGAAAAACTGGGTTTTGCTTTTAAACGTGAGACTAATGAAGGTAGATGGGTTTCCTGTGAAAACAGGGTCTGTACTTCCAAAAAGAGATGGTTAGGTGTCGTGAGAAGGAGTGATGAGATGGTTAGGCACAGTATAAATGCCAGATGAGAGACAGTTCAAAGTTTAGATGGGTTGAAAACAAAGGAAGAATATCACTAATTTAGGAACATGGAGTGTCAGTAGTGTTGATGTGAGAGGGAAGAAGCAAGGCTCTTAGATTTCCTGCTTAGTTTAACTCCCATCTTCTTACTTCCTTCTTATCCTTATAGTTGAGATTTCCTCTGTACTTACTATTGAGTGTGGGCAACATACACGCACAGTACCTCTTCCTAGTGCTCTAAGTAGCACATTAGAATTTAAATTCCATCTTTGATGTGATGGATTCACCATTGCATTGTGAATTTGTTTGATGAACTCTCCATACAATATTGCCCTAGATTTTTTTTGTATTTGCATTTCTTTGGAGGCAAATGAAGCAAAGATTGGAAGCTCAAAAGAGAAGACATTTCTGCTTATTCAGGTATGATGTTCAAAACTAAATCTAAGTTATTTACAATGTTTTTTTAAATCATTGACAGAGAGTTGTATTTTTTTTTAAATGAATTTTATAATATACTTTAAGAGAAAACAACAAGAGGAACCAGAGAACGCAGGACATTAAATTCGGGGCTTGAAACTCGATCGCAAACTTGCTTTGGATGAGAGAACAAGTGGACGCAGTTGTCTCTACACCTTTGGACTTTGGATGAAGGATTTCAAACTGAAAGAATGTGGAATGAGTACTCATAGTCCCAAATAATACATTTATATATATTATTTTTAATATATAGTGGAATAAACTGCCAATACTGAATGGGAACATCTCCATTTTGCTACAAGGTAATCATAATTCACTTCCATGGAAGTGATTCACTTATGGAAGGGATTTAGTCACTCATGTCATCAAAGTACCTCATTTTAAAATTAAATATGAGAAAATATATATGGTCATATGGGATCTGTCTTTATACTAAATTCATGATGTAGGATTTTGTACTTCAATCTCAGAGGGGTAAAAGGTACAAAATATATAAGTGTGACAATTCGTACAGACCCATGTAGCTCAAATAAAACTACGGAGAGGATTTTTCACCAACAGCTGTGCTAACCCCAAAGGCTCCTCTATTGCCAGAAGCAAAATTGATTTCAAATGTGAAATCTTTCAAATACCCACTGTATAGAATCTCAGAACCTCATTACAACCACATGAAAAATGTATTTCACTGCTTGGGGTCTACTAGCAGAATTAACCTACTGTGGGATCAGAGCGGATTGACAGTGAGGACAAAAGACATAGTTTCATCTCTTCCAAATGCAATAAAAGCTTTCTATTTTTTTTTCCTTTTTATTAAATGGCCAAAATATTTTTTTTTTAACTTACTAATAATGTTATCATTATACTTTTCTATTTAAGAGTTATAAAATGTGTCTCGGAACTGGTTCACTTCGTATCAGAAAAGGAGGTACATATTTTTAGAATTAATACAATTTGTAAACAATGCAGCCATTAATTCATTATATATGGATGCCACTATGCTGCAGTTCATGCCTTCTTGACTGAGCTTACTGTTTGAGCTGCTTTATAAGCAGCAATAGAAGGTTACAAAGCTGAGAGCAAAATTATACATCACAAAGTAAAACAAAATGTGCTCTATGCAAAGAGACAGTAAAATATCTAGTCCAGTTATATATTGTCCATGTAGTGAAGACTCAAATGTTCAAACGTCAATGTATATTCCATTAAAGGCAGAGTCAATTAATTCAAATCTAGGAACTTAAATCCTCAGAAGTAGGCACTTAGGCCCTCATTCAATTGCAATTTGGCCAATTGAATAGGGCTCTAAATAAGCACATAACATATATTTTTTAAAGAAGTTTTTAGTTAGTAAACATCTATCCAAAAGCAAAGTCTTCACTAACTAAAAAACTTCTTTAAAAAAAATATGCTAAGTACTTATTTAGAGCCCTATTCAATTGGCCAAATGACAATTGAATGAGACCCTTATAGTCTAAACTATATATAGAGAGATCAAATATTAGAACCCAATGGCCCATTAAAAAAAAACAGATTAATGCAATGGATAGCAAAAAGCAAATTCATGGTGAGTATCTGTGAGGACTCCCTGTTTAGATCATGTGCAGAACCATACAGACAGTCTGACAATGAGCACTGCGTCTATCCATTACAGTGTGGTAATAGTTTTTTTTGTCAGCAACAGGAATTCTATATATCAGTAAAGATTAAATCTTCCAAATGTGAAAGTTTTTGTGCAAGACTAGGAAAAACTTTTGTTTTTGGTCAGTTAAACAAGTTGCAAGTATTTAAATACTTCTCTGCATTTATTCTCTTGATTTATTTTTTCATGCAAAGCAGTGGAGACTGTTTGGCTGTTTTAGATAAAGAAAAAATAATAATTTTCTGATGTACAAATGCTAATATCCCAGGGGAACGCATTAACTTTCTATCCAAAGGGTTGTTTGGTGCTTTACGTCCAAAGTGGAACTACTGTTATCTCTGTAACCAGGGCTCTCCTATTTAATTAATGAAACACCCACAAATCATGTAAGCTTAAGAGTAAAAGATTAGCAGTGGTGTTTTAGCATGTGCTTATAATAGAATTAGATATTCCAAAACTTAAATTATTTGAATTGTCTTGTGTTGGTTTAATACATTTAACCCTTAGCTATTCTTAATTTAGATTAGTTATTTACTGAATAAAGCAGGAACTGACCCTAGGGTTCCATACTATATTCATATACAGTTGGAAATGAATGTGGCCTGTGTTGTGTTTTGGTTCTTTTCATACAAACTCTCGTTCTCCAGATTTCCCCTGGAGACGACGGCATGCTTGTCCCTCCAATGACCTACCTGTAGAATGCTTGGTAATGTGAATAGATTTGCTTCTAATTCCCTAATGGTTTATCCCTTTTATAAATATCTAAAAAGAGAAGAGGATAGCAATGTATTTCAACTTTTTATCTAGAACATAAAGAGACACAAGACTTCAGTAAACATACCTGTCTTTATCACAATCATCCCTTAGGCTCTCCTTTTTGCAGGCTCATGGATTAGCTCAGCATTTCTGTCTCAGGACTGCAGCAAGCTTGCATGATGGTGTGATAATGTGACATATGTTATTTCCCAGCATGTAGAGCTACTCAATGCATTTCTGTAAGAGAGCTTCATTAGAAGATTCTTGAGCCAAGATTCCATGAGTCGCAATAATATATAGCAAGTGTTTTTTTTTAATTATTAAATCTTATGTGCAATTACATGGTGCTAACTAAAATGCTAAATACCGCAAACTCCCCATTGGTTTTCAAGATAATCAGACAGTTAATACAAGACACTAGCTTGGTTTTAGCAGCTGATAAACCAATAATGAGTTCACTGGTGGTCCAGTGGTTAGGATTCATGGGATGTATATAGGTTATGTTATAAGGAGGTGAGCAGTGGATCTCTGGTAGATGGGGTGGGTAGGTAATATGGCCTATGCCGTGACACAGTGAACATTTGAGCAGGAACCACTGGCCCATATCGACTTGATGTTGCACCTTTTACTGACATTTCTTATCATGGATGTTGTTGCTATGGGTGGTTAATGTGTTTTTGTTGTGACTCTCTGAAACAAATTTGTACATGCTTAATTGTACATGTTAATGATAGAGAGTGAGCTAATGAATAGGGAACCAATCAATGAGGATCTCGCCTGTGTAAAAGGATAACGTTTGAATTGGGGAAATGTGAGAAATCAAATCCAGGAAAAATCACCAATGATTTAATTGAAAAAAAAAAGAAAAGAAGGTGTGTGTCAATCCATCAATAAATCAACGTTAACATCTCTCATGGAATATTACCCCCAATACTTCTGTACTTAAAATTCTAGTTTAGAAATCATATTAAAGGTATATCTAAAATTCGCTGTTTTTAACTTTTTTTTAAATTTAATACAAACTGTTTATATCAGAAGCATACTTTACATTGAGTCATTCTATACACATAAAGATATATATACTAGCGACTTGCCCGTCAAAAAATGACGGCAATGAGATGTGTATGTTTGGAAAGTTGTTTAATTATTAATATACGTATTTGACATTTCAGGAACCGTTTCTAAATTGTTTGTTTGCTTATTATCTTTTTTTGGTGTATCTTGAATTTTTGCAGCTGATAGTCTTTTGCTTGCAATTCTTTTGCGTTCTTTTTCTCGTCAAATTTCTTTCTCCTCTGGTGTCTGCTGGTTGGCCCATCTCCGTTGCCGTTCTCTAGCTTGCCGTCTTATCTTTTCTTGCTTGCTCTCGTTAGTAGCCATATTAATCTGTAAAAGAAAATAATGTATAATTAGTGTAGTTTGAGATGTTAAGTTTGTTTTTTACATTTTTTATTATCAACAGTTTGTTTATATGTGCTTGTAGTTCATTGTAGCAGTAGTTTATTTGTTTTGTTAAATAACTGTTTTTCTTATTTTGGATATGAACGCAATGGTTTTAGCATTATACTGTTTTGTGTCTACCACTTTTGCTATGCTAATTTAGGCTTCTTTGTAAGCCTTATAGCTTCTTAAACAGTAAAGAAGAATATTAATTTACTTTGGTATGTGTTTGTGTGATTTTTGGTATAATCCTATTTTGTGTCTACCATATGTTGTATACTTTATTTGCTTAATAAGTCTTTTTTATAAAGGTTAAATATTTTTGTACAGTGGAATTGAATTTGTTTGGTATTTTGGATATGATGGCAATGTTTTTAGCATTATCCTGTTTTGTGTCCACCACTTTTGGTATGCTTATTTAGGGTTCTTTGTAAGGCTTATAGGTTCTTAAACAGTAAAGAATAATATTATTTAACTTTTCTATGTGTTTGTGTGATTTTTGGTAAAATCCTGTTTTGTGTCCACCGTATGTTGCATACTTTATTTGCTTAATTAGTGTTTTTTATGAAGGTTAAATGTTTTTCTACAGTGAAAATGAATGTTTTTTCTATTTTGGATATTCTGGCAATGTTTTTATCATTATCCTATTTTGTGTTCACTACTATATATGTGATATATATATATATTTTTTTTTATATAATTTGTTTTCCACACCCCCAGAGTTGCTTACATAAGCATAATGTACATACCAATATAAACACTGCATTTGGGTATGGTTTTTAACCCTATACTAACCTTCAAGCCAACAGCAGCACATTGCAGAAATCCTCACAGTAATGTCAGAGCTCCTCCTTGCTTCCTTGTGCAGGGGAAAAATGAGACCACACATTCCATGATGCTTTGCTGCACAAACTGACTTCACAGATTGTATTAGCAGCCTGTGATTGGCCAAAATAAATTATGAATTTTATGCTAATTTTTGCAGCGATTTTTAGGGGTGTTTGCTTGCAAACTCAAGGGCTTTATCAAACTTTAGGGTAAGTTTAATAATGCTTATTTGGGGATTTTTTCATGCAAAAAATATTTTTATACTTTAATGATTCTCCTCTATCAGATTCATAATTCAGGCAACTTACATATATCTTTAATATAACTTCCCACATTCCACCTAAATCAACAGATGCAAGCAGTTCTTGGAGCCTTCCCATGTAGCCCAACCTTGTCTCTGGAGGAAGAGAACATGTTCATCATACACAACACCCAGACCCTTTTCTCCTTACAAAAAAGGCATCACTCTACATTTCCCCATAAAACATTAAACCTCACTTAACTCTCAAATCTTACTCACATTTTGCCCAAACCAAAAGTTAATTTACAAACAGGACTACAACACATTTGGTCTGTGAGACTGGAGACACTTTCCAACTGAAAAACATGAATTAATGTAAAAATTACAAATATCAGCAGTATTCATGAACATATCTATAACATCATAATTGGGTAGCTGTAGAATTTTGTCCTGTTGTGGAATATACTACCTTTTTTGTAACAGAAAAGAAAAAATAGAGAGAAGTACTAAGTACACAATTATTTAACTTATCTAGTGGTGATTCAAAATAAAATACATTTAATAAAAATTGTGACTGCTAAAACCAAGATGAATAAAGGGTAGCAAGTAATGCACTCAAACAGTTTAAATACTGCTCACCAACAGTTGAGTAGTCCATAATTGAATTGAATTCATAGAACAGATATTAGGTTCTTACGTGTTCAAGAGATCTTGTTTTAATTCCACCAAGGTATCAAGAGGAGAACTAAGGAACATAAAACAGGAATCTGCACGTTTCGTCAAGAAATTATATAGGAATTTACCTTCATTCCTGCAACTCTGTTTATGTTACCATCTTTGTGTCATATATAGTCTGAATGCAAACATTTTCCAAGAATAGTTTTTCTATGCATAGAATAAATTGGGTCTTTGACTTTGCATTTTTTCTTGTCCATTTTTAAAACCACTGGGTCAAGATAAGAAATTTTGCAACATATTCTGGATTTTAGTGTGTCCTATGATTTATGGTCTGGTAGATGATAATCCTGGAAGACAAATAATATTAATGACATAGATTCACACAGCAGCTTGGTAATTTATTGCTGCCTTTCAGAGGAAATCAGACCCCCCTTCAATAACTCTTTTGATTGATAAAATTAAAAATATGAAGCAGATGGAAAATGTAACTGCTCTCATGAAACACATTTACAAAATTTCAGACATATGGTTTAATGACCTTTGCCAACATTACTAATATTCATAAAAATATTTTTTCAGAGAACCCAATTCACATAATGAAATAGATAATGCCAGCTGGCACTGTAGGATCAAGACCAGATAAAGTGTGAGTACCACTGAAGTCTTATATATGTTTATAATATGCTCTTTTAAGAAACTTGATATAGGGCAAAATATTTTTAGGAATGTAAAAATAAATATAACCTTTACTTTTTAACTTGTATATTAAAATTGCTTTAATGAGGAGAACGACACAGATAAGATGTCCATTCAGTTTTTTTAAAGACTATTCCAAAGTTATGACACTCTGTAAAATGATTAAATTGATGTCCATCTTCCAACAGCAACATTCTCTCCTTCAGGCCCCACTCCAACAAGCTGTTTCTAACTTTCCAATACGGAAGACTGCTAAAACCAAGACTTCCCAAGAAATGTTTTATGCTGCTGACTCAGAGCCACATTAAATTCCAAGCCAGTATCTCCAACGTGAAGCTCATAAGGGCTGCTGGCTTGAAATTTGGCAGAGTTACGGTACTATGAAATTAGAAAGGCTGCAAGCTACGAGCTGGAGACTCAAAACCGTAAACCATGTGTCAGCCATCGGATTTTCAGGCTAGAACCTAATCAATTAAGCAATCCCATAGTTACGGTGTTGAGATGGAACCAATGGAAACAGAGATCGTCACAAGAAAATGTAGGATGGATTTTAAAGTCTTACGGGATTCAATTAAGAGTTACGAACCCACATTCCAGTGGAAATGCAATAATAATAAAGATGCAAATATGATATTCTATCACATGCTAGTTACAATATATGTATTAACACATTGATTGTCGGGCTTGATATAGCACAAAAAATATACATAAAATTAGGTATTTTTGTGAGCCGATTTGCGGGGCTTGAGAATGTTGTGCTATTACTTCTAAGACCTAAAATCACTTTCCCTTTTAATATTAGTACTGTAGTGTGTTTTTATTTGCATTTAAAGTGTTACGTTTTGGACTTTAGACCCCTTGCGGGTCCTCTCAAGCACACGTTGGGCTTTGGGCTCCATTTGCATGTTACGGGATTGCTTTCGAGTGACTTGTTGCAATTTAATAGCTAAATTGAAAACATAGTGGTTACGGGCTTGACAGATCAGGACTTAGGGCTGCGAAGTTCAACGTTACTCAACCTGTAGGCTTTTCTCGTTCTTCCTGCATCCTAACCCGCAAGTCGTTTGCGGGCTGTGTTATGGGGCTAATTTAATAGCAAAAATCCCTAACATCTACGTTACGGGCTACGTGTTAAAACATGAAGCATTTAATGTGTATGTTTATCAGCCAGAAATGTTGTTGCTTACTTCACAAACATGTGGTGTTTTTCCAAACTAAGAGCCTCATTCAATTTGAAGCCTGCATCTCGCGGTATATAGGCCATATGTCTGCGGGCCTACTGCGGGCTCGCAGTCTGTTACAATTCCGGTGCTATTCAATTGAAGAAGCCCTCAAGTTACGGGCCTAAATCTGAAACTGTAAAACATGCGCTCGTGCGTAGCAGTTCAGGGCGGGAACATGATCATTTAAGCAAGGCTGTAACTACCCATTTCGAAACAGCCAATAGAAAATTAGACCGTTGTCATTACCTCAGTCTAAGATGGAGGTTATTTGTCAATTAATTAATGTTTGGAGGTCCGATATGCAATCAGACTGGCAAAACAACAAAACACAAAATAATAAAAATCAATGCCGATACTGTTCTAGTCCATGTAAGTGGCCTGATATGTATTCACTCATTGAATTCCGAGATCAATATTACTCTGAAATGAAATATTAAAAAAAAATATTTTTGATTCCCGATTTGCGAGCTTGAGACTGTTGTGCAATGAATTCTAATGTATTTCATCGCTTTCCCTATCATTTACAGTGCAGTATTGATTTTTTATTTGCTTGTAGAGTGCTACAGATATGTCTGTAACCCCTTTGTGGGCTTGAGGAGTTGTAGCAATTGAATTGCAATTTGCTTTTTTAGCTAGTGTAACTCTTGGATTTGAAAAATCAAAGGATTTGATGGTCTGTATGCTCCGGTTTTAACAACCGCAAGGATTTCAAGCCCGTAAGACGTAACTCGTTTTCGGCTTGCAAAAAAAGCTAATTGAATAGCAAATTAACTTACGGTCTCCCTTACAGGCTACTGTAACTTATAATTGCTTAATTGAATGAGGCTCAAATAGTGCCTCTTTAAAATGTTTCTGTTCAGTAAAAATTAACTCTATTCTTTAAAATCTTTGTCATGTCTGTCAGTTGCATTAAATAGTAGATACATGTTTAGTGGAATCTTCATATCTATACAATTGCTATCCACCATGACAATTAAATTCACATTTATTTTTCTTAATAAAAACGTATTTCCCACAGCTAATCTAGTTCTTCAAAGAAGGGTTCTATAAGTACTGAGCTCAAATGAAGCTTCTAAGCCCCGTGATGACTGTGATCCTTTATTTTATAACAATAGAAATCATTTTGAGACGTTTTGTTAAAAGACAACATCAGAGTAATTAACATTTAAAGTAATGAAACTGTTGCACAGTAACACAAGTGGAATACAGCCAAAACAATAGTGAGAGGCACATATCTTAGTCAATTTAGGATACATGTATCCTCTCAAGTTTTAGCTCAATGTGCGCCATTATACTGTAGAGGAGAGATGTACAAACCTGTTAGACAGAAGGACAAACCAGACCTGACGTTTTAGGACAGCTCCCTTATGGCCTTTCTTAATGAGGAGCCTATCTCTATACACAAGAGTTCCATGTCTGCATTACAATTCTAGACTGAGGGAAGGCTAAGGGTATTTGCAAACACTATAAATCTCTTCTAAAAACATGTTGACATACTTCTTGTATTTTTGAAATAGGTGCCTTTTCTCGCAGAAAAAAAATCATAAATGAAGTGTCTGTTTACATGAGTGGCAGTGGCAGTGACCCCAGACAGACCCACAGCAACAGCCCAGTGCAGATAGCATAAGCATAAGTAAAGAAAGAGTTAACTCTTGCAAATTCATCTGTGCAGGGAAAGGACTGCTGGAGTAAACTAAACACGACAGTTGTGGGTTAACATGTCCTACTGCATTCCTGAAGTTCAGAGAAAAACTATACATATTTGTGCTCACGGAATCTTTACTGCTCAGTGTCGACAGATGTTGGTAATCATGGAATAGTCAGGAGTGTGTTTGTAAACAGACCTAAGATTTTTAGCTGTTATGAGTGAAATAGAAAAAAAACAATAGATCATTTTAACATAGAAACTTGTGCTCTTTCACACCATTAATAGTACATAGTGAGGTAAATGGCCCTTTAAGCAAAAAAATTATATGGGCCTTTTTGCTCTCCCTTTTTATAGTTATATATATTTTTTCCTTTAATCTTTTTCAAGCATAAACCATAGGAATGGAAACAAAGTGTTTAATAGTATGGTTATTAGTACCTGAAACCTATTTGCTGATTAAAACTTATATACTTTTTTCTGTTTATTATCCTATGTATCAAATTAAATTTGAAGCCTGTAGTGACATCGGTATATCAGCAAAGCATGCAGGCTTGAAATTCGCCAGAGTTACAGAGCTATTACATTCAACTATGCCGCAAATGGGCCGGAGACGCAAACCCATAATCCGTTCCTGCGGCTGTGAACGTGATCAATTAGTCAAACCCATAGTTATGGGTTTAGACAGAGCAGATGGTAAAAGAGATCGTCATCATTACATCACTGAAAAATGGAGATTACATTTCAAAGCCTTATGGGTTTCATCTACGAGTTACGATCGGACCCGCATTCCAGAAATAATGCAATATTATTAAACCAGTAAATATGATATTCTAGTCCATGTGAGTTCCATGATATGTATTAACATGTTGATTGCCGGGATCGATATAACACGGAAATGAAACATTTTATCTTGCAGATTTGCGAGCTTGAAAATGCTATGCAAGTTTAATACCTAACATCACTTTCCCTTTAATTTTAAATACAGTAGTGTGTTGATATTTGCATGCACAGTGCCACAGATAGGACTTTAACCCCCTTGCGGGTCCTCTCTAGTACCCGTAGGCTTTTTGGCTCCATTTGCTGGTTACGGGTTAGAACGCCAGAGGCTTTGTAGCAATTTAATAGTGATTTGTGAAGGTAACATTTACGGGCTTGAGAGATCAAAGGCTTTGCAGCAGCAGAGCTCAGATTTCGACAGCCCGTAGGGTTTTTCCATATATAACCTGCAGATCGTTTGCGGGTCGCTTTAACAGCCGTAAGTCTTGCGGTCTCCATTACGGACTACGGCTTTACACGTTGGGGGAATTTAATGGGGCTGTATGTTTAAGCATCGATATGAGCAAGAGACGTAGACAAATCCAGGATATTTACACTGGCTACATATATTCTTGGATATGATAAATGATTGTAGAATGACGCTGGTTTGCTGTTTAACAAATCCTTAGAAATGCTGTAACAAAACAGCAGGTGTTTGGATTGTATGTGCATGAGTATCTAAAGGGTGTAAGGGTAAGAGGGTCAGAGGCAAAGATTATGGGGACAGGCAGCACAGATTCAGCAATGATCAAACAAGCCAAAGTGTTAATCAAGGTAGCAATCTAAAGCAGAATTCAATCATCAAAGTTAAAAGTCGGAATCATAATTGCAGGAAAAAGGCAAAAGAAGAGCTTTTATATGGAGAAGCCAACAACTCAATAGAACCTGAATGCACCCCGCTGGTTTATATAGTCTGCCTAGACAAATGGTAAAAATGCCCCAAAAAATGTAATCTTTCCAGCTGTTCTTGCAGCAGGACCTGAACATGGTAAGGTTTTATCTTTTATGGATATAACACTGAGAATGGAGTGGCGAGCATGACTGTTGGCCCAATCAATGCACCATATCTACTGCTGAAATACATTACTCTATTATACATCAGCAGAATATACCTTAATATACAAGAATACTCAGCAACTATTGGCCTTTTCAGCCAATATTAAAAATAGATAAATAATTTAAGTATGGTAAGATAAACATAGAAGCTCAGAGGAATTTTGTGCATGATGTTGATACTGGTACAAAAGCTGGTTGGTTACTTGGCTGGGAGATTATTAAAATAAGAAACAGAACAAAATTCTGTAGAACGGAAAAGAGAAAGTAAAATAAATAATGGAAATGTTTGCCTTCCTCTGGATCAATTTACAATTAACTATTCACCTGCATATTGAAAATCAGACTAGATCTAAAAAGGTTGAACTAGATGAACTAAAAGTATTTTTTCAACCTCAATTACTATTTAACTATGTAAAATAGATGTTGAACAGTGATAATACTAGGATGCTTAGGGAAGTTACTAGAAAAACACAAAATAATAAAAACATGATAATAATAAAACAGTGAAAATAAGGACAATGGAGAAAATTATGAGGAGCTGAAGAAACATGTATATACTACTAGAGGATCATCATGGAATGATTTGTAAATGCGAAAAATCACTTTTAACTCTACTGGTAAGGACTGTGTCTGTTAAGTTATTTATCAAATATTTCATAGAAGAGAGAAGCCATGTCAAGTAAAAACTGTTTAATTAATAATACTTTGTACACTGATCACCTGCCTTTGTGATACATCCAACACAGATACCTTTCCCTAGACTAGTTTTGATTATTTAAAAAAAAAAAAAGCTTTTTCAAAAGCACATATCATCCATTTGTGTACTAGCTAAGCATTTAAAAAATACATGTAATATTAATATGTTACATGAAGCAGTGGTTCTATTTTGCCAGAATGACTTTGAAAATAAAGGACAGAATTTTGGAACAGATTGCCAGATTGTATTTCTAATTGGTTTAATGTTGGAGGTAGTCCCTTCTAAACTATAACTATGATGAATCTAGTAGCCAAAAAAAGTTGGTCTTAACAGGTTTAGAATTGGCCAGTTAAGAAAGGCTTCCAATGGAATTTTAGGAAAAGAAGAGATCAGCAACTCTCTATGAGAATGTATACTTGGGATCACAGCGACAATGCTATAGTAAAGCTATCAGTTTTTACTTTACTCCACATCCTCAGTCTTGATTAGTTTCAATGTAAACAGACACAGCAACGAGGAATAACAAAAAACACTGTCAACAGGAATGATTTGCTAAATCTTTAGACCTACAACAAAAAAAGAAGATTTTTAGGAAAAAACGTCACCTTGTTATAGCAACATGACAACATTAGCATATATATAAACAAGACCATACAATCATTTTTAGAGAAAAACAATTTTTTTGCTGATTTAACTTGTGTAATGGGAGATTCCATCTTGCACTCCTGGTCTGTCTGTAGCTTGAGTGGGAGGGTTATGTTATGGAGGATTTTGTCCCCATAGAGAGACATTGTCAAGTATGCTATGTAGAGAAGAGTTTTTAACAACACTGAAAAGAGACCATTATGGCAGAGTTACTGAACGGATGGCCTGGTGCAATATAACTCTGGGCTTCTACATTGCAAGTTCTCTATATAAAGTAGGTGCTTTTAGGGGTAGGTGCCCATGGGGTGCTCATAAAAAAAATCACTCTCTACTTCAGGTTGCTGCCAATAGCAGAGGGCCTCTACCAATTTGTGGGCCACAGTGCTTTGCACCTGCTACACCCGCAGTGGCTCTGCCAATGAGATTTTTCAATCTACTTTTCCTCCCATTTCTCCAAGTTATCTAGTCTTTATAGGAGACGACAATATCTAATACAATTGTTAAAAATCAATGTCTGTATATGTCATTTTAAATTTTGTAAAATATTTAGCAATGTCAAAAAAAAGTCTAATGTCAGTTCTTCAAAAGCAGTATTAGTTGTAAATACTAGAAATATGAATATCGGTGTTTTAGAGAGTCTTATCTCCTGTGTTATTTTTCTTTTCAACTTTCTAGCGACAAACAATACAATTGCAGAAATTCAATGTTTTATTATAAAAATCCCATCAACTTTATATTAAGGATTTTTAGAATATTGCCATCTGATTGACGGCATATTATTGGCCTATATTACCATAATAACCAGCTAGGTAATTACTTTGTTTTTGAACTCTTTATTTAACAGAGTGCTTTGAACTGCTGCGTTTCTAATTTACCGCTATTAGAGATTTTTTATAAGGTGTGCTGCTGCTATGAGAGTTAGGTATAAATCTTATGTTGCTTTTATATTTTTTCTTGAGGGAATGTTTAACATTTGTTGCTTCATGGTTTGCAAATGAAAGAAAATAATAAAGCTTTGCAAGATATATTAAAGGAATGTATTTGCCATGAATCATACTGTCCTTGAAGGTGCAACTTAAAAAAGCAGAGAGATAGATTTGACACCACTTGGACGCGCACTTTGGACATGCTGCATTAAACTGTTCAAATTAATTTAATCTGAGCATAGAGAATAATAGCCGCTCAGTTCAAGGCTTCTGGTAGGAGTAATTTGCACTAGAAAAATACTTTCAAAGGAAAAGAATAAATGAAGGGCGACCCTAAAAACCTATACGAGTTAATGCATTCACTCAATGATCACCCAGTAAATGATTGGCCTAGCAAATGACACATTCTTTATTATTTTGTATGTCTGGAATTTTTGTCCTCAAAGTGCTTATTTGCTGTGCTATCAAATCATATTGGTGAAGAAAAAGGAAAAAGTCTGTGTCTGCTCAGCAATTATTCCACTTGGATTCAAGGGACAAATTTATAGTGCTTTGCCTTTGGCTAGTGTTAGGCAGCATTTTGAAATTAGCATTTTTAAAGTAAAAGTAATTCATAATGTTTAGGGTTTTTAAGTACTGTGGTACCTTTGCACTCGTCTACCTCAAAACTTATGGAATTTGGTATTCAACACATTTTGGCAAGGAAACATGCCTCAACACTCATCATGCTTGAATGAGTCAGTTTATATTACTACTTACTGGAACATGGTACTTGTCCTTTTCACCACTCGTTGTGCCTTCTGGAACCAATTAATGATGAGTACCAAGGGTTCACTGTACTTGTACAATCAGTCTACATCTTTGTGCAGAATCTACAGTTAGAGACTGCTTTGGTCAGATTGTTAGCATATTGGAGACAATTAGTGCTAGTTGACCATGCAATAAACTCACAGTGTATAAAAAAAATGTTAAAGGAGCACTGCAGTTGAAGAAAAACTGTACATCTGTGAAGTGGTGATGGGAGACCACCTTGGAATACCAGGAGCTGTATGCGGTGGCCCACTGGTGAAGGAACTGGCAACCCACTCCAGTATCTCTGCCATGAAAACCATGGTGATGGTGTGTTGTCCACGAGATCACAGAGAGTCGTACACAACTGAGCAATGCCAATCTATGTTTAAATGCAGAGAGGTGGACAGGGATGAGCTAAATATTAAACTTAACTTTTATTGCATAATAAAATACAAATGTCACATTAATAAACATACACTATAAAAAATTATGATTACAAATATATGTACAAAAATGTCTGGAGAAAACTTGTGGAACTCTATTTAGACAATCTCTGGATAGGGAAAAGCACACAATTGGAATGAGATACTCTTTTATCTATAATCTGGTAAATTTGAAACAGTAAATTTAGGCATTTTGTATCAAAGAACTATCATATAAATGACCCGTATTGCTATAGAGATCACACCATGTTTCATAGTATCAAACACTAAGTACTGGTAGAGAAATAAATGCTAATTATATTGGATCAAATTTCTACATTCAGTTTATAGTGTTTATATTAGGGTCTGCTTAAAATAATATTTCTATTTAGGTCTGTAGATCACAATATTTATTATGTATTAGTCAGGTGGGAATATATTAGGCGGACACTGCCACTACATGACAATATTCCCCTTCAGCAGACTGCTTTGTTTACAATGTTCATAGTTTATCAGTAACTTATCATATATATAGTTGTCAGTGTTGGGGATGTTTGCTATGTTGGTAACGCACTTGAGAACCTCGTGAAGCGAGGCATGATGTTGACGCACACACGACTTAGGCTTTTGCATCCTTGCGCAGCGAGGAATGCCTGTGAACCTTGTGAAGCGAGGTGAGCCCTTGACACACGGGGGACTTAGGCTGCAATGAGGGCCAAAGGTGCTCATTGCACCACGAGCCTCGCAAAGCGAGGCGAGCAGTTGAGGAACGCGGGACTTAGCCTGCAATGAGGCTTTGGCGTCCCTCGCGCAACTAATAAACAAAAAACTGTATAGTGGTATTGCCCTAACATTTGTATCAATACTGCACTTGGATTAACCGCTATTTATCCTCTAACTGTGATTAGGCCCAATATAGTTGCTGATCTGCACTGATTTGAAGTCCTATGTGCTCCCGTTTGTAAAAAACAATGTCACAGTAATACATGCGGCTAATGTCACTGAGTTCACAACACGGCAGCTGCTGATGACATCAGAAGACGCCACCTAGAGCCTGATGAGTGTGTTTTGCGACAGAGGCTGAAGAGAGGCTGATCGGTGTGAGGGCTTATAAAGGGTAGATACAAGGCGGTGTATCACATTGTTAACCGTTTCACTACTAGTGATTATTTATATCTCCTTGCAATAAGGAAATAGGGAATTTAGATGAGCTAGCATCAAAATAACAGACAAAATAACAGGTGCAGAAAACACCTCTAACTATAATTTATTTAAAGAACCACTGCACATTCAAAAATAAGACATGTACATGGATCTTATTAGTAATGTATGAGCTATAAACCGGATATCTTAAATCAACAAAAAATCTTTTCCCAAGTAAATAAATATATACAATATTAACATTTGATTTTAAAGTCTTCTTGATTAGTTCTAATTACCTGTAAGTAGAATTGAATATTTATTATACTAATGTATTTACCTATCTTATTAAGTGTTAATCTATTTATGAGCTTAATAAATAAAAAATAAAACATTTGATTAATTATTCAGTGAAATATGCAATAAATAGACACATAGTGTGTGAATTATAACAACATCATTTGTAAGATATTATTAAAAGATCCAGTATATGTCTGATCCTTTATAACAAGATATATGTGTGAATAGAATGTGATATTGATTCATCAGGTATATATCACATCCTAAGATGTATCAATCATAACAGGATTATGGTAAAGAATTCACCATATGTGTGAAGAAAAAAGCTTATTGGGCAACCCCTCAGACGATTATTAGAACCTGCTCTCCAGAAATGTTAATGTTCCTCTTACATAGATATTACCAAATTATCATGGATGTCTCCAGGCTTCAACAGAGACATTTACATTTTATTTTTATAGTTACAACTAGCTTTATGATATTTCCACTACACAACATATTTTTTTTGTTGTTTTCCGATTGCGATGCTATTCAATTGCTCAATGCTGCAAGATACGGGCCCCAAGCCAAAACCATAAACCATGTACTGGGTCGTACCAGTTCAGGGCGTTAACATGATCAGTTCAGCAAGCCCGTAACCTCCCATTTTGAATCAGCCAATAGAAAATGAGACTTTCATAATTACAGCAGTAAAACATGGAGGTTACATGTCAATCAATTAGGTTTGGGGGTCCGATATGCAATTAGACTCACAAATCCAAAAATAAAGAATTATGCAAATGAATGCCAATACTGTTCTAGTCCATATGGGTGGCCTGATATGTATTAACTCATTGATACCCGAAGTCCATTTAACCCCGTAATGACACATCAAAATAAATAACATTTCCTGCTGATGTGCGGGCTTGAGACTGTTGTGCAATTAATTATAATGTTTATCATCACTTTCCCCGTTATTTACTTTGCTGTACTGATTTTTATTTTAATTTACAGTGCTACGAATAGGTGTTTAACCCCCTTGTGGGTACTCTCTAGCACTTGTAGGATTTTCTCCTTCATTTGCCGTTTATGGGTGTGAAAACATTTGCAGGCTTGGGGAATTTGAATAGCGATTTGCGATTTTAGCCGTTGACAGATCTGGAGGCTGTAAGATGCAAATTTAACCATCGCCATTTTTTCAAGACCGTAACTTACGGGCCTTCGGTTCTCCTGAAAGCTCAATTGAATGAGCTAAAAATTTTGAAGGATAATATTTAAACTAGGAATGATAAGTTCAGGATTTAGAGATTTGTTGGAATTTTTAAGAGTATAATAGCAAAAGAGTTGTAAATCAAAAGTAAAAATTAATAGCAATAAACAGAGACCAGAGAGTCAGAGTTTGGGGTGAGGTCAGAGACAAACATAAGGGTAGAGAACCAGAGTGTAAAATAGTTGAGGATCAGAAGAATAGTTAAGTCTAGCCAAGGTCTCAAGAGATCAGGGTAGATAGGAAATTCACAAACACCAAGATGCAGCACAGGATAAAACAACTGAGCACTGTTACTCGTGTGCAGGCTTGTCTAAATTGGTGCACAAATCACATCTACTTATTCAGGCCATGCAACCTGGACTATCTGAACACTAAACTATAACAGTCTGCAGTATTTGTATATGAATGACACTGCTACATTATGAATGTTTGCATTATAACAAAAAAACTTTTATATTATGTTGGATACTACAAATGTTTTGTCAAAAAAACAAGATAATGCATTAAAAATATTCAGTAATGTGATTTTATCTGTCTAGCAGAATACAGTCATTAATCATACATTCCGGTTCATGTCTAATGTGCTGGATAATGTTATTTAAACAGAGATGTACTTACATTTTGATGTACTATAAAAAGATAAAAGATCATTTCAAGACTCTAGGTGTTACTTATTTTATTGTGAAATCATGTTATTTAACACCAATTTATATGCTGTTATGCCAATGCATTAAAAACACTTTTACTAAACTTGAATAACTCTACTTTTTGATAACAACCAAGTAGCAGTTTAAAGGGAACATTAAAGGACCAATGCATTGTCATATTTATAATATTCTGTTTTGAAAAGCTCTAATTAAAAATGCGTAAATATTTTATAAAATAAATAAATACCGTATTTCATTTTAACTATTACAAATAGTCTGTCACATAGAGCAGATGTGAACTAAAATGTATTTAAAGGACTACTGCACAATGAAAAATAAACTTAAGTTTGAAAATATTCATAAACATAAAATTATTTTTTAATTTGCAAAAAATAAATTGCTTTTTCAGAACCCTGGAGAGATTTATGATACATTGATGGAAGCTGTGTTCGTGAGGATGGCATTTACATTCCTGGGGAGCTATAGTTGCATCCCATGATACCTCCTCCTGCTTCTAGGTCAGTGAAAGGAAAGAGTGTGGTGTGATTGTCTGCCATCCAATCACATATTATAGTTGTCAAACTACGAGACGTTGTGTACGACTTAGGCGATGAGCGCCATAGGCACTCATCGCTTGCAAGCCTTGCGTAGCAAGCCGTTAACTCGGAGCACTTAGGCGATTTCGCCGATTTTCCACACTCAAAAATCACCTAAGAGAGAAAAAAAATGGCCGCCCAAAAATATGAAAACAAGGCTATACAATACCGCCAACCGCGTTCCACTTTCACACAGGAATGTACGAAACACACTATTACAAAGGACGGCAAATGCTCAAGAACCGCGTAGGACATAGACAAAGCTGCAATTTTACAACACTAACTTGCAGCTAATAACATTAAAATTTTAAAATGGCGCTTTACACAACTAAACCAACGGTTTGCCCTAGCGCACGCAACGTATTTCTAATGCACACTTGGCACATTGCTGACACTTTCTCCTCAGAGCAACAACACTACAACTGTACATTGTATGCTGCAGGAAAAGAAAAACAGATTATTAACTCCTTAGGCTATTGATTGCTGGATATATTAATACAAATAGGTAAAGTATATTAATTTAGGGCCTTATTAAATTAGCCCTCTTAGGCAGTTTTTTGCTGTTTGCGAGGATTGATTCCCCAATATGTCCCTCGCAGCCTACTTTGCGAGATGACTCCGAAAAATTTCAGAGAATAAGCTCCGAGAGAGCTACGTAGTAACACGCAGCCTTAAATCTATGAGGTGAATCTCGCACCTCGGAAGAATCCCTATGGACACAAAAAAGTGCTAGCAAGGGATCCTAAAGCGTCTACGTGCTGCCTCGGAGCAGCCCGAGACAGCCGTGTGATGCTCCCCCCTGCTCTCTATACACATCCCCATGCTGCAGGGGTCCTTATCGGGCCCGTGAACGGCAGAGATCATTTTTAAATTCCCTGCTGCGGCTCCTTAAAGGGCCCGCGGCACACTATTAGCCATCCTGGCCGCGGCACCTAAAATTAACCCCCTCTATGCTGGGGGTCCCCATCGGGTCCCCCAAAGTGTCCCCACATTAACCCCTTGCTGCAGGGTTCCATAGGGACCCCCGCAGCCCCCCCACATTAACCCCATGGACCGATCGTTACCCCGCTGCATGTAAAATATTACATTTCCCGCCTCGCAGGTCCTTAAAGGACCGTAATGGTCCTGAAAGGACTCGCGCTAAAAAATATTAACCCCAGGCAACTCAAATTAACACCATAACTCATGGGGGTCACTACAGACCCCCATAAGCCTTAATTAACCCTATAACTCATGGGGGTTAATACAGACCCCTTCAGCCTTTAAATAACCCTGTCACTCATAAGGGTCAATACAGACCCCCATAAGCCCTTAATTGACCTTATAACTCATGGGGGTCAATACAGACCCCCATAAGCCCTTAATTAACCTTTTAACTAACGGGGGTCAATACAGACCCCCACAAACACTTAATTAACCGTTTAATTCATGGGGGGTCAATACAGACCCCCATAAGCACTTAATTAACCCTATAACTCATGGAGGTCAATACAGACCCCCATAAGCCCTTAATTAATTCCATAACTCATGGGGGTCAATACAGATCTATTCAACCCCATCAGGCTCATAAGAGTATATTATGACCCTTATGGGGCAGTTACAACCCTAACATTAACCACATAAGTATCATGACGGTCTGCAAGGACTCTCATGACACTAACTACAAACGCTAGACCACCAATAAACCATTAAATCTAAACAAACCCCCCTTTACACTAATCTATTAACACCTACACTACCTACCTACACTACATACCCCCTAATAACCCCCCACCACTCTAATGACTTAACTCACAAAAAATAAAAAAATCTACCTTACAGAAAATAAAAAAACATAAGTCACCAAAAATAAAAAAATCTACCTTACAGAAAATAAAAAAAAACTGTCACAAAGAATAAAAAATCTATATTACAGAAAATAAAAAACCTAAGTCATAAAAAATAAAAAAAGGAACATTACAGAAAATAAACAAATACATTACAACTCCCCCCAACACAGAAAAACACCTGAAAAGGAAAGACATACACAATACAATACAATACCCCTATCTATCTATCTATCTATCTATATAACATACAATCAATCCTAATATACAATAAATCCTAACTATCTAAAATACATACCTAAATCTATTTCATATACAAAAAATCCTATCTAAAATACATACCCCAATCTATTTAATATACAATAAATCCTAACTATCTAAAATACATACCCCTATCTATCTAATATACAATAAATCCTAATATACAATAAATTCTACCTTTCTAAAATACATCCCCCTATCTAGCATACAATAAATCCTATCTACATACAGAAACCCTAATTCTCCCCCCAAAATAAAATAATTAAGACCACTTACCACGTTGCTCGCAGAGGGGCAAATTTAATAGCGTCGTAACTTTGATAAATTTGCAGAATGTAGGATTTAAGTAGAAGCCTCTTATCTACGAGGCTGGAATTTAATAAGGCTGTTAGTAACTAATTAATTATTATTTTAAAAAAATATACATATATATATATATTTGTCTTTGTGATGAGCGCCGAAAGGTGTTAAGAGTAGCAAAAGTACTGAGAGGAGAGGCTTGCAATGAGCGCCTTGTGCTCATTGTGAGCCACGTGATTGGCGCCGAATGAGCTCAGCGCGAGGTCCTCAGAGTACTAAAAGCTTTGCCATTGTGTGGCAAACAGCATTGCCATGGCTTCACATTTTATTGCCCTGTCATTTTTGACGGCCAAGTCGCTAGTTCAAATAAAATAAAAGCTCTGTTTTTCTGCATATTCCCTCCTCCTCACCTCTGTGTCACTGATAACTACAACACTTCCCCCATCATATGGGCTTTTGAGGTGTGATGTAACACACGCAAACTGGATTCCTGTTCTCATAAAAAGAGTCTTCAAAAAACTAAATTGTTTTAGGTTTATGGCTAATAAAATTTTGGTAATTAAGTGACAAATGTGTGTCTTCTTTTGGAACTGCAATGGTCCTTTAAAAGTAAAATTGTGCTTAATTCCAACAGAAACATATATATGCACTCTTACAAAAAAATATGGATCTGTACAACTTAAGTATCACATCAAAAACATCAAACTGGCTCATATTAGTAGACTTCCTGGATCTGGTACAAAGTCCTATTCTCTCAAAGGGAACTTGACAGTATACATTTAATATAATATAATATAATATAATAAAATATTACACCTAGATGATTTTACTACTGCATTGTCCACAATTTTCTTTTTTCAAAACTAAAAAGACTTTATTTTGAAGATTACCTAACTTGGGACATAGTCAAACATACACACATTTTAAAAATATTAAATGAAACAAATACAAATATTATGAATATTTTTTCTAGTTCTATTTTTGAAATGTTTTCTAGTTCTGACAAAATATACCTCAACAAATCCAGCCAATATGATTTTGACTGCTTTACATTATACACAGCATCTCTTTTACTCTCTTTTATAAGTAACTATTTTCCCATTTATCAATTCTTCCTTTAATATAAATACTGACATAAATAATCATGTTTTAGCATGCAACAAAGTATATACATGTTACTTTCTATCATGGTGCCAGCTGGAGTACCAGTTTTGTGCTATCTCACTTGTAATACTATATAACCTAAATATTTATCTCATTCTTATTATATTCATCACTCTTTACTTATTAAAACTTATTAGAAGCTTTACATTTAAATAAATGTGCAAGATCAAATTCTACCAAGAGGTTTCATGCATTTGTGCATTTACCCTTAAGTCAAAACTAATAATTTCTCTGTTTTGATCTCCTGTATTTAAATTTTTATGGGCCACTAATGTAGAAAGGTTGTAGAAGCTTTTATAGGATATATTATAGATTACTCTTGACAGGCCAAATTCAGGATGATGACTATGAAATGAGCAAGTTAAGCAAGTTAACAACATCTGCGCTTATTTCAAATTATAAGATATGTCAGCTAAAGAAAATCATTTGCTACCAGATAGCCTTGTTTCGAATTAAATATAAATATAAAAGGTTAGATAACTAAGTACAATCCAATTGCTGCACAACGTAGCCACGATTATACAGGGAGTTAAATAGGTTCAGTTTCAAGGTCACCAAGTAATAAGCGGAACTTAGCAGGACGAGATATTATTATGGCTTTGTGCTCTCCAAATATTTCAGATACTGAAACTGTAACAAGTAGATAAAATAATTTCCACAGACACACATAATAGGTTGGATTTGAAATAGAATTTGTGATAATTTATAATGGTTGAATAGTTTGTTACAAAAGATACAATTCATCACTTTCACATTACTAACAGCCTCATTAAATTCAGGCTATGTGTTAGAACGTAGCCTGTAACGTTGAAAGTAGGACTTACGGCTATTAAATTAGTCCAGTAAACGTCCCCACAGACGACTTGCGGGGTAAGCCGCAGGACGGCTGAAAAACGCCTTTGATCTGTCAAGCCCGTAACCGCTACTTGTTCAATTCAGCTATTAAATTGTAACAAAGCCACTCTAGCCTGTAACACGCAAATGGAACCCAAAGCACTATGAATGCTGGAGAGGACTCACAAGGGTGGTAAAGACCAATAGATAGCCCAGTAAATGCAAATAAAAACACACTACTGTACTTTTATTAAAAGGTAAAGTGATGTAAGGTCTTAGAATTAATAGCACAACATTCTTAAATCACCCCCCAAAAATATTTTATTTCATGTTTAATTTCTGTGTTATATCGATTAATGTGTTAATACATATACTATAAGCTTTATTAATATTGTATTATTGTGGAATGTGGGTCTGATCGTAACTTGTAATTGAAGCCTGTAGGACTTCTAACCTCCCCTTTTTCAGTGACGTAACGATAACGATCTCTTTTTCCATTAGCTCAGTCTAAACCCGTAACTATGGTCTACACTGTTTGATTGTCCGCAAGGCTGCAAATCCAACGTTCTACAAACAAGTTAAGATTTGTGTCTGAAGCCCTTAGCTCGCAGCCCATTCTAATGTAATAGCAACGTAACTCTGCCAAATTTAAAGCCTGCAGCCGTTGCGAGCTTCACGTTGGACTTACGGTCCCTGAATTTAATAGGGCTGTTAGAGTTCTATAGTTTTACAGAAATATTACAACACATACATTTTTGAAGTAGATATCATATATAGGATAAGATGAAGTACTCTTCCTATGCTAATCACTCTGTAAGTTTTTGAGTTTTCAGACTTGTATTTTGGAAACAAGCACTATGTAAATTTGATTTTAAGCTTAAACATAGGGCTCTCCGTTTATTTGCAACTGAATCTCACTTTTTTAAAGGACTGCTGTAGATTTGCAGAAATTCGCAAATTTGTAAATTATGCAACAAACTAACATTTTTTGCAGCCCTGTAAGTCATGAGCATGAAAGCATTTTCAGAGAAAATCTTCATAATACAAGTCTTCTAGTTCATGGGAGATGCCTTGATAGTAATGCTTCCTTTTCAATGCACAAGGAGTGCAAGCCAGCCATGGCTTGCATACTTTATACTATACGCTTCCTTTACTGAGCCTATGAGAGGGAGTGGGAGGTGTTCAGTGCTGAAATCTTATGTGAATGAACAAATCCTCATTAAGTAACCTTTGATATTATACAATGACAATCATTAATGTTGAGAATCTTTAGCCTTCAGTCCTCGATAAGCGGGCACTTTCATATTAATTGAAGAATCCTTTCTCTTCTTTCTTGATTGAAACCATTGTTCCTTATCTTTGCCCCAAGGAAATGGACCTCTGCCTAAAAACTGTCTACTCTATAAAATAAAAATGTCACCTGAAAGTAAACTATCCTCAGTCTTCAAGCCAGCAGAGAGTTTGCAAAACATGAACATTGAATCTTTAAGGGACAAGCAGTGTCTTCTACCAAACAGTTTTTATCTAAAATGTTTTTATGCCCATGGTTTACACTGTTGATAAAGTTGTTAATATATCTCCATAAACATTATAAACAGTGGAATACATTAAGCCCGATTCAATTGAGCTTTTGCGAGTTACTGGAGCCCGTAAGTGAGGTTGCAAGTTATTTTGCTATACAATTGGAGTCTTTTTGCAGGCTCCGAATGGGTTAGGCGTTACGGCCTTGGAAAACTTTGTGATGGTTAAACCCAGAACTTACAGCCTCCCGAAGCCTTTGATCTCTCACTTTCACAAGAGTTAGGATCGCCAAAGTCGCAAATTCCCATTCAATTGCTCCAATTCCCTAAGCCCGCAATTGTTTTTACACCCGTCAATGGCAAATGAAGGAGAAAATCCTAAGAGTGCTAGAGAGGACCTGCAAGGGGGTTAAACACCTATTTGTAGCACTGTAGATGCAAATAAAAAATCAATACTGCACTGTAAATAACGCAGAAAGCAATGACAGACATTAGAATTAATTGCACGACAGTCGGAAGCTTGCAAATCGGCAATATATAAGATTTATTTTTATGTTTCATTTCGGGGTTAAATCGATCTCATGTATCAATGAGTCAATACATACCAGGCCAACCACATGGACTAGAACAGCATTGGCATTCATTTTCATAATTCTGTATTTTGCAGTTTTCTGAGTCTGATCGCATATAGGACCCCCGTACCTAATTGATTGACATGTAACCTCCATGTTTTACTGCTTTAATAATGACGATCTTATTTTCTATTGGCTGATTCGAAATGGGAGGTTACGGTCTTGCTGAATGGATCATGTTCTCGCCCTGAACTGCTACAAACCAGTGCATGGTTTACAGAGTCGACTTTGGGCCAGTAACTTGCAGGCTTGAACAATTGAATAGCTCCGGAATTGGAGACGAACGGGAGCCAGCAGAAAACCGCAAACATACAGCCTACATCCCACGACATGCAGGCTTGCAATTGAATCTGCACATTGTTTTCAATGTGCTATGCAATTAATCATGTTCCCTGTCTGTTTTGCGTTTTTCAGATACTATCAGACAACTGAGAAATACTGTCAGTCCCTTTTTTAACTGTCCATCAAAAGAACAATGTTACTCTCCATCAAGTGTAAGCATAAATAACTACTAGTTTAAAAGGAAACAAGAGATATTAAAGACATCAAGCCATTGGTTGCTTATCGCTGTTTCTTTTAAGTGTTTTTTGTCTGGAGTTGGAAAATCAAGTTGAAAAGAAGGAGACAATCTCTATATAGCCCTTTACAGTGTCTTGCAAATGTATTCACCCCCCTTCTAAATCTAAATTTAATTAAGTTGGTGAAGTGAAATGAGAAAAATATTTACATAAAACTATTTTTAAAAAAATAGAAAACAGAAAATTGGCATGTGCGTATGTATTCACCCCCTTTGTTATAAAGCCCATAAAAAGCTCTGGTGCAACCAATTACCTTCAGAAGTCACATAATTAGTGAAATGATGCCCACCTGAGTGCAATTTAAGTGTCACGTGATCTGTCATTACATATACACACCCTTTTTGAAAGGCCCCAGAGGCTGCAACACCTAAGCAAGAGGCACCACTAACCAAACACTGCCATGAAGACCAATGAACTCTCCAAACAAGTAAGGGTCAATGTTGCTGAGATGTACAAGCCAGGGTTAGGTTATACAAAAATATCCAAATCTTTAAGGATCTCCAGAAGCACCATCAGATCTATCATAACCAAATGGAAAGAACATGGCACAACAGCAAACCTGCCAAGAGACGTCCGCCCACCAAAACTCACAGACTGGGCAAGGAGGGCATTAATCAGAGAGGCAGCACAGAGACCTAAGGTAACCCTGGAGGAGCTGCAGAGTTGGCCAGAAGAAAGCCATTACTTTCAGCCAAAAACTAAATGACACGTTTTGAGCTTGCGAAAAGGCATGTGGGAAACTCCCAAAATGTATGGAGGAAGGTGCTCTGAGACTAAAATTTAACTTTTCAGCCTTTAAAGAAAATGCTACAGTATGTCTGGCACAAACCCAACACATCACATCACCCAAAGAACACCATCCCCACAGAGAAACATGGTGGTGACAGCATCATGCTGTGGGGATGTTTTTCAGCAGCCAGGACTGGGAAACTGGTCAGAGTTGAGGGAAATATGGATGGTGCTAAATACAGGGATATTTTTGAGCAAAACCTGTACCACTCTGTGCATGATTTGAGGCTAGGACAGAGGTTCACCTTCCAGCAGGACAATGACCCCAAACAAACTGCGAAAGCAACACCTGAGTTTTTTAAGGGGAAACATGTAAATGTGTTGGAATGGCCAATAGTCAAAGCCCAGAGCTCAATCAATAGACAATCTGTGGTCTTACTTAAAGATTGTTGTTCACAAGCGCAAACCATCCGACTTGAAGGAGCTGGAGCAGTTTTGCGAGGAGGAATGGGGAAAAATCCAAGTGGTAAGATGTGGCAAGCTCATAGAGACTTATCCTAAGCGACTTGGAGCTGTGATTGCCGCAAAAGGTGGCTCTACGAAGTATTGACTTTATGGGGGTGAATAGTTATGCACATTTACTTTTTCTGTTATTTTGTCCCATTTGTTGTTTGCTTCACAATAAAAAAAAAAACAATCATCTCCAAAGTTGTGGGCATGCTCTGTAAATAAATGATGCAAATCCTCAAACATTCCATGTTAATTCCAGATTGTGAGGCAAAATAACACAAAAAATGCCAAGGGGGGGTTCATACTTTTGCAAGGCACTGTATATAAATAACTAAAACCCAATGACTTAATATGTGTTTTTGCTTTCAAGGGTTAACCATCCATGTAAGTCTACAGAGTGTATGTTACTGTGTGTAACATTGTTATTTTATATTATATATTTATGTTTTCATTTGTCTTCATTAATTTCTCTAGAAAAGCTGCCACAATAATTTGGAATTTGCACAAGGATAAAATGGAAGTGCAACTTTTAATAGGGTGACAAATCAGTTACACAATTCAATATATTAAATAAAAATGTATGTCTTGTTTTAACTTCTAAAATAGTTCCACAGTTATCAAGTTAAGTTATAAAAATGTAACTTAACTGGTCTACTAGTATTGCTCTGATGGACATCCTCTGTAACCAAATTTCTAAAACATGACGACTTTCACTGTAAGCATTGGGTTATTATTCTCTAGTATGAGGTGTTTAATTGCACAAATGTTAAACAAACTCAATTATTGTTGATAAAATGTCAACACAAATGTAGAACTATAAAGAATGCAGAAAACATAGGATATACTCATTGTTTTGCTGGTTTAGTGGTTTAATGGTAAAAAAAACTCTGGATTACACATACTAATTTTTTTGCATTATAGTTATTTTCTGGTACAAGTTGGCAAGTGTTTAACAGCATGTTGGCACATTTTATGTGAAATGGTTCTGTATGCAAGACGTGTGACAATGAATACGTACGACTAGTAAAAATATATTAACATTTTATAATGCATTTCTGCCTTAGAAACCACTGTATTTCCGTAACATTTAACTAATATTTTAAAGAATTGAATTTACAAACTCTAAAACTTATAAAACAAAATGTGTTGGTTTGGCTGTTTTATTTCCTACTGGAAGGAAATTATGGGGTAACATTTTGGTAATGTAGATAATTATTTGTATGACAAAACTGAACAATGTAGGGAAAATGGTTTTTAAGTAAAAACATTTTTGTCAGTGGACATAAAACATAAAGCATTGGCATTTACTTTTACTTGACATTTTTCTGACTGGCAGGTTGTTCAAAAAATACTACTTTTCTCCAGTAATGTCAAACAACATGAAGTAAAAAAGCAACACTTATGACGACTAAACATAATTATGACATTTTAGGATTTTGTAGTTTGGAAAACTATAAGTGAAGGCCAGTTGAAATAAAAAAACACACCAGTCAACAATTTGTATAAACAATTTTTATTGAAAAGCATTTTCAATATTCTTAGTACTTTCATCACTTATTAGGAGTCTGAAGAACACAAAATACTTCAGTTAAAGCAATTTTTATGCCTGAAAATAACTTTATATATCCATAACATCACATAACATAACAGTGCTTTGCTATTTTTAACAACTATTAATACAAATTAACTATACTGGAAAAATAACTAAAATTGATATGTACAAAAACCTAAAATTATAGAACAGAAAGGATGACATTTCTTACAATCTTTATGGTATACAAGTACTCTAAGTGAAAAATAGTACAAGGATAAAAAGAGAAAGAAGCTAATCTTTACTTTAGAGTTAATTCCAATAGTCATGTCATTAAGGACTAGACTAAAAGTATTATTAACAAATCAATTTCCCTTGACAAAATAGGACATAACCCCAAATTAAAAACAATCTTTATCAATATGATTAAAAAGCAAAACAACAATGATTTAACTAATAAAATGTGGATTAAGTTGTTAGAAATAGAGCCAGTTAACTATAGGTGAATGGTGCATGAATATTTAGTCTTGGTAGACTTAAACAATTATGGTTCTGTAATGATAAATCATGTATTCTACATCTGGATGTAAGCAATGGGCCTCAATACACATGGTATAAAGAACCTATATCAAATGTCCTTGTAGTGTGATGTGTACTAAGCATATTCCAATAGGGAGATGTTTCTATCTTATTTCTTCTACAAAACAGGGGTATGAAAAACGTAGGTTCCCCTTGTGCCTATAGTACATAACCATATACACACCTAGCGAATTTTACATGAAGTTAAAGTCCTAAATGACAAATTAATCACTGAATATTAGTTAAAACAAAAAGTTAAATTATGTCAAGGGTGTAATGGGACTCAATATGTAATGGTCCTTGATAACAATAATAACACAATGCTTATATTCAGATCAACATATCAGAACTGGGAAATTAAGTGTCAGAGGTACCCTTTTAATCTCTATACTCTTTATTTACCAAAGATTAATCATATATTCAAATGCAACAATTCCCCAATTCTCTAAAGTGTATCACATATAATTACTTTGTATTGCACAATAAACAAAGCATTTATTAAAAAGCTCAAAATAGACTGTTACAAGGATTAAGTATCTTGTTACCTCACAAAGGAGAGTGTGCAAGTCCACTATATGATAATATATCACTCTTATCAATCTTAAAAATAGTGTATCTGTGTAGTAATTTAATAAAAATAGAGAGCTGTTAACTATTATGAATAACGCATATGTAGATATTGGCTTTTATCATAATGATATTTCTTAAAAATGTCTTAATAATTTAATTTCCAGTCTTTATTCACCATAATATAACCTGGGAATACTGGAACCAAATTACATCTGAAACACTTTTTACTCCAGAGTATTGTTGTGATTTCAAAACATTGTATTAGGACAATGTTTAGTCTGCTGACAATAAGGTTGATAGAACTAAGATGCAAAGAACTATTCACTCTACCAAATAGCGTATATTTGAATATTTAATCTGAACTCTGTTACAGTACCCAATTTCTTAATAGTACATCATCAGCACTTTATAATACTGATTAGGGCTAATTCATCCCTATATGGGGTTATCTTCAGATATCTTGTCTGACATTTGTAATCATATGAGATTGGATATTATAATACACAACTGGTTCTCTATGTGCTAATAAACTGTTTACATGCCCTTATTGAGTACTTTCACACTCACTCATCGTTCCATGGAGTGAACTTGAATATATGAGTTAAAGATGAATTAATGTACCAGTACTAATCACGATCAGTATTTTATTATTTTACAAAGTAACTACTATGAGAGTGATTTAGTTAGAAGCTTGTATAGCTGATTAATAAGTATGGTTCAAATATATATTGGAGTTAAGGGTAACGTTGCTTGGCTATCATTTGATATCATTTAACTCATCCATGCTTTAGGATATATGACATGCTTGGAGTTGGTAAAGATATAACATATAATCAATGTTTCAGTAAAGTATTACATTGTGACTTTGACATTGATACACAGTAGCCCATTCACTCCAAATGATCAAATTATTCTAACACCTTTCTCCACATTTTATTTGTTTTAATTGTCTTTGTTATGTTTAAATCATATTAATAAAGATTGTTTTTAATTTGGGTTTATGTCCTAGTGATGTCACTGCTCAGTTATAGCATTCATGGAGCGCACTTCACAGGCATGCGATTGTCAACATGTTTCTACTACTTTAATTTTGTGATTTTCATTCAGCTCAGGAGAGGATGAAAATAATTTATCCCTCCTGCTAACCAAATTAGTTAATATTTCAGTCCTTATTTGGCATCCTGAGGAGCCCATTGCAATCTTTTATGCAGGCACTTGCGGTATCAGTTGCACCATAATTTAGTATCTATATCAATCGCATTCCCTCAAAATTACAGAAATGTGCGACTGCACCAATGAATATGCTAAAATAAGCTATGTTATCAAGCTATGGTGACCTGTCAATTTAGAGTTTCCCTCCAAGCAATTCCAATTATTTTAACTGTGCTTTTACATACTGTACATAAGACCTTTTTATCTTCCCAAACTTAAGCATACTGAACACCATCCTTATAGGCAGAAAAATACCTCTGAAAATGATTCAATCTTCAGATACCAAAATCAGTATGACACCTCAATTGAGCCGCATATAAGGCTTGGTTATATAACCGACATAGTGTTTAATAAGTGCATCATAACATACTACATATCACATAAACTTGGGGATCTCATGAATACCCCCTAGTAACCCTAAATCCACTCAGTCCAATGATCCTCAGGATTCCCCCATTTACAGCACACTATGCAAGGACAATAACTGCATCAGTGCTGCGGTAAAGCAGTTATGGTGAGTATTCAGTATTATATTTAACATCCTCATAGTGTTGTGGGTTTTGTGGGTAAAATGAGCACAAACATCTACTGCGTACATTATATGAATATTTGTTGTTTTTGATGTACACACATAGATACACTTATAGAATATGCTTTTAACATATGAAGAGTTAACCATTCTTATTTTCCAGTAAATTAGTTTTGAGTTTATAAAATAAACTTCTGAGTCTGATAAGCATGTTCTAGCAAATGAGTTTTGAGCTGAGACCAAAATATGTTAATGGATGAGAAGACCTTCAAAATGCAACATGTAAGAAAGTGTGCTAATATATACTCATCTCTCCTCACTACCACATGGTTCTAAATAACATTAACAAGCAGGTGTTAATATTAAGTGAACAATGGACTAGTCTAAAATGAAAATTGTTGGCAAACATTAATTAGAACAAAGTTCACATATTTTTCCTAATAAATTAATGTTATTACATGTAACTAGACTGCTCTCCAGCGGGCAGAAACAGATATCCACAACATGTTTAGCAACACATTATAATTATGCCTATACATGCAAACAGGGAGTAGCCTATTGTAATTAGTGGAAAACAACCTCGTGACCATGGGGAAGAAATCGTTTATCTAATAGGCAGAGAGAAGGATCGGGATCTTTTCTGGGTTTTCTGACTGCCATCTCTCTATACTAATTTCTGTCTGTGACTCTCTGGCATCAACTTATTTCTGCTTATATTCTCTCTAAGATATCTTACTATATCTGTCTATATCCAAAATCTATACCAACTCTTCTTAAAAAGAAAAGAACCAATAACAAAAAAAGGAATTACTTCAGATTATCTTGAGAAGGGTTCCTAAAATGAGAAAGGTGTAACTGTTTAACTTTCTTATTTGTAATGGAGATAAATTAGTCCAATTACCACAATCTTTCTGTTACCTTTATGGGAGTGGTCACAGAACAAAGACTAATTAGCACCTTCATTCCAGATTGTAGGTGTTAATCAATATACAGTATTTCAATCTGTGCCATATTCCCAAAACAGACTGATTGAGATTATCCAAAACCAATTATTAAAATACACCTATACTCAAAAGTTACTGAGCAATACTCAACACATACTTTCTTTAATAACACAATCAACAAAATACCATTATTAATTGCATATATAGAAACACACTGTAACACAAATTAAATACCCCAATACCAATATACAAAAGTTATTTAGCCTGCTATGGATACATTTTTACCTAAGTAGTTATATTGCTTCTACTCTGTATGTCTTAACCCTGAGTGTGCTATCCATAGGGTAACACATTTTATCACTGAATATTAATACCACATATATTTTATAGAATAGACATTTGATGGTTTATCCAAGTGTGATAAGACTTTATACTCTGCTTATTATCTCTGTATTGAAATAATCAAATCTTATTGCTTTAAGATAAATTGTTAACCAAACTTGATAAGATTATATACACTTCTTATTGATTTCTATATTGTTCTAACAGAATATATAATGTGTTCAAACTAATTGTTATCCAATCATTCACAAGAGATTGTAATAGACATCTTATAGATTGTATATTGTGATCTAACCAAAAATCTAAGCTAACAAGTTTAAATACCTACAATTGTTTATTTGACATATAAATATGATTGTGCTGTTATCCATATACTATTAATCTCTTCATGCAGATGATTTCTGAATATATGATTTATACACATCCACTATCCATTAACAAAGGATAGGTACATTGAAATATGATACATATACACATATTAGATCATTAACTAAATATAATGTTTGTCAATGACACAAATTAGTAACCATTAGAAACACATGGACATATAGATTATAGATTATTATAACCCTTTGTTGTAGATCAATGTTGATCTGAATCAGTGAAATAAGTGAATTATGTGTTATCAGTAAACTATGTGTTATGTGTAATTTTTGTGTACAGTAATATATGATGTAGCAGTAAGAAACACAATGTTTTATGTACTCTCTCTGAAAACTCACCAACTTTCTCTTATGCACTTTCAACCCACCAACTCGTAGAGTTGCATGTTGACTTGCAAAAGCTATAGCACAGTCAAAATTTGGCCACGAAACAGACTATTTTATGAACTGTACCTGTCAATTACACATCACAAAAACCAGCCTCTATGTAGACTATGCAAGGCCTTTTCTGTAATGGACAATACATGGGTTTTCGTATACTAAGGTTACTGCACTGAATGTGATTAGTTGAGAGTGAAATGTATAATTGGCTTGCACAAAAAAAGGCTCACAGTTACGAGAGAGCCTCCTAGTCAGCAAGTCACAGAGAGCAAATATCTGCATGGTTTCACTTATACATTGGTTCCACATTAATATAACTGCAAGTTGTGAGTACATTAGTTTTTCTCATATTTTTCTCAAAATGTTACAGTATATTAGCCTTAACTAAAAATATGTGACCGTATAAAAGACACTTCCCAAATACACATTTTATGCTACACAGGGTAAGAGCTACTGCAGGTGCAGCAGGTGCAAAACAGCATGGCCTACTACAGACTAGGGGACTCACTGTAGATAAGGAGTAATTAACTTGCCCTTAATGTATTTATCAGCTGTCACATATAAGGAAATAATTGACTTTGTAATCTCCAAATTTTTTCCATAAGCTGCATATTTCATATTCATTATCATACACATTACTGACATTTTGTAAAAGCCAGTCCACTAACCCGCATCATCCCTGGATGAAGTATACTGCCTCCAGACTGATGCACCACTTTATTGTAACAGGAAGAGGAAGGGTGATTGGTGTGAATGTTTTCAAGATCTACTCAATCAGTATCAATCATGTAAGCAAAGGCCCAGCTATAAAAAAAGGTTCTGGTGTTACTCCAGCGTGCATGTGTCCTACGTGTGCTGATAGTAATGTATTGTTTTGACATACTGGATTTGAGCTTGGACTGTAACCTTAACTATTTTTTTTTTGTCTGCTACTAGTCCCAGCATTTTACCTACTGTATTTACCTGCAAGCCTAGATCTTGACTCCATATCTGATCATTCTTCATTCTTCTGCTAATTGGACATAATCCACCACTATAATGCAGTTTAACAAAAAATCCTATGACTTCTAAATATATCTATGGAATTAAATGTTTCAACTGCACTTGTTTTGCAGGAACAAGATTCCTTGTTGAAATTGTAGTTTTCTTTATCAAAGAGTGAATTCTTGTCAACTGTAAATTTCGTGCCCCATATTTGTGCATTCCTGGCTTTGTCTCCCAGTTTTGGTTATCCTAATCTCCACATCCAACATCTCCACCAAAGTACAAAGAAACTGAACTTTTTTTTGTTGAATATGTGTTATCTAGGACAGCTCTCAATTTCCTAAATAAATTATACTTTGTTTATATTGTTTACATTATTGTTTTATTACAAATTGCATGACAACAAAATAAAACAAACCGATACGAACCTGATTATAAATAAAACCTATATGATACACATAGCTACTGTATTTTTTGTTTTCTTAAATAATGAGTAAAAAACAGCTGTTAATTTGTAACACCGTTTCCACAATTAAATTATGGGATATTATGTATGACAAAGCACTTTTGTGGGCTTTAGTCACGGTTCATAGAAGAATTTAATTACTGAATCCTGCTCATCCCATGCACTGTTGTAATTTGCTTGGGTTACATCTGTAGGTCACTTATTTCACAATTCTATTTTTTGCCCTTTTTAATCCATCAAGTATCATTTTAAGGAGTATACTTATCAAACTGATTGGGTGTTGCACGATATGAGGGTCACCACTGTTTCTAATAACTGCCAACAGCAACTACATAACATTTTTTCAAGTCTTGTGTTGTTGATGTTTGAGATGCAAATTTGTTTATGTCAAGACCTTGAGCTTAATTACTGTAACAAAATGGGAAATGATGACAGGAAAACAGCACATCTGATTAATATCATTATTTTAAAGTAAAAAATCATATGACATCCAACCTTTTTATAATATAATGCAGTACATTAATTAATGATAAGATACATAAGCAAAATAATTATTTTCATTTCCAATAAAAAAGCATAAATACACTTTATAATATATACAACAACAAAATTAGAGGCGCTCAATCGTAGAACGGACAATACCTGAAGTAGGTTTGTCCTATATATTTGGTTACCTTCTCAGCGAGCAACCTCTTTTAGCTCATGTGTGCCCTTCTCAGGGAGAAATATCCTGAAGTATATCAGTCTGGTCTTACTGAGAAGAGTGATCCAGTCATGAAATACAAGGCAATTCTCCCTGAACAGGAGAAACAGCAAACTCCAGACACGTTTTAGCCTCTATGGGCCTCGTCAGTAAGGTGCATCTTTATTCCCTTAGGCACAATGAGCAAGGAGTCCACTTCTGGTTCCCCCCATATAACCCTTAGGGTGAGAAAAAAAACTAAGGTTCATTTGCATACAGAACAACAAAATTAGAGGTGCTCAACCTGAGAACCGACAATACCTGAAGTTTGTTTGTCCTATAGGTTTGGTTACCTACTCAGAGAGCAACCTCTTTTAGCTCACTTTTGCCCTTCACAGGGAGAAATATACTGAAGTATATCAGTCTGGTCTAACTAAAAAGAGTGACCCAGCCCTGAAATACCAGGCAATTCTACCCTGAACAGGAGAAACAGCAAACCACAGACGTGTTTCGGCCTCTGTGCACCTCGTCAGTGAGGTGCCTTAGGAAATTATCCGCTACACCTCACTGATGAGGTTCAATGAAGGCCGAAAAGTATGTCTAGGGTTTGCTGTTTCTCCTCTTCAGGGTAGAACTCCCTGGTATTTCAGGGCTGGACCAATCTAGTGAGTGAGACCAGACTGATATACTATAGGATATTTCTCCTTGTGAAGGGCACAGGTGAGCTAAAAGAGGTTGCTCTCAGAATGGGTCATCATGTCCACAGAACTAACCTATTAAGGTTAGTTTGTTCTCTGATTGAGCACCTCTATTTTGTTTTTTTGTTTACGTTATAATAGAATTACATTAGAATTCAGTTGATTTCTTTTTCAAAATTTTGTGGAAACATATTCTGTCTTCCATTCAAAAATCTTGCGAAAATTCCATGTTGTACTGAAATTTTAATCTATTACAATATAAATGTTAATATTTAAATTTACAACACTATTTGTTATATTCTGTACTATAAAAAAGTTTATTCTAAGACATTTTTGTGTACATTTTCATCTGCCATACTTGTGGTAAAATATTATTACAAAGAAGTTGCTTTCAGTGCTCTCATGATCACTACTCTGTGACTGGCCACTCGTATTTCTTACCTTGTCCTCCATCATGATTCATAGGGTACAATCTTGATTTTTCTGTTGTGGGAAAATATCCAACTCAGATTCTCTCTTAGTCAACCAAGAATACTGAAGAAAAACAATAAATATTCCAGATCATCAAAACACCTCCTTTTTTATTAAAACTGACTTGCCTGCGGCCTGGATTTTGTTTCTGTTGGATAAATACCACAGTAGGTGAGACACTATACTATCACACTCCCAAGGGAAATAGCTATCAAAACAATTAGTACAAGGAGGTATAGCCAGCCAGTTAGTACAAAATGAGACTGCAAATAGGCCTGAGGCCTAGCCACATGACAGCATGCAGTCTGCATTTTTTGTTTATACTCAAAAAGTGCAGCAAATGTACATAAGATGTACAGTGTGCCTTTCTGAAAACATTTTTCTAAATTTATTTACTTGGAGTCTCATTCAATTGGGACCTAGGCTTCAGTAATGGGGGCCGTAAGTTATTTTGCTATTCAATTGGCGTCTTTTTACGGTCACCGGCCTCCAATTCCTTGTGATGGTTAACATCACAAGTTAAGGCCCCTCCAACCCTTTGATCTTTCACGGCTGCAAAAGTTACGATCACTAAAATCGTAATTCGCTATTCAATTGCTTTGAGTCCCCCTCGCTAAGCAGCGCGTCAAGGTCGCAAATGGCAAAAGTCGAACCACAAGTTATGGGTTCCAAGAAGGACTCACAAAGGGCTTAATGACATGTCTGGAGCACTGTAAATGCAAATATAAAATCAATACTGCACTGTAAATGATGGGAAAAATGATGAAAGACATTATAATTAATTGCACAGCAGTCTCAAGGCCGCAAATCGGCAATCAAAAATAATTTTATTTTATGTTTCAATTCAGGGTTATATCAATCTCAGGAATCAACGAGTTAATACATATCAGGCCACCCATTTGGACTAGAACAGTATCAGCATTCAGTTTTATTATTTTATAAACTGCGGTTTGCAGATCCAATCACATATCGGATACAGAATCTCGAGTTGAATGACATGTCAACCCCATGTTGTACGGCCTTCATGCAGATGGGCTCCTTTTCTATTGGGTGTTTTAGCATCACGACTTACGGTCTTGCTTAATTGATCATGTTCAAGCTCGCAAATGGTTTGCGATGTGTGCTATCAGGCCGGGATTTGCAGGCTTGGCCAATTGTATAGCACCGTAAGTCACAGACGCTAAGTGCCCACAGCAGGTCCACAGACTTACGGCATACATCCAGCGACTTGCGGGCTTGCAATTGAATGAGTCTCCCGGTCTCTAAAAACTGGATTAAACTTTTTTTGTATATCTTTAAGGAGACAAACTCTCTGCAAGGAGAATAAGCTGGCCTTCCATACAGTAATTTGGATTTACATATACCTAACCCTTCAAGAGTGTTATATTACTTACTGGCTGCTCCAGTATAATTCAAGAGGTAAACTGTACATTAAACTCTCTCTGTACTAAAGTGGTGATAGCACCTACAGTATATAAGCTCCTTACTGGTAATTTCTTTACAAATATGAGCGAGGACTGACACTATGTGAATCCTTTCTACCGGAAAGGATCTTGGATATAAACATGAGTTACATTTCCTTTTAAGAGTCCTACAGCAGTTGCCAGGGCTGTCTACATTGCCAAAGCCAAAAGGGCCTACTCAAAGTTATACAGTGCATTGGGATAAAGAGTGATAATTATATTGAGCCTTAAGAATGGGCAAGTAAAAAAAATATATATTTCACGCGAAAAGCATACCGGAACATCTTAAATCACAATCAGCATGCTGCACTCCTACTCCGGAATGACTTGCTGACTCTTCTGAGTTCTGAAGAAACCTGAAGAATTCCTAATCAAAATGTGAAAATATTGGAATCATCCTTCACCAAATTTGAACAAGTACTTCAAGCGCATATTTCAAAAGCAGTGCAGGAAATTAAACATGATATACAAGACTTAGGTCAGCGGACACATGCACTTGAGTCCATTATAAACCAAATTATTGAGGCCCATTCTAAAGATCAGTCGGTCATTGTTCAAAACACTTCCTGAATTTCAATACTAGAATCTAAGCTGGAAGACCTGGAAATCCGGTCTAGATGCCACAACATCTGGGTACGTGGCATTTAACATCCATTACAGACCTTTTGACAGACTTAAAAGCAACAATACAAGCTATACGTCCCATACAACCGGAAAATACATGGGAAATGGAAAGGACACATCGAGACCTAGGAGGTCCCTCTAACTGTGAGTAACCAAAGGATGTTATAGTCTGCTTCCTTCAACAAAAATCTAGATATCTCTTCTTACAAGCTGATAGAAAATCTTCTTCTATAGTAGGTCCGGATGGTTCTCATTTGCAGATTTTCACTGACCTTGCTCCCGCTACATTGCTAAAACGTAGGCAACTCAAACCGGCCATGGGTATTCTAACCAAAAACAATGTTAAATATAGGTGGGGATTTCCCTTTAGCTTCACCTTTCAAGCTGGCACAAAATCATATGTTGCCCATGACCTTGAGGAATGTCATGCTCACTTGATCAGTTTACATTTTATGGCGGAGTCTGAACTTCTGGAGTGCCCTATCCCGGGCCTACCTCAAAGACATTCTAAGCAGTGGTCAGAGATCTCCCAAAATAAAAGTCAGCGAATACCCTAGAACTCCCAGGGAAGTTCTATCCCATCTATGGAGAAAAGCTCTCTTACCATTGGTTAAATTGAATTCCTGTCTCTCGAGTGTACATGGCTGATCTTCACTAACCTTACAGCAAGTCTGACTGTTCTATTTTCACGCATAACTAACTTCTGGACCATGGCTTTTGATGAGTCCAATCCTAAATGGTATCATAAATCATTCACCAGTTGACTATTTCCTACTTGCTCTACAAAATGTAGTCTGAATCCTTTCACAGATCTACTCTTAATTAAACTTTAGTCACAAACTCTATTTAGAGACACGTAATTGTATTTTCCTCCATAGAGGGGTAACCAAGGGAATGGGTTCCTAGCTCCCTTGCCCCTGGCACTTTAGTGCCCTCTTTTATATTCCGAGGAAGTATACAAATTGCTACGTTACTGTTGTATTTGGGGACTACCTGTTCTCTTTTTTTTTTTGTGCTGTTTTCCCTTATCCTTTCAGGTTCCTCTCTCCAAGTAAACCCTTTACTTTGATGCAGAAGGTCGTCGGGGTAGGTGGCTGGGCCTCTCACTACAGGTTCTACATGGCTCCTCTGCATAGGGCTTTTAGCCTCAGGGTATGCTTTCTTCCTTCCTCTAAGGTAACATGACACCCACAACATTTACCTTCATTACTCACAATGTAAAGGTGTTTAACTCACCCTTCAAGCGGCGTAAAGCCTTCATTACATATAACACCCTAAATCCATCAGTCTTGTTTCTACAGGAAACTTACTTCTCCATGGCCATATCCCAGCATACATGCATAAGCGATATCCCACATTTTATGCCTCTAGCCAACCCACTAAAAAAGCAGGCGTAGCTATCTAGTATCTAACACTCCTTGTCTGCTAGCTTACTTTGATCACCTTTTACTCGCCCACAAATTCACCTCACAAATCATCTATTCACATATATCAATTATGGTTGATGGTAATATCTGTCTTGAAACCTATGTCTTTTTTCATTTGATTACTGTAATCTTATGTTTCTATGTCACTAATACTTGTTAATTAGTAATTAATGTGGTTATGGCCAAGTGTTTACACTTTCCATGTTAAATATGCACATATAGGTGCACACAACACCTTAAATTGTGATATCATGATGAAATATTTAGCCTTACTATCAAAAACATTGACATGTGAACATTACAGCCCATAACAGTGACACAGATGTGGTTTCCCAGATGTAATATGGCAGAAATGTGTTCAATCACTATTTTATATGTTATTACATAGTTCTATGTAATGTGTGAATAACAGTAATACTGATTTTTTGGAATTAATCAGTTATAATAGTTGTCGTAATTGCGAGTTGTTTTCACGCAATGTTAAAAGTTATGGGCTTGCGTCGAAGGCTCTCATTGCAAGGCCCGAAAGTTACGGATTTGACAGGGCTGCAATGAGCACTGAAGGTCGAAGTTGCTCACTGCGGGGCTTGCGATGAGCAAAAAGGTGCTCATCGCAAGAACTGTACATGACTGTCATGACAGGGCGCTCATCACGAGGCCCGTACGTGACAAAATAGCTGACGAGTTACAGGCTTAAAAAAAATGACGGATTTAACGGCCACCATTTTCTTCAAGCCAGTAACTCGGAAAAAATATAAAAAATTACTTATAACCTCACACACAGCACAGGGGAAGAGGCAGGGAGACTGTAAGTGAGGTTGCAAGCTAATTTGATAGTTAATTGGTGTTTTTGGGAGGTCTGAAAACAGCTAAGCGAGGAAAAAAGTTGGCCGTAAAGACATAACTTTTTTTCAAGCCCATAAATCGCAAAAACATTTCAGGCTTGGGGAAAATGAACAATTTCCCAAGCCCGCAAATGGTTTCACATCCATAAATGCAAACAGGAGCACAGAGGAGGGAAAGGGGTGGTGAAAGACACAGCAGAGGGAGAGGGGGGGGAGGATGGAAAGAGACACAGGGGAGGGAGTGGGGTGAAAAGAGACACAGGGGAGGGAGTGGGGGGGAATAGACACAGGGGTGAGAGAGGGGGAAAGAGACACAGGGGAGGGAGATAAGGGGGAAAAAACAGGTGGAGGGAGAGGGAGCATAGAGACAAGGGAGGGAGAGAGTGGGGAGAGGCTTGCAGTGAGTGCTGAAGGCTCTCATTGCAAGGCCCGCAAGATAGATGGGGTGATTGGCTGAATGCATCTGCACCTTCTGATTGGCTGTTGTCACTGGCAATCAGACTGCTGCCTTCAGCCAATCACCCCGTGGGAGTGTATCCCATTCTGATTGGCTGAAGGCAATAGTGCCTTCTGATTGGTTTAAAAAAAAAGATTGACAGGTCCACCAGTCAATTAGAATGGGATATAGGGGTGGCTCACATCATGGCACCTTCTGATTGGCTGAAATTTGATTGACAGCCTTTTCAGCCAATCAGAAGGTGCCATTGGCAATTTTCTACTGGAAGAGGTGCTAGAGGCCTCATTAGCATCGGGGAGCTCCGCAAGTGAGGAGCTCCATTATTTTTTGTATTTAATTTTTTCGAGCTGCAGTTTTTGGCAAGGGCCCAGCCGGGCAGATGACAAGGACGGGGACATTGTGGACAGGTAAGTTTAATATATAGAATGTTTAGTTTATTATGTTGTGTGTATTTGTGTTCATGTGTGTACTAATGTGATGTTTATGTGTGTACTAATGTGATGCTTTAATATTTTTTCCAGGGGCCGAGCCAGAGAAGACAAGAAGATGGATGGGGACATGGTGGAAAGGTGAGTTTAATATTTAGAATGTTTTGATGTTTGTGTTGTGTTTATTAATTTCATACTCATTTTATGTTTCTTTTATCCTAGGGGTGGCTGATCTGCTGAAGGGATATCTAGGCAAGGTAAGTGAGCTTTATAATTCTATTTTAGGTTAGATTTAGGGTTTTTGTAATGCATTTAGTTAGGGGTTAGAGTGATTGTAGTTAGGGGTTTAATGTTTTTAGTTAGGGGTTTAATGTTTTTAGTTAGGGGGTTAATGTATTGTATTTAGGGGTTAATGTTGATTGTAATTAGGTGTTAATTGATTTAGATAGTGTTAATGTAGTGTAGATAGGGTTAATATAGTGTAGATATTGATAATGTATTGTAGATAGTGTTAATGGATTGTAGATAGGGTTAATTGATTGTAGATAGGGATATTGTATTGTAGATAGGATTGATGTATTGTAGATAGGATTGATGTATTGTAGATAGGGTTAATGGATTGTAGATAGGGGTATATTTGAACTGTATTGTATTTATTGATGTATTGTAACTGTATTTATTGTATTGATATGATGTAATGTAATGTTATGTGTTATTTGTAAATGTATTTTCTTTTCAGGTGCGTAGTTCTTTTTTTATTTTGTGTAACAGTTTTTTTTAATTTTGGTAACAGATTTTTTAAATTTTGGTAACTTAGTTTTTTTTAATTTTGGTAATGTAGGTTTTCTTTTTTTTGGTAATGTCCTTTTTTATTTTGTGTAATGTTCTTTTTTTATTTTCTGTAATTCTAGGTTTTATTATTTTCCGTAATTAAGTGTTTTTTTTATTTTTCTGTAATTAGTGGGGTGATGCTCTCATCTCCAAATACTCCCCCACCCGCCCTCTTCGTTCTGCTAATAACCTTCTTCATTCTACAACTCTTGTCACCTTCTCTCACTCCCGCCTCCAGGACTTTTCTCATGATGCCCCTAGTCTCTGGAACGCCTTGCCTCACTCCACCAGATTATCCTCTTGCCTCAAAACATTTAAAACCTCACTTAAAACGCATCTCTTTAAAGAAGCGTATCACCTTCCACACTAACACGCTTATCACCTCTCTCTCGCTCTTTTACCACTCACTATACCTTAGATTGTAAGTCTGCATGTTTCTATCCTAAGTACTTTGGGAATGCATCATAGACATTGGATTCAAAGACAGGGTTTTGCTATATGTTAATTTGTATTTATCTTTGTCTGAACTTAACTTTTGTACAGCGCTACGGAATATGTTGGTGCGTTATAAATGAACTATAATAATAATAATAATAATAATATTAATAATAGGGATTCTATTAGTGTGGTAGGTAGGTAGTGTAGGGTTTAACAGGGTAGAGAGGGGATTAATAGTGTAGGGTAGGATAGAGTTTACTGGGTACATTCAAGGTTAAATAGGCCCAGTTAAGGTTAAATAGGACTAGATGGGCTTACATAGGACTAGACAGGATTAAATAGGTCGAGTTAGGATTCGATAGGCCTAGTTAGGGTTATTGGATCCAGATAGGGTTAATGGGGTATAGTTAGGATTAAGGGGTTAATGGGGTATAGTTAGGGTTAATAGTGTAGTGTTTAGACTTTATGTCATGAGGGTTATGGAGAACCCTCATGACACTTATGGTGTTATTATAGGGGTTAATTAGTGTCCTATATGGGTCTATATAGACCCATATTGGCCTAATGGGATTAATTAGTGTCCCCTAATGATCTGTATAGACCCTTATGAGACTAATAGGGTTCATTATGGGCTCCTGGGGCTCTGTATGGAGCTCATGAGTTATAGGCTTAATTAAGGGCTCATGGGGCTATGTATGGAGCCCCATGAGTTATAGGGGAAATTAAGGGCTCATGGGGCTTTGTATAGAGCCCCATGATTGATAGGGGTTAATTTTACTTATAGTATCCCCGCTGCAGGGGTTAATATTTTTTTTAGTGCGGATCCTTTCAGGACCTTTACAGTCCTTTAAGTAGCCGCGAGGCAGGAAATGTAAAATTTTAAATGCAGCGAGTGTCACTATCGATGCTGATCGGGGACCCCCGCTGCAAAGGGTTAATGTGGGGACACTTCAGGGGTCCTGATGGGGACCTCCAGCATTAAGAGAGGCTAATGTTAGGTGCTGCTGGTGTACTTACAGTACCCCAGCGGCCGGGATTGCTTAATAGTGTGCTGTGGGCCCTTTAAGGACCCGCGGCAGGAGTTTTGAACATTTTAAATGCAGCGGGGTCTCAATCGATGCCGATCGGTGAAACACGCTGCAAGGGTTAATGTGGGGGCACTTCGGGGTTCTTGTTGCGGACCCCCAGCATGGGGGGGGGTTAATTTTAGGTGCCGGGAGGTACTTGGAGTACCCCACACAGCAGGGCTTATGTTTAGAACTGACGCAGAGGTACCAATAGGGCCCTCCGTGGCAAGTGATTAGGTGTAGAGCCGTGCTGCGAGCTCATACGTTGCTAGACTCATGTCTAATTTATTTCTAATTTATTTATGACTCAGGTCATATTTCCAGCTCTCAGCCCTAATGTTCAAACCTCGTTAGAACATTTTTCTAATTTAATGGGGCTGTGAGCCTTTGAACTTTCAAGCCTGCAAATGTTACAATCATTAAAACGCAAATTGCACAATTCCACAAGCCCGCAGTTGCCTTCAAACCCTAAATGGCAAATGTAGAAAAACTTCTACGAGTACTAGATAGGACTCACAATGGGGTTAAACACCTGTTCTTAACACTATAAAAGCCAATTAAAACACAATACTGGGGTTTAAAATACAGGGAACGTGATGAAAGGCATTATAATTAATTGCACAACAGTTTCAAGCTCGCAAACCTACAATAAAAAAATATTTGTTTTTATGTTTAATTTCCTTGTCTTTTCAATACAGGAGTTAATACATATTAGGCCACCCAAATGGACTATAACAGTTTCTTCATTCATTTTTATTGATTTTTAAACCGCTGGATTGCAAGCCCGGTTGCATATCTGACGTCTAAACACTAATTGATTGACGTGTAAACGCCATGTTTTATTGATGTCATGATGATGGTCTCATTTACTATTGGCTCTATCTAAATTGCTACTTAAGGGCTTGCTAAATTGATCATGATCATGCCCTGAATTGCTACGTACGGTTACATGGTTTACGGATTTGACTTTCTGCCATGTAATTGCGGGCTTGTTCAATTAAATCGATCTGTAACTATTGCAATTTAATAGGGCCCTGTGTTAGGTAAAATAATTAAATTTAATATGTTACTGGAATATTTCTGTTTTAATGATAGAGGGTCCAATTTGCCTTGTATTTGACTGCAGTGCTGAATTTGTGTTAGCTGTTGTTTCATCCGTATTTTCTGTAAAAGCAATCAAATACAATCAGTTCCCTTAAATGTAGCAATAAAAAAAACATTCTAACTAATTACCACGTATGTATATTGCTCAGACATTGCTTGTAGGCATTAAGATATAATTAGTACCTTTGCAGAAAGGTTGTGAATTGACAGTTTAAGTTGCATGAACTATTTCTAATTTAATCGAGGACTACTAATTTTCCCTTCGCTATCACCTTTTTTTGTACAATTATCATATACAATTCACAACCCATTAAAATAAAAATCAATATGGACTGATGAAAAAATCTATGACTCACAATATGAAAACTATGCAGAATTAAGCAGCCAACAGTATTTTATCAGGAAAGGAAGAAGCCCAGTGACCTACAGTAAAATAGGGGTGAAAAGTGTGTGTATTAGGTAGTAGGCAACGCTCTAACATGCAGAATGTCCATCAGCTGAACTGACTATAGATCTGTTGACATTGCTAGGTGCCATTAAAATAAATGCTTGGTAATGTTTTTAAGTAGCATTATATATCAGGAAAAGAGGGAGGGGAAGGCTTTATATCTGAAAGTACAATATGGAGGCAATTGCACAGAAATCAAACTTCAATTTTAAAAATATGTATATGTATTATTATGTTATTCAACATTTGTTTGAGTCTATTATTGTTTTCTTGTATACACATTTCCATTTGGATAATTATTTAATGTTCTAATTTTTTTTTACTTTTCAACTTTTCTGATGCTGAATATAATATTAAGGAATTTTATATGTACAAGACCATATAGTATCCAAATTCATAGAGTAATTCTATACAAGGAATGGAGGACCTCACCAGAAATTGGAAAGTGTATGTATTATTTGTACAACATGATTAGTTTTAGTCAAAGTATATCAGTACAAAGGACTCAATAAATAATACAATAATTAATAGAAATAAATATGTCTACAGAGTTGAAGACATATATAAACAAGATATGAAATGCATTATCTGAAGAAAATAACCTAAAAATATCCTAAGTTGACAGAGCCATCACTTTACATTTTACAATCTAATGTGGCTGAGAATGCTATGAAAAAAACAACCGTACGATTCCCTATATAGACAAGTATAATCATGGAAAATATACATTTTATTGTGCCAAACCAAAATTAATAATATTTTGTTATTTATTTTGATTTGAGCCAGGAGTCCATACTTTTCTGTCATAATTATTATTATGAATTTGTTATTTGCAGTTCTTAGATGAAGGAATTAATATTAAGTTAATATATACAAAATAAAAAATATAAATGACATAAACATTTGCCAAATATATTAAGTTCATTGTCATTTTGGTTTTAACACAAATATAATAATAACATGCATTGTTGTTTGAAGAATTATCTGATGTTACAATCTTCCAGTAATCTGAAAATGATTAAATAAATCTTGGAAATGTGAGAAAAACCTCAATGTACCAACATCTATATTTCCTGATGTATTTTAGCCATCTTAATTCAGAGTAATTGTACAATTTGTGACTTCTTTTACTCATTGATTTTTTGTAAAACACATTACTATCTCTCGTGGGCATCAGATACAGTTCAGCAAATTGCTTAAAAAGTTTCTTTAGGACTAAAAATGTTTCCGCGTCAATTATTCACAAATGTATTTTACTCTGATTGAGACAGTCTGGCACCTTTACTTTTTCAAAAATGTAAGTTGTCTTTCATAAAAAGAAAGTTATTTGACAATTATTAGTATTGACAGCATGTTAACATACTCTTCAACATTTTTTTCTACTTTTTTCTGCATAACTAATAGAAAAGATATATTAGAAACACACAAACGTGCCATTTCCCCATAACTCTCTTACATTTTTCCACTGCTTTTAGGTATTTTAAAACATTATAATTTGATAATCCCCCAAAAAACTAATAGAAAATAAATATTTCTCAAAATAAATATTAATGTGTATTTTTTTGTACAATTTTTTCATACAACATTCAGTTCTTGCTTTCAAGAGGTATGAGCTTTTATTTTAATTTATTTGAATATATTGCCTTGTAGTTTTTATCAAGTCATGGTACATTAATAGGAGCCCATTTAGGGTTAATTAAAACCCATAGACAATCACAATAAATAACTCCTTAGAAAATACCCTTAAAACCAAAGTAGCTAAAAAAAATGTGTATAATGTGTATTCATTGAATTAAAAGATTATTCACCACATCAATAAACTATGATACAATAGATGGAATAAAACAATATTAATAATATCAACAATTTACTAACTAACATGTATGGTAAATATTTGGTAAAACCCCTAAATTACCAAAATCCACTCATAACACCACTAGACACATTTGCACCATTAACCCAATATAAAATGTGACCCTACGCATTTAATGTCAAAAACCTTTTGACAGGTGCATGATTCCACTATTTGGAAACTAAACCCCACGCCATTAAAACATACCTCCACTAATAAAACATACAATGCAGGGTCTATTTGGACTTAAAGCCATCACTCCTCAAATGAATGTGTGAGAGTTATCAGATAAAGGCTTTGACATGAGTTACTGTAGCTAAACAAATACAAAATATATTACTTTATACATTTCTCAATGATTCTTTCCTTTTTTCTCCTTATTTCCTATCTTCAAGGGATTTGGCCACTTTTGTTTCTATATACTATTATTAGAATAATTTGGATGTGGTACTTCATCCATAGAGATGACTACATAAGGAGGAGTACTTATTTTATCTCTTTTCTCTTTTGAGGGGACAGCACGTTTACACTGTTATACAGGCTGTACACTTACTACTTTACATTGTAGCAGAGTGTCATTTCCCCAGTGTTGTCTCATGAAAATATATAATATATATAATAAAATATTTACAAAATGTAAGGGATGTACTCACTTTTGTGAGATTATATATATATTAATAACCAAGATGTTTTTTAGAAAGCCAAAAATAACTACTCTCTTTATATTTTGCAATTTTTATGTGCAACTATTCTTTACTGTGTGGCTCCATATTGCTTTCTTCTCAGCTACTGCACTCTACTTTCTCATGTGGATGTATCCTTTGAAAAGTAATACACCTGCTTTTAATCCTACATAAAGCACTGCTGGATGTACCTGCCATATTCCCATTGTACAGACAGACACTTCATATGTATGCAAAGTCTCCTTCCACTACAGGTTGTTGATCTGCTGAACCCAAAATGATAGGTTACACAGCAGAGTGATTGTATATAAGAGATTATAAATTGTTTTATTTACATTCTAAAACATGCTGTATATTTATAAGTGCAGTTCTTCAATACAGTACATTTTAAAAATGTGACCATAGTGGTAATAGTAATGTTTGATCCATGTCTTCTAGAGACTTTCGCCAAGGAAAGATAAAAGAAGGTAGACAATTATTAATAGGATATAGCCTGATCAAACATGCACAAAGAAGTCATTGATTGGAGTTCTGTACAGCTAAGAAATTGTTTCTGGTTTGATACTGTAAGTCTTTAGAAAGTGCATCGATATCAACAATTCAGGCCTTGACACTCTCTGAAGACTTTTAAGTCAAGTGAATTCACAGCCTAAGTACTAAGACACAATAAACCAGATTCAGTCTGTGTTACTATTTGGTTTTATTCTAAAAAGCTAATTCATTTGTGCAAGAGGTGAAAGGTCTGACAAGTAAACAAAACATAATGAACCAATCAGTCTTTAACTGCACAGAAAGAGACCATTATGCTAGATGTCAGGGACCTTGTGAAATATGCTTCATTATTTCTAAACTGTAGCTGTTCTAGAACAACACTGATATATTTTGTTCCTGTTTTACATTTAAATGTAAGAAGTTTGTATTTAAAGATCCATGGAAAAGCATTGTTATTATTTGTTGTATTTTAAAGTGTATGCTTGATAATGTTTCACAGTGTGTTCCTTATTTTAAAATAAAGGTCGTGCAGCAGAAAATACTCCATCAAATGTATAATTGACCTTGACGTTCTTGTTCCTGTCAGGCAATATGCAGGAATATAGCTGTATGCATTTTTCCTGCCAGTGGGACCAAGAGACCCAAGTATCCTCTATGTACAAAGAGACATGTCTTGTTACGTTAAAGGATAATTAAGCAAGTATTTCTTTGTCCACTTCAGTGCTCATACAAAATAATTTTATTTGTTTATGTAATAATTAATTAGCAATAAAATCACTATTTGAATAAAAATGTGAAAGCTTACATTTGCACTTTAGACTTCAGCAGACATATGTCTCTTTACCACCTATATGGGTATGTCCAGGACACTGTCCTGATAGGAGCCTCAAAGCAAAAATACTACATCAGAACAACTTTGTTGTCTGATAAAGTGGCCACTGCATGCTGACCTAAACAGGATGTGGAAGCTGTAAGACATGTTTGTTGTGGTAATGTGTATCTGACTCTAGATTTTTATAATGTCCCACTAAACTGTTTCCGAGCACTTTGCTTACTGCAAGTGTATTTCTTTTCAAAATCTTCTGCTAATTTTTTTATATATCTGAAGCCTTGGGTGACACCATCACATACTTCATTATGGTTATTATTAGAATCTACCTAGTAACTTCTTGTTTGTTCAGAATAGTTGACATTATTAAATATAGCAATAATTATTTTTATAATAATGCTTTTTCCCAACAAAGGTAGCTATCTAGCTGACACCAGTAGATGTTTCCATTATTACTATAATTGTTACTCGTTAACGCATTAGCATTTTCCATAGCTGTTTACAAAGTAGAATAAAATACAGTGGGTCCAATTAGAAAATTTCCAAAGTGTAGACCAATTCTAACGTAAGTAGAAATAGAAGTACAGGTTCAATATAAAACCATACAAATGGGTCAGTAGATAGCTTGGTGCAGCAGAGATGATGCAGCCGAGTTGATGCAACAATGTAGAAGTGAAAGCAACAGCAAGAACAATTGGTGAAATAAAGAAATAGGATATACAGGCTAAGCCTGGGACAATCCTTATGAATGGAAGCTCTATAGCATAAATGTATAGAGCAAATACATACATTATTTAAAATGAAAGAAAAATAATTGAGCAGTTATCTGCTTTTTAATACATTTTATTGTTTTGATTTACTACACTGCAAGTATTTTGAGCTTGTTTTTCAGGTTTTTACACATGCATTAATCTGACACAAAACTTCCTCCTATCCACAGGCTGCATCAGTCTAGAAGGCAGTGGAAGAGAGGAAATAACCAGTGTTGGTCACTGGACATCTCATGCTAATAAATCTCAATGGAAAGCATAAATAAAAAGTATTCTTGACAATTTTCTCAGGATTTTCCAGTAAAAGAGAAGTGTTTTGTCTATTGTATGAGTCTTTATCAACAGTAGACTCTTTTTTTGACTATTAGGTGTTTGCAATCTATAAGAGACCTTTGTGATGAGTGAAATCTCTCTCAGCCTAAGCTATCACTTCAGCATCATCATTAACAATAGTAACAGATAACAGTTGAACAGATAAAAAACAAAAAAATGTACTTATTCCCATGACCACACAGGATCAATTTATTAGCAGCTTTGTACAAAACAAATTTCCAAAGAAGTCTTCTTTTTGGTTAAACTGTAGACAAATGTATTAGCATTAGTTTGATTGAGGCCTAAATCGGCTACCCATCTCCTCAGGGTGTAATCATTGACAGACTGATTTTATGGTTTAGTTAGCCATCAACCATCTTCTTCTACAATTACCACAGAGACCATCTGCTACTATAAGCAGCAACTGGATGAGGAATTATTGATTGGTTTGCTAGTGTTAATACTGATGACTGGAAATGGGATGCATATTAAAACATAACATTATTCCCACAACTCTTATACTAAACTATTGGCTCTATAGTTTAGGAGAAAAGTTTATTTTATAGAAAAATCGAGTCTTGGGAAGCCCAACTGAATTAACAAGTAATTGGAAGGACCTGAAGCAACAGTCAGGATATGGAGACAGTCTAAGGGTCAGGACAGACGGCAGAAAAAGACAGTTCCAGGAATAAACTAGGGGTATGGTTGCCATAGGTCAGAGTCATCAACTGATATACATCTAATTCAAAAGTTGCTTGTTTTACTTGTGATGCTCATTCCAATTACAGCATACCCAAAGATGGTGAGCTATGACAGCAAAGGGCCAGAGAGTGGACATGTGCAGGCCAAGGGATATAACAATAATGTTCAAAGCTGAGGATGCTCATCTATCCATTCACCCACTGTGATAACATACTGTATTATTTAACACTGGGTACAAAAGACATCTGGTGGCTCTAAGTTGGTCTTCATATGGAAATGTTGAAAGCACTTTTTCTCCTACATGAAAAAGGACAGATAGAATTCTGTGTTAAACATGATTGTGTAGCTCAACATTAGACTGCCTATATTGAGGTGGATGATACACGTTATCACATTAGTTTCATATAGAGGTAAATGTTTTTTAATGTAGTAGATTTCCTGTAAATGCTCACCTAGTTGAGATGCTCACTAATTTGAAAGTGTAACTTTGTGAACAAAGTTAGGAAAACACTGTCCTAGAGTATTAGTACCTCAGATATATATGTTATTTATAGATCTGCTGCTGCTATATGTGGTTTTCCATGTAGCACTCATGTTAAAATGACATATATGGAAAACAGGTGAACAATACAAGTGATAGAGAAAACACAAGTAAATATAAAACAGCAAAACACTGTACAGCATGTGGGATACTTCTAAACTGTGGTTATGAAACTCTTGGAGTATATGATTTAAAAAAACTACTTAAAATGAATATTATATGATTACAAAGGAAATTTAAAGTACAGGATGTTTCAGTATTGATCAGGTTTAACCAGATGATAATACATGGTTGCCAGGAATCAGGTGGCATTCTTTTAGAACATCAACCATAGCTTCATAATTTCTTACAATCATAAAATGTTGCATACTAACTGGCCTATTATTGACGTCTTCACCTCCTAGTTCAGTTTCTCGATGAACCAGTTAGAGATCCAGGAACTGTCAAGAATCTGTCATAATATTTTTTAGTGCTAGGAACAATGCGTCATTAAAAATGATTGTAAGCAGAGGAAATCCTAAAAAGTCTAAATCCAAATTCTTACAGTTGCTAAAGACCAGGAGCCTTGATTCAATTTGAAGCTTGATTCTTGTGGTATACAGGCTGTATGTCTGTGGGCGTGCTGCGGGCTTAAACTCTGCTACAATTCCAGTGCTATTCAATTGAACAAGCCCTTAATATACGGGCCGAACACCAAAACCATAAACCATGCACTCGCAGTTCAGGGCGGGAACATGATAAATTAAGCAAGGCCGTAACCACCCATTTCAAGCCAGACAATAGAATGAGACCGCAATCATTATGGCAGTAATGGAGGTTACATGTCAATCAATTAGCGTTTGGGGGTCCAACCCTCAAAATACTAAATAATACAAATAAATGCAAATACTGTTCTAGTGCATATGGGTGGCCTGATATGTATTAACCCATGACACATAAAAACATGTATTTTGTATTGCTGATTTGCAAGCTTGTGACTGTTGTGCAATTAATTCTAATGTCTTTAATGGCTTTCTCAGACATTTACAGTGCAGTACTGCTTTTTTTATTTGCATTTACAGTGCTACGGATAGGGGTTAAACCCCCTTGCGGATCCTCTCTAGTACTCATAGGATTTTCTCCTACATTTGCCATTTGTGGGCTTGAGGAATTGTAGAAATTGAATAGCTATTTGCGATTTTAGCAAACGTAACTCTTGCGGATGTAAAATATCAAAGGCTTTGGGAGGCTGTAAGTTCCGGGTTTAACAACCACAGAGTTTTCAAAGCCATAACCTGTAAACAGTATGGAGCCCACAAAAAGACGCCATTTTAATAGCAAATTAACTTGCAGCTTCACTTATGGGCACCAGTAACTTACGATTGTTCAATTGAATCAGGCTCCAGATGTATTAAACGGAATCTGACAATAGGATAAAATATTATAAAAGATGTATTATCAAATAACTTTATAAAAATAGAATAGCCATACCCAATAATACTGTGGTTAAGCTATTAATCATCCAAAGTGATTTATTTATTTATTTATTTTTATTTATTTTTTGGAACGCTGAAAATCTGCTTAGGCATATATGATTTTACCATCCACTATAATAGTTTACAGCATGTGAGTAATGCCTGCACCATGTTTACTGAGCAGGTGCTACTCACATAATGATTGCCAATGCACTGGGGAATCACAGAACGGCATTGGGGGGGAGGTGGACAGAGTGAGGGGGAAGGAGGGGGAAGGAGGGGGAGAAAGAGAAAGAGATGGAGGGGACAGAGAGCGGGGGAGGCAGGCAGGCTGAGAGAGATAGAGGGAGAGAGGGAGAGATAGATTGGAAGAAAGGGGTGGGTGAGAGGGAGTGAGGCAGAGAGGGAGTGAGGGGGAGAGAGAAAGAGAAAGGGAGAGATGAGAGGAAGAGAGAGGGGGGAGGAGAGAAATAGAGAGCACACAGAGCACAGAGAGAGGACACAGCAAGAGACAGAGGGCAGAGAGAGCTCACACACACAGAGGGTGCAGAATGAGAGAAAGGGTGCACAGAGGGAGAAGGCACATGGAGAGGATGCATAGAGAGAGGGAGAGGGTGCAAAGAGACAGCTGTTAATATAAAAAAAAGGCACCACTGGTTACCTTCTAGTGTGAGTATTATTTTCATCAATGTAATTGTACATGCTAAAAATCTGATTAAAATCTACCACACTCATATCTAAACACAATTATACTTTTTCCAAAATAATCATATACAGTGCCTTGAAAAAGTATTCACCTCCCTTGACTTTTTACCTATTTTGTTACATTACAGCCTTAAGTTCAAAAATGTTTTTGTTAATCTGAATTTTATGTGATGGATCATAAAAAGATAGTCTAAGTTGGTGAAGTGAAATGAGAAAAACATATACATAAAACTATTTTGAGAAATAGAAAACAGAAAATTGTCTTGTGCGTATACATTTACCCCCTTTCTTATGAAGCCCATAAAGGTGCAACCAATTACCAGAAGTCACATAATTAGTGAAATGATGTCCACATGTGTGCAATCTAAGTGTCACATGATCTGTCATTACATATGTACACCTTTTTTGAAAGGCCACAGAGGCTGCAACACCTAAGCAAGTGGCACCACTAACCAAACACTGCCATGAAGACCAAGGAACTCTCCAAACAATTAAGGGACAATGTTGTTGAGAAGTTCAGGTTAGATTTAGGTTATAAAAAATATCCAAATCTTTAATGATCCACATGAGCACCATCAAATCTATCATAACCAAATTTAAAGAACCTGGCACAACAGCAAACCTGCAAAGAGACAGCAGCCCACCAAAACTCACGGATCAGGCAAGGAGGGCATTAATCATAGAGGCAGCACAGAGACCTAAGGTAACCCTGGAGTATCTGTACATAGAACGACAATAAGCCGTATGCTCCATAGAGTTGGGTTTTATGGCAGAGTGGCCAGAAGAAATCCATTACTTTCAGCAAAAGAAACAAAATGGCATGTTTGAGTTTACGAAAAGGCATGTGGGAGACTCCCAAAATGTATGGAGGAAGGTGCTCTAGTCTGATGAGACTAAAATTGAACTTTTCGGCCACCAAAGAAAACGCTATGTCTGGCGCAAACCCAACACATCACATCACCCAAAGAACACCATCCCCACAGTGAAACATGATGGTGGCAGCATCATGCTGTGGGGTTGTTTTTTAGCAGCCGAGACTGGAAAACTGGTCAGAGTTGAGGGAGAGATGGATGGTGCTAAATCACATATATAGTTGTGAGCGTACGAGTTGTTGCTAACGCTGCGGGCTCGCGCAGCGAGCCAAGGCCCTGGCGAAGCGAGGGCACTCGCTGAGGGTCTCAGTTGCTGGCATGGAGCGCCGAAGGCGCTCCATGCCAGCACCTGAGGACCTTGCAAAACGAGGGCCGCAGTTGCTGGCATGGAGCGCCGAAGGCGCTCCATGCCAGCAACTGCGACCCTCGCAAACTTCACGTCGCAACCCAAACAACACGACACACACATTACGACACTCGGAAACAACATACGACACACGTTCACACACATTACGGACTCGCAACACTCGGACGCAACTCGCGAACATTACAAAATGTAAAACACAATACATACACACAGCACATACATAAAAACCTTACCTACACCAAGAGGGAGCACCCAGGACCTAAAAAATGCAACTTAGACCTCGATTTTACTCGAAATAAAAGAGTTTAGAAACTAAAAAAAAATCTAAGCGACAGAAAAAATGGCCACCGAACAAAACGAAAACGAGGCTACAGCACTCTAAACTCGCAAAACACCACAAGAAACTCGCAAAACACCACAAGAAACTCGCAAAACGCTACAAACCACCTACGGATATTCATACCACACAGTGCACACATTCAGCATGCTTACACAGCAGCTCCACACCACTAATGCTGCAGCAACATCAACACAGATTGCCAGCTCTTCATCACAATGCTTCAAAATAGGTACAGTATATTCATTTAGTAATGTATTACATATTTCATTATTATACACCAAACAGCATTAGCTACCTTACAATTTCATTGCCGTCATTTTTTGACGGGCAATTCGCTAGTACAGTGATATTCTTGAGCAAAGCCTGTACCACTCTGGGCTAGGATGGAGGTTCACCTTCCAGCAGGACAATGACCCCAAACACACTGCTAAAGCAACACTTGAAGGAGCTGGAGTATTTTTGCAAGGAGGAATGGGCAAAAATCAAAGAGGTAAGATGTGGCAAGCTCCTAGAGACTTATCCAAAGTGACTTGGAGCTGTGATTGCTGCAAAAGGTGGCTCTACAAAGTATTGACTTTAGGGGGGTGAATAGTAATTCACATTTACTTTTTCTGTTATTTTGTCCTATTTGTTGTTTGCTTCACAATAAAAAAAAAAAACATCTTCAAAGTTGTGGGCATGTTCTGTAAATTAAATGATGCAAATCCTCAAACAATCCATGTTCATTCCAGGTTGTGAGGCAACAAAACACAAAAAATGCCAAAGGGGGTGAATACTTTTGCAAGGCACTGTATTTGTCTGCATTTCTATTAAGGTGGACTTTTTATTGAAAAAAGTGAATCCATACATAAAAAAAGGAAAGGCAAAAAATAAACATAACACATTTAGACTCTTTAATTTTTAATTATTTACTACTTAACTATATAATTGTTTCCTAATGTAGATGTTCTCTGTGTTGAAACCTTTTCTATTAACAAACCCATATAATTAAACCTGTCTGTTCTACTTCACTTACATAGCTTACATTTTTTTCAAGCATAAATATAGCATCAATACTATTAAAAAGAAATGTCTTATATTTCCAAACTTTTTGAATTTTTTGAAAGGTTGGAGAGAAATACATTTAAAAGTAATGATGGAAACGTCTGTTTGCTTCAGTTGTTAATCTTCTACCAAAACAATCATAATATTTTGAGGTGTACTTTTACATACCCATGCTTCAAAAGTACTGAGATGAACCAGGGTATAATCATTTGTTTTTACTAAATGTATTTGAACTTTTTAACCATATTTAAAAAATATTTTAGCTTTTGCAACAACCTTTTCCCATAATACATATGGCATAACATTTCCCTTTAAGGTAGTACTTTACATTATATTGAACCAGTATAGTCAGGACTTTTGGATGCATTTTTTTCTTTAATACAACATTGTACAATGACCTACCAATAAACTGGTTAAGTACTCAATGAAATAATATCCATGGAGACAGCACCATGACTACAAGGCTCTATTCTGGGAGAATTCACATAATGAAAAAAAATCATTCCAAACCAACACAAAGAAAGCAATAATGGCAGCTTTCACGCTCTGTTTGAGGACACCATATATAAAAGCTGGCTTAGTGGGCGTATGATTGCTATGTATAAATATATATCGTTAAAGCACAATTTTGCATTGGGGTGAATACAAAAGTACAGACTACATCTACTTGTTTTAATGTTGAGTAAGAAACTTAACTATTATTATAAAAATAAAAATGTTGAAGGCTTTCAACACTTAGTGAATCACCCAGCATCTTTCATATTTTTTGTGCATTAGCATATAAATATGACATGTTATTGTAATAACAGGACCCAGTTTATCTCATGAGTCAAGTGATTGTTGCAGGTATAGATAATAAGACTGCATTGTTCACAAAAATATTATCCAAATATTTTTTGAGGAGTTTTTTAAATTTTCCTATTTTGTAGCATTGTATTAAACACTAAAACACTATTGGAACTGAAGGCGAACTTGTACAAAAGCTTCTCATATTTTGTTTTTAAATGGGAAAATATTATATTAATAATTTCTGGCTAATAGAATATTTAATTCCATGGCAAGGAACTAAAATAAGCAGGGTAGATGCATGCCCATATGAACAAGGAATAAGAAAAAGGATTATGGGGAATGAAAATGGGCTAGCACAGTGGCTCTCAATCTTTTTGGCTTGGTACCAACAGGTGACCTTCCAGTTCTCATGGAAGTCCGTTGAAATCCATATAACTTCTAACCAGATAATACTACATGCAACACACTCAATTTTCATTTTAGGTTTGGAGTTATTTAAATAGAATACATTCATCAATTATCTATCTATAAAAATGACTAATGGTATTGTGATGCTTAATGTTTAGACTCTTTTCTTTGTTCGGGAGATAATGGCTAGTGGAACACAGAATATTAATAGTCAGAAATCAATTTAAAACAAACACATCAATATATTAATGTCAGGAATGAGCAAGATTAAGTTTCAGTATGCAAATCTAAATTTTAAAAGGTTTTCTGAAAATTACTTTTAATATTATAAATAAAAAATAAAAAAAACAAGACAATGTTTAAAAAACGGGCTACTTAACTTTCATGCTGCTACCTGCTACTAAGCCTGCATAATTCCTCCAGACATATTTAATGTTAAAATTGGTCAAAAGAGGGTTAATTGTGTCTGAATGAGTATATGAGCCTTATTTAACTGAGCAATTTTAAGTTACAAGTTACTGAAGCCCATAATGAAGGCTGTAAGTTATTTTGCTATTTAATTGGTGTCTTTTTGCGTGCCTCAAACGGTCTACATGTTATGGACTTGAAATTCTTGTGATTGTTAAAAGCAGATCTTACACCCCATCTAAGCCTATGATCTTTCATGCCTGCAAGACTTACGGTTGCTAATATCACAAATGTTTTCTCAGCCGTAAACAGTAAATGTAAAAATCCTACGAGTACTAGAGAGCACCCTCAACTAGGTTAAAAACAAATCTCAACAAGGAGGCCCAACTTCTTACTAACCAGATATTCCTAGCAACAAGAATTACCATTGCTAAATCTTGGAAGAATCCTACCACCTTGTATAGAGAGCTGCTAGCCAAACTTAAACACATAGGGGCCTCATTCTATTAGCGGCCGCAGCCGTTGCGGGGCCGCAAGGACCGTCCGCAAGCTATTCTGCTATTCTATTCCCTTACGACCGGAGGCTCCGGCAGGCTTGCGGCCGGTGCCTTGCTATCTCTTGCGGCCGCTCGCGCCAGAGGAAAGCCTTTGATCTAAAACGTCCGCAAGAGTTTCGGCCGTAAGAAATTCCTATTTGCAATTAAATTGCTCCGGGAAACCTCTCTGCAAGGCTAAAAGCGAGCCGCAGCTTACTTGCAGGAAAGAGGTCCCGCTAGCACCAATTAAGCACATAAAATAGCTCAAATAAAGCCATCCTGCACTTTGAGAAGACTATAAAGGGATTTTAGGTGTTAGAAAAAATAGCACATAATTACCCTATACTCAAATCCGTAAAATATTTGTTTTTTAATATCCGTAAAATATCCATGTAAAAAGTCCAGAGTGCTTGGAGCACTTCAGACCCGCCCACGCCGCAGCCGGAAAATAAACAGTTAATTTGAACTCGGGTTTGGGCTGATGTGCAAGCTTGAGAGTGGGTTTCTTTTAATCCTCATGTCCCCCAATATGATCCCTAGCATTTACAGAGCTGTACAGTGCAGGCTTGAATTTATTTTTGCGTTTTTACATTTCTGCGCTTACGGCCGGTTCCAAGATATGCGGCCGGCCGTAAGATGAGATCCTTGCGGGGCCGTATAATAGAATCGCGAGTTAACAGAACCCCCGCAAGGAATCGCAGCCTTACGGCAGATTTACGGCCGCTAATAGAATGAGGCCCATACATTCTATGAGTATGATATCGTCAGAACTAGATGTTAACTACAAAAAATGGGCTTCATGCTGGGATATGTGGGAGCTTTGAATATACATTATGGATCTCACATACTACTGTTTTTTTTTGTTTTTTTTCATTGATAAAAATGATTTAAAAAAAATGCCTGTAGCACTGTAAATGCAAAAAAAAAAAAAATCAATACTGCACTGTAAATGACGGGGAAAGTGTTGTAAGACATTAGAATTAATTGCACAACAGCCTCAAGCTCGCAAATCGCCAATCAAAAATTTTTTTTTTTTTTTATGTTTTAGTTCAGGGTTATACTGATCTCAGAAATCAACGAGTGAATACATATCAGGCCACCCACATGGACTAGAACAGTATCGGCATTCATTTTTATTATTTAGTATTTTGCGGTTTTATGATGATCGCATATTGGACTTCTAAACACTAATTGATTGGCATGTAACCTCCATGTTTTACTGACGTAATGATGACAGTCTAATTTTCTTTTGTTTTATAGTTTCCAGTGCACGGTTTACGTTTTTGACCCGTAACTTGCGGGCTTGTTCAATTGAATATCACCGTAATTGTAGCAGAGTGCAAGACCACAACAGGCCCGCAGACATACGGCCTGTATACCGTGAGATGCGGGCTTCTAATTGAATGAGACTCTATGAGCCTCATTCAATTCGAAGGCCGCATCTCGCAGTAAACACACCTTATGTCTGAGGCACTGATGCGGGCTCGTAGTCTGCTACAAATCAGGTGCTGTTCAATTGATCACGGGTGCAAGTTATGGCCCGAAGCCTCAAGCCTGTAAACCCCTCCTACGGCTGCAAACTGTTAATTGCCTGGACTACATGCGGTCCACAGTTACGATCCAATCACAGTATAGAGTGTGACGCAGGCCTTTCAGCCAATAAAAAGCAGTCTAGCTGAAGATGATTGACGGAGAGAGATTATAAAGTTGCATTCCACCCGCCCATGCACTGACTGTATTGTAGATTCTGACAAAGTAGCACGCAGGTCTCAGAGTTGGTGGTTTGAGGAGACTGTGTGAGTGTAGGAGAGTTTTCAGAGCAGTTTTGGTTTTTGATTTTGTTCTTTTATATTAATCTATTTACGAATTCACACTTAATTTTTGATTACACATATTTACAGATTACACATAATACCAATACACATACATTAAATTACACACATAGATACACATAGAGCTAGGTCACGCCATACACACACCCCAATCCCATCCCCCACACCCCATCCTCCAACAGTTAATACATACATACATACAAATAAAATAAATTATATTCATTTATATATATATATATATATATATATATATATACAGAAACATTTATTTCTATTTATCCTTATATTCTTTTTGGGATTTAAATGGTGGGAGGAGAAAGGAGGAGAGAGGAGGGGAGAGGAGTGGAGAGGCAGGGAGGAGGAGATGAGGAGAGGCAAGGAGGAGAGAGAGGAGCGAGAGGTGGCCCTGGGGAGTGGTGAAGGAGAGAAGGAGGAGGTGAGGAGTGGCGGAGGAGAGGAGGAGGTGGAGGAGTTGGAGGAGTTGGTGGAAGAGGTGGAGAACAGAGGAGAGGAGAGTGGTGGAGGAATGGAGGAGGTGGAGAGTGGAGGAGAGTGGAGGAGAGTGGAGTAAAGGAGGTGGGTCCAGTCCAAGGACAGATGTCAATGGGCCTGATCCCAGGGGGGGTGGTAGCTTGGGGGAGGGACAGGCCTCAGGGACACTTCAGGGAGCTAAGGATCCCCGTCCACAGTTGGGGGGGGGGGGGGGGCAAGAGGCTAAGGTCAAGCACAGGGCCATGAACTACACACACAAGGAGAATGAGGTCCTCATTGGTGCCATTTGTGGATGCCCCGTTATCCTTGCGGGGGGAGGGAAGTTAGGCCCGGCCTAGGGCTTAGGCATGGAAGGAGGTAGCGCCCGCAGTAACAGCAGTGGGAACAGCTGAAAGGGATGTGAGGTCTGTGAAGTACAGCTTTGATTACATCAGGGCCAAGGTGAGGAGGAGGATGGCCAAGGAGGAAAAGCAAGCTGCAGCACCAAGTGGTGGCCCCAAAGTGACTGTGCATTTTAATGAGTGGGAGAGGGTTGCCATTGATCTTCTGAGCCAGGTGCCCACCCGAGCTTCAGGCCTGGTGGCCCAGCAGGATCCAGCCTCCATGTCAGGTGAATATCACATACATCAACATGCAACTACATGTACATCACACACACTACACATGTACATGATGACCAACAAGGACACTGACATGTCAGCTCTATGGAATTAACAAGGGATAGATGGATGCATCATTAAATCTATGAAGCTGACAAATCACTTCTGGGCACAACAACAGTAATTAACCAATAGAGAGTCCATGTATTGGTGTGCGCACTGCAGCTTATGCAGTTACTGACCAAAGCCAGATTCAAAATACCTTAAGGAGCAAAGTGTATGTTTTAATTGTGTTTTGCAGTGCTACAAACTAGTCTGTAAACCCATTGTCCTATTTTGAACCCGTATGATTTGGGCCAACATTTTCCGTTTGCTGGCTTGGTTGCGTTTATGGTCTTGAGGGATTGCAGCAATTGAATAGCGATTTGCAATTTTAACGATCGGAACTCTTGCGGACATGAAATATCAAAGGCTTTGGGAGGCTATAAGTTCTGGTTTTAACAACCGCAAGGATTTCAAGCCCATAACATGTAGGCTGTTTGTGGTTAACAAAAAAATGCCACAGGCTACTGTACCTTACAATGGTTCATTTGAATGAGGCTCTATGTTTGTATTTTCCCAACTTACAGTTAACTTGAAGTTTAAGGCCTCGATTCAATTGAGCTATTGTTGTTTATGGGAGCCAGTAATGGAGCCTGTAAACGAATTTGCTATTCAATTGGTGTCCTTTTGTGAGCAGCAAACAATCTATGGGTTACAGGCTGATAATCCCTGCGGTTGTCAAAATCCTAACTTACAACTATTTTAAGCCTTTGATCTCTCAAGCCAGCAAGAGTTACAATTGCTAAAATCGCAAAGCACTATTCAATTGCTACAATTCCCCGAACCCGCAAATATTTTCACACCCGTAAATATCAAACTTTGAAGGAAATTCTACAGGTACCAGATAGGACTCGCAAGGGGGTTTAAGCCCTGTTGGTAGCACTGTAAATGCAAATAAAAAATCAATACTGTACTTTAAAAGACGGGGAAAGCGATGAAAGACATTAGAAATAATTGCACAACAGCCTCAAGCTAGTAAATCTGCAATCAAAAAGGATTTTCTTTATGTGTCATTTTGGTGTTACATCAATCTCGGTAATCAATGAGTTAATACATATCTGGCCACCCACATGGACTAGAACATTTCCTTCATTCATTTCTATTATTTCATAGATTACAGGATTGCTGGTCTGATCGCATATCGGACCCCTAAACGGTAATTGTTTGACATGTAACCTCCATGTTTTACTCACGTAATGACAGTCTCATTTTCTATTGGCTGTTTCTAAATTGGTAGTTACGGCCTTGCTTAATTGATCATGTTTACACTCTGAAACGCTACTTACGATTACATGCTTCAGCCTGTAAGTTACGGGCATGTTGAATTGAATCGCTCTGTAATTGTAGCAAATTTGAATAAGGCCCCAAGTGAGTGTCTATGTATGTCTATCGGTTTATTACCTATTCTGGAGGAATCAGTAGGGAGGGGGAACCCATTGGTCAATGAACTCCAATGTGGACTGAAAAGCTATTTATCTAACTTTCAACTGTAGCATAATTGAGCATTACAGTGCCCCTTTAAGGTATTGCTCACTGAGCAGAGTTAAATTGGATTCATTATAATTTGTAACTCAAGTGTGAAAAAAGATTGTAAAGGACTTGGAAAGCTTTGAGAGCTACATCAGGTAATAAATAATTAGGAAATATTGACCTATCACCACCATTCAAACAAGTAATTAGTATCTGTCTTCAGTGTTCTTACAACACAACAGATTTTTGAAAACAGGTTGTTAGAGCAAGTTTAGAAACCCATTGTATTTTGTAATTTAGATTAATTTTGCTCTATTAAGTTAGAAGTTGACTTTTGAAGTATATAAAAATACCAATAACTTTGTAGAGAATGAAATAACTGCCTGTTGGCTTTCACTTAGATATCATTTGTTATGGAAAGTATTTTATTTAATACAATTTATTGGAACTATATATATTTGATTAACAACATAAAAAACAATAATTTATAAGGGCTATATTTTGCATGTCATAAGCAATAGCATATGATACCTTGCTTAACAACGTATTTGTCATTTAATTTTTGATATATTAATAGTGTTACATCTTTTCTGAGTCATTAGTGATATAGCTGTAATAGACATACTAACAAAACAATACCGAGTGTTGTTTTGGGATGTTCAAGGGCCTCATTCAATTGCTAAGGTTAAGAGATCCATGCTCACAAATGGAGGTCGCAACTACTTTGCTATTCAATTGCCTTCCATTTGGTGCTCCGATCGGGTTACTTGCTAAAAGCTGCGATCCATTCCGATTTGTCAAATTGCAAGTTACTTCCCTCAAAGCTATTCAATTGCTCCGATTTTCCCACGCTAACCACTTCGTCAAGCCCGTAAATTGCATAAATCGAACCACAGGTTACTGGTACCAAAGAGGTCTTGCAAAGGTCTTACTTACAAATTGGAGCACTTGAAATGCAAATATAAATTAAATCCAGCACTGTAAATGATGGGGAAACAATGTGTGACATTAGAATTAAAAGCACATCGAATAAAAAATACTTATTTCATTTTTCCGTCCAAAGTCCTACGGGCTTCAACCTCCAATCCGTAGGGCTTGAATAACGAGTTACAGGCATGGGGGTCATTCAAGCCCTTAGGACATTGAACAGAAATTAAACATGAAATAAAGTATTATATTTTGGTGATGTGCAAGCTTGTGAATTTTGTGCTTTTAATTCTAATGTCACCCATTGTGTTCCCCATTATTTACAGTGCTGTATTGAATTTATATGTAAAGTGCTTCGATCTTACGTGCTTGAACCACAAGTAACGGGCTTGCGTCCGCGATCATGTTCAGGCCCGCAAATGCTACTGACAATGACAGGGTTTCAGATTCTCACGACCGGCGTGTAACTTTCGGGAATGGCCAATTGAATAGCAGCGTAACTTGATAGCAGGAAATCGGCTATTTGCGATCTAGTTATGGCGTGGAATTAAATGAGGCCCCCTTCTAGTAAACTAATTCTAAATATTTCAATAAATGCAATTATACTGGCATTGGGGTGATTAATGTTATCCTCTTCAATATAATTGTCATATAAAATATACTATTTAATTCTAATAAACCTCAAGTGTAACAGATATTTAACCTTCTGAAACCTCCCCTTTTTTCCCTCTTCTATCTTGTCTAGGTGCCTGTGACAGAGTACCAAAAGGGGTTTCTGTGAGTCACAGAATTTTCTAAGGTATTTTTCCTAGGTGTTCTGAAGCAGTTGAATAGCATCAGCTGAGTAAAGGTGATTAAAGACTGAAGCATGAATTTAGTTGTGGCCATTATGGGTCTTTGTGAGTCTTCTGAATGGACTGAGTTCTCAGGTGGTCTGAGTTGAAGAAAGACACACACAGAGGAGGATGTACTGTTTATCTGTGCAGGAACAGAGACAGAGAGAGACGTTTGCCATATGTCTGAAGTTGACAGAAACACACACATAGAAGTGTGTGCTGAGTTTATTTGGTCAGAAGAAAAGAGACAGAAAGAGAAAGAAGTGTTTTGTCTGAACCTGGAAAAAGACACAGGCAAAGCAACAGCAGCTTGGAGCTAATGATGGTTCTGCAGCAGATTGAAGACCTGGACTTCTGAAGGATATAGGCCATTGATTTTAAAACATAGTATTGGACTGTTTTAGTTTCAGGTATACCTTGGTGTGAGCTAGATAGTGAAAAACTTTCTATAAAGGTAGGGCTTCAGTGAAAGATAGGCCTGTTATTTTCTTTGATTTGGTTTGTTTTATTACTGTTGTATCACTGACCACATTTTTTGTAAAACTTGGAAAATAATTATAGTCCTTTGTATTGTGTTCCTCAGTCAAAGTGACAGAACCACAGCCACAAACCCAAAGGGAGGCTGGCAATGTGTCATAGTGTCATATGCCACAGGTTTCCAAGATTCACAGGGAAGGGCTTTTACACCACTAGTGTACCCATACTGCTGCATACAAACAGCCTATTTCTGCCTGCTTACAGCAATTCAAGACAGTGATGGTGTGAATACCCTCTTCTATGAGTATAGTTACAGCACATGGCTAGTGATAAGATGTTGATTCTCTGTCAGGAGTTTTATCACACTCAGTGTCAATATATAGTGTGACAGATTCACTGACACTCTCAGGATCTGTGCCTTGTTTTCCAGCACCACAATGGAGTACTCTGGAGCCTTTTGTAAGGTTTAACAGAACTTGCGCTTTATTTGTCAGCATTAAAGAAAATAATCAAAAGAAAATAAATCCTAGCTCCTCTTTGAAGCACTACCTATACTTTTATTTGCAGTTCCCTCACTGCTCTGCTCTGCAGTTCCTAATATAGTCCAAAACACAGGCCTGTACACTTGCCTGTTTTAGAGTCCACTCCCTTCAGGATCTGCACTCCATGTGCAGAGGAGCTGTATCTCTTTGATCTCTCCGATCACGCTGGACACTCTTCTCAATGTCTCTCAACTGAGCTGGCTGTACACTGCCGGGCAGCCAGACTGGCTTTCGAGGTCTCCCTGACCTCTCTCTCGCCACACAGAGCTGTCTCAGGCTTCCTATTCACATGTTCCACACTTCCAAACAATCCTACAACTGAAGGTAGCAGCCCCTTGATTGCAGCCACACCCCTGCCTTTTGAGCAGGTTGTTAACTCACTCCTGGGAAATAATCTTGAGCTCTCTTCTGACCCCTGGTGGAACTTCACCACAATAGCAATATATATTGTTGATGGATGCAACATGCCAACATGCCACCATATCTTTTTCGCATTGGTGATTGGCAGACCGAGGGTGGATGCAAGGAACATAGGTATATATTATAGTTCAGCCATTAAGACTTGGGGGTCTGTTCAGTGATCAGTGGCAGGCATCAGGTATCAAAGTCGAGGCAACACGAAATAGATCAATACAGTCAGAAGTAATGAGGAGTCAACAGAAATTGGGGGCTAGCTGAAAGAGATAGTTGTGCTTACTAGCCAAGATTTGCTCCACAACATCAATTAGATGATGAGTAACAATGTGTATCTTAGCAATGTGTATCCAGACTAACATCCATTAATAGTTGTTCCATTCCCACCACAGTTGATACAGACTGTATCAAAACTCACTTCCATTGCCTTGGGATGACACAGCCTGCATCAGTGCATTTATGAATCACTGTGGATTGACTGACATTGTGAGAGGTAATGACACAATTCATGGATGCAATGTATGCTTGTTGCGAACAAGATTTGAGGGGCCACATGCTCCTCAATTTCTCCCTCTAGGTTGTGCCTTTTGTGGTCAATATCACGACAAGCAAACACCTCGTAAGGAAACTCTGGATATCACAGGGTGTAAGCTCAGCCCTAAGGTTACTGAATAAAAAAAAAATGCCTACATTCCTTTACTTAGGATTGAATATACATATAATATATAACATCAGACATTCCTTTAGATAGAATGCTAGAGTCAGACTGACTCAAAGTTTAATGGCTTCCCAAACAGCATTTCAAAAAAACAAAGACACAACCCCCACCCCCCCCCAATATTAACATGAATTAACGTTTGAACAAGTTTTAAACTCCTGCTTGAATGCAACAACACCAATGAGCTGGATAGCTGGACAGCTTGAATTAGAATTGTCCAATCAGAATAGTCCTGTGTGCATGGGGAGAAGGATGATGTCACAGAATGGTCAGCCTTCTCCTGGGGGCTAGTCTGCTATATGACCTGAAAGCAAGCAGCACCCTAGAACAAAGGAAAGGCATGAATGGACTTGTGTAGACTGGTTACATGCTGTGGGATCCATTGTGTTTGCTACTGGTGACCACATATTATAATAGCTGTAAAACACACAATATCCTTTAAACATTACACATAAAAGCAACATGTCATAATTCCCCCAAAAAATCAGTAATTACAATGCTAAACATGAAAGTTATATCACCAATGACCCCAAGTAAAGCATTGTATGTGCCCAGTAACCATGGAAACCAAAATAGAAAACAACATATGTAGCTCAGCCTTACCTGGAAACTACTTATAAAACAGAAGCATTGGTATTAATATATATATAAATATACACAACTAAACAACTTAATCTTATATTGCAAAGAAATTGTTGGAACAGCAAAACACAAACACATGTATGATAAATAAATAAATATATGTATATATATATATATATATATATATATATATATATATATATATATACACTGCTCAAAAAATAAACGGAACACTAAAATAACACACCCTAGATCTGAATGAATTAAATATTCTTATGAAATACTTTGTTCTTTACATAGTTGAATGTGCTGACAACAAAACCACACAAAAATAAGAAAATGGAAATCACATTTTTCAACCCATGGAGGTCTGGATTTGGAGTCACCCCCATTATGAAAGTGGAAAAACACACTACAGGCTGATCCAACTTTGATGTAATGTCCTTAAAACAAGTCAACATGAGGCTCAGTAGTGTGTGTGGCCTCCACTTGCCTGTATGACCTCCCTACAATGCCTGGGCATGCTCCTGATGTGGTGGCGGATGGTCTCCTGAGGGATCTCCTCCAAGACCTGGACTAAATCATCTGCCAACTCCTGGACAGTCTGTGGTGCAACGTGACGTTGGTGGATGGAGTGAGACATGATGTCCCAGATATGCTCAATTGGATTCAAGTCTGGGGAACGGGCTGGCCAGTCCATAGCATCAATGCCTTTGTCTTGCAGGAACTGCTGATACACTCCAGCCACATGAGGTCTAGCATTGTCTTGCATTAGGAGGAACCCAGGGCCAACCACACGAGCATATGGTCTCACAAGGCGTCTGAGGATCTCATCTCGGTACCTATTGGCAGTCAGGCTACCTCTGGCGAGCACATGAAGGGCTGTGTGGCCGTCCAAAGAAATGCCACCCCACACCATTACTGATCCACTGCCAATCCGGTCATGCTGGATGATGTTGCAGGCAGCAGAATGTTCTCCACAGCGTCTCCAGTCCCTGTCACGTCTGTCACATGTGCTCTGTGTGAACCTGCTTTCATCTGTGAAGAGCACAGTGCGCCAGTAGCAAATTTGCCAATCTTGGTGTTCTCTGGCAAATGCCAAACATACTGCACGGTGTTGGGCTGTAAGCACAACCCCCACCGGTGGATGTCGGGCCCTCATACCACCCTCATGGAGTCTGTTTCTGACCGTTTGAGCAGACACATGCACATTTGTGACCTGCTGGAGGTCATTTTGCAGGGCTCTGGCAGTGCTCTTCCTGTTCCTCCTTGCGCAAAGGCGGAGGTAGCGGTCCTGATGCTGGGTTGTTACCCTCATACAGCCTCCTCCACATCTCCTGATGTACTGGCCTGTCTCCTGGTAGCGCCTCCATGCTCTGGACACTACGCTGACAGACACAGCAAACCTTCTTGCCACAGCTCGCATTGATGTGCTATCCTGGATGAGCTGCACTACCTGAGCCACTTGTGTGGGTTGTAGACTCTGTCTCATGCTACCACGAGTGAAAGCACCACCAGCATTAAAAAGTGACCAAAACATCAGCCAGAAAGCATAGGAACTGAGACGTGGTCTGTGATCACCACCTGCAAAATCACTCCTTTATTGGGGGTGTCTTGCTAATTGCCCATAATTTCCACCTCTTGTCTATCCCACTTGCACAACAGCATGTGAAATTAATTGTCACTCAGTGTTGCTTCCTAAGTGGACAGTTTGATTTTACAGAAGTGTGATTGACTTGGAGTTACATTGTGTTGTTTAAGTGTTCCCTTTATTTTTTTGAGCAGTGTGTATATATATATATATATATATATATATATATATATATATATATACACACATTTTCTTGACAAACGAATGGAATGCAATGCATCATTGAAGAGCTAACTTATGAGATCAGTCTAGAAGGAGTTGGATATTCTGTTGCAGTGCCATGGTTTAAGCTGGGATCTCTAGAGTCCTAGAAGTTTAGTGAGAGGTGATATCTGCGACTAAAGAAGGAGTAAATGAGTGAATAGCCTTCGAAAAGAGAAGGAAGAGGTTGTGGGAATAAAATATATTAAAAGGCGATGTTGTTTTAATCCGTTTTGAAGCTTTTCAGATAAAAATAAAAACAATCTTCCATGCAAAGCAAAATTACAGCATTCATTAGTTAATCCTTTAGTCTATCCAGTTTGTAGCTGCAACTCGGTTCTCATTGTTCTTGTGCATCGGGTGGCATTAAAACGTGATGATATTAGCATTGGTTTTAAAATGGAGACTTGGTAGTAGCAATTACTGTGGCAAAGTCTCTATGTGTTTTACTCAGTATGAGCTATTAAACTATTTGAGAAATTAGAAGTTAGTAATTAAGAGCAGAGTGTTCTCTTTAGAATACTACAAGGGCCCTATTCTATTAGAAGTCTATAAATGACTCTAACCTGTCATTTTGTCTGTCTGTGTTTTTTTGTCTAAATGTTTGGATTCAGTTTAAGTCTTTAAGGCTAAACATGTATGCCCTAACTCGCAAGCTTTCAGGGGGAGAGATTACATGACACATGCAAATAATTAACAAGCCATGACCTTGTGACAGGCCTATATACTTAGTGTTGTATCTATGTAAGTTCACACGCTGGTCTAGGAGTTGGTGGAAATTATCAGAGAGAGAGAGGAGCTGTACTGTAACTTTCTTTTTGCTGATTTCACTTTTAATAATTATTTGCACTACATTTACACCCCATATAATTACTAATATCACATAACTCACACACATAGATTAATACCTGCAATTAGATATACATAGTTAGGTCACAGCAACCATGCCCTCCATACCCCTCCACATATTATAATGCACATAATATACCTTATATACCCGAGTATAAGCCGAACCGAGTATAAGCCGAGGCATCTATTTTACCACAAAATACTGGGTAAAATGAGTGACTCGAGTATAAGCCGAGGGCGAAAAATGTGCTGCCCCCTGTGTCCCTTTTTTGCCTTCTGTGTCCCCCTCTCTCTCCTGTGTCTCTTCCCCCCTCTCCCTTCCATGTGTCTCTTCCCCCACTCCTCAACCTCAACCCCCCTCCTCATCCTCCCTCCTCATCCTCCCTCCTCAACCTCAACCCCCCATCCTCAACCTCCTCCTCAACCCCCCTCCTCATCCTCTCTCCTCATCCTCCCTCCTCATCCTCCCTCCTCATCCTCAACCCCCCTCCTCTTCCTCAGCCCCCCTCCCTCATCCCCCCTCCTCAACCGCAACCCCCTTCTCAACCTCCCTCCTCAACCTCAACCCCCCATCCTCAACCCCTCCTAAACCTCCCTCCTCATCCTCAACCCCCCATACTCAAACCCCTCCTCAACCTCAACCCCCCTCCTCATCCTCCCTCCTTATCCTCCCCCTCATCCTCAACCCCCCCCTCAACCCCCCTCCTCAACCCCCCATCCTCATCCTCAACCCCGCCATCCTCACCCCCTCACCCCCCTCAACCTCCCTCCTCCTCATCAACGCCCTCCTCAACCCCCATCCTCAACCCCCATCCTCAACCCCTTATCCTCATCCTCAACCCCCATCCTCATCCCCCTCCTCACCCCCCTCAACCTCCACCTCCCTCCTCATCAACCCCCTCCTCACCCCCCATCCTCAACCCCCATCCTCATCCCCCTCCTCACCCCCCCCTCAACCTCACCCCCCCTCAACCTCAACCCCCCCTCAACCCCCATCCTCAAGCCCCCCATCCTCATCCTCAACCCCCAATCCTCATCCCCCTCCTCACCCCCCTCAACCTCAACCACCCTCCTCAACCTCAACCTCCCTCCTCCACATCAACCCCCTCCTCAACCCCCATCCTCAACCCCCATCCTCAAGCCCCCATCCTCATCCTCAACCCCCCATCCTCATCCACCTCCTCAACCCCCATCCTCATCCCCCTCCTCACCCCCCCTCAACCTCAACCCCCCTCCTCAACCCCCCTCCTCGACCCCCCATCCTCATCCCCCATCCTCAACCCCTTATCCTCATCCTCAACCCCCATCCTCATCCCCCTCCTCACCCCCCTCAACCTCCACCTCCCTCCTCATCAACACCCTCCTCACCCCCATCCTCAACCCCCATCCTCATCCCCCTCCTCACCCCCCCTCAACCTCACCCCCCCTCAACCTCAACCCCCCCTCAACCCCCATCCTCAAGCCCCCCATCCTCATCCTCAACCCCCAATCCTCATCCCCCTCCTCACCCCCCTCAACCTCAACCACCCTCCTCAACCTCAACCTCCCTCCTCCACATCAACCCCCTCCTCAACCCCCATCCTCAACCCCCATCCTCAAGCCCCCATCCTCATCCTCAACCCCCCATCCTCATCCACCTCCTCAACCCCCATCCTCATCCCCCTCCTCACCCCCCCTCAACCTCAACCCCCCTCCTCAACCTCCCTCCTCCTCATCAACCCCCTCCTCAACCCCCCATCCTCAACCCCCATCCTCACCCCCCAACCTCAACCCCTCTCCTCACCCCCCCTCCTCCTCCTCAACCCCCTCCTCACTGTCTCCCCTCTAAATACCTCCCACTCACTTACCTGCTTCTTCTCCGGCGTCTGCTCCGTCTTGACCCCGGCTCGCATGTGACGTCACATGCGCGCTGCGTCATTAGCATATACCGGGTGCCGGCACCAGGGGTATGCTAATGACGCGCGCCGTGGTCAAGGCCGGAGCAGAGGCCGGAGAAGAAGCAGGTAAGTGAGGCGGAGGTATTTAGAAGGGAGACAGTAAGGAGGGGGTTGATGCGGAGGAGGGGGTTAGAGAGACATGGGGGGGTTAGAAACACACTAGGGGGAGTGACTCGATTATACGCCGAGGGGGCCCTTTTTAGCCTTAAAATAAAGCTTAAAACTTGCCTTATACTAGAGTATATACGGTACACATTCTTGTTTTACCTCAAATACATGTACACATACATTTTATATTCAGTTATCCTTGTATTATTTTTCATATCTGTAGGAGGGGAGAGGAGGGGAGAAGAGGGGGAGAAGAGGAGGAGCGTGGGAGAGTAAGGGGAACACCGTTGTGGGAGGAGAGGAGGAGAGGAGTAGAGGGGAAGAGGAAAGGAGAGTAACAGCTGTGGTGGACAGGAGGAGAGAAGGAAAGTGAGGGGAACATCATTGGTGGAGAAAAGTAGAGGTGGAAAGGAAAGGAGAGAAGAGGAGTATAGGAGGGTAACACCTGTGGTGGAGAGGTGGAGAGGGACACAGACATATGGAGAGAGGGAGTAGTGAAAAGCAAGGAAGAGGAGTGAAGAGAGAAGGAGAGGAGAAGGTGGGGCTAGGAGAGGCTCTGCTAGCAGCTTAGGTAGAGGCATAGGAGAGCAGGAGAGGGAATGGATGTGCCCCTAGATGCAAGCACACAAAGAGCAGTTTCAGAGGGTCAGGGATCTAATCCCAGGGGGAAGGTATTGGTGGGGAGAAACAGGCACCCAGAGAGAGAGAGATTAAGGAGGCCAGGATCCCCAGTCACAGTCGGGAGGGCAAGAGGCTGCAGCAAGGCACAGGGCCTCTAATTATGCCCTAGAGGAGATGAGAGCCCTCCTCCATGCAATCTGTGCCCGCTACAGTATCATTCATGGGTGGAGGGAGGTGAGGCCTAGACAGAAGGCACAGTATTGGAGTCAGGTTTCTACAATTGTATCTGTGTTGAGCTTTGCTAATAAGGATGTGAGGTCTGTTAAGCACAGGTATGATGACAAACGGGCCAAAGTCAAGAAACATATCTATGACATAAGTGTGATGAATAAAATGTGTCTCTACCTTCAGTTAATCTTGATTAGCAGTAACCAAATAGATTCAGAGTGGTTTAACATCTAAAAGAGAGTACATGTATGGGGATTAGTGATGTCGTAAACATCAAATTTTCGGTTCGCGAATCACTGACGCGAATGTTATCAAATTTCCGCGAACAGACGAACATCGGCGAACTGCCATAGACTTCAATGGGCACAAAACCCACAGGGACTCTTTCTGGCCACAATAGTGATGGGAGAGTTGTTTCAACAGGACTAACACCTGGACTGTGGCATGCCGGAGGGGGATCCATGGCAAAACTCCCACGGAAAATTACATAGTTGATGCAGAGTCTGGTTTTAAGGCATAAAGGGCATAAATTACCTAACATTCCTAAATTGTGTGGAATAACATGCTTTTAAACATCACACCCGCCTCACAGTAACACCCACTTCACAGTAACAGACCAATCTCCCCGTTTAATGCACCGCAAACAACCGCAAACAGTCCCTTTGCACAACCGCAAACTCCCCATTTGCACAAGGTTGGATACCAACCTAGCCTTGTCCCGTTCCTTGTCCTCACTGATGTCATTGAATGTCTCTTCCACCACCCAGCCACCAAGGGTCTCCGAAAGGTGACAACAAGCCCCCTGGGATGCCTGCTGTGTTTGGTCTTCCACCTCCTCAAAGCCACCTTCCTCCTCTGACTCCTCTTCTTCAGAGTATGGGGCCTCCACTGCCCAGCATGGAAGATTATACACAGGTCAGAGTCTGGGGGCTCCACTGCACAGAATGGAATATTATACACAGGTCAGAGTCTGGGGGCTTCCACTGCCCAGCATGGAATATTATACACAGGTCAGAGTCTGGGGGCTTCCACTGCACAGCATGGAATATTATACACAGGTCAGAGTCTGGGGGCTTCCACTGCCCAGCATGAAATATTATACACAGGTCAGAGTCTGGGGGCTTCCACTGCACAGCATGGAAGAGTATACGTGTTGCCTCTGTCTGCGTTATTTTAAGGTGTGTACTGTTAAGTAGTACTTTTCCTATCGGTTTAATCCCTGTTACGTCCACTATCAGGGGACGTGTATATGGCATGGATTTTTGGAACAGGGAGATGGAAAAAGATGCTTGGTTGGACCTCCTACTTCGAATTTGTGGCACTCCACGGGCAATCTAAGGTGCCACCAGATAGGAGAGGTGTATTAAGTTGTAATACTCATTCCTATCAGTTTAATACCTGTTACGTTACCTATCAGGGGACGTGTATATGGCATGGATTTTTGGAACAGGGAGATGGAAAAAGATGCTTGGTTGGACCTCCTACTTCGAATTTGGGGCACTGCACGGGCAATCTAAGGTGCCACCAGATAGGAGAGGTGTATTAAGTTGTAATACTCATTTCTATCAGTTTAATACCTGTTATGTTACCTATCAGGGGACGTGTATATGGAATGGATTTTTGGAACAGGGAGATGGAAAAAGATGCTTGGTTGGACCTCCTACTTTGAATTTGGGGCACCGCACGTGCAATCTAAGGTGCCACCAGATAGGAGAGGTGTATTAAGTTGTAATACTCATTCCTATCAGTTTAATACCTGTTACGTTACCTATCAGGGGACGTGTATATGGCATGGATTTTTGGAACAGGGAGATGGAAAAAGATGCTTGGTTGGACCTCCTACTTCGAATTTGGGGCACTGCACGTGCAATCTAAGGTGCCACCAGATAGGAGAGGTGTATTAAGTTGTAATACTCATTCCTATCAGTTCAATACCTGTTACGTTACCTATTAGGGGACGTGTATATGGCATGGATTTTTGGAACAGGGAGATGGAAAAAGATGCTTGGTTGGACCTCCTACTTCGAATTTGGGGCACTGCACGGGCAATCTAAGGTGCCACCAGATAGGAGAGGTGTATTAATTTGTAATACTCATTCCTATCAGTTTAATACCTGTTACGTTACCTATCAGGGGACGTGTATATGGCATGGATTTTTGGAACAGGGAGATGGAAAAAGATGCTTGGTTGGACCTCCTACTTCGAATTTGGGGCACTGCACGGGCAATCTAAGGTGCCACCAGATAGGAGAGGTGTATTAATTTGTAATACTCATTCCTATCAGTTTAATACCTGTTACGTTACCTATCAGGGGACGTGTATATGACATGGATTTTTGGAACAGGGAGATGGAAAAAGATGCTTGGTTGGACCTCCTACTTCGAATTTGGGGCACCGCACGTGCAATCTAAGGTGCCACCAGATAGGAGAGGTGTATTAAGTTGTAATACTCATTCCTATCAGCTTAATACCTGTTACGTTACCTATCAGGGGGACGTGTATATGGCATGGATTTTTAGAACAGGGAGATGGAAAAAGATGCTTGGTTGGACCTCCTACCTCGAATTTGGGGCAATGCACATGCAATCTAAGGTGCCACCAGATAGGAGAGCTGTATTAAGTTGTAATACTCATTCCTATCAGTTTAATACCTGTTCCGTCATCTATCTTTCCTCCCAATAGCACATTCTATATGTCATCAACCGGCCTGTGTGTATTTAGAGAACCACACTTTAAGGCCCTTAACCTGGGACAAGGTGGCTTGGCTATCAGAATTGCCTCAGAGCCTTAAAAACTAGCCAAACCCCCTAATCAGGCACTCACTATCATACTGGAAATGGGCCAAGAAACACACAGGTTTGTTCCCTGGATCCACCCAAATTACCCCAATTCTTGACCACCCTCAGGTCCCGAAACACATGAGCACAACATCACAACACTGGTGGAGGTCAAGCAAACTAGATAGACTGGGAGACTGGTTAGTAAAGGGCCATATGCTCACCTATGAGGAACTGAGGGAAAAGCATGAGCTACCGCTGTCAGAAAATTACAATTACTGTAGGCTGAGGCATTTCCCACACTCCCTGGCCAAGAAATAGGGGACACTGGTCTTAAATTGGTTCTCCAAAATTTGTAAAGATAAACCTCTATCAAGGGGGATCATTGGGTCGCTTTACAAATATAAAACATTTGTTACTGGTTGAAGCAACACCAACAGGCGGCAAAATCATCCCAGGAAAGGAGAGGTCGCTTACTGAAGCCTGCCCTAGGGTAACCCAAGGGTGATTGCCCAGGTTAGATATTGTAAATAATAAGCTAATACTGCTGGAGGGATGATAGCTAATAGGACTTTTGTGTTTCCTGCAGATATACTCTTTACTATTGTCTGTTTTACCATGTTTTAGGTATCTCTTAAATTGCAATCATAGTAAAAAATAAGAAAAATTATTAACCTAAAAAGGTAAAATAAGAAGGAATAGCCAGCTAACTTTCACAAAATGTCTCGATTGTAAATATGTATTTTTGCACAACTGTTATGCAAGACTGTTCAAAAATGCTTTATTTTTCATTACATGCTGTACGCCTTCTAAAATAAAATAATTTAAATGCAAAAATTAGGTATTGTTGCAGCGACCAGAAAAATTGATGTTAGTTTGCCAGGCAGAAAGTGCCCTAAAACATTGCGACTTGAACCCTAGTTGGTGGTGGATAAGTCACGCAAGTCATCCGGCATTCAGGGATAAAATACAGCAGCGTGTGGACCATTATTAGCTCAAGGCAGCTCATCTATCAGGACTTTTTTAATCGAATGTATCGCCCACTGTCAGTCCCTTCGGGATCCATCCCTCATTTATCTTAATAAAGGTGAGGTAATCTAGACTTTTTTGACCTAGGCGACTTCTCTTATTGGTGACAAAACCTCCTGCTGCACTGAAGGTCCTTTCTGACAGGACACTTGAAGCGGGGCAGGACAGAAGTTCTATGGCAAATTGGGATAGCTCAGGCCACAGGGCAAGCGTGCACACCCAGCAGTCAAGGGGTTCATCGCTACTCATAGTGTCGATATCTGTAGTTATGGCGAGGTAGTCTGTTACCTGACGTTCGAGTTGTTCTCTGAGGGTGGACCCCGAAGGGCTGTGGCGATGCATGGGACTTAAAAAGCTCTGCATGTCCTCCATCAACAACACGTCTGTAAAGCGTCCTCTTCTTGCCGGCGTGGTCGTGGGAGGAGGAGGATTATGTTCACCTCTTCCGCTGGTAGATTGCCTTTGTGCTGTGACATCACCCTTAAACGCTTTGTAAAGCATACTTTTTAATTTATTTTGGTAGTGCTGCATCCTTTCCGACTTGTGGTAATTCGGTAACATTTCAAGCACTTTCTGCTTATACCGGGGGTCTAGTAGCGTGGACACCCAGTACAGGTCGTTCTCCTTCATCCTTTTTATACGAGGGTCCCTCAACAGGCACGACAGCATGAAAGACCCCATTTGCACAAGGTTGGATGCCAAGCTAGTCATGTCCCGTTCCTCGTCCTCAGTGATCTCACTGAAGGTATGTTCTTCCCCCCAGCAACGTACAACACCACTGGTACCAGATAGGTGACAACGAGCACCCTGGGATGCCTGTTGTGGTTGGTCTTCCTCCTCCTCCTCAAAGCCACATTCCTCCTCTGACTCCTCTTCCTCACAATCCTCTTCCAGCGTTGCCGCAGGTCCAGCAAGCGATGCTGATAAGGCTGTTTCTGGCGGTGATGGTGACCACAACTCTTCCTCTTCCTCTTCAAGCTCATCTACGGCCTGATCCAGCACTCTTTGCAGGGCACGCTCCAGGAAGAAAACAAATGGTATGATGTCGCTGATGGTGCCCTGGGTGCGACTGACCAGGTTTGTCCCCTCCTCAAAAGGACGCATAAGCCTACAGGCATTGCGCATGAGCGTCCAGTAACGTGGCAAAAAAATCCCCAGCTCCGCAGAGGCTGTCCTAGCACCCCGGTCATACAAATACTCATTAGCGGTCTTTTCTTTTTGGAGCAGGCGGTCGAACATTAGGAGTGTTGAATTCCAACGTGTCGGGCTGTCTAAAATCAAGCGCCTCGCTGGCATGTTGTTTTGCTGCTGGATATCTGTAAAGCGTGCCATGGCCTGCTTCAGGAAGTCCTGTAAGCCTAGGTGCTTATGCACAAAGCGTTGTACAATCAGATTACACACATTTGCCATGCACGGCACATGTGTCAACTTGGCCAAATTCAATGGCGCCAACAAATTTCTTCCATTGTCACAAACCACTTTGCTGATCTCCAGTTGGTGCGGAGTCAGCCACTGATCCACCTGTGCGTTCAGGGCGGACAGGAGTGCTGGTCCGGTGTGACTCTCTGCTTTCAGGGAAGTCAACCCCAAGACGGCGTGACACTGCCGTATCCGGGATGTGGAATAGTACCTGTGCAGCAGGGGGGGTGCCGTTGATGTGGAGCAAGACATAGCAGCAGTAGAAAATGACTCAGCCGAGGAGGTTATGGAAGAGGATGGAGTAGGAGGAGTAGAGGAGGTGGCAGCAGGCCTGCCTGCAAGTCGTGGTGGTGTCACCAACTCCTCTGCAGAGCCACGTATTCCATGCTTGGCAGCCGTCACCACGTTTACCCAATGCGCAGTGTAGGTGATATACCTACCCTGAGCATGCTTTGCAGACCAGGTATCTGTGGTCAGATGGACCCTTGCCCCAACACTGTGTGCCAGAGATGCCATTACTTCCTTTTGCACAATCGAGTACAGGTTTGGGATTGCCTTTTGTGCAAAGAAATTTCGGCCGGGTACCTTCCACTGCGGTATCCCAATAGCTACAAATTTTTTGAACGCCTCAGACTCCACCAGCTTGTATGGTAAAAGCTGGCGGGCTAAGAGTTCAGACAAGCCAGCTGTCAGTTGCCGGGCAAGGGGGTGACTTTGTGACATTGGCTTCTTACGCTCAAACATGTCCTTGACAGACACCTGACTGTGGGCAGATGAGCAGGGACTGCTCAGGGCGAGACACGGAGTGGTGGATGGTTGAGAGGGGGCAAGAAGGACAGCAGTGGTTGACGTGGCTGAAGATGCTGGACCAGGAGTAGGATGGCGGCTTTGACTTTGTGTGCTGCTTGTACTGATGTGTTGATCCCATAGGCGTTTGTGATGTGACATCATGTGCCTTCGCAAAGAAGTTGTACCTAGGTGGATGTTGGACTTCCCACGACTCAGTTTCTTTTCGCAGAGGTTGCAAATGGCATCACTGTTGTCACAGGCAGACACACAAACAAATTGCAACACTGCTGAGCTCTGCAATGACAGCATTCTGGTGGTGGCAAAAGCATGCTTTGACTGGTTGACTTGTGCTGTCTGGCTGACCCCGGGTGCCGATGCATGCTGTCTGACTGTGCCACTAGCTACTTTCGACGACCTCCCGCTGCTTCCAACTCGTCTCCTCCTCCTCTCTGTCTCCCCATTTGAACTTTTCTCTTGTTCTTCTTCCCCTTTAGCGGGCACCCACGTGACATTCACGGACGCATCGTCATCATCAACTGCTTCACTTGTATCTGACAACTCAACAAAGGAAGCAGCACCGGGTACAACATCATCATCATCATCAGACCGTACGTCCATGTGTGTAATGCTGCCTGACTGAGACTGTTATCTACATCCTCTGGCACTAATGTTTGTGCATCATTCATTTCTTCCAACGGATCTGTAAATAACTCTGCTGACGGATCAAGTGAAGCGGCTGTGGTGCTAGTGTTGGTGGTGGCGGCAGGCGGGCGAGTGGTAACTGGAGAGGTGCCCGAAGCTAAGCTGGAGGAGGATGGTGCGTCTAGGTTCCGAACGGAAGCTGTAGAAGATTGGGTGTCCTGTGTTAGCCAGTCAACCATGTCCTCAGAACTTTTCAAGTTCAGGGTATGTTGCCTCTGAAAACTGGGCATTATTCTAGGGCCAAAGTCCTTCAGGTGTGTAGTTAAAGCTAAATACACAGCCTGGCTATCTATTTCCCTATTAAATCAAGAGCAGGTAGAATATATCTCCTCTCTCCACGAATGCAGCTACAGAATTATTCTAAAATGGAGGCTGTCATACAGATGGAAGGCTCTGGAAGGGAGTGTATGCTGCTGATTGGCTGGAATGTGTCTGCTGACTGTAAGGTGCAGGGTCAAAGTTTCCTCAATGATAAAGAATAGGGGGCGGACCGTAAAGCGCATATGTTCGCCGTTCGTTGCGAACGGGAACATGCGAAAATCGCTGCAAATAGTTCTCCGGCGAACTGTTCGGGACATCAGTAATGGGGATGCCCACTTTAGCATATGCAGATACAGCCTGGACTCCATTTAGGTCTGCAGATAGGTCTGTATGTCTCATCCGCATGTTTACAATGGTCACAGATATGTCAATCTCACACACATGTGTACTCATGAGCTGCAGATGGCAGACCGCAGCAGGATAAGATAGTTTGATATGAGCCATGATAAACAAAGATCATTACACAGAGCAATGTTCATCTGTGTAATACAATCACTAAAGCCAATTATGTCTAAAGTAACTCATATGTCAGGTATACAGAAACACACAACACCCAATTGTTCATATAATAATATTAACCCATAAGCTGTTTGTCAGTCTTTTCATTACGCCTGTGGCCTTCATCAGAGCCACATGCGGTGGTGTCTCCTCCGCCTGAGGTGGACCCTGATTCTGCAGATGTCCCAGATGATCCTTGGAAGAGGAACCACTAACTGGATCAGAGGGCACAGGACGTTATCAAGAAGCAGATTATAGTGAGGTTCAGTACGAGAGCAGTCAGCCAACCTGTGCCCTCCCAGAGATCTGGGTACTGCTCAATGCCTCCACCTCCACCGCCACCTCCAAACATCTACTGAGCCAGGAACAACCACCACTGCCACCTCCACGTCCTGCCATCTACTGATGCAAGGAACAACCAGACCCACTTCCACATGCACCATAACGCTGGCTCCTCAGGACCTCCCCACATCTCCTCCACCATCTCCTCCGCTGTCACCTCCTCCTAGTGAAGTACCCAGTACATCCCAAGTTATGTTCAATGTGGAACGCAGTTGAGAAGAGATGGTGTAGTCACTATTGTTTCTGTGAATCTCCTTTACAGATTGGAATATTTGTTTTTATTTCATATTATTAAAATCTCACATCCATTGTTCATCATCTTCAAGCAGTGCTATCATATAATGTAAATAAACTATAAACCCAGTGCCCATCAGGCATTAGATCATTGACATTCCCCCCCAGCATAATGATCTTAAATGCCATATATAACTACATATATCATCTTAAAAGAGTATGAGTGATGTTATGTTTCATTACCATAAATACTGTCATGGCTGTTGACTTGCATATCCCCATAAGCATCTGCTAATCACACCCAGTAGTTATACAAGCAGTATTGTTGCATGTCATCCTCTTGATATCAGAATCATTTGTCTGACTTAATTTACAGACATTATGGATGATGGCATTTATCTTACATCAATATAAATGGGTAGCTGTCTACAAGTCATATGATCATTGTAACAATTTTTTTTCAGATTACACCTATATACCAATGAAATGTGATATCATTGTGGCTCAACTATTTCATATGGAGATAGTGATAGTACTCCTGGCCAACTGATTGTGGTCACAGTGAAGCATTCCTTGTGAAATTACACATCTTTACTAATGAACATGGCAGGTGAGTGTCCATGACAGATTTGCTTTGGTTAGCACTGCTTGTAGATGAGGATCCGGTAAATGTGTTTATCGTTACAGTAATAGCATGAAACACAGTACAGTAAATACAGTTATTGTTAAATTTGTATCCTCCTCTTTTTAAGATTTAGACCATCCTTTTTTTAAAAAATTGATTATTTTCTGTATGTGTGTAATTGAATTGGATTACATAATCCAGAAGTGCATGCATCTGTTTAATTTACAGGATGGGTGTACACAATGCTGCCCTTGATGGAGGTGAGTTTGCTGTTGCTCCATACGAATTTAACGGCTGAATCGCGGAAATTTAAAAACAAGCCAAAAAACGTAACTTACAAACTCACACACAGCACAGGAGGAGAGCCAGGAAGCCTGTGAGTGAAGTTGCAAGTTAATTTGAGTCATATTTGTCATGTTTTAAAGATTAAAAATCGGCTAAGCGATAAAAAATATGGCTGCTGAAAAAAAATAAAAACAAGGCTGTAGCGCGCAACTCAACACCAGGAATGTATGAGTTACAAAATAGACTATTAGGAAGGACTGAAAATGCTCGCGAGGCACGTAAGACATTGACAATCGATCCCATTTTATAACACTAACTTGCAAATAATAGCATTACGAACGCAGGACTCTTAGGGGGAGAGCCAGGAAGCCTGTGAATGAAATTGCCAGTTAATTTGAGGCATATTTGTCATTTTTGAAAGATTAAAAATCAGCTAAGCGGAAAAAAAATGACGGCTGAAAAAAATGAAAACGAGGCCGTAGCATGCAACTCAATGCCAGGAACGTACAAGTTACAAAATAGACTATTAGGAAGGATGGAAAATGCTTGTGAGGCTCGTAAGACATAGACAATTGCCGCCATTTTACAACACTAACTTGCAATTAATAACATTACGATTCTGAAATGGTGGTTTTCCCGCCTAAACAAACTCTTTTGCCTTGCACACGCAGCATATATATGCTGCACACTTGCCACATTGCTGACACTTTCTCCTCCGGTGATGAACAGTCTCACTGTACATTTTCTGCTGCCGGAAAATCCAAAGAGATTGTTAGCTCTTCAGGATATTGATTGCTGGATATTGATTAAAAATAGGTAAAGTATATTAATTTTTAATTAATTAGTTATTAGTACAAAAAATATTAATTAGTATTAAAAAATAATTATGCAAAATCTCATATTTTACACTGCCCTTACTTTATGAATACATAAATGCTTAGCTCTTTCTAATATATGAATTAATATATTAATTATTATTAATAAAAATAAGTCATTATTATAAAAAAATAATTATGCAAAAGCTCATATTTTACACTGCCCTTACTTTATGAATACATAAATGCTTAACTCTTTCTAATATATTTATTAATTGATTAATTAATTATGTATTACTTATTAATTAGTAATCATTACAAAAAAATAAATCGATATTTTACACTGCACTAAAAAATATATATATTTTACACTGCACTTATATATCCGTATTGCTGCTCATTAACGTACATGTTAATTGGCTGACAGGGATAGGACCCTCAAAGCAGTTAAATATTTAAATAAGTTTAGTATGCTCTGAGAGCTCCATTGGGAGAAGACTGTGGCACATTTGTTAACAAATAATCTCAGGGGGGGAAAAGAGAAACATTGCTCTTTCTAATACATTTATTAATTCATTAATTAAATACTAATGTAGATTATTTTTTTAAAATATATATATATATATATATATATATATATATATATACGGTATATATATATATTTAACACTGCATTAAAAAATTTGTAGATTTTACACTGCACTTATATATTTTTATAACTGCTCATTGCCTGATTGGGATAGGACCCTCAAAGCAGTTAAACATTTACATCAGTTTATTATGCTCTGACACCTGCTACATTTCATATTTTATTCTTCCTTTATTTATGAACACATCAGTGATTAGGCCTTTACATTTTGCATGTATGCCAATTAAACATGATACTTTCAATGATTAATGAATTAATTGAATCCAAACATTAAAAATGCTTTTCATGTGTTTTTACAGTTTTCTCATCTCTGTGAACAGTGGACCTGCATGAATACAGACTGTGAGCTCTGCAGCATTTCATCTGCAATTACATCAACTTTACAGGTATATAATTTCATGATGCCCTTCTTTAGGAAGACAGGATTAAGTATTTTTGTTTTGCATTGATGACAGTTATTGAATTAATTAATTAACGTATATTACATAATTAATTAATTCTTAATTAATAATTTAAAAAAAAATAGACTGACCTTATTTATGATTACATAGATGCTTAGCTATTTACATTTGAATGTATGCCAATTAAACATCATACATTGATTGATTAATTAATTAATTGAATCAAAACAGTACAAATATATCAAGATCAATATATACATGCTTAGCTATTTATGTTTTCATGTATGCCAATAAAAAAATAGACATTGATTAATTACTTAATTAATTTAATGAAATAATAACTAGTCCATTTCTGGTAATTGTACTGTTTCTATAATGCTCTTTAGGATTTGAATTGATGACAGTTAAAAACAATATGTACAATAAAAATACACATTATATCTTACAGATTGGAAGAAATGAAAGGCCAAGACCTTCACACAGTGAAAAAGAACTTCATCCATTACCACTTCACGTAAGTAAAAAAAAAAACTTACTAATGTTATGATTGCCATTGTTTGCTATATAACAAAACAATACAATTGGAAGTAAAATGCCTGTATTGACACTTACAGATTACAATGGCGGACAACGCAGAAGAAAAGAAAGAACGGAAAAGAAGAATGTCATGGGAATGGAAGCAAAGATGGAGAGCTGCACAGTTGCCAGAGACTTCACAAAGAATAAGAGAAGACTGATAGAGACTTGCCAATAAAAGAAAAATGACTGAAAAAGGACAAACTGAGTGTGACGGAGCTACAAAGAAAAGAAAAAGTAAAAAACATAATGTCTGTGAAACATTGCCTAATGACAAAATGTTGCCTAATGACACCAATATTGATATACATGACACCAATGTTGATATACAAAGCTGCATTCATATCTGTGTTGTCCCTTATTTACAACACTAACAGTAGAGAGTCATTATTGTGGATTACTCAATGTGGTTTGTCAGTTTTGTGGCGCATATCATTTTACTCAAGGAAAGACCAACTGATGGAGAGTTTATTAGTTGCTGTCAGAAAAGAAAGGTAAAACTTCCAGATAGACACACATTTCCAGAATATTTAAAAAAGTATAATGAGTGATCAAACATTTCCAAATTATAGTAATTTAAAAAAAATGTCAGGTCTTATAACAGTGCAAATTCATTTGCTTCAATGGGAGTTACATTAGCAGAAAATGTGCCAGGACATGGCCCTTACTACTTTAATGTACAAGGACAAATTTACCACCCGACTTCACATTTACACCCACAAGCAGGAGAGGAAAGGAAATTTGCAAAGTTATATGTCCTAGATACAATGGAAGCTGTTGAACAACGGATGATGCTTCCTGAAAATAATCATTGTTTACGCATAGTCTTTGAACAGCTGGATAAAATTATGGCCAACAACCCATATAGTCAATCATACAAAAAATTAGCAGAGGTTGAAAAAGAACAACAGGAACATGCTCAAATACATCAATTGCCAATGCCAAGAGTAAATATGGTTCTGAAAAGAGAGCGCAATACTGATCAAAGGTGTTATAATTTACCAACAGTAAATAAAGTTGCCATGGTCTTTAAAAATTATGATGGTGAACCACCATTTCAGCGGGATATTAGAATATATTCACGCAATGAAGAGCAACCTTTTATAAACATAAATATATTAAGTTGTAATTTGGATCCAATGACATATCCTATTTTCTTTCCAAATGATGAGACAGGATGGGAACCAAAATTACAATTGCAAAGTTATCCCAATAGTAAAGTTCGTGTTAGAAACAATATTTCTTTGCTGGAAAATAAAGTGGCACAAACTGCTGTTCCGGATAATTTTAATCCTATTTTATGTGGGGAGGGGAAACTCACACAACAATGGATTATTGATTCATATCTACAAGTCTACGCAAATCTAAATTTGATCTAATTTCAACAAAAAAAGCTTTGCATAGAACAATACTGTGGATTGATGGATTATGTCGCTTAATTGGCTACCAACAGAGACATTCCAGCTTGAAGAGCAATCATTTTGCCATAATCTTTCAAAGGATCTCCTCGCAATATGTGAGAAAGATACATTGATGCCATGGCTATTGTGACTACATTTGGAAAACCTGATTTATTCATTACATTCACAAGAGATCAAGGCTTTTGTTTATACCATTGAATTTCAAAAAAGAGGCCTGCCACATGCACATATACTTTTAATCCTACAAGAAAAAGATAAACTAAAGAAAGCAGAGAGAGTGGATTAAGTGATTAGTGCTGAACCACCACATCCACAAAAATATTCAAAACTTTATGACACTGTAATGCACTGAATGATTCATGATCCATGCAGAGATATAATTCCAAATTCACCATGTATTTAAAATAAAAAATGCACAAAAAAGTTTTCCAAAACAATTGCAAATGCAAACTTATGCTAATTGTGTATATAAAAGAAGAGAAGGACAAACTGCTGTTATTTGTGGCCAAAAGGTTTATAATAGATATGTAGTTCCATACAATCCACATTTGCTGATAAAGTAGAATGCACACATAAATGTGGAAGCTTGCACTTCTATCAAATCCATAAAATATGTGTATAAATATATATACTTAAGTCCCAAAAAAGGACTTTACTAAGTGCATTAAAGCACAGAAATTGATAATAATTATTTAACAGTATTCCTTTAATTAGACAGACCACGACGCAAAAATAAGAAAAAAAATTAGATTAAAATAATGCTTGTGTACTTCACCCCTATCAAAGCATTTAATATTGTTCTGATCTAATCCTGCACATCTATGTACCTAGAAATAGTGGCCAGTGATTGCTAATTTCTAGTTTGGACGTTCATAATATAGGAAAGGAAGATTTACACAAATTAACTGTATTAACCTATAATAGTTATGAACCACCTAGTACATGAAGAGAAACAGAATATCTCCAGGCAGGTAAAGAAAATATATATATAAACATTTAAATTACGAGGGGAATTATGCATAAAAGCAATCCTCATCTATGCACATGCAAATAATCGGATATGCTTTAAGTAACACAATTAATAAAAAAATGCATATAAATGCAATAAAAAAAATGTACAAATCACAGTATGCACTTGGGTATGGATATTTAAGGATTCCTTAAAAGGGATTCCTAGGTATAAGCTTAATGGATTTAAATATAATAAGATATACACAACGCAATGATTTTAAATGGTGAAAGAAGAAAATGGGGGTTGTGCAACTCCCCTCTTACCTACAGCACCTCGCACAAGGTACCGAATAGATGTTTGTGCCTCAATGGGCCACTGGCTTCATTATCCACCTGTCAGTTGCGTTGTCAAATAATCCAAAATATGTATATGAAGCTGATAAAAAAACTTAAAGGTATATCTTTAAGGCTCCCAAATAAGCCAAAATTCCATCCCAGTGACAGTGACTGTGATTTTATTTGCCAACCGGTTTAACCATAGCATGGCTTCCTCAGGGCATAATTTTTATCTTATTGGCCTGGCATTATTTATAGGAAGAGATTAGGCCCATTTCGCAGTTTTTTTCCTTTAATTTTACTTCCTGCCAGTATATAATTGGCTTGTCGATATCATGTGTCCCAGAACAGGAGCATTATGGATGATGAGATGTGTAGAAGAGATTGCTCTCCTATTGGCTTGCGTAGAGATGCGTTTCAGCATGAAACGCATAGTCAAACGGAAGCATAATGTTATTTGAACGCTAAATACGTTCTGATGCTTTTTTAGCGTGAAACGCTAGATCTAAAATGGCGACCGCTTACGCAACATCCGGTTTTAAAACGGATATTGCGTTATTCGGGTTTCAAACTGGAACACAAGCTAGAAAATGGCCACGTACGAAGCACACAGCCACATTTTGCTAGCCTGCTGTCCTGCCTCCTAATTAAGCAGTAAAATTCTTATCTGGCACTACAAGTTGGAAATTACATATTTAGTAGTTCTAACTCTAAGAATACACATTTTTTTCTTTTTCCTTAGTTACCCTTTATTGATTCTGACTTATGTCAGTTCTTGTCTGATCAGTCTTTTGCATTTACTGTACCTTCTAGTGAAATTTGGCACCTTTGCCTATGATTCTGAAGGCCTTTTCTCTGCTTCCCCATTGTAGCATATTTATATGTGTTCATTAGGGAACATATTATTGGGGGAGATATATATATATATATATATATATACAAAGGATATGATGCAGCAACTGTTGTTGTGCAAGGTGCACAAAATGAACAAAACAATATAATTTTACATGATGAACTTTCATGTTATTTAGATGCTCACTATGTAAGTGTTCCAGAAGCAATGTGGCGTCTTCTGAAATTTTAGATGCCTAATCAGTCATCCTGCTGTGTATCGATTAGCTGAACATTTCCCACAAAGTCACTTTGTTTGCTTTACTGCAGGGAATGAAAGAAATGCTGTAGCCCAAAATGAACATAGAGCAACAACATTTACTGCATGGTTTCATTTAAATTGTGAGGACACTGAGGCCAAACAATTTTTATACATTGAGATTCCATATCACTATATTTTTGTAAATGACCAATGGCGACAACGAAAAAAAGATACAAATAACATTTTCTCAATCATTTTTACCGTTAGTCCAAGAGACATTGAACGTTTCAGTTCAAGATTACTTCTTTTGCGTGTTCCTGGTGCGCAAAGTTATGAACATTTACACACAGTGACATCGTTTATGATACTTTCCAATTAGCTGCAAGACATCAAAATGTCCTGGCAGATGATAAGGAATGGGAGAGATGCCTTGAAGAAGCATCACTATGTCAAATGCCAAAACAAATGAAAGAACACTTTGTATTAATTTGCTTCTTTTGCAATGTTCCTGATGCATTAGCTTTGTACGAAACATTTAAATTAAATATGTGTGAAGACTTTTTGAAACATTACAATGAGACCATTGCGCAATTAAAAGTATTAATGGAAATGCAAGAAATCTTTCTTTGTCATGGATTAAATTGTGCAAATTTTAATCTGCCTGATCTAGGACTCATAGATGAAATAAACTTTGAAGACTATGACACTGAGCTTGAAACCCCCAAAAAACAAGAAAAAATTGCAACTTTAAATACATTACAATTGCAAGCATTTAACATCATCACAAATGCAATAGATGATGACATGCTCAAAGAGCATTATTTCTATCAAAATGGTGGATCAGGAAAAAAAAACATCTATATAGTTTATTGATGAGTTTCATTCGAGCACAGGGTCAAATAGCACTGCCATTTGCAACAACTGGAATTGACACATTTTTGTTAGAAGGTGGGAGGACTATGCATAGTGGATTTAAACTGCCAATTCCCATTCTAGAAACATCAGTGTCAGAAATTTGAATGAAGTCATGACAAGCAAAAAAATTCAAACAAAGTAAATTAATTATAATAGATGAGGCAACAATGATGTTGTGTCATGCCCTGCAATGTATTGATTGATTATTAAAATAAGTTATGGATAATGATTTGCCATTTGGGGGAAAGGTGATGTTGTTAGGAGGAGATTTTAGGCAACACATGGAAATAGGACTGACATCGTCGAAACATGTATAAAGAGAAATAAACTGTGGAAAATATTTACACACCTTAAATTAGAACTAAATATGAGATCTCAAGGACAAAATGAATTAAATGATTGGCTAATTCAAATTGGAGAAGGGAAACATCCAAAAATAACTAGTCTACCTAATGATACAGTTGAAATTCCATCAGAAATAATTTGCAAAGAATCACTAATGTCTGCAATCTTTTTAAATACTATAAATAATGACGATTACTCAGACATTGCAAACAAAGTGATATAGCTGCCTTGAATCTAAATAACAAATTTTTTTAATTAATCAATGCACCCCAAAACAATTATTACAGTGCAGATTTGGTTCTGGCTTATGACAAAGACAGTGAATCTAACTTTAGTATGGAATTTATCAATTCTTTATCTACCTCTGGAATGCCACCACATATTTTGCAACTGAAAAAAGGAGCAGTTGTCATACTAATGAGAAATATGAATTTCAAAAAAGGACTTTGTAATGGGACTAGATTAATTCTGCAGGATTTAAGAGAACATTTCATACACGCAGAAATTATGAATTGTACCCATAAAGGTGGACAAGTTTTTATACCGCAAATTGATTTGGCTCCAAGTGAGGAGTGGTTTGCCTTTTGTCCTTCAAAGGAGACAATTTCCCATCATCATGGCATTTGCTATGACCATAAATAAATCCCAAGGACAAACTTTTATGTCTGTGGGTATTTTTTTACAGGAACCTGTATTTGTACATGGAAAACTCTATATTGTATTTTCAAGATGCAACAATCCAAAGGAAATTAAAGTTTCAATTGAAAAAAAAGTCAGGGTGATGTATTTGATGATTGCCAAACTTTTACAAAAAACATTGTCTACTATGAGGTCTTGTAACTTCAATTAAAACAATATAAAACAATACAACAGATGTACCAAAACAAAAAACAAAAACAAAAAATACATGGAAAAGTGCTTTTATCTCAAGGACAAATTCATAAAAAACACTATTTCACATAGGAAACTCTATGTGCCATTTTCCATAAATACCAGCATAACAAAAAACAAGTGAAAAAAAAAACATTGACAAAGTAAAATATTGGAATGTCTTGGAAGTGACCCTTTGGCAGGATGGGCTCCACAAAACAGTTATGTTGTATTTTCTAACAATTCCAATTTAAATGTTATTATTACAAGTTAATGTTTAAAATGTTAAAATTGTATTTTACAAGGTGTGGACAGTTGTTTCATTGTATGTAATTAAGGGTTCATGTTAGTAGGAGGATAATCATTTCTTGGAAAATGTAAATGTATAATTAGATAGAAAGTATTGTTCCAGGGAGTAATCTGATTGCCAGTTAATGGGGTCAGGAAGAAATTATTTTTTCCCCCTTTGACACAATTGGATAAGGGGGGTTCAATGTTTTTTTTTTCTGTTTGCCTTCCTCTGGATTCAATACCTATGTGGTTTACCAGAAGTTGAACTACAAGTTGCATGTTACAAAGCATTATGTAATTGTTTCCAATTCTCATCCATACAAAGTTGTCCCATTGATATATTACTCCTGCATAGATGACAATTTCAAATGTTAATATTGTTAAAAAAGAATGGTTTACCAGTTGTTAAACTACAAGTTGCATGTTAAAAAAAGAAAACTATAATTGTTGTACTTCTTCCAAGATAACTAAAAAGGCTAAGAGTGTCATATACTCACCTTGGGTGGAAAACAGCATTCATAGCCTACATATTTTATTACCCGTCTTTTTTGACGGGCAAGTCGCGCATATATATATATATATATATATATATATATATATATATATATATTATATATACATTGTGACAAGGATGGCCGTTTGCCACAGGAATCCTTTATGACAAATGGTTCAGCAATACAGATTTCAGATGCAGAAGACTTGTTTATTAGTATGGCTCATAAACAAGGATTAGAAATAATGAAAATAAAAATCTACATATACGTTTCTTACTAAACGTGCAGGAACACCCTGACTACACCCGGGCAGCTTCTCTGCTCCGGAGAAATCACCCTAATGGCCCTTATCAAAAGTTTACATCTCCTTAGTTCTTAATACTGAGTTTTGCACCCTTTAGCATCAATGACAGCATGCCGTCTTTTGTAATAGTTATCTATGAGGCCCCTAATTCTTGCAGGTGGTATAACTGCCCATTCATCTTGGCAAAATGTCTCCAAGTCATTCAAAGTCTTTGGTCGTCTTGAATGAACCCCACGTTTGAGATCTCCCCAGAGTCCCTCGATGATATTAAGGTCAGGAGACTGCGATGGCCACTCCAGAACCTTCACTATTTTCTGCTGTAACCACTGGAGGGTCAACTTGGCCTTGTGCTTAGGGTCATTGTCATGATAGAAAGTCCAAGAACATCCCAAGAGCAGCCTTCGTGCAAAAGAATGCAAATTGTCTGCCAGTATTTTCTGATAACATGCCGCATTCATCTTGCCATCAATTTTCCCAAGATTCCGCCCCACCATCCCCAAAAAAAACTTCAGTGAGCTACCACCATGCTTCACAGTAGGGATGGTATACTTTTCACTGTAGGCCTTGTTGACCCCTTTCCAAACATAGCGCTTATGGTTGTGACCATGAAGCTCCATTTTGGTCTTGTCACTCCAAATTACAGTGTGCCAGAAGCTGTGAGGCATGTCAAGATGTTGTCGGGTATATTGTAAAAGGCTTTTTTTTTTTCATTGGTGCAGTAAATTCTTCTTTCTGGCATCTTGATGATACAGCTAATTTTTGTTCAAGTATCGTCGTATTGTACTCCTTGAAACAACACCACTGTCTTTTTTCCAGAGCAGCCTGTATTTCTCCTGAGGTTACCTGTGGGTTTTTCTTTGTATTCCGAACAATTCTTCTGGCAGTTGTGGCTGAAATATTTCTTGGTCTACCCTACCTTGGCTTGGTATGAAGAAATCCAATAATTTTAAACTTCTTAATAAGTGATTGAACAGTACTGACTGGCATTTTCAAGGCTTTGTATATCTTCTTATATATTTTTCCATCTTTATGAAGTTCCATTACCTTGTTACGCAGGTCATTTGACAGTTCTTTTCTGCTCCCCATGGCTCAGTATTTAGCCTGCTCAGTGCATCCACATGAGAGCTAACAAACTCAATGACTATTTATACACAGACACTAATTGCAATTTAAAAAGCCACAGGTGTGGAAATTAGCCTTTAATTGCCATTTTAACCAGTGTGCGTCACCATGCGTGTCTGTAACAAGGCCAAACATTCAAGTGTATGTAAACTTTTGATCAGGGTCATTTGGTGATTTCTGTTAATATTATGATTTAATAATGGGGCCAAACAACTTTGTGATAATAAATGGCTTCATATGATCACTATACTTCAATAAAAGACATTTATTTGCAGCTTCTCTGCTCCGGAGAAATATAATTCCCAAAGAAAAATGAATCCTGTCGTACTACTTCCAGTGGAGTTTAGCAGGGTTTGCCTTTTCGCAGAGTCTTGTGTCTCTTTGGAGAGCAAACACATCAGTCTCCTGAATTTTGTAATGTAAGTATCGCCACCATGTGGATGGGATACAACACTGTCTCTTGGTATTTTGTATAGTGCCGCCTTGTGGCCAGGATACAAATGGTTTCTGAAATATGGTATAATGCCACCTTAGGGCCTGGATACAAACAGTCTCTGATATGTGGTATAGTGCCACCCTGTGGCCAGGGTAATGGCCCATCCTTCTCTCCGAGTAATCACTCCCAGGGACCCTTGTACCGAGTACCAAGTGTACTCTAAAAGATAAAGTCTTGTGAAGCACAAAAGTCTCTTCCCTGGGGGTAATAAGAACAAAAGGAGTTTCTGACCTTTTAGTAATGTAGTTGACCTCGCAGGTGGCTTCAGTCTGCAGCACAGGTCCTCAGCAGATTGAACATGTTTCCTTGGTTTGTCTCTCTCTCTGATTCCAGCACCCACACTTCCTGTGTCTGTCCTCTTACTTTCCCCCAGACTCCATTTCCTAGCTGTTAGTTCCTGGGGATTTAAATAGTCTGCTTGTCGCTTCAGGTGCAACTAATTGCTTTAATTCTGTCAGCACTGGACTAACGGACCTGATCAGCCTAGTGCTGACATATCTTCCTTCTAAAATCTATCAGACTCAAAGCCTGCATGAAGTTTGGAATAAACAATCATGGAATCCTCCTGGCAAAAATGTTCTTTATGGAAGACAGATTTTTCTTGTAATAATGCTTTAATTTTTATCTTTTACACTGTGGCTAATTTTGTTTGTGTCTTGCATACTTTCACAAATGTGACATTTTCACAGGTTACAATAGTCCTTCAAAAATACATTTACAGCTTGTGCTGAAATAATAAAACAAAGTTTTTTTTGTTTTTTTAAATCCCATAATCCCAAGGTATTAAACAAGTAAATTCGGTTTTAGGTGCTCATATAAAATATCAGTATTAGTCTGTACTTTGAGACCCTACTGTTATTACACAATAAATATTATTATGCTTCATTTTATAATTTGAAACAATAAGTGATTATTTCAGAACCTTGCTTGAGAAAGGTTAAAAAGTTCATCATGTAGATTTGCGAGATTGTTTTGGAAAGCTGAATTTGAATGAGTCAGATGGAAAATACTGAAAATATCTCATCTGTCGCTGAATGCATTAATTCTATTCATAACATAAGGAGATGTAGAAAATAATAAAAAATATGTGAACCTTCTTTCCGTTGAATCTGTCACTGGAAAGGTTTCCATGAGAATTCAACAGCTGGTACCTTCTTGACCTTTCTTTTGTTAATTGGGCCCACCTGGTGCTAGAGCAGATTCGAGGCCGGCGCCTTACCTTTTTGGAACACATTGATATGGGCTCAATGTACAGAATACATATATTGAAAATTTACTAAGGCATTTATGTATTCAGCTGGTGTAATTGTGTGGTGGCTAAAGGCACTTTGTTAAAACTCAGCATTAGAATTACATGCATATAGTTTATGATGTGTTTATAAAATTAAAATGAGTTCACTTATGTGCCCACTGAGACAGACAGTGTTAATTAGATGTTGTTTACTGGTAAATTGGAATTAAGGAAGAGGCAATTAATTAGTTTCTTATATTCAGTCAAATGGCAAAGTATGCACAAATAGTGCATCTATGTACCTTCATGTAAGTGTGTGTGTCTGAACATCCTGCTTGTGATCTATGTCTCTATATATTTATTTGTGTCTGCATGTGTGTTCCTGTCAGTGTGTGTTTCTAAAGTATTATCAATAATTGAGAGGAATTATTCAAAAAGGTCAGTGGTTTTGGTAACCACTGAGTATCAAATAGACATATCTTTATTTTGTATCTATTGCTCCCCTGGCAAAAATCAAAAAATCACAAATGAGGCAAGACTGGTAGGGAAAGGTAATTTATTTAACCCCACCACAAAAACAAAATAAAAATACATTAGCAAATATCCTTTTTTAGATACAAAAAAATTATAAAAAGTATATTTTTTTCACCAATTTCCTCAACTATAAGAAATCTCCATATATCCACCTCCATATCATAACCACCATAAATAGAGTTTTAGTGAGTCATTGATTGGTTTGTTGTGCATGAAAAGCACTTTGTAACCATCAGTCACCACACCAATGAAATCGGCAAAAGCATCTACAATAATAGTAGAACCATTTAAAAAAGAGTTTAAACCAGAAAGGCCTGGAGCCAAACCAATGGCGTAGGAGTCAGAAAACATCTGGGGGCTATAGAGTTTTAAAAAGAAGAAGATAAAAGCAATGACTGAATGAACACAAGTAAAAGCCTTACATGAGGATCAATATCACTACTAAACATGCAAACAGACTATGGCCCCTTTTCAATTGAGCAATCGTTGGTTACTAGAGCCCATAATGTAGCCCGTAAACTAATTTGCTATTCAATTGGCATCCTTTCGCTACCCGCAAACGATTTGTGGATTATGGGCTGAGAATCCCTGTGGTTGTAAAAATCGTAACTCCGACCCGGCTAAGCCTTTGATCTTTCAATGTTACAATTACTGGAATCGCAAATCGCTATTGAACTGCTACAATTCCTCAAGCAAATTTGCAACAGTTACAGAGCGATTCAATTGAACAAGGAGCAGCTACCTGGCTGAAATGCAATTGAATGAGGCTCTATGGGTAGTAGTGTGTCTGTTCTAAAGTAAAGGTGTGTAAAGGTGGGAAAGCAGTGGTACATAATTTTATTAGATTATCTATGACAAAGGCAAGATATATATCTGAGGGATCAGAATGGTCAACTGATGAAAGAGAAATAGAAGTTCAAAACTATATTTACTGTAAGAATTTTTGAAAGTAACATGAAACTGAAAAAGTACTTGCCACTGCAGTTTTTAAAATTATGTCATATTTAGACCTCTTGATGTATCTCTTTGAAAGATAAAAACTTGTTAGTGCTGCACACACAATAACAAGACAGATACAAATATCTATATTTAGCTCATTTAGCCTATGGTGGGCAAACAAGTGATAGAAGCCACCATACAGAGAAAAGTAAATAAGTAGTACATTTTTGTTAGTTTAACTTATCTTTAGACATTCAAATCTGAACACAAATGTACTAGTTATTTACTGCATCTAGCTCTCTCTCTCTCTCTCTCTCTCTCTCTCTCTATATATATATATATATATATATATATATATATATATATAAACAGAGTTTGTATTTTCTAGGAAGCACCTTTTTAATTTTTTTTAGACGTTCAAATGTGAACACAAATGTACTGTTTACTTGCTGTACTACTGTATGGTGGAGGGCTGCTATCGCTCTTTTGCCCACTATAAATTAAATGATTGTTGTGGTAAACTACCTCCCCACAAAATCTACTACACAAGTTAGGAACCGGCCCCACACTGGTAAGAAGCAGTAACCTTGATGTCTGTGGGTTGGTTTCCTGGCTTGTGCGTAATCCATCCTAGGCTTTGCTTAAAGCTGTATAATACAGCAGGCATATGCTCAAAAAGAGACATATTTGAAATGTTATATGGATTAAAGAGTGAAGCCTTTGTGGACACATATGCATGTCCCTGACCAGGTTCCCAGAATGCAGTGTAACAACTGTATTTCTTGGAATTCTGATCAGGAAACAAGTTTTTAACTGATTTAGACACTCAAATGTGAACACAAATGTACTATTTATTACTATGTATGCATATATATTATGTTTACTATATATATATAAATATATATATATATATATATATATATATATATATATATATATTGTGACAAGGATGGTCACAACAAACTAAAGTACAGTAGAGTGCAGTAAACAGGATTTATAATGTGCAAATGAAAACAAAACAATATAAACATAATAATTGCTGAAAATAAACTTCTGCATAAACATTCTGACTGACCTTTAGGAACGGCCTGACTATGCTTAAGCAGCTTATCTGTGACAGGGGAAAACAAAATAAATGAAGCACTATTTTCTTATGCGTTCAGTCTACAGTCTCTGTATTTTGCAGATCTCAGTTCCACAGTCACAACCACAATAACATGGTTTAGGGCACTGACCCGCCCGTCTCTCTGAGTGCCCTCCTCCAGGGTCCCTTTAAGAGTACTGCAGGTATTTTAGTAAGAACATTGTTTCTTCACACAAACAGTCCCTTCCCTGGGGGTAAATCATAGAAATAAAGGCTTTTGATACCTTGTTAAAAGCAGGCTGTCAATCTCTGCTGATGTTTCAGGTTGCAGTGAGTGTGTCCTTGACCTGGTATGAAATGCAGATTTCAAAAGGCACTCTGTAACTGTATTTTCCCATTGATCCTAGGGTGCTGGGATATTATCCAAATGCAGCCTTTTCTCTGGACTGGAGTCTCCTCAGCTACATCACTTCCAGTGTCCACACTCTTTCTTTCAAACTGAGGCTCTCCTCTGGGTTGGTAATTCTGAGTATTAAATAGCCTAACTGCCACTTCAGGTGCGGCTAATAGTGTTGGCTTGTTTAACTAACTCAGGACCAAACAAACTGATTTGTTCAGCCTGGTACTGAGGTATCTGACCTCTATAATTCTTCCGAACCTCATGCTGCCTTTCTCCCAATATATATATATATATATATATATATATATATATATATATATATATATATATATACAGTATGTATATATTAGTACAAACAATGAATAGTACATTAGTGATTCCATTTGAATCTGAAAAATAAGTTAATACACTTATTTACTGCTCCAATTTGTTAGAAATGCAGTTGTATATATATATATATATATATATATATATATATATATATATATATATATATATATATATATACAGTGGGGGGGAAAAGTACTTGATCCCCTGCTGATTTTGAACGTTTGTCCACTGACAAAGAAATGATCAGTCTATCATTTTAATGGTAGGTGTATTTTAACAGTGAGAGAGAATAAAAATAAAAATAAAAAAACGAATAAAAACACATGTCACAAAAGTTATAAATTGATTTGCAGGTGGAGGGCTTCTATCCCCTTCGACTTCGACGCAAAAATTACTTGTTGGCAATCACAGAGGTCAGACGTTTCTTGTAGTTGGCCACCAGGTTTGCACACACTTCAGGAGGGATTTTGTCCCACTCCTCTTTGTAGATCCTCTACAGGTCATTAAGGTTTTGAGGCTGATGTTTCGCAACTCGAACCTTCAGCTCCCTCCACAGATTTTTGATGGGATTAAGGTCTGTAGACTGGCTAGGCCACTCCAGGACTATTAATGTGCTTCTTCTTGAGCCACTTCTTTGTTGCTTTGGCTGTGTGTTTTGGGTCATTGTCATGCTAGAATACCCATCCACGACCCATTTTCAATTCCCTGGCTGAGGACAGGAGGTTCTCACTCAAGATTTGGCGGTACATGGCCCCGTCCATCGTCCCTTTGATGCAGTGCATTTGTCCTGTCCCCTTAGCAGAAAAACACCCTCAAAGCATAATGTTTCCACCTCCATGTTTGACGGTGGGGATGTTGTTCTAGGAGGCATAGGTGGCATTCCTCCTCCTTCAAACATGGCGAGTTGAGTTGATGCCAAAGAGCTTGATTTTGGTATCATCCGACCACAACACTCTCACCCAGTTCTTCTCAGAATCATTTAGATGTTCACTGGCAAACTTCAGACTGGCCTGTACATGTGGTTTCTTGAGCAGGGGGACCTTGTGGGCGCTGCATGATTTCAATCCTTCACAGTGTAGTGTTTTACCAATTGTTTTCTTGGTAACTATGGTCCCTGCTCCCTTGAGATCATTAACAAGATCCTCCTGTGTAGTTCTGGGCTGGTTTCTCACTGTTCTCATGATCATTGAAACTACACGAGGTGAGATCTTGCATGGAGCACCAGAACAGATGTAGACTGACAGATATTTTTTGTTTCTTAGACTTGCGAATAATCGCACCAGCTATTGTCACGCTAAGCTGCTTCCTAGCGATGGGCTTGTAGCCCATTCCAGCCTTGTGTAGGTCTACAATCTTGTCCCCGACATCGTGGACAGCACTTTGGTCTTGGCCATGGTGGAGAGTTTGGAATCTTATTGATTGTTTTTGTGGACAGGTGTCTTTTATACAGGTAACGAGCTGAGATTAGAGAGAGTTTCTAATCTCAGCTCGTTACCTGTATAAAAGACACCTGGGAGCCAGAAATCTTGCTGATTGATAGGGGATCAAATACTTATTTACCTCACTGACCTGCAAATCAATTTTTCTCTCACTGTTAAAATACACCTACTATTAAAATTATAGACTGATCATTTCTTTGTCAGTGAACAAACACTCAAAATCAGCAGGGGATCAAATACTCCCCCCCCCCCCCCACTATATATACATATATATCTATTGCTATAGATCTATATATGTATATATGTAAGCTTAATTCAAGTCTATTCTGGTGAATAGTAATATATTGAAGGAGCATAGGGAGAGATTTTGATATCAAAAGTATAATAGCATTGGGTACTATACATAGGCAATAATTTAAAATAAGCTGGTTCTAATTTATTGGGAGTTTCAGGGGCATCACAGTGTACTGTAGATCCATTAGCACTTCCCTTCACCTTGTGGGCCTTCTGCTGCCAGGAACTCCTATAATAGCCTGGTCTCACAAGATCACATGAGATCATCCCAGCAGCCAAAGGGAGGTATTTAAAAATGCTCAGGAGAGTGAGAAAGAGATTGCAGTGCTTGATGCTCCTACTTGACACCAGGATAAGGTACCTACCTCCCCTACAAAGTACAAAGTAGGGGAGGTAGGTGCTGTTATACATACATACATACATATAAATATAAATAAATATATATATATATATATATATATACACACACCGTATTTTTACGTGTATAAGACAACCTTTTTTTAAAAAATGTTGACCTCTAAAGTAGTAAGTCGTCTTATACACGGAACACAGCTGTTTGAGTAGAGGAAAAGGGGGAGGAACAGGGCAGACAGGAAGTGGAGAGCAGTGACTAGAGTGAGAGCAGAGAATAGGAGCTGTTTAAAAACCTCCTTAGCAGTAAACATGAGCCAGGAGTGCAGGAGTGCAGGGCGGATCTGGAGAGGCCCCAGTGCTGCCTGGGCCCCCTCAGCACACAATTCCTCCTCATCCCCCTTAACCGTTTATCCTCCGCCTCTATCCCCCTTATCATTCTCTTCCTTCCCCCATAACCCCCTCCTCATTTCCCCCCTCTCCAATACCTATCCCCCCCTCTCCTTACTTGTTATTATGCTCCCATGAAATCCTGCTGATGATGCTGACGCCACAGCACGTCTTCCGGTTATGAACGTACCGGCATATGCTAATGTAAAATATGTGGGGGATTTGTCCCCCCCCCCCCCCTGTTCCTATGCCCCTGAACCAAACTCAACGTTTATGATATTTGTATGCCCACACTGAATTAATGATTGAGCCATCTGGTCTTCATATCATAAGTTGTACGTTCCCTGATGCAACCCTAAAGGAAGCTGCCGTCTATTTGAGAATCAAATGTTATTCTTTCAGTCCATCCAGGTCTGTTGACTGTGATTTACTGAGATTCTGTTAAGATGAATTAGTCATGGGTGAAGGGGTCATTTTGGCACAACTTTGTAGTATTACCTCAGGAAAAGCATATAATATATGAAGGAGATGTTCAACCTAAATTATGAAACAGTTCACTTATTGAATTCAAATATATGTGCAAAAGTTTAGGCACTTCGGTTTTTACTGCTGCAAGACTTCTGTATGTTAGGAGATGTGAAAGTTTGAAGAACGCAGAACTGCAATTGTAGCTTGATTGTCACTTGAATTTTTAAATCAAATGAGACCTCACAGCTCAGAATTTTAACTAACACTGACACAAATGGAACTAATTTTTCCTTCTAATGAGGGCTCCTCCTCTCCTCAAACATGATGCTGTAACTGTAAGCTAGGCAAGTTCAATACATCCTATGTGGATAATTAATCTTCTATAGATATGTTTTTTATTCTAAAACAAAGAGATTTAAGTGGAACCTGCCGTTTAAGGGTGTTTTTTAGTACAATGTTGCCCTACAAATATATATTTTTTTAACTTTAATGAGAGGAGGGAGAGTTTAGAAGTCTATACAGTATATGATGCATATTAAAGAAATAGCAGAGAAAATGCCCTGTTTTTTTAAAGAACATTTTTTTTACTGTATCAATGCAAATGAAGGCACTGAACTACATTATTAATATTTTCTATCCTTTAGCTGATTGCATGAGAGTATTAGAACAGTGCTTCTGTAGAGGGTTATTCTCAGCCGATTGACAGTTGGACATTTTGTTTGTTCAAGATGCCTCTTAGCCAAAGAGAGTGTCTGTACAAAAGGATTAACCTATTGACAATGACTTTTTAAATCTAAACTCATTGAATAACAAGTACGGAGTGTATTTACCTTCCTAATGCACCCACAATTCACAGTTAAGCAGGCTTTCTCAAAAAGGTCAGGATGCATGAAGTGTTGAATATCAATAGAGATCTGTACCAACCCGAATCCATCTGGGGAGGGGAATGGCCTGGAATACAAATAGCAGCAGAATTCAATACATTACAACCAAATGCAGAAATAGAACAGAAAAATAAAGCATATAGTCGGTCATAAAACCTGCAATCCTATATGTATTGATTTCATGTGTTTGCTGTGTTAGCAGGATGTATAACTTGTTTGTTGTTGTTGTTTTCTGGAATGGTAAAACAATCAATAGCATTAAAATATATATTAAATAAAATTATAGTCTTATTGTATACAAATATGTACTCAAGGAACAAATCAACAATATTAGCAGCTGTGTAAGAGAATACAAATAGCTTTAGAGAAAATCATAACATTTTCACACCAGGCTTGTGTCTGTGTGTGTTGCTCTTGGATTGCTTGTCGGTATACTGCCTGATGAGGTTATGTGACCGCGGATTTTCAGTTAAGATCCTCCCATTCATCTCAAGCCACAAATCCTGTTAGGAACAAAAGAACACACATATAAATATATATATATATATATATATATATATATATATATATATATATATATATATATATATATGTCTGTCTATCTATCTATCTATCTATCTATGGGTGTATATATATATATATATATATATATATATATATACATACAGTGAGGTGAAGTATTTGATCCCCAGCTGATGTTGACCGTTTGGCCATTGGCAAATAAATTATCAGTCTATAATTTTAATAGTAGGTGTATTTTAAGAGTGAGAGACAGATTAACAGAAAAAGAAAAAGCGCATGTCAAAAAAGTTATGAATTGATTTGTAGGTCAATGAGTGAAATATATATTTAATCCCTTATCAATCAGCAAGATTTCTGGCTCCCAGGTGTCTTTTATACAGGTAACAAGCTGAGATTAGGAGCACTCTCTTAAAGGGAGTGCTCATAATCTCAGCTTGTTACCTGTATAAAATACACTTGTCCACAAAAACAAACAATCAATCAGATTCCAAACTCTCCACCATGGCCAACAACAAAGAGCTGTCCATGGATGTCGGGGATAAGATTGTAGACCTACACAAGGCTGGAATGGGCTACAAGTCTATCCCCAAGCAGCTTGGTGAGAAGGTGAACACAGTTTGTGCGATTATTCGCAAATGGAAGAAACGCAAAATATCTGTCAGTCTACCTCGGTCTGGTGCTCCATGCAAGATCTCACCTTGTGGAGTTTCAATGATCATGAGAACGGTGAGGAATCAACCCAAAACTACACTGGAGGATCTTGTTAATGAGCTCAAGGGAGCTGGGACCATAGTCACCAAGAAAACAATTGGTAACACACTACGCCTTGAAGGACTGAAATCCTGCAGTGCCCGCAAGGCCCCCCTTCTCAAGAAAGCACATCTACAGGCCACTCTGAAGTCTGCCAATGAACCTCTGAATGATTCAGAGGAGAACTGGGTGAAAGTGTTGTAGTCAGATGAGACAAAAATTTAGCTCTTTGGTATCAACTCAACTGCCGTGTTTGGAGCAGGAAGAATGCTGCCTATGGCCCCAAAAACACTATCCCCACCGTCAAACATGGAGGTGGAAACATTATGTTTTGGAGGTGTTTTTTCTGCTAAAGGGGACAGGACAACTACACCGCATCAAAGGTCTGATGGACGGGGCCATGTACCGTTAAATATTGAGTAAGAACCTACTTCCCTAAGCCAAGGCATTGAAAATGGGTCGTGGATGGGTATTCCAGCATGACAATGACCCAAAACACACAGCCAAGGCAACAAAGGAGTGGCTTAAGAAGAAGCACATTAAGGTCCTGGAGTGGCACAGCCAGTCTCCAGACCTTAATCCCATAGAAAATCTGTGGAGGGAGCTGAAGGTTCGAGTTTCCAAACATCAGCCTTGAAACCTTAACAACTTGGAGAGGATCAAAATCTCTCCTGAGGTATGTGCAAACCTGGTGGCCAACTACAAGAAACATCTGACCTCTGTGATTGCCAACAAGGGTTTGGCCACCAAGTACTAAGTTGAAGGGGTCAAATGCTTACTTCACTCATTGACCTGCAAATCAATGTATTACTTTTTTGACATGCATTGTTCTGTCTCTCACTGTTAAAATACACCTACCATTAAAATGATAGATTGATCATTTCTTTATCAGTGGGCAATGCAGGTCATACCTTCAACAAACAATTATTGCATTCAAAAGTTAAAAATGTAAAGGTTGTGCTTATTTTTTTATATTTTGGTCTTTAAACATTTTGCCCATTATTAAATTTAGCTATCCAAACACTTTTTTTTGTTTCACTTTTATTTATTTATTTAAAAAATGTTTTATAATTAAGAATTGTGTTTGTTTGTACTCCATAATATATAACATATCTCATATAACGCTGTTCGGAATGTTTGCAATGTTGGTCACGCAGTTGCAACCGAAGGTGCTCATCTGCGAAGCCTCGCGAATTCAGGCAAGCCGTGTACGTTGCAGGAGTAAGGCTGCATGAGCGCCAATGGCGCTCATCTGTGAGGCCTCACAAAGTGAGGCGAGCCGTGTATGGTGCAGGACTTTGGCCACATGAGCGCCAAAGGCGCTAATCTGCAAAGCCTCGCGAAGCGAGCCAAGCCTTTTATGGCGCAAGACTTAGGCTCATGGTTTAAAAATGTAAAGAGGGTCAAGCGCGTAACTGTAAAAACCCTAAAACCACAAAAAAAATATATATATATAATTACACACTCACACACAGCACAGAGGGAGACCCAGGAAGCCTGTGAGTGAGGTTGCAAGCGATTTTGAGCCATATTTTGAGGTTTTCGTCAATCCCAAATTGGCTAAGTGATGGAAAAAATGGCAGACGAAAAACGTAAAAAAAAAAGTGAAACTGCATGAAAACATAGCAACGCAAGCATGCGGGACTTCGAAAATACACGACGCCGATCACATTAACACACACCTTAGCAGGAAACAATAAGGGACTTATCAAATACTCATCGCGGGCGAAAACAGTAAAACACAAACAGCGCAAGACAGTAAGACGATCACCAAGCAGGTAACACAACTGAACAACGCAAAACGACATCCCCGATCTTCGCAAGGAATTTAATTTCATCCATTTTAGAGTAACCAAGCGCGTAACTCACTAAAACTGCGTTCTACACCATGAAATGGTGGTAAATTGGTAAACTGCGCAAGTTTGTCCATTTGCTTACTGCAAAGCTTCCAGAATTTTCTCACTTTTTCCTCAGATACTAAACTGTGTGGCTGCACTTTATCAGAGGACGTATCTTAATAAGGTAAAGTATTAATATTTATTAATTTCTTAATTGAAAAAAAAACAAAACACTGAAAATATTACTTTTGAAGAATATGTAATTAAAGACATGCTAAGTTTACTCTATCATTTCTAATAAATATATACAAACATAAGAAGTAAAGTCTTATTACTCTTTCATTTATAAAATAATTTATTAACCTAAAAATAAAAAAAATAAAAAAATACATTTTTGTTATCACGTTTCTAAAAAAAATTATAATTTTTGGCTTTCACCTTACTTAACACACTGGATGCTGTATATCTTTGTATTGTATAACAAATACACATTACTCAAATGTCATATTAAACTTTGCAGCTGTCAGTCAATTTAACACTGACACAGATTTTGCCTGCAGTGGCTGTTTTTTTAAATATTATTTAATTACAAAAAAAAAAATTCAAGGATCATGTAATTGAAGAAATGCTAAGTTACAAAATACATGGAAAGATAACACGTAAAATATTACTATTAATTAATGTACTCATAACAAACTTTTCATAACAAAAAATAATATATATTTCACCATGATGTCATTGAACGCATTGTAAGCTGTATTACTTTGGACAGTATAGCATATACTAATTACTCTAATCTCATTTCACACTTTGCAGGTGTCTGTACATTTTACACTGACACAGATTTGCCCTGCAGTGGATTAAAGACACCAACTTATACTAACAAGGTAAAGTATATTTATTCACATTAATTGATATAATATTTATCATATATTATAATAACGTTATAGCCGATTATTGTTTTATATGCTTAACACATTTAGAATGATGGGACAGTATATTTATGTGCATTAATTGATTTCATCATTCTTCAGAAAAAAAATTAATTCATTTATTCATTGAAATAGTAAACTATATACTGAGATTCTTCTTTCAAACTTTGCAGGTGACTCTCCAAATTTACTGGGACATAAAAGATTGCTGCAGGGAGGATTTCTGGACAGAGATTTCACTTACAACTAACAGGTAAAGGATATTTCACGTGCGTGCACCATGAACTCATAAATGCAGATATTATTTATTTTAACAGTACTTATGACAAAATTGCGCCAGTCACACGCCTCCTTCTACCCTCCCCTGGGTTTCTTGGCCTACCCTCCCCTGTGTTTCTTCCCTACCACCTCTCACTACTAAGGGGTTCTTTCCACCCCTCTCTCTCCTCTGTGTCTCTTACCACCCCTCTCCACACTCCAGCCCCCCTCTCCCTCCTCTGTGTCTCTTCCCACCCCTCTCACAACCCCACTCACATCCCCCTACACTGTGTGTTTTCACCCTCATCTCCCTCACCTCTGTCTCTTCCCCACCCCGTTCACTCCCATAGGTCTCTTCAGCCCCCACTCTCCATACACTGTGTCTTTTACCCTCCCTCCTCCACCTTCACGGTGTCGCTTCCCACCCCCTCTCCCTCCCCTGTGTCTCTTTGCCCCACTGTCTTTCCCTCTCATTCATCTCTGTCTCTTACACATCCTCTCCACCCCTGTGTCTCTTCCTACTCCTGTCCCCCCACCTGAGTCTCTTCCCCCTCCTCTACCCCCCCCCTCTTTCCCTCCCCTGTGTCTGCCCACTTGGCAGGTGGTCCTGTATAATGCAGTCTCTATATTACATTACAATCTCTATATCACACGGCACTACCTCTCTATCATACACTGCACTCTCCCGCTCACACACATGAAATACACTTTCACACACACTGAGTACACTCTCACACACACACTACACTCTCCAACACAATCACTCTATCACGCACTCTCTGTAGCACGCACTCTACACTATCCCTCTCTATCACGCACTACTCTCCCTGTCTCTATCACACCTTGCACTCTCTGGCCTACTGACCCACCACACTCATCTTATGTGCTATTACAACATTAGATATATAGAGAAAAAAAATTGCATATGTTTATTCATTTTTAATTCAACTAACTTAAAATCCATGATTCAAGAACATTAAAATGGTTATATAAAATCATATGTAGGTTACAAATCTAGCTTTACATTTAACATTACAGATTGCAGTGGCTTCAAACATTGAAAGCAGGAAGGAAGCCAAACAACTTATTGACCTACAAAAAAAAACAAAGATGGCAAAAACAACAGTCGGAGGACACCAAGAAGAGAGTACAACAAGAAGAGCTGGACAGCATTTATCTCAAAAGACACACTGCATTGACAAATATTGTAAACCCAGGGAAAGAGGTAAGCTACATGAAATGATTCATTCATATAAAAATGCTTCATTTACAGCATTGGTTCTTGCAAATAAACATTAATATTTATAATTACAGTTTTCTATGGATGAGAAGCCAGAAACCAGCAACCAGTATAAACAGCGTCTGGATAACAAACTCAAAAAAAGATGGAGACAGAAACAATCGAAGTAATAAAAACCTACGAGAAGAAGCCAGACAGCGAATGTCCATAAAACGACACATGGATTCGACCAAAAGTCTGCGTAAGAGAAAAACATATTGAACCACAAACATGTGAAGAATATGGTAATGGTAATAATGGGGAAATGGATTCTAATGTTTATCTGTATTTAAAGGAAAATCAATTATTTACAGATATAAATGTAGAAATTCACAATTGTGGTATGGTGAATGTGCTTTGTCAATTTTGTGGGGCTTATCATTTTCTTAGTGAAAGACCAAGAGATTGTCAAAAGGGAAAAGTACAACTGCCAGAAAGGGGAGAATTCCCAAACTATCTACAAAATATAATGAGTGACCCAACTTTCCCAAATTAAAAAATTCTAAACTAAATATACAGTCTTACAATAGTGCCATTTATTTTGCATCAAAGGATGCTAAATTAGCTGAAAATGTTGCTGGACATGCTTTAAAGTTCAAGGCCAAATTTACAACCGTACTTTCCATTTACACCCTTAGGAAGGAGAGCAAAGAAAATTTGCTCAACTATATGTACTTGATACAAACAAAGCTGTGGAACAACAAATGCAGCTTGCGGAAAATAGAAAATGCTTAGCCACTGTTTTTCATCAGCTTGATAAGATTATGGAAACAAATCCATACACTAGAGCTTATAAAAAACTCTCAGAGGTTGAACAACAACAATGTATACATGCAGAACAAAATCAGTTGCCAATACCAAGAGTCAATACGGTTCTTAGAAGATAAAAGATATGATAACTTACCAACATCTAATGAGGTTGCAATGGTCTTTCAAAATGATGAGGGAGAGCCACTTTTTCAAAGGGATATTAGAATATATCCCAGAAATGAGGAGCAACCTTTCATTAACATTAATATATTAAGCACAAATTTGGATCCAATGATGTATCTAATGTTGCATCCCAATGGGGAGGCAGGTTTGGCAACCAAAATTAATACTTCCAAGCTATCTAAACACTAAACAACGTGTCAAAAATAATATTTCCATGCTGGAATTTAAAGTGGCTCAAATTGCAATTAGGGATGATTTTAATCCCATTTTAAGTGTAGGAAAACTGACACAACAATGGATTATTAATTCCTACCTGCAAGTTAAAGCCAATAATTTAAATGTCAGAAAATACCAACAACATAAACTCTGTGTTGAACAGTATTGTGGCCTCATGTATTATGTTGATGAAGCGGCTACAAACCAAAATCTAGCAGCTGGCCGAGCCATCATTTTACTATCTTCCTTCCAAGGATCTCCTCGCAATATGTGAGAAACATACAATGATGCTATGGCTAGTGTAACAAAATTTGTCAAACCAGATTTATTTATTTACATGTAATCCTCAATGGCCAGAAATTGTTCGTAATTTCAACGATGGTCAAAATGCTTCTGATAGACCAGACTTAGTGGCTCGAGTATTCAAAATAAAATTATCAGCCTTAATACCTGACAAAACCATCACTAACTTATTTGGTAAGTGTTTGGCTTATGTTTATACCATTGAATTCCAGGAAAGAGGACTTTCACATGCAGATATTCTCATAATACTGACCGAAAATCATGAATTGAATACTGCAGACAAAGCGGTTTCAGTAATTACTGCTAAACTACCACATCCACAAAAACATGCCTCACTTAATGAAATCGTAACACATCGTATGATTCATGGCCCATGTGGACAGCTAAATCCACAATCACCGTATATGGAAAATAACAAATATTTCCCAAAGGATTTTAGAGATCAAACTTTTGTGATGAGTATCCTTTGTATAGCCAAAGAAAAGGTCCAAAGGCCATCATTTGAGGAAAAGAGGTAGATAACATGTATGTGGTGTCATATAATCCACATCTCTTAATGAAGTATAATGCACACATAAATGTGGAAGCTTGCATTTCCATTAAATTAATTAAATATGTGTAAAAATATATTCATAAAGGATATGATGCTGTCAATCATCAATGGCAAATGGAAAATTATTCCCAGAATGTTTACAGTAAGTCCCAGAGACATTGAATGTCTCTGCTTCGTTTACTACTTTTAAATGTTCCGGGTGCACAAACTTTTCAAGACTTGAGAACTGTCAATGACACCATTTATGACACCTTTCAATTAGCTGCATGACATAGAAGCTTCCTTGCTGATGACACAGAATGGGAGAGATGTCTTGAAGAAGCAGCTCTATCTAAAATGCCATGCAAGATGAGGGAACAGTTTGCATACATCTGCATATTTTGCAATGTTCCAAACCCATTGGCTTTGTGGGAAACATTTAAAACACACATGTCTGAAGAATTCTTGCAAAGGTACAATGATTCCATAGCTGAATTAAAAGCATTAATGGAAATTCAAGAAGTGTTTCTGTGTCATGAATCAACTTGTGAAACTTTTAATCTCCCGGACCCAGGCATTATAGATGATATCAACTTGGACGGGTATGACTCTGATGTTGAGAAACAAAAAACAGGAAAAAAATTGCCACTTTAAATGAATTGCAATTCAACGCTTTAAATGCAATACAACAAGCAATAGATGATGACTTGCTCAAAGAGCGTTATTTTTATCTGGATGGACCCGGTGGATCTGGAAAAACATATCCCTATAATTTGTTGATGAGTTCAATTAGAGCTAAAGGTGAAATTGCACTTCCCTTTGCAACCACTGGAATTGCTGCACTACTGTTAGAAGGTGGCAGAACAGTACATAGTGGATTTAAGCTTCCAGTTCCAATATTGGAAACATCAGTGTCCAATATTAGAATGAAATCATCCCAAGCCACTAAGTTTAAAAAATCTAAATTAGTTATCATAGATGAGGCCACTATTAAGTCGTGCCATGCTCTGCAATGTATTGATCATTTATTACGTGAAGTCATGAGTAATGATTTGCCTTTTGGTGGTAAAGTAATGCTACTAGGAGGAGATTTCAGACAAACATTACCTGTGGTTGTACGTGACAATCGCACAGACATTGTGGAAACATGTATAAAGTAAAGTCCCCTATGGAAAGAATTTACACACCTTAGATTAGAAAAAAATATGAGATCTGAAGGCCAAAATGATTTCAATGATTGGCTAATTAAAATTGGCGAAGGCAAAACAGACATAATAACCAATTTACCTGACGATACTGTGGAAATACCAGCAGAAATGATTTGCAAAGTTTCACTCATATCAGCAATATTCCCAAACGGAATTACTTCAGAACACTCATCAGAGCTTGCACAAAAAAGTAATCTTAACCTCAAAAAATAAAGATGCTTTGGATCTCAATAACAAAAATAATTGATGCACCATAAAAACAATATCACAGTGCGTATTCAGTGCTAGCTGATGACAAAGACAGTCAATCTCATTTCACTACTGAATTTATCAACTCATTAACTCCCTCTGGAAAGCCACCATATGATTTGCAGCTTAAAAAAGGAGCCATTGTCATGTTACTGAGAAATATGAACCTCAAAAAAAGGACTTTGTAATGGGACCAGATTAATTCAGGATTTAAGAGACTATTACATCCAAGTCGAACTTCTGAATGGGACCCATAAAGGAGAAGCAGTTTTCATACCAAGAATAGATTTGGCTCCAAGTGAGACTAGCTTGTCTTTTATAGTTCAAAGGAGACAATTTCCCATTATAATGGCATTTGCTATGACAATTAATAAATCTTAAGGACAAATATTTAACTCTGTTGGACTTTTTAGAAGAACCTGTATTTGCCCATAGATGACTCAATATGGCATTGTCAAGATGCAAGAAACAAGAAGAAATTAAAGTTTAAATTAAAAAAATGAAAGTCAGGGTGAATTATTAAATAATGGATGAGTATTTACTAAAAATATTGTCTACTATGAGGTGTGCTAATAACACAATAAAAAATTATAGTGGTCATATCTCAAGGACTAACTTTACTGTCCCTTGCGCTCTTTTCAGAGGGCCACTATTTCCAATCCCCCCAAAAAATACACAGGTTCATCTCGAGGAGCAAGGACCTGTGGTAAACAAAAAAAGAACAACATCAAAACTACAGTAAAGATAAAACAAACAAACAATAGTGGTCATATCGCAAGGACGAAGTTTTAAGTCTCCTGTGTTCTTTTTAGAGGGCCACTATTTCACATAGACAACTCTATGTACCAGTCTCAAGAACTGCAAAAAACAAACAAAACAGTGATTGTGCTTCGAGGACGAATTTTTATGTCACTTGGAATCTTTGTAGAGGACCACTCTTTCACATAGAAAGATGTATGTGCCATTCTCAACAGCTGTAAAAAACACACAGAACAAACAGTGGTTTAATTTAGAGAACAAACTTTTAAGTCACTTGGACTCTTTGTAGAGGACCATTCTTTCACATAGACAGCTGTATGTGCCATTCTGAAGAACTACAAAAATAAAAAAAAGTGGTTACAGCGCAGAGACAACATTATTTGTCTGCTGGGCTCTTTTGAGAAAAAACACTCCTAAATTACATAACAAGCAACCAAAAAATAATAGTTTTCGAAGCACTACACAAAACAACAATATGCCATCCCTTACTATTTACATTGTCTGTATTTAACAGTCTATGTATTTGAAATGTGTTTATTCAGTTGTTAGCGGTTTCTTTTATTCTGCTGTTATATTGAGTTTCATTGTATGTATTTACCTGCATAATTACGGAGAGCCTATTTATCCAGGGAGTATGTAAATATATTTGTTTGCCTTCCTCATTTAAACATCTGTTAAATAACATGTAATACTTCCTTCTTTTACTGTATCTATTTCAAGTTGATTTATACATGTATTTCAAGTTGCTTTCAACAGTTGTAATGTGTTTGATTACATTGTATGTATTTACAGGTTGTACACTTTTAATGTAAAATTAAAGAGATAGTATTGATCCAGGGAGTAATTCGATCGCCAGCATCTGGAATCAGGAGGGAATTTATTGTATTACCCATTTGAAACAACTGGCTACATTTCACTTTGCGTTGTTTTACCTTCCTCTGGAATCAATATAAACATTTAGAAATCTATTAAATAACATGTAATGCTTTACATATACATATGGTTTAAACAAAAGTTACAAATGTATAATAATATTGAGTTCAACTATCACTTGCATTGTAATTCGTTATGATGTTCTTGGATTGTTTTTTTATTCTGAAGTTTCATATATGTATTTAGAGCTTTTGAAGTTTTCTTGTATCATTACAGACAGACTGTTGATCCAGGGAGTAATCTGATCACCATTATCTGGGCTCAGGAAGGAATTATTTTTATTTTTCCATTTGAGACAATTGGCTACATGCCACTTGGGTTTTTTCTGTTTGCCTTTCTCTGGATTCAATAAAACAAAATACATATGTGTTAAAATTCATATAATGTTTTACAAAGGTTTACAAACAAAGTTCATACACTGTTATAATATTAATAAAAAAGTTATAACGTTAAAAAACATGCTTTCTGAGTTGCTAAACGATATTACTATACAACTTGCCTTTTACAACGATAAACAAATTAATTACTAAAACAATAATTTGTTATCCTTTTTAAAAAATATCCATTATTACATGCAAAGAAGTAAATATTACAAACAAAAGAGAAAAAAAAGGTAACAAGGCTAAAACACTCACATTGACTGCCAAAGAGCATTTACAAGGTTAAAATGTAACTCCCGTCATTTTTAACGGACAAGTTCCTAGTTTAATATAATAGATCAGTATTTGGCAACTCAACCCTATGACAACCACCATCAGTCCAGGATTTTGGGATCTGCTTGTGTATTCAGGTTATCTCACCTTTGAAAGAAATTTAAAAATAAAATGGAAAGGTGAGTATAGCAATTACACAAATTGCTTCTGATTCAGATAATGTTCCTTCTTAACTTCCTCCTGGCTAGTACATAGGAGGAGAGGTGATGTAATTGGTGGATAAATGTCTTCATGTCAATTTTGAGCTGGTGACCTTATTAGTAGTAGTAGCAGCACCATCTAGTTGTTTCATTTTATCTACTTAACAACAAGCCTTAAAATGCCTCTGAAGTATTATATATATAGTGTGCTCTTATGAAGAACATAGTAACAAAATAATGAAGTTGGAAAAGTTGGATCTCTTCATATGCTTGTATATTGTGGCCTGTTTTCTTGATAGTAAAGAAATTATAGTGAGATCACTACTTGATAATAACATAGCTTACTAATTTGCATAGTGAAACATTTAAAATACACAGCCTTCAATCTCAAACACAGCTTTTGATGTTAAATTATTGTATTCAATTTTGTTTTAATGACGGAAGACGTTTTGTCTTTGTTTCTAACAGGATTAGATATCTGGGAGAAATGGTCTGAACTATGGATTACAACAAGCTCTCTTTTCAAATCTGTCATTGATCACCAGAATTATTTAGAAGAGTAAGTCTGAATAGGATAACGATCCCCCTCATTGGCAAACAAGCAGTTCAAGATAGAATCCATGATGGTAAAAGCATATATATATATATATATATATATATATATATATATTAATATATATATATATATATATATATATATATATATATATATATATATATATATATATATATGTAATATTAAGGAAGCAGAAATGTAACAATTTGAAAATATTAATTTTACTTTCAGACATAAACTTCTAGACTTCTAGCTGAGAATTGTGCCTCCACTTATGAGATCATCAAGGATTGGGAGCAACTCTGACTAGGAGGCAATCCAAAATGGTCAGAGACAAGCTTGTACCCTATTATATACTGCAGTGTCCCATTAAAGAAGGTTATATGAATGGGAGACAGGATTCAGAGCTACATTAATTCCTTGTTATTTTAGTTGATCTGAACTGTTTCATGAGATTTGTGTTACAGAACAGATGTGTATTTGCATAATGTGAAGATTTAGTTAGATTTGTGAAAGGAAAATCACATCTTTATCTTACAATGCAGCTAATATATGTATAGATTTGACAATACAGTCCAACAACAAGCATATGATTTACAAGTTATTCTTAACTTGTTCTTTGTACTTCAAGAGGCCCCAGATGCATTATAAATGTACACAGCTATATCTAATTTAACAGCGGAGGTATGCTTTCTTTCTGAAATAGCTTTGTTAAGAATTTATTTAGATTCCCACAAGCATGTTGTGTTGAATGGATTTTTGTCTTCGGACTTGAGCTTTCATTTTCTGATGTTTTTAAAGGACCATTATGGTCAAATCATTTTCTATATTGTTTGATGAAGCTAATTATGTTTATATTTTGCAGCTTTTGTATGCAATTATTATTTTCTGCATGGCTCAATTTGCTTTCTTCTGTGCTCCTTCCTGTTACATTCACAGGAGCTTGTGTCCTTGTAAACCAATGAGCTTCCCTGTAGTTATTCTGAAAGCACTGACAGGTAGAACTGCCATTTCCATTTTGGGAGCATGGGGCCATGTTAGTCCTGGAAAATGGAAACAACATAAGGGAACATTGAGCCTCATTGAATTCCAAGCCCGAAAGTCACGGGATGTAGGCCGTATGGTTACGGGCCTGATGCAGGCCTGCAGCGTCCTAGCATTATGGTGTTATTCAATTCACCAAGCCGGCAAGTTCCGGCCCGATAGGGCACATCATAAACCATAGCATTGTATGTAGCATTTTGGGGCGTGAACATGATCAACTAAGCAAGCCCATAACTCCCGATGCAGAAACGGAGCCCGTCAATATTACGTCAGTAAAACATGTAGATGACACTTCAATCAACTAGCGATTTGGGGTCCGATATGCGGTCAGACCCGCAAACCCTCAAACCCGTAATGTATAAATAAATAAAAATGAATGAAGCCAATGAGTCCATGTGGGTGGCCTGATATGTATTAACTCTTTGATTCCCGAGATTGATATAACTCTGAAAATTACACATAAAAAAATGGAATCTATATTTCATATTTACAGGCTTGAGACTGTTGTGCAAATAATTCTAATGTCTTACGTTGTGTTTCCCATAATTTACAGTGCAATATTGAATTTGTATTTGCATTTAAAGTTCTCCGGACATGTCTTTAAGCCCTTTGAGAGTCCTCCTTGGAACCATGTAAATTGTGGGCCGACTTTTGCCATTTGTGGCCTTGGCGGCTTGCTTAGCGAGGGGGATATTGAATATCGTTTTGCGATTTTTGCGATTGGACCTCTTGTGGCCATGAAAGATCAAAGGCTTTGAAGGGCTTTAACTTGCAATGTTAACCATTGCAATGAATCAGAGGCCGGAGCCCGTAACCCAATTCGAGCCTGCAAATGGGCGCAAATTGAATAGAAAAATAACTTCCCAGATGCCTCAATAGTTTCTACAATGGCATAGACCTTAGAAATAACCTCATATTCCTTGACCATCAAGATCGGTGCCCCACCATTTGGCATTATGGATCCCCCACCAATTTGCAGCATACATTGTGGGATTTAAGCACTATTTGGCTTTCTCCAAATATAAACCCATCTGCATGTAGGAAATAGAGTGAAAGATGACTCATTATACCATATTACTTGTTGCTTTGAAAACTCACATATCAAATTGCTTATTGTCATACCACTTTTATAACTGACACATCATATGAAGTACCATTCAAACTAATATGATTCATCTTTGCAGCTGCATTTGTAATTGGGATTTAGTTACTTCAAATTAAAAATATTTTTTCATGTTGTATTTCTGTTATTCTGTTATTTCTTTTATTCTGTACTGTATTATTGAGTGCCCCCAGAGATTCTGTAAGCTACAGATTTTTTAAGGTTTTTCTCCAGGAGGTGTGAAGGAGTTAACTCCTCGAGTTATTCAATCAAGAGACACCTGTTCACAAACGTTAGATTTTTGGCCCAGAGAAATGGCCTGTTTTATGCACTCCTGGGCTAACAGTGTGAAGCAAGTAGCGAGTAAAGCTTGCAGGCTCTGTTTGGGGCCTAAAGCTGCCATTTTGACTTCATGCATGCAGTCACTGTGTAAGGCTACCACTTGGACTGCAGTCTGTGTGGCTATTTGGATTGTAGTATGTGAAGCTATTGATTTGGAGCTGAAGAAAAGAGACAATGAGCCTCATCAAATTCCAATCTGTGGGCTTGAAAATTTCAACAGTTACAGATGGATTTAATTGAACAAGCCGGCAATTACAAGTCTGAAAGTTAAATCCTTAAACCATGTAACATGTACGTATCATTTCAGGGCATGATCATGATCAAGTCCGATTTGCAATCTTGCAATCTATCATTTTAAAAATCAATAAAACTGAATGAAGAAACTGTTATAGTCTATGGGTAGCTTGATATGTATTAACCCCTTGATTCCCGAGATTGACATAACACGGAAAATAAACATAAAAAAAAAAAAAAATTATTTTAGATTTGCGAGCTTGAGACTTTTGTGCAATTAATTCAAATGCCTTTCATCGCTTTCCCCATATTTTTAAAGTCCAGTATTGTATTTTTTATTGGCTTTTGTAGTGTTAAGAACAGGTGTTTAACCCCCTTGCGAGTCCTGTCTAGGAGTCGTATAATATTTTGCTACATTTGCGGGTTTGAAGGCAATTGTGTCCTTGGGAAATTGTAGCATTTTAATAACAATTTGCGAATTTTAGCAATTGTAACATTTGCGGGCTTTAAAGATTAAAGGCATAGATGGGTCGGAGTTACGATTTTGACAACTGCAGGAATTTTCAGCCTGTAACCCATAAATCGATAGTGGGTAGCTAGAGGAGGCCAATTTAATAGCAGTTACTTTTGCCGGCTATATTACGGGGCTTAGTAATTGCAATTTTGACAATTTAATGAGGACCAAAGTGTTTAAACCTTCTGTAAGCAGGAACTCTGGAAAAGCAGTTTTTCTTCAGGTATTTGGGGTAAAGCAGAGACAAACAGCTTGGAGACTGTGAAAAAGGCGAGATTACAAGAGACTGTTTAATTTACCCAAAAGAAAAGAATGTGCAGTATATCACCAAAAGAGTGTTTTAAGGGTCCATGCTTGGGGCATTTGGAGACTTGAGAGGGCCAGTGCCCCATCCATTTGCTTGAAAGGAAAAACACTTGCAGCCTGAAGAAAAAGACCTGGAAAACAAAGTATTGTTGTAGAGTGGACTATACAAAGGAAAGTGGACTGTATAAAAAGAACAATGTTTTTTTTTTTTTTACCTAAGATCTGAGAAATGACTACAGGGCTAGTCAGGGTGTTCCTGCAGCTAGTTAGTTTATAGGTACAGATTTTTATATTTTGGGACTTTATAATAAAATAATAGAAAGAATACTTGGACTCTCGGCTGTTTATATATATATATATATATATATATATATATATATATATATATATATATATATCAAATAGCAGACCCACATCTGCTATTAAAATGCATACTTCAAAAACAGAGTCACTGTGATGAAAGAACTGTGGGGATATATGCTTTACTATAGTTGTTCCAGGCTCTGCTGCTATTCGGTACAATAAATTTATTTAGCATTCAGATTGCCATGCAAATCTACATAAGATAAAGGACAGTCAGGAGTACAAAGCTGTGCATTACAATCTTGAGTGTTTTTGCTATTTTAATTCTCTCTTCACATGTGAATTTCCTTAAATCCCACTCTAGCCTACTCGATTATGTCATGCATTACTGTCAGATACTAGAGCCAGAGAGGTGGATTACCAGTGTGAACACAGTATGAAATGAGGGCTGAAAGCGCGTTAGCAAATGCTTAGAGCGTAACAAGCACAGCACTGGAACAATGAGTAGTAGAAAGCTAGAAATTATTCAGGGATGTGCTTTAATTATCTAAGCTTGTCTAGGCCAACCCAAATATGACTGACCATTTAAATATCACTATTATATACATTTAAAGGACCATTAGATTTAAAAACAAAAAAAAGAGATTTTTTTAGTGTAGTAATATAACAACATAAGCAATGGTGTATACCAAGGGAATAAATGCATTTTTTGAGAACTTCTTACATTTTGCAGACTATGGAACATTTCTGTCTTGTCTGGTTTGAACATTTCCTTATAGCTTGGTTACTGAGGGCATATATTTATGTACTGAATAGTGGAGGGAGGGTGATGGAGAGGGAGGAGGATTTGTTCTATCATTGGAACTTTTGATATTTGATAACTACTACCAAGTATACTCAGAAGTAGCTTGGTGCCCTGTCAAGTACTCTACAGTATAAAACCATGCCAACTGCCTGAGATTCATAAGAAGATTACAAATGTCATCTGTGCAGGGTGATGTTGTTGATAACAAATTTATCACCAAATTGAATTTCATTACAAACTTTTTAGTAAACAAAGTTCTCAAATTGAAATGGTCATTAAAGGAGCTGATCTATTATTCTTACACAGTATTGTATTTAAGCCATTTGAAATTTAAGTACACAAGTTCTGAGAGTCACAGCCCTTGAGTACCTTACTGAATCTACTCCAATGTTTCTTCACTTTTTCTAATAACATTCATAAAGCAGAAAGAAGAACAGATAAGTAATAGCAACTCCACAAACAATATAAAGAGGACGGTGCAATTAAATATATAAAGTTGGCTTGTGCAGAGATAGGTATAGATAGAGAAAAGCAAAGTGGATATTACTCTGAGGCTATTCAATGGTCACACTAAATAAAATCACTATGTGGGAAAGTAATGGAAATGAAATACATAAAGACAGCCCAAATATCAGGGAAACATTTTCATTCAAGATCACCACTGAGAAAGGCCAAGACTTGGCCGAAACGCATCTGATAGGATCCAATTTGATCTTTGTATTTTTTGTTATAATTACATTATTTATTTTATTGTTGCTGCTATTTTACCTATTTTACCCATATTGGTCCTATTTTTCCCTGATGTGAGAAACCCCATAGTTGGCTCTTAATTAGATCCACCATTATAAGATTAGAGCAAACATTATAGAAATTGTAATTTCTGCTGTTCCTAAACTCACTGATATTGGAGCATCTTATGTGAGGCTTGCTAACCTCAACAATAGATGTCTCAGTCTGGGAAGTGAGGTCTGGATCTGTGCGTGGACACTGAAGCACTAAGACAGTTTCTATTATGTGTTTTCTATCTTCAATTGTAAAAGTATCCCTGTAACAATTGATACACTGGATATTGGACTATTGAGACACTGAACATTGGGCCGTCTGGATTGAAAACACCAAGCAACAAAAGGACGACAGGACAATATCTATGACATCTCATATATAACGTGAATTGATATCATATTGAATGTGAGTGTAATGGTTTTAATTATTTGTTATAATAAACCTTGATGTACATACTTCACGGTTGGTTTGGCTTTGCGCTTGTCCCTCCCACCCCTCTTCTTGTTTTTTTCAGAAAGAAGAATAGATGCTATTTATAAAGTGTGCATTAATTTATTCATTAAAATACACAAAGAAAAGTGTATCCTTAGAGCTGCAAATTGATCTTTCTGCAGCACACAGTTTAATTTCTCCAAATGGGGTGTTTTGAAATTATGGATATTTGCTAGAATCTAGAAAAATATAAAATTCTGATTTTTATTTATCTTCAGCATATTTATATTTTTGTAGATAACCCAAACAGATGGACTTACTTATATTTTAATACTACTACTAGGTTATATTATCCAGCAGGCGGCAATAAAAACACCCCAAACAGGATGAAATTGAGAATGAGAAATGATTATCTGCTGATGCTTTATAAGTAGCAAAAGAAAGAAAAGAAGCAAAACACAATGGTTATTGGGAAAATATTCTCAATTAAAGGCAGAATTCCAGAGAGTAGCAAAAAGAGATAAGGAATTAGTCCTAAATAAGCAATGCAAAGAAATGGAAAAAGTTAATAGAATGGTAAAGACAAGAGATCACTTCAAGAAAATTAGAGACATCATTAAACTTCCATGCAAAAATAAGTTTGATCAAAGACAAAGATAGCAAGGATCTAAACAAGAACCATACAGGCCGGACCCTAATATCACTGATACTTATGATGGGTTGTTCACTGATCTATAGCCAGATTTTCTAGAGATCAAAGTTAAATGGGCCCTAAGAATCATTGCTCATGACAAGGGTTCAGGAGTTGATGGTTTCCCCTCTAAATTGTTTAAAACCTTGAAAATGATGCAGTCAAAGTGCTGCATGCAATATGCCAGAAAATTTGGAAAAAACAACAGTGGCCATTGGATTAGAATAGTCAATTTATATTTCAATTCCAAAAGAAATGGAAATGCCAAAAAGTGCTCAAATTATCAAACAGTTGCCCTTACTTCACATGCCAGCAACGTAATGCTCAAAATCCTGCAAGCTCGGCTCCAGCAGGGTATGGAAGAAGAAATGTTAGATGAAATTGCCAACATCTGCTGGATGATGGAGAATGCAAGGGAGTTCCAGAAGAAAACATTTATTTCTGCTTCATTGATTACTCTAAAGCTTTTGATGATGTGGACCATAACATACTGTGGAAAATTTCTTAAAGAAATGTTAAACATCGGCTCAACTTATTTACCTCCTGGGTAATCTGTATAGGGATTAAGGAACGGCAGTTAGAAACAAGTATTAAAAAAATACTGTCTCTATATTGGTAAAGGAGTGTGATAAGACTGTACATTACCTTATGTAATTAACTTATATGCCCAATGCATCTTGCGGAAAGTTGTGTTAGATTAATTAAAAGCTGAATTAAAGTCTCCAGGGGAAATATCAATAACCTCAGATATGCAAGTGGTACCACTCTGATGGCTGAAAATGAGGACAAGTTGAGGAGCCTACAGATGAAGATTAAAGAAGAAAGTGTAAAATCTGGTTTGGTGCCTAACATCAAAAGAACCAAGATCATGTAAGCCAGTCCTATTAATTGTGAAAGTGAAGCCATTTACTTCTAGGGAGCAGGGACAATAGAAGGACACCCCCAGATTCTATGAAGAGAGGGACATAGCAGATAGGGTTCCCTTTTTATCTCTCATCTGTGGGAGTCAGAAGTTTTATCCCATCCACTCTGTATCTTATATCCCCTCGGGCTCTTATTTTTTTATACTTTGTCACTTTCTCTCTCACACTGCCGGTTACCCTTCCTCTACCAACCTCTCTTCTCCCAGAGCTAATGTCATCACATTAAGTCTTTGAGCTGCAGCTTTGTGTGTGTGTTCTCACCTTTTGTACTTTTTATTTTCCGTATTCTTTCTCACTCCTTTGCCCCCTATGTCCATCCAAATCCCCCCCCCCCCAAGTCTTTCCATTGTCTCTCTCTCTCCTTGATCAGTTCCCCCTCCTGATTCTAACCCAGACATCCTGTCTTCCGCAGTCTTCACTCAGACTTCCCATGGCAGGAAATGGGGTTAAATATTAATAATGAATGCAGGGATGTTATGACCCCTATGCTTATGACCTGCTACATTCTATGAGCCTGGGGATGTATTTTATTAGGTACAGTGACAGTGTGTAGTTTCTTTCAAATTATTGACTTTTTTGATTCTTTGATTTATTATTTCTATTTAATTATATATTCTTATTTTTCTGCTTCTATCCTTACTTCATGGTTTGATGTGCTTATCTGTAGGCAAATGTTTTTTCCCCACAATTGGTTTATGCGTATTGGTGTGACTGTGGATTGTTATTGACTAAGTTCATCCTATTCATTTCAGTTTTCATTTGTATATTGCACAGTGGGTGAAATCGTCCCAGTTCTATTTCTTTTCATTTAAAAAATAATTTAAATTAGTTGTTGTAGTCTTTTTGGAAGATTCTGATTTTAGTTTTGTGTAGGTTGACTTCTAAGGTCCAGGACTCACAGTATCATTGTGGAATGTTTAGTTTCTCTTGTAGATCTTATGCAGTGGGAAGAAACAAGTAATCTGCCTAGAGCTGATAATAGATCTATGACAATTCATTTAAAACCTGGGGTTTTCGATTTGTCCTTCATATAGATGATGAATAAGGTGGGGCAGGCTGCATCCTATCATGGTTCAGGGCAGGGGATCCAACTCAGCTCCAGAATTCTCTTGCCTTGGCTAAATGAAACCTTTCTTAGATGGGCTTCACTGTGAATGGCTACTATTCTAGCACCATCATAATGCAGCTTAGGGATTAAGGGGTTCTAACTAAAAGAGAGAACACCATGCTTTTGTTCCCTATCAGAGTAAATTTTTATTGGGAAATGTTGGAACATTTATAGGCAAACAGAACAATACAGTTAACTCAATCAGACCTCAGTAGTACCAAATTGTCCAGCCAGAGAAGTGTGGGTGAGCTGCATTTACATCACAAACTTAAGCACATTCAATGATCCCTTCTAAACTAGTTAGCTTACTTATAATGTTTGGATTTCTGGTCTGCTGCTAGATAATCCCCATCAGGTAAGTTGTTTATCAAAAGGCACATGCCATTGTTCAGATTTCCTGTCTCTGCTGATGCAATTAGCAGGGACTGGAAAGGTGGGAGGAGGAATAGTAAGTGACTACAACCCTATTCAGGAAGGTATAAGGGGGGAATATAGCCTCCAGGTGGGCCTATTACAGGGCCAATCTCAGAGAAACCTACCTCCAAAGGTAAAGTCAATAGGGAAGATGTACAGAGGGACATAGATCTTTCAGTAAGAGGTTTTCAATTACGACCTGCAGGCTCCAAGTCTGTTGTCACACATTCCTCTCTTCTATTTAAAGCTTTCAGTCTGCTTGTTATTAATGTTTACCCTGCAACAGATGGATGAATACAGTACATGGGCCCTTATTCAATATAGCAATTGTAAGTTACTGGAGCCGGTAATGGAGCCCGTAAACTAATTTCCTTTCAATTGTTGTCTTTTCTCTAGCAGAAATCGATTTGCGGGTTAGAAGCTCAAAATCCCTGTGATTGGTAAAATCGTAACTCTGACACAACTAAGCATTTGATTATTCAGCCCGTAAATGTTAAAGTCGTATATCACTATTCATTGGCAACAATTCCTCAAGCCAGCAAATGTTTTCACACCCGTAAATGGCAAATGTAGAAGAAAATCTTAACTGTACCAGATAGGACTCGCAAGGGGGTTAAGCACCTGTTCGTAGCACTGTAAATGCAAATAAAAAACAATACTGCACTTTAAAAGACAGGGAAAGCGATTAAAGACATTAGAATTAATTGCATAACAGTCTCAAGCTTGTAAATCTGCAATCAAAAACATTTATTTTTTTCATTTCCGTGTCATATCAATTTTGGGAATCAATGAGTTTATACATATCAGGCCACCCACATGGACTAAAACAGTATCACCATTCATTTTTATTATTTTGTACATTGCCGGATTGCGAGTCTATTTGCATGACATTTAACCTCTATGTTTTACTGACATAATGATAACAGTCTCATATACTATTGGCTGTCTAAATCTGTAGTTACAGCTCTGTTTAATTGATCATGATCATGCTCTGAAAGGATACTCACGATTGCATGGTTTCGACTTTCAGCCTTAAATTGAGGGCTTGTTCAATTGGATCACATCTGCAACTGTAGCAAATTTTAAGCCGCAGATTTACGGACTGTATAAAGGCAACTGCAAGCTTGAAATTTGCTACAGTTACAAATGCGTTTGAATAGCGGCCATGGACTTTATTATATCTTATGTTTCCCCCGATTTCCATTCTGCAATAATTTAGACGTGTGTGCCAGATTAAATCAAAAGCTGTCTTCTAATCCGCAAAACATGTAAACACTTTGTCTAAATTAGTATTTTTCACAAATTTATTAGTTATGATTTGACGTGTAAAAATGTGGTCTGTAATTCTGTGTTTGGGGTGAAACCAGATCTCACTCCCATTAGGTAACACATATAATAGTTGTCAAACTATGAATCGTCATCATGCTTTGCAAGCTCACAAAGCGAGCTCGCAAGAACTGCGTCCCTCTCGAAGGGGCCGCATTTGCGGAGGTGGAGGCTCCCACGTCGGCTGCAATGAGCTCTACGGCACCTCCCACGAGGTTACAAACACCCACACAAGCAGCACTTTAAGAAAATAGATCTAACACGCAATCACTAAATACGGACTTACACTAGCGGTTCTTAGAACGCAAAATGTACGGACTTAGCCTAAGAAAATACGAGCCGCGGGACTTAAAAAAACAACATATTACAACCTAGCAAAAATACGACCTTAATGGCGGTACCGCGCGTATCTGAAAACATTAAAAACGCAATAACAACACACAAAAAAGACATAAAAACCTTACCCACAGCAGGGGGGAAGGGGGACACCCAGGACCTCTTAAAGTGAAGTTACACCACAATTTAAGTCCAAATTACAGAGTTTAGACACACAAAAATCCCCTAAGCAACAGAAAAAATGGCCGCTGAAAAAAACAAAAACGAGGCTACAGGACCCTAAAGACGCAAAACCACCAAGCACATACGGCTTTTCAAAAAAGCTGTGCGAGGTACAAGATACACTTTAGCAAGGACGCTACATCATCCACAGCCGCGTACCACATACACATTCGCACCATTTTACAACACTAACTTACACAATGCGGAAGTACACAGCTATCCTAACAGCTTTCCCTCGCGCACACAGCCTATTTACACTAAACACTGCACACATTGCTGACACTTACAGCTCAGCTCCACAACATTGCAAACCGACATTGTATGCTGCAGGAACATCAAAACAGATTGTCAGCTCTTCAGCACAATGCTTCCTGCATATATTACTTCCAAATGGGTAAAGTATATTAATGCAATAAAAACAAAAGTCATTCACCGCACGCCTCCCAACGAGCGCCAACGCTGCTCATAGCACACAAAGCCTTGAAATAAGCGCAAAAAGCAGATCAGTACCAATCAAACAATAACAGCAAAAGCGCCTATCAGAAAAATAAATACAACAACCAACATCCTCGCAAAATTGCAGGATCTCAGACCAACAAAAAAATTAATGTCTGTGGCAAACAGCATTACCTGCCTTACAATTTTATTGCCCCGTCATTTTTGACGGACAAGTCACTAGTCATATATATAGTTGTCAGTGTCCGGATGTTGCTCACGCTTACAATGTTGCTTACGCTTTACGAGCCTCGCATAGCGAGGTGAGCAGTCGACCACGCGGGACCTACCCTGCAATGAGCTCAACTCAAACTCAACATGTCTAAGACTGAACTCCTAATCTTTCCACCCTCTACTACCGCTTCCACTCCTCAAATATCTCTCACTGTTGACAGCACCATAATCACTCCCACCTCCCAGGCCTGTTGTCTTGGGGTTCTACTGGATCCTCACATCCAATTGATAACAAAATCTTGTCAGTTTCACCTAAAAAACATCTCAAAAATTCGTCATTATCTTACATAAGACACAGCTAAAATTCTATCATCTATTCATCATATCTCGACTCGACTACTGCAATTCACTCCTTGCTGGCCTACCCATCTCTCATCTCTCTCCCCTTCAATCCATAATGAACGCCTCCGCTAGACTCATCTTCAATACCAAAACTATCAATGTCTGCAGCTCCTCTCTGTCAATCACTCCACTGGCTTCCAATAGCTTCCCGAATCACATTTAAAATCATGACCCTAACACATAAAGCCCTCAACAACAGTGCACCCCCTTATATCTCTGCTCTTGTTTCAAAATACTCTCCCAACCGCCCCCTTCGTTCTGCTAACGACCTTCTTCTTTCCTCCTCTCTCATCACCTCCTCTCACTCCCGTCTTCAAGACTTTTCTCGTGCTGCCCCTACTATTTGGAACTCCTTGCCTCTCTCCATTAGATTATCTTCCTGCCCCAAAACCTTAAAAAAATTACTAAATCACACCTATTTAAAAAATCATATCACCTTCAGCCTTAATATGCACAACTGCACACTCCACATCTTAATAACACTCCCACCCACAATCTACAGTACAACACAGAGACCACTCCAATTGACTAAACAAATTGCATTCACGTTGCCATTTTGTATTTGTCATCCTCTTGTATCACACCTAAACCCTTAGATTGTAAGTTTGTGAGTTTTCAATTGTGTGTTCGTGTCTTGGAAACAAGCACTATGTGCATTTGATTATATGCTCAATAACAGGGACCTCCATTCTTTATAAGGTGTTAAGTTTGTTTTTTGCCTTGTACAATACCACTGTACAGCGCTACGGAATATGTAGGCGCGATATAAATAAAGACAATATTAATAATAATAATAATGAGCGCCGAAGGCATGCGAGAATTAGGCTGCAATGAGCACCAAAGGCCATCATTGCACTGCGAGCCTCGTGAAGTGAGCAGTTGAGGCACACTGGACTTGGGCTGCAATGAGCACTGAAGGCACTCATTGCACTGCGAGCCTCGTAAAACGAGGTGAGTGGTTGAAGCACGCGGGACTTACGACCCGTAAGACTTAGGACCAAAACCTGTAAATGCACTGTGCGCCTCTCATCTCAAAATTACGACTTTAATGGCCAAACTACGCAACTGAAAAGACATGAAAAAAACAACAAATATGCCTGAAAAAAACTTACACACCAAAGTGGGAGAGGCAGGAAGCCAGTGAGTCAGGTTGCAAGTTAATTTGATGCATATTTGCCTTTTTTCACAATCCAAAATCGCCTAAGCGAGAAAAAAAAGGCTACCGAAAAAAATGTAAAACTGCAAAAAAGAGGTCCAAGGATGTAAAACTAGCTCGAAGGACATAAAAAATAGCGCTAAGCAGTAAGACTTAACGAAAACCAGTAACACTTAATCCAAGCAACTAACATAAAACACAAGGCAGTAACACTTAACCGAATCCGCTAACACTTAGCCCAAGACAGTAACACAATCCAACACAGTAAAACTCAAGCGCGAGGCCTTTAAACTACATAGGGGGAGAGGCTTGCAATGAGCCCCGAAGGTGCTCAGAGGGCTCTTAGCCTCGTATTGTGTGGAAAACAGCATTGCTAGCCTTACATTTTTACTCCCATCATTTTTGACGGGCAATTTCCTAGTTTTTAATATTCTTGGGTTTAAGGCTGAACAGAAGAGCTTGCTGATATTTACACATTTGTTTTTGCCATTCAATCTTGTCTGACTCTCCGTGATCTTATGGACTGTAACACACCAGGCACATCTTTATGTCCCTTTTCATGCTGATCCACTTGGTTTTCATGGCAGAGATACTGGAGTGGGTTGCCAATTCCTTCTCAAGTGGGCCATAGCATACAGCACCTGGTATTCCTAGGTGGTCTCCCATCCAAGTAGTATCCAACCCTGCTTGGCTGGTGGTGAGATCTCTTGGTTCCCTGACTAGAATCAAACCCAGGTCTCAGCAGTGAAAGCCCCAAGTCCTAACCACTGGACCACCAGGAAATTATTTAGGTAGGTAGTATCCCAATGTTTGTGGATTGGGGTGATGTAGCCTTCTGACAATTTTGGGGGAAAATGTCCAGAATGGAGTCCTATCTTCTGTACTCTCATCTTCTCTTCAATGACATCTGCCTCTCCTAATAAATACAAATCTAAAGAAGTACCTCTCTCTACATCTTAATACACAGACACCAAAATACTTAGGCCACCATTTTAACTGTCCAAATCGCAATTACCTGAACCTGTAATGGAGCCCATAAATGTTACTGATATTTAATTGGCCACATTTAGCTACTTGCATTCCAATTGCGAGTTACAGGCTTAAAAGGACTGCGGTTGTCAAAAACATAACTCCATTCTATCTCCTCCTATGATGTTTCAAGCCCGTAAATGTTACCAGCGCTAAAGACACAAAACCCATATTCAATTACAAACATTCATGTAGCCCACAATTGCCTTCAAACCCGTAAATGTATCAAAAAATTCTACGAGAACTAGATAGGACTTGCAAGTGGGTTAAACACCTGTTCGTAACACTGTAAAAGCCAATAAAAACACACTACTGTACCTGAAAATACTGGGAAAGCAATGAAAGGTATTATAATTAATTGTATAATAGTCTCAAGCTCACAAAGCAGCAATATTTTTTTATTTATTTCCGTGTTATAACAATCCCGGGAATCAAGGAGTTAGTACATATCATGGAACTCACACTAGAACAGATGATTTATTGATTTGTATTGATTTCTACATTTCTGGATTGCGAAATCCGACCTCTAAACACTGATTGTAGTTTAAACTTCATGTTTTACTGATGTCGTGATGACGATCTCATTTACTATTAGCTCTATCTAAATTGTAACTTACGGGCTTGCTTTATTGCTCATGAACATGCCCTGAAATGCTATGTACGGGTTCATGGTTTGCGTGTGGTGCCTGTACATGTGGGCTTGAGTCAATTAAATACATATGGAACTGTAAAAAAAATCTAACTCGCAGACATACAGGCAGTGTGAAGGTAATTACGGACTTGGAATTAAATAGGGGCCTTAGTCTTTCCCTCTTCATAATACAGAGACTTGTAAGTGGGTGGTTCTGGTCTGGAGCAGCTGAAGGGAGATATATTACCATGTTATAGAAGTAGAGAAGACCCAGGCAGCTGTACAGGAGATGTCAGGCCAAAGCAAACCACTTACATCAAACAGATGAACAAGTGGGGTAAACTGTGGCAACTATCTTAGGAAAGACCAAGCAGGAGGTGCAAGGGATTATATGTTAATTACCTGGGGCAGGGTATACAGTTCCGGTATCAGCACAGTTCTCTGTAATGCAGTTTTAACAGCATGCATGATTTATAGATGTACACCACCATTTTATGTGGCAAGCCACTCAGATCAACATGGAACATAAGGAACACTAAGTGCCAGAGGAGAGATATTTTTGATTTGTGGTGTTAGAATATTGAGAGTTCTTGGACTGCGGTAAGTCTCAATTGAATGAGGCTCAAAATGTCTGCAATCAATAAAAACTAATTGAAACAATTAAAACTTGTATTTACTTATAAACTTTGTAAAACATTTTTAAAAATTATCAAGTGAAATTCAATGGCAATTGCCATTTATAGATAAGCACAATTTCTTTAAGTTATTGTTTCATTCATTACTGGATAGAATAACTCAAAAACTCCTTGTCTAAAAGATGGTATTTAAAAATAAATATTCCAGAAAAACAATTCAAAGTGTAAATATAATTGTAAACTAGTGATCCTCTGCATTAATTTATATGCCAATGGCATAAAGTGACAGACTAATTTGGCTCAACTTTGACTTTTTGTAAAGTAATTAAATGTGGTAATTTCATTTAGAAAGAGGATAACATTAATGCAAATTCAATTTACCAGTTTAGGAGAAACATGTCTGATTTATCAAACAACAACCAACAAAACATATATATTTTTATAAATATGTAAACTGCATCATTAGTTTCAGGGTTGTGGGAGAAGAAAAGGGATTTAAAATTACCACTCTATGATAAAAAAATATATATGTTTGGCTTAAACCATTATTAGAAAGCAAATGCACATTTTTAATTAAAAAAAAACAAACAAAAAACACTGCTTGACAGTGCAGGCATCCAATAAACATTTTGTGCAGTAGGGCTTGCAATTATAATTACAAGTCACCGGTTTCAGATTATGTGTTGTAGAAGGGTTAGGTTTCAAGGATGTTAGTAGCCAGAAACATGCAAGAGTTGCAAGGAACAATGGTATTCTGGTAGCAAGACCATAAAAAAACATGGCACAAAAAGGTTTGGAGTTCGGACTCAAAGACTTGGGTACATCTAAACTGATTTAATAGCAATGAATTCACAATAGCAGAGTAACAACAAGAGACACGTCCAGAAGGCTTAACAGCAAAGGCTAGATGCAAGTCTCAGACACCACAATGGGACTGTGGAAAGACCATTTCTATAGCTCATGTAATGTCACTACTGGAACTGAAGCTCAGATGTTCTTTGTGACCAGAAAGAGCCAGAGAAACATGAACAGGAGGCACGCGAAGACAGGTGAAGTAAACTTCACAGCAAGGCAGATATCAGGTAGCAAGACAGGTGCCACGTGTAGCAGGTAATCCAGCCAGTTATGCAACTCAGAAAGCCAACCACTGCAGGAGGTCATGTGAAAGTCAGGTGATAATCAGGAGCATATATAACAGGTAACAATCAGAGTAGGAGGACAGAAGGAACAATTATCAATGAGGCATGAGAATGGCACAAGAGTGCTGGAAGCAGCTGGGAATAGACTAAGAGTACACCAGGAGGACACCAAGTTCTCTTGGGATATTCTGGAAGAATACACACAAACAATACACAGACAAGAAGACTCAGGAACATTGGAACACAGACGTCAGGGCCCAGAGTTTAAAACCCGATTATGTTGTGAGGAAAGCAGCTTAGGATGGTACTGTGAGAAAAGTATAAGCTTAGATTGCAGGATGGAGAAGCTCCCAGGGAATGGTAGAGGGATTCATGACAGAACATCTTTCTTCCCTCATCCATCACCCTTATCTCCACGCATCCTGGTCTGATCCAAGTGTTTTTTGAGACTGGTCCTGGTCTGTTACTTAAGTTTCAGAGTGTTCCTGCTGTGTTCCTGGGATCCTCTGGACTGTTCTTGAGTTTTGAAGTTCTTGAGAGATCCAGACCTGCTCTAGATCTTCCTGAAGTGCTTTAGAATCTCAGCATTCCTGTGGATTTCTTGCTGCTTCTACACTCCATTGACACCTGTTAAGAATCCTGTATTATAACCTTGGTCTGAACTATGTTACATGAGCAGTGATTTACTGCCTGGTTTTACTTTAGACTCTTTTCTTGTAGGGTTAAATATCACCCAATTTTGTGAATAGACTCCACAGAATCATAGAGGATAGGAGTAGTGATGTCGCGAACATCAAATTTTCGGTTCTCGAACAGCGGACGCGAACTTCCATCAAATGTTCGCGAAAGGGCGAACCCGGCGAACCTCCATAGACTTCAATGGGCAGGCGAATTTCAAAACCCACAGGGACTCTTTCTGGCCACAATAGTGATGGGAAAGTTGTTTCAAGAGGACTAACACCTGGACTGTGGCATGCCGAAGGGGGATCCATGGCAAAACTCCCACGGAAAATTACATAGTTGATGCAGAGTCTGGTTTTAAGGCATAAAGGGCATAAATCACCTAACATTCCTAAATTGTTTGGAATAACATGCTTTAAAACACCAGGTATGATGTTGTATCGATCAGGTAGTGTAAGGGTTACACCCGCTTCACAGTAACAGACCAATCTCCCCGTTTAATGCACCGCAAACAACCGCAAACAGTCCCTTTGCACAACCGCAAACTCCCCATTTTCACAAGGTTGGATACCAAGCTAGCCATGTCCCGTTCCTTGTCCTCACTGATGTCATTGAAGGTCTCTTCCTCCACCCAGCCACCAAGGGTCCCTGAAAGATGACAATAAGCCCCCTGGGACACCTGCTGTGTTTGGTCTTCCACCTCCTCAAAGCCACCTTCCTCCTCTGACTCCTCTTCTTCAGACTCCTCTGTCTGCGTTGCCTCTGTCTGCGTTATTATAAGGTGTGTACTGTTAAGTAGTACTATTCCTATCAGTTTAATCCCTGTTACGTCCACTATTAGGGGACGTGTATATGGCATTGATTTTTGGAACAGGGAGATGGAAAAAGATGCTTGGTCGGGCCTCCCACTTCAAATTTTGGGCACTGCGCGTGCAATCTAAGGTACCACCAGATATGAGTGTCACTGTGCCTCACGCCTGTAGGCAGGCAACTGATATTCAATCGATTACAGTCAAAAAAGTGTTGTTTTATGTCACTGTACACTACGGTTGCACCAGATATGACGTATCACTGTGCACTGGCAAAAGCTGGCAGAGTAGATGCAATAGGCTTCACACACACGCCTGTAGGCAGGCAACTGATATTCAATTGATTACAGTCAAAAAAGTGTTGTTTTATGTCACTGTACACTACGGTTGCACCAGATATGACGTATCACTGTGCACTGGCAAAAGTTGGCAGAGTAGATGCAATAGGCTTCACACACACGCCTGTAGGCAGGCAATTGCTATTCAATCTATTACAGCCAAAAAAGTGTTGTTTTATTTCACTAAGCACAATATAAGCTGTTAGGTGTTAGCCTGTCACACACACACGCTGGCAGACAAGCATATGCAACTAGATTACACAGAAAACAAATATTTTTGGCTTTTTGGGTTTCTGTCCTTCAGATGGAAGGCTCTGGTAGGGAGTGTATGCTGCTGATTGGCTGGAATGTGTCTGCTGACTGTGAGGTGCAGGGTCAAAGTTTTCTCAATGATAAAGTATAGGGGGCGAACCAAAAAGCGCATGTGTGCGCCGTCCGCTGCGAACGCGAACATCACAAAATCGCCGCGAATAGTCCACGGGCGAACTGTTCGCGACATCTCTAGATAGGAGCTATTAATGCCATCTGAAAACTGTGGTGACTTTACTTTACACAAAAGATTGTTTCTTAATACCGTATCTTAGAAGCTTCAATAATGTATAACAGCACAGATTTATGATTATTTCTCAGATACTTTAACAAAACAAATTCCTCTAATGCTTAAAATATCCGATTGTCAATGTAACAATATGTTAGAATGTGAAACCATGCACACTACATATGTTTATGACATCTTGGAGAGATGTTTTTATGCAAAGTTGATGATAGATATTATTTTCCAGTATAATTACAGTGTATGGAGTAGAGGTGCAAATGACATTTTTTTCTGTCTGCATAAAAACATGAGTTGATAGACATTATTTTATAGGTATAAAAATAGCAATATCAAGATATCTTTTGTACTACAAATAATGTATTTTTCTACATATGTAGAGTCTGACACAAACAAAGTAAGTGTCTGTCTACATATATATTTATGTGTCTGTCTACATATATATTTATAGTTTATATTTATATATACAGTATATAATTTGTTTGTATCTGACTTTCATATGTAGAAAAATGCATTAAAAAAAAAAAAAAAAAATATATATATATATATATATATATATACACAGTATATATATATATATATACCATATATATATATATATATATATATATATATATATATAAACACAATCTATCTATCTATCTATCTATCTATCTATCTATCTATCTATCTATCTATCTATGGAAGGGGGTTAAATGCAGTAATGATAACTGATGCAGGGTGTTATGACCCCTACACCTATGACCAGCTACTCTCTGGTACGGTGCCAGTGTGTAGTTTCTTTCGAAAGATTGATTTTTTTTTTATTCTTTGATTTCTTCTTTCTTTTTAATTACATATTGTTCTTTTTTTATTCTGCTTTTAAGTTTCTATCTTTCTACGTATCTATCTATCTATCTATATATCTATCTATCTATCGGTTTAGATATCTAAAATATACTCATTTGTATAACCCGCTCTTCGTTGGGCTTTAAAAAGCTAAGAAGACCAATCCTACCCTCAGGCTGTATTGGTTACTTATCCCCACACACAGGATAACTTAACCAGAGGCTGGGACGAATCCAGACCAAGTTGCGATTGCTGGGCGCAGTTGCAGAGCTTCAACACAAGTTACAAAGTACATGGGCAAGTAGCAGAAATAAATTTTTGATTAAAAAAATAACAAAGTCTTCCCTAACACACCATGCATATTTGCCCCAAAGAGAGCATAAACTTTATTTTTCAATAAACATTTTTATTCTGTGTTGCACCAATCACCAGTGGGTCACTTCCCTTGGTAAACATCACTTTGACACCTTATGCCCCATTTGAACTACCCCACATGGGTCAGGTCTGTCTCTTAGGACTTGGTACCAGCCTATCTCCTTCCCCACCTAGGTGTTGAGGAGTCTACAGTCAGCACTACGGAATATGTTGGCTGGAGGAGTTTTTAAACTAGTAGGTGGGGGGGGGGGGGGAGGGACTAGATATAAGTAATGGGGTCGAAAGTGTAGAGGGTATAAGGGATGAATTAACAACTCATAGGGGAGGAGATGGGGGAGGGGGTGTATAGTCAATAGGGAGGTATTACTAAGTAACTCAAGAACAGTGGCAGGCACCATCAAACTATAATCTCCTAACATAAGGTGTATGCTTGCTAATGTTAGAAGCTTGCTAGGAAAAATGGGAGATTTAGAATTATTAGCAATTAATAAAAAATGGGATTTAATAGGCTTTCCCGAAATGTGGTGGGATGAATCTCATGACTGAACTGTTAATCTGGATGGTTATAACTTATTTAGGAAAAATATGGGCAACGGTAAAAGGGGAGGGATTTGTCTGTATGTTAAGTCTGAATTTAAGCCTATAGACAGAGAAGGTATTTATGGTGGAACTAGCGGTAATGTTGAATATTTGTGGGTAGAGTTAAATAGCGGAGCAGCAAATTCCACAAGAATATTAGTAGGAGTATGCTATAAACCCAAATATATATCTGACAGTGAGGAAATACAATCACTGTTACAGATTAGAAATGACGATAAGCATGGGCAAGTTCTAATAATGGGAGATTTTAATTACCCGGAAATAAACTGGATAAATGAGACCAGCAGTTCAGCTACAGAACCAGCAGGTTCTAGAGTACACTCAGAGATCATTATCTGGCCAGGTTATACAAGAGCCTACTATAAATGAGGCTATCATGGATTTTGTAATCACAAATAATATCGATATAGTATCAAATGTTGAAATAGGGCAACCTTTGGGAACCAGTAATCACAACACAGTCTCATTTGAGATTGAATTTAAAAAACAAAATTTCAAGGGGCCAACCAAAACTCTTAATTTTAAAACGGCAGATTTTAGCGGTCTAAGGGCAGCAATACAGAGTATAGATTGGGACAAAGAACTGTCAGGTAAAAATATTAAACATAAATCCTTACTAAATAGACATACTTATAACCATATACCTAGTGGGAATAAAAGTAAAAGGAGTAAATCACATCCAATGTGGTTTAACAATGATTTAAAGATCAAGATACAGAGTAATAAGCAGGCATTTAAATTATACAAACAAGAGGGGACAGAGACTGCTTTACGGGAGTAAAAGGAAATCACTAAGGGTTGCAAAAGGGCTATTAGACTGGCTAAAATAGAAAATGAAAAATGTATTGCAAAAAAAGAGTAAGAGTATCCCTAAAATATGTTTTAAATATATTAATAGGAAGAAGGCGAGGAATGAAGCTATAGGAACATTACAATGTGACACAGGCCATCTAAAAATTAGTGACCAGGAAAAGGCAGATGAGCTAAATAGGTTCCTTTCTTCAGTATACACAAGGGAGGTACCAGAGGTTTTGACACTGCAACATAATGCGGCTACACTACCTTCACCAAATAACTGGTTAACGCAGGAAGAAATCCAAAAGAGGTTGGAAAAAATTTATGTTAATAAAGCCCCAGGTCCTGATGGAATACATCCAAGGGTACTGAGGTAACTGGGTTCTGTAATAGCCAAACCATTATATTTAATTTTTCAAGATTCACTCAACACAGGGTCTCTACCAGATGACTGGAGAAAAGCAGATGTGATACCTATTTTTAAAAAGGGAGCAAGAGCAAATTATAGACCAGTGAGTCTTACTTCTGTAGTGGGAAAGCTTTTAGAAGGGTTAATAAGGGATAATATACAAGAATATGTCCTTTTGAAAATGATTATAAGTAGGAGTCAACATGGATTTATGAGAGATAGGTCATGTCAAATCTAATTAGTTTCTATGAGGAGGTTAGTAGGAACCTGGATCAAGGCAACTCAGTGGATGTAGTCTTTTTGAATTTTGCAAAGGTTTTTGATACAGTGCCACATGGGAGACTATTGTGCAAACTAAGAGATACAGGAATTGCAGTAAATATGTGCTCATGGATTGAGAGCTGGCTAAAAGACAGGAAGCAAAGGAAGCAAAAGACTAATGTGGTAAGTGGGGCTCCCCAGTGTTCAGTATTAGGTCCTCTCCTTTTTAACATATTTATTAATGACTTAGAGGTGGGACTGGAAAGTAGTGTCTCCATTTTTGCTGATGACACAAAGTTGTGCAAGGTAATTAAATCAGATAATGATGTGCTTTCCCTTCAAAGGGATTTACATAAAATTGAGGAATGGGCATCTAAATGGCAGATTAGATTTAATACGAATAAATGTAAAGTTATGCATCTGGGAAGAAAAAATAGCCATGCAATTTATATTCTTAATGGAGCAAATATAGGGGTATCAGATATTGAAAGGGGTTTGGGAGTACTTGTGGACAACCACCTAGGTAATAGTCCTCAAAGCCAAGCAGCAGCTGCAAATGCAAATAAAATATTAGCATGCATTAGAAAGGGTATAGAAGCAAGAAAAGCAAATATAATTCTGCCACTATACAAATCTCTAGTACGCCCTCATTTGGAATATGGAGTACAAATTTGGGCACCACTTCATAAAAAGATATTTTAGAGCTGAAGAACGAATTAAGGGAATGGAGGGGCTAAGTTATGAAGAAAGACTAACCAAATTAAGATTATTTTCTCTAGAAAAAAGGCGTCTAAGAAGAGATATGATTGATTACATTATATAAATACATCCATGGTCAGTATAAAGAATTGTCAAGGAAGCTTTTTGTGCCAAGTGGTTTTCAACTGACAAGAGGACGCCCCTTGAGGTTAGAAGTAAAACGATTCCACCTTAAAGAAAGAAAAGGGTTCTTCACAGTATGGGTGGTTAATCTATGGAATTCTCTACCAGAGGAGGTGGTGACAGCAGATTCGATAGATAACTTTAAAAAGGGATTGGATTTATTTCTAATTAAGAAGGGAATTCAGGGTTATCCTGGATAATTAGAGAGAGTGTATTGATCCAGGGAGATTGGATTAATTAATTAATAATTAAAATAAATAAATAGTTGATTAATAATTAATTAACAATTAACAACTAATTAATTAATAACTAATCCTCATATTGCAGATCAGAGGAGATCTTAAAAGGTTGAACCTGATGGACTGAAAGTATTTTTTCAACCTTAATTACTATGTAACTATGTTACTATGTTATAAATAAACTATTATAATAATACAGTCCCAGTTATTAGCTACCTCCGGGCAAAATCTGGGCACTCTCCAATAGAAGTCTATCTGTCTTTCTCCCTTAATAAATTAAAAGTCTTACTTTACTCCACTGCCAGTAGCAGAGTTGTGAACCCGCCACTTACTAGGACTGTGCATAACATACAAGCAGTTACTTCAGTGGCAAATCTTGTTTGACAGTGTATGACTTCTGCTTGTTACTACTTCACTTAAAGAACATCTGTTTTGTGGAATTTATTATATTAGCCACAAACCAAACTTTAAAAACGTAAACTTTATTATAATAAAATGAAATCTAGATTTATAAGAAATTGCATAAATTTCAAGAACAGATATCAAAAAGAAATGTATTGAATATTATAAGATTTATATACCAGCAACTACAGCATTAATTTATTCCATATATCATTATAGAAAGTTAAAACAATGACAAGTAGTGTTTAAAAATAAAAGACTTATTTATAAGTTCAGTAATAGACTTATAGTGATCAATAACAATATTGAAGAAAGCTATGTAGTCATTTCTAATGTCTACTAATACATTGTAATATACTAATAAAGTTATTTGGTACAATTCAATACAGGCACGCAAGGGGTTAAAATTAATTAGCCCAAACACTATAAAGTCCCCAAAGAGACAGAGTAAGACAGCCCTTGATGACGTGAGACTTAGGATGTCACAGAAACATACGTCGGAGCGTCATGATGTCACTTCCGGGCGTCAGACGCTGTGCCAGATTATACAACAGCAAGAAAAAAACGCTAGCTCTAGGTACAACCAACAAGGAACTATACTAATAAGGGGATCACAGCTCACTAATGCACAGCAGCAATAACACTAATATGAAGCCTTTGCAATAGTGCAGCTAAGTGATATGCACAAGGTAAAGTGAGAGACACAGAATCAAGAACCATATATTTTACTAACAATATACAGGAGAACTGAGTGGGATAACCCACCAAAAATTATAATAATTAAGTAACTATACACAAACTGACACAGTTAAATTATAAGTATAATCTTATAATAATAATAATTATTATTATTAAGAGTAATAGTGACAAAGTCTCTTTATTAATGATTGAAAATGTATATGGTGCAATATAATAATAATTGTCTGAACATGTGTGCAATTGTAAAAAAGACTTAAGAAATGTGTTACAAAATATCACTAAAGCACATTAAGTATAGAGGCCAAATTTTGTCTCTAAATTACAATCGCAGTATTTTGTTGCACAATTTTTGAGCACTTTAAGCAGATTTAGGGCCCTATTAAATTCCAGCCTCGTAAATAAGAGGCTTCTACTTAAGCCCTACGTACTGCAAAGTTTCTCTAACTTACAATGCTATTAAATTAGCCCTGCTGCGAGCAACGTGTGAGCTACGCAGCAGGGCCGTACGTATCTACACTGCGTAAATGTACATGAGGAGTGACAGCCTGCGAGATGATATCGCAGGCTCCCACTCCTCATCAAGTGCTGCGGGGGTCCTAAAAGGGACCTCCGCGGCAGTCCCCCACATAAGCATTGCCGTGGGGGGTACTCCAAACCCCCCCCAGGCACCTAAAATGAACCCCCCCTCAATGCGGGGGTCCCTGTCGGGACCCCCGAAGTGTCCTCACATGAACACCTTGCTGCAGGGGTCCATAGGAACCCCCGCAGCCCCCACACATTAACCCCTTGCAGCGGGGGTCCCCGATCGGCACTGATCAGGCCCCCGCTGCATTTAAAACTTTTAAATTCCCCGCCGCGGCTCCTTAAAGGGGCCGCGGCACACTATTAGCCAATCCCGGCCGCGGCACTTAAAATTAACCCCCCTCTATGCTGGGGGTCCCCATCGGGACCCCCGAAGTGTCCCCACATAAACCCATTGCAGGGGGGGTCCCCGATCTGCATAGATCAGGCCCCCCGCTGCATTTAAAACTTTTAAATTCCCCGCCGCGGCTCCTTAAAGGGACCGCGGCACACTATTAGCCAATCCCGGCCGCGGCACTTAAAATTAACCCCCCTCTATGCTGGGGGTCCCCATCGGGACCCCCGAAGTGTCCCCATATAAACCCCCTGCAGCGGGGGGCCCCGATCGGCACCGATCGTGACCCTGCTGCAATTCAATTTTAAATTTCCCGCCTCGCGGGTCCTCAAAGGACCGTAAAGGTCCTGAAAGGACTCGCACTAAAAATAATAACCCCAGGCAACTATAATTACCCCATTAACTCATGATGGTCAATCCAGACCACCATAAGGCCTAAATTAACCCATTAACTCATGGTGGTCAATCCAGACCACCATAAGACCTAAATTAACCCATTAACTCATGATGGTCAATCCAGACCACCATAAGACCTAAATTAACCCATTAACTCATGATGGTCAATCCAGACCACCATAAGGCCTAAATTAACCCATTAACTCATGATGGTCAATACAGACCAGCATAAGACCTAAATTAACCCATTAACTCATGATGGTCAATCCAGACCACCATAAGGCCTAAATTAACCCATTAACTCATGGTGGTCAATCCAGACCACCATAAGACCTAAATTAACCCATTAACTCATGATGGTCAATCCAGACCACCATAAGACCTAAATTAACCCATTAACTCATGATGGTCAATCCAGACCACCATAAGGCCTAAATTAACCCATTAACTCATGATGGTCAATACAGACCAGCATAAGGCCTAAATTAACCCATTAACTCATGATGGTCAATACAGACCAGCATAAGGCCTAAATTAACCCATTAACTCATGATGGTCAATACAGACCAGCATAAGGCTCTATTTAACCCCATCAGTCCCATAAGGGTATATTATTACCATTATGGGCCTGTTACAACCCAACATTAACCACATAAGTGCCATGATGGTCCTCAAGGACCATCATGACACTAACTACAAACACTACACTATAACCCCCAATAAACCATTTAATCTAAACTAACCCCCCTCTACACTAATCTATTAACACTTACACTACCTACCTACACTACCTACCCCCTAATAAACCTCCCCAACACTCTAATTACAAAAAACAAAAAACCTACAGTACAAAAAACAAAAAAACCTACAGTACAGAAAACAAAAAAAAATTACACACCTGAAAAGGAAAGACAGATAAACACAATACAATAATACATATAATACATTACATACATTACATACAATACATGACATTACATATAATATATTAAATATAATATATTAAATATAATATATTACATATAATATATTACATATAGTCCTAATCAAATACCCCCTATCTATCTAACATACAATCTATTTAATTTAAAATAAATCCTAACTATATCAAATACATCCCCCTATCTATCTAATATACAAAAAATCCTAACTACATACACAGACCCTTATTCTAAAATAAAATAAAATAATTACAGTCCTAACTACATACACAGACCCTAATTCTAAGCTAAAATCAATAAATTAAGACCACTTACCTTTAAGATGTTGCTTCAGATCACTAACCTATGGGTCAAACAAAAAAAAAAATTAGTACAAAACATTAACATCAAATAAATAAACATTATATACATTCTACATATTCAACTCACCTTTACAGCATGTCCAGTCACTGTTAAGCTCTTCCGGCGCGGCCCTGTTAAAAAAAAAAAACACAATACATGAATACATGAATACAATATATAAACAATAAATAAAATACACAAATAAACATCTAAATATACATTTAACTTACCTCCCCGCGATGTCCCCGGCCTTCTCTCCTTCAGCCCCGGCTGGGCCGCGGAACCATCCGCGCTCTAAAAAAAAATAAAAAAAAAACTAACGGAGGTCTGCACTGGCAGACCTCCCCGACGCTACTGAACCTCCCGGAGTCGTTTCCGGGAGGAAATTGGCATTGGCGGCTTGTGATTGGCTGAAAAAGCTGTCAGCCAATCAAAAGTCGTCAATGTAGGAGCCAATCAGGATGCGCAGATGTCTTCTACCAATCACTCCGTGGGGGTGTATCCCATAGTGATTGGCTGAAGGCATCTGAGCGTTGTGATTGGTTCCCATAAAGATAGACAAGTGTTTTAGCCAATCAGGGTGGGATATTGGGGTGTATCCCATCCTGATTGGCTCACACATTGACGACTTTTGATTGGCTGAAATTGATAGACAGCTTTTTCAGCCAATCACAAGCCGCCAATGCCAATTTCCTCCCGGAAACGACTCCGGGAGGTTCAGTAGCGTCGGGGAGGTCTGCCAGTGCAGACCTCCGTTAGTTTTTTTTCTTTTTTTTTTTTAGAGCGCGGATGGTTCCGCGGCCCAGCCGGGGCTGAAGGAGAGAAGGCCGGGGACATCGCGGGGAGGTAAGTTAAATGTATATTTAGATGTTTATTTGTGTATTTTATTTATTGTTTATATATTGTATTCATGTATTCATGTATTGTGTTTTTTTTTTTTTAACAGGGCCGCGCCGGAAGAGCTTAACAGTGACTGGACATGCTGTAAAGGTGAGTTGAATATGTAGAATGTATATAATGTTTATTTATTTGATGTTAATGTTTTGTACTAATTTTTTTTTTTTGTTTGACCCATAGGTTAGTGATCTGAAGCAACATCTTAAAGGTAAGTGGTCTTAATTTATTGATTTTAGCTTAGAATTAGGGTCTGTGTATGTAGTTAGGACTGTAATTATTTTATTTTATTTTAGAATAAGGGTCTGTGTATGTAGTTAGGATTTTTTGTATATTAGATAGATAGGGGGATGTATTTGATATAGTTAGGATTTATTTTAAATTAAATAGATTGTATGTTAGATAGATAGGGGGTATTTGATTAGGACTATATGTAATATATTATATGTAATATATTATATTTAATATATTATATTTAATATATTATATGTAATGTCATGTATTGTATGTAATGTATGTAATGTATTATATGTAATATATTATATTTAATATATTATATTTAATATATTATATGTAATGTCATGTATTGTATGTAATGTATGTAATGTATTATATGTAATATATTATATTTAATATATTATATTTAATATATTATATGTAATGTCATGTATTGTATGTAATGTATGTAATGTATTATATGTATTATTGTATTGTGTTTATCTGTCTTTCCTTTTCAGGTGTGTAATTTTTTTTTGTTTTCTGTACTGTAGGTTTTTTTGTTTTTTGTACTGTAGGTTTTTTGTTTTTTGTAATTAGAGTGTTGGGGAGGTTTATTAGGGGGTAGGTAGTGTAGGTAGGTAGTGTAAGTGTTAATAGATTAGTGTAGAGGGGGGTTAGTTTAGATTAAATGGTTTATTGGGGGTTATAGTGTAGTGTTTGTAGTTAGTGTCATGATGGTCCTTGAGGACCATCATGGCACTTATGTGGTTAATGTTGGGTTGTAACAGGCCCATAATGGTAATAATATACCCTTATGGGACTGATGGGGTTAAATAGAGCCTTATGCTGGTCTGTATTGACCATCATGAGTTAATGGGTTAATTTAGGCCTTATGCTGGTCTGTATTGACCATCATGAGTTAATGGGTTAATTTAGGCCTTATGCTGGTCTGTATTGACCATCATGAGTTAATGGGTTAATTTAGGCCTTATGGTGGTCTGGATTGACCATCATGAGTTAATGGGTTAATTTAGGCCTTATGCTGGTCTGTATTGACCATCATGAGTTAATGGGTTAATTTAGGCCTTATGCTGGTCTGTATTGACCATCATGAGTTAATGGGTTAATTTAGGCCTTATGGTGGTCTGGATTGACCATCATGAGTTAATGGGTTAATTTAGGCCTTATGGTGGTCTGGATTGACCATCATGAGTTAATGGGGTAATTATAGTTGCCTGGGGTTATTATTTTTAGTGCGAGTCCTTTCAGGACCTTTACGGTCCTTTGAGGACCCGCGAGGCGGGAAATTTAAAATTGAATTGCAGCAGGGTCACGATCGGTGCCGATCGGGGCCCCCCGCTGCAGGGGGTTTATATGGGGACACTTCGGGGGTCCCGATGGGGACCCCCAGCATAGAGGGGGGTTAATTTTAAGTGCCGCGGCCGGGATTGGCTAATAGTGTGCCGCGGTCCCTTTAAGGAGCCGCGGCGGGGAATTTAAAAGTTTTAAATGCAGCGGGGGGCCTGATCTATGCAGATCGGGGACCCCCCCTGCAATGGGTTTATGTGGGGACACTTCGGGGGTCCCGATGGGGACCCCCAGCATAGAGGGGGGTTAATTTTAAGTGCCGCGGCCGGGATTGGCTAATAGTGTGCCGCGGTCCCTTTAAGGAGCCGCGGCGGGGAATTTAAAAGTTTTAAATGCAGCGGGGGGCCTGATCTATGCAGATCGGGGACCCCCCCTGCAATGGGTTTATGTGGGGACACTTCGGGGGTCCCGATGGGGACCCCCAGCATAGAGGGGGGTTAATTTTAAGTGCCGCGGCCGGGATTGGCTAATAGTGTGCCGCGGTCCCTTTAAGGAGCCGCGGCGGGGAATTTAAAAGTTTTAAATGCAGCGGGGGGCCTGATCTATGCAGATCGGGGACCCCCCCTGCAATGGGTTTATGTGGGGACACTTCGGGGGTCCCGATGGGGACCCCCAGCATAGAGGGGGGTTAATTTTAAGTGCCGCGGCCGGGATTGGCTAATAGTGTGCCGCGGTCCCTTTAAGGAGCCGCGGCGGGGAATTTAAAAGTTTTAAATGCAGCGGGGGGCCTGATCTATGCAGATCGGGGACCCCCCCTGCAATGGGTTTATGTGGGGACACTTCGGGGGTCCCGATGGGGACCCCCAGCATAGAGGGGGGTTAATTTTAAGTGCCGCGGCCGGGATTGGCTAATAGTGTGCCGCGGTCCCTTTAAGGAGCCGCGGCGGGGAATTTAAAAGTTTTAAATGCAGCGGGGGGCCTGATCTATGCAGATCGGGGACCCCCGCTGCAAGGGGTTAATGTGGGGGTGCTGCAGGGGTCCTGATAGAGACCCCTGCAGCATGGGGATGTGTATAGGGTGCAGGGGGGAGCCTCACGCTGCTGTCTCGGGCTGTTCCGAGGCAGCACGTAGAGGCTTTCGGATCCCTTGCGTGGACTTTTTGTCCACGTAGGGATTCTTACGATATGCGAGACTCGTGCATAGATTTAAGGCTACGTAGCTCTCTCGGAGCCTATTCTCGGCCATTTTCTCGCAGTCATATCGTAAAGCAGGCTGCGAGAGATTCGGTTCTCGCAAACAGCAGGAAAACTGCCTTTTGCGAGCACCGAGAGAACTACGAGGGAGAATTTAATAGGGCCCTTATTTAGCACTTGATGCACTTTTTACAAGCTGCGTTATAGCTTGGAGTCAGAACACTTGAAGGATTCACATCCAATATTGGAAATATCATAATATTATTTAATTTCTCATTTTGCACTTTAACAATTCACAAGAGAGTAAGTACAAGATAAAATCAAGAGACAAATATATATTTAGAGACAAATATAGTCAGTGGCACAGCAAAACTTCTAGGAACAAAATAAAAAAATAAATTCTAAATAAAGTCCCAGAAGTAGCTGAGTATTACTTTATTCAGTTTTTTAAGTGAACAATTTTTAACAAAAATGATTTTAATAAAGTAATACAGTTTAAGTTTTTAAAGTTTGGTTTGTGGCTAATATAATAAATTCCACAAAATAGGTGTTCTTTAAGTGGTTTTATCTTACTATCACTATCTTGAAAATATCATAGAACTTAACACCTTAGAGTGCCAAAGTACTAAAACAAAGGTCAAACTTACTTTATAAATATTGTTACAATTTCTGTTGGATGACATCCATGAATATTCACAATAAACTAAGTTTTAGAAATCTGTAACTTCACATTACTCCACTAATGAGTCCCTGGGCAAATCTTTTAACACTTTAAAAACTCTCTCAAAATAGTGTGAACATTTAACAATCAATTAGCTGTGCATTAGCCTAAACTTCTCTTGGCACATAAAATGCACAATATATAAGTAAAACGGGTATCTAATGAATAGAAGACATGGCTGGATTTAACTGACACAGCTCAGTATCATTTAAAACTAAAGCCCCTATTCAATTGAGCAATTGTTGGTTACTGGAGCCCGTAATGTAGCCAGTGAACTAATTTGCTATTCAATTGGTGTCTTTTAGCGAGCCGCAAACGATCTGCGGGTTACAGGCTGAAAATCCCTGCAGTTGTTAAAATCGTAACACAGACCCATCTAAGACTTTGATCTTTCAGGCCCACAAATGTTACAATCTTTAAAATTACAAATCACTATTTAATTGCCACAATTCCCCAGGGATGCAATTTTCTTCAAAGCCGCAAATGGCAAATGTAGCCAAATATATTACGGGTTCCAAATAGGACTCGCAAATGGTTTACAGACTAGTTTGTAACTCTTCAAAAGACAATACAAACACACCAATGGACTTTAAAATATGCGGAAAGCAATGGAAGGCATTATAATTTGTTGCACAACAATTCCCAGGGAACAAATAGGCTTAAAAAATAATAATTTTTTATCATATGTTGGAATGGTCATGTATATGCCAATATGAAAAGTCTTGCTGCAAGATGCTGAAAGCAATTAAAGACACACTACCTGATTAAATCACAACACAAAAACTTGAAAATGGCTGCCATAATATCCCTTTCTCACTTACAGAGACACTAATGTGGACCCTAAAAATACAAGATAATCTTATATTCATCTCACTCATGAGATCTACATTGGGAAAAGAAACAGTGGTCAAATTACACCACCACATCACATATATCAAGTATCAGGGGAATATTTTTTTTTTCTTGTTCAGTCCTTCAGTTGTGTCTGACTCCCTGTGACCCTATGGACTGCAGCACACTTATCTATGTCTCTGTCTGTGCTTATCCACAAGGTGTTCATGGCAAAGATACTGGAGTGGGTTTCCAGTTCCCTCTCCAATGGACTGCAATTTGTGAGACCTCTCTGCTATGACCTGCCCACCTAGAGAGACTCTACATGGTATAGCTCACAGCTTCATTGAAGCACACAAGCCCCTTCACCACCACAAGGTAGCGATCCAGAAGGGGACCAGGGGAACATACACCACACTAATCTACTTTAACCCATCAGGAAGGGCAGCAAACACACATAGAAGCTGTGCAGAGGCACAAGGAGCAACAGCCAACTCACCTCCATCAGTGGTAATCTCTTCTACGCCCATCCTGGAAAGTCTCTGCTACACCCATCCTTGAAAGTCCCACACCATTGCTGGTGGGCATGTGCCAAGATGTATACCCATTATCATTTGGTGAAATCACTACAAGACTGTGCATTAATATCATGGGTGTGGTGTGGGCAGATCCTGGAAGGGCAAGTGTTTTTTTGTGAAAAAAGGCAAAACTTAAAGGGGGTAATGTCATAGTTTAGAATAATCATGATGCATAGCACCTACCAGGGTCACATGTGGTCACTACACCACTGCAACTGGAATCTGCTGAAAAAAAGGATCATTAGAAATCACTCCATTTAATCAAAGTAACCAGTAATGTGCATAGCACTTACCACTTCTCTTTATCTGCTCAATTAAGCAGATGCAATAAATCATGGATAATGTCATACAAATTAATTCCACACACAGTGTGTTTCCATATACTAAGGAATAATACCAAATAGATTACCAGAATCTGGAAAACAGAAAGAGAAGATTGAGGAACATGCCTCCATGTTCATGAGATTTACTGCTAACACCTACAGAGACGAGAAGAATATATTAATCAGAACCCTATTTGGATTGCCTTCAACACCTGATCTCAAAAGCAATCCACACTGAACATTTCTTGCTGGGATATTCAACATAACCATACATACTCAGTAGCCAGGCAATAGTATGTCAACATTTATACTAATTAATATTCATTGCGGAGTGTGGAGGAGGAGGACTTAGGAGATGATCTCACCTACCTACTCCTCTTCCTCAGCACTGGGCCCCCACCTTCCGTGCCCACATGACTCCTCCCTCTACCACTGGGGTGGCTGTGTAGCAGCTGGCATTGGCAGTAAGGTGTGAGATGAGGATGACACCGCCTCTGGTTGCAATGGTGGTGGTGCCGGTGGAACTAAAGGCTGGAGAGATATGACCTGGCCTTGTCTGGGCTTGTCTGTCCCTATTTGTCTTTTGCTCATACCTCTCCATCCTTCGATTGTGCCTCCTCACCTTACCAGATAGAGATCTGATGCTGTCAACAACAGTGGTTGCAATGTCATTCTGCCTTTCTATCTGGAGTGCCATTTGTTCCATTAGGGTGGTATTGCTTTCATCCTCCCTCTGTATCTGGTGCTAGACCTCCCTCAAAGTGGCTTGTGAGGGGATGTCACTGGACATATGGGACTGTCGATGGGCTGTGGCAATGACAGGAGTGCCGGTGGGGATGGTAATGCCAGAAGTGCTGGTGGCGATGGTAATGCCAGAGGTGCCCGTGGCGATGGTGTGAGCGATGATGATGGTGTTGGTGTGGGCCATGGTGGTGGTGTGGGCCATGGCGGTGGTGTTGGTGTCAGCCATGGTGGTGGTGTAGCCCAGGTTTGGTGAGCCAAGGTTAGGAGTGGAGGAGCGGTGGGGTCCTGCCAAGGCATCCATGGTATCAGACCAGGTGGCAGTGGTGGGCCTGCTGATGGTGGTCTCCAGTACCAGGACACCTGTGGAGGTAGTGTTGATTGCTGGCTCCATGATATATGAGGTGGAGGTGGATGAAAAGGCTGATTACGTGCCCATGATGTGTGTGAGGGCCTGGGGGGTGTCATTCTGCCTTTCTATCTGGAGTGCCATTTGTTCCATTAGGGTGGTATTGCTTTCATCCTCCCTCTGTATCTGGTGCAAGACCTCCCTCAAAGTGGCTTGTGAGGGGATGTCACAGGACATATGGGACTGTCGATGGGCTGTGGCAATGACAGGAGTGCTGGTGGGGATGATAATGCCAGAAGTGCTGGTGGCGATGGTAATGCCAGAGGTGCCCATGGCGATGGTGTGATCGATGATGATGGTGTTGGTGTGGGCCATGGTGGTGGTGTGGGCCATGGCGGTGGTGTTGGTGTCAGCCATGGTGGTGGTGTAGCCCAGGTTTGGTGAGCCAAGGTTAGGAGTGGAGGAGCGGTGGGGTCCTACCAAGGCATCCATGGTATCAGACCAGGTGGCAGTGGTGGGCCTGCTGATGGTGGTCTCCAGTATCAGGACATCTGTGGAGGTAGTGTTGATTGCTGGCTCCATGATATATGAGGTGGAGGTGGATGAAAAGGCTGATTACGTGCCCATGATGTGTGTGAGGGCCTGGGGGGTGTTTCCCTCAATGGTGGTGTGGGGGGCCATCTTGCTGCTGATGGGCCAGCTTCCTGTGATGGTCCCGGGCACTGTGGAATGTTTTCAGCTTCCTCCAACACCACTTCCAGGGGTGGATGTGGTTCCTCCTCCTTTGGAGCCACCTCCTGTGTCTCTGTGGGCGGGGTATGCCTCCTGGGTACTGAAATGAGAGGACACTAGTGTTTGAGTTTGGATTCTCTAGACAATTGTTTGCTGTGTGTTTCTACTGTATATTCCTTACATCATGGTCACTTGTAACTGGCTGTGGTGATTGTCTTACGCAGATAAAAACTGACCTGCATCATGAGAATTGTGGATCATGGTTTATATCAATATAAGTAATGCTGGTGCGGTGTGCCATCTGCAGTTCATTAGGACACATGCTCAGCTGAATCTGATGTGCAGTGTGTGAGACTCACCAATCTGTGACCTATTGTCAGCAATGCTTATTAACATGCAGATGAGACATGGTCCAGGTTAGGCTAGTACATGACACGCACATGCCGTCCCTCAGTCTGTATCAGCATATGCCGCAGTGTGCATACCCATACATGTACTCTATTTTGGATGTCAAATCAATCTTGATCTTTTTGGTGACTGCTACTCAGAATCCGTTTTAACTGCAGGTATTGGACAGACATACCATTTATAACAATTATGATAATGATATGTTTGCTTTCTGGACGCACATGGTTCTTGCTGCGCCATATATCTTTAGTCATAACCAGAGAGCTTACAATGCTATTGTATATCAGTTATCTATGTGTGTGGGGTTCATGTGTGTGCACATGAGGGTGTGATGGTGAATACGATACTCACATTTCAGTGTTGCCTGAAAACCAGAGTCCATCTGTCCTGGAAGGCCAACTAATGCTGCTGGCGGGATCCACTGATTTTGGGTTCGCTCCCATTCGCAGTTTGTAACGTCGGCTGTTGGTCCACTGCTGATTGCATGGGCTGCTCTGACCTGTGTTTCACAGACTTGACATCCTTGTTTGCAATCTCTAATGCAGCAACAGCACCATGTTTGATGCTATAGCGGGCATGGATTTCCCTCAGGATTGCCCTTCCAGCTGTGCCTGGGGTTCCTCCCTGGGGCCGTCACTCCTCACCGCTGCCTTCTCCCCCTGGGATCAGGTCCCTGACCCTCTGCCCCTACATCTGTGTACCTACATCTGGGGGCACATCCCTCCCACCTCTTGCTCTCCTACACCTCTACCTCCCCTCCCTGACCTGCCTCTTCCTCTCCCTCTATCCATACCTCTACCTCTCATCCTCGCCTCCTCCTGTGTTCCCCTCTCTCCTCCTTTCCTCCTCCATTGTTTGCCTGTCTCTCCTCCTCCTCTACTCCTCCGGTGTTCCCCTCTGTCTCCTCCTCTCCTCTTTCCTCCTCTCCTCACTCTCCTCCTGGAAATTGTGAAATAAATATAAGGATAAATCAATGTAATATATACATGTATGTGTATGAGGTAAAACAAGAATGTGTGTATTATGTGTATTATAGTATGGGTTTTGGGGGGGAGGTGCGGGTATGTGTAGGTGTAGATGTACTGTGGCCTATCTCTATGTATAGCTATTTGTACGTATTAAGCTATGTGAGTGAATTTTGTGATATCATTAAGTATGTGTGTTATAAATTAAGTTTTAAACTCACAAAACAGCTCCTGCTCTCTCTCTCTCTCTCTCTCTCTCTCCAAAGCTCAGAAACCCACCAATGCCTAGACCTGTGTGTTAACTTACTCTGCTACTGTACAGTCAAGGACTTAAAGTCATTTTCTGCAGTTTTAATTAGCATTCTCCTATTGGTTAATTGGCCTGTGACAGGATTGCAAATCACTGCCTTGCTTGAGTTTGGCACGCTTCATCAGATCGGATGCCTGGAAGCGTTACAATCCGAAACCAGGGTTTAGGGGTTTAAAGCTTCAGCCCTTAAATTGCAGCCTTGTTCAATTGAATCGCTCCGTAACTGTAGACAATTTGCAATTGAATTGTTTGCAATTGAATGAGGCTCTAGGTAATATTAAGTACTTTATCAGTTATTTTTTTTTTTTTATTGCATTTTCTTAAGATAAACACACTGAAGTGTCAGCTTAATCCACTTGTCAGCCTGATACACCGACTAAGGACACAATGTGTATCTTGGTAATCGTGTTTGTTTACCAATAATTAGTGGTAATCCACTCAGAATGTAATCTTTTCAGTGTAAATTATATACAAAATAAAAGTTTGGGTGTGTTCAGACCCCATGGAGTAACTAAAGTGATTATATAAATTACTTTCTGGGCATTAGACATGCCTAGTCATTTGTTTTAGCAATGATTTACATGAAAGACAATAGAGAGCCCCAGAGGATAACCATTACAATTATTGGTAATGATATGCAATTAACAAGATATACAGAATGGGTGGATGAAAAATGCTAACTGACAGGTAAAAATTGCAAACTTCCATGCTGTAGGAAAAGTTATTTTTTAGAAATACCATTCTTTTGGAACCTTCCCTGTGTCACTTTAAAATGACAATGAAATAGGGAAATAGAATCCTGATCTCTGTCAGGGAGTTCAAACCTCACACAAAACTTGTATATATTTCCAGTACTTGACAGCAGAAAAGAACGATCTGGTTCTTCCATACAGTAAGGAAAGCAGTGATGTATGTATGGTGTGATGAATAAGAACTAGCACATACAGTAATGCATGAAGTGACTTTCAATTTCAAATCAAGGATTTTGTTCGTTGCTTGTATGGTCACGTGTTTGGTGACTTCCTGACAGTAGATTGTCTTGTAGATTGTCTTGTAGCTTTTTTTTAACATATAGATATTCTGAAGAAAGAACTGAAAGAAAAATATGATTTTGTAGTCACAAGAAGATCAGGCACAGGGAGATCAAGTAAACTCCTCACATCAGAAACAGGATGGAATATATTAAATTCCACCATGGTAGTGTTTGATTCTCAAAGATTATTTCTATTTTAAGAACCCAAAGTACTTTACTTATAGATTTATATACACACGTCTGTGTATGCCTATGAAAAATTTGAGATCGACTATACAAATATACACAGGAAAAGGAAAAAAAACACTACTTGAGACATCCATGAAGCTTTGGTGACCTTACAATTATTGATACAAACTGACTTTTACGCATGTGCTGAGGGCGTAGGCGTCAAAAACTAAATTGTCCAATGATTTAACACATACCCTTCTCCCCCATATTCCCTCCATTCCCTTCGCTAATATTTGAAATAAGAATACCCCTCACACTCCAGCAATCAGGAAGCAATGAAACCAGGCAAGATGAAATATTATATATATAAACATCTTCTTTATAATTTCTGATTTTCACTAAAAATGTTTTTTTTATGTTCTTTGCATACATAGCTTTTAATGTTGTTACATTCTGTACTTCACAAACATACTGGTTTTCTGTAGCAGTCCTTTAAGCAACATCTTTTATCTCCTATGCATTTAAACTAAAATAATAATGTAAACTAGGAAAATCTTATGAATAAAATTAAAGAGAAGAAAAGGAATCGCACAATGTTATGAATTTGGCACAATTTAATTTATAAATATGAAACAAATAGACGTTCAAGATAAAACATATCTGAGATACTTTTGATACACGGATACTATACCTCAAACCAGGAATATATATCTGTAACTCGCCAACAAACACTAATTGCTGTACATATCAGCATTTCAGGAAATGCCTTGAGTCACTTTAGGCTCATTCTGTGTATCGGACCAAAATGATTATTAGGTCACAACGTCAATACAAGATTTTCAGTTGTATTCACCTCTCAATATTGTGTCATATTTCTCTAATAATGTTGAAGAATTGAGTAACTTGAGTACATATGAATGTAACAAAAATTATAAATAAGAATATTGCAGTATATATGTGTGCATTATTGTTGGACAAAATGTTATTTTGACTTATGAGCTTTGGAAAGCTGTTAAGATTAAACTTTATTTATTTGTATGCTCTTTATGGGACATGCACATGCCCAATTTTTAAGTGTGAACTAATGTCCTGGCACTAGTAATTATGTAGAGCTATTATGATCATTTAATTATAAAGCACCAACATATTTCAGTATTTTCCACTATGCATTGTAAAAGAGTGATTCAAAGGATTTGTATGAGCCACAGACTTTAGAAGGCTCTCTTTCTCCAGGAAATCTGAAAGTGTTAAGTTACCTGAGCAGTTTGATTAACTACAGCAGCGTACAACTGATTTAAGACTGCTTCTGAAATTGTGTGTGGCTGTGTTTGAGGCCTACAGCCTGTGAAAGGATGTGAAAGAAAAGGAGTGAGTGTGGTTTCATTTGAGCTGGAAAGAAAGAAACAAAAATAGGTCTAAATGATAAAAGAAAAACCCCCCACAGAAGTGTGTAAAGCTGGTTTAAGTTAGGAAAATGAAGCTGAATTTTTTTTTAGACAAAATACAGAAACTTGGAACTGAAGTTAGTTTTGAAGAAGAGTGGAAACTTAAACTTCTAAAGGACTGAAGGATACAGGCAGTTGTTGTGAATTAACCATGTTACTGTTTTTGTTTTTACTCCACCTAGGTTTAGCTAGATGAAAATAGATAGTTAGGAACTGTCTATCAGTGAAGGTGGTGCTTCAGTGGGAACTAGGCCTGTTGCTTTCTTTGATTTGTTTTCTTTGATTTGTAGTATTTTGTAACACTGGTGAATATATATTATAGTGAACCCTTCTTGGTTGAGCTGGTATCCCTGTAGTCACATAGTTACATAGTGACATAGTTACATAGTAATTGAGGTTAAAAAAAGACTTATAGTCCATCAAATTCAACATGTATAGATCTGCTCTTATATTTGTAATACGCAGATTAATTGTTAATATATAATTGATCCAGGTGAAGGAAAACAGAAAAAAACACATTGAATCTTGACAATTGTTTCAAAAGGGGGAAAAAAACTAAATTCCTTATCTGACCCCAGATACTGGCAATCAGACTACTCCCTGTATCAATCCTATCTCTCTAATTATCCAGGATAATCCCAAATGCCCTTTGTATTCAAAAATATATCCAACCCCTTTTTAAAGTTATCTATTGATTCTGATGTCATCATCTCCTTAGAGAATTCAACAGACCCTTTACTGTGAAGCATTTTCCTTTCTTTACAGTCAAATCTCTTTCCTTCTAACATCAAGAGATGTCCTTTTGTCAGTTGAAAATCTCTTGACACAAACAGTTCTCTTGACAAAGGCTTATATTGATCTTGGATGTATTTATAAAAGGTATATATCCCCTCTTAGATGTCTTTTTTCTACAGAAAATATTTTATTTGGTAAGTTTTTCTTCATCGCTTAGCCCCTTAATTCCTCTTATAAGTTTTATTGCCCATCTCTGTACTTTTTCCAACTCTAAAATATCCTTTTAATGATTTAAAGCCTTATTCAATTGTTATTCGGCCAATCGAATAGGGCTTTAAATAAGCACAGAGCATATTTTTTTACAGAAGTTTTTAGTTATTGAAGACCTTGCTTTTGGATAGAAGTTCACTAACTAAAAACATCTTTAACAAAAATATGCTCTGTGCTTATATAGAGCCCTTTTCAGTTGGCCCAACATTTTACTCCATATTCCAAATGAGGGCATACTAGGGATTTGTATAGTGGCAGAATTATATTTGCTTCCTTGGCTTCTATACCCTTCTTAATAAATGCTAATATTTTACTTGGTTTTGCAGATGCTGCTTGGCATTGAGCACTGCTACCTAGGTGCTTGTCCGCAAGCACTCCCAAATCCCTTTCAATATCTGATAATCATCTGCAATTTAGATATCCGTTTCTCTAATTTATGCAGATCCTTTTGGAGGGAAAATACTTAATTTCCTGATTTAATTACCTTGCACAACAGCAAAAAATGGAGACAATACTTTCCAGTCCTAATTCTACGTCATTAATAGGTATGTTATAAAGGAGAGGAGCTTATACTGAACCCATTTAAAACAACCCATTGCTTCCTCTCTTTTAGCCAGCTCTTAATCCATGAACAGATGTTTACTGCAATTCCTGTACCCCTTTGTTTGCATAATAGTCTTCCATGTAGTACTGTATCAAAGGCCTTTGCAAAATCCAAAAAGACTACATCCACTGAGTTGCTGTGATCCAATTTCCTACTAAACTCCTCAGAGAAACTAATTAGATTTGGTTGAGATGACCTATCACTCATAAATCTGTGACTCCTACTTAAAATGTTGTTCAAATACTCATATGTTTCTATATTAACCCTTATTAACCTTTCTAAAAGCTTTCCCACTACAGAAGTGAGGCTTACAGTTTATAATTCCCTGGGTTACATGGTACATGGTCTGTGATTCTGAAATCCTAAGAAAAGGGGTTTGATGGTGCCTGCCTCTTCAGAAATTATGCTGTCATCTGAAGTGTCTGCTGGTGTCGAGATCTGAACAAACAGTTGCGACCCATAGAGAGAGAGAGAATTGGGGTGAAAGTAGTCCCCCAATTTGGGGGCAGGCGTAACAGCGGAATAAATAATTATTACTTTTGGATTTCTTCCTGCGTTAACAAATTACTTGGTGAAGGTAGTGTAGCTCCATTATGTTGCAGTATCCCATCCATTGGTACCTCCCTTGTGTATACAGAAGAAAATAACTTATCTAGCTCATCTGCCTTTTCCTGTTTCATATTGTAATGTTCCTATAGCTTCGTTCCTGGCCTTCTTCCCATTAATATATTTCTAACAAAATAGGGTTAGTCTTACTCTCCTTTGCAACTAACTCTTCACTTTCTATTTTAGACAGTCTCAACATACAGACACGCTTAACATTCAGACAAATCTCTACTCCTATTTTTAAGCATACACTTTTATGTTGTTATGAGTTTGCAGTTTTGAAGTGCCTGCCACAGTATTTAGTTACTTAGCACTATTCCCCTATTGACTATACTAACACCCTTCTTCTACCCCATGACTGGTTAATTCATCCCTTTCCTCTTCTACATTTTCTACCCTGTTACTTCTATGTAGTCCTTCAAACCCAACTACTAGTTTAAAAACTCCCCAAGCCTTTCTACTATCCTATCCCCCTAGCACACCAGCTCCTTCCCTGCTTAATGAGATTGTACCCAAGTGAGAAGTCAGCCAGTGCTCTAAAAAGACCAAAACCCCTCTTAGTGCACCACATCTTTAGCCACTCATTAACTTCCCTAAGCTCCTTCTGCCTCCGTGGGCTAGCACGTGTCACTGGCAGTATCTAAAAAATACTACCTTGGAGATCCTTGCCTTAAGCTTATTTCCTAGTTCTGTAAAATCATTCTTTAGTACATTCCTTCTTCCACTAACTTTGTCATTGCTACCAATATGTATCAAAAATGCAGGTTCATTTCCAGCCCCTCCCCAATTCACAACAGGCCAAAATGAGCACACAGGAGAGAGCAAACTATTCACTTGCTGGGATCTGGGTGACAAAACAACCTGTCTACCTTCTTAATAATAGAGTCCCGTACCACCAAAACCTGTCTGTTTCTCTACCTATTCTGCCCTCTTACTCCTCTAGTAGAACTGTTCTCCAGGCTGTTAGAGGGGACAGCTATCTGGCATTGCTATTCATAAATGACATCACCAACAGTTTCACTCAATTTGGCAAATCTGTTGGGGCTGCCTCTGTCTCCTGTACTCTACGCTTCCCCTTTCAACTGTAACCCAGCTACCTCCCTGAGCATTCTCACTAGCCGCATCTCCACCCTCCATGTTAGGCCCAGGTAAACTGAGCTCATTGAGCAATATCACTAAGTGCTTCAGATCTTCCCTCCAGTTCCACAATTTGAGCTTCAAGAGAGGCAACATGGTCACACCTGTCATAGAAGTATGGACTCTGGATCAGCTGTTCCACACAAGTCACACTTATATGTAAGTTAACAGAGGCAAAACCACTCCCATCTCACCTGTACAATAATCAGTGTCCACAGCAAAAAAACACCCTTTATTTTAAGAAGTAAAGTAAATTGCAGTTGCCATTTATTTAAGAACTTGCCACATTTTGTTATGAACCACACAATAAGAGGCTTTAGCGTAGTCCATGAAGTAGAAGTCACTGTTTTCTTTCTGGAAGTCCTTTGCTTTCTTCATTATTCAGCGGGTGTTGGCAATTTGATCATGGGTTCCTCTGCCTCTTCTGAACCCTGTTTGTACATCTGGCATTTTTTGTTTAAAAAAATTCTGTATCGTTGATTGTAGGATCTTGTGCAGTACCCTGCTGGCATGTAAAATTAGCGCAACTATTTAATACATTTTGAGCTCTGTAGTATTTCCCTTTTTTTGAGTTCAATCCAATGACCACTGCTGTTTTTCCAAATTTGCTATCATAAAGGGTGCAGCACTTTGATTGCATTATCTTTCAAGGTTTTAACAATTCAGGTGGGATAACATCACCTTGGTTGTTAGTGATGCTTCTTAGTGCTCATTTTTACTCTAAAGGATCATTTTAATAAAACAACTAAAATAACAACATAAGTTTGTATTTTTGCCACATTGTCTGCGATTCACTGAAGTATAAACTTTTTTTTGTCTATTGCAAACTGGAAAAGCAGAAACTAATTAAAAAGGTATAAATTAGGAATCTGACATTCTGCTTGACAGTGGCATCAGAAGATTCATTTAGTTTTTTTAATTTTGAATCTGCAGATGATAGGCAATTATTGAGGTTGAGCTAGAATCAAAATATCCTCTGCAAATGTTCTGTATTCTGAATATTAATTTGACATTTGAAATGTAATATTGCTGTAATTCAAGCTCTGCATACACTTTGTACTATTAAAATAAATATTGCAGTGTGACCATTAGGGAATTTTAGGTTCAAATGCGCATTCTGAAAAACAACCGCATTTATTAAAACTCTGGCACATTATAATGTATGAAACAAATAACATGTAATAACCTATACAAAGAAATATGTGTCCCAGTATTAAGGTTGTATATTGTGTAATGTCTCCTGAAAATGGAAAATGGGAAAATAAATTTCAATTATTTACTACAGAACAAAGAATACATTATGTATATATAATAATTATTTATTGCCTTACATTAATAATGAGCAACAAGTGGTCACAGGCTGAAGAGCAAAATTATTGGAGCTACTGCACAAATATCTTGAAGGGTAGGATTGGAGTGGAGAAGCTATCCAAGATTTTTGAGACATTTCACTCTTAATTACATTTGGCACTATTTTTGAGATATTCACTAAGGTATCATAGCCCAATTGATGGGATTCTGAAGACCAAGAGATATGGTCTCAGGGAAAGGCATAGAATCCTGAGACTGGCTGTCCGGTTACATTGGTCTAAGCAAAGCATGCCAAGTCTTTTTTTAAATTTTGTTTTGGACCTATGGTCTCCAGAGATGGAGACAGTGGCCCCTATCCAATTGAGCAATTGTAAGTTACTGGAGCCAGCAATGGAGCCCGTAAACAAATTTGCTATTTAATTGGAGTCTATTAGCGAGCTGCACATCATCTACGGGTTACAGACTGAAAATCCCTGCAGTTGTCAAAGCCATAACTTACAACCCATCTAAGCCTTTGATCGTTCAAGCCCGCGAGAGTTCCAATCGCTAAAATCGAAAATCATTAGTCAATTGCAACAATTACTCAAGCGCGCAAATGTTTTCACACCCATAAACATTAATTGTAGAAGAAAATCCTATGGGTACCAGATTGAACTCACAAGGGAAAAGTGATATAAGACATTAGAATTAATTGCACAACAATCTCAAGTTCGCAAAAACTGCAATAAAAAATGAATTTCTTTTATGTTTCATTTCAGTGTCATATCAGTCTTGGGAATCAATGAGTTAATACATATCAGGCCACCCACATGCACTAAAACAGTATTGCCATTTATTTCTAATATCTTGTACATTGCTGATTTACGAGTCTGATCACATATGGGACCTCTAACAACAATCGATTGATGTGTAACCTCCTTTACGGACGTCATGATGACAGCCTCATTTACTATTGTCTGTTTCTAAATCGGCAGTTACAGTCTTGCTTAATTGATCATGATCATGCTCTGAAATGCTACTTATGATTGCATGATTTACGGTTTCAGCTTTTGGTCCATAAGTTGCGGGCTTGTTCAATTGAATCGCTCTGCAATTGTAGCAAATCTCAAGACTTACTGCCTGTATAAACGTAAACAGTGGGCTTGCAATTGAATAGGGGCCAGCATATTTTAAATAGGCTAGTATGTCCATCCTGCAGAGCTAGCTAATCAGATATATTTTTTCTTAAAACAGTAATCCCAAGAAAAGAAAGACAATAATGTAAGATAAATATTCTACTACAACCTTCAAAATGCAGACTTTTAGTGTATTATATTTTATATTAACATCACATATATAGTTGTGAGCGTACGAGTTGTTGCTAACGCTGCGGGCTCGCGTAGCAAGCCCGCGGCCCTCGCAAAGCGAGGGCCGTGACTCGCGTAGCGAGCTGCGGCCCTCGCGTAGCGAGGGCCGCGGCTCGCGCAGCGAGCCGAGGCCCTCGCCAAGCGAGGGCACTGCCCGAGGGTCTCAGTTGCTGGCATGGAGCGCCAAAGGCGCTCCATGCCAGCACCTGAGGACCTCGCAAAGCGAGGGCCGCAGTTGCTGGCATGGAGCGCCGAAGGCGCTCCTTGCCAGCAACTGCGACCCTCGCAAACTTCACGTCGCAACCCAAACAGTACGACACACACATTACGACACTCGCAAACAACATACGACACACCTTCACACACATTACGGACTCGCAACACTCGGACGCAACTCGCGAACATTACAAAATGTAAAACACAATACATACACACACCACATACATAAAAAACTTACCTACACCAAGAGGGAGCACCCAGCACCTCAAAAATACAACTTACACCTCGATTTTACTTCAAATAAAACAGTTTAGAGACTAAAAAAAAAACGAAGCGAGAGAAAAAATGGCCGCCGAACAAAACGAAAACGAGGCTACAGCACTCTAAACTCGCAAAACACCACAAGAAACTCGCAAAACACCACAAAACACCTACGGATATTCCGATACAAACGTATAACACACATTACTCGCCATTTGACGCCAATGCGGAAGTACACGACAACGGTTTGGGCTCGCGCACGCACATTGTTACACTGCACACATTCAGCACGCTTACACAGCAGATCCACACCACTAATGCTGCAGCAACATCAAAACACATTCACAGCTCTTCCACACAATGCTTTAAAATAGGTAAAGTATATTCATTTATTAATGTATTATATATTTCATTATTACACACTAAACAGCATTAGCTACCTTACAATTTCATTGCCGTCATTTTTTGACGGGCAATTCGCTAGTTACTAAATACTTCTGAAAATAATAATTGGCTCTGCACATTATGTATACATTAGATTTATAAATAGAAGTAGATTTTGCTGCAGCTAACCTTATGATATGTTTGAAGGCTACTGTGGCTCAAGAAAAAGACACTTGTTTGTCAATTTGTAACTAACAATATTGAAACATGTTTTGTGGCATTTTTAATTTTTTAAGACTATGTTTATGAGTACCAGAATATAATTTGTGTTTGTTACAACACCTCCTCAGACCTTAATCATGGGAGTGTGCTTTTACCAGAGTAGGGAGGGCTTGAGAAGGAGAGAACAAGGGGGATGTGAATGTTTTTTAGATAGCTGTACGTCAACACCACAAAAACTTTAACATGAAGATGAAAGGTTGCATCAGTAGATGCAACCACAGCTCTACAAAAATGCAAATGCTCTTTTAACACACACAACCACCACCAAAGTATAATGGATCCCTCCAGGGTCCAGCAGTGGCTGGATTCAGATTGTTGTTTTTGGTTTTTTTTTAATTACTTTATGACTTTTTCAGTTTAATTATGCTTTTAGCTAGATTCAAGCATATACACCTTTAACAGGCCATGCCTGCATGTGTTACACAATATTTTAATGTGCAGTATCCTTTGTTTTTTAGAATGAAGATCATTAACCTTTAACCCTTATACAAGGCAGTAAAAATGCCAACAGTAATGCCATTTATTGTGTTTTTCATTGATTTCACCTTTATATTCCAAATCCTTAATTCACTTTACAAAGCCATTAAAGCTTTCTCTTAGTATTGATTTTTTTCAGTGAAGGAGTGAACTGTCCAAATATTGAAATGCTTAGAACAATGAGTGAATATTCTGTGTATTAGACAACATTTCTTTACTTAACAGAAAGTCCTGCAGTGTCCAGATAAGCTCAGACATGATTAAGTGCAGAGCATGAACACTCTGATGGTTGGTTTTGTTTAGTTACATATAAAAGCTATTTTTACAGACTATTTTTAAGTGAATAATAAATGAATGGCAAGGAGGGATATTCATTAAAAAGAGGGGTATGTTCATTATCACATTAAAGAAAAATCTGCTTGTTGATTGGGTAAAACAGATTAAAACTATTAGCTTTGTAAATATTTAAGGTAAAATCTGTTAGTTTTAGTAGATTTTTGCCTGAAAGACTCATTGGGGCCTATGAGATTCCCCCTTCCCACACTTAAGGAACCCTGGGGATTCCCTTCTCCAACACAAAGAAGATAAGCCACAGGAATTTCCTCACCATCCCACCCCCGATTCCCACTTATAACAATAATTATGGGAGTCAATTGTGTCCCCCATGGCACTGATCTATTAACCCTTGTAACATGTAGGTCCTTAAAGGACCTCCATGGCACCTAAATGTTAACCCCTACCATGGGGGTCCCTAACCGACCTTGGTTGCACAAATATCTAACCTCTATGCCAAGGCGGTTCTATGAGGTTTATGTTGATGGATAGAGGTGGGGTGTGTTATAACTGTACAGCACTGGTGCACAATATTCTCAGCAGTGCTGTGTGGGGACCATAGCAGCATCAGGGCTGCGGTGAGACAGCCCTAATGTGAGGCTTCAGTTGCGAATAGCCTTCTTTGTGCAGATAGGTTAGGGATTTGAGATCAAGCACTACATCCGTAGCCTTTATTTGGAATATGAAGTACAATTTTTGGCACCACTTCATTAAAAGGATGTTTAAGAGCTGGAAAAAAGTACAGAGAAGGGCAACACAATTAATAAGGGGAATGGAGGGGCTAAGCTTTAAATACAGACTAGCCAGATTAAACTTAATTTCTCTAGAAAAAAGGGGCCTAAGCAGGGATATGATTACCTTATGCAAATACATCCAGTGTCAATATACCATTTTGTCAAGTTAACTTTTTGTGCCAAGGAGTTTTAAATTGAAATCAACATTAAAGAAAAGTGTTTTTCACCGCAAGGCTGGGTAAACTGTGGAATTGTATCCATAGGTGCGTTTAAAAAGGGGTAACTTTAAAATAAGGGTTGGATAACTAGACAAGAAGTAGTATTGATCCACAGAGTAATCCAATTGCCAATATATGGGGTCAGAAAGGGTTTTCCCCTTATTTGGCAATGTTTTTTTTCTGTTTGCCTTCCTATGGATCACTTAAGAATTCTAACATCTAATCCACATATTACAAGGATATATAAAGAACAATTTTGTTTGCATAAAAAATCATTACACATATTAACAAGGTGAAACTATTTAGGAAAATTATATCAATTATGGATTCATTTTAAAGCACTGACATTGCCTCTATGATTTTTAGTTCTATTTGTTTTTAAGCACTTCCCATAATGTTTATTGCTATTGTCATGGAAAATACGATTCACCTGTTTGCACAAGGTGCTTTGCGGCGTGACCAATGTCAGTCACTGGCTGTGAAAGAAATTACTTCTCACAAGCAGTCCATTTCCATCTGAGTTTTACATATAAAATAAATTGATGATCTCAAAACTACTGCATTTAAATCTATGCAGGGGGTATGGCCTCCTGGTTGGAAACTGGATTTGACAGTGGGTACTGGTGATAGACTATTTCCCGTGGAGGATATCACAAGGTAATAGAGTAGCAGTCAAGACAACACTTTCTATAACACATTGCATCGGCTTCATTTATCTGTTCAATGAATAGGAAACCTACTTAAGCCACAGTGCCAGGATATGCTATTCCTCTTGTCTTCAATGAATTTTTCACTTTGCTAGAGTACTAATGGAAAATTGAAATAAACAAAATAAATTAATGTCCTTTAAAGTCACAGAATATTAATACATGCATCAACGCTTTTATTTAAAGTTCTTTTAGACAATTCTAGTTAAAAATTCACCTTTCACAAAGCGTATTCCATAAATCATTTACTATACTGTGAACCAAAGCTGGGTACCATAAAATAGGAAAATAGGAAAATTAAAACAAAACTGTGATATATGAACGCTAACCAGTTTTTATAGTAACAAAATAAAACACAGGTTTAAAATAAATTAAAGAGACATTGTCACCCCAACAGGAAATTGGATTCAAAATTAGAGCCTTAAAAATATGTATACACATTGTACTAGCCATCTTTCTCAACAATAATTAATAAGTAATTTCTCAGATCTTCAGCATTGATGGTGCAGCTCCTTTATGCTAATGTGTGAATCTGTTTACTTATATAGAATCTGTTTACTCAGAGTATGTGACAAATGGGGGGAGATCTAACTGTATGATGAGATTGGGGTTCATCATTTTGGATACCACAGAGACAGATAAGCAGGCTGTCATCCTAATTAATACTGGTCTAGGAATATTTAGAGAGAACAATTTACTGACAGCAATTCACCACCGACTATTCACCGCGACAGCAATTCACCGATAAGCAATTCACCAAGATCAGTTAATCGCCGCTACAGCTTATCGCGTAAGCAATTCATCGAATAAGCCATTTGCGTGGAAGTACAGTACTGTAATACAGATATGTAATGCACAGTAAAAATTATCCAACATAAAAAGTTACAAATAAATGTATCAAACTACCTTCAGGGAATACATATTGCCTGCGGGGAGTACAGACCATGACATTAACCTTTCTGGCGGTATGATTATTTCAGTATTTAGAATGTTAAAGCAGTATATTCTAAAATAATGACATATTCATACAGCCATCATACAGACACCATTCCCTTCCCCCTCTCTGCCTCCCTTTCCCCTTATCCTCCTTCTCCTCCTCCAATTCCCCTCTCTCCCCTTTATCCACCCCGCATCCATTTCCCCCCTTATCCACCCCCTTATCCTCCTCATTCCCCCTTATCCTCCTGATCCTCCCCCTTATCCTCCTTATCTTCCCCCTCATCCTCCTCCCCCCTCACCCCCCCTTATCCCCCCTCATCCTCCTCCTTTCCTCCTCATCATCCTCTTCCCCCTCATCCTCCTCCGTTCCCCCCTCATCCTCCTCTTCCCCCTCATCCTCCTCTCCCCCTCTTCCTCTTCTTCCACCCTTCCCCCCTCTTCCCCCCTACCCCCTCCTCTTCACCCCTCACCCTTCTCTTCCCCTCTTTCCCCCTCACCCTCCTCAAACCCCCTCACCCTCTTCACCCCTCACACTCCTCTTCCCCCCTCTTTCCCCCTCACCTTCTCTTCCCCCTCATCCTCCTCTTCCCCCCCTCATCCCCCCTTATTCTCCTCCTCTTCCCTCCTTCCTCCTTCCCCCCTATCTTCTTGTTAGCCTCCAATCAGCTCCTGCTGCTGATTAGAGCCCCGCAGCGAGTCTTATGCCTGTCTCTTGAACCGGCATATGCTAATAACGTGATGCGCTTGTGACGTCATTAGCATATTACGGTTCCAGGTAAAGGCATAAGACACGCTGCAGGGCTCCGATCAGCAGCAGGTGCTAATTGGAGGCTAATAAGAAGACGTCAGAGGTGAGAGGTGAGAGGGGGGAAGGAGGAAGGATAAGGAGGGAAGAGCAAGATGGGGAGGAGGAGGAGGAAGATGGGGAGGAGGAATGGTGTGCTGAAGGGGCCCAGGCCAACTCGGCAGCACTGGGCCCCCTCCACATCCTCCCTGCGGTAACCCCGAGTGTGGCTCTGGGTTACTGATTTAGGAAGAGAAGATTAACCCCATGTCACACTCAAGATTACCGCTAGGAAGGTTAAATATGTATAGAATAGAGAGGATTCTGTAGTAACTCTGGCCACACATCTTGCTTTTGACTAATTTTCGCACTTCCAATATATTTTGTTTTCAATTTGCTTATCCTTATAGAACAAATGGCCATCACAGCACAGCTTTGTTTTTCCTTTTTCGGATTTAAAAAACTCCACTGCCATTATGCCTTCACAAACTGAAAGTAATGTGTGGGGAGGAGAATTGCTGTTGGTAAATTGTTCTCGGTAAATTGTTCTCGGTAAATTGTTTCCAGATCCGACAAATTGCTTATGCGATAAACTGTTGCGTTGATTAACCGATTTTTGGTGAATTACATGTCAGTGAATTCCTATCGCGTTGAATAGTCGGCGGTAAATTGCTGTCAGTAAATTGTTCTCGACAAATTTTCCGGATCCCAATTAGCACATCAAAGCTGCTACTTATTTTTAGGGAGATACTCATTTTAAGGCAAATGCAACAATAACGATACTGACTTTCTCAGGAACTATTCTCTTCAGAAACAAATGACTGACTAGTACAATGTACAACAAGTTTTTAAGCCTAATAACAAAAAAACAAAAAAACTTGAGGTAACAGTTAATTTTATGATACCAAGTCATGGTTTAGTGGTATATTTATGGCTAAAACAACAAGGCACAGGTCTAGGGCAGAGCATTTTCAGCAGCAGGCATCTTAAAAATGACGGCAATACAATTTGAAGCCTGGCAATGCTGTTTGCCACACAATGGGAGCATCTCCCCCTCTACTTTACTGGCCTCGCAAAGATCGCCTTTGGCGCTCATCACAGGCTTCGCAATGAGCGCCTTTGGCACTTATCACGGGCCTCGCAATGAGCGCCTTCAGCGCACAAAGCGAGCCTCTCCCCCCTCTACAGAATACGCTCATTGCGAGCCTCTCCCCCTGGGGAGAGGGCCGCAACTGCGAGCCTCGCGATGCGAGGTGAGCCGACAACTGCAAACCCGCAGGACTTAGGCTGCAATGAGAGGCGAAGGCACTCATTGTAGGCCTCGCGATGTGTGCTCAACGCCAGCGGTGCCGGCCTCTCTCATCCCCCTCTGCCCCTCTCTCATCTCCCCTTCTGCCTCCCACAGTGCCCCAGCTTACCTGTAAACCCTGCCAGTAGCTTGGCCATACCTGGTTCCAAACCCTGCCAGTAGCTTGAGGTCCGTACTCACCACCGTCTCCTCCTCCGTGGCTCCCGTCCTTCGGCCGAACTACTTTCTGGATAAAACCACGCATCGCAGAGTTGAGATGTTCATTGGCAAAGCGCGTTTTGATCCAGAAAGTGGTTCCGGACGAAGGACGGGAGCCGAAGAGGAGGAGAAGACAGGGCGCAAACTACCGCCAGGGTTTGGAACCAGTTACGGCCAAGCTACTGGTAAGAGACACAAGGGAGGGAGGAGGGGGAACAGAGACACAAGGGTGGCACAGGAGGGGGATTGTAGACAAGGGAGGGAGAGGAGGGGGAACAGTGAGACAAGGGAGGGAGAGGAAGGGGAATGGAGACACAAGAGAGCGAGGAGGGGGAAAGGAGACACGAGGGGGGGAGAGGGAGAGGGGGAAAGGAGACATTAGGGGGGAAAGGGAGAGGGGGCAATGCAACACGGGGGAAAGAGAGAGGGGGAAAGGGGACACAGAGGGAAAGGGAGAGGGGGAAAGGAGGAACAGGAGAGGGAGAGAGGGGGATAGGAGACACAGGGGAGGGAGATGGGGACAAAGGTGACACAGCGGAGGGAAAGGGAGAGGGAAGAAAGGAGTTACAGGAGCGAGAGAGTGGCAAACAGCATTGTAATGTAATTCCAGTCATCTTTCCGGGCAATTTCCTAATATATATATATATATATATAGATATATATATATATACACACATTTATATAATTATTATTATCCTTTAATTGTAATGCCCAACATATTCTATAGCGCTATACAGGGGTTAAGTAGAAGGCAAAAACAATATTAACACATTGCCAAAGAATGTCTTTAAGCTTAAAATCAAACTTACATAGTGCTTGTATCCAAAGCACCTCACAACATTTACAAAACATACAATATAAAGGACGTGGGTGTAATAGAGGAGTGTAATAGATACAAGATTGTTGTTTGAATGCATTAGGCATGTGGAGATGTCTGTGTGTTTCCCTGTAGATTGTGGCTGTGAATGATTTTATGCCGTCAAGTGTGCAGTTGGGCATATTAAGACTGGAGGTGATAAGCTTTTTTTAAACAGAACTTTACTGGAGAAGGAATTGGCTCTCCACTATCTTTGCCATGAAAACCTTATGGATAAGCAAAGCCAGAAACACAGACAGATGTGCTTTTATCTTTTTAGAAATGAGCCTTTATGAATACACTATAGTGCATCATGTATGTGGCCTACATTAAGTTGCAGAAATATGTTTATATGTACACTAATCAAACTGGGTCTTCTTGCTACCACTTGAGGTTAAGTGAAATAAAGTAGGTGAGTACTTTGGTAGGGTTTTACATAGTGATGTCGTGAACATCAAATTTTCTGTTCGCGAACAGCGGACGTGAACTTCCATCAAATGTTCGCGAACGGGTGAACCCAGCGAACCACCATAGACTTCAATGGGCAGGCGAATTTCAAAACCCACAGGGACTCTTTCTGGCCACAATAGTGATGGTAAAGTTGTTTCAAGGGGACTAACACCTAGACTGTGGCATGCCAGAGGGTAATCCATGGCGAAACTCCCACGGAAAATTACATAGTTGATGCAGAGTCTGGTTTCAAGCCATAAAGGGCATAAATCACCTAACATTCCTAAATTGTTTGGAATAACATGCTTTAAAACATCAGGTATGATGTTGTATCGATCAGGTAGTGTAAGGGTTACACCCGCTTCACAGTAACAGACCATTCTCCCCGTTTAATGCACTGCAAACAACCACAAACAGTCCCTTTGCACAACCGCAAACTCCCCATTTGAACAAGGTTGGATACAAAGCTAGCCATGTCCTGTTCCTTGTCCTCACTGATGTCATTGAAGGTCTCTTCCTCCACCCAGCCACCAAGGGTCCCCGAAAGGTGACAACAAGCCCCCTGGGACGCCTGCTGTGTTTGGTCTTCCACCTCCTCAAAGCCACCTTCCTCCTCTGACTCCTCTTCTTCAGACTCCTCTCTTTGCGTTGCCTCTGTCTGCATTATTATAAGGTGTGTACTGTTAAGTAGTACTATTCCTATCGGTTTAATCCCTGTTATGTCCACTATTAGGGGATGTGTATATGGTATTGATTTTTGGAACAGGGAGATGGAAAAAGATGCTTGGTCGGACCTCCTACTTCAAATTTGGGGCACTGCGCGTGCAATCTAAGGTGCCACCAGATATGAGTGTCACTGTGCACTGGCAAAAGTTGGCAGAGTAGGCGCTGTAGGCCTCACACACACGCCTGTAGGCAGGCAACTGATATTCAATCGATTACAGTAAAAAAAGGGTTCTTTTATTTCACTGTACACTAGGTTGCACCAGATATGAGTGTCACTGTGCACTGGCAAAAGTTGGCAGAGTAGGCCCTGTAGGCCTCACACACACGCCTGTAGGCAGGCAACTGATATTCAATCGATTACAGTCAAAAAAGTGTTGTTTTATGTCACTGTACACTACGGTTGCACCAGATATGACGTATCACTGTGCACTGGCAAAAGTTGGCAGAGTAGATGCAATAGGCTTCACACACCCTCCTGTAGGCAGGCAATTGCTATTCAATCTATTACAGTGAAAAAAGTGTTGTTTTATTTCACTGAGCACAATATAAGCTGTGAGCCTGACACAGGCAGGCAACTGAAATTAGATTAAAGGAAAAAAATGGTTGTTTTCAATGTATGGTACACCACCAGGTATGAGTAGTGAAAATAAGCACAATATAAAATGTTAGGTGTTAGCCTGTCACATACACACGCTGGCAGGCAGGCATATGCAATTCGATTACAAAGAAAAAAAATTATAAAATAAATTAAATGATGTTCTAGCCCTAAAAAGGGCTTTTTGGGTTGCTGTCCTTGCAGCAGATATCAGATGAGTCCTTCAGGTCTGTAATGGAAGCTAAATACACAGCCTGGCTCTCTATTTCCCTATTAAATCTCCAGCAGCTACACTATCTGTCCTCTCACAACGAATGCAGCTTCAGAATGATTCTAAAATGTATGCTGTCCTTCAGATGGAAGGCTCTGGAAGGTAGTGTATGGTGCTGATTGGCTGGAATGTGTCTGCTGACTGTGAGGTGCAGGGTCAAAGTTTCCTCAATGATAAAGTATAGGGGGCGAACCGAAAAGCGCATGTGTTCGCCGTCCGCTGCGAACACGAACATACAAAAATTGCCGCAAATAGTCCGCGGGCGAACTGTCAGCAACATCTCTAGTTTTACATAATACCATGATGCCAACACATCCCACTGAATAGAAGTGGTGTTGGGATCTGAGTTTTGAGATGTTAGTGAGGTAATTAAAACATAGCATATTAAATATAGATTTTCTTGGATCCCATACATTTACTATGAAAACCACCCTCTCTCTGCTATTTCATCTGACAGAATTTCAGAAGTGGAAGATGACAGCACAGGAGTTTGGGATTATAGAAAAAAATCAAAATGTTGAATGAAAACAGGAAACAAAATATATGTCTCTGTCAAAATGTCAAATATTTTATGTGCCATTTGTTTAATAATTTAAGTAACTAACCTTATTGTATAAAATTTTTCTTCTATTTTATGTTAGTGTACAGATATGGTATGTGTGAAATTTCCTTCCTAAGATACTGTACATGTAAAAAATACTGTAACAAATATTTTATGAAAGGTTTTATTGCTTTCTCTCTGTGCTATTTTCATTTTTAATTCAATTGAAATACACTCAATACATAGACTATTTGATGGATTAAACCCTTTGCAAACCCTGACCTTTCCAGGAACAATCAGGAGAACTTTATACAATACATGTAACCTTAAACTCCATGACTAAATATGAGATGCAAGCTGAGAAATTATCAACTTTTCATATTTTATATTCTTGATTTAGATAATATGTAGCAATGGCTGCTGTATTTTAGAAGAAACTTCACTTGCTTTTATTAAACTAACAATATTAGCAGCTGTGCAAGGTATGAATATAAAAACATTTTTTTTGAGAAAATCCTAATTTTTGAGGCTTTGTGTATAGGAAGTTTCCATCTTGTCTGATATAAATTCTTCCTCATAGCTTTAAGCCGGATGATATGCTATCAACTACTGAACCTTGGAAGGAAGGGTGATGTAGAAGAGATGAGAGAAAAAGGAACGGCATTTGTGAAATCATTGGAACTTTGGTATTTGACACATACCCCTTCTCCTCACATGCTCAGAAGCAGAATGCTTGCAATTATAGATTTAAGTAATGTTCCTGATTAAATTTAATACCCCTTGCACACATGCAGCTTTGTGCAAAGTATTGTTATTACGCTTCATGATATATTCCCTGCAAACTTTTTTCCTTACATAGAAGTCATTTAAATAAATATGCCTTGTATGTTATTCTTTATATTATATTAAAGAAAGCATCCACAGAGTTAAGTCTTCTATTTAAATAGCTCCATTGATATTAACAAAACAAAGTTTTCTAGCTCCACTTTTTAATCTCCTTTGATATATAATCTACTTGGTCTTTTATTAACCAGTTTTCATAACCATTAACAGCATTATATTCATTTTTAATTCTCTATACGTTGCCCTCAATTACAGAAGACATTTCCACTCTTCTTGTTTTGTTATTTTCAATTGCATTGTTATCGTGAGTCATGGTATTTACTTATGGAAAATTGTGGCAGTTTACAAATTAATAGGAATATTAAACTTGGCGTTTTATGAAAACTTTTGAAGCTAGTGAAACTTGTCTTGGTACAAAGGAGATCACAACTTGAACTAACTTGAAGCAGAAGAACTCAGATAACATGATTGTAAGCATAGAGCTGTCTGCATTTTTTATGGACCATGAAGGATATGAATGGGGTGTAATTACTGAAATCATCCATGTACACTGTAGTTTGCTTGCCACTGTGAGTTGTAACTCAACATGGTGCGTATGCAGAGCTCATCATACTAGGGTGATGGAACTGAGTTTTGAAGCAACCAGCATCAATTGTGTTTGGAATAGAGCATATCATAAAGTATGTCTGTCTGGCCACAACTAACCCTAGTAAGAACTTAATTTCTGTGTATGAGTTATTTATTTTTTGACTGATATTCTGGATCAGGTTTTGCTTTTAATCTGGACTATCCCATTCGTATTAAAACAGCTCACACTTTCTGTCTCCTCTTTATGGCTATCTGTAGATTGCTTTGAACCTTTACTTCACCTTTACTCTAATACCTGCTGCTTGGTCTTGTTCTTGGAACTCATATCAACAATCCTTTATAAAATCTCTACTTCTGTTCTCTGGATCAACCTCCAGTAGTACAGGATACCATTACAAGGTCTGACAGGATACCATTACAAGGTTTAACAGAAATTGTGGTTTGTAGGACATGGTTACCAGGTAGAATATAAGCTGTTGCCATATTTAAAGGTTCATCACAATACACATACTCTCCTGTCTCAAAATTAACACCAATTGATAAGCAATTTAAAACATTTCACGGTTCTTATCAAATATATAGTTGTCAGCAATGCGGGTTGTTGCCAATGCTTGCGGGCTCGCATTGCGACCCCGCCACAACTGCGGCCCTCGCGAAGCTGGTGGAGATGTGAGCCGTAGGCGCTCATCCCTACGACCCCCTACAACTTTCGGACTGCAAAATCGGACCCTCGCGAGGGGCCGCATTTGCAGAGGTGGAGGCTCTATGGCACCTCACAACCAATTACAAACGACCTCACAAGCGGGACCTTGAAAAAAATAAAATAAAATAAACACGCAATGACCGCAGGACTTAGAAAAAAAAATGGAGGACTTGCACAACAAAAAATACGACCCGTAAAAAATCCATTACGGACTTGCAAAAATACGACCTTAATGGACAATTAAAAAAAAAAAAAAAAAAAAAAAAACCTTACCCACAGCAAGGTTGGAAACCCAGGACCTCTGCAATACAGCTTAAACCTTGGTTTCAGTCAAATTTCAAAAGTTTAGACACTCAAAAATCCCCTAAGCGAGAGAAAAAATGGCTGGGGAAGAAAACGATAACGAGGCCACACGACCCCTAAAGACGCAAAATACCACAAAGCAAATACGGCTTTTCCAAAAACCCGTACGACCTACAACATACACCATTAGCAAGGACGCTAAATCATACAAACCCGCCTACCACATACACATTCGCCGCCATTTTACAACACTAACAAACATAATGCGGAAGTACCCAGCTACACAAGCGGCTTCCCCTCATGCACGCAGCCTATTTACACTACACACTGCACACATTGCTGACCCTTACACCTTAGCTCAACAACACTGCAAATCTACTTTATATGCTGCAGGAACATCAAAACAGATTGTTAGCTCTTCATCACATTCCTTGCTGCATATATTAATTACAAACAGGTAAAGTATATTAATTTATCATTTCATTAATTAATTAAGTAGCATTAAAAAAATATATATACACAAAACAAAAACAAATTAACACCACACTATCATAAACAACCACAACCACCTTCACCGCACCACCCACAAGGAGCACCAACGCTGCTCATAGGACACAAACTACACCAGGGGAGAGCCTTGCAATAAGCAACAAAACCAGATCACTGCGGACCTTACAATAAGCGCTAAAGCGCCTATGATAACAACAAATACACCAACCTAGAGGCTCGCAACCAGCATACAAGGATCTCAGACCACTAAAACACTTACTCTCTGTGGCAAACAGCATTACCTGCCTTACTTGACGGGCAAGTCGCTAGTATAGATATATTGAATACATAGTTTTAATGAACTTTAGTTGATGCTTGTCACGACTGGACTCGGGGGTACAGAGGGAACCCTTGTGAACCCCACTTTTTACAGCTCTGACTATCTTACAGCCCTTTCAGGCAGGGTTAAGTCCAAGACGAAAAGTTTAAACTTAGCCAGAACAGTTACCATGAAAATATATGGGAAACAATCCCTCATGTTAATTCCTATAGTCTATAGGTGTGACAACCAGGGTGCCATAAGACTTTTGGGACTAGTGAATTGTGAGGGATAGTGGACTGACAACGGTTAACTGTGCAAGTGTTTCCCTTATTCCAGGAAGATGTACTGCCCTCTTGGATACTTGAACTATGACACTTGAACAATGTTGTGTAACCATGTTATTTGTTGTTGCTTTAATATGTAATAGTCTATTCTGATATGTAATTATTGGCATGTTCATAATACCCGGTCATAAGTAGTCTTTAAAAGTTGCATTTTCCCCAGGGATTTTAGTAAAGTATATTGTTGGGTTCCTTAGATAAAAAGGTCACAATTTACATGGTACTCAGTTGAGGGGTCCAGTAAGACCAGAGGAGTGATTGGCAGATGCCAAAGAACAATGGACATTCATTTATGAATGGAGTGGCGAGATAGGATAATGACCATTTTTCTGACTGATGACAAACCTAGCGTCTATGGGCATTAACATGAGGAAACCTTTCCCATAGACTTTCATGGTAACACCTCCAGATAAGTTTAAATGGTCCCCCTTGGACTTAGCCCTGGCTGAAAGGGCTGTAAGCTAGTCAGAGGTGTAAAAAATGGGTTCACAAGGGTTCCCCTGTCCCCCAGAATCCAGTCATAACAATGCTAACATTTGCACTAGAGATATGATACTTGATTATTAATAAAAGGCCACTGTTAGTTGTATATGCTTAAACTCACACAAACAAGCACTCTAACGTAAGCACTCTTACACATACATACTTGCAGTTGCAGGAGTACCTCACTGCCAACCCTACTCTGAACAACTCCCATGTCATGGTAGCTTCTATGCTCTGGAAGAGTTTGCTAAAACTAAGATTTTATCTGAAATTGCTTTTATGTCCAGGACTTTACACAACTATTAATGCTGTTAGATTGATACTTCACACATATGACAAAATGTTCCTAATCTACATTGGTCCTCAAACTATTTTGTTATATTAACTCCTCTCTATCGTTTTTCCCAATATAGCTATTTGCTAATGAAAATTCCTTCAGCGCATATACTTTGCGTAATCTCGCTACCTCTCTTTCGTCCTTAATATGTAGTCTTTAGGCAACGCCTCAAATTTTTTAGCTGAAAAAATCCTCATTGAACTATAGGAATTATTGTAAAATAAAACTAATATTATGTTTATGAACAATAATACTTATAACAATTAAGTCAACTATTTTGCTCATATTCCTGGTTGAGAATCCTTTAGCTAAACAAGACAAAGCTCCTGTGCTTGGTGCAAAACAATGGGCAAAATCCAACAATAAGTTGTAGAGAATGTGAAATTAAGATTGATATCTGACCTTTGGCATTGTCTGACTGTGCAAATGAATATAACTGTGTTACATCAAGACAATATGATTCCTTTTGTTTCAATCCTTAGGCAGACTACAGCAATCATAGGGTTATGAAAACGTTTCCTGTAGGCCGAAACTGCCTGGCCCTAAACATATTACCGTAATTTTACAAAATGCAAACTGAAACCAGCTCAAACGTTTTTTCTCGCACAACTGAAAACTAAAAAAATCCAATATGGTAGAAAATAAATATTTCAGTTTCATACCTACAATTGTATTCCTCAGGCCTGAATAGATAAAACTCGTTAGATGTAAAAACATTATATATTTTTCCTAAGAATGTTTTGAAATGTTTTAGCTTTTTTGGCTTCCAATTGCCTATGGTTACTTTCTGAATTCAAAATGAATATTGACTTCTATATATGCATTTAATCTTCCTCTTTCAAGGAACTTGTAAGTATAGTTTTTATTTAATAAATAAAATTGTATTCTTGGTACGGCATCATTTTGTGTCTTTGTGCTCACCTTCCTTGTATTTGTGATCACCTTGTAATGTATTGATTAGCAGAACAATATTATTTTTGTTTTTACTATTTATTTGGAGACTTGCAAAACATTTATCTAATTTACTGTTTTCTGTCAAAATATATTTATTTTTTTACTGTGCCATAACCAAGCACACCAACTTTCCTGTATTAAGGCAGCAGTGCATTTGTTATTTGTTGTTCTATTGAGGGAGCAGCATAATTCGTGGCACCGTACACAAAATGTTTTATTTGCGCAAAGCAATTTTTTCCTCGTTATGTTTCACAGATCGAGTTGTCCTGGGGGATTGAATCAGCTTAGAAATAGCAGTGTCAGTGAAGAAGATTTAGTAGGATACACATTTTAACCCTAAAATAAGAGCACACTTTCGATATGTGTCCCCACAGATGGCATAAAACGTTTTTTCTTGAACACCTTTTAATATATGTCAGAACAATATATTGTAAGTTAATCATTGTCACAACCTCCAGAATTACTGGGCCTCTGGATCAGGCGACAAGACCTCTACATAGTCTAGCCATATTAACCATATGGACTAAGGCTATTGTAATAGTCATAAAGACACTTTATATAATACTATAAAACTTAGTAGTGGGATAGGACCAGAAAGTAATTGTTAAAATTAATGTATGCCCTAATGTTCCCCCAAGTCCCCAGGTTACTTGTCTGGACCCCCAAGAACCGATTGCCTAAGTCACCTGAACCCGGGGTGCTTTATGTCCAGGTTTTTGAGAATTGCAATATTTGTATCATGTGTCTCCGGGTGTATACAATGCATATGGCTTATAAAATATTTTTAGGGTAGTATCAGTAGTGACCAGTAGTCACTTCTGGTAATCAACCGCTATAACCATATAACCATTTCGCTCCCAGTCCCAGAGCCGACCTAGGTTCCTGTGTGGGTTTGAACTCGCAGTAGCACTAAAAAGGCTCCACAGAATTCTATGGAGAGATCCACAGATCTGATTGACTAAATTGTCTTGCAGTTAACCACTAATTGGTAGATATTTGACCCTAGGCATTGTTACTGACCCCCTGTACAATCTAATAGGAAGCCAGAATTGTTAAAAATATTATGGAAGTCCTAGTGGGTCACCAAAAGCGGATACACTCCAGAGTTACCTCACTCTCCTAGCCAACTCCTTTCTGACTGAATAAAGTAGATTGGCCAGGAAAACAGTACACATAAACTTGATCCCCTCTATGAATACCGAGCACCAAGGATATCCCCTTCCTGTTTACAGGGCTCTTATGTTTATGTATGAAAATGCCCATTGTATTATGGAAAAAATAAACTGTTTGGGACACATATACAGAGTGTATTTCATTTGAAGGAAAAGTTTTTAAGTAATTTTTCAACTTGTCCTTAGAAACTACAGCTTGGCCTGAAAAACTTCAACTTGTCTTTTAATCCTGGTAACCGTCCTGTGCGAGGGGACATTGAACCAAGTCAATCAGTGGGTGGGATCTGTTTAGTGAACTATTCAAGTCCAATGAAGAAAAGGTTGTGACAAACATTTACTGCAAAATCAATGATGAGCAAACTGGGGCTTTTTTATTTCCGTTCCTGTCATTATACAAGTCAATCAGAACTCAGGATGGTAGACGCTGTTCTGATTGGCCCCTTGCTTGTCCGGCTGACCAGTCAGGCTTTACTGAGTCACTGGTGGGTCATACTTTCGATTATAGGACCAGGGAGAGAGCCAACGGGTTTCCCTGGGGGTAGATGGGCACTAGTAGGTCTGCTCCTAACAATGGGTAGTCTGCGTGACTGTCTTAGCTACCCTAATGATAGTGTTTGACAATACTGGGTGGGTTAAGACTGGTTTCTGCCAGGTTAGTAAGTGATGCAAAATCTCTGAAGCAGTGCATTAATGATGGGGAAAATACTTTAAGGGGTTAACTTGCCATGATGTTAGCCCTCAGGAAGTGTCCAAGCCTACAGTGGTCTGCTTGGAAATTCTTTCACTGGGATGCATGACCCCTTCCCTTGGAATAAAAAACAATTTCATATAGTGATGATAGCTTTTAACTGATCAAGTCTTTGTAGCTATAATTAATAACTGGGCAGTCCTTGTAGGAATTGCTGGTACCTCTGATCTGCGGCAACCACCGAGTCAGGCCCATGGATCTTCACAGGAGTACTTCCACAGAAAGGAACCTTCATGAAAGTCATCTGAACATTGAGTATGTCTAGTATTTTTTGTGTAGACGAATGTCCTGAAAACAATTGACCCATTAGCTCTGGGGCATCTCAGTAATAGCTTTTCCTCTCATTAGCAAAACGTATGAATCTCAATTTGTGGGTGGATCAGAATGGCTGTCTTGACAGTTTAAAATTACAAACTTCAATGCTAGATTACAGTAAGGAAAATATATATTTTTAAATGACATTAAATTGATAAAAATAAAGTTTTTTTAAAATAAATTATAGTTTAAATTATACCATATTTGGAACCTCCCCTGTATCACTTTAACCAGTATATATGCGAGTGCTTTGCATTATTATGTATTCTTGTAAACTTCTATTCAAATAAAATACGTATTTTATCTATTGAATTCATGGACTGAGAACCTTACTTTAGCCAAAGAATTTTAATAAAATAAAAACATTAAATAAAAAAGCAACAAAACATTCCTGCATCTGCTTTTGATGTCTCATGCATGGAACAGCATCAGAGAGGCTTTGTACCCTCTTCCAATAATTAAGGAATTAAGTAATGACTCAGTAATGCAGCATGGTGATATGTGCTAATTGCTTCATATACCATTTAAGGAAAACCCATTATCGCCGTATTATATGAGCAGTTGATTAACTTACCTAGACAAATCGCCAACGTTTTTATTTGTTTCCTAATCTGAATGCAGGATTTCCTAACTGGATTTGCAATTAAAAGCAAAACTAAAAGATGAAAAGGTAAATTGAGCTAATCATGTTTGGCAACTACTTGGGCAGCCTGTCCTATATGTTTTATATTTTGCTTGACATCAATTATTTAGCATTTTAAAATTATACAGTATTCAATAAAAGTTATTTAAAAATACATTTCTGAAACACAATAAAATAAAACAAAAAAAACTCCCTGAGAAAATTTGTAATATGTGCTAAGAATAAGAGTGCTGTATATTAGTATAGAGTGTAGACTTGTGTACCATTTTTAACGGTACTAATGGAAGTGCTCTTTCTATATGTGTTATGTTGCACACTGGAGATTGGAGGCTGTGTAAGAAGGAAAGGGAAAATCGAACGAGAGACTAGATGTGAGTGGAAATCTTAGGTGAAAATGTGGGTATGGCACAGCGGTAAGACGCTAAAAAGTGAGAGTATATGGACACTCTTTAAAAACAAGTATACTGAGAGTGTAAGCCTGTTTATTGGTGTGCCTGGTGCCTTGTGCAGTTTGGATAGGATCCACTGTGTGTAGGTGTGTTGTTCTGGGTGGTCGAGTGTAGTGCGTCCCTGCTCTCCCTGTCTGGGGCGGTTAGTGGTTAGTATGTTTGGATGTTGGTATTATTAAATGACTGATTTAATATCCAAGGTGTATATATTATTAATAACTTTAGTGCATTATGTGCTTATGTGCTACATTGCTATATCTATTTTTGACAATGTTGTTTATATATATTTTCATTGATGACCTAATCATTGTTAGACACTAACGTCATAACTCAGCACTATGCAGGGCTTTAAAGCTCACTAACAACGCATAGTAACCATTAATAATGGAGAGCCTGTATGGAAACGGCTTAGATCACAATGAAACGGTGCGTCAGGGATGCCTGCTGCACTCAACCATTGAGTATTAATTTTCCTTCTTTATTATCATATTGGGATGATTATGAGGTTCCCGAAAAGGCAACCTGTTTTCTTTGGGGATTATCCCTAGTATTTCAGTTTTAAGGTTGTGACACATACAGTACAAGCAGTGGTGGAGCTAGTTCATGGGGGGCCTTGGTGCAAAAAGAAAATGGAAAACCCCCCTAGGAGGGGGAAGGCACAATTTGATTTTTGCAATTCCAGAACCCCCTCCAACATCAACTCACACAGTACATATATAAAAAATATATAAACTATATAAAAAACAAATATATATAAATATATATGTATATATATATATGTGGGTCTCTGTATATTTATATATATATATAAATATATATATATATATATATATATACACACACATATACATTTACATATACATCTACACAAATATATATATATATATATATATATATACTGTATATATATATAAATATATATATATATATATATATATATATATACACGTATACATTTACATATGCATCTACACAAATATATGTATACAGTATATATATATATATATATAGGCGGAGGTGCCATGGCAGGGCAGAGGGCCGAGGGGAGCCACAGAGGTCTAAGGGGGGCGCAGAGGTCCGCAGGGGGCCACAGGGGCCTGCAAGGACCGAGAGGGCCACAAAAGGCAGAGGGAGGTTGCAGAGGTCAGCGGGGGACACAGGGGTCCACAAGGACCAAGGGGTACATAAGGGGCTGAGGGAGGCCACAGAGTGATGCTAGGGGCCACAGGGGGCTTAGGGAGGCCACAGAGGTCCACTAGGTGCCACAGGAGGTGAAAGGGAAATCAGAGGGCCATCGGGTCCACAGGGCCTGTATGGGGCACAGGGGCCCCTGGGGCCTGTGGGGTCCACAGTAAGCGATGTGGGCCTTAGGGGTTACAGGATACACACAGGCAATTTGCGGTAGTCATAGAAAAAAGGCAGGAGCCACAGTGAGCCCGTGGGGGGCCACAGCAGATCCACAGGGCCTATAGGGGATCTGCGGCGGCCTGGGGCACTACAGAAGACCTGCAGGGGGCGCAGAGGACCAACAGGGGCAATGGAGGACTGGCTGGGGCCCTCGAGGACCCACGGGGGGCACTACAGGGCCGTGGGAGCCACATGGGACCCACGGGAGGTCCATAGTGGCTGTGGGAGGTCCGTGGGGGCCTCAATGGCCCCTGTGGGTCTTCTGTGTCACCCACAGGTCTTCTGAGGTGGTAGCTCTGATTACATGTGCTCTATGATTGTTTTTCTCTAGCTTACTCAGTTGGTATCTATAATTGGGGACCAGCATTGTTGTTTTTGGTTTTACTTGATTTTAATAGCCATTCCATATTATGCACTATAAATGAGGATCATGGTTATTATGTTTATCATATCTAACTTATCCTTGTTTTGTACTTTCCAGTATTACAGCTATTTTTTTTTAATTGAGAAATTGGGCCCAGGTAATGGAATCATACTGATAGCATAATTGATTATATATGTACCTTGTATTCATGCCTTTTTTGGGGGGGGGGGGGGGTAATCATCATTGATTATGTTTATCTTGCTTTCACGCCTTTTCTTCTCTTGGGTTAGCTTTTTCTTTGGCCTTTTCTGTGCCCTTTTCTATCACACGGTGTCATTATAATTCTCCACACTTCGTTATTTTTATTTATCCACTTATTAGCATTTCACCTATGTTCATGCGACACCAATATATGTTCTTAATTGCAGCGTTGTATACCATGCTTGAAATAAATATTTCCTTATTTTTTTGTTTAATTAATTCATGTGGATAAACAAACAAATTATAAACATTCTTTTTATTTATTAGAGTTCTCCAAAATGATACAGGATTCACTAAGAGTTACTTAAAAACAGTAAGAGTGCTGTATATTAGTATACTGTAGATTGTAGACTTGTGTACCATTTTAAACAATTCTGTTGGAAGTTCTCTCTATGTCCTTTTATATGTTTTATGTTGTACATTGGAGATTGGAGGCTGTGTAAGAAGAGGTAAAATTCTGCAAGAGACTAGATAATGTGGGTGTGGCACAGCGGTAAGACACTAAACACTAAGGCCCTCATTCTATTGCGATTTGGCCAATTGAATAGGGCTCTAAATAAGCACATACAATATTTTTTTTAATACGTTTTTAGTTAGTGAAAACCTTGCTTTTGGATAGATGCTTACTAACTAAAAACTTCTTTAAAAAATATATTATTATTTAGAGCCCTTTTCAATTGGCCAAATTGCAATTGAATGAGGGCCATGAGAGTATATGGTCGATCTATAACAAGCGAGTTTACTGAGAGTGTATATGCTGCATCAGCCGACCTACATTGAATAACGAAGGGATATGTTTAAAGGAAAAAGTTATTATTTTTTTTAGATACATAATATCAGTGTCCACAACAGGGCAGGGTACATTTGGTACCTGTGGTCATGGGGTCTCTTACTTTATTAGGGAAAAAAATTAGATAATTATTTTTTATAAAAAAGTGACATTTTTACCCAAGGAGTGATCTTACTTAGAAGCAGTTAATTAATTACTTAGAAGTAGTTAATTATGCCCTTACGCAGTCTAAAAACATTCTACAAGATGCTTTCGGGGGGCTTTATTTTGTCTAATTCTAATTAAGACTACTATACCATCTGAGTTCTATTGGCGGAACCTGAGACAACTAAAATATATTTCAAGGGGAGTTCATGAGCTTGCTCCAAAAATTCTTTGTAAGCAGAGTAGAATAATTCTTTACTATTGGATTGCAGTTTTTATGCCAACACATTTCCAATTTTTAAACCAGGTCTTCAAAATACATGATATCAATAATATGACTACAGTGTATTTTTAAGCCAGGAGTATAGAAAGTAATAATGCTTCAATAAAATAGGTTTGAGAGTCAAAGCCTGAAGCTCATCATCTATGCATATTCTTGTGGGAAGGGCTTAGGGGCTATACAGACAGTAATCAAAAGTACAATTTCTAAGATAATTCTTGATCAACTTAAAGGGATGTGGAAGATTTCTAGTAAAAAATAGATATTAAATATACTACTTAATTTTATGTACTTTATTTTACTAAGAAGTTATTATAGACTTGAGTCTGCCCTCTGCAGCTCACAAAGACACAGACTCTGTAGTACTAAGTGTGCACTGTCTCATACTAACCAATCAGTGATCATCTCTCAGAAATACAATGTAATATGCTGCTGAGATATGGTCTCTGATAAGCTAGAACAATACATTGCAAAACCAGCCCTACCAAGTTTGTGTATGCATATGCTGCAGGGGCCGACCCATACAGGGACTATTTGTTTGATTTTAGTCAGGAAAAATAGAGCTTATAAGCAGCCCTTCCTAATAACATAATGTACATAAAAATAAATAGATACATATGTATATTATATACCTGGTAAAATACAGAAAACTTCCATTTTACTTTAAACAATGTAAACCTGCATTCTCACCATCTACCTGATGGAAATGCACAGTATATGATAACCTCAGTGTCACTATAGCATGTAAACATGTGGCACAGTCGGTAAAAGCCTTTGTTTTATGAACTGTAGGCTCTAGATTTAAATATGCCTTCTCATTTGTTTATTTATTACATTAATATTGGTAATTAGTTAAAATATTTATTTTAAATACACTACAACTATATTATTTGTTTCTGATAAAGCCATTAAAATGTCTGCATATTTTATGTTTTGTTTTTATGTTGCAACCTACATCTATTGTATATATGCATGACAATAGCAAAAATACTAATCACATATAATAATTGTCAAATTACGAATCGTCGTCCCGCTTTGCGAGCTCGCAAAGGGAGCTTGCAAGAACTGTGTCCCTCTCAAAGCGAGGGACGCAGTTTGGCCCACAAATGCGACCCTTTGCTTCACGAGGGTCCGCATTTGCGGAGGCTCTAGGGTGCCTCACACGCGGTTACAAACACCCACAGAAGCAGCACTTTAAGAAAATAGATCTAACAAGCAATCACTAAATACGGACTTACACAAAAAAATACGAACCACGGGACTTAGAACGCAAAATTTACGGACTTAGCCTAAAAAAATACAAGCAGCGCGACTTAGAAAAAAAAACATTACAAACTCGCAAAAATACGACCTTAAGGGCCATACCGCGCACACCGAAAACCATAAAAACACAATAAATACACACAAAAAATACCTAAAAAGCTTACCCACAGCAGGGGGGGGGGGCACCCAGGACCTCTGTAAGTGACGTTTCACCTCAATTTAAGTCCAAATTCCCGAGTTTAGACACACGAAAACCCCCTAAGCGAGAGAAAAAATGTCCGCCGAAAAAAAAGAAAAAGAGGCTACAGGACCCTAAAGACGCAAAACACCACCAAGCACATACAGCTTTTCCAAAAAGACGTACGAGGTACAAGATACACTTTTAGCAAGGATGCTAAATCATCCACACCCGCGTACCACATACACATTTGCAACACTAACTTACACAATGCGGAAGTACACAGCTACCCTAACAGCTTTCCCTCGCAAGCAGCCTATTTACACTGCACACATTGCTAACACTTACACCTCAGCTCCACAACAGTGCAAACCTACATTGTATGCTGCAGGAACATCAAAACAGATTGTCAGCTCTTCAGCACAATGCTTCCTGCATATATTAATTCCAAATAGGTAAAGTATATTCATTTATTAATTATTTAATTAGCATACAAAAATAAATATACACAAAAAAGCAACAAAAAAAACACTATTGCAATAAACACAAAAGCCATTCACCGCAGGCCTCACAATGAGCGCCAACGCTGCTCATAGGACACAAAGCCTTGCAATAAGCGCAAAAAGCAGATCAGCGCCGAACAAACAATAACAGCTAAAGGGCATATCAGAAAAAAAATACAACAACCAACAGCCTCGCAATGAGCGCCGAAGGATCTCAGACCACCCAAAAAATTACCTGCCTTACAATTTTATTGCCCCGTCATTTTTGACGGGCAAGTCGCTAGTCAACTATAATAGTTGTTGTATGTGTGTAACGCTCCATGGGAGTGTACACACATCAGTTCAACTATTATATACGCAGCTCTGTACGGCAGCCGCATGTAAAGCGTGAGCGTAGCGTGCGCATGCGCAGCTCACAGCAATAGCCGCAAGCTGCACACATCATAATGGGGGAAGGGAGAGAGAGACAATGTGAAGGGGAAGGAAGAGACGATGGGAAGGGAAGGGGGAAAGACAGGGGGGAAAGACAATGGGGCAGAGACAATGAGGACTGAAGGGGGGAGACAATGGGAAAGTGGGAGACAATGGGGAAGGGGAAAATAGGTAATAGGGAGGGGAGGGAAGGGGGGAAGAGACAATGGGGAAGAGACAATGGGAATGGGAGGGGGAAAGAGACAATGGGTAGGGAAGGGGGGAAAGAGACAATGGTGATGGGAGAGAAGAGGAGGAAGAGACAATGGGGAGGGGGGAAGAGACCATTGGGAGGGGAGGGAAGGGGGAAGAGACAATGGGTAGAGAAGGGAAGGGGGAAAGAGGTGGAGGGGAGTAAAGGGGGGAGACAATGGGTAGGGAAGGGAGTAGAGACAATGGAGAGGGAAAGGGGGGAAGAGACAATGGGTAGGGAAAGGGGAAAGAGATGGAGGGGAGTAAAGGGGGGAGACAATGGGTAGGGAAGGGAGTAGAGACAATGGGGAGGGAAAGAGACAATGGTGAAGGGGGAAAGAGACACTGGGGAGGGAAGGGAGGAGAGACACTGGGGGTAGGGGGAAGAGACACTGTGGAGGGAGGGGGGAAGAGACAATGTGGAGGGAAGGGGAGAAAGAGACACTGTGGAGTGAAGGGGGGAAAGAGACATAGAGGAGGGAAGGGGGAAAGAGACATAGAGGAGGGAAGGGGGGGAAGAGACATAGAGGAGGACAGGGGGAAAACAGGAAAGGGGAGAGGGGTAAAGAGACAATGGAGAGTGGAGGGAAGGGGGAGAGACAATGGGGAGGGGAGGGAAGGGTGGTAAGAGACAATATGGAGGAAAGAGATACTGTGGAGGGAAGGGGGGAAGACATACTGGGGGGAAAGACACTGGGGAAGGGAGGGAAGGAAAGAGACACTGGGCATGGAAGGGGGGAAGAGACACTCGGGAGGGAAGAGAAAATGGGGAGGGGACGAGGGAAAGAGATACTGATGGGAAGAGAAACTGGGGGAAGGGAGAAAGGGACAGTGGGGGGATGGGGGGGAAGAGACACTGGGGAAGGGAGAAGGGGAAGAGACACAGGAGGGAAGAGGGGAAAGAGACACAGATAAACATGAAAAATTATACAGGCAATTTACTAGTTTTATAATATACTAGGAAATTGCCCGTCAAAAATTATGGGAATCAATTTTTAAGCGTGGCAATGCTGTTTGCCACACTGTGTGAGCACCTTCGGCGCTCATCTGCATCCTCCCTTGTGTCTCATCCCCACTTCCTCCCTTGTGTCTCATTTCCCCCTCCCTCTTGTCTCCTTTTTCCCCCACCTCTCCCTCCCTTGTGTCTCCTTTCCCCCGCCTCTCCCTCCCTTGTGTCTTCTTTTTTTTCCCAGCGCTCCCTCCCTTGTGTCTCCTTTTCCCCACCTCTCCCTCTCTTGTGTCTTCTTTCCCCCCTCCTCTCCCTTGTGTCTCCTTTTCCCTCCTCCTCTCCCTCCCTTGTGTCTCCTTTTCCCCTCCTCTCCCTCCCTTGTGTCTCCTTTTCCCCTCCTCTCCCTTCCTTGTGTCTCCTTTTCCCCCTTCTCTCCCTTGTGTCTTCTTTTTACCTATCCTATCCCTTGGGTCTCCTTTTTGCTCACCTCTCCCTTGTGTGTCATCCTCCTCCACCAATTCCCCCTTATCCTCCATCCTTCCCCCTCTCCAAAAACCTCCACTTTCCCCTCTCTCCTCTCTTCTTACATTCATCGCTGAGCTCCTGCTGTGCTGAAGGCGCGTCTTCTGCCTGTGTCCAGAACCGGCATATCCTAATGAGGTGATGCGCATGTGACATCACGTAATTAGCATATGCCGGTTCTGGACACAGGCAGAAGACGTGCTGCAGCACAGCAGGAGCTCAGCGATGAAGCTAAGAAGAGATGAGAGACTGGAAAGGGAAAGTCTTTTGGAGTGGGGGGAAGGATGGAGGATAAGGGGAGAAAGATGGAGGATAAGAGGGTTAGGATGGAGGTGGAGGATTGCGTCCCAAGGGGATTAGTAGTGAGGGGGATGAGAGGCTAAGCCGTGTGCCGTACATGGCTCGCCGGCTTCGTGAGGTCGCAACTGTGTGACCAACATCGCAAACATTACAGACAGCGTTCTTGGTCCACAACTATTATAGTGATGAAATAAACAAAGCACTAGTGGAGCTACCTCTTCTCAGACTAGATACATAATCATTGGGCTGTTGACATGGTTTACAAAAAGGGAAGAACCACAATATTTCGAATCGAGAGCTGAATATTAGAAAGGTAACAGTTCCTTCCAGAACTTGGGCTTCTGATCCTAATTAGTACCACCAGAGAAGCTTATTTTGTATCTTAACAATGTAAGAACAGGTTAGAAGAAACTTAAATTTACTAGCCTTGAACACTCATAGCTCAGTTATTTTAGTAGCTATTTTAAAAAGGAAAACATATTTTTCACATAATTTTACACTTTCTGTCTGATGATGCAGTACACATATGGTGACTTCAGAGTCATTTTATGTGAGTGGGGCTGTCACTAAAGGTTCCTCTTAAAAACATGACTTGTGATTTCAAAGGACATTTGTTGTATTTTTACTCCAATGTCCATGTGGACTGTTGTATGCAGTGGAGATATTCCAGGTGATCAATGGCAGGATCAGAAAAAAATGGAGTGCACAAGATTTTTTAAATAAAATGGACATAAAATAATTTAAATCAAAGAGTAGATGAGTAGTTCCACTATCAAGTCAGAGTTGAGGATGCCATTTTTTTTAAAAGGGAAGGTGAAAGAGAATAGCTGAAGCATCTGTGATTAAAAAGCACAAATACAACGCCTGTTGTATTAGGACATTTGATTTGTTTCTAACAGGTTCAGTGACCTAGAGGGACCTTGGATGTAGATAACATCTCCACTGAATTCTATTAAAAGTCTGAAGAGGATTTTAACAACAGAGTTAAAGGACTGTTGTGGTTTTAATACATAATTAAAACACAGTTTTTTTATTAGATTTACCATTATACCTTACTGTGTGGGTAATTTTTTTCTTAGCTGATTAGGTTACTCCTGAGATAGCAGCCAAAATAACCAGCTTTGAATGCAAAGGGAGCTTCTATTTGCACAATGGAAAGATAACAGTGTTTTCAGAAGGACTAATGAAAAAAATATTAGTTACCAAGGATACACCATCTTGAGAGTCCTTGCAAACTTAGATTTTCATTCGTCCTGTTGAAAGCACTAGCAGTTTTATCTGCTATCGTGTGGAAAGAAGCTTCCTCTGCTTTCAATGTCTCCACCCACCTCAGGAAGTGCATCAGTGGAAACAAAAATGGCACATTTCCCTTCAGAATATTTGCACATAAAATTGTAATAACATGTAATCTGTAATTCATCTTTTTTACCATCTACAAACATAAAAGAAAAATGCAACCACACAGTAAAGAATGAATGTATATCAAAGTTAAAGAAATTGTTAATTTTGTTGCTTGTAAAAACATTTCACCTTAATCAAGAAGCCATGTATATAAAAATACTGGCAAGACTGGTTCTTTAAAAAGACACAATAACAGGAAAACCTGGTCCAAAAACATAGATAACCCGATAGACTATGCCTTTACAATATTTTCTGTGCTTAAAATCTTATATCTAATCTTTAAAGACTCGCTCACTACAGGGTCTCTACCAGATGACTGGAGAAAAGCAGAGGTGATACCTATATTTAAGAAGGGATCTAGAGCAAATCTGGGGAATTATAGACCAGTGAGCCTCACTTCTGTAGTTGGGAAGCTTTTAGAAGGGTTAATAAGGGACAGAATACAAGAATATGTCTATTTGAACAGGATCATAGGTAGCAGTCAACACGGATTTATGAAGGAAAGGTCGTGTCAGACCAATCTAATCGGTTTTTATGAGGAGGTTAGTAGGAACTTGGATCAGGGCAACTCAGTGGATGTAGTCTTTTTAGATTTTTCCAAGGCATTTGATACAGTGCCACATGGAAGACTAGTGAGCAAACTAAGGGATACAGGAATTGCAGTAAATATCTGCTCATGGATCGAGAGCTGGCTAAAAGACAGGAAGCAAAGGGTTGTTGTAAATGGAACATACTCCGATTGGTCTAATGTGATAAGTGGGGTTCCTCAGGGCTCAGTATTAGGTCCTCTCCTTTTTAACATATTTATTAATGACATTGAAGTAGGACTCGAATGTAGTGTCTCCATTTTTGCTGATGACACTAAGTTGTGCAAGGTAATAAAATCAGATAATGATGTACTTTCCCTACAAAAGGATTTGCATAAATTAGAGAAATGGGCGGCTAAATGGCAGATGAGATTTAATACAAATAAATGTAAGGTTATGCATTTGGGAAGGAACAATAGCCAAGCAATCTATAATCTTAATGGAGCAAATCTAGGGGTATCAGATATTGAAAGGGATTTGGGAGTACTAGTGGACAACCACCTAGGTAACAGCGCTCAAAGCCAAGCAGCGGCTGCAAAGGCAAATAAAATATTAGCATGTATTAGGAAGGGTATAGAAGCCAGGGAAGAAGATATAATTCTGCCACTATACAAATCTCTAGTACGCCCTCATTTGGAATATGGAGTACAATTTTGGGCACCACCTCACAAAAAAGACATTTTAGAGCTGGAAAAAGTACAGAGAAGGGCTACAAAACTAATAAGGGGAATGGAGGGGCTAAGTTATGATGAAAGACTAGCAAAATTAAACTTATTTTCGCTAGAAAAAAGGCGTCTAAGAGGAGATATGATTACGTTATTTAAATACATCCAGGGTCAATATAAGGCTTTGTCAAGTGAACTTTTTGTAGCAAGAGATTTTCAACTGACAAGAGGACATCCGTTGAGGTTAGAGGAAAAAAGATTTCACCTTAAACAAAGAAAAGGGTTCTTCACAGTTAGGGTGGTTAAACTGTGGAATTCTCTACCAAAGGAGGTGGTGACAGCGAATTCGATAGACAACTTCAAAAAGGGGTTAGATATATTTCTGAATAAAGAGGGCATTCAAGGCTATCCTAGATAACTAGCAAGGAATATTGATCCAGGGAGAAATTTGATCGCCAGTTTCTGGGGTCAGGAAGAAATTTTGCTTTTTTTTCCCCTTATGAGACAATTGGCAAAGTTTCAATGGTTTTTTTTTTTTATGTTTGCCTTCCTCTGGATCAATTAACAATAATTAACAATTAACAATAATAATAAATAGTCCAAATTAAAAAGATCAATATAGATCTAAAAAGGTTGAACTTGATGGACTAACTCTTTATTCATTCTCCAATACTATACTATTAATAATTATTTAATCAATAATTTAATTAATAACTAATCCGCATATTGCAGATCAGAGGAGATCTTAACAGGTTGAACTTGATGGACTGAAAGTCTTTTTTCAACCTTAATTACTATGTAACTATGTAACTATGTAAAAGATTGCAAATAAGTACATATGCATATTGATAAAAAAAAATGTATTCATCTGCAGGAAGGCAGACATCTTGAAATGGGGCTGTCCTCTCCTTCCCCAAATGGGTCATCAAGAGAAGCTAAAAATGATAATAGAATTCCCCTTTCAGTTCTAGTCCACCCGAACATGTCACTCATATAAGTGCTGGGGAGTTGCAGCGGGAGCCGAGCTGGACATTTCCATATTGAGCCACAGGGTGATGTCATCGATCAGGACTTCCAGTCACTTATATCTTTGAATGGAAAGTATTTGTAACATAGAGCCTGATTCAATTGCAAGGCCGCAACTCAGAGTAGGCCGTATATCTGCAAAGCAGCTGCGAGCCCGCAGCAGCCGCAACTTGTGTTGCTATTCAATTGGCCAGGCTTGCAAGTCCCGTCCCGATAGCGCACATGGCAAACCATGCTATCGAAAGTAGCATTTGCAAGCTTGAATATGATCGATGACGCAAGGCCTTAACTTGCGGTTAGAAACAGACAATGGAATATGGATCCGATCGTGATTCGTGGTTCAAGCCCATATGACTTTGAAATCCAACCTCCATTTTTCAATGAAGTCCTACGGGCTTGAACCATGACCCACATTCCATTGGCTTTTTCTAACCAGGAGTTACGCCCTTGCAATAAGCCCTTAAATCTACAATATGAAATTACATTTGATTAATTGTTTAAACTGATATAACCCCAAAAATTATTCATTAACAATTTAATTTTATATTGCAGATTTATGGGCTTATTGCAAGGCCGTAACTCCCGGTTAGAAACAGCCAATGGAATGTGGGTCCGATCGTGACTCGTGGTTAAAGCCCGTAGGACTTCAATGAAAAATGGAGGTTGGATTTCAATGAGTAATGTTCGGGGTTATATGAACCTCAGGAATCAATGCGTTAATACATATATCAGGCCACATGTACTATTACATAGGCTTCATACATATTTAATATTTAGTGATTTGTGGGTCTGATCGCATATGGGACCCCGAATCGCTATTTGATTGACACCACCATCAGTCCTATTAAATTTAAAGTGCAACATGAGATCCGCAATGGCTGCAAGCTTGAAATTAAATTTGAGCTGGGCACGAGTTACAGGCTTGAGACGCAAGCCCCTAAACCTTAACCGCAGGCTGTAAAGGGGATGGACTAGCCGCAATCGGCCTTAGCCATCCAATTGCGGAATAAAGCAGTGCGACACAAGTGTCTCAGCCAATCAAAAGCAGCCTAGACTATATGATTGACAGTAAGAGCTTATAAATTTGATTGACACACGCCCATGCCCAGGAGACAATCACCCAGAAGGGTAGAGTTGGGGAGGAGGAGAGGAGAGTGGAGGAGGAGAGAGAAGAGGGGCAGGAGGTCATCGGGAGTAGAGGTGGGGAGGAGGAAGTGAGGAGGGAGAGGAGGTGGAGAGAGAGGAGAGCGAGAAGAGGAGGGAGTAGGGAAGGGTGAGGAGGGCGAGAAGGGGAGGAGAGGGGAGCGATGAGAGAGTAGAGGAGGGAGGAGGGCAAGGAGGGAGGAGAGGAGGGCAAGAAGGCAGAAGTTACTGCAGTAGGCACAGTGCCAAGGGATGAGAGATCTGTGAAGCTTTAATGACATCAGGGTCAAGGTGAGGGGGATGATGTCTAAGGAGGAGCAAGGCTTCAGCATGACCTATAATGAGTGCGAGAGGATCGCAGGTGACCTTCTGAGACCATTGCCTGCCACTGGAGCTTCAGGCCCGGTGGCCCAGCAGGACCCAGCCTCCATGTTAGGTGAATATGACATACACCAAAGTGCCACCACATGTGCATCACACACACTACAAATGTAAATGATGACCAACAAGGATACTGACATGTCAGATCCATTGAATTAGCAAGGGATAGATGGATGTGTCATTATATCCATGAATCTGACAAATCCCTGTCATTCCTGGGCACCACAACAGTAATCAAGCAATAGAGAGTCCATGTAATGGTGTGCCCACTGCAGCCTATGCAGCGGGAATTAAGATAGCGTTAGGAGCCAAGGACAAGCAAGACCATAAACCAAATAATAGATCAATCTAGCATATGATAGCTAATCTAAATTGCAATGAGGAGAATCATCCATGTCCAATGTCAGAGAGTTAGGAAAGAACACATAATAATGTATTATTCATCATACTAATGACATGTATCTTTCTTTTCTATCAGCATCCAGGAGGAGGTCTGGGTCCAGTGGCGAGCCAGAGGAGGGGGCGTCGGCTCCCGCCCAGCAGGAACCAGTGCAGGGGGAGGAGGAGGAGAGAGGAGGATCAGAGGGCCCTAGGTCTGAGAAGGGGGAGGTCATTGTGGTGAGGGAGTCACCGCCTGGACCCCCATGAATTACTGTTGGAAAAGAGATCCGCCCATCAAGCACTTCTGGCTCAGCCGTATTGCCCTAACAAGAAAGCAGCCTTCCGTGTGTGCAGCAACTTCCAATAAAAGCTTCAGGAAATTCAGAACCAGTGTTGGACCAACCTCTCTGAAAAAACTCAGCGTTGTGCAGATGTTGGTGACTACAGAGGGTTTTATGAAGCCCTGAAGGCCGTTTATGGCCCTTCACAACTGGTTCAAAGTCCATTGCGCTGTGCAAACGGTCAAACACTCCTTACAGACAAGGCGTTGATTCCGATCCGGTGGTCTGACCACTTTCAGACTCTATTCTGTGCCAACCACATAGTTTCAGTCTCAGTGCTCCATCGCATTCAACAATAAACAATGAAAACATATCTGAATAAAATATCTACTCTTGATGAGACTGTAAAAGCTATTGAATGGCTAAAAAATGGTAAGGTTGTAGGAGTTGATATGATCCCAGCTGAGATCTGGAAACATGGGGGCCCAGCTCTTTTTTTGCTGCTGGAGCCAAGGCAAACTGCCACAGGACCTTTATGACGCAATCATTATCACCCTGTACAAGAAGAGGGGAGAACAGTCAGACTGCTTCAATTACCAGGGGATAACTCTGCTCTCTATCGCAGGGAAAATCCTTGCAAGAGTACTCCTCAACAGACTGGTGCCAACTATCACAGAAGAACTCCTCAAGAATCAGTGTGGTTTTAGAGCCCACAGGAGCATCATCTCCTTGGATGCAAAGGTTGACAAGGAAATTGACAACAGATTGGCAAAGGCAAATGGTGCATTTGGCAAGTTTTATAAAAGTGTTTAGAAAAACAAGCATCTGAACAAGTGCATAAAGGTCAACGTGTATGGAGCAGTTGTGCTGACCACCCTTCTGTAAGGTTCCGGGTCTTGGGTTACCTACCGGGTCTTGGGTTACCTACCACCACCACCGACGACTTCTTGAGCGCTTTCATCAAAGCTGCCTAGCAAGTCCTAGAACTGGCAGGAATTACCGACATTGAGGCCATACTGTTGAAGAAGCAGTTACGCTGGGCAGGACACATCTCTAGGATGGAGGATGATTGACTTCCAAAGATTGTGCTATATGGTGAGGTCACCACTGGCAATCGTGTCAGAGGAGAGCCAAATAAGAGATACAAGGACTCACTGAAACAGTCCCTGGATGCCGTTGATGGTCCGCCTTAGCCTCAGAACGAAAGACATGGAGAAATACCAGTCACCAGGCTGTCTCCTCTTTCGACACCACATGCAGGGCTGGTCTTTAGGACAAGAGGAAACATAGAAAAAGTTGTGTCGCTACAGCACCCAGCCAAGAACAAACCTTCCCGTGCAACCACTGTGGTCGAGTCTGCCTTTCCCGCATTGGCATCCTCAGCCACCTGAGAACACATAGAAGTGGACACCCCTTTTAAATCTTCGTTCACAAAGCCAAGCCTATACCCAGTGGCAATCTATTGGTCACAGTGGAAACCTGGCTACAGAGTCTTGGATCTTGGCCTATGTGATGGTGATTGTATGCAGATGGCTACCTCCCATCACATGGTCCATGACCCTTTTCTCTGTGGACACATAGGGTTCTGTTTAACATGTCAGCAATTAATGGTCCCTGGGGAATGATGTTGAGAAGTGATGCTGTAGTACCTATGATTTCTTTCAGGCCTTAGGTTTTAGGTTTCAAGTTTCTTTTGTTTTTTATTTGTTTTGTTTTAGGTACAATTCAGGTTCATGAAGGCATCTTCTGCATCTGCAAGCATTGTGGAGGAAATGTATGAGGTGTAAGGTTTTCCCAGTGCCTCTCAGGTAGACATTTCTTCAACGACAGCCTCCCCTTAACATGTAGCTCCCACAATTTTAAAGCTATCATATAGCCAGATATCTCAGACAGGATTGCTGTTAGCTGAAATGTTAACTAATACCGCTATGGCGGTGGACTTGCAAAGTCTCACAATGACATGTCAATGACAGCCAGTATTGATATGTGCACTAGTGAAGCTTTTGATCCTGACCTCAATATCGGTCTGAGAACAGATCCTTGGGTCTGATGAATCTGGCTGCTGACCTTTGTGTCCTCTCCATATTAATGGCTATTTGGCCATATTTCTGATTATCCAGAGACCTAGCTAATAGTTAGTAATGCTTGCAGATGGGATTTAGGTGAGTTGGTATATTGGTACAGTATTTAGCACTGTACTGTACAAGCATTGTGATTAGATTTTTTTTATACTCCTCCACCTTTTTTAGTTTACCACTTTTAATTTTGTTTTTGTTTTTATGTCACCACACTGTATGTGTTAAACTGGATGGGATTACACAGTCCAGAGGTTGAATCATTTTTTTCACTGAGCAGATCCAGACAAGTTGTAAGCGCTATGCGTATAAATGGTCTCTTCAATTAAATGTAGTGATTTCTGATAATCTTTATCTTTATCAGATTCTGGTTGCAGTGGTGTAGTGACCACATGTGACCCTGGTAGGTGCTATGCATCATGCATATTCTAGACTCACATTATCACATTACCCCCTTTAGGTATCCCCTTTTCCCCACAAGCCTCTTGCTCTCTTGGGACACGCCCACACCACACCCATGATATTAATGCACAGTCTTGACCACTGCTGATTGTGGTCTGTGTATGAAATAAAGCTTTGTTATACAGTCGTAACCGTGTCAGTGTGTTTTCAATTGTTGGGGTTATGGGACATCCACATGCATCACATTAGTGTCACATTCCTATAAACTAATAAGCCCTAGTTACTAATGCAATCTATCAATACATATAAAAAGGAATAATAGTCATAATAGCATTAGATATTATATAATACAAAATATCAAATCTAATAATAATAAAGGATTACTGCACAGGCCAAGTCCAATTAGTCATACTGTGGAGTATGAACATTTCCCTGAGGGCCTAAAATGAATATGACAGGTGGCACTGGAGTGGGTTGCTAGTTCCCTCTCTAGTAGATTGGGATTTGTCTGACCTCTCTGCTATGATGTACCCACCTACCCTGGCCCTACATGCTATTGCTCACAGCTTCATTGAAGTGCAAAAGCCCCTTCACCACCGCCACTTAGCATATGTTGGAATGCAATCACTTGCACAAAAATCCCTCAATTATAAAAATGCATTTACAAAATATATATTTTGTTATCATATGTTGTAATGGTCATGCCAATGCAAGTATTAAAAACAATGCTTGAACATGCAGTAAACTAAATTAAATACACACTACCTGATTAAATAGCAACACCAAAACATGAAACTCATGCCATATTAACCCTTTCTCACTCACAAAGGCTCTATTGTGTACCCTGAAATATAAATGTAATTGCATATAAATCTCGCTCATCACATCTACATTTGGGAACACAAAAAGTGGCCACATTTCACTTCACTTAGATCAAGTACCTGGGGAACATATTAATATCTGTTGTTCAGACCTGCAGTTGTGTCTGATTCTCTGTGACCCTATGGACTGCAGCACGTTCAGCTAGGTCTCTGCCTCTGCTTTTCCGCAGGGTTTGCATGCCAAAGATACTGGAGTGGGTTGCCAGTTCCTTCTCTAGTGGATTGGGATTTATCTAACCTCTCTGCTATCACCTGCCCACCTACACTGGCCCTACATGGTTTAGCTCACAGCTTGATTCAGGTACACAAGCCCCTTCAACACCTGTAAGGGCTGTTAGATTGTATAAGAGAGAGTAAACATTTGGAGTACATAGTTCAGAATAGCTGCAAACTGTGTTCTAGGTAGGTGGTCAAGCAGACAAACTGTTATCCCAGTCTCAAATTCTTCCAGTCTAGTCAAATTTTATAATGTGAAAATTCCCAAAAATGGAAATTAATTCCTTAAAGGTAAATCAAAATTTCCTGGATTATGCATGTGCTAGAGGAGAATCAGTTTCATCGGAGGAAGCAGGTGACCCAAAGAGAAAGCAGAACGCGAAGTGTGCGCGCCGGCCATGCAACCACGGTCCACCAGTGATTACGTCATCTCCCTGTACCAGGAAGTATTGACTGGCGGGATAACGGCTAATGCAAATACAGACGCTTGTACTCCAAACCGGACAATATAAAAGACTAGCGACTTGCCCGTCAAAAAATGACGGCAATGTGATGTATATGTTTGTCAAGTTGTTTAGTTATTAACATATATTTTTGACACTTGTAAGTATTTTAATATGAACGTGTATTTTTGTAAAATGTTGATGTAATGGTTTTTTAAAATGTAATTTGTATCTGAAGAATTGTTAACTTTAATATACATTGAATGAATAGGAAAGCAAAAAGTAAAAAGCCTTCTTGAAACGTTGCGAAATTTTAACATGAAGTTTAAAATATATGTAAGCAATAACCTTCAAAGTATATATTTAGAAACTTTAACTTTATTTTGTATGTAAGTTTAGAAGTTGACAAAACATTTGTATAATTTTGAACATTATAAAGAGGAACATAGTGAATACATTTTGTAACCTAATTTTTTATTAAAAGTATTAACATTTGAATGTAAAAACAATTGACCTTTAAATTATTCAGTATTAACATGCAATTTCTATCACAATAATTGTTAACTTGAATATACATTGAATGTATAGGAAGGGATACAGTAAAACTCTGCTTAAAACGTACGTAATTAAAGTAATTCATTACTGAGCACATAACCTGGCGATAAACATTAATGTAGTTAGTAATCTTAAGATAACAGACAATATTTACATTGTTACTTAAAAGGTGCTTGACCTCTTAACATCCACTTTGTAATCTGTTGAATGAAATAACTTTAAAATATATATTTTAAACTTGTAACATTAGAAACATTAACATAGTGACTTAACATTTTAACATAATTTTTACTAAAAATGCAAGGCAAGTATTTTGTGAGGCGAATCATTCATAAACAGTACTTTCATTAATTATGACTGAATTAAACAACCAATTGTTATGTATTTTGGAATGCTTTTAAAAAATGTTGGCATCTTTAATTTGTATCCTGCAAAGTTATAGTACTTCATAGTAGACAATGTTTTTAGTAAAAATACGTCCATCTTCTAATAAATCACCTTGACTTTCATTGTTTTCAATGTAAACTTTAATAGCCTGTGGATTTTTGCACCGTGACAACGCAACATACAATTGACCATGTGCAAAAACTGGTTCTTCCAAGTAAATACCCACAGATTTGAAAGTTTGACCTTGTGATTTATTAATGGTCATGGCAAATGCCATAATAATGGGAAATTGTCTTCTTTGAAGTATAAAAGGGAGACTACTTTCACTTGGTGCTAAATCTATTCTTGGTATGAAAACTCTCTCTCCTTTATGGGTCCCAGTTAAAATTTCAGCATCTATAAAATGGTCCTTTAATTGTTGAACAATTAATCTTGTGCCATTGCATAGGCCTTTTTTTGGGTTCATATTTCGCAGTAACATGATAATTGCACCTTTCTTTAGCTGCAAAATATGTGGTGGCATTCCAGAAGGAGTTAAAGAGTTAATGAATTCAGTTGAAAAGTTTGCCTGACTTTCATTGTCATCAGCAAGTACAGAATCAGCACTGTGATAATTTCTTTGTGGTGCATTAATTTTTTTTAAGATTTCATTATTGAGTATTAATGCATCTTTATTTTTACACGTCAGTATGACTTGGTTGGCAAGCTCAGAATATTCTTCGTTATTTATGCTCCCTTCAAATATAGCCGATATAATATCTTGTTGACAAATCATATGAGGTGGTATCTCTACAGTGTCGTCAGGTAAATGTAGTATTTTTTCTGTTCTTCCTTCTCCAATTTTAATAAGCCAATCATTGAAATCAGTTTGGCCTTCTGATCTCATATTTTGTTGCAGTTGAAGATGGGTAAAATGTTTCCATACTGTACTTGACTTTATACATGTTTCAATAATGTCTGTTCGATTTCCATGTACAACGACAGGTAATGTTTGTCTAAAATCGCCACCCAACAAAATTACCTTTCCACCAAATGGAAAAATATTATCCATGACTTCACGAAGCAAACGGTCAATACATTGGAGGGCATAGCATGACATCATTGTGGCCTCATCTATTATAATTAATTTACATTTCTTCAATTTCTTTGCTTGTAAGGATGTCATGCGAATATCTGACACTGAATTTTCCAAAATAGGCACTGGCAGTTTGAATCCACTATGAACAGTTCTTCCACCTTCTAATAAAAGTGCAGCAATTCCAGTAGTGGCAAACGCCATTGCTATTTGTCCTTGTGCTCGTACTGAACTCATTAATAAATTGTACAAATATGTTTTCCCTGATCCGCCAGGTCCATCAAGATAGAAATAACGCTCTGTCACCATGTCATCATCTATAGCATTTTTAATGGCATGAAATGCTTGCAATTGTAGTGTATTTAAAGTTGCAAGTCTTTCTTGTGTTCTTTCTGCTTGTAGTTGAATGTCATAGTCTTCAAAGTTAATGTCATCTATTAGACCTGGATCAGGCAAATTAAAACTTGCACAACCTAATCCATGAGTTAAAAAGACTTCTTGAATTTCCATTAAGGCTTTTAAGTGTGCAATGGGTTCATTGTATCGTCGCATAAAGTCTTCAGCCATATTACTTTTAAAAGTCTCCCACAAAGCTAATGCATTTGGAGCATTTGAGAAGATACAAATAAAAGCAAATTGTTCTCTCATCTGTCGTGGCATTTGACATTGTGCTGCTTCTTCTAAACATCTTTCCCACTCTGTATCATCAGCGAGTAAGTTTCTATTTCTTGCAGCTAAATGGAAGGATTCATATACAATGTCATTAACAGTTCTTAATTGTTCAAAACTTTGTGCTCCTGGAACATTTAAAAGTAATATCCGTAAGCAAAATCGTTCAACATCTCTTGGACTGACTGTGTAAATTCGTGGAATTATTTTATTGCCTCTGGTTTTTCTTGCTCTCCATAATCCATTCACAAAAACATAGTGATATGGAATTTCAATATATAAGTATTGTGTTGTTTGAGCATCAGTGGAATTTAATGCAAACCATGCAGTTAGTGTAGTGTGACGATCTTCACTTTGGGCCAATGCATTCATTTCATTTCCAGAATGGAAATAGACTAAATGTCGTTGTGGCAAATGTACTGCTAACCTATATACTGCATGTGATCTATCATGCATTTCAAATTTTAAAAGCCGCCACATAGCTTCTGGCGCACTGACATAGCGAGCATCTACATGAGATGCAAGTTCATCATGTACTAACTCACTACTTTCAGGGTTGTCTGCACTTTTGACGACTACAGTAGCTGCATCGTAACCTTTGTAAATATATTTGTAGACATATTTAATGGATTTGATGGAAGTGCAGGCTTCTACGTTGATGTGGGCGTTGTACTTCATGAGTAAATGTGGATTGTAGGGTACTACATATCTATTGTCCACTTTTTTTCCACGAATAATGGCACTATCTCCTTCTCTTCTTTTATAAAGTGGATATCCATCACAATTTGCATATGTTTTGTCTCTATAATCTTTTGGAAAATCTTTTGAACATTGATTATTTTCCATACATGGTGATTGTGGATTAAGGTCTCCACAGGGTCCATGAATCATGCGATGAGTAACAATCTCATATAGTCTACCATATAGTTCTGGATCCGGTAGTTCAGCAACTATGACTGCATCCACTTTGTCCGAAGTATCTAATTTATCTTTCTCTTGAAGTATTATGAGAAGATGTGCATGTGGAAGGCCTCTTTTTTGAAATTCAATGGTATATACATAAGCAAGACATTTGCCAAATAACTGATTTATAGTAAAGTCACGTATTAATTCATTTAATTTTATCTTAAAAACTCTGGCTACTAAATCTGGTCGATCTGAAGCACTTTGTCCAAGAAGTAGATTTTGATTAATTTCTGGCCATTGTGGATTACATGTAAATGTCACAAATAAATCTGGTTTTCCAAATTTTGTCACAATAGCCATAGCATCATTGTATCTTTCTCTCATATTTCGAGGAGATCCTTGAAAGGAAGATGGTAAAATGATGGCTTTGCCAGCTGTCATGTCTCTGCTTGTAGCCACGTCAGCAACATAGTCCATGAGTCCACAATATTGTTCTACACGTAGTTTATCTTGTTGATATTTTATAAAGTTTAAATTATTTGCCTCAACTTGCAAATATGAATCAATAATCCATTGTTGTGTTAGTTTGCCACCACATAAAATTGGATTAAATTCATCTCTAATGGCAATTTGAGCAACTTTAAATTCAAGCATAGAAACATTATTTCGGATTCTGGCTTTAGCATTTGGGTAACTGGGAAGGGTTAATTTTGGTTGCCAACCTGCTTCTCCGTGTGGGAAAAAGATGGGATATGTCATTGGATCTAAATTTGGACTTAAGATATTAATATTAATAAATGGTTGGTCCTCATTTCTGGGATATACTCTAATGTCTCTTTGAAATGGTGGTTCTCCTTCATCATTGTGAAAGACCATTGCAACCTCATTTGATGTTGGCAAGTTATAACGACGTTTATCAGTATGTCTGTCTCTTTTAAGCACCATATTAACCTTTGGCATGGGTAATTGATGTCTTTGTGCATGAAGTAGTTGTTCATTTTCTACTTCTGCCAATTTTTTGTAAGCTTTACTGTAGGGATTGTTGTCCATAATGTTATTTAGCTCTATAAAAACACTGGGTAAGCATTTTTTATTTTCTTCCATCTGCATACGTTGGTCAACAGCTTCCATTGTATCTAGGACATATAGTTGAGCGAATTTTCTTTGCTCTCCTTCCTCTGGATGTAAATGTGAAGTCCGATGATAAATTTGTCCTTGGACTTTAAAACAGTAAGGACCATGTCCTGGTACATTAGCAGCCAATGTTGCCCCCATAGATGCAAATGATATGGCACTATTGTAGGATCTTATGTTTGTCTTAAAATTGTTGTAATTTGGAAAAGTAGGTTCAGTCATAATATTTAGTAAATAGGTTGGAAATTGTTTCCTTTGTGGAAGTTTGAACTTTCCTTTTTGACAACAACTAATAAATTGTCCATCTCGGGGTCTCTCCTGTTTAAAATAATAAGCCTCACAAAATTGACATTGAGTAGTCATGTCCCCACAACTATGAACCTCTACTGCTAAAGACTTCAGTAAAGGACAATTTGCAACGCATATTGGATGTTGACTTTGATATTCATCAGATGAAAAGTCATGAAATGTTTCAACAACAGGTTCTAAATGTTTAGTTTTTTTCGTAGATTTTCTTGGTATATGTTGGACTTGTTCGGTTGAACTTTCCTGTAAGTTTTTAGTAAGAGTTTGTAAATGCTTTTTTTTTGTAGTTGTTTTTTTTGGTCTGTCTTGACTGGTATGTTGTAAAATGTCATCTGATGTTTTAGGAACAGTTTGTAAATGCTTTATTATTTTTTTATTTTTTTTGGTTGTATCTTTCATTTTTGCAGCTGATATTCTTTTATTTGCAAGTCTTTTGCGTTCTTTTTCTCTTCGAATTTCTTTCTCCTCCGGTGTCTGCTGGGCGGCCCATCTCTCTTGTCTTTCTCTAGTTTGACGTCTTTTCTTCTCTTCTTTGGTCTCGTTATCAGCCATATTAATCTGTAAACGGAAACAAATAAATGTAATTGTGTATATTTAAATTTGTAATTCCTGTTAAAGATTATTGTGCACAATTGGTGAAATAAAAGGCAAATCATGAATACTGCTGTAAATAAGCATGTAACATATTTATTTAAAATAATGGTTTTATTTATTAAAAACTTTGTTTGTGGATAGATATTTACCACTGCAAAACTTCTTTGCTGAAAAAAAAAGTGATGTGGTTATTGAGCTATGTATTGCATAGTAGCAATTTAAATAAATAAGGGAGATAGTAAATTAATTATTTTATTTTTCTGTTGACACGGATGCAACTGAAAGCAGTTTCTTTAGTTTTATACTTTAGTACTTATTATAGTTTACCTTGGTTGAAGTGTGATTTAAATCCGAATGTTTGTTGGTCCTCGTTTCAAAATCGTTGTCCAATGGTGTGGTCCTCTGTTGGAAGTCCTCGTCCGATGGTGTGGTCCTGTGGCGATAGCCCCCGTCCGATATTGTGGTCCTGTGGCGATATCCCTCGTCCGATGTTGTGGTCCGTTGGTGAAAGTCCTCGTCCGATGGTCTGGTCCTGTGTTGAAATTCCTCGTCTGCTGGTCTGGTCCTGTGTTGAAATTCCTCGTCTGCTGGTCTGGTCCGAGTCCTCGTCCGATGGTCCGGTCCTGTGGAAAAAGTCCTCGTCCGATTGTCTTCACGCAGTATCTGTTGTAATGTAAAATAGAAAATGTTGTTTGAGTGAAATGTCTGTTAAATAAATTAAAAATGTATTAATTTGACTGTATTGTATGAGTTATGGTTATTTTTTTCTATCTTTGTTTTGTTTTACTTTCTGTACAATCCGACAACTTTTGTTATTCTTATTGAAGGTTCTTAGTAAGGCTTGTGGGTTGTGATATATTAAATAAGATGTGTTTATGTTATTTTTTGTACAATCCTGTTTTGTGCACACCACTTGTGGTATAGTTATTTAACCTTTATCGGGATGGTTATAGTTATTGAAACATGAAATAATATAATTAAGGTAGTTTGCTATGTGTTTGTGTTAGTTTTTGACAATCCTGTTTGGTGCGCATCACTTGTGCAAAACTTATTTCTTCTTGATTGTACAGGTTATAGGTTGTTAAACATTAAAGAAGAATGTTAATATAGTTTGCTATGAGTTTGTGTGCTTTTTTATACAATGCTATTAGGTGCACAACACTTTTGTTATTCTTATTTTTGCTTCTTTGTAAGGCTTATAGGTTGTTAAACATTTAATAAGAAATTCTGTTTTGTGTGTAGCAGTTTGTGTGTCATTGAATTGCGATTTGGCAAATTGAATCGTGCCCTAAATAAGCACATAGCATATTATTTAAAATAAGTTTGTAGTCATTGAAAAACTGTATTTTTGATATTTTTTTATTAACTAAAACCTTAGTTTTAAGAAATTGTTATGTTGTTATTTAGAGCCCTATTCAATTGGGCAAATTGCAATTGAATGAGGTCCTTTGTGTGTACCATATGTTGCATAGTTTGGCCCTCATTCAATTGCATTTTTTACAATGTAATAGTACTCTAAGGCCGTAATTGAATTGCAATGTAGAAATTTGAATAGGGTTGTAAATAAGCACATCACATATATTTGTTAAAATAGAGTAAGGGCCTAAAAGTTCTTATTTATAGCCATATTTAATTGTCCAAAATAGCAATTGAATGAGGGCCTTTGGTTACTGCATTTGTTATATTGTGAGCTCCTCATTCAATTGTGTTTTGGCCAATGGAATAGAGCTCAATATCAGCACAGAGCATATTTTTTTACGGAATTTTGTATTTAGTGAACTTGTATCCAAAAGCAACGTGTTCACAAAAGAAAAATTTCCTTTAAAAAATATGCTCTGTGCTTATATAGAGCGCTATTGAAATGGGCAAATCACATTTGAGTGAGGCCCTTGTCCATTAAAGACATATAGGTCCTCATTGAATTGCAATTTTGCCAATTGAAGAGGGCTCTATATAATCACATAACATATTTATTGAGCAAAGTTTTTAGTTATTGAAAACCTTGATTGTGGTTAGAAATTCAGTAACTAAAAAGTTCTGTATAAAAAAAATGTTATGTGCTTATATAGAGGCCTATTCAATTGAGGAAGTTGCAATTGAATAAGGCTCATGGTTATTTCTTGTTTATACTTAATACTTTACCTTGATAGAAGTTTTGAATGACAGACGGTCCCCTCCTGCCAATCTTAATCCGCCGGTCTTCTTGTAGTGTCTGTTTGAAAAAGAAAGTGAAATAGTTATTTGTATATTTATAATTTGTCATCTAGCAAAGCATGGCCTTTTGAGCATGTAATGTCTTGTTGTATCTTACCTCTTCTTCTTTGTTGGTGTTCTTTAAAAGGGATTGTGCTTCACAGTGCACGGTGCAAATTGTTGAGAGACGCTGTTGATGCAGAGTCTGTTTGAATATTAAAAGAAATAGAAAGATTCAGCTTTATATGATCTATTGAATTGCAGTAAATTAATTCAATTTACCTTATTTTTTGTTGGGGGCTACACACATATGTCACATACATGAAGCACATTACATAGTTTAATGTAATTATTTTGTGTACGTGTGACATATCAGTATACATGAGTCAAATTTAAATGGTTAAATTAACCTTATATTTTTTTTTTTCCAACACACATAAATGTGTGTGTGTGAGATGTAACTATAGATGATACACATATATGTGCGTGTGACATATCAGTATACATGAGATATAATGTCATTTAAATGTAGTTGTTTACTGATTTTGTTGTAAGCTAATTTTGTTGCATTGGCAATACACATAAATGTGCGTGTCACATGTCACTATACATTATACACATATATGTCCGTGTCACATGTCACTATACATTATAGACATATATGTCCGTGTCAGATGTCACTATGAAGGGGCAATACACAGAAATGTGCGTGTCACATGTCACTATACATTATAGACATATGTGTCCGTGTCAGATGTCACTATGAAGGGGCAATACACAGAAATGTGCGTGTCAGATGTCACTATACATTATAGACATATATGTGCGTGTCACATGTCACTATACATTATACACATATACGTGCGTGTCACATGTCACTATGAAGGGGCAATACACAGAAATGTGCGTGTCAGATGTCACTATACATTATAGACATATATGTGCGTGTCACATGTGACTATACATTATAGACATATATGTGCGTGTCAGATGTCACTATACATAAAGCTCTGTTTAATATTAAATTATGTTTTTTTGTTGTTTTGTTAAATGAAGCGTATTTTTTTTGTGAGCCTATACACATAAATGTGCCATACATGATGACTACATAAATCCTATTTTTTTGTTTTTATTTGTTTGACCTGTCCTGATAATAAAATGTAATATATTATAGCTTACCTCTCAGTTGTAATTTGCACAATGTAAAGTAGTAAATTAGTAAAGAATTGTCTTCTCAAGTAAAAGCATCAGTTATCTCAGAAGTCACTCCGTTGATCACCTGAGGAGAAATGTATTTTTTAGTTGGAAATAGGCAGTATTTATAAACTTGTAGAAAGTTCTGGAAAGTGAGACCATTAGAACGCAATACGCATGCGCTATTTGCGTTCCAGCTTACAATTTGCGTTCCATCCGCCATTTTAGGCGTATTACTGTTCAAAATGGTGTTTAATATGATTGTGATACGTTCCGCATAGTATGTGTTTCATTATTGCGAGTAAGTGTAGTGTAGTTACGTCTGAAGCCTCGTTTTCGTTTTGTTCGTCGGCCATTTTTTCTCTCGCTTAGCGATGGTATTAGTGTCTAAAGTGTTTATTTTGATTTAAATGTAGGTGTAACTTGTTTTTTTGAGGTGCTGGCTGGTTCCTCTTGCTGTAGGTAAGCTTTTTATGTGTTTGTTGTGTGTCTTTGTTAAGTTTTAAATGTTTGTATGTCGGCGTGTTGCGTCCGATGTTTGCGAAGTCGTAATGTGTGGTAACGTGTCTCGTATGGTGTTTGCGTGTGTAGCCTCGTTTTCGTTTTATTCGTCGGCCATTTTTTGTGTCGCTTAACAAACTATTTAGTGTCTAAACTCTTTTATTTTGAGTGCAATTAAGTTGTAAGTTGCATTTTTGAGGTCCTGGGTGCTTCCTGTTTGTGTAGGTAAGGTTTTTATGTATGTGCTGTGTGTATGTATTGTGTTTGTAATTTTGTAATGTTCGCGAGTTGCGTCCGAGTGTTGCGAGGCCGTAATGTGTGTGAACGTGTGTCGTATGTTGTTTGCGAGTGTCGTAATGTGTGTGAACGTGTGTCGTATGTTGTTTGCGAGTGTCGTAATGTGTTGCGACGTAAACTTTTTTTTGCAAGGGTCGCAGTTGCTGCAACTGAAGACCTCGCTTTGCGAGGTCCTCAGGTGCTGGCATGGAGCGCCTGCGGCGCTCCAAGCCAGCAACTGAGGCCCTCGCTTCGCGAGGGTCCTCAGTCGCTGGCAAGGAGCGCTTTCGGCGCTCCATGCCAGCAACTGAGAACCTGGCACAGTGCCCTCGCTTCGCGAGGCCCGCGACTCGCTGCGCGAGCCGCGGCCCTCGCTTCGCGGCGCTCCATGCCAGCAACTGAGAACCTGGCACAGTGCCCTCGCTTCGCGAGGCCCGCGACTCGCTGCGCGAGCCGCGGCCCTCGCTACGCGAGCCCGCAGCGTTAGCAACAACTCGTACGCTCACAACTATATATGTGATAAGGTATACAATCTTGACTTCATGCAACTCTGGAGATTATCTATGCTGGAAAAAATTAGAAAAATGTATAATTATACATACTATTAGGCAAATGCATATATCAACATCTTTCCCCTTGTACAATATATGAATTTTGGATGTATTATGATCTAGGATTTGGGGTCAGACAGATAAATAGAAAGCACAGTTGGCAACAATTTTGCAATACACAGGTTAAGGGGTAAGCAGCAGGCCCCCAGTAAATAGCACTGCACAGTAAATAGCACTTTTTTTCACCAGGAAAGAGCAGTAGCAGCACTTATTAGTAAGGGGTAAGTGAAGAATCCCTCGTTCTGCTGCAGTTGTAAAATGTAATACGTTGCTTTTCAATATTTTAAAAATGTTTCAATAAACTATCAACATTAATGTAATCTCTGGCAATTATTATAATGTAATATACATTATATATGCTATAAGAAGATGTATTATGTCTTGATTTATTTATTTCCAACATCTTAGTAGCATTTTTTCATTAAATATAAAATAGAATTCTAATAGTAAAAATATTGTTAAACTCAAAACCACTTAAAAACTCCAATTATAAAAGGCAATGAAATCTTTCAAGTGTTTTCAATGGCTGATACATTTGTAACATACTCTGGGGTTCCTGTGTTGCAAAGCAGCATGGGATATGTAGTCTCTCTCTCTTTCTCTCTCTATCCTTATGCTCTGATTCAGCTGTGAGCTCAGACCTCACCAAACCATTTAATTCCACCCTGAAACATTACTTCCTGTGGTCTCTACCAGAAATATCAAACTCTGTACCTGGCTGCTCTCTTCAGTTTACTCAGGTATGTAAACTCCCCATGGGAGCTGGATTTTACTCTCCTGTATTTAACTTTGTAAGTACACTGAGCTTATCTATATACAGTAACACATATTTTTCTGATAATCACTGCTTATTTCTTACCAGACATTTGAAATGCAGGAAGCTTGTATAGTTACATAGTTATATAGTAATTTAGGTTGAAAAAAGACTTTAGTCCATCAAGTTCAACCTTTTTAGATCTCCTCTGATCTGCAATACACAGATTTATTGTTGATTGATCCAGAGGAAGGCAAGCAGAAAAAAAACCCAGATAAACTTTGCCAGTTGTCTCAACAGGGAAAAAAATATAAAATTCCTTCCTGACCCCAGATACTGGCGATCGGATTCATCCCTGGATCAATACTCCCTCTCTATTTATACAGGATAGCCCTTAATGCCCTTTTTATTTAAAAATATATCCATTCCCTTTTTAAAGATATCTATCAAATCTGCTGTCACCTGTCTCCTGCAAAGAAAAGGTTAATGTTTAGTAAAAACAAGAATGTGATGCCAGATTTGTTGTGTATTACATGCACTCACTATAAAGAGTCATTATTAGTGAATATGAAAAACTTAAAGTTCCACTATTGATCAAGAAAAAGTCAACACTTGAGAAGTACTGTATGTAGCAAAATAACAATAATAGCAGCTGTTTACACCCATTTTTATGGAAAATTGTAAAGACTAATGTTTATATACAGAAGATTCAGTTTTGTGTTTGATACATCACACCTTATTACGGGAGATTGATGCATATGTTGTTTATCTATTAATAGAGTGAAGGGTGTTTGAAGAAGGAGAGTTAAGGAGGATTTGTTATATAATTCTACTTTACCCAATATTTATACCAACCTTTTCCCCTCACATGCACACTAGCAGGCAGCTTACAACAATAAATACTATAAATGTAAACTCCAAACTTCCACATTCAACTTTCATGAAAGCATTAGAGTCCAGCAGAGTTATCAACATTTTTTAAAATTCTATACACTATAATAGTTGTCAATCTGCGAGTTGTCATCAAGCTTTTTTGGGGGGCATGCAATGAGCGCCAAAGGCGCTCATCGTGAGGCACGCATGTAGGACTTTAAAACAGATTAGGTAAAGTGTTACTGGCTTAGGTAAAGCCCATAAGTCGCAAGACCATTAAAAAAACGAACAAAAATGTACAAAATAAGTTAAAAACCACACACACAACTCAGGGGGAAAGCCAGGGAGCCTGTGGGTGAGATTGCAAGCTAATTTGACCCATAATTGCCATTTTTAGGAGATAGAAAAGAATGGCTGCCGAAAAAACGTAAATCTTCTCAAAGCAGGATGAAAATAAGGCCGAAGCCAGTAACTCTTAGCTGAAACCAGTAACTCTTAGCCAAATCCAGTAACTATTAACCTAAGCCAGTAACACTTAAGCCAAGTCAGTAACTATTAACCTAAGCCAGTAACACTTAAGCCAAGCCAGTAACTATTAGCCTAAGCCAGTAACACTTAAGCCACACCAGTAACACTTAAGCCAAGCCAGTAACATTTACCCCAGCAAGTAACACTTAGCCAAAGCCAGTAACACTTAGCCGAACATTGCAGGCACGCAGGACTTTGCGATGAGCGCAGGGCTCACGATGAGTGCCGAAGGTGTTCAGATTGTGTGGCAAACCGCATTGACAGGCTTAAGATTTCTTTTGCCGTCATTTTTGACGGCAAGTCGCTAGTAAATATAATATTAGTCAGCCTTTATATATATATATATATATTTATATATATATATATATATATATTTATATATATATATATATAAATATGTATATATATATATATATATATATATATATATATATATATATATATATATATATATATATTGTCAAAACAGTTAAGAAGTAGACACATTTGAAAATTTGAAATCCGGATACAGTGTAGCACAGGAAGCATTCTTGTTACCGCAATCTTGATACCCAGACAACTACCTATCAACATAATCTTTACTTTTCTTGTAATAATCTTGAAACACCATTGATTGCTTTATGTTTTCTGCAAGTGCATTACTGTAATACACTCAAAGCTGAAATGTAATTTAGTAAGTACAACGTATAACAGCACATATGTAATGTACTTTCACTTAGACAGAAATCTTATTTTTACTGACTGTAGTTATCCCTCTTGCATGAAATAGCTTTATACTATTATCCAGACTTCTTGCTGCGGTGAAACAGTGTGTTATTTTTTATTTTTTTTTGCACATTAGGCTTTTTTGAGACACATACATTTAACATTCATAATATTTAATTCAGTCATATTACCTGCTTTTTATCAATATTTCAAATGTTCTTTATTCTAATTATTTTTATTTTTACTAGTGAAAGTAGCAAGTCTGCTATTAAGACCATACAGTTTAACTGTCTAAAATGCAGACGAGGAAGGTGCCAACTTACAATGATTAAGGGCATAACATTTTGCACAGAACTCAGGTCAATTAAGCATCCTGGCTGTCCTGTAGCAACCATGCATGAGCAGCAATAGTTGATCTTGATTTTAAACAGACTGAAACATCCAATAGATTTTTCAAGCAACACTAGCTGATGTTGCATTTTGCTAAAGGACCCCAGGCAGGTTGGGGGTAGGTTTAACAGTTTTTTTTTTTACAAAAGACGTGCAATCTGTATTTAACAAAATGTGGAGTCTCTAACTGCTTCACACATGCTCAAAGTGTTGAACCTAAATCATGACCTCCTTGGGAGTTGGAAATCACTATTTTGTATTAGGAAAATACTTATTATAAGCACAAGTAAGTGTGGCCCAGGTGTTACACTCCAGAGCATGGGTGCACAGTATACCTACTAATATTTCTCAAACAGGTCTGAACGTTATCATCTGAATCTACCAGCAGTTCACATTTCTTCACCTGCATTTTTTGCCCTTTTAATTGATCTCTGACTGCCGTCTTATTTTCCACCAGTGGTGTTGCATATTCTGGACCTGTTCATTGATCACCCTGATCTCTCTCTCTTACCTGTCCTAATGAAACCCTATTGATACAACCTGTTCAGACACAGGCTTTTGCCTGAGCATGGGTTTCTCTATACTGGCATTTGTTTGATCCTGATTGGGATTCCTGTACTTAACCTTGGCTTGGTTTTGACTACTGTTTGGATTGAGGTTTGTTACTGGCTGTTGCCTTGTTTTCTGGACATCACATAAACTCTGCCAGTCTTGGACATTTGGACTCTGTTGCATTCAGTCTGTTTCTGACTTCTGGCCTGTTACTGTCCTTTGCTATCTCCTGGTGTCAGCTGCCTCTGCATTGTGGGTTCTCTTACTGTTGCTAGTATAGCCTTACATATTACTCAAGCTAATGTAGCTCCTGGATATTCTTGAAGCGCATTTATTATTATTATTGTTTATTTGTTACGCGTCAACATATTCTGTAGTTCTATACAAGGGTTAAGTTAAAGGCAAAAGATTATTATATATTAACACCAGTGGCGGCTGGTGCACTTTCAAGTTGGAGGGGCGCCAGAGCAAGACTTGGATCCGCCTGTTACACAGACTTCACCCATTTTAAACCTCTTCCCTGATGTCATAGTGACCTTTATATGCCCCACCCAATGATCTTATACTTGCCCTGCCCATTGAAATAGACTCCACCTGCTGATTTTTTAATACTGCTGAAAAATTCTAGAATCTTGGGATTCAGGCAGATTATAACATATATCTTGGGAATGAATGCAATGACGCTCACCAACAGATGATTCTCCTTATCGGGATGTCTTCAAGTAGTGGTAGTGCAAAATAGTCTTCAGCTGCACAGTGATTGGACCTGGGGGTGATATAAAAAGCAAACAAATCAGAGAGTCCAAGACCCCAACTGCACTTAAAAACACTTATGAAACAAAGCAAGACTATCTAGGCCCCAAGCATACCTAAAAAACAATATTATACAAAGCGGGACTATATAGGCCCCAACGTAACTAAAAAAAAAACCATTATGTCAAGTGGGACTATATAGGCCACAACTGGACCTTAAAAATTCACATTACACCAAGCGGGACCATGGTGAGCCTCTCCACCCCTTCTACTTTACTGGACTTTGGCGCTCAATTCGAGCCTCTCCCCCCTCTACTTTACTGACCTTTGGTGCGCATTGCGAGCCTCCCCCCTCTACTTTACTGGCCTTGAGATGAGCGCCTTTGGCGCTCCTCACTGGCCTCGCAATGAGTGACTTTGGTGCTCATTGCGAGCCTCTCCCCCCTCTACTTTACTGGCCTTTGGTGCTCATTGCGAGCCTCCCCCCTCTAATTTACTGGCCTTGAGATAAGCGCCTTTGGCGCTCTTCACGGGCCTCGCAATTAGTGACTTTGGGGCTCATTGCGAGCCTCCCCCCTCTAATTCCTCTTCCTCCCCTGTCTCTTCCCCCTCTCCCCCTCCTGTGTCTCTTCCCACCCGTCTCCCCCCTTTGTCTCTTGCCCCCTTCTCCCTCCCCAGGTGTCTCTTCTCCCCCCCATCTCCCCAGGTGTCTCTTTCCCCTCCTCCCTCCCCTGTGTCTCCTCCCCCATCTCCCCCCTGTGTCTCTTCCCCTCCTCACCTCCCCCCTGAGTCTCCTCCCCCTGTGTCTCTTCCAACCCTCCTCCGTCCCCTTTGTCTTTTCTCCCCCTTTCTCCCCCCTGTGTCTCTTCACCTCACCTTCTATATATACACATATACAGTCAATAGCCACCCTCACCTTCCATATATACACTTATACAGTCTGTAACCCCCTCCCCTTACAAATAAAGTCTGTACCCCCTCCCTCCCCTTACATATACACATATACAGTCTGTACCCCTTACCTCCCCTTACATATACACATATACAGTCTGTACCCCCTAGCTCACCCTTACATATACACATATACAGTATAGTGCCTTGCAAAAGTATTCACCCCCTTGACTTTTTACATATTTTGTTACATTACAGCCTTAAGTTCAATGTTTTGTTAATCTGAATCTTATGTGATGGATCCAAACACAATAGTCTAAGTTGGTGAAATGAAATGAGAACAAAAAAAAACCATAAAACTATTTTGTAGAAATAGAAAACAGAAAATTGGCATGTGTGTATGTATTCACCCCCTTTGTTATGAAGCCCATAAAAAGCTCTGGTGCAACCAATTACCTTCAGAAGACACATAATTAGTGAAATGATTTCCACCTGTGTGCAATCTAAGTGTCACATGATCTGTCATTACATATACACACCTTTTTTGAAAGGCCCCAGAGGCTGCAACACCTAACCAAGAGGCACCACTAGCCAAACACTGCCATGAAGGCCAAGGAACTCTCCAAATAACTAAGGGACAATGTTGTTGAGAAGTATTAGTCAGGGTTAGGTTATAAAAAAAATCCAAGTCTTTGATGATCCATGAAGAGCACCATCAAATCTATCATAATCAAATGGAAAGAACATGGCACAACAGCAAACCTGCCAAGAGACTCACAGACCGGGCAAGGAGGGCATTTATCAGAGAGGCAGCACAGAGACCTAAAGTAACCCTGGAGGAGCTGCAGAGTTCCACAGCAGAGACTGGAATATCTGTACATAGGATGACATTAAGCCGTAAGCTCCATAGAGTTGGCCTTTATGGCAGAGTGGCCAGAAGAAAGTAATTTCTTTCAGCAAAAAACAAAATGGCATGTTTTGAGTTTGCAAAAAAAGGCATGTGGGAGACTCCCAAAATGTATGGAGGAAGGTGCTCTGTCTGATGAGACTAAAATTGAACTTTTCAGCCATCAAAGAAAACGCTATGTCTGACGCAAACCCAACACATCACATCACTCAAAGAACACCATCCCCACAGTGAAACATGGTGGTGGCAGCATCATGCTGTGGGGATGTTTTTCAGCAGCCGTGACTGGGGAACTGGTCAGAGTTGAGGGAAAGATGGATGGTGCTAAATACAGGGATATTCTTGAGCAAAACCTGTACCACTCTGTGCGTGGTTTGAGGCTAGGACGGAGGTTCACCTTCCAGCAGGACAATGACCCCAAACACACTGCTAAAGCAACACTTGAGTGGTTTAAAGGGAAACATGTAAATGTGTTGGAATGGCCTAGTCAAAGCCCAGATCTCAATCCAATAGAAAATCTGTGGTCAGACTTAAAGATTGCAGTTCACAAGCGCAAACCATACAACTTGAAGGAGCTGGAGCAGTTTTGCAAGGAGGAATGGGCAAAAACCCCAGTGTTAAGATGTGGCAACTAATAGAGACTTACCCAAAGTGATTTGGTGCTGCAAAAGGTGGCTGTTTTTCTGTTATTTTGTCCTATTTGTTGTTTGCTTCACAATAAAAAAAAAAAAAAATCTTAAAAGTTGTGGGCATGTTCTGTAAATTAAATGATGCAAATCCTCAAACAATCCATGTTAATTCCAGGTTGTGAGGCAACAAAACATGAAAAGTGCCAAGGGGGGAGAATACGTTTGCAAGGCACTGTACATTGTAAACCTCCTCACCTTTCAGCCGGCCAAACTGACAGTGTGAGCCTCTTGCCCTGGGAGCCCTCTATGGCTCTGGTGATCAGGTCCACATATGACATGTGTCCCCAGGCGTTTCTTCTGGATGAGCACTTCTTCGGCTGTCCCAGTGCTCCAGCTCCTCTGCCCGCACCCAGTGCAGTCTCTGCCACCTCAGCACTGACAGGGAGTCCGGCTCAGCCCCACACACTAGTAGTAGTGCCCCCCTGTCCTCAGGAGCCAAAGCCTCTTGTGCTCCCTCCTCATCGTCCTCTTCCTCCGGGATCACCTCCCCAGGGGCTGCTCGGTTTGGCCGGGCTGTACTGCGAGTCGGGCTGCTGCAGGGGCCATGTGCAGGAGTGGGGCTGGTTCTGGGGCTTAAAGTCCAAGTCAATCTCCACCTCCCCCACTGGCGACAGGGAGCTGGAGGCTTCAGTCAGGGCGCAGAGCTGTGTAATAACAGCAGTATGTAGATATCTGGTCACATGTGTGTGTATATACAGAGGTGCCACCCAGGCCCGTCACATATACTGATCCAGGGTCAGGACCTATTGTGAGTACATACAGAGGTGCCACCAAAGCCCCTCACACAGGCTTCATACAGGACCCAGCTCACTCACACCATATATACTGTACATCACCCACCACATTATACAGTGGATATAAAAAGTCTACACCCTGTTAAAATGTCAGGTTTCTGTGCTGTAAAAAAATGAGACAAAGGTAAATCATTTCAGAACTTTTTCCACTTTTAATGTGACCTATAAACTGTACAACTCAATTGAAAAACAAACTGAAATCTTTTAGGTAGAAGGAAGAAAAAATATAAAAATAAAATAATATGGTTGCATAAGTATGCATACCCTTAAACTAATACTTTGTTAAAGCACCTTTTGATGTTATTACAGCACTCAGTCTTTTTGGGTATGAGTCTATCAGCATGGCACATTTTGACTCGTCAAGATTTGCCCACTCTTCTTTGCAAAAACACTCCAAATCTGTCAGATTGCGAGGGCATCTCCTGTGCACAGCCCTCTTCAGATCACCCCACAGATTTTCAATCGGATTCAGGTCTGGGCTCTGGCTGGGCCATTCCAAAACTTTAATCTTCTTCTGGGGAAGCCATTCCTTTGTTGATTTGGATGTATGCTTTGGGTCGTTGTCATGCTGAAAGATGAAGTTCCTCTTCATTTTCAGCTTTCTAGCAGAAGCCTGAAGGTTTTGTGCCAATATCGACTGGTATTTGGAACTGTTCACAGTTACCTCTATCTTTACTAAGGCCCCAGTTCCAGCTGAAGAAAAACAGCCCCAAAGCATGATGCTGCCACCACCATGCTTCACTGTGGGTATGGTGTTCTTTTGGTGATGTGCAGTGTTGTTTTTGTGCCAAACATATCTTTTGGAATTATGGTCAAAAAGTTCAACCTTGGTTACATCAGACCATAACACATTTTCCCACATGCTTTTGGGAGACTTCAGATGTGTTTTTGCAAAATGTAGCCTGGCTTGGATGTTTTTCTTTGTAAGAAAAGGCTTTCATCTTGCCACTCTACCCCATAGCCCAGACATATTAAGAATTTGTGAGATTGTTGTCACATGTACCACACAGCCAGTACTTGCCAGATATTCCTGCAGCTCCTTTAATGTTGCTGTAGGCCTCTTGGTAGCCTCCCAGACCAGTTTTTTTCTTGTCTTTTCAGCAATTTTGGAGGGAGCTCCAGTTCTTGGTAATGTCACTGTTGTGCCATATTTTCTCCACTTGATGATGACTGTCTTCACTGTGTTCCGTGGTATATCTAATGCCTTGGAAATTCTTTTGTGCCCTTCTCCTGACTGGTACCTTTTAACAATGAGATCCCTCTGATGCTTTGGAAGCTCTCTGTGGACCATGGCTTTTGCTGTGGGATGCGACTAAGAAAAATTCAGGAAAGACCAACTAGTGCAGCTGAACTTTATTTGGGGTTAATCAGAGGCACTTTAAATGATGGCAGGTGTATTCTGACTCCTATTTAACATGCTTTGGAATGTGATTGCTTCTTTCTGAACACAGCTACATCCCCAGTTATAAGAGGGTGTGCAGATTTATGCAACCACATTATTTTTCTTTTTTTTTTCTTCCCTCCACCTAAAAGATTTAAGTTTTTTTTTCAATTGAGTTGTACAGTTTATAGGTCACATTAAAAGTGCAAAAAGTTCTGAAATGATTTATCTTTGTCTCATTTTTTACAGCACAGAAACCTGACATTTTAACAGGGGTGTGTAGACTTTTTATATCCACTGTACATGAAATGTCACAGTGCCCTGCCAGGCTGCATGTGTGTGATCATGCACTTGGACACAACCTCCATGCTCCCGATGATGCTGCCATCTTGCCAATCCCCACACCTCATCCAGGTTCTTTCTCCTTTGTGCAGCATTAATCCCAGGCAATAGGGACACATCCAGCACTGTGTAATGCCTGATAGATGGTGCATACCAGTGTGATGAGGCAGGCTGCACTCGGTGCTTATGATGGAGCTCTATGCATAATGCACAGTGACAGGCACTCAGTAGGACACTGTCACCCTGCACAGCACTTCCACATTCCTCCTCCTGACAGTAACACAGAGTGGTAGAGATCAGCAGGGGAGGAAGGATCAGTCAGTTACAAGAGCGGGAACAGAGTGGGGGAGTATTTGAAATTGCCTTATAAATCCTTCCTTATGTCATATCATAACAATGAGTCTAATAGGCTTGTGGGCGTTCAGAGAGAACGTTCAGAGGAGATGTTCTTAGCAACGAGGCAGCCTGCAGCACTGAACAGTTGATGCTGCAAAGCTGACAGACTGGAAAATTGATACAATGTCTAGCACATTGAAAGTAGATTCACAAAAGTTGAGCTTTACAGCTCAACTCTCACAGTGTACTATAGCAGCACTAGGGGAGAGACACCAGGCAAGGGGAAGGCACACAAAGGGTTAATTTAAACTGATAGATGCATATTTTTAACAAAAGCATATGAAAGAAAACATGAAATCTAAAATACAGATATAATTAAATTGTATTATCTATATAAATTTTAAATACATTATTAAAGTGATTGATATTTTTTTGGGGGGCGCATGCCCATTTGCCCCTATGCACCAGCCGCCCTTGATTAACACATTGAAAAGGATGGAGGGCCCTATCTGTGAGTTTAGAATCCAGTGTCCATTGAATTTTCCCAAAGCACCATGCAAGATTAAAAACTTGCAAACTTACAATCTAAAGGTTTTGGGTGTAGTACAAGAGAGTGAGAGAAAATTGATCAGAAACTGGACTTTGTTACTATCTCCCTGCAGACCATGTGAAATCACTTCCAGTCTCTTTGCTTGTTTCCGACTTCTATTCTGTCAAGTATTGCTGCAACACTTTCTACTTCAGCAGCTCTTATGTCTGTTCCTGTCTTAAACTCCTACTCTTGCACATGTAGCCCACATACCAGCACCTGAGGAGTGTTCTGTTAGCCCTTCTGCCTGCCATTGGTTCATTAACCAGTGTGAGATACAGTTTGCTCTCTAACCTTTTACATTCAGCAAATAATGAGCTAGAATGGCTTATGTGATCTCCCGTCTTGCCAATAACACCCTGGCATGTTGCTCACCATTATGGGATAAAAACTCACCTTTGATTTGCAAATTTTCCTCCAAGTGTTTACTGTTTCTGTGGGGTGGTATGCAAAGGAGTTTCATACCTGTGGCTGATGGCAATGATGGTGCTCTCTCTGCAGCCTAAAATGGCTTTACCTACTTTTGTTCTACTATAATTACGTTTTATATATTTGTTACATAAGTGTAAATAAATATCTTTATAAAAAAAATAATTAAAGGTTGTTTATTGATATATGGTTCATAGTTGTCAATTAATGAACTGTTGAAATCACCAGATATGCTTTGAAATATTAGATATGCAGGATTGAAACGCAAATGAGAAAAAGATTTGGCCTTTTGAAATTACGGCTAAACTGATGAAGTTAGAAAAAGGGATGAGTGAGGGAGCATTTCATATTCTATAGCATTTTAGTTCTATGGATTTGTGCATTCCTACTTAGTCATGTCCCCTTCTGGATCAGTACCTTTGCATGGTGAATGGACTTGTGTACTTCAATAAAGCCGTGAGTTATACCATGTAGGGTCACCCAAGATGGGCAGGTCGTAGCAGAGAGGTCAGACAAATCTCAGTACACTGGAGAAGGAACTGGCAACCCACTCCAGTACCTTTTCCAAGATAACCTTATGGATAAGCACAAGCAGACACCAGATGTGCCTGGCATGCTGCGGTTCATGGGGTCCCAGAGAGCCAGACATTACTGAATAGCAGCAACTTTGTCATGTAGAGCGTTGGCTGAAGGTGAAGGGTGTTTGCTACTTGCCTTGCTGTAACAGTTAAGTAATCAGTCTGTAGGTAAGCAGTCAGAATCTAATTTAAACAGGGGAAGAAGAGAACTTGGGTCCTAGTGCAGTTGTAGTGTAAGTGTGGGAGTTTAAATAAAAGGAGGGAGTGCAGTTGTAGTGTATGTTTAGGAGTTTAAATAAAAGGAGGAGTTCAAAGAAAAGTGGTTAATTAGTAGACCGAAAATACATTTTTTGTTTATTTTTAGTTTTAATTTTTTATACAAATTTTCTTTTACAAATACGTTATTTCTTTTTTTGGAATAGAATGTCTGGTGTGTGTCCCCAATTAGGCGTAGCGCAGGGTAGGTGTGTCAGTAAGATGATCCTTGTATTTGTAGTAGGTTCTTATGGGTAGTCCTACTGGATGTTCTTTCTTACCCCTGTCTGCAGGTGGTCCAGACTGGGATGTCAGGTATTGTCATTCCCTGTTTCAGGGTTAGGCAACTATCAAGGGAACACCTAGGAGAACAAGGCACAGTCTTCAGGGTACTACCAATACCCACATTTATATCATTATCACTGAGGAAGCCGTCAGTAAAACCGCGAAACGCATCTCCAACACCTCAAAGAAAGTGGAGACATCATTTTTGTGCACCTACCTACCAAAGTTTTTATAGGTTTTAAAAGATTTTTAGAGTTTGTTTTTACTTTTTATTTTTTCTTTGTTTTATCCGTTGTATATGACATACACCAAAGACTGTGTATATTTTATCTGCGGCATTTTACAAATAAAACCGGTTTATCAACCCTGGTTTCCATCTCATTGATTTGGGGTGTGTTTGAAGGATCCATGGCTGTTTAGACACTATCATTACAGCAAAACCGCAACATCAACAGGTGGCCATATCCACAGTACTAGTCTACCTAACTGCCACCTGGATTTTTGCACTGTGAGACCAGATCTGAATGGCAACCAGCCAATTGATAGATACATAGCATCTATCTATCTGCCCGCCATCAGTACAGAGTTTATATAAATAACATTTCTACGTAAGAGAGACCAACATTGAGAGCTTCAGACCAAACATTATCCCATAACATTGGGACTACTGAAGGAATCGTGCGCTTTTTCCACTCCACATTTGCATTTCTCTTTGTTATTTCTTTTTTTTTACTGTATTTTTGTAAATTGTAATCATGTCAGTGGCAGCCTCACTCAATGTACATCCTGTCACATGTATTCACTGCTGGAGCAGCTGTACTAGAGTACATACCTCTGTAGCTGGGGTGAGCATTTGCCTCTCTTGAAAAATTACGGCAATTGTAAGTGAAGGAATGGTGTTTGGCACACAAATTAGGTGTTTTGGTTGTGTGAGTACTTTTTGCGCTGATTGCGAGCCTCGTGGTGAGCGTCTTTGGTGCTCATCGTGTGGCTGGCAATGAGCGCCTTCTCCGTTTATTGCGATCGTGTATTGTGGTGTTTTTTAAAGTGTTGTATATCTGTATGTTTTAATGATAGTTAATTAGTAAATAAATGAAATGCTAAATTAATATACCTTACCTATTTATAATTAATATATGCAGCAAGCAATGTGCTCAAGAGCTAACAATCTGTTTTAATGTTCCTGTAGCATCCAATGTAGGTTTGCACTGTTGTTGAGTTGATGTGTAAGTGTGAGCAATGTGTGCAGTGTGTAGTGTAAATAGGCTGCGTGTGCGAGGAGAAACCATGTGTAGCTGTGTACTTCCGAAATTGTGTAAGTTAGTGTTGTAAAATGGCGGCGAATGTGGTCCGTGGGTGTGGATGATTTAGCGTCCTTGGTAATAGTGTATGTTGTACCCCGTATGGCTTTTTGTAAAAGTCATATGTGCTTGGTGGTGTTTTGCGGCTTTAGAAGTTGTGTAGCCTCATTTTTGTTTTTTTCGTCAGCCATTTTTTCTCTCGCTTAGGGGATTTTCGAGTGTGTAAACTGTGAAAATTGGAGTTAAATTGACGTGTAAGAGGACTTGCAGACATCCTGGGTGTCCCTCCTTGCTGTGTGTGATGATTTTCTGTGATTTCTTTTTGTATTTAGTGTTTTTTTCATGCCTTTCGGTGTTTGCGGTTCGTCCGATAAGTTTGTATTTTTTTGCGGCTCGTATTTTGTTTTATGCAAGTAGCGGTTTCCTTTTTATAAGTGTTATGGGCCATATTTTTTTTCATGACATTTTTTAAAAGTGCTATGGGTCTGGCAGTGTGAATTGTGTATTTGAGTGTTGTGTTTATGTGTAGTCCCACGGGTCGTAGGTATGATGGTAAAGTGTTGCGGGGCTCATCTCCACCAGCACAGGGAGCGCCTTCAGTGCTTCCTGCCTAAGTGCTACGGGGTCGTGGGGACCCCAGCTTTGCGTTACCAACAGGTTTTGGCAAGCCCGCCTGCTGACAACTATATATCTCTCACCTTTCTTTCCTCTCTTCTCTCACCCCCTTTATGTCTCCCCTGTCTCTAACCTTTCCTTCCACCTTCTCGATCCATCTCATGATCCTGTCAGCTGGGCCTGTCCCAGTGCCTGGCTCCTCCTCCTTTGGGAGTAGGGAATCCTCAGGGAGGTGAAGTGACTCATGGATTCCAGGGGCACGGTCTAGGGATGCCGGGATAAGGTGTTATATATATATATATATATATATATATATATATATATATATATATGTATATGTATATATATATATATATATATATATATATATTGTGAGCATAAAGGTGGAATAGTGGTTGATGGGAGGTACATCAGACCTGATTTGCTAGACAGCAACCAGAGGATTTCTCAGTTAAATGCCCCAGGGAGAGATGTTACAGTTTGCAATATGCATAGCTGATGCTCTACAAAACATGGTATGGGTCCCTGGGGCGGAGTATTTGGAGAGCAGGGGGGGCCAATGCTCCAACAGCACTAGTTGCTGTATAACAGACCACAGCTTGGATCTGGTTTTTAAGAGTTAGCTAATTGGCACTCACCTGTAGCTACTCAATTAGCAGACAGGCCTTTAAAAGAAGAGAACAGCCTGCTCCAAGGGGGAGAGGAAAAGACAGCTAGGAGAGGCTGCGCTTATTGCAAAGACATTGCTTTTGTTTGGGAAATTGGTAAGTGGGAAAGCCACCCAATTGCAGATAGCAAGTACTGTCTAGTAAGAGCTCAAGTAAGAGCAAGGGATTTTGTTTGTTTTGTTATTATTTAAAGTACCTGCTTTCAAACTGAATAAAGAAGGAAAACTGAGCTGAAGGTGTCCTGGACTTTGTATACCCTAGAAGGCTGTGGTTACTGCAAGATCGGTGACAATCCTACCTGTAAAAGAAGTGGTTTGTCACGTATGGAGAGAGAATGCGGGCACCCACGGAAGCCTGAGGGTAGAAGTCATTTAAAGCTCAACATGGAGGATGTTATCAAGGCTCTGATCCAATCCTCCTCTGTGCAACAGGAGACAAACAGGAGAGCTGCAGAAAACAGTGCAGCCCTGCAGCAACTGGTGCTGGCCCAGGCAGAGTGTGCTAAAGTCCTGGCCAAAACACAAATGGAGGGTACTGAGTCCTTGGTGAAACAGCTTGTTGTGACACAAGCGGAGATGTTTAAAGTAGCCCGTGAGGAGCAGCAAAAAGTCACCCAGGGACTACAACAGGTAATCCAAGCGATCTCTGGAAAACTGAATGGGGACCCTGATGGAAGATACCAGGGGCCAAAGGTGATTCGGGCGAGCCACTATCTTCAGAAAATGACCGCATCAGATGATGTTGAGGCGTACCTTCTGGCATTTGAGCGCACTGCTGAGAGGGACGGATGGCCGGCTGGTGAGTGGGCAAGCATACTGGCACCGTTCCTAAGTGGAGAGCCGCAGAAGGCATATTATGACCTAGAACCAGCCGATGCAAGTATCTACAGCAAATTGAAAGCTGAAATCTTGGCACGACTGGGTGTAACCTCTGCAGTACGTGCCCAAAGGTTCCACTCATGGTCATATTCTTCAGACAAAGCCGCACGTTCCCAAATGTTTGACCTCATACACCTTGCACGGAAATGGTTACAACCTGAAATCCATTCAGCTAGCCACATTGTGGAAACCTTAGTAATGGACCGGTTTTTGCGTGGTTTACCAGCTTCCCTGCGTCGCTGGGTCAGCCAAAGTGACCCCCATACAGCTGACCAACTGATTGCCTTGGTGGAAAGATATGCGGCTGCAGGAGAACTGCTATGTCCTACTTCACAGGCAAACCCTCGCAATCCTAAGCCCCAAGATTCTGCAAGGCCGGATAAGACTGTTCAAGGTTTAAGGGGGGCATCCAGGTCTAATAGGCCTGGGAAAGGAACTAATTGGTGGTCAGACTGTACTGTCAAATGTTTCAAGTGCAAAGAGGATGGTCATATGGCCAAAGACTGTCCATTTAAGGATGAACCTATGGAATGCAATATGGGCAAAAATGAGGGAACACGTTCATTTTTGCTCAGTTGTTATGGTATTGTTAACAATGACTATGATAATAACGCTCATAAATGCTGTGTAACTGTGAATGGAAAAATGTCTAAAGCATTACTTGATTCAGGTAGTATGGTTACGTTGGTAGCAGAGTCTATAATACCTTGTGTAAAACCTGATCATGGACAGAAAATAGGCATTATCTGTGTTCATGGTGATAAAAAGGAATACCCCACTGCGGAAGTAAATATTGGAACCCAGTATGGGAATTTAAAGTACCGAGTGGGTGTAGTACCTAGATTAGCCCATGAGGTAGTGATCGGTAGAGACTTTCCTCATTTTCTAAAATTATGGGCAACTTTACAAAAGACAGACCAAAATTTATCAGAAATGAGTCAGTCTGTCGAGGATAATGTGTTCCCTTTTTCCGATATTGACTTGGGTTTTGACCACTGTGACGGAAAAATAAGGAAAAAGAAAAAATACTGCCCTAAACCAGTATTAATAGGAGATAACCCAGCTCAAACTAGTGAGGAGCCTACTAATAATGCAGACAAGGATAAGGACTTAATTGATATTGGAATTAGTCCAGGTAACTTTAAAAGCGCTCAGTGGGAAGATCCCACTTTAGTGACAGCTAGAAATGATATTAAAGTTGTAAACGGGGTTGCTAATCAGCCAGGAGGAGCACTGCCGTTCCCCTATTTTGAAGTACAAAATGACCTAATTTACCGTGTAGAAAAAAAGGATTCAGACATCATTAGGCAGCTGTTGGTTCCTCAGACTTACCAGAATATAGTGCTAAAGTTGGCTCACAGCCACATATTAGGGGGACACTTGGGAGTCGGAAAAACTAGAGAGAGAGTCCTTAGACGGTTTTACTGGCCTGGAGTGTTTGCTGCTATTACAAACTATTGCTCCTCATGTCCTGAGTGCCAGTACAGGGCTCCTTTCAAGACTTTTCGTAGTCCACTTGTACCCTTACCCATAATTGACGTGCCTTTTGAAAGGATCGCTATGGACTTAGTGGGGCCACTGGTAAAGTCCGCTAGGGGACACCAATATATATTAGTCATCTTGGACTATGCAACTCGCTATCCTGAGGCCATTCCCTTGCGTAATACCTCTGCAAAGCTAATAGCTAAGGAACTTATGTTGATGTTCAGTAGGGTGGGTATCCCTAAAGAAATACTGACAGACCAGGGGACCCCGTTCATGTCCAGAGTCACAAAAGAGTTGTGCAGGCTCTTGCAGGTTAAACATCTTAAGACCTCAGTATATCACCCACAGACTGATGGTTTAGTAGAGAGGTTCAACAAAACCCTTAAGAGTATGCTACGCAAGGTAATTGATGCAGATGGAAGAAATTGGGATTTTTTATTGCCATATCTACTGTTTTCCATTAGGGAAGTTCCACAGGCCTCCACGGGCTTCTCTCCTTTTGAATTATTATATGGAAGACATCCCAGGGGAATATTGGATATTGCTAAGGAGACCTGGGAACAGGAGACTACTCCTCACAGGAGTGTAATTGAGCATATAGCTCAAATGCAGGATAGAATGGCCACCATCATGCCTATTGTCAGGGAACACATGCTGGAAGCCCAGCAGGCTCAGAAAAACAGCTATAACCGTAATGCTAGAGTCAGAGTGTTCCAACCTGGAGACAGGGTATTGGTTCTGGTCCCTACTGTGGAGAATAAGTTCCTTGCGACTTGGCATGGACCCTATGAAATAATAGAGAAAGTGAGTGATGTCAATTATAAAGTCAGACAACCAGGAAGAAGAAAGCCTGAACAGTTGTATCATATAAATCTGTTAAAGCCATGGAAGGACAGGGAGGTCCTGGTTGCTTTAAAACCTTCAGAACCTCCTATAGTAGAGCCAGATGTGAACGTATCTAAGACTCTGTCTGTCCATCAAAAGCAAGAGGTCAGAGATTTCATCAGAAGAAATAGGGATGTTTTCTCGATAGTTCCAGGAAAGACTAAAGTGATTAAACATGACATAATAACCGAACCAGGGAAAAGAGTTAACCTCAAACCCTATAGAATTCCTGAGGCCCGGAGGGAGGTTATAAACTTAGAGGTTGAGAGCATGTTAAAACTTGGAGTCATTGAAGAATCCCAGAGTAACTGGAGTAGTCCTATTGTATTGGTGCCAAAACCTGATGGCACATGGAGGTTCTGCAATGACTACCGCAAGTTAAACGCCCTCTCAAAATTTGATGCTTACCCAATGCCAAGAGTTGATGAGTTAATAGAAAGACTGGGCAAAGCTCGTTATCTAACAACCTTGGATTTAACAAAGGGTTACTGGCAGGTCCCGCTCACTGAAAGAGCCAAAGAAAAGACAGCCTTTTCAACACCCAGTGGCCTGTTTCAGTACACTGTATTGCCATTTGGGTTACATGGGGCACCTGCCACATTCCAACGAATGATGGACAGAATTCTTAAACCTCATGTTCGTTATGCTGCAGCATACTTGGATGATGTCGTCATCCACAGTGCAGACTGGGAATCCCACCTCCCTAAAGTTCAAGCGGTACTTGATGCTATCCGCTCAGCAGGCTTAACTGCCAATCCTTCCAAGTGTACGATTGGTTTAGAGGAAGCTAAGTACTTAGGTTATTCTATTGGGAGGGGTTTGGTTAAACCACAGGAAGCCAAAGTAGAAGCCATACAAAAATGGCCACAGCCCCTTACAAAGAAACAAGTAAAGGCATTTTTGGGTTTAATTGGATATTATAGGCGGTTCATTCCAGATTTTGCTACCATTGCTGCACCCCTGACAGACCTTATTAAAGCAAAATCCCCAGTCATAGTTAAATGGTGCCCTGAGGCAGAAAAGGCTTTTAAGAGTCTGAAGGAAGCTATCTGTAGCCATCCTGTCTTAGTGACCCCAGATTTTTCCAGGGATTTTATAGTTCAGACAGATGCTTCTGATGTGGGCTTGGGGGCTGTTCTTTCACAGGAATACCAGGGTGAAGAACACCCTGTTTTCTTTTTGAGCAGAAAGTTAAACCCACATGAGAAGAACTACTCTATTGTTGAAAAAGAGTGTCTTGCTATTAAGTGGGCACTAGACTCTCTTAAATACTACCTACTAGGCAGAAGGTTTCGATTGATAACGGACCATGCTCCTCTGACGTGGATGTATCAGAACAGGGAAAGTAACTCCAGAGTAACCAGATGGTTTTTGAGTTTGCAATCTTTTAATTTCACTGTGGAACACAGGGCTGGTCTGCAACAAGGTAATGCTGATGGGCTTTCGAGGGTGCACTCCCTGATTTCCATGGTCGCTCAAACCCTTGGGTATGAGCTGGGGGGGAGGATATGTGAGCATAAAGGTGGAATAGTGGTTGATGGGAGGTACATCAGACCTGATTTGCTAGACAGCAACCAGAGGATTTCTCAGTTAAATGCCCCAGGGAGAGATGTTACAGTTTGCAATATGCATAGCTGATGCTCTACAAAACATGGTATGGGTCCCTGGGGCGGAGTATTTGGAGAGCAGGGGGGGCCAATGCTCCAACAGCACTAGTTGCTGTATAACAGACCACAGCTTGGATCTGGTTTTTAAGAGTTAGCTAATTGGCACTCACCTGTAGCTACTCAATTAGCAGACAGGCCTTTAAAAGAAGAGAACAGCCTGCTCCAAGGGGGAGAGGAAAAGACAGCTAGGAGAGGCTGCGCTTATTGCAAAGACATTGCTTTTGTTTGGGAAATTGGTAAGTGGGAAAGCCACCCAATTGCAGATAGCAAGTACTGTCTAGTAAGAGCTCAAGTAAGAGCAAGGGATTTTGTTTGTTTTGTTATTATTTAAAGTACCTGCTTTCAAACTGAATAAAGAAGGAAAACTGAGCTGAAGGTGTCCTGGACTTTGTATACCCTAGAAGGCTGTGGTTACTGCAAGATCGGTGACAATCCTACCTGTAAAAGAAGTGGTTTGTCACAATATATATATATATATATATATAGCACAGCAAACATTTAGTGTATGGTGAGTAAAAGAGTAAGAGAAAGCTCTCCACCATACAGAGTACAGAAAAAGGAAACATTTATAAGCCCAACTGAAAGTCTAAAAATAGTTAAAAAACTGAAACATTTATTACATGCTCAGGTGTCCAAGAAATACCATCATCATACTGCATTCTGGTGGGACTGGGCGGGGTGATATTTATATCTATATAAAGGCGGCACTGGGCCACTGTGCACTGCACTGCTTGCACCGGTGGCTGTTCCACCCATGGATCTCTGGTGTCATGTTCTAGCCCAGGGAGACAGAGAGAGTTCAGGAAGGTTAATGCATTGCTAAAAGTGTTGCAGTAAGTAGGGGTTGGGATTGTAGAGCATTGGGCTGACTTCTCTCTTGGGTACAATCTGTTTAGCAGTGATGGATTGAACCATAATGACAAGGGAGCTTGTGTGCTCGAGAAAAGGATGGTAGAAAGGTTAGGAGAGGTTTTATAGATAGATGGGGGAGAAACTATAGGTGTAGAGAGGGTAAAGGATGAATTAACTTCTCATGGGGGAGGGTTACTATAGTCAATTGGGAGGTCTTGCTAAGTAACTCAAATAAAGTGGCAAGTACTTAAAACCTGCTAAAGTGTATGCTTGCTAATGCAAGAAGCTTGCCAGGGAAAATGGGCAAGCTTGAATTAATAACAGTAAATAAAAAATGGGAATTAACAGGCATTTCTGAAACATGGTGATGATTTCATGACTGGACTGTTAATTTGAATGGTTATAACCTATTTAGGAAATATGGTGGAAATAGTAGACGAGGAGGAGTCATTTGTCTTTATACTGACATTTATTTATAGCCTAGTCAGAAGATATTTGTTGTGGAACTGCTTATTGGGCATATTCTTTGTGAGCAGAGTTAAATATTCGAGGAACAAAGCCTATAAAATATTGGTAAGAATATGCTATAACCCCCCAAATATAATTAAATGCAGGGAATTGCAATAATTGCTACAGATTGCAAATGCAGTTAAAGATATATAGAAGATTCATGGATTATGAATGCACCTGATACAGGAGAATCAGTAATGTATGCAACCATTTTTTTTGCATGACAAATATCCCAAAATAAACATTAATCAACTTACCCTGACATTTGCAAATGTATTCCTCAGTTTTTGAGAAGGAATGACCCTGAAAATCCAAGCAAAATTAGCACAAAATTCATAATTTGTTTTTGGCCAATTACACGGTAACTACCGTATTGGTCCGAATATAAGCCGCACCCGCATATAAGCCGCACCCGTAAAGTGCGAGGGGAAAAAATAGAAAAATGATGGTACTCAAATATAAGCCGCACCTGTAAAATTGGAGAGAAAAAGACTCTCAAAGTGATCAGCCATTCCAAGAAACAGGCTTTTTTTGCAGGTTACAGGCCTTACAGGATGTTAGAATCACTAAAACCGTAAATCGCTATTCAATACCGCAGTCTAAAGCACGAAAATCGGCACCCTTAACTCGCAATCGCGCAAATCTGCAGTAATTTTGCATGCGCGAATAGAAGTCGTACGCCTTACAAGCAAAGTTCGCAAATCGGCAATGATTTTTTGACGGTCGCGAATATAAGCCGCACCCTTAACTCGCAAGCTCAAAAATCAGAAAAAAGGTGCGGCTTATATTCGGACCAATACGGTATACCATTGTTGCAATGACTGGGAAGTCAGTCTCTGCAGCAAATATGATGTACCCTCCCTCCGTAGGGATTTGCATAAAATGGACAACTAGATGGCAGATGAAATTTAACACAAATAAATGTAAAATTATGCATTTTGGTAGGAAAAATATGCATGCCATTTATGATTATAACAGAGCAAATCTAGGGATATCAGCAATAGAAAGGATTTAGGAGTGCTTGTGGACCACCACCAACTTAACAGTGCTCAATGCCAAGCAGCATCTTCAAACACAAGTAAAATATTAACATGTATTAAGAAGGCTATAGAAGCAGAGGAAGCAGATCGTACTCTACCACTATTTAGATCTCTCCTCCTCATTTGTAATATGGAGAAAAAATTTGGGCATGTCTTTATAAAAAAAGCACATTTTGAAGCTGTAAAAAGCTGTCAAAAGTAAAAAGGGCAACAAAACTAATAAGCTAAATGGACAGATTCAAAATAACCAAATTAAACTTATTTTCTCTAGCTCCCTCAACCTTATATAAATATATGCAGGTTAAATATAATGCTTTGTGAAGTTAACCCTTTGTGCCAAGAACATTTTAGCTGGCAAGAGGAATTACTTGAAGTTAGAAGAAAAAAGATTCCACTTTAAAGATATAAAAGGGTTCTTCACAGTAAGGACATTTATACTGTGAAATTCTCTACCAAAGGAAGTTGTTACAGCAGATTTGATAGATAACTTTAAAAAGGGGTTGTGTATATTTTTGAATAAAAAGTGCATATCCTGGATAACCAGAGATGGAGTATTTATCCACGGAGTAAGCTGATTGCTAGTATCTGGAGTCAGGAAGAAAAATTATTTTCACTTTTAAAAAAAGTGGCAATGTTTCAATGGAGTTTTTTTTTGTCTTCCTCTGGATGTATTAACAATAAATCCATAGGTTGCAAGGAGCAGAGGATATCTAAACAGGTTGAACTTGATGGACTAAAACTCTTTTTCCGCCTCTTACTATGTAACAATTGCTTCCAATATGAATGGTTGTGAATGCAAATCCTACGAGTTCCTCTTATTTTATAATAAGCATTATCGAGTTAACAGCATAAAAAAGAACAGTTATAAAGAGTAAATGGGCAGGTATGAGATATCTGTGGATTTTGTATATCTATAGTGCAAGTGGTAGAAAAAGTCATATAGAATCCAATTCTAGGTCATGGTTGGTGGCTGGAATAGCATTGTATATATATTTCTTCCATGTCTTATAAGAAATAAAGAGACTCTCTTGCATTTTATTTATTTTTTCATTTATGTGTTTGTTTTAGGAAAATGAAAACATTATCATTGCTTAGAATGCTGTTTTCTGCATTAAAAACACTTGTGGTGTATGTCACCTTGGTAAAGGATCAATCAAAATGAAAAAATATATTTGAATACTTTAAGTCTAAGAGTATAATTATGCAAGGAAAGCTGCCTGCTTCTAGGCCTATGATGGGGTAGGGGTCATGACAATGTTAATCAGATTGAATAAACTAATCACGGCTTATTCAATTTCTTCCCTCACAGATATATGAAAAATGTGCCCTCATGATCCAGATCCCAAGAAATTATACAAAAAAGACAAGATGGATTCATATATATATATATATATATATATATATATATATATATATATATATATATATATATATATAGACTGAGCCTTCAAAAAGTCAGATTTTTTAATAAAAATATTCTTAACTGCATGGCCTGCAACGCTAGTAATGTTTTTTGTACAAAGAAGTACCCAAGTGCAGTTTTTCTTGAACTTATTTGTTTGAAAATTGTGCTGTACTTACGTCCCCATATTTATGTTATATTGATATATTAAAATCAATGTTTCCCTCTATAATTTTCTTTTGTACAGTGGCAATTTCTGCATGAGTCAGTGTTGTTTATAGTGGCATATAAATAATGGCACCAGCACTGCAATTACAGAATAAATAAAAGTATTAGGTTATCATGCAGGCTACTTACATGTAGGAAATAAAGCAATATGTACAGTCTATTTGCAAACCGCAAACTTATTAGATTTTATATTACTAAAAACATTTAATTATGTTATGTTTTCCTAGCACACTAGATCTACGTTATAATTATCTTAACAAAATAACCCATCACCATATCTGGTTATTATACCCAATTACAAAAACTGAGATGCTTTGTTAAGATTTTCATTAACCTTTTCAAAGCTTATTATGCAAAATGTAATCACACAGAGATTATACAAAAAAGACAAAATGGATCGTCCTTATTTCTTTGGCAAATACTGCTGTCTTTTATAATATGTTGTAATTTTACTATCTTCTGTGAATAGGAACAGATATTTTCAACAGGGAGCGAGCAATTACTCTTAATTGTGGCTATAACACTCATTTGGATCAGATTGTATCATATTTGATAGAAAGTGGTAATATAGTCTTTGTTAAAGTTGCTGTGTTGCCTAGATTAATCTGGCACTTTCCATTTTAACGAGAAATAAAGAACAAGTACAGCATGTCTAATTTAAATTCTTCTTGTCCCTCCTATGCCAGCATTAACATATTAGTTAGATTGCCACTTTCACCAATCTACTTTAAATAGCTTCTGCAATGCCTCAAACACTTCCTGCTATTGCCTTCCTATTTGCTTAAATGGTACTTATACGTTAAGTTTTATTTTTATTTTTATGCATCCAGGCTACCAGCATGTTTGTCTTAAATAACATGGAAGACCACATCAAAGAAGCTGGATAACACTGTTTATAGAATATAAGGGTCAGGTGCCCAGTTATGGAAAATGAAAACAGCCAGGAATGGAAGGAAAACTCCAAGACCTAGATGGTATTGTTGTGGATAACAGTTTCAACACTTTTTTAGTGAACAATAATGATTATTTTGGTACAACTATTGATACTTTGTTCTAGGCCCATGAAGATAACATTGGGTCAGCAACAACTGGGAACAAACAGATTGTAAGTTAGAACCCATTTATTGTATTTATATTAATGCTTATAGTAACGTTTGGGCCAAAAAATAAGCCTCACCTTTGAAATTCAATGGGGGGAAATAAAAGACAATACTCAAATATAAGCCGCCCTCTTAAAATTTGAGGCTGGCACACAAAAATGAGAGAATGGAGAGAGGAGAAGGGATTAAGGGGGGGGCAAGAGGGGGGAGAGACAAGAAGGGTGAGAGAGACATGGGGATAGGAGGGAGCCTGGGGGAAGACAAAGGAGCGCCTCCCCCAAGGAAGTACTGCCCAGGGCGGACCGCCTCCCCACCCCCTAGCTACGCCACTGGTGTGAGGAGAGAGGGTTAAAAATTAGAAATCATTTTAAACAGCATACAATATGAGGAAATGTAGTAAAAGACAATTTTTTGCAAAGTTTGCAAATTTAAGCAGCACCTTAACTTTTCACAGTTGAAATTTGGAAAACATGTGCAGCTTATTTATAGGCCAATACTGTAATTTATCTGTTATGATAAGAAAACAGCTCCCTATAAAAAAAATCAGTTTAAAAAAACCTTGTAACAATAGTAGTTAAAGTTGATAATGATGAAAAATGTATTAAGTAACCTGATGATAGTATCAGCATATAGCAGGTCACCATAGCAATATCCAGTAATTCCCATTTACTGCAGTGGAATCAAGTACCCAGTAAGGCCTTTCCATAGACTTTAAATTCTTAAAATATTGGAAAAATATTATAAGCAGAAATACTTTATTTCTTATGCTTATTATTTATTCTATTTATTTTATTATTTATATAAACAAACTGATGTATTGTGAAATAGTGTCCGATAACACATACTCCTCAGCCTAGATTAATAATTTGGTCGAGAGAAACAAATCTTTTGAAAAATATTTTGCAGAAACATAAAAATAAGAAATTACAACATAAAGAATTTGAGTAATATAACAAGTTACGAACTGTTCCTGCAGTGTAATTGTTTTCTATTTCATTTTCTTTTAGCAAAATGAATTAATAACAACATGAACAAAAGAACAGAAAATAATTGAGATAAATATGCACTGATGAAATGTGCAATATCTTTTTTGTTTTGAAGTCACTGCTGTTTCTTTTTATGTATATGATATAATTTGAATTGCCTGTGCTTTTTTTAAAAATAAATAAATAATAATAAATGTTCTTGGTAATCTTTCTGACATTGCATATTGCCTTTTTTTATGAATTCTGAATTTCTATTTATCCAAGTTCATCTCAGTAATATTTTTAAAGGGTCAATGCTTACTAAAAGCATAAAATTGAATAACTAAAGAAAATAGGGGAAATCATCTAACAGACCACATAAGAAATAATAGTATCCCCAGTGAATATGCAGTGCAGATTAATAATAGATTTAAGGGGATGGACATGATAGATAGAATGCCTGAAGTACTTTGGACAGAATGTTGTGACATTATCCAGTAAATAGCAACAAAGAATATCCACAAAAGAAAGAAAATTAAGAAGGAAAACTGGCTATCTGATGATGCATTGGAAGTAGCCCAGGAAAATAGGAAAGTGGAAGGTAGGAAAAGATTTGTCCAGGTAAATGCAGAATTCCAGAGAAAAGCAAGAAGAGACAATGAGACATTCTATAATGATTGATGCAAAGAGATAGAAGAAGATAACATGATGGGAAAGTCAAGATATCTCTTCAATAAAAATGGGGATCTTAAAGGAATCTTTCATGCCAAAGTGGGTGTGGTAGAGAATTAGATCAAAGAAAGAAGAGGTGGCAGGAATACATTGAAAATCTATAGGAGTATCTTAACAGCAGTGATGACCTCAATAGTTTGTACAATGAGCTGGAGCCAGACATTTTGGAGAGTGAAGTGAAATCGACCCTAGGGTGCCTTACTGATAACAAGGTTCTAGGAGTTGATCGAATCCCAGCTGAACCATTCAGATGCTCAATGTTAAAAATATGAAGATCATGGTAAATGGCAATCTCTGTTACTAGCAAATACATGGGGAAGAAGGGGCCTTTTTGACTGGAGCCGGCAGTCTGAGAGGCTGTGTTTCGGGCCTGCAGCCTGTGCGAGGCTGTAAAAATGGCCTGAGTTGTAGAAGGACCCACTCACACAAAAGTGTACTGTTTAGTGGAGCTGGAAAAAGAGAAACACATAGAGAAGTGTGCCATTTACCTAAAGCTTAGAAAAGACAGAGAAACATTATGTAAAAGCACATGAGTGATCGGCAGAAAAGTGAAAACCTGCCTAAAGCTGGGGACTAAACATAAAGACAGCAACTTGCAGCTGATGAAACTGATGAGCAATTGCATGATGTGGAAGTGTTAGTGAGGGAGAAAGAAGTAGAAATCCATACAATATAGGGCAACGTGAAAATCTGGAGTTCAGAAGAATACAGGCCAGTGAATGTAAACAAACTATTGGACATTTTCTTATTTCTACTTCAAGTTTAGCTGGATGAGAGCAGAGATAGTTAGAGACCTGTCTGAAAGACTAACGGCAGTGCTCCAGTGGGAGCCACACCTGTTATTTTCTTTTGATTTGTTTTTGCTGTATTATATTGGATCACTGGCTAATATAGTAATATTCAGAAAAATATGAAGGACTATTGTATTGTGTTCCTCCATCAAATTACCAGACACACAGACACAAACCCAGTGGAGACTGGCAACTTGTCACAAATGGTGTTAGTAGTGGGTGTAATATGGAGGAACTTGTAAAGGACACAGTACCAGCACTGCATATTATCGAGAAACTACAGAGCAATGGCAGCAAAGACAAGCAGAGACAAGCAGCAGAGGACAGAGCCCATATGACAAAAGCTTTGGCAGCACAAATGGCCCTCTGCAGTACCCAAGGCCTACAAAACTGCAGTGAAAAGTGGAAGCATTAACAATGATCTCTTAGTTCTTCAAATGACTAGTAAGGATGATGTGGAAGCAAACCTCCTGACATTTGAAAGAATTGCCACTATGGAAGCTTGGTCCCAAAGTCACTGGGCTTCAATCATTGTCCCTTATTTATGTGGCGAAACTCAGAAAGCCTTAATTGTTATGGATGAAGAAAAGGCAATTAATGATGTTGACATTTAGGTAGCAATCCTTGAAACAGTTGACATTGCCTAAGGTGTCAGAGCACAGAGATTCCTCTCATGGAAGTTTTTGGATGGTAAAAACCTGCATTGTTATTGTGAGGGAAAGCAATTGAAAATAAAGGAGCTTCTGCATTCTAGACGACGGCCTTCCTGCCTTCTGGATAAATATGACTTTGGCAGCAAGAAGCATGCTTCTGTAATCATGTTCAGGGTGCAGCTTGCCTGTCAAGGAAGAAACCTGATGCAGAAGGACACATTGCAAATGTGGCTGATGTTGTGAGTAACGTTTAAAGGGTAAAGGAGAAGGTACTGTCAGTCACTGGGTACAAAACTAGCCTCAATATGAAGGATGTTAATTAAGACACTGCAGACATTTTTACCCCACACCAAGGAAGCAACCTTATTGGTAAGAGCAATGAAGATGTGTCCATAAGAAACTCCAACAGACCTAGCCAGCTGTCCCTGCTGAATGTTTCAGAGGGAAAGAATGATTATTTAATAAAGACATGTATTACAAAAATTGCTGACAGGGAGATCAAACAGATGATTGCAACTCAGAGGAAGAATGTCCTTCTGATGAGGAAACTGGAACTTCATCCTAAAGTGATGATGAGCAAGATGATAATTTGGAGATTGAGTTTGTAGAAGAGGGAGAGTTCTCCCATGTATAAGCTGAAAGAGCAAGTTGTGCAAGAGCTTCAGCATAGTCACCAACAGGAGAAGCAAGATCTACTAACTAATCATTTGTCTCAGAGAGAGAGACAGAGATCACCAATTCCTCATTCCAACTATAAAACACAGAAGATTCCCTGAAGCAGAGTAAAGCATGCCTGAGCAGAGGGTGGCCAATCTCTTTGATCTGGTACTGACCTGTGTATGCAAGGTGCTGCATTGAGCGTAGAGCTATGTCTGCAGAAAACTGTTGTGTGAAGCATAGAGCATGAGATTGTACAGGAGAGACAGAAGAAGGAAGAAAGTATGTCTGAGTAGCAACAGTTATTCAGGGAGGACCTAATGAACAAGACAGATGAGATTCTTCAGCTGAATCTGCGCAAGTAGAGTAAATTGGATATAGAACACATTAATTAGTAAAAGCTGTGAATGAAAGAAAATAAGAAAAATGAAATCCTGAACGCTTTAGAGGCAAAGCAAGAAGAACAACCAAATACAATATGAAGAAAATCAGTTACTAGAGGAAGTCAAGTGAGAGAAAGCTGAGACGGCTGAAATAAAAATGTTTTTCCAGAAACCTAAAATTCAAAAGGCTCCTAACACAGGTGTTAGCCTGTGTGTGAAGGTTGCTCCGTTTGAGATTAGAAAGAACATGGCTATGGGACCTCTGTGCCGTGTTGAGTTTGAGACTGAAGCCTCTGAAGAGTTGGATGCATTACAGAAAAAAACTAAATTCTAGGAGGTCTTTCCTAGCAGAAATAAAGACTTGCAGACCTTGTAAGATTCGAAGCACACTGGTACCAAGGTTGCGTGTTGTGAACGGTGAGACAGATCAGTTGCAGATCCTAGAAGATCTAGAAGCAGCCTTGGGAAAGGTTTTGCTTTTGGAGCCTGTGAATAAGCATGTTGGGCATATGATGCTGATACACATCTGTGGGAATTGTCAGCCAGAATATTGGGGCACATGGAAAAGGAAGAGCTAGGTCATCTGTCCTGGTAAACCATGGGATCAGGACAACTTGTAGGACTATGAATCAGCAGGGATGAAAAGTGGGAAGAGAAACACACTGGGAAGTCGTTGTTTTATAGTGAAGAGGATGATGATAAATATGATGATGATTAACATAGAGTTGGAAAGGCAGCATGAAGTGATTGAGAAACTGCAGAATGAACTTGAACAGGCACAAAGTCTGCAATAGCCAGATCAGTTGGGCCAAGAAGAGGTGGAAATCCTGCAGAAAGAGCTGAGGAAGGGAGACTGCAAAGCTCAAAGTGTGACCAAGGTTTACACAGATTGGCAGCAGAGTCAACTGCTATCTGAGCCAGACACCAACCACTATCTGGTTGTGTTGAAGGAGCAACGGCATGATGTGGAATTGTTGGTGATAGAGAAAGAAGCAGAAATTCATACAATAGAGGTTATCCTCAGCAGTGTGAGGCAGTAGCTGGCAGAGCTGAAAGTATAGCATGAGAGCAGAGTTGCAAAATAACAAGTCAAGGTTCTGAAGCTTCACAGTGCCCTAATGAATTAGGAGGACATGATCACTAGTATAACACAGGAGCTTCAGAAGAAACCCTCTGACCAGATTGGTCTGACCCAGGCTTCACAGAGAGTGAGTGCCTGGCACTCCCCCAAAATTTATCAGGAAGCAGAAGGCAAATTGCTCAATAGAGAATGGACATTTGATAATGTTACAAAACATGTTATAGAGGGTTAATAAGGAAAGCTTTAAGATTATGCATATGTCTGAGAATACTGCTGACAACAAGACATCTTCCCAAGAATATCAGCAGCAGCTGGACATCTGGCAGAAGATGAAGAAGCTGAATCTACAATATATCATCTGGTCACTATGGAATGTCTTAACACAGAGGGAATAGAATAATGCACATGATATTGAAGAGGGCTGAAGGGGTGAGCTGCTACAGTGTACTGATGTTACTGTATCTGAAACTAAAGTCACTTCTCTGCTACCATGATTATTGACATCTGAGCTGTCAGGAACTAAAGTCACGTCTCTGCTACTATGGTTTTTGACACCTGAGCTGCCAGGAAGCCTCAGCAGCTACAAGAGACTCTAACTAATTCAGAGAAAGCATTCACATAGATAGCAGTCAACATGGTACAGCAGATGGGTTGTCCTACATACACAGCCTAATGGAGAAAAAGAAATACAGAGAAAATTGTGCCGTTTGCCTCAAACTGGGAATAGATGCAAAAACAGAGAGGCAGCAGCTTAGAGCTGATGAGCTATCTTCAACAAAGTGAAAACCTGGAGATCTCAAATATACAGGCCATTGAATGTAAACAAATATTGGACTTTTTCTGTTATGTTTTTGCTCTTCCATGGTTTAGCTGGATGAGAGCAGATAGTTAGGAAACGGTCTAAAAGACTAAAGGTATTTCTCCAGGGGGAGCTATGCCCGTTATTTTCTTTGAGTTGTTTTTGGTGTATTATTTTAGATCACTATATATATATATATATATATATATATATATATATATACATATCTTGTGGTAAAAACCACAACTATAGGCACTCTGCGGTTTTGTGCCCCAAAATGCTTATAATAAAAGCTTATATTGACAACTGCCACTTTTGTTATGGTATAAAACAAAATAATCAAACCTTATCTAACCCTGAATGCCCAAACCTCACAACACTTCCCTTGCAATCACAGAAACTCCTGTAATCTGCAGCTTCCTACCAGCATCCAATCAGCTCAGAACCTGCCTTCTGTTGTCATAACAACATCCCAAACAGGAGCTAAGCACTACAAGGGAGGCTGCCATTCTCATAAACCACACTGGCATAGCCAACTTATATGGAGCCACAAAGCAGCACCTTGGTCACAACCACTCAACCCTCGTTTTCATAGGAGCAACATAAATGGAAATAGTATAATAGAAAAAATCAGATCATGGCAAATAACCTATATATATATATATTTTTTCTTTATTATAAAGCTTTATACAAATATATCATTTTGTATTATTGTTTGTTTATTTTTCCCACCCAAATTTTGTAGACAATAATTATGAGTCAGTCCAGTGGCAACCTCACTCAGTGTACATCCTGTCATATGTATGCACTACTGGAACAGATGATCCAAGGTCCATACCTCTGTGAGAGGTGTGAGCATGTTGCCTCTCCGGAAGCTCAAATTGAAGAACCGGAGAGAAGAATTACAGCAAATACTGATATTGCTCCACAGGAAAGGGAGTTGGTGCTCACTGAGCACAGTTTAGCTGGGTCTAGCATGGAGGGTGGAGCTGGGACTAGTGAGAATGTCCAGGTAGGTCGCTGGGTTACAGTTACAAGGGGAAGCAGGGGGATCATGAGGAGGATGCAGGCCAGTTCTGAATTGGCAAACACCAACAGATGTGCCAGATTGCGTAAAACTGTTGGTGGTGTCCATTCAGGAATGGCAATGCCAGATAGAGGTTCCTTCCAACAGCTTGGAGAACAGTTCTACTGGATGATTGGGAGGGCAGCATAGGCAGAGCAAGAGAAATGCTTTGGTGGTAGGGGACTCTATTATTAGGAAGGTAGACAGGGTGATTTGTCACCCAGATCCAGTAACGGAACAGTTTGCTGTCTCCCGGATGCCCGGGTTTGGCATGTTGTGGATGGGGTAGATAAATTATTGGTAGGGGCTGAAAACGAACCGGCGGTCTTGGTACATATTGGTACCAATGACAAAGTTAGTGTAAGATAGAGTGTCCTAAATAATGATTTTAGAGAACTTGGGAATAAGCTTAAAGCAAGGACCTCCAAGGTAATATTTTCTGAGATACTACCAGTGCCACGTGCTAGCCCAGGGAGACAGAAGGAGCTTAGGAAGGTTAATTGGTGGCTAACAATGTTCCAAAAGAATATTAGTTGGAGTATGCTATAAACCCCCAAATATTACTGAAAGCGAGGAAATACAATTATGGTTACAGATTGGAAATGCAGCTAAGCATGGGCAAGTTCTAATAATGGGAGATTTTAATTACCCTGAAATAAACTGGATAAATGATACCAGCAGTTCAGCTAAGGGGAGCAGGTTCTTGAGTACACTCAGGGATCATTATCTGGCCCAGGTTAAACAAGAACATACTACAAATGAAAATGAAACTGTGTTGGATTTAGTCATCACAAACAATACTGATATGGTTTCAAATATTTTAATATGGTGCAACCTTTGGGAAACATTAATCACAACACAGTCTCATTTGAGATTGAATTAAAAAACAAAACTGTAAGGGGCCAACAAAAACTCTAAATGTTAAAAGGGCAGATTTTACCAGTCTAAGGGCAGCAATACAAAGTATAGACTGGGACAGAGAACTGATAGTTAAAATACTGAACATAAATGGACAACATTTAAATCCTTACTAAATATACATATTTATCACCTTATATCATGTGGGAATAAAAGTAAAAGGAGTAAATCCCATCCAATGTGGCTTAACAATGATTTAAAGATCAAGATACAGAGTAAAAAACAGCCATTTAAATTATACAAACGAGGGGGCAGAGACTGCTTTACGCAAGTACAAGGAAATCAACAAGGCTTGCAAAAGGGCTATTAGACTGGCTAAAATAGAAAATGAAAAATTAGTTGCAAAAGAGAGTAAGACTAACCCAAACATATTTTAAGTATATTAATGGAAAGAAAACCAGGAAGGAAGCTATAGGAACATTACAATGTGAAAAAAGCTGTCTGACAATTAGTGACCAGGAAAAGGCAGATGAGCTAAATAGGTTCTTTTCTTCGGTGTACACAAGGGAGGTACCAGTGGTTGACACACCGCAACATAATGGGGCTACACTAAAAATGATTGGTTAACGCAGGAAGAAATCCAAAAAAGGTTGAAAAAAATAAATGTTAATAAAGCTTCAGGTCCTGATGGAATATATCCAAGGGTACTTAGGGAACTGGGCTCTGTAATAGCCAAACCATTATATTGAATTTTTCAAGATTCACTCAACACTGGGTCGCTTCCAGGTGACTGGTGAAAAGCAGAGGTGATACCTATATTTAAGAAGGGAGCAAGAGCAAATCCAGGGAATAATAGACCAGTGAGCCTCACTTTTGTAGTGAGAAAGGTTTTAGAAGGATTAAAAAGGGATAATATACAGTAATCCTGTTCAAATAGACATATCATAGTATAAGTAGGAGTCAACATGAATTTATGAGGGATAGGTAATGTCAAACAAATCTAATTCGTTTCTATGAGGAGGTTAGTAGGAACCTGGATCAAGGCAACTCAGTGGATGTAGTCTTTTTGGATTTTGCAAAGGCTTTTGATACAGTGCCACATGGAAGACTATTGTGTGAACTAATGGATACAGGAATTGCAGTAAATATCTGCTCATGCATGGAGAGCTATCTAAAAGACAGGTAGCAAAGGGTTGTGGTAAATGGAACATACTCAGATTGGACTAATGTGCTAAGTGGTCAGGTTTCAGTATTAGGTCCTCTCCGTTTTAACATATTTATTTATGACTTAGAGGTAGGACTGGAAAGTAGTGTCTCCACTTTTGCTGATGACACGAAGTTGTGCAAGGTAATTAAAACAGATTATGATGTACTTTCCCTCCAAAGGGATTTACATAAAATAGAGGAATGGGCATCTAAATGGCAAATGAGATTTAATATGATTAAATGTAAAGTTATGCATCTGGGAAGGAATAATAGCCATGCAATTTATAATCTTAATGGAGCAAATCTAGGTGTATCAGATATTGAAATGGATTTGGTAACAGTGCTCAATACCAAGCAGCAGTTGAAAAGGCAAATAAAATATTACCATGTATTAAGAGGGGTATAGAAGCAAGGGAAGCAAATATAATTCTGCCACTATATAATCCCTAGTACGCCCTCATTTAAAATATGGAGTACAATTTTGGGCACCGCTTCATAAAAAGGACATTTTAGAGCTGGAAAAGGTACAGAGGAGGGCAACAAAGCTAATAAGGGGAATGGAGGGGCTAAGTTATGAAGAAAGAGTAACCACATTAAGCTTATTTTCTCTAGAAAAAGGTGTCTAAGAGGAGATATGATACATCCAGGGTCAGTATAAAGATTTGTCAAGTGAGCTTTTTGTGCCAAGAGGTTTTCAACTAACAAGAGGACATCCCTTGAGGTTAGAAGTAAAAAGATTTCACCTTAAAGAAAGAAAAGGGTTCTTCACAGTAAGGGTAGTTAATCTGTGGAATACTCTACCAAAGAAGTGGTGACAGCGTATTTGATAGATAACTTTAAAAGGGGACTGGATTTATTTCTAATCAAAAATGGCATTCAGGGCTATCCTGGATAATTAAATAGAGAGTTTTGATCCAGGGAGGAGTCCAATCACCAGGATCAGGGGTCAGGAAGGAATAAAACATAATTTCCCTTTGAGACAATTGGCTAAGTTTCACTTGTTTTTTTTTCTGTTTGCCTTCCTCTGGATCAATTAATTAACAGCTAATCCGCATATTGCAGATCAGAGGAGATCTTAACATTTTGAACTTCATGGTTTGAAAGTCTTTTTTCAACCTCAATTAATATGTAACTATGTAACATATAAATACATTTATAAATAAATAATACTATCCCAATATGTGTATTTAATTGAACCAGGTGTCATTTCAAAGTTCAATGCCTTGAGACACAGGAAAGAGAGGGAGAGCACACAGACAGAGCAAGAGACAGCACAGAGATAGAGAGAGTGCACAGAGAGAGAGATCGCACAGAGAGAGCACAAAAAGAGAGGAAGAGAGTACAGAGAGAGAGCACAGAGAGAGAGATCGCACAGCAAGAGAGAGCACACACAGAGAGAGAGTGCACAGAGAGAGAGAGAGAGCTCACAGAGAGAATGCACACATAGAAAGAAAGCACAAAGAGAATGAGAACACAGAGATAGAGAGAGAGAGTGCAGAAAGATAGAAAGAGAGGGCACACAGAGACAGCACCCACAGAGAGACAGAGAGGGCACAGACAGTGTGCACAATAAGAGAGAGAGAGAGAGCACACAGGGAAAGAGCCCACAGAGAGAGCACCTAGAGAAAGAGCACACAGAGAGATGGAGAGCAGAGAGGTGAAGTGCACAGAGAGAGAGCACAGAGAGAAAAAAGTGCAGAGAGAGAGAGAGCACACACAGAGAGACAGCAAGGGCAGTTCTAGATAACATTCTATAATATCGTCATTTATGACGTGCATGTTACTATTATTTTATAAATGTTATTAGTATTAGTAAGTGTTAATATATTTAATATCAATAATAGAGGTGCTCAGGCAGAGAACAAATTGTCCTTAATAAGTTGGTTCTATAGATATGGTCATACACTCTGAGAGCAACCTTTTAGCTCACTTGTGCCATTCACAGGGAGAGATAACCTGTAAAATATTAGTCTAGTCTCACTCAAAAGTGTGATCCAGCCCTTTTATATCATGCAATTCTACCCTGAACAGTAGAAACTGTAAACCCCAGATATACATTTCGGCCTTTAATTGTGCCTCATCAGTAGGTTGTAGCTGATAACTCCCTAAGGCACAGTGAGCAAGGGGTCCACATCTGGAGTCCCCTACCACTCTTAGAGAGACAAGCCCTAAAGGACCATTGCATAAGCAATTCCAACAATAGAGGTGCTCAAGTGGAGAATGGACTATCCTTAATAGGTAGTTCTATGGATATGAGTAACCTCTTTTACCTCACTTGTACTCTTCACAGGGATCTGCCTCGGATGTCCCTTTCTTCATGTGCCTTCATTTTTCCCAGCATCAGAGTCTTCTTTAGAGAATCCTGTCTTTTAATAATATGGCCAACATGTTTGAGCATTAACCTCATGATCATACCATCCAGTGAACAGTTTGATTTGATTTCCTGTAGTTTGGGTTGACTGGATCTTCTTGCAGTTCAAGGAACTCTAAGCTTTTTTCAACACCACAGTTCAAAGCTGTCAGTTCTATGATATTCATCCTTCTTTAAGGTACAGCCCTCACATCCATTTGTTGCTACTAGGAATATCATAGTTTTAACTATGTGGACCTTTGTTGATAATTATATATCTTTACTTTTTAATAGCTTATCCAGACTTGCCCCCCCCAGAAGCAAACGTCTTTTAATTTCATGTCTGTAGTCACCATCTAAAACAATCTTGAAGTTAGGAAAATAAAATCTGTCATTCCCTCCACTTCTTTCCCATCTATTTGCCAGGTACTGAGATTGCTGTGTGTCATGATCTTCATTGTTTTAACATAGTGCAGCAGGCCAGCTCCTGCACTTTCTTGTTTTACTTCATCAACAGGTCTTTTAGTTCTTCCTCATTTTCAGCCATCAGAGTAGTCTGCCTATCTGAGGTTGTTGATATTTCTCCCAGCAATATTAATTCTGGGATTGTATTCTTCCAGCCCAGCCTCACGCATGATGTATTCAGCATATAAGTTGAATAATAAGGTTCTAATATACAACATTGTTACCTTCCTTCCCTGACCTTGAACCGTTTAATTTTTGTTACATATTTGGTTATGACCATGGCATCTTGCTCCCTATACAGATTCCGCAGGAGACAGTTGAGATGATCATTGTTTTGTGATCCACACAGTCAAAGTCTCTAGAATATAAAGCAGAAGTATTTTTTTCATTGGACATTGAAAATGTGATCTCTTGTTTCCTTTGCAAAACCCAACTTGCACATCTGGTAGTTCTCAGTCCATATATTGTTGGAGGCGAGTTTGTAGGATCTTAAGCATTATCTTGCTGGCATGTGAAATGTGTGCAGTTGTGCAATAATTAAGCACTCTTTGGCTATGCCTTTTTTGGGATTGGTATATAGACTGACCTTTTCCAGTCTATTGGCAACTGTTGAGTTTTCCAAATGTACTAGCATAATGCAAGCAACACTTTCACAGCATCATATTCTAGGATTTTGGACAGTTCAGCTGGGATTTTATCAACTCCTGCATCCTTGTTATTAGCAAAACTTACTCAGCTTCATTTATTATTATCTTTATTATTATCTTTATTTATAGCGAGCCAACATATTCCGTAGCGCTATACGGGGGTTAAGTACATGGCAAAAACAAAATGAAAGCCTTATAAAGAATGGAGGGCCCTGTTTTTGAGCTTATAATCAGTTTCAAGGCACTGACACAAGATTGGAAACTCGTAAACTTACAATCTAAGGGTTTAGGTGTGACACAAGAGGGTGACAAATGCAAGATGGCAATGTGAAAGCAATTTGTTAAGTGTTATTAATCAAGGGGGCAGTTGGGAGAGTATTTTGAAAAAAGAGCAGAGATAAAAGGGGGTGCACTGTTGTTGAGGGCTTTAAATGTTAGGGTCATGATTTTAAATTTGATTCGGGAAGCTATGGGAAGCCAGTGGAGTGATTGACAAAGAGGAGCTGCAGACACTGATCGTTTGTTATGGAAGATGAGTCTAGCGGAGGCGTTTATTATGGATTGGAGGGGAGACAGACGAGAGATGGGTAGGCCAGCAAGGAGGGAATTTCAGTAGTCAAGATATGATGAGAAAGTGTATTAGAATTTTTCTGTGTCTTCTGTGAGAAAGTGAAAAATCTGGAGATGTTTCTTAGGTGAAACTGACAATATATTGTTATTGATTGAATGTGAGGAAAAAAAGAAAGGGTAAGATCCAGTAGAACCTCAAGACAACAGACCTGGGAGGTGGAGGTGATGATGGCATTTTCAACAGTGAGAACTATTTGAGGAGTGGAAGCTGTAGTAGAGGGTGGAAAGATAAGGAGTTCAGTCTTAGACATGTTAAGTTTGAGTTGACGGGCAGACATCCAGAAGAGAGATGATACTGAAATCCAAATGATTTTATAAGGGTACCAAGGGAGGATGTGTAGATGGAGAATAGGAGGGGGCCTAGAACAGAGGCTTGGGGAACGCCAACAGACAGAGGAAGAGGCGAAGAAGAGGTGCCAGAGAAAGAGACACTAAATGTACTATCTTCTAGATAGGATGTGAACCATTAAAGAGATGTGTCCTGGATGCCAAAAGAGTGGAGAGTTTAGATTAGAAGAGGGTGGTCAACTGTATCGAAGGCAGCAGAGAGATCCAGGAGAATTAGAATAAAGAAGTAACCCTTTGACTTGGCGGTTAGCAAGTCATTGGTGACTTTTGTGAGCGCTATTTCTGTAGAGTGTTGGGCCCGGAAGCCAGATTGGACGGGGTCAAGAAGAGAATTGGAGAAAATAAATTGAGTGAGGTGATAGTAAACAAGCTGCTCAAGCAGTTTAGAAGCCAGGAGAAGTAGGGAGATAGGGCAATAGTTGGAGGCAGAGGCTGGGTCAAATTAGGGCTTCTCATGGTGTGTTTTAAAGAGGATGGAAACTTGCCAGTGTTTAGGGATAGGTTGAATGGATGAGTGTGAGCTGGGATAAGTGTGGTGGATAGGGGAGGGATTAGCTGTGATTTCACTACACTTTCCAAGATGTCTGTCTCTAGTTCATCATACAAATTATTGAGGTTATCAATGCTGTTACCATCCTACCTGTAATAAACTTCTGCGTATACCTGCCACCTCTTCTTAATCCCACTTTGGCATGAAATTCCTAATTTTCTTGAAGAGATCTCTTTATTTTCCCATTATGTTACCTTCTTCAATCTCTTTACATCACTCACTATCCTCTGGAATTCTGCATTCAGTTGGACAAATATTTTGCTATATCCACAATCTTTCACTTTTCTTCTTTCCTGGGCTATTCTCAAAGCCTAATCAGACAGCTACTTTGTCTTCCTTTTTTTTTCTTTTGGAGATATTCTTTATTGCTGTTTTCTGGACAATGCCACAAACTTCTGTCCAAAGTTCTTAAGACATTCTATCTTCCATGTCATGTCCCTTAAATCTATTCTTTACCTCCACCTTATATTCATAGGGGATATTATTTATTTTGTATCTGCTTGGTCTGATGAATTTGGCTCTTTCCTTCAGTTTAATTCTGAACTTTGCAATAAGAAACTCAACATCTGAGCTGCCGTAACCTCCAGGTTTTTACTGACTATATGGAGTTCCTCCATCTATGGCTACAAAGTATATTTCAATATCATTTCTATAATGTCCATCCAGTGATGTCCATTTTATAGAGTTGTCTCTTAGTGTGTGGGAAGAGGGTGAATACCCAGGGCCAGATTAACCTTTCTGTTGACACTGGGCAGTGAACTTTAAGGTGCCCCTGGAGGCATGTAGCATGCAACATTTTTTGCTTTATGGGTGTGATATCTATATTTTTATATTTACCCATGTTCAGACACATATTACATATATATGTAAGCCTGTCAGCACACTCAGTCTGTCACACACACTCAGCCTGTCATATCACACTGTGACTGTCACATCACACATACACTCAGCCTGTCACCCTACACTCAGCCTGTCACATCACACTCAGCCTGTCACCTCACACTCAGTGTGTCACATCACAAATACACAATCAGCCTGTCACATCACACACACACTCAGCCTGTCATCACACTCAGCCTGTCCCTTTTCTCACACACACACTCAGCCTGTCAGCACAAACTCAGCCTGTCACCCCACACATACACAATCAGTCTGTTACATCACACACACACTCTTCCTGTCACCACACACTCATCATGGACATCCAGTGATGTCCATTTTATAGAGTTGTCTCTTAGGGTGTGGGAAGAGGGTGAATACCCAGGGCCAGATTAACCTTTCTGTTGACACTGGGCAGTGAACTTTAAGGTACCCCTGGAGGCATGTAGCATGCAACATTTTTTGCTTTATGGGTGTGATATCTATATTTTTATGTTTACCCATGTTCAGACACATATTACATATATATGTAAGCCTGTCAGCACATTCAGTCTGTCACACACACTCATCCTGTCATATCACACTCAGCCTGTCACATCACACTGTGACTGTCACATCACACATACACTCAGCCTGTTACCCTACACTCAGCTTGTCACATCACATACCCATTTAGCCTGTCACATACACACTCAGCCTGTCACATCACACTCAGCCTGTCACCTCACACTCAGCGTTTCACATCACAAATACACAATCAGCCTGTCACATCACACACACACACACTCAGCCTGTCATCACACTCAGCCTGTCCCTTTTCTCACACATACACTCAGCCTGTAAGCACAAACTCAGCCTGTCACCCCACACATACACAATTAGTCTGTTACATCACACATACACTCAGTCTGTTACCCTACACTCAGCCTGTCACATCACATAGTCACTCAGCCTGTCACACACAGACTCAGCCTGTCACATCACACTCAGCCTGTCACCTCACACTCAGCGTGTCACATCACAAATACAGAATCAGGCTGTCACATCACACACACACTCAGCCTGTCATCACACTTAGCCTGTCCCTTTTCTCACACACACACACTCAGCCTGTCAGCACAAACTCAGCTTGTCACCCCACACATACACAATCAGTATGTTACATCACACACACACACTCTGCCTGTCACCACACACTCATCATGTCACATCACACATACTCTCAGCCTGTCACCCCACACTCAGCCTGTCACCACACACTCAGCCTTAAACTCCCCTGGGTTGAGGTGTGCTCCGTGTAGGAGGGGCAGCCTGTGAGCAGATCAGATGAGCCCCATTTCTCTTTCCCCCTCCTCCACAATGTGCTCTCAGCAGTAAGAGGCACAGCCTTGTCCTAGCACTGCGCCGTAATCCCTCCCCCTCAATAGTCTGTTAACCTTCAAATGCCCATTTTCCTAACCCAGTACCTCGCAAGCACACGGTTCGGCAATAATGCCAGATATTTTATAATGCCAATAAAATATATAGATTTTTTATTTAAAATTAGGATTCCTTTTAAGTAATGCATCCTTAGGCAGACGCCTAACTCGCCTAATTATAGATCCGGCCATGTGTATACATGATCAGAGAACTATATTGTCAGAATTATACTAATCTCTGACCTGCTTCATTTTGTACTCCAATTGAATAATCACTCTTAACAAAAAATAAACTAATATAAAAATCACCATCATTTTAACAAAAAAATAAAACAATTATAATGTCCTTTTAGTGTCTTGTTCCCATGTATTTGCTTTTTCACCAAGGGGAGACAAAAAATATAAAGAAAACAACATGACAAAATATCTAAGTGCAGAAATTAATTTAATTTACCTTGGTTGTAATCTTAAAAATTCCAATCTGGAATGTCCTCTAGGAAAAACAAACAACCTCCTGCAACCCTGTTAAATTCGAAGCCCAAATTCGGCAAGCCCGCAAGGGCTGTGGGCTTTAAATTTGGCCAAGTTACAGAGCTATTAAATTAGAACATGCTGCGAGTTACAGGCTTGAGACACAACCCGTAAACCATTTGTCGCACGTTGGGTGTGCGGCCGTGAACATGATGAATTATTCAAACCCGTAGTTACGGGTTTAAATGGAGCCAATGGCAACAGCGATCGTCATCATTACGTCACTGAAAAGTGGAGGTTGGATTTCAAAGTCTTACAGGCTTCAAATACGAGTTTTGAATAGACCCACATTCCAGAAATAATGCAATATTGATAAATCTGTAAATATTCTATTATAGTCCGTGCAAGTTCCATTATATGTATTAACACATTGATTGCCAGTATTGATATAACACAGAAAATCAAATAAAAATAAAGTATTTTATATTGCCGACTTGTGGACCTGAGAATGTTGTGCTATTCATTTTAATACCTAACATCGCTTTCCCTTTTATTATAAGTACAGTAGTGTGTGTATATTTGCATTTACAGTGCTACAGATAGGACTTTAACCCCCTAGCGGGTCCTCTCTAGTACCCGTTGGCTTTTTGGCTCCATTTGCGGGTTACGGGCTTGAATGCCAGTGAATTTGTTGCAATTTATTAGTGTGATTGGAATGTAACAGTTACAAGCTTGACAGAACAAAGGATTTGCGGGCTCGCAGTTCACGTCCCGTAGCCTTTTCCCGCCCTTACCCAACAAATCATTGATCGGTTGCTTTACGGGACCAAATTAATAGCCGCAAGTCATACAGCCTATGTTACGGGCTACGCTTTTCAATGTTGAGGCATAGGGCTAATGGTCTCTCACTCCACAAGGAAAATAAATAAACTGCTTGTGATGGAAGTCACCAAACTGTATCTGAGAGGTGTTTTGTTAATTTATAAGAAATTTTATGTATTTTTCTAATGGATGCCATATCCTGTTTGTTTTGTCATTCCCATGCCCACCCACTTCATCCCTTCCCCTCTGCCTTCCTTTGAAAAATTGTTACCTTTGTCTAACAATTTCATGTTCTTAACTGAACAAAGCACACACTTACACCGTAACTCCTTTGATTCTGGACTATACTGCTTCCTCTTCTGTCTCCACCTTCCCTCCCACCTACCCTGTCCACATCCAATCACCTATAATTCTTGTTGTTACAAACTTCCACTAAAGCATATTACCCTAATGGAGCAACCTTACTTTTTTTTCAGTCTATAGCCAGTCTCTTCATAATTAATACTATGTAAATGCCCTCCATGAGATCATTACAGTAAATTAAATTGGAGGATCAAACAGTAAAACATAGTTAAGCATTTTGGCCTTCCAATCCCTGCGTTACTTGTATGGAGATTGTTAACATTATGTTTTTGAAGTACATTCTTGAAAATGTAGTACGTACATCTTAAAACAAGGAAAGCTCCATGAGTCTTGCCAGAAAGCAAGTATCCACTATTAGTAGGGCTTTATTGGGTCCAATAACATAGATGTTTATGCATTTGAAGTTCTCTCCTTGTTGACAAACACACATTGTAAAGTTCCACTTTGATAGGTAAATGAATAACTTTACTTTTTAAATTATGTTTGTTGTTGATGTTTTCCACAAAAAATGTATATTTGTAATAAAACCTGAAATGCACGTTTTTTGTTTATAGTTTAGATTTAATAAAATGGCACAGATGTAAGTTGATTTTTCAGTTGAATATTTCTAATGTGTATATGTTCATCTATATTACAATGTGACTGCAATTTCCACCCATCATATCAAATCTTTCAGATAGGTATGATAACAGCCAGTTAATCATCACTAATTGTTTGAGGGATCATATCTCCTGCATAATTACAATTTTTGGATCACCGACTGTCTGTAAAATATTGGCCCATAAGTCACTGTTAACTTGACCTTGCTGTAATATACATTATTACATGTCTAAAGCTATTAGCCAGGAAAGCAATAGGCCTGGTCTTGAAGGACATAGACAGCTCTGTCCATATTTATATATTTCCATTATTTGCTGACAGTGCATGTAAAATGAAGGTCAAATGTTGCATGATGTTCATTAGTGGTTTGAGATAACAATAGTAATAGAAACAATGTATTTATTTTTTAACTGGATAATGTTTACCTAATAAGATACCCAGGGGCGTAGAAAGCAAAAAAAAATAAAAAAATCTGTGTGGGAAAAAGGAAAAACAAACAATATATATATATATATATATATATATATATATATATATATATATATATATATATATATATGCTAGCGACTTGCCCGTCAAATATGACGGCAATAAAATTGTAAGGCTGTGAATGGTGTTTGCCACACAATGTGAGTCTCTGACACTCTTAACCTTTTTGTTATCTGCAAAGAAGTACAACAATTGTGATATTTTTTTATATTTTTTTTAACATTCAACTTTTATTTCAAGAACTGTCTAACCATATTTTTTTAACAATATTAACCTTTTTAATTTTCAAGTATGCAGGAATAATATAACAATGGAGGAATTTTGTATGAATAAGTTTTTCAAGCCATTAGATTTTTTTATTATTAATTAATAATTATTAAATAAATATATGTGAATAATGAATTAATCAATGAATGAATGTATTCGAAAGAGCAAAGCATTTATTTCTTCATAAAATAAGTTAATGTAAAATGTGTTTTTTTTTATATTAATAATTAATTAATAAATTAATTAATATACTTTACCTATTTATAATTAATAGCCAGCAATCAATATCCTGAAAAGCTAACAATCTCTTTGGATTTTCCAGCAGCAGAAAATGTCGTCAGACTGTCATCACCTGAGGAGAAAAGGTAAGCAATGTGCCAAGTATGCAGTATATATATAGGCTGCGTGCGTGAGACAAAACTGTTGGTTTGGGAGGGAAAGCCACCATTTCAGAATCGTAATGTTTTGATTTGCAAATTATTAATATAAAATGGCAGCGATATTCTATATCTTACGCGCCTCGCGAGCATTTTCCGTCCTTCCTAATAGTGTACTTTATACCTCGTACATACATGAGTAAAAGTTGTACATCCATGGTGGCGTTTTACGCGCTTCGGGCTCGTGTAGCCTTGTTTTTAACTTGTTTAAATTGGCATGCAACCTCACTCCCAGACGTCCCTGCTGTCTCCGTGCTGTGTGTGATTTTTTTTAATGTATTTTTTATGTGTTTTTTGGTGTTTTTCAATGTACGCTGTCCGGCCGTTCACTTCGGATTTTTGCAACCTCGTAAGGCCCAATTTCCTTATCCTGCATTGTTTTTTTGTTTTTTCTAAGTCCTGCGGCTCATATTTTTGTTTTCTAAGTCCCGATTCCCTCAGTTGTTTTTTGTCGAGACTGAGGCGCCGTAGAGCCTCCACCTCCGCAAATGCGGACACTCGCTTTGCGAGGTCCCCATATGCGGCCTGCAATGAGCCTTTAACTCATTGCAGTATATGTCCACCTCCACAAATGCGGCCTATTGTGACGACAACTCGCAGTTTGACAATTATAATATGTGATATATTCTCCCCTTCTGGATCACTATCTTGTCACAGTGTAGGGGCTTGGGTACCTCAATTAAGTTATGAGTTGTACCATGTAGGGGCACCCAAGATGGGCAGATCATTGCAGTATAACCCTATAGATAAGCATGACCAGAGACAAAACAATAGTTGTTCCTGGAGTGCTGCAGTCCATAAGGTTACAGAGAGGCAGACACGACTATATACATCTATATTATATGTAATATATATATATATAAATATATATATATATATATATATATATACAGCATATATATTTTATTTAGTGTATGGTGAGCAACAAGAGCAAGAGAAGCCCTCCACCATACAGAGTACAGAAAGAAATACATTTGTAAGACCATCTGCAAGTCTAAAAATACGTTTAAGCACTTATTACCCGCTCAGTATTCCCAGAAATACAGTTATTGTACTGCATTCTGAGCCACTGGGTGGGGACATGCAAATTAACAGACAATGCATTCTTGCCCTTAAATCAAAAATGCTACTTTATACATAGCTCTTTCAAATGCCCGCTGTACCACAGCTTTAAAGCAAAGCAAAGGATTGGTCTCACAAAATCTCGCAAGATTTCGTGAGCTAATCTGGCAAGATTTTGTGAGACCCAGGAATGAGAAATAAGCCAAAGGGAGGTAGGGAAGCTGATGGTCAAATGGAAAACCTGTGGGGGATTTGTCCCCCTCGTTCCCCCAGTTCCTACGCCCCTGGATTTACCTTTCAGCAGACAGTTGTGGCTAAAAGGCTATTGATATCATTAAAACTGTTCTGCACCATCATGTAGAGCAAAACACAAGTAGAACATGTGTAAAATCATTAGTTTGATAAAGTGGTTTAGCTTTTATAGCCCTCAAACTGTTTGTTTATATACAGTCAGCAGGAATCCACTTGCAGTGCAATATTTATTTAGTTTATGGGGAATCTCACCCAGGCCTTAAGCTCACTCTGCTTATATAATATCTTCATTGCAATAATACATTTGACATATTTTACTTTAAGATTAGAATGTCAAAAGAACTCAAAGCAATAAGGTGACATTTTTAATTGCAACAAGAAGAATTTATGTCAAATCTTGGGGAAGATTAAGTGGGGGCTGTAAATGTTGTTAAAAAACATGTGAGATTCGGAAATGTGTTCGGAAATGTCTTTGTTAGGTCTAAGTAATGTTCTTAACTTGGCCTGTCTTCGTAATTGGGGTAATTGGAATATACAGACACTGGGAGATCTGTTCGATAAAGGTGAAATTAAGTATTTTTCCAAGTTATGTGCTGATTTTAGTTTTCCATCATCTAAATGGCTGAAATATGAGAGAGTTAAAAAAGTTATTTTAAATTTGAAATATTTAATTACCTCAAACAGATCCTTAACCAATTTCGAAAAGTTAGTACTTTATAATGACAAGAAACATATAATTTCCAAATGCTATGAAATATTAAGAAACCAGGATAAGACTAAAAAATCTTCAGGTATGCTTAAATGGGAAAAAGAATGTAATAACTTAATTGACCTGGAAAATTGGTCAAGAGCATTTGCGTTCTCACAGAAAATTATTAAATATCAAGCATATAGAGAAGTCAATTTTAAAGTAATTCAGAGGTGGTACTTTGTCCCAGTAAAGATAGCAATTATTAACAATAATCCTAATAGGGGGCTTTGTTGGAGGCTTTGTAATCAGCAGGGGACGCACCCTACGGTGGTACAGATGTTCCATCACTGTAGGCCCTGGACGAGGGTTCAGGGCGTAGAGTGTACTGTCCATGGCCAGGCTCCGCCACTCACTTGCTTATGTTTTTTTTTTTATTGGTATTATTATTCATTATTTGTGTTTACCAATAAATGCTGTGGCATGGTTCTTCCGAAGCAGTATTCTGTGTCTAATCATTATATTCAACTAGCGACTTGCCCGTCAAAAAATGACGGCAATGAAATTGTAAGGTAGCTAATGCTGTTTAGTGTGTAATAATGAAATATATAATACATTAATAAATGAATATACTTTACCTATTTTAAAGCATTGTGTGGAAGAGCTGTGAATGTGTTTTGATGTTGCTGCAGCATTAGTGGTGTGGATCTGCTGTGTAAGCGTGCTGAATGTGTGCAGTGTAATAGTGTGCGTGCGCGAGGCCAAACCGTTGTCGTGTACTTCCGCATTGGCGTAAAATGGCGAGTAATGTGTGGTATACGTTTGTATCAGAATATCCGTAGGTGTTTTGTGGTGTTTTGCGAGTTTCTTGTGGTGTTTTGCGAGTTTAGAGTGCTGTAGCCTCGTTTTCGTTTTGTTCGGCGGCCATTTTTTCTCTCGCTCCGATTTTTTTTTAGTCTCTAAACTGTTTTATTTCGAGTAAAATCGAGGTGTAAGTTGTATTTTTGAGGTGCTGGGTGCTCCCTCTTGGTGTAGGTAAGTTTTTTATGTATGTGGTGTGTGTATGTATTGTGTTTTACATTTTGTAATGTTCGCGAGTTGCGTCCGAGTGTTGCGAGTCCGTAATGTGTGTGAACGTGTGTCGTATGTTGTTTGCGAGTGTCGTAATGTGTGTGTCGTACTGTTTGGGTTGCGACGTGAAGTTTGCGAGGGTCGCAGTTGCTGGCATGGAGCTCCTTCGGCGCTCCATGCCAGCAACTGCGGCCCTCGCTTTGCGAGGTCCTCAGGTGCTGGCATGGAGCGCCTACGGCGCTCCATGCCAGCAACTGAGACCCTCGGGCAGTGCCCTTGCTTTGCGAGGGCCTCGGCTCGCTGCGCGAGCCGCGGCCCTCGCATAGCGAGGGCCGCAGCTCGCTACGCGAGCCCGCAGCGTTAGCAACAACTCGTACGCTCACAACTATATATGTGATATGCGATTGTGTCTAAACCATACCCAACTGGACCTTGCCTAGGTCAAGAGCAGTACTTATGAATTATATTTCCCTTTATAGAAAATAGTTGGCCAATTCTCATTTAAACTATTGTCTGGGAGATTAGCAAATATTTTCTTCCATCAAAAGACAAAAGGAAAAACTAAAAATTAGAGATGCACAAGCAAGATAAGATACAGCTTAATTGCATTTTCCGTGACATAATGTCAACACCTGGTGTGTTCTCTGAAGTTTTGCTGACTTGGGCTATTACAGAGTTAAACATTTCTATAGCATATCAGACAGTCTATGGGCCTCATGCTAATCCTAGAAAAAGCACCTATGATTTCCCTAACTAATGAGCAAACCCTACCTAGCTTTGCTAACCCCCCTCCCCTAAAACATTGTGAGCAAACTGCTATGAGTCATTCACAACACAGACAAAAAGCAAGGCATAAATCTCCTTTGAGTTTTTTACTGACAATAAATTACGAGTTTCTCCCTGACACTCTGACACCCAAACCTTATGCTAATAAGATTTTATGGATCACTCACAAATCAGCACAGTGCGGTAATTGAAAAAACAGAACAAAGATTTGTATAAGTGTACCAAACACCACTCGCAAGTGCTTTGAAAACCTTTGCTGAGTCTCCAGAAGCATTTAAAGTAACAGTATGGGACAAAATACATTACAAAATGATGACACTTAACAATCTGATATCAACATATGTGTAATTACAAAATATGATATGTTGGCATTAAGCCCATTTTATGATACAAACTCCAGGGTAACAAAAAACCCAGTACTTAATGGGTTAATACACGTCACAAAACCATGTTGCCTAGAAACAAACACTCTAATACATTGTCCACAAATATATCATATTTTAACACAAAATAAACACATTTTTATTTATTGAACATATAAATACAATTGTCACATCATTTCTCAACTTGAATAAAAAAGTCAAGAGAAGTTATTTTCATTTTATTTAGCCAATCAGACAAGCTCCTTTTATCGTCGACATATTTTGACAGTGAACCATAGTGTGTAAAGATTAATAGTGATGTATTCTTAGATACCCCTTCTGGATCACAACCTTGCTGTGGTAATTAGGTTTGTGAACTTCAATGAAGCTGTGAGCTAGACTATGTAGGGTCACCCAAGATGAGCAGGTCATAGCAGAGAGGTCAGAAAAATCATGGTCGACTGGAGAAGGCACTGGCCACCTACTCCAGTATTTTTGCCATGAAAACCTTATGGGTGAGAACAACCAGACACAAGATGAGCCTGGCGTGCTGTGGTCCATAAGAGAGTTGGACACAACACAACGACTGATTGTGCATAATTTAAGAAACAAAGGAATGAATGAATATTTCTGTTCAACTCAACAAAAACATGCATGTAATGTAAGAAAGAAAATAAGTTAAATCATTTTTTTTTTTATTATAATTCTTCATAATTAATTTCTAAAGTCTTAGAGCCTTATTCAAATGCAATTTGGCCAATTGAATGGGCGCTAAGCACATAACATGCCTTTTTTTACAGAAGTTTTTAGTAAGTGAACTTCTATCCAAAAGAAAGAACTTCACTAACTAAAAACTTATGTACAAAATATGCTCTGTGCTTATTTAGAGCCCTATTCAATTGGCCAAGTCGCATTTGAATGCAAATTTGAATGCGGCCCTTAGTATTTTGAGATAACTGGAATATAGTTGGACATTTATTAGTGAATAATATTCTATTAAGTGCACAGTATTATTATTATTAGTGTAGAAAACCATGCAATACTGGTTTCTGAAGTTAATTACTTAACTTCTTATTAATTCGAACAAACCCACAATATCAGTACCAAGAATGTATTTATTTACTGTATATATTATTAGAGCAAAAATAGTTTTAATAACACTGAAAGAGTAAGTAATTTTGCGAACATTTTCCCATTATTTAAAGTTTTGTGTTTTGGCTGCTACCACATGTCAGTCAAAAACTGGGACATTCATGAAATCATGAAAACCAAAGAATTATACAACGATTGGGAAGAGACTTTGTATGGTCATTAACAAACTGTTGTTCTAAAGATGCCAAAACTGCACACTTACAGAATTTTACACAGTGTATAATAATTCCTAAAAGGCACATGCAAAGCTCTGTTTGCTGGCTTGCCCGTGCCAACTCTGGATCTATGCACAGTGGTTCCTTTGTGCACCCCACCAACTGGAACAGGCAGATACATTTTGGTAGCCTTTCATCTGATCAGGCAGCCACAAACCGAGCATGGAAATCTCATCATCCAGAAAAAGTACATATTTATAATGCCTTTGTCTTAACCAGAATATTATTTAATTCATATTAATAGGAAAAATACAATAATAACTAAACACATTTACACAAATTAATTAGCTAGTGGTGACATTAAACAATATTACTTGGTAACATACTTAAGATCACTTGATCAGAATGTCAAGTTAACCTTATTAGTCAGAGCTGTTACATAATATGTTACTGGTTGTTGGAATCTCTCCACAGGAGGCATTCAATGATATACTGTCCCATTATAAGCATTGTGCCAGCTTTACAAAGGACCCATTATTTCTGCTTCTAAAAACAATATTTTCATTACACCTCCATAGACCAGTAGAAACAGTATATTCTGAATTACTACATATATAAAACAAAACATCAGGCATGTTTAATATGAATACAATTACTATAGTAATACACACAGTAGCTGAACATGGTACCACCAGTATAGTGGATGCCTTAGCCTAGAGGCCCAATGCAAAGAGAATACTTCATAGAGCCATGACTGGCACATGGTGGTTTATGACAGCCTAAAAATGGAATCCTGCATCTCCTTGTCTCTCCTATGGGCTGTCTCGGCTTATCTACATTCACTTGATTCACTGGCTTTTTGAGTAACTCCCTGACTTTGTGTCCCAGCTACCGTTGTCATTATCTGTTTGTGGGAAGACTAAAAAAGCTATATAGCAGATAACTTAACATATTTGTATGCTTTGATCAATTTAGAAAACCCCCCAGCTTTCTCATATATTTCTCAGTCCTAATTTTGATGCTGCACAGTAATTTTGATGAGTCTTGCATTTCTTTAACAACTGTGATCTAGATATTGTATAGGACATCTGCAGATCCATATTTCTTTCTTTTACCTGTAAACGCTGTTTGTTCATATGCAGGCAGACTATGCTTTTCTGCTGTGGACATGTTTAAATTAGACAAATGGGAGCAATTAAGGTTCCTGTGTAAAGTATCTGTAGAACTCAATAATCTCAAGCATTCTTGTCAATAGGATTGCAGAAACCTATTCAATATCTGAGTATAAAATGCTAAGGGATTGAAAACCACAAAGGGAAAATTATCTTTTATTTTCTTGCTGAAATGGAATTTTAAATGTTATTAAATTTAATAAAATAAAAAGTCAATAGAGTGAAATGATTTAGAGGTGCACTGGGAGTCTTTGGAAATAATGATATTTGTTGTTCTTTTGGATTTTCCATATTACAGTCTTTCTATTTTATTGTTTGCTTCTTAATTATCTATTTTGTTTTGGTCAGTGTTTCTAGATTATTGAGCAGTTTTTTGTGGTTTATGATTAAATAAACTGATTTCCATACTTAAGAATAGCAATTTTCTTGCAGAAGTGATGCATTTTAGGGATCAGGTCTTCATAAACACGTTTAAAGAGTTTGTGTAAACTAAACCTAATTTTCTTATTAATACAGTTCAGTTCTGTGGAATGTAAACGTCTTCACAGTCTAAAAACTAGCAGCTTTATAAGTTATGGTCCCAGAAGCATTTTCAGATGAAATCTTTATTTTAACAGACTCTGGGCCCTATTCTATTGCCCAATTCGTAAATGTATACAAACTTAAAATCACTCTTAATACAGTATTGCTACATATTCAGCAAATATTACTTATTGGCACTAATGAATTATTAAGTCAATAGAATGCATATAAACATTTATAAAAAAAAAACACCCAAAGCAAAATGTATGAGTTCAAGGCATTTGCAAGTAGCTAATAGCATGTGGCCATCTGTTAGCTCATGGAAGGGAGGGTCTGTCCCAGGGCACTGCATTGATAACATTATTAGCTGCCTTCTTCCCTGCAGTGGCTATCACAGGCAACATTAGAAAAAATATATATCACAATTTCCTAAGCAGAACATCTTGCATGGCCTGGAAAGCTAATTGGGGATGGAGAGAAGCAGAAGTGTTCAACGCTAGAATTTCAAATGACAGTTTTAAAAATGCTACAGTGATTTTTTTCTTTAAAGGGTCACTTAATTCAGCACCTTTTTTATGACATCACTGTAAAGATATCCTTAAAGCACGTTGAAATAATTTTGAATTTTTGAAAGACCTGTATTTTTCACTGAGAAGTTAACAAATTAAATCTTTGTTTATGTGTGTCACTGGCAAGCCCCCGGACAGACCAACAGCAACAGCTCTGTGCAGTGAGCATGAGCAAAAAAAGAGTTAGGGGTTAACTGCCCCTGCTTCATTCCTAAGTTCAGGGGAAACTAAAACTGCTATAAATCTTTGTCTTCAGGTGCCTTCACCGCATGGTTCAGCATGTGTTTAATCATGGAGCAGTCAGTAGGTAAGACACAGTGGGCCTCATTCTATTATCGGCCGTAAAACGGCCGCAAGGCTGCGATTCCTTGCGGGGGTCCCGTTACCTTGCAATTCAATTATACGGCCCCGCAAAGATCTCCTCTTACGGCCGGCTGTAAATCTTGCTACCGGCCGTAAGCTCAGAAATCTTAAAAGTCAAAAATAAATTGAAGACAGCTCTGTAAAGCTCTGTAAATGCTACGGATCATATTGGGGGACATGAGGATTAAAAGTAACCCACTCTCAAGCTTGCACATCAGCCCAAACCCAGGTTTACATTAACTGTTTATTTTCCGGCCGCAGCGTGGGCGGGTCTGAGGTGCTCCAAGCACCTCTGGACTTTTTACATGGATATTTGACATATATTAAAAAATAATTTATTTACGGATTTAAGTATAGGGGAATGTTGTGCTATTTTTGCTAACACCTAAAATCACTTTATAGTCTCCTCAGAGTGCATGATGGCTTTATTTGGGCTATATTTTGTGCTTAATTGGTGCTAGCGGGACCTTTTTCCTGCAAGTAAGCTGCGGCTCGGTTTTAGCCTTGCAGAGAGGGTTCCTGGAGCAATTAATTTGCAAATAGGATTTTCTTGCGGCCGATTCTCTTGCAGCCGTTTTAGATCAAAGGCTTTCCTCCGGCGCGTGCGGCCGCAAAGGGATAGCAAGGCGCCGGCCGCAAGCCTGCCGGAATCCCCGGCCGAAGGGGAATAGAATAGCCGAATAGCTTGCGGCCGGTCCTTGCGGCCCCGCATCTCCTACGGCCGCTAATAGAATGAGGCCCAGTGTGTTTGTACACAGACCTAAAACTTTAGATTTTTTTAGGTGTTATTAGTGTAATAAAAAATAAAATTAAAGATCATTTTAACATACAATCTTGTGCACTTTCACACCATGAAGAGCACCTACCTTGAGGTAAATGGCCCTTAAAAATAATAATTAATAAATCAATGTAACCCTATTCAACATACTATAGAGTTCTAACTTTATTTTATTTTTTAAATAAATAATTATTAATAAGCACAAAACAATTCCACAAAATACATATATAACACACTGGGAGCACATTGATTCCTTTGTTTTCTCATACAATAAGACACATAAAGTTTCAGAGTTTACTTTATGCTGAAAATCATCAATTTTTTTCCCTCTGAAATCTAATTTTGTAAGGAAAAAAGTAAAGTTTGTTTGAATATATAAAATCACACAACCAGGAGTTGAATGGTGAACATTTAAAGAACTTTTTAAAATTTGATATTTTTCTTAAAATCTCTAAACATGTATCACTGGTATGAAAACAATACCTTAATTTTAATTAGTACACACACATTGCTTGTATTGATCTTGTTGGTAGAATGCAGGTGTTACTGAGAATTATCTGTTTGCAAGAACCAGTCAATAGAATCAAAGGCCCCATGAGTCTCTACTGACAAAAATAGCACTTGCAAGGAAGCAGCTCTGAAGCCACAGGTAGAAGAGGAACAGCAATTTGCTAAAACTGGGTTGCAGATAAAATAGTCCTAAAGTTCATTACAAAATCCTGAAATTGTTAACTAATCTAAAAACCATATGCAATTTAATTTGAAATATTACAGTTATTGAATTTATTTTTTTATTAAAATGCTTTATAAAATGTTCTTATTAAACATGTAATGTCATAAATTATTTTTATTTTGCAGTATATACAGCATATACTTATAGAAAAACATTTTGCAGAGAACAAACATAACCAGCATGTCTGCACCTGTTCTGTTTACCAAACCTTGCAAGCTAAAATTGGATTAACTCTTAGACAACCCTAATGAAAATTCCAATCATTGTTTAATTATTGTTTAATCATAATGCATTCTTATAATTTTCTAGTTTTGCATCTAACCAATGAATATTATGTCCCATCTTTAAGTCTTTTTTTCTGATATTAGTCTTTCTGGAAAAAAAAAAATCCTTTAATCTGAAGTATATATTCTAATCCATTCCATAATGTTTTTTTTCAATACATTAAAGTTGAAAATCAACAAATAAAAATACTGGTTTATTAATAGATATTGATAAAGAAATGATGAAGGTGCTGTTCTATCTATTTGAATTAATTATGTTGCTGTTGTTGCTTAATTGTCCAGTCATGCCAACACTATGTGACCCTATGGAAAGCAGCACCCTAGGTTAGAGATGTCGCAGACAGTTCGCGGCGATCTTGGCATGTTTGTGTTCGCAGCGGACGGCGAACACATGCGCTTTTCGGTTCGCCCCCTATACTTTATCATTGAGGAAACTTTGACCCTGCACCTCACAGTCAGGAGACACATTTCAGCCAATCAGCAGCATACACTCCCTTCCAGAGCCTTCCATCTGAAGGACAGCATACATTTTAGAATCATTCTGAAGCTGCATTCGTTGTGAGAGGACAGATAGTGTAGCTGCTGGAGATTTAATAGGGAAATATATAGCCAGGCTGTGTATTTAGCTTCCATTACAGACCTGAAGGACTCATCTGATATCTGCTGCAAGGACAGCGACTCAAAAAGCCCTTTTTAGGGCTAGAACATCATTTATTTTATTTTATATTTTTTTTCTGTGTAATCTAATTGCATATGCCTGCCTACAGGCTTGTGTGTGAAGCCTATTGCATCTACTCTGCCAACTTTTGCCAGTGCACAGTGATACGTCATATCTGGTGCAACCGTAGTGTACAGTGACATAAAACAACACTTTTTTGACTGTAATCGATTGAATATCAGTTGCCTGCCTACAGGCGTGTGTGTGAGGCCTACAGCGCCTACTCTGCCAACTTTTGCCAGTGCACAGTGACACTCATATCTGGTGCAACCTAGTGTACAGTGAAATAAAAGAACCCTTTTTTTACTGTAATCGATTGAATATCAGTTGCCTGCCTGCAGGCGTGTGTGTGAGGCCTACAGCGCCTACTCTGCCAACTTTTGCCAGTGCACAGTGACACTCCTATCTGGTGGCACCTTAGATTGCACGTGCAGTGCCCCAAATTTGAAGTGGGAGGACCGACCAAGCATCTTTTTCCATCTCCCTGTTTCAAAAATCAATGCCATATACACGTCCCCTAATAGTGGACATAACAGGGATCAAACCGATAGGAATAGTACTACTTAACAGTACACACCTTATAATAACGCAGACAGAGGCAACGCAGAGAGAGGAGTCTGAAGAAGAGGAGTCAGAGGAGGAAGGTGGCTTTGAGGAGGTGGAAGACTAAACACAGCAGGAGTCCCAGGGGGCTTGTTGTCACCTTTTGGGGACCCTTGGTGGCTAGGTGGAGGAAGAGACCTTCAATGACATCAGTGAGGACAAGGAACGTGACATGGCAAGCTTGGTATCCAACCTTGTGCAAATGGGGAGTTTGCGGTTGTGCAAAGGGACTGTTTGCGGTTGTTTTCGGTGCATTAAACAGGGAGATTGGTCTGTTACTGTGAAGCAGGTGTAACCCTTACACTACCTGATCGATACAACATCATACCTGATGTTTTAAAGCATGTTATTCCAAACAATTTAGGAATGTTAGGTGATTTATGCCCTTTATGGCTTAAAACCAGACTCTGCATCAACTATGTAATTTTCCGTGGGAGTTTTGCCATGGATCCCCCTCCGGCATGCCACAGTCCAGGTGTTAGTCCCCTTGAAACAACTTTCCCATCACTATTGTGGCCAGAAAGAGTCCCTGTGGGTTTTAAAAATTCGCCTGCCCATTGAAGTCTATGGCGGTTCAGCCGGGTTCGTGACATCACTACCCTAGGTACATCTATCGTTATGTCTCTGGTTGTGCTTATCCATAAGGTTATTTTGGCAAAGATACTGAAGTGGGTTGCCAATTCCTTCTTCAGTGGACCTCTAATTGCCTGACCTCTCTGCTATGACTCTACATGGTATATCTCACAGTTTTATTGAAATACACAAGCCCCTTTATAAAAGGTAGGCATCCAGAAGGGGAATCCAATGAACACAACCCCTTTAAAATTAAAAAAGAACATTGGACACAATTCTCTAGATTCAAATTGCAGGGTCTATACTTTTTTATTCTACTTCTCCACAACTAGCGTCATCTATCCCATTCCACTGAAAATCACAAGTGGAACCACCAAGGTTACTACAACTTTGATGTTTCCTTCATAGAGATATTTCAAGTGGGTGTCATTTGATTAACTGGTATAAATTAGAATGACAACATCAGTGGTTAAAATATTATTTACATGTATCATTAATTTCTAACTGCTTAAAACTTAGCATTTTACGATTTAAGCAAACTATGAACCTTTGTTCTGTGTTTCATTGGATAATCACATGACGGGTTGTCTGGAGATATTGTATGTATGCATGCTTACTAGTACCATAGCTTAATGCAGGAATACAAAGCAAAATGTATGTAGTAATTCAGAACCATAATTTAGCTTGGATAAAAGAGGATTACTAATAAAAAGACATACCGCGTATGCTCGAGTATAAGCCGACCTTTTCAGCACATTTTTTATGGCTTCTGCTCGAGTCACACTGCTCCCTGCTTTCTGCTCTTCATCGCCTCTTCTGGCTGTGTCCACCCGGCATATGCTAATGACGTGAAGCGGGTAATTGGAGAGGGGGAAAGGGATGAGGAGGGAGGATGAGGAGGATGATAAGGGGAAAGGTAGGGGGAGGGAAAAAGACACGAGGGAGAGGGAGAGAAAGAGACACAGGGGAGTTAGAGGGGGGAAGAGACAGGTGAGATCTTTATAGATGGGGGACACAAGAGAGGGGCACAGAAGACACACAAGAGGGGGACACAGATGGCACAAGAAGGGGATAATGGAGGGGAAACAGGTCACACAAGATGGGGATACAGAGGGCACAGGAGGGACACAGGGGGCAGCACATTTCCCACCCTTGGCTTATACTCAGGTCAATAAGCTTTCCCAGATTTTGTGGTAAAATAAGTGCCTCGGCTTATACTCGGGTATATACAGTACATTAAGGTTGGAGGATAAAACAATTCAGGATTATTAGTAAAATATTGTGTTTGGTGGCAAAACATATGTATTTGTATGTATTTGTAAATACAGTAGTAAAAAATGTGTGTGTTTAGTCATTCAGTAGTGTCTGACTCTCTGTGACCCTATGAACCGTAGCACACCAGGCACATCTTGTGTCTGGGTGTGCTAATCTATAAAGTTTTCTTGGCAAAGATACTGGAGTGGGTTGCTAGTTCCTTCTCCAGTGGTCTGCATTTTGTCTGACCTCTCTGCTATGACCCGCCAATCTTGGGTGTCCCAACAGAGCACACAGCTTCACTGAAGTACACAAACCTTCACCACAACAAGGTAGCAATCCAGAAGGAGAGTAAATGATATGATACAACAAAAATTGCCTGGTTAACTATTTCACTGCTTTTTTACTCCAAATCAATGAAATAGATTTTGGCAGTCTCTAAGCCACAGCCCCTTCCGGATCGTTACCTTGTCATGGCGAAGGGGTTTGTGTACCTCAATGAAGCTGTGAGCTAAACAATGTAGGGTCACCAAAGATGGGCAGAACATAGCAGAGAGGCCAGACAAATCACTGTCCACTGGAGATGCAACTGGCATGAAAACTTTCTGGATTAGCACCTCCAGACAAAAGATGAGCTTGACGTGCTGCAGTCTTATGGTCACCGAGAGTCGGACACACATGAACAAATGGACAACAATAAAAGCCACAGCAGGTGCAGCTAACATTCATTCATTGTATAATATTAGCAATAATTCAGTTTACTATATATGAGCAACATTTGCTTTTATTCTGTTTTTTTTTAATAAAAAAGTAGTTTGAACAATTCATAAAATGAAGTACAGAAATGTGTATAGATAAATGTAATGCAAATAAAGTTAAGGAATTCAAAAGTATTTACTTTTCTTATATCCGTACATATTAACAAGCATAGATTTGTAAAAGATACAAGTGAGAATATATTCTCCTAGCCCTTTGACCTTCAGTATTATAATATATATAGGTGATTAATGAGATGTTTCTGCTAATAAAGGCATAGAACACAAGAAATATGTTGATGCTGTTATGAAGATTTCAGTATTGTTAAAGGACAATTGTAGTTTAAGAAAAAAGACACTTGTTTGTGAAGTATGTAACAAACCAACCACATTAGGAGCAACATAAGCCTTGGATATTGGAGCATTGTTTGAGAAAATCATAATTTTCCAAGACTCTAACTCTCATAATGGTGTTTTTTATACATCAATGAAGAGAGGGGCTGGGGAGGAGGGAACAGGCAGAGACCACTAGACTACTTTAGATGATGGAATCTGACTGAAATTGATGCCACACGCCGTTCTACTCACAGGTCTAGAAGCAGCAACATTTCATCAATGGAAGTAAACACTGTTCTCTATAAATGTAAAACATCCTTCCGATACACACTACTTAAACCAAAGTATCATGTATGCCTCCATGGCCTAACAATTATGTTTCAAATTAAATACAAGCTTTATAACTTTTTCTCTGCTTAATTATTCTCTAAGAAATCAAAGTTTTTCATCATATGTCATCATAAGTGGTGCTTTCTGGAATCAAACATTTGTTAAAATAAATAGTATATTTGTAATGTATTGGATACATGTGACAATAGTGAAGTTTTTTGCATGTATGAGCAATTTTATTTTCATGATTTCTAATTTTTATCAAATTCTCTGACTTCTAATAAGAGAATCATTCATTATTCTTTCGGAAAATAAACTGGACCTTGCTTGTTGACTTTATACAAGGATAAATATAGCATATTCGTTAATTTTTTCCATTGATAAATAACACCTTACATTTCATTGAATATTAAATAAAAACCCATGGTGCTCAAATACTGCAAAACAATTTTGCGTTTATGTTCTTTCTTTTTGCTCTTGAAAATGATTTATGAAGCACATATGGTCTTAGAACCTTAGATTCCAAAGAGAAAAATAAAAACAACCACATTTATAGTCTAATTTTTTAAGAATTACAGATTCAATTATAATTATAATTGTATTAAGTAGTTTATGAATGGATAAATCATTTTATATTTGTTTCTATGCCATATAGATACATAAAAGCTGAAAAGCACTTAATAAAATACGTTTTTGAAGCTGTATTGAAGGTTCCATCTTGTCTGGTTTAAAAATGTCCTTATCGATTGAAGCTTGTGGTATATAATATATCAGATGGGGAGTGGCAGTGAAAGGCAAGAGTGTGACGGAGGAGGGATCTGTCATATACTTGGATATTTCTAAATACAATAACTACCCCTTCCATTGAATATGCTCAGAAGCAGGTAGCTTGCAAAATTAACTGCAAGCCATGCCTTGTAGAAATATAAACTCCCATCTTACCCAAAACCTTCACAGAGAGCATTTTCTTACTTGAAAATGGTTTACTTGGCTACAAAGTAACTTTGTTTTCTAAGAAAATTTTGTCAAAATGGCTGGGAAGACATCATTTCTCTCCCTGTCAGGTGCATCGTGGATACATTGTTTTAAAAATAAACTATGCAAGCAGTGACCATTATGTCTTACTACTTATCTACTTTGAATTCTAAGAGGGGGATGCAGGGGGAGCATACCTCATTGTCTGAGGGAAAGAAATGTGAGTGTGACATATTGTTATTATTTGTTATACTTTATATTTTGTTTTTTTTATTATTTATTTTTTCATGTACAATTTTTTTTTATACTTTATTCATGGTATACAACTTTACCTACTCATATTTTTACTGTACAACCATAAATGTCTTTGGCCCTCATTCTATTACCGGCCGTAAGTCGGCCGTATGGCTGCGATTCCTTGCGGGGGTTCTGTTAACTCGCGATTCTATTATACGGCCCCGCAAGGATCTCATCTTACGGCCGGCCGCATATCTTGGAACCGGCCGTAAGCTCAGAAATCTAAAAAACGCAAAAATAAATTCAAGCCTGCACTGTACAGCTCTGTAAATGCCAGGGATCATATTGGGGGACATGAGGATTAAAAGGAACCCACTCTCAAGCTTGCACATCAGCCCAAACCCGAGTTCAAATTAACTGTTTATTTTCCGGCTGCGGCGTGGGCGGGTCTGAGGTGCTCCAAGCCCTCTGGACTTTTTACATGGATATTTTACGGATATTAAAAAATATATATTTTACGGATTTGAGTATAGGGTAATTATGTGCTATTTTTGCTAACACCGAATATCACTTTATAGACTCTGCAAAGTGTAGGATGGCTTTATTTGGGCTATTTTATGTGCTTAATTGGTGCTAGCGGGACCTCTTTCCTGCAAGTAAGCTGCGGCTCGCTTTTAGCCTTGCAGAGAGGGTTCCCGGAGCAATTGAATTGCAAATAGGAATTTCTTACGGCCGATTTCCTTGCGGCCGTTTAAGATCAAAGGATTTCCTCCGGCGCGAGCGGCCGCAAGAGATAGCAAGGCACCGGCCGCAAGCCTGCCGGAATCCCCAGCCGGAGGGGAATAGAATAGCCGAATAGCTTGCGGCCGGTCCTTGCGGCCCTGCAACGGCTGCGGCCGCTAATAGAATGAGGCCCTTTATCTGCACTATTGGATCTTGGGCTTTTCTCCCCCTGCATCCCCCTCTTGGTTTTCTACGTTTATGGGCACTAGTGAACAGTGTTTTCTTGAAAAAGCAGCATATCCATTTTTGTGACTAATTATTTATGAAGTAGAAGCTACAGTATTTGGACAGTGGGCGATTAAAGATGCCATCCTACTCCACCTTTGTTTTCCCATCGAAATGTATCCAAGAGCTTTGGGACTATAACAACACCATCTGCCTTTTTATTCAGTCACCAGGGAATGTGGTAAAGAGACTATATATATATATATATATATATATATATATATATATATATATATATACTAGCGACTTGCCTGTCAAAAATGACGGGGCAATAAAAAAGTGTTACAATGCTCTTTGTCACACAATGTGAGTGTACTGGGTGCCTCAACTATATAGACCCCTATAGCACACTAATGAACCCATGTAATAACTCTATAAGTGCCACGAGGGTCATCCAGGACCCTCATGAAACAAAGTGTAAGCACATACAGACCCTCATAAGCCTCTATTTAACCCCATTAGTCCCATAAGGGTATATAATGACCCTCATGGGACAGTTAGAAGCCCAACATTAACCCCATAAGTGCTATGAGGGTCCTCCAGGATTGTCATGACAGTAAGTACAAGAGAGGGGCCTCAATAGCGTCGGAGAGGTCCGCGAGTGCGCTGCTTCGTTTTTTTTTTTTTTTAGAGTGTGGATTCTTGGGCCGGTGCAGAAGAGGAGGAGCACATGGACATCTTGCAGAGGTAAGTTGAATGTATATTATGTTTATTTTATTTTATGTGTGTATATGTTGTACTAATGTAATGTTTATTTTTAACAGGGGCCACGCCGCAGAAGATAATATGAAGGACGGGAACATGCTAGAAAGGTGAGTTGAATATTTAGAATATTTAGAATGTTTGTTTTTAGTATGTACTGTGTTGTACAATTTTTTTCCCCTAGGGTGGTGATCTGAAGGGACATCTGCAAAGGTAAGTGGTCTTAATTATTCTATTTTAGGTTAGATTTAGGGTTTGTGTATGTAGATAGGATTTAATGTATGTTACATAGGGGGTATGTATTTTAGATAGGGGGGTATGTATGTATTTTAGATAGAGGGGTTTGTATGTATTTTAGATATGGGGGTATTGTATTTTAGACAGGGGGTATGTTTTAGACAGGGTGTATGTATACATTTTTGATAGATGGGTATTGTATTTTAGATAGAGGGTATGTATGTATTTTAGATAGGGGGTATTGTTTTTTTTTTTGCATTTTATTGTAATGTAATGTATATATTTTGTATGTATTTCCTTTTCAGGTGTGTCATTTATTTTTTCTGTAGTAGGGAGAGGTTGTAATGTAGCTTTTTTATTTTTGGTAATGTAGCTTTTTTCTGTAAAGTAGTTTATTTTTTTGTGTAGGTAGGTAGTGTAGGTGTTAATAGGTTAGTGTAGAGGGTGGTTATTTTAGATGTAAAAGTTTATTGGGGGGTATAGCGCAGTGTAGTGTTTGTACTAAGTGTCATGAGGGTTCCTGAGGTGACAGGGTTAATTAGGGGTTTATTGGGTTCTGTATTAACCCCCATGAGTGACAGGGTTATTTAAGGGATTATGGGGATTATGGGGGTCTGTATTGACCCCCATGAGTGACAGGGTTAATTAAGGGTTTTTGGGGGTCTGTATTGACCCCCATGAGTGACAGGGTTAATCAAAGATTTATGGGGATCTGTATTGACCTCCCATGAGTGATAGGGTTAATTAAGGGATTATGGGGGTCTGTATTTACCCCCATGAGTGACAGAGTTAATTAAGGGATTATGGGGTCTGTATTGACCCCATGAATGACAGGGTTAATTAAGCGCTTATGGGGGTCTGTATTGACCCCCACGAGTGACAGGGTTAATTAAGGGATTATGTGGGTCTGTATTGACCCCCATGAGTGACAGGGTTAATTAAGGGCTTATGGGGGTCTGTATTGACAACCATGAGAGAGAGGGTTAATTAAGGGACTATGGGGATCTGTATTGACCCCCATGAGTGACAGGGTTAATTAAGGGTCTTTGGGGGGATGTATTGACCCCCATGAGTGACAGCGTTAATTAAGGGGTTATGGGGTCTTCATTGACCCCCATGAGTGACAGGGTTAATTAAGAACTTGTGGTGGTCTGAATTGACCCCCATGAATGACAGGGTAATTAAGGGCTTATGAAGGTCTGTATTGACCCCCATGAGTGACAGGGTTAATTAAGGGTTTATGTGGGTCTGTATTGACCCCCATGAGTGACAGGGTTAATTAAGCGCTTATGAGGGTCTGTATTGACAACCATGAGAGAGAGGGTTAATTAAGGGATTATGGGGGTTTGTATTGACCCCCATGAGTGACAGGGTTAATTAAGGGTTTTTGGGGGGATGTATTGACCCCCATGAGTGACAGCGTTAATTAAGGGTTATGGGGCCTTCATTGACCCCCATGAGTGACAGGGTTAATTAAGGGCTTGTGGTGGTCTGTATTGACCCCCCTGAGTGACAGGGTAAATTAAGGGATTATGGGGGTCTGTATTGACCCCCATGAGTGACAGGGTTAATTAAGGGATTATGTGGGTCTGTATTGACCCCCATGAGTGACGGGTTAATTAAGTGCTTATGGGGGTCTGTATTCACAACCATGAGAGAGCGGGTTAATTAAGTGATTATGGGGGTCTGTATTGACCCCCATGAGTGACAGGGTTAATTAAGGGTTTTGGGGGGGATGTATTGACCCCCATGAGTGACAGCGTTAATTAAGGGGTTATGGGGTCTTCATTGACCCCCATGAGTGACAGGTTTAATTAAGGGCTTGTGGTGGTCTGTATTGACCCCCCTGAGTGACAGGGTTAATTAAGGGATTATGGGGGTCTGTATTGACCCCCATGAGTGACAGGGTTAATTAAGGGATTATGGGGGTCTGTATTGACCCCCATGAGTGACAGGGTTAATTAAGGGATTATGGGGACCTGTATTGACCCCCATGAGTGACAGGGTTAATGAAGGGATTATGGGGGTCTGTATTGACCCCATGAGTTCCAGGGTTAATTAAGGGATTATGGGGTCTGTATTGTCACCATGAGTGACAGGGTTATTTAGGGGCTCATGGGGCTCTGTGCGATCGGTTGTTGTGGTTGTTGTGGGGTTAATGTGGGGACCCCCAGCATTGGGGGGTTAATTTTAGGTGCCGGTGGAGGTACTTAAAGTACCCCCGATGCCGGCATTTACTGTTTGTGTGCCGTGGGCCCTTTAAAGACCTGCGGCAGGGACTTGACACCGTTTAAATGCTGTGGAGGACACAATCGTGACCCCCACTGCAAGGGTTAATGTCGAGACAATGCCGGGGGTCCCCCATGGGGAACCCCAGCATGTGGTTATTGTATGAGGACCCCCAGCATGGGGTTATTGTGGGCACACATCGGGGGTCTGATAGGACCCATGCAGCAAGGGGTTAATGTGGTGTTCGGAGTTTATCTTGGATCTCTTATGTAGGGGTTTGGCAAAGTTGTATGTGGCTGGCAGTGTTTTGCGCGGTCCGGGGTTGTGTAGCCTTGTTTTCATTTTTTTCGGCCGACATTTTTTTTCTTGCTTAGCCGATTTTCTTGGCCGAAACTGGGGAATTTCGGGTTAAATTCGCGTGTAACCTCACTTCCAGACGTCCTGGCTGCATGGGGGAGCTGTGGGTGAGTTTTTTAAATTATTATTGTGTTTATCAGTGTGTTTTTCATGTTTTTGACTGTTTTTGACTTTCGGGGAGTTAGTGCGTTGTTTTGCAAACTCAGGGTTTTTTTTTATAAGTCCCGCGGCTCGTAATGTTGGCTTGTAGGCAATGAGGGAGAGGAGGAGGGGAAGAGAGACACAGGGTAAGTAGAGGAGGAGGGGAAGAGAGACACAGGGTAAGGAGAGGAGGAGGGGACACAGGGTAAGGAGAGTTGTAGGGGAAGAGAGACACTGGGTAAGGATAGGAGGAGGGGCAGAGACACAGGGGAGGGAGAGGAGGAGGGGAAGAGAGACACAGGGGAGGGAGAGGACTAACTTCTGTGAGTTAAGGTCTAGCTTTTGTGGGGATTTTTGTTACAGAGGGAGGCGCAGTAGAGCGAGCTCGCAAAGCGTGATAAATAAATAGTACATTTGTGTTCACATTTGAATGTCTAAAGGAAGTGAAAAAAATGCTTCCAGCTCAGAATTCCGAGAAAAACAGTTATTACACTGCTTTCTGGGAAGCTGAGCGGGGACATGCAAATGTGTCTACAAATGCCTCGCCCTTCAATCCATAACCATTTTCAAACATGGCTTCCTTTAAGCTTATGTCTGCTGTATTACACAGCTTTAATGCAAAGTCAAGGCTTTACACAAGCTGAGAATCCTATCCTATGTGGATCTTTGCAATGTTCGGCCCTTGCGAAGCGAGGCGAGCGTTACCAACACCCGACGGGGCTGCAATGAGCGCCAAAGTCGCTCATTCAGGGCTCACGATGTGCACCAGAGGCGCTCACCGCAAGGCCACTAGGGCTCATATCACCCCCAGTACCTGGTTCCTGTCAGTGGAGGGTCCAGGATGAGCGCCGGAGGCGCTCATCACGAGGCGCCCTGAGCTCACATCACCCCGCAGTACCTGTTTCCTGCTAGTGGTGGGCTCGCGATGAGCACCGGAGGTGCTCTTCGCGAGGCCCCCCGGACTTGCAACACTCTGCAGTACCTGGTTCCTGCCAGTAGCTCAAGCACCTATCTGGATGTGACCCTTCCAGCAGCGCTGCACTCCGTCTACTCCTCTGCGCCTCCCATCCTCCAGCCGGAACTACTTTCTGCATCAAGTCGGGCGAATGCGCTGCTTGATTCAGAAAGTAGCTCCGGCCGGAGGACGGGAGCCGCAGAGGAGGCGAGTGTAATGCTGCTGGCAGGGTTGCATCCAGATACGACACACAGAGGAGGGGGAACGGAGACAAGGGAGGGAGAGGAGGGGGAACGGAGACACAAGGGAGGGAGAGGGGGGGGATGGAGACATGAGGGGGGGAAAGGGAGAGGGGATATGAGACAAGTGGGTGGAAAGGGGGAAATGAGACACAAGGATGGAAAGGGGGTGTGGGAAAGGGGACACTGGGGTAAAGGGAGAGGGGGAAATGAGGAACAGGAGAGGGGGAAATGAGACACCGGAGGGAGATGGGGGAAAGGAGACACAGGGGAGGGAGGGTGAAAGGGAGAGGGGAAAGAAGGTACAGGAGAGGGAGAGAGGGAAAGGAGGTACAGGAGAGGGAGAGGGGGAAAGGAAACACATGGGAGGGAGAGGGGGGAAGGGGAGAGGGGGAAGTAGACATGAGGGGGAAAGGGAGAGGAGGAAAGGAGACGTGAGGGGGGAAGGGAGAAGGGGAAAGGAGACATGGGGAAGAGGGGGGAAGGAGGAACAGGAGAAGGAGAGAGGGGGAAAGGAGCTACAGGGGAGAGAGATGGAGGAAAGAAGACAAAGGGGAGGGAGAGGGGGAAGGGAGAGGTGGAAATTAGATATAGGGGAGGGAGAGGTGGGGAAAAGACACAGGGTGGGTTGGCCAAGAAAAGTGACAAGTGACGGGTTGGCCAAGTCTAGCAATGAACAGCAAAAAAGCTCAATGTGCAGTTCACGATAAGTGCCCCGAGTGCGCTCATCATGAAGCCCGTAAAGTAGACAATGAAAGGGGCTCACAAAGAGCCAATCATTGTCTGGCAAACAGCATTGCCAGCTTTCAAACTTTATTCCCGTCATTTTTGACGGGCAATTTCCTAGTATAAATATATTGTTGCATTGTCATTCAGTCATGTCCAACTCGTCGTGACTCTATGTAGAGCAGTGCACCAGGCACATCTTCTGTCTGGTTGTGCTGATAAAGTTTTCATGGCAAAGTTACTGGAGTGGGTTGACAGTTCCTTCTCCAGTGGACTGCTATTTGTTGACCTTCCTGATATGACCTTCCCATCTTGGTTGAGCCTACATGGCATAGCTCACAACTTCACATTTTAGGTAACTAACAAACTAACAAACCAGCTAACTTCATTGTCAAAGGAATCATCACCCTTCAACACGGAGCAAGTGTCAAAGCAGGTACATGCTGTTTTTTTTCATTTAAGCCTAACAAAAGCTCAAAAGAACAATGTGAGCTTGTTATAAAAAAAAATATTTGAAATTGTCAAATAATGCAACACACAGAATATATCCAAACACTTTGCTATAAAGAAATCGATAAAAAAATATCATATAAAACTAAAGTTGTTTTTTTCTTTTGCATATGTTCATTTTATTAGATTCTTACATATTCCAGAATATATTGCAATTAGTTAGCACTAATAATATAACTTTCACTTTCTTGCAACACCTCTGTACGCTCATTGCATTTTTCAGTCCCCTTAACAGGTTTCATAAACGATAAAATATTCAACTTGATAATGTGTGCTCTCTATGTGATGTTTTGAATATCTGCCAGATTGCTCACTGTTTTCTATGTAATGCCAAGATATCACAGCTGCCACAATTAGACATAGTTTCTCCCATATTTGTAGCTTGAAAGAAGTTAAGACAGAAACCGCATATTCCATGTTTGGTAAGATTATGCTTTTTTAACAGCAAAATAACATTTTACATTAGTAGAGGAAAACAAGTAGAAATGTGCTAGTAATAATAATAGTAATAATAATAATAAATATTATTATTATTATTATTATGAATAGTAGTTTTAGTAGTAGTAGTAGTATATTAATAAACTATGTTCAAAGGTTTTCTGTAATGGCTAAAATTATTTTAGAAAGCAAATATAAATATTTAAATAAATACGAAATGCTTTGATTAACTTTCCATTAGTACCATTAAAAGCACTGGACGTTTTAGGTGTAGATAGAAACATCATATGCAACCTTATTAAATTGCGGTTCGGCAAATTTAAAAGGGCTCTATTTAAGCACAAAGCATATATTTTTTACATAAGTTTTTAGTTAGTGAACTTCTATCCAAAAGCAATGTCTTCACTAACTAAAAACTTCTGTAAACAAAAATTTGCTCTGTGCTTATATAGAGACCTTTTAAATTTGCAAAATCGCAATTTAATAAGGCTGCTTGTGTACTTAAAGTCTTCTCCCACCTGAGGTATTTGGCTGTCAAAAAACGTTGTGTAGGAGCCACACATTTTATTTAGTAAGGATTTGAATGTTGTCCATTTATTTTCAGTATTTTTCCCAGTCTATATGTTGTATTGCTGTCCTAAGCCCATTAAAGTTAGCCCTTTTAAAATTCAGAGTTTTTGTTGGCCCCTTACACCTTTGTTTTTTGTATTCAATCTCAAATGATACTGTGTTATGATCACTGTTCCCCAAGGGTTCCCCTATTTTAACATTTGATATTATATCAATATTACTTGTGATGACTAAATCCAAGATAGCCTCATTTCTAGTAGGTTCTTGTATAACTTGGGCCAGATAATGATCCCTGAGTGTACTCAAGAACCTGCTCCCCTTAGCTGAGCTGCTGGTCTCATTTATCCAGTTTATTTCAGGGTAATTAAAGTCTCCCATTATTAGAATTTGCCCGTGCTTAGCTCCATTTCTAATCTGTGACAATAATTGTATTTCCTCACTTTTAAATATATTTGGGGGTTAATAGCATACTGCCTCCAATATGAGTTTAGAATGAGCTCCTCCGCTATTTAACTCAACCCACAAAGATTTAATGTTGCCGCTAGTTCCACTATATATATCTTCTCTGACTACAGGTTTAAAACCAGGCTTAACATGCTCCCTCTGTCCCCACAGATGCTCCCTCTGTACCTTTTTACCTGCAGTTTCATTGGTGGTTCAGTGGAGTCCCTGCCAGCGAGTCCGGTCTGCAGCGTAGGTGGACTCCGGAATGACGTCAGAGCTATGGCGCCACGCTGGAGACAGGATGGGTGGGACTCTACTGAACCGCCAATTAAACTGCAGGTAAAGGGGGGCAGAGGGAGCATCTAGGGGGACAGAGGGAGAATCTGGGGGAAAGATGTAGCTTCTGGGGGGCAGGGGTAAGGTAAGGGCAATTGAGGGGGGTATGAGACAAGGGGGGGTATGAGACACAAGGGGGGTATGAGATGTGAGGGGGGTATAAGACATGAGAGGGGTATGAGACGTGAGAGAGGTATGAGACTCGGGGGGTATGAGATGCAAGGGGGGTATGAGACATAAGGGAGGGTGTGGGGGATGTTATGAGACACTGGGAAGGGTGACGGGGGTTATGAGACACACGGGAAGGCAGGGGGGCATAAGGCACAGGGGAGAGTGAGGGGGTGTATGAGACACAGGGGAGGGAGAGGAGGAAAAGACAAAGGGGAGGTGGGAAGAGACACAGGGGAGGGAGACGGGAAAGAGACACAGGGGAGGGGGAAGAGACACAGGGGGGGGGGAAGAGACACAGGGGAGGGGGGAGTCACAGGGGAAGGTGAAGAGACACAGGGGAGGGGGGAAGAGACACAGGGGAAGGGAGAGGGGGAAAAGAGACACAGGGGAGGAGGGAAGAGACACAGGGGAAGGGAGAGTGTGGAAAGAGACACAGGAGAAGGGAGAGGGGAAAGAGACACATGAGAAGGGAGAGAGGGGAAATAGAGACAGGGGAGGGAAAGGGGGAAGAGACACAGGGGAGGGGGGTAGAGACACAGGGGAGGGGGGAAGAGACACAGGGGAGGGGGGAAGAGACACAGGGGAAGGGAGAGATAGGAGGGAGACATGGGGAAGGGAGAGAAGAGGAGAGAGACACAGGAGAAGGGAGAGAGGGGGAAAGAGAGACAGGGGAGGGAGAGGAGAGAGACAGGGGAGTATGAGGGGGAGATACACAGGGGAAAGTGAGAGGGGAAGACACACAGGGGAAAGAGGGGGGGAAACACAGGGGAGGGCGTGGAGGGAAGAAACACAGGGGAGGGCGAGAGGGTTATGAGATACAGGGTAGGGTGAGGTGGGCATAAGACACAGGGGAGGGTGAGCGGGGAAGAGACACAGGAGAAGGGAGGGGGGAAGAGAGACAGGGCAGGGAGAGACACGGGGAGACACACAGGGGAGGGAGAGGGGAAGAGACACAGGGAGAGAGACACATGGGAGGGAGGGGGAAGAGATACAGGGGAGGGGGAAGAGACACAGGGGAGGGGGGGGAGACACAGGGCAAGGGAGAGAGAGGAAGGAGACACTGGGGAAGGGAGAGAAGGGGAGAGAGACACAGGAGAAGGGAGAGAGGGGGAGAGACAGGGGAGGGAGAGGGGGAGAAACCCAGGGGAAGGTGAGAGGGGGAGACAAACAAGGGAGAGAGGGGTGAAACACAGGGGAGGGCAAGGAGGGGAGATACACAGGGGAGGGCGAGGGGGTTATGAGATACAGGGGAGGGTGAGGGGGGTATACGACACAGGGGAGGGTGAGCTGGGAAGAGACACAGGGGAGGGAGATGGGAAAGGGACCCAGGGGAGGGGAGAGAGACATGGGAGGGGGAAGAGACACAGGGGAAGGGAGAGGGGGAAAAAGACACAGGAGAAGGGAGAGGGGAAAGAGACACAGGAGAAGGGAGGGGGGAAGAGAGACAGGGGAGGAAGAGGGGGAGACACGGGGGAGACATACAGGGGAGGGAGAGGGGGGGAAGAGACACAGGGAGAGAGACACATAAGAGGGAGGGAGGAAGAGATACAGGGGAGGGGGAAGAAACCACAGGGGAGGGGGGACAAGACACAGGGGAAAGGAGAGAGAGGAAAGAAGAAAAATATATATCTAGAACTCCATCATGCTGGCAAGTCGCTATTATATATGTAACTAGCGACTTGACTGTCTAAAAATGATGGTCAATAAAAGAAAGTATTGAAATGCTGTTTGTCACACAATGTGAGTGTACTGTGTGCCTCAAGTAACTAAATTCCTCAAAAAGCAGAAATCTACATTACATAAAATAAGAAAAACTAAAATCACCAAAAATAAAAAATGTACATTACAAAACCAAAAAAAAAAAACCTAAGTCACAAAAAATAAAAAAAGGAACATTACAGAAAATAAAAAAATACATTACAACCCCCCCTCACTTCAAAATGTAAAAAAAAATTACACACCTGAAAATGAAATACAAATAATACATACATACAATACAATACAATACAATTAAATAAAATACAATCCAATTAAATAAAATGCAATCCAATTAAATAAAATACAATACAATTAAATAAAATACAATACACCTCTATCTAATATACATGCCACTATCTAATATACATGCCAGTATCTAATATACATGCCAGTATCTAATATACATGCCACTATCTAATATACATGCCACTATATAATGTAATATACATCCCACTATCTAATATACAATACTATGTAATAATACATCCCCCTATCTATCTAATATACAATACATGCTATCTATATATATATAGCTCCCCTAATTGTAAGCTACAATAAAATAATTAAGACCACTTACCTTTGAGATGTTTCTTGAGATCAGCAACCTACGGTAAAAAAGATTCAAAAAATTGATACAACACGTTTACATGAAATACCTAAACATTCTAAACATTCTAAATATTCTAAATAATATTCTTACCTTTCCAGCATGTCCCGGTCCAGCATGTCACGTCCCAGCATGTCACGTCCTCCATGTTACGTCGTCCATCTTTGCATCTTGTCCGGCGATAGTCCTGTAAAAAAAAACATTACATTGGTAAACATAAACCAAATTAAAATAAACACAATCTACACTATACTTACCTTTCCGCGATGTCTCCGGCCTCCTCGCATGAAAAAAAAAAAAAAAGCGACACACATCCGCCCTGGCGGATGTCGCCGACGCTAATGACCTTCCTATGGAGTGTTCCAGAATAAGATTGGCAATGGCGGCTTCTGATTGGCTGAAAAGGCTGTCTATCAAATTCAGCCAATGAGAAGACCCCATTTGTGAACCAATGAAAAAAGTATACACCACAAAACGGTGATTGGATAACACACCTCTCCATCTTTATTTGAACCAATCCTAAGGTTTCTTGCCATCAGCCAATCACAATAGAATATACCCCCACATACTGATTGGTGAAGACATCTTCACCTTCCCATTGGCTGTAATATTGATTGATATTAAGAATAGCCAATGAGAATGCACAAATCCTTCACCAATCAGTACGTGAGGGTGTATTCCATTGTGATTGGCTATTGTCAGTGCAACCAATCAGAATGCGCAGAGGCTCCAACCAATCACCCTGTGGGGGTGTATTCCATTGTGATTGGCTGAAGGCATCTGCGCCTTGTGATTGGTTTAAATAAAGATTGATAGGTGCATTATCCAATCAGAGTGGTATTTTAAGGTGTATCCGTTTGTGATTGGTTCACACATTGGCACCTCCTGATTGGGTGAATTTGATAGACATCGTTTTCAACCAATCAGAAGGCGCCATTGCTTGTTTTCTTCCGGAAAAGTCTCCTGGAGCCTCATTAGCGTCGGGGATGTCCGGGAGTGCGGATGTACCGTATATACTCGAGTATAAGCCGACCCGAATATAAGCCGAGGCACCCATTTTACCACAAAATAATGGGTAAAATGAGTGACTTGAGTATAAGCCGAGGGTGGGAAATGTGCTGCCCACTGTGTCCCTCTTGAGCCTTCTGTGTCCCCCTCTCTCTCCGTGTCTCTTCTCCCCTCTTCCTTCCCTGTGTCTCTTCTCCCTTCTCCCTTCCCTGTGTCTCTTCCAACCTCTCCCTTCCTTGTGTCTTTTCCCTCCTCCCTTATCACCCTCCTCAACCCGACTCCTCAACCTCCCTCCTCATCCTTAACCTCCCTCCTCATCCTAAGCCTCCCTCCTCATCCTCAACCTCCCTCCTTAATCTCCCTCCTCATCCTCAACCTCCCTCCTCATCCTCACCCCCTCCTCAACCTCCCTCCTCATCCTCAACCCCCTCCTCAACCTCCCTCCTCATCCTCCCTCCTCAACCCCCCCATCCTCAACCCCCTCCTCAACCCCCCCATCCTCATCCTCTCTCCTCAACCCCCCATCCTCAACACACCTCCTCAACCCCTCCTCCTCATCCTCAACCTCCCTCCTCATCCTCAACACACCTCCTCATCCTCAACCTCCCTCCTTAATCTCCCTCCTCATCCTCAACCTCCCTCCTCATCCTCAACCTCCCTCCTCATCCTCACCCCCTCCTCAACCTCCCTCCTCATCCTCAACCCCCTCCTCAACCTCCCTCCTCATCCTCCCTCCTCAACCCCCCCATCCTCAACCCCCTCCTCAACCCCCCCATCCTCATCCTCTCTCCTCAACGTCCCCATCCTCAACCCTCCATCCTCAACCCCTCCTCCTCATCCTCAACCTCCCTCCTCATCCTCAACCTCCCTCCTCAACCCTCCCATCCTCAACCCCTTCCTCAACCTCCCTCCTCAACCCACCATCCTCAACCCCCTCCTCAAGCCCCCCATCCTCATCCTCCCTCCTCAACCCCCCATACTCATCCTCAACCCCCTCCTCAACCCCCCCATCCTCATCCTCTCTCCTCAACCCCCCATCCTCAACACACCTCCTCAACCCCTCCTCCTCATCCTCAACCTCCCTCCTCATCCTCAACACACCTCCTCATCCTCAACCTCCCTCCTCAACTCCCCTCCTCAACCCCCTCCTCAACCTCCCTCCTCAACCCCCCCCATCCTCAACCCCCTCCTCATCCTCCCTCCTCAACCTCATCCCCCCTCAACCCCCCTCCTCAAGCTCAACCCCCCTCAACCCCAACCCACCACCTCAACCTCAACCCCCCTCAACCTCCCCCCTCAATCCCCCTCAACCCCAACCCCCCTCCTCAACCCCACTCCTCAACATAAACCCCCCTCAACCCCACTCCTCCACCTAAACCCCCCTAAATACCACCGCCCTCTCGACTCACTTACCTGCTTGTGCTCCGGCCTCTGCTCCTTGACCCGGAGCACATGTGACGTCACATGCGCGCCGCGTCATTAGCATATACCGGGTGCCTTCCTCAACCTCCCTCCTCAACCCCCATCCTCAACCCCCTCCTCAAGCCCCCCATCCTCATCCTCCCTCCTCAACCCCCCATCCTCATCCTCAACCCCCTCCTCAACCCCCATCCTCATCATCTCTCCTCAACCCCCCATCCTCAACACACCTCCTCAACCCCTCCTCCTCATCCTCAACCTCCCTCCTTATCCTCAACCTACCTCCTCATCCTCAACCTCCCTCCTCAACCCCCCTCCTCAACCCCCTCCTCAACCTCCCTCCTCAACCTTCCCATCCTCAACCCCCTCCTCAACCTCCCTCCTCAACCTCATCCCCCCTCAACCCCCCTCCTCAACCTCAACCCCCCTCAACCCCAACCCAACCTCCTCAACCTCAAGCCCCCTCAACCTCCCCCCTCAATCCCCCTCAACCGCAACCCCCCTCCTCAACCCCACTCCTCAACATAAACCTCCCTCCTCATCCTCAGCCTCCCTCCTCATCCTCAACCTCCCTCCTCAATCTCCCTCCTCATCCTCAACCTCCCTCCTCATCCTCAACCTCCCTCCTCATCCTCAACCCCCTCCTCAACCTCCCTCCTCATCCTCAACCCCCTCCTCAACCTCCATCCTCATCCTCCCTCCTCAACCCCCCCATCCTCAACCCCCCTCCTCAACCCCCCCATCCTCATCCTCTCTCCTCAACCCCCCATCCTCAACCCCCCATCCTCAACGCCTCCTCCTCATCCTCAACCTCCCTCCTCATCCTCAACCTCCCTCCTCAACCCTCCCATCCTCAACCCCTTCCTCAACCTCCCTCCTCAACCCCCCATCCTCAACCCTCTCCTCAAGCCCCCCATCCTCATCCTCCCTCCTCAACCCCCATCCTCATCCTCAACCCCCTCCTCAACCCCCCCATTCTCATCATCTCTCCTCAACCCCCCATCCTCAACACACCTCCTCAACCCCTCCTCCTCATCCTCAACCTCCCTCCTTATCCTCAACCTACCTCCTCATCCTCAACCTCCCTCCTCAACCCCCCTCCTCAACCCCCTCCTCAACCTCCCTCCTCAACCCCCCCATCCTCAACCCCCTCCTCAACCTCCCTCCTCAACCTCATCCCCCCTCAACCCCCCTCCTCAACCTCAACCCCCCTCAACCCCAACCCACCTCCTCAACCTCAACCCCCCTCAACCTCCCCCCTCAATCCCCCTCAACCCCACTCCTCAACATAAACCCCCCTCAACCCCACTCCGCCTATACCCCCTAAATACCACCCCCCTCTACCCTCACTTACCTACTTGTGCTCCGGCCTCTGCTCCTTGACCCGGCTCACATGTGACGTCACATGCGCGCCGCGTCATTAGCATATACTGGGTGCCGGCACCCGGTATATGCTAATGACGCGGCGCGCATGTGACGTCACATGTGCGCCGGTGCCGGGTAAGTGAGGGGAGAGGGGGGTGGTATTTAAGGGGTTTAGGTGGAGGAGTGGGGTTGAGGGGGGGTTAGGTTGAGGAGGGGGGAGGGAAAGAGACACGGGGGTAGAGAGACACACGGGGGGTAGAGACACACGGGGGGGTTAGAGACACACGGGGGGTTAGAGACACGGGGGGGTTAGAGAGACATGGGGGGTTAGAGAGACACGGGGGGGAGAGTGACTGGAGTATAAGCCGAGGGGGCCCTTTTTTGCCTTAAAAAAAGGGCTGAAAAACTCGGCTTATATACGGTAAGTATATATATATATATATATATATATATATATATTTCTTTTTTATTTACAGGGCATGGCAGAAGAGGATCCGGAGGAGGCCGGAGACATCGCGGGGAGGTAAGTAAAATGTAGATTATGTTTATGTTATTTTGATGTATGTCTATTAATGTTATGTTTTTTTTAACAGGTGCCGCGCCGGAGAAGGATTAAAAGAATGCCGGACGGGACATGCTGGAAAGGTGAGTCGAATATTTAGAATGTATAGAATGTTTATTTTAGAACTGTAAACGTGTTGCACTAATTTTTTTTAATTTTTTTTTCCGTAGGTCGCTGATCCCAATGGACATCTGCAAAGGTAAGCGGTCTTAATTATTTTATTTTAGCTTAGACTTAGATTAGTTATATATAGATAGCATTTATTGTATGTTAGCTAGGGGTATGCGTTTTATATAGATAGCATAGGATGTATTGTATATTAAATTGTGTTATTTATTTAGATAGATTGGGAATGTATTATTATATAGATAGCAAGTATATTAGATTATGCTATTTATTTAGATAGATTGTGTGATGTATATTAGATAGGGGTGTATTGTATTGTAACTGTATGTAATTGTATTGTAATTGTATGTATTTGTATTATATGTATTTGTATTATACTATATTTCCTTTTCAGGTGTGTATTTTTTTTTTTTCTGTAGTTAAGGGGGGGTTGTAATGTTTTTTTTTTGTGGAATGTTCCTTTTTTTATTTTTTGTGACTTTAGGCTTTTTTAATTAGAGTGGTGGGGGTTAATAGGGGGTAGGTAGTGTAGATGTTAATAGATTAGTGTAGAGGGTGTTTAGTTGATCTTTAATGTTTTATTGGGCGTGGTATAGTGCAGTATAGTGTTAATACTTAGTGTCATGATGGTCCTTGAGGACCATCATGGCACTTATGTGGTTAATGTAGTGTTGTAACAGGCCCATAATGGTGTTAGTATACCCTTATGGGGTTAAATAGAGGCTTATGGGGGTCTGTATTGACCCCCATTAGAGTGGTGGGGGTTAATAGGGGGTAGGTAGTGTAGATACTAATAGGTTAGTGTAGAGGGTGTTTAGTTGATCTTTAATGTTTTATTGGGGGTGGTATAGTGCAGTATAGTGTTAATACTTAGTGTCATGATGGTCCTTGAGGACCATCATGGCACTTATGTGGTTAATGTAGTGTTGTTACAGGCCCATAACGGTGTTAATATACCCTTATGGGACTGATGGGGTTAAATAGAGGCTTATGGGGTCTGTATTGCCCCCCATGAGTGACAGGGTTAATGAAGGGCTTATGGGGGTCTGTATTAACCCCACATGAGTGACAGGTTTAATGAAGGGCTTATGGGGGTCTCTATTGACCCCCATGAGTGACAGGGTTAATGAGGGTTTTATGGGGTTCTGTATTGACCCCCATGATTGACAGGGTGACAGTGTATATATTTTTTTCTTTTACAACGGGTCCTTTAAGGACCTGTAACGCGGGAATTTTGAATTTTGATTGCAGCGGGGGTCCCCAAACGTGTGCAATCGGGCCCCCCACTGTGATGGTTAATGTGGGGTTAATGCAGGGCTCGGAGCTTATCTCGGATCCCCTGCGGTTAATCCACGTTTCCGAGCTTATCTCGGACCCCTTCTTGGGTAAGTTGTAGGTGGCTGTGCGGTCCTGGGTCTTTGAGCCTCATTTTCATTTTTTTCGGAGGCCATTTTTTCTCTCGCTTAGGGGATTTTTGTGTCTCTGAACTCGGGAATTTGGACTTCAATGGAGGTGTAACTTCACTTTCAGAGGTCCTGGGTGCCCCCCCTTGCTATGCATAAGCTTTTTATGTCGTTTTTGTGAGTATTTGGTGTGTTTTGACTGTTTTTAGGTGCACGCAGTTCCGCCATTTTTCGTGCGTGTGGGTGTTTGTTATGTTAAGGTTGGTTCGTAGGTGGGTTTAACGGCTCGCCTCGCTACGCGAGGCTCGCCAGCAATGAGCGCCTGCGGCGCTCATTGCCTCATTCCCTAAGTGTTTGCGAGGACCCGCATTTGCGGAGACGTTGGCCCTCTGTTGCTTGCATTGAGCGGCATTGTTAAAAACTTGTGTGTGTGTGTGTTAACACAGCCGACGTTGGAGCCGCGAGGATCCGCATTTGCGGGGACGTTGGGATGCTCCACCACCGCAAATGCGGCCCTCGCTTCGCAAGGGACGCAGTTCTTGCGGGTTCGCTGCGCAAGCCCGCAAGCGAGAGCAACGGCTTGCATGCTCACAACTATATATGTTATAATGAGAACAAATATAGGTATGAACTTTTGAGTTTCCATTTTATCACACCACCACGGCATCTTACACAATATACTCACATCCTTAAGTCACCAGCAATAGTGGGAAGAACCTGAAAGTCAAACATGGTCCAGTAAATAACTAGACCTAACAAGTAGCAAACATGATTGCCTAGTGTTTTAGCTAATATAGAAGAGGGGGGGGGGGAGGGGTATGAGCCACATTATGACGTGGTAATGGATATGTAATGTAAAGTGTAAATCAGGTGTCATATATATGTGTGTGTGTGTGTATACATATATATACATATATGAATGGAAAAGATAGATAAATACAGGAGGTATAATTTATGTTTTTTTATTGATGATTTATGGTTCTTTGGGGACCTGTAGAACTGAAGTAAAGAGAAACCAAAGGGAAGCGAGCATCTGACATTTATTTTTGTAATGAAAGCAGATGGTGGACATATGCATAGTTTGCGATTTATGGTCCTTTCAAGACCTGCAGGGCTAAGGGAGGGGGGAACTCACAGCTCCCTGAATCACATAATCTAAATCAAACAACTTGTTCTGGACAGCTCTGTCTCTGTGTCCCCATGAACCCTGAGCAGCTGATACACAGTCCACTGGCATAAAGGCAGACTCTGTTGGACTCATTCAAATCCGAGTTGGCCAATTGAATAGGGCTCTATATAAGCACATAGCATATTTTTTTGCAGAAGTTTTTAGTTAGTGAACTTCTATCCAAAAGCAAGGTCTTCACTAACTAAAAACTTCTGCAAAAAAATATGCTATGTGCTTATATAGAGCCCTATTCAATTGGCCAACTCACATTTGAATGATGCCCTGTGTGTGTGTGTCAGTGCAGTGTTAGAGTCTTGAGCGCACAACTTGCGCTCTCAGCATCCAGAAGTCCTGAATATGCAAATTAGCTTCTGGAGGAAATATCTGATTAGATGATACTTCCCTATTGACTTAAAGCACAAACACTCGTTCCTATGCAGCCACTGGCTGCAGCACTGACACACAAGTCAGGCTTGGGGGTGTGGAGCATGGGGGCATGTACATTTGAGAAAACACATATAAAAACAATAAAGTGAAAAATAAACAAATCAATAACATAACCGACAAGGTTTTTGGATTATAACATAACTTTGCAGGATGCAGGAGAGAAAGTTCTATGAGCTTACTATCCCTTTAAGGCAGTGCTAAATTAATGGTGACCACACTAGATATTGCCACTTTGTACCCAATTTGGACATTTCCACTTAGGGGTGTACTCACTTTTGTTGCCAATGGTTTAGACATTAATGGCTGTGTGTTGAGTTATTTTGAGCATACAGCAAATTTACACTGTTATACAGGCTGTACAATTACTACTTTACATTGTAGCAGAGGGTAATTTCTCTAGTGTTGTTACAAGAAAAGATATAAAAAAAATATGTACAAAAATGTGAGGGGTGTACTCACTTTTGTGAGATACTGTATATATAGTTTCCTGGTACATAGACATTGAGGAAATGTTCAACTAAATGATGCCTGGAAATTTAAGAAGGATAATATATAACTTTATGCTACACAATGAGTTTTGCTTTCATTTTAAAGAAGGTTGTAAACAAGGTCGAGGAAGACATATATCTGTCAACTTCAACCTTTTCAAAATGTAATTGACTTCAGATAATCATGCTTTTTCGGTAGCTCTATTGATCCCAAGAAAGACAAACAATAACCCCAATGAAACATTTGCCAATTACTGTCTGTTTCATAACAGGAAATATACAGTAAATTCCTTGTGGGAGCTGGTAATAGAAATTCGATTTGTTCTTGGATCAGCTACACTAATGAACACAACCTGTTTTTTGTTTAATCGAATCCTGTGTTGGTGTTTACATTCTGCTTTATTCAATTGGAGTGTTTTTCCATAAGGCATATATCATAAATCAGGGACATTGTCAGAGTCCTGATGTTACAATACAGTGCACTCACTTGTATTCCAGTGGACTGGCTCACCCTTTCTCAAATGTAGATTCAGAAAAATATTCATTTAGGGCCTCATTCAATTGCGATTTGGCCAATTGAATAGGGCTCTATATAAGCACATAGCATATTGTTTTACAGAAGGTTTTAGTTAGTGAACTTCTATCCAAAAGTAAAGTCTTCACTAAAACTTCCTACTTGAATGAGGCCCATTGTTTTTAAGTAGCCTTTTTTATATCTACATCAGTGTGATCCTAGCATAAACTAATTACTGAAATGAATGACATTTGTCACATTTAACAGAACTCTGTCTCTAGATGGTATTGGGCTAACAGGTAGCATGAACTCTACATGATCAAACTGTATTCATATCCACCTGTGGAGCACTTTCTACGAGGTCACTGTGAAGCTCACACTAATAGTTTTTATTAAAAACAATCTTATGTACAAATTCAACTACCTCTTCAAATTAAAAGAAGACGTTAGTTAGAAGATACAGTTTCATCACATATGAAATGTAATACATGTGAGGCTATTTTATTTTATACATTCTAAAAATATTTTCATATTTTAAAACTGAGTTCTTCAAAAGAGGATATTTTAAATAAGAGTACCAAGATCATTTAATTGATTCCTTTGGCACAATATGTTTTGTTTTATATATAATGTTTTAAATTGGATAATTAATTAATTGGATCCTCCACAGTACCGTCAAATAAAATTTATACTACACTTGCTTCTAAGCATCACCACAAGTAAAAGATTTTCAGCTTCTAGAACCTCCTCTTTCTTCTTGTTCTCCCTCATGCAGGCAGCACTCTTAAATAAATGTTACCTAAAGCCACATACAACAGAGCATGGTTAGATACTACTAGTGTAATGCTTCTACCTGCAGTCACACAGAGTATCACTGTCTGTTTGTTAGCACCATTACACTGGTAGTATGAAGTCCCTCTTGTATGGATGTAGCCTTAAGTCAAGGCTGTGAATGATGACTGCACACATGAGAGAGAACAGGAGGAAAGCTACTCTGGAAGTGCATTATATAACAGTTACTCAAAGAGGATCCAATTAGTTAATTAACCTAGTAACATCTTTTATATAAAGCAAAAATAATAAGGATTAAGCATTTTTGGGTTTCATATATTTACCATTTATGCTACAGGAGTATAATTTTACAGTTTATAAAAAGAGAACTTGCTCTTTTTTTCTGCAGTCGTCAAATTTTCTGAGTTTTCCCAGAACTGTTGCTTTGGTGCTGTGACAGTGAATAGCAAAGCTATAGGGGTAGTCATAATACATGTTACACAGTTACTAGCTGCATGAAGGAATCATTTGTCTGGGGTTACATGGCAGTTATATCATGTCGAGATTCTTTAGTTTGTGACCAGTAAAACTGCTCATTTACAAGACATATTACCAGCTACATTCTCACGAGAGCCTAAGACACAGCTATGTGAAAATCTTGTCATTTTTTTGGCTGGAACGGCACTAATATAAGTTCCAACAATGTGGAAATTCTACTTAAAACTCAAGTGGCTTTATATCACCCTTGTAAAGCTGGCAAATGGTTCACCTAGTGTGACTTAAATGCAGTTTTACTTGGTGCATTTAAACTAAAGGAAGAAAAAGATGGATAAAATTATACTTGACATCTTGCCAAATCTCTACACTAGCATAATCTAGCGCTTTAAAGCATTGTTAAACAATATGGCAGTGGCATCAAACTATAATCGCAGCTCTTATGAAAGAAAATAAAACAGAATACAAAATATTAAACCAAGCACTTTAGCTTCTTATGTTTTAAAAATGAAGCAGAAAGCAGCTACCTTCATTGTTCCCTGTAGAGTGATTTGTTATATTTTGCATGTTGAGATTTTATTTTAGCACAACAGTGTCATGGAATGCTTTGGAAACTAGGATATTTCAAGTTTTAATAAAACAGATACATTATCTGAGGCTTGCATGACATTGTAAATACTGTATATATTCTGTATAGACAAATATATATTTAAGAAAGACTACATGACCATAAACAAAATAAAGTAGTTTCTGTAAGCTTGTTAATTATGTATCAAACTAAAAACATCATTTAGTTCAACCAATTGGTGGCTGCAGGTCTCAAGTTATAGACGAGATCTTGGTCCAATGCTATAACATTAGCATTAAGCATTAGCAGATACAAGATCCAGTAGATGCAATCACCATGCCTGTGTCTCTAAGCTTTCACCCACTATAAGATGTATCCTCCTTGCCAAAGTTATTGCAACACCATATCATCTTGAAGCACAGCAAGAACCCAGAGCTACAGATAACAAATTAGATGAGCTTTTAACATCCATAGAGAAGCTTCAAGACCGATCTAAACAGGGCCTTTTATTATATAATTCCACATGTTTCAGTACAAATGAACTGAAAATCCTGGAGATAATTTGTAATTAGCTCAGTGTTACATTTCATTGGATTTACATATGAGATTTTATTGGACTGCTACTTTGCCTTAAGTGTGACAGAGAGGGTTTGTTCTACTGGGGTTTATTCTTCTATTGAGTATGATTGTCAAGTGATATGTAAAATGGCAGTCTTTCAGAAGAACTGAATAGAGATTGTGTCTGAATGCATAGCTCCTCCCAGGTCTCTGATCATGATAGAGACACAGGCCAAATGTCTGTTGTAATTAAAGAAAAATTTAATTCAACAGTGCAACATTTAAACTGTATTTTATTTATTTTCATCTCTGTAAACCCATTGTGCCCATTAAATCTCGCTTTTTATTTTGGAAATTTTGTAAAAATTGATTAAATCGGTCTCACCCAGCACTTTGAAACCTCAGCCTATATTTCATTCTATTTTTATTTTTTGATCAGCATAGCTTTATGTCTATCACAGGCACTTGTGGATTCATTGTTCGATCTTGAATGTATTATTTCCATGTACTCACTTTGATAAATCATTCAAACACAAGTACTCACTTCTGGCATCAAAATAGATTTGCTTCTCTTAGCTACCTTTTGATAAATCCATCCGTAGTATTGTTATGAACAGATAACTAAATATTCAGCATAATTCATTTACTTCCATTAAACACAAAGCCTGTTTATGAAGAAATTTCAAGGTTCTTTAGCAGAAAATCTCTGAGCCAACTATTAGTCTATTGCAGGGGGAGAGAGAGAGAGAGACACTGTGATTAATTGCTGGTGTCAAAAAGCCAAAACAAATAGTTTTATAAAAAGAATATATTACAGAGAGGTTAGCAATATAATTTACCTCTGCCCATTGGCTATGGGTTAGTAAATAGTATGAAATATAATAAAAAATCCTGTCATTTCAAGCAATTGATAGGAAATGAAATTTTCAAGCAGCCAAGAAATGAAAACCTTGCATTTTACCATATTCACTTAATTATATTCTATGTTAAAATGCTGTTGTGTTCAGATTAGTGTTTGTCATTATCTACTAATTCAGAGGCTGATTTAATAATTTAACATAATAATTGCTCTAATTATTATGTATTTAAATAACTAATATTGTTGTAATTATTATTTTTATTATTATTATTATAAGTAGTAATGATAGTAGTGGGAAAGTTCTTTGAAGAATTTTTTTTAATAAAATTGAATTTGATGAATAAATGGGCCTACTGGAAATTAAGGACCTCATTCAAATGCGATTCAGCCAATTGAATAGGGCTCTATATAAGCACAGACCATATTATTTTACAGAAGTTTTTAGTTAGTGAAGAACTTACTTTTGGATAGAAGTTCACTAACTAAAAACTTCTGTAAAAAAAAAAATATAGAGCCCTTTTCAATTAGCAAAATCACAATTGAATGAGGCCCGAAGTGCTTTTGCATCCAACTTGCAAGCCAATTAAAGGAAGCAAGTGCAGAAGTTATTTGTCTCTAGGAGTGTATGAAAGGGAGAACATTTTGGAGGATAATTCAGGAAGCAAATATGTGATGAGCAAATTATAGCACTAGTACTTTAGGCACCTGACATACAGCCACATTAAAATAGAAGCCCGTAGCAGCATCGGAAGCTCGCCAGGGCTGCTGGCTTGACATTTGGCCGAGATACAGAATTATTAAATTAGAACATGCTGCGAGTTACGGGCTTGAGATGCAAACCCGTAAACCATTTGTTGAACGTTGGATGCGAGGCTGCTATCAATTAGTTAAACCTGTAGTTATGGGTTTAGATGGAGCCAATGGCAACAGAGATCATCATAATTACGTCACTGAAAAATGGAGTTGGGATTTCAAAGTATTACGGGTTTTATTTACGAGTTACGATCAGACCCACATTCCAGAAATAATGCAATATGATATTCTATTCCATGCGAGTTCCGTTATAAGTATTAACACATTGATTGCCGGGATCGATTTAACACGGAAATTAAACATGTAATAAAGTATTTTATATTGCCGATTTGCGAGCTTGCGAAAGTTGTGATTTTAATATTAATACCTAACATCACTTTCCTTGTACAGTAGTGTGTGTATATTTGCATTTACTGTGCTACGGATTGTACTTTACCCACCTTGCGAGTCCTCTCTTTTACCTGTTGGCTTCTTGGCTCCATTTGCGTGTTACAAGGTTGAACGCCAGTGAATTAGTTGCAATTTAATAGCATGATTGGAACGTAGCAGTTACAGGCTTAACAGAACAAAGGATTTCTGGGTGCGATGTTCCACGTCCCGAGGATCGCACATAACCCGGCAGAGGCTTGCTTTACGGGGCCAATTTCATAGTCGTAAGTTTTACAGGCTACATTAAGGGTAACGGTTTTACTTGTGAGCCAATTTAATAGGACTGATAGTAGTATTAAAATGGTTAGTTGTAAAGGTGAGTCATTTACAAAAAATGTATATGTTGCCTTAATGTGATGTATGTAATCAAACAGTTAATCTTGTTCAATCATTAACGTTGTAGATTTTTGTGAAAATAAATCTCTGTGGAATATTTAAAAAGGAACTTGAAAAGTAAGACACGCTTTGAAAGCTATTATGCATTTAAAAAACAAGCCAACAATTATTCTTTGTAATAAAGGGCTTGCAAGTTTAAGATTATTCCACTGATCATTATCATCAGAATGCATGTAGGGTGAGCTGATATTTTTTTCAGATTGGATTATTATGATTAGAACAAAACTTGCAATTTTTCCACATGTGCTTTATTATTTAAAAATGTCAAATTAAATACAACAATATCATTTTGTGTAAAGTATTGGAGTATAGAAAAACCTAGTCCAAAAGTATGTTGACATACTGTATGCATCCCTGCCAATAATCAATTTAAGAAATGGTAAAATGTTACTATGTCCTCTTCTGATAATATGAAAACAGGCAAGTCTATGGTGTTAGAATCTCAAATCCTATATATTTATATTATTTCTAGTCACAAATCATAATTTATTTTGTTAATATTTTAGCAACAAATCAAGTAATTACATTTTATCAAACATACCCCCACAGTTTGTAATAGTTTTACCAAGTTATTCTTATTCTGTTAGATTATGTGCGTTTTTAAATGATAAAGTTTCAATATTTTGAGGTTATAAACAATGTATTTGGTTTTTGTTACTTTTTATATTTCAAGTTTCAATTGATGTTATGTCCGTGCATTATCAATCCATACTATGGACGTATTTTAGTGATGACCTATCCTGTGTCTTAGATACTCCATTTGTTACACAATTTCAGTTCAAACAGAGCTTGTCTTTTGGGAAGTTTAAAGTTAAAGATAGAATAGCACCAATAAACTGAATACCAAAATCTTTTCCAATTCTTGTTAGCTTCTGTTGTCATGTATCAGTGTATAAACTACGACAGAGCTGTACAGGCCCTCATAATTTATTAGGACCATTGCAAAATAAGTAAAGCATATAGTGAACAGTTCAATAGCTTGTTCACACTGACTAGCCTGTATCGTTCAGCCCTCATTCTAATGCTTACAATTCTGAGCTGTGGGACCGCAAGAGGAGGCCGCAGCTACATAGCTATTTCAATTGAGGCTTCTGACGGGTTGTGGCCGTCGAGCTGCGGCCGCTTGCGATTAGCTTTATCTCAGCTTATATCCTTCAAGCCTTTGATCTTACGCGACTGCAAGCTATTCAAATGCTACGCAAACCCTTCCTTCAAGCCCGTAAATCGCTAAAATCGAGCCGCAGCTTACTGACACCAAAGGCCATGGGACTTTATACAGAAATTAGACCTGAAATAAAAGATCTGATTATGTGCAAGCTTGAGAATGTTGTGCCTTTAATCCTCATGTCCTCTATTGTTTTCCCCATCATTTAGAGTGCTCTACAATACTGGGTTGAATATATATTTGCATTTCCAATGCTTCGAGTTTGCGGCCTTCAACCTCCAAGCCCGTACAGGTTTTAACAACAATTTACTGGCTTGGAGGTCATTGAAGCCTAAGGGACTTTGGACAGAAAATAAACCTGAAATGAAATATTGGATTTGGGCGATGTGCAAGCTTGAGAGGGTGTTGCTTTTAATCTTCATGTCCCCCATTATGTTCCCCATCATTTACAGGGCTTTATAGTGTCTTAAATTTATATTTGCATTTACAGTTTTCCAAATTTGCGGCCTTGAAACGTGATTTACAGGCGCGTGAGAAATGCTTACTGCAGATTGCATGGTTTGCAATCGGCCGTAAGCGGGACCTCCTTGCAGTGCCGTCGATTTGAATAGCAGCGTAGCCGTAGCTCTACATGGGGCCGCAAGCCGTCAGCACACTGCTCCAAGTGATCACAAGTTCCAAGCTGCGGCCTCTCTGTGTGTTTGTCTTTTTCTACAGTTCAAACAAACTGCTACCACTCAATCAATAGTCCCCCCAAGGAGCAGTCTTAAGTCATGTGAATATGAACCACATAGAAATATATCAAAACAATATTCATCAGTTGTAGAGCCTGAAGACATTCTCATGCAGATATGTTTAATTTATGTAAAATAGAACAAATGGTTCCCATGTTTTCTCTTAATTGCTTAATCAATATATAATGTTTGTACTGCCAACCTCAAATATTAATATGAGCCATAAGAAACATATGTATGAATTGTATTAGATGATTGTGTATTTAAATGATATTGTTTATGTATGTTTGAGATTGTTATAAGTTGGGGCAAAATTAGAAAAAAAACGTAATATCAATTTCAAATACGTCAAACTGTGTAATACCAGACAGTATAAAAAACTAATTTTAGCTCCATAATGAGTACTCGATTATGCAAATTATAGAAAGAAAGATAGGATTAGAGCAGGATTTATTCCACTGCTAGGAACAGCGCTACCCCAGGGTGAAATCTTTATCCACCTTCCTCAGGCATCTCTCTCCTCTTGGCTCCGGGAGACAGTATTATATATACAAGGTAGCATCATATTGTCTCAAATTGTTGTGTTTCACAGTAGAATATATAGGTCTTTGCCCGCCCATCATTTGCATTAATATCAGAGGTACATGCTGACTTTACATGGTCAGTTATGCAGGGTCAACAATTACAGGTCATGGTTATTTTTGGCTAGGTGAAGCACAACATGCCCCTGAGCCATGCCATAATTATGGAGAAGGCCAGGAGCAGCTATGCCCATATCCAGGCACAAACAGCAGATGAGACAGCCATTGCTGGTGTACTACTCCAAAACTTAAGAGCTATGAAGGGCATACCCAAGTCTAGTGTGCCGTTTATCTGGCAATTCAACAAGAAGGCCTAGATCACCCTGGACATATTTAAGGGGTGGCTCTCTGAGCATTTCTGTTCATCAGTGAAGCGCTATTGTAGGCGCAAAAGCCTTGAGCCAGAAGCCCTCCTATTGATGGATAATGCTCCTAGCCACCCCCCCCCCCCAAATTGGCTGAGCTGGACAGCTGCATCCAGGTAGAAGTGGTGTTCCTGCAACCCAACACTACTTTGGTGATTCAGCCGATGGACCAGGGGTTATAGCCACATTCAAGGCCTACTATCTCGGCCGCACATTCCACCAGCTCATCAACCAGATGAACAGCAAGGACAAGCAATCAATGTTGGATTTCTGGAAGAAATACAACATCATACAGGCTGTAACCAACATCCATCTGTCCTGGAAGGAAGTGACACAACAGTGTTTGAAAGATGTCTGGAGGAATATCTGGCCAGAGCTGTGCAACCTGAAGTCCCCATCATAGCGATAATAGCGGACCTTGTTACCACTGCTGAACTGGGGGATGCGGATGCCAAGGACATTGAAGAGTTGGTCCAAGCTTCGGGTGAGAGCCTGACAAATGAAGACCTCCAACAGCTGGCTGAGCAGGGAATTGAGTAAGTTGCAGACAGCAGTCACTCCGACAGAGAGGATCCCAGGGAACTGACCACAGAGCTCCTAGCCAAGAACCTGTGTACCATCCATGATGCAATGGATAAGATTCTGACTAATGACCCAGACACTGTGCGGAGCAGGAATGTCAGACGCAGCATTCATGCCTCATTGTCCTTTGACCAGCATCTGCTGGATGGGCGTAAAAAGGAGAAAGCAGATTACATGGACCAATTTACTGTAAAAAAAAAGACTTTCACATCATCCAGTTAAAGTGCACTTTTTTGGTGTGTGTGTTCTGTCACTTTAAAATGTGTTTATTTATTTAAAAAAAGTTTATTTTTGTTGCTTGCATATGATTGCAGTTAAGTATTTTTTGAGATACAGTAAAAAAAAAAAATCTCTATTGGTGTTGTGTCTTTTTTTCAAAGTCGTTCCCCTATCCCTATCATCCCCATGTTAAACTGCTCCGTTTAGCACTGTTTCCCTTAACACTCATAGCGGTTGAAACCTATCTACAGCGTTAAGTAAGGTATTCCTGTATAAATATAATTATACAGTGGTTATATAAAGAAGTGGTTACCCTGTTGGCTGTACTATTAGGACCAAGTTCCCACCACTAGTTTCTAAGGTTTGCATTTTAAAATAGCACACTTCCCTCCACTGAAAATCCCTATACATATATATAAATGTTTTGCTGTATCTGTTTTATTGCTGTTACTTTGCTATAACTAAGCTCCCAATATATTTAGTTAGACTGCATTGAGTTGAACCGGCTCCTTTACAATAATTTGCTTAATTGTGTAATATTAAAAAAAAAAAAAAAAAAAGTTATACCACTATTGATGCCTGCAAAATTTCCAGCTATTTATATATTACATTTTTTGTCTATAACACAAATACAAGGAAATGCTTTCAGCCCCCGCTTGTTTCAAGCCTTCACAAGCTTGGCATATTATGGAAAGTTAGGATGACACAAGCTTAAAATAAATAATTGACTTCAGTGACACATAGTGATAGTGATATAATTGTCTTTTAACTGTGAGCTGTAGTTTCCTTTTTTTTAAAGAAATGTAACAGAAATGTAGATTGGCAGTATACTTACAGCCCAAATAAATATGAAGCCCGTAGCGGCATCGGCAAGCAGAGCTATTAAATTCCACCACGCTGCAAGTTACGGGCCAGAGACACAAGCCCGTAAACCATTTTTCGCACATTGGATGTGCGGCCGTGAACATGATCAATTAGTCAAACCCATAGTTACGGGTTTAGACAGAGCCAATGGCAAAGGAGATCGACATCATACTTCACTGAAAAATGAAGGTTAGATTTCAAAGCCCTGCGGGTTTCAATTATGAGTTTCGATCGGACCCGCATTCCAGAAATAATGCAATATTAATATATGATATTCAAATCCATGCGAGTTCCATTATATGTATGAACACATTGATGGTCGGGATCGATATAACACGGAAATTAAACAAAAAGTATTTTATATTGCAGATTTGGGAGCTTGAGAATGTTGTGCTATTAATTTTAATACCTAACATCACTTTCCCTTTACTTATAAGTACAGTAGTGTGTTTATATTTGCATTTACAGTGTTATGTTACACCCTTAGCAGGTCCTCTCTAGTACCTGTTGGCTTTTTCGCTCCATTTGCGGGTTACAAACTTGAATGCCAGTGAATTTGTTGCAATTTAATAGCGTGGTTGGAAAGTAATAGTTACTGCCTTGACAAAACAAAGGATTTGTGGCAGTGGAGTTCAATTTTCAACATTCTGGAGGATTTTTTCACCCTTACCGTTGGCAGGTTGCTTTATGGAGCCAATTTAATAGCAGCAAGTCTTACGGGCTACGTTACGGGCTAGGGTTTTACACACTGAGGGACTTTAATAGGGCTGTTAGAGCTTTGATGATGATAAATAAAGGGCAATAGGTTCAGTACAAAGGTCAGCTTTGAACAGAGGAGACTTGTTATAGTGTGAAAAGAATAGCAAATAAATCATGAAAAAAATTACTCAAAATTATAGGGAATACTTCAATCAATGTAGTATTGAATATGAGAATAAAGAGTAATTTAACAACCTAATATTAATGTACAATTACTTGTGTCCTTTACAGTGCAATAATTTCTGACTCTCTGCTTCAAAGATGTCCTTCAAGGAGCACTGTTGTTTGGTAAAAACGTTACAGGCTTATGAAGTATGTAACAAAGTTACGACATGGCAAGTGATACAGGAACATAAAAAGTATTTTACACAAAACCTTATGTGTAATTGACCTTGATGGTGTTAATGAGGATTCCATTTGTTAGTCTGTAGGTTGAACAGGAGGGTTGTCCTATAGTCCATAGACCATAGGTATATCCATAGTCATCCATTTTGTTATCTGTGCTATTTAGAGTGTTTAACAGAATTGAATCAAGATTTTATCTGATTCTACAGCTCATCCCACTCCTGCAATGTTTTATAAACAAAGACAAAATGTCTGTCATCAATATAGTAAAACTGAATACATGATTTATACAAATAAAGACTATCATTAATTATTTTCAACTGTGTAAAATATTTTGAACATTATTAAGTCAATATACTCAAAAGAGCCTTCAATAAATATGACACTTGACTAGTCATTTAATGCTGAGAGCTATATTGTAATTTGAGAGGAATTTAAGCATTATGTTGATGTCAGGCTGGACTGTATCAAGTAAAAGTAATCTGAACATTTCTGCACACTCCAAATTAGGTTGAACCCACTCCTAATTCATAAGAGTGTTTTGAACTTTTATGTTGCCTATATATGAAGGAAATATATGTCATAAACAAACTGGACACTTATCATATGTGATAATAATGACAGATGACAGATGAGGTGATCACTTTCCTTCACCCAATAATCAAGGACAATGTTTCATGCATCTACCTACTGTATATGGTAGTATACAGACCTACACAGGTGCAAGCACACAAAACATACATCAGAAAATATTAACCAGACACTCCATTGCTTTCAACATTTTTGTATTTTGTAATGTTGGGTAAATATTATTTTCTGTCCACCAGTCTGGTGCAAATACATCACAAGATATACACATGGGTTAAAGTTTATGATGTGTAAACATTATATTAAATCCATGGTGTGGTTTAACATTCATTGGATCCAATATAATTGTGTAAAGTCATCTATATAATATAACTAGTAATTTGCCCGTCACAAATGATGGTATCCTATGTTATGTTCAATTTTCTGTTCTGTCTCTCTCTGTGTGTCCACCCCCTCTCTTTGTGTGCACTCTCTCCCTCTGTGCACCCTCTGTATCTCTTTGCGCCCTCTCTCTCTCTCTCTGTGCCATCCATCTGCCTCCGTCCCTCTCCCTCTGCCTCTCTTCCTCTCTCCATTCATCTCTATCTGCCTTCCTTCCTCTCTCTCTCTCTCTCCCTCTCACTCTCTTTGCCTCCCTCCCCCTCTCTCTCCAACTTCCTCTCTCTCCTTCCCTCTTTCTCTCCCTCCCTTTCTGCCTCCCTCCCTCTCTCTGCCTCAATCTTTCCCTCCCTCTCTCTACCTCCTTCACTTATGTAAATAATTCTCAACTTTGCATGTGCGACTTTGTTGTGCAGTTGCAGTTGCTAATGCAATAAGACAAAGCACTTCGTTGCGCATGTGTGGTTGCTATGGCATGAAAAGGACACTACTGCGCATGCACAGTTGCCCAATTTTCCTCTTTAGCATTAGTAGCTTGTGAGTAACGTCTGCACAGAACGCACCTCGCAGGGGTTACTCACAAGCTGAAATCTATTATAATGAAAACTATTACAGTGGGTAAATAAACACCAGATGGGAAATAGCAAAGCAAAGGCAGGATTCTAGACATGTGTGATAACTTAAATCAATAATTCTTTTGAACTATAGAAGGCGAAACTTAATGTTAAATTTAGTGTACATGGTCAAATTCTTCTTGAAAGAAATTTGTATCTTTTGGCCGTGTAACATAATTTATTTTTAGCCACTAGCCTGGTACAAATACATCACTAAAGGTGTGGTTTGTGTAGATTAGATATGAAACTTTCTCTTATAAGTCTGAAAGGTTTGATTTGCTACCATGCTCTCACAAGGTTAGATTGTAAGCTCTCCCGAGAGCAGGGACATTGTCCCTTTCATGTAACTCTATATGTACAAATGTGCTTGTTGTAACTGCCTCCTAATGTATGTAAATGTCTATTCATTGTTTATTGTGCTCCTATGGAATCTGCTTCTACTCTAACAATAGAATATAATCACATACAATAGTTGTCAAACTACGAATCGTCGTCACGCAAAGCGAGGGACGCAGTTCGGGCCTCAAATGCGGACCCTCGTAAAGGGAGTGGCCGCATTTGTAGTAGGTGGAGGCTCCAACGTCAGCTGCAATGAGCGGGAGACTCATTGCAGGCTGCAAATGCGGACCCTCGCAAAGCAAGGGGCCGCATTTGCGGAGGTGGAGGCTCTACGGCGCCTCACAAGCGATTACAAACACCCATAGAAGCGGGACTTTGAAAAAATACATCTAACACATAATCACTAAATACGGAATTACACAAAAAAAATAGGAGCAACGGTACTTAGAAAGAAAACCATTACGAACTCGCAAAAATACAACCTTAACGTCCGAACCGCGCACACCTGAAAACATAAAAAAAAAAAAATACACACAAAAAAGACATAAAAAGCTTACCCACAGCAGGGGGGAGCACCCAGAACCTCTGCAAGTGAAGTTACACCTGAATTTAAGTCCAAATTACCAAGTTTAGATACACGAAAATCCCCTAAGCGAAAAAAAAATGGCCACCGAAAAAAACGGGGCTACAGGACCCTAAAGCCGCAAAACACCACCAAGCACATACGGCTTTTCCAAAAAGCCGTACGAGGTACAAGATACACTTTTAGCAAGGACCCTAAAACATCCACACCCGCGTACCACATTCACATTGCTTCCTGCATATATTAATTACAAATAGGTAAAGTATATTAATTAATTAATTATTTAATTAGCATACAAAAGTACATATACAAACAAAAAAAAAACACTATCTTAAAAAACACAAAACACATTCACCGCAATCCTCACAACGAGAGGCAACGCTGCTCATAGCACACAAACTACACCAGGGGACAGCCTTGCAATAAGCGCAAAAAGCAGATCAGCGCCGACCTTACAAAGACAGCAAAGCGCCTCTGATAAAAAAAGTACAACAAGAAAGAGCCTCGCAATGAGCGCCGAAGGATCTCAGACCACCAAAAAAATGAATGTCTGTGCCAAACAGCATTACGTGCCTTACAATTTTGTTGCCCCGTCATTTTTGACGGGCAAGTCGCTAGTAATATAATAATAATTATACCTTGTTATGTCTTGCAACCTAATAATCAGTGAATGTATGAGTGCATAGGAAATCAGTAATAGTGTTAGTTAAATATAAAGCAAATCTAAATGAATGAAGTGTCAGTCTTTTAGAACCTTAGCCCAAAAATCTGCAGTTGTTATATTCTATATATACTACACTGTAATTGAATGACAGTTGAGCAGAATTATATTTGCTGAGTTGCCATCATTTCTTGAATGGTTACACTTGTTCTCTGCTGCTTACTGATTCAGGATAATGACAGTCTGACTACACATTTAAGATTAATCATACATTATTCTCTGACCGACAAAATTTACGCACCACAGGCTTACCTTGATGAGACCTTGGAGCCTGAATATGCTGTATGGAGATGGATATAGATAGATATTTTCTATGTATATATTTACCATTCTGCTGACTGCTTCAGGAAATAATTGTGAAGAACACATAAGTGACAAGTTCAGTGCACAATTAAAAAAGTCTGTTTATCAAATCATAACTGTGATTTGGCTACAAAAGTATATCTTGTATTAATACTTTATTGCACTAGGAATACACTTTTCATTTAAAATTATTCTTTTTTCAAGGAAAAAAAATAACTGTGTCATATTTAAAACACACTCTTAAATATATTGTCAGAGATGAGGTGACCATGTACACCCTTAACTCACCTGCTTTAGCTTACAGAAACAATATCTGAGTGGTGAGCATGCCTCAGGTAATTTCACAGGAACCCCAGAAATCCCAGGTTACATGCTCTTACTAACTTAATAAAAAATAATAAAAATGTTCCCTATCCCTTTATGTAGGAGAGCCCATCATTCACGAAGCAGGCTGCATTTATTCCTCTTTCACAGATATTTTAAACAGCACAAAAAATGACACCTCCCCCTCTGAGATATAACTGTTCTCGTATGTTTAGGTTGTCAATAGGTTGGGGGGGGGGGGTAGATTTGTCTTGGTATCTAGACCTTATCTGTTTCACAACCACAGAGCGGCAAAAAAACTCCCGGGTCTGGCTTTACAATATTCTTGTTTATATGTGCCACTGGGGGAGGGAAACCTCCAAGATGGAGATCAGCGTAATAAACATGGCTTACCACATTCTTTAAATATTATACATTATACATAAAGAAAAAAAACTGTCACATTCCTTAGGAGACATCCTGTGTACATTCCTGGGCTAGGGTGCCAAATAACATAGTCCATGAATTTAGGGGACCGTGACCAGCTTGGCCCAGCTTGTGGGGTTCAGTGGCCGCATAAATCAGTCATGACATCATTGAAAATGAACACATTTTGTTGCCTAAAATAATTTTGTCATTCTTCCGCTTCTTAAAATAAAAAATACAGCCCTTCGATTTTTAACTGTTCTTATCAAATTTAGCAACAGTCATGTTGCTTTTGTTCATAACTGGGTTAAAAACCTGTGAAGAACTATGGATTCATATAAGATATGCATTAATTTCTGTTGAAGTAACTTTAAATAATTGCCATAGTGAACAATTTCTGTATGTTTTTTTCGATGATAACGAGAAAAAGTTTTAAAAAGAAAAAAAACAAACAATACATTTATATATAAAAAAAAAACTATAAAATAAATTCAACCTTCATATTTTATCTTTTATTTGCATTATTTCTTTGCAGTGTGGGTTTTAATATTTTCCATATTTCAAAGGTAGTCTCTACCTCTCGAATTTGAAACAAATCTATCTGTGCAGGCATAAAAAGCTGAACTCACAGGACAGCTATGGTTAACTAGTCAGTGCAGTCCTGATTCCAGGGAGAAAATTCTATCAATCACTGTCTTCCCTACAAACAATCATCATACCGTGCACTCCTCCGCTATCTATTATAAAACATGAAACAAGTAGGCAGGATATACTTTTTATATAAACACTTAAAACTAGAGATTTTATTTATCTGTTATTAGTGTAATTGAAAGAATATATCATTTTAATATACAATCTTGTGCTCTTTCACTTAAAAAAGCACTTACAGCAAGGTAAAAGAATGAAATATATGTTCTTCCTGATCATTGCATTTTCTCATAATTAGTTACTTCTCTATATGATACATACAGGTCCTGTTTACTGTATATGTAATGCAGCCATATTTGTTTCTGGCAGTGGCTGTAGAATGAATGCTGTAGCCATATATGTTACTGGCACAATGAATGAGACACGTGTAAATAAAGCCAAGTTTGAATTAGATATTTTTGCCTCTAATTCCATTGCACTGCTGTACTTACATAGGAATGTGTAGCTGAAGACCAGGGTCAGCCATTTTAATACTCAATAGATATTTAAAGATATTTATATACTGTTTATGGTGCCCATACATTTAATTATATATTTAAATTAATAATGAGTTTTGAAACATTCACAGCTTAAGATTTTTTTTTTATTGTCGATGATTCTTTAGTTTTTTTAATGATCCAGAATTATCTTACTAGTTATGGAAGGGAGCAAGTTTTGGCTTTGCGATTGTCAACTATGATTTACTTTTTTTCTGTTTTGAATCAATAACGCAGAAAAGTGCACAACCCAAGCACTAATTTTGATGGACTCAGAGACTTTTTTCCAGTCAAATATCCTATGTGACTGTTTATTCATACTGACTCACAAATCAATAGAACATTTTAATATACAGAGATGACTCGAGCGGTCATCTGCGGATTTACATATACTCAAAGCTATCCACAAGTTTTTATAGTCACTAAATAATTAGAGGTAAGCAGTTTTCACATGCAGAGAACATAAGAAAGCCTTTAGTTAAATAAAAAGATTTGCTTACCACTGCATTCCTAATCCATCGGATAAAAGCAAAAATGGATTTTGTGTTTAATTTTGGGATCTTGAATACACACTAATGTACCAGTTTTGTAAAATCCCATTATTATATTTCTTTAGCAAATACAAGCACTAGATATTGAGTTTAACCTTAGGATGGGATCCATTAAAACACTGTTGTACAAAAATTATGCATATATATATATATATATATATATATATATATATATATATATATATATTGTATATTCTATATTTAAGCTATATTTTTGTCTAAAAAATAAAAAAATAGTCCAGGAGAAAAGTCAAAAACTAGTTTTTAATTGAAAAAAAAGTTTGATGCCTAGAATCTGGAAATACTTTTGGTGAAGCTAGTGATTGTGAAAGAGGCGTTTTACATTTCTGTAGAGCAGGGCTTGCATCTATTGAGGCAAAAGTTTTCTTCTGGGGCTTTGAGGGAGTGGAAAGACCCAATAATCTAAAAATGTCTCCTTATTTCTTTCTGTTACCTCCTCCTCCACCCCACCCTTCAATGATAGATAAAAACACACCTCCAATACTATAACTATCAAGAAGTGATGAAACAAATAGAAGATGGGATATTCTACACATAAACAGAATCTTCAAAAATGCATAGTTTTCCTTAAAAATGTTGAAGGCTTATAAAGTTGTTAATGTTATCAGTTTGTTACATACTTTCCAAACACTTTCCAAACATTTGCAGTTTTTCTTTAACTGCAATGGTTCTGAAAAGATGAGTGCTGTTCAATGATCAATATTCATCTCAGGAATAAGCAAATTTTCCTGGTTAAATAAAAAAACTAAAGTCAATATGTATATTTATATACATACAATGATAATATATGGTATATTCTCAAAATCCATCTATTGACTTAGACACCATTAGCAGAGAAAATACTGTAAAAGGAAAGATGGCAACACATATACAGTAAACTCCCAATTATCCGGCACTCAACTAACCGTAACTCTCAAACAACCGGCACCTGCCTCTATTCCCTGTTTGATAAAAACTCTCACAACCGGCATCCACATTTTTTTTTTTTAAATCAACTTTTTTTCTTTTCAATTCTTTTTTTTAAATTTATTTTAAATGAAATAGTTATCAGTAGCTGTTTTATAGATAGTTTAAGGGTTTTTAGGGGGCTCAGGGTCAGTTAGGGCTTTCAAAATAGCAACTCTCAAGAAAACGGCAACTACACTCATCCGGCAATAGGCAATCCCCATAGGTGCCGGATAATGGGGAGTTTACTGTATTTAATTTGTGCTGTGAAATGTACAAAAGGTTTATGTTGTTACCTGATAAACACAAGCAATGCAATGGTATGATGAGTAAAATATACATTTATTCCTGCTAAACATTGTTCTATAAATCCATCATTGTCAATATGTTTAGTTTCTAAAGCCTTATTGATTCAGAGATTTGCAAATACAGAATAAGAAATGTCACCAGGATTCTCATTATAGATCTGGAGAGGAAAGTGACGCACGCAGAAACTTAGATGCCAGCATGAATTGCATTTTATAAGAAGTCAAATAGTACAGAAATATGTACAACAATATTTACAGCTGTGTAAGCTAGAAATATTAATCTATTTTTAGAAGAAAATCTCTTTTAAAGGCAATATTTTTATGCAAGAAGTTTCAATTTTGTTTGAGTGGAGACCTTCCCAATAGCTTGAAGTCTGGGGATGTCTTATTATCCACTGAAGGATGTGGTACAATGGAGCGGGAAGCTAGATATCTGTCCATGTCTCATGCACATCCTAAGAAACAGGCAGCTCTCATCAATAAATGTAAGCTATATCATGCAGCAATGTAAATGCCCATTTCACACAAACAAGCCTCACCAAAATAAAATGGATATCCACAAATATCAGCAGAGGCAACAAAAATAACTTTTTTTCTCATTAAAAATTAGCTTAGTGACATTTTTGCTGCCTAATTTTGCTTTTACTTGAGTTCATTATTTATTTTTACCTACACATTTTTTCATAATACAATGATTATTTAAGTTAGCTTCCCTGTTGAATCATAACCTTAGGTTAAATTAGCTATTAATCATGAATGAAAATCTTGGTAATTATTTTAAAAAGCAATACTGAATATTAAACTTAAGTTTCAAAGATCAGATTCAACTGCTGGTCTTCACATGTAGTTGCCAAAATGCCAGCCACAAGATTATATCTGCACAATGCTATTCATTATTTGAAGACTTGCTATGTTAAAGTAGATTACCATGACAAACAACTCTGGGTAGAAAACACCATTTGAATAGTTATCTAGACCACAGGCTCTCAACCTTTCTTTTCTGGAGACTGATGAGTTACCTACCAGTGACTGCACGGCCGACTTTGAGATACAGAACATTTTGGTCCAGGTAATATCATATATGTTCCATCTAGGTTTGCACTGATTTGAAGGGAATGCTTTTCAGTTAAGTTCCTCAATAATCTATTTATAACTGTGCCTAACTTTAGTTGTATGTTTAAACTGTTAGGTTCACTCCTTGTTCCCGAGGACCAACAAGTAAAGTCTTAGGGACCAGCAAAGGTTGAACACACTAGTCTAAAATAGAAGACATATATGGAAAGACTCTTCCGACCTTCATATCTACAGCAGAGGTTGCCAAACTGGTCTGCTGACCACCAGTGGTCTGTGAGCTTTAATTGGTCCCCAATATAATTGAAATGTTCAAAATATTGTGGATCCCACTTCCGGTAACAGTGAGCATTTGAAAAATAACATGTGGTCCTCAGACCAAAATGGGTGAGAGACACTATCTTAGACTATACATCACTTTCGTCACCCTACGTTGAATTGTATCTAAATCAAAATAATTTGCGGAATATAATGTCTTGTTTTAACATCTCACAATAGTTGCTGTTTTTGTTCTTTCCTGAGAAAGACATAGCTAAATAAATATACCAAATGATAATAAAAATTGTATTCATAGTATAATTAACTTGAAAGCAGACCATTAATGTTTCGTCTGTGTCTTTGTCTTAAATGAGAAAGAAATGATTATAAAGGCACTGTCGCTGGAATAGACTCTTTCCATATAGACAGAGGGGAACTAGATTCTTAATTGTTTTACTTATCTAGCTGTACAAGTCAGTTTCGGAGCATCACATAAAGGCTTTATGTAAACCCATGAGGCAGCTCTTCAAAATCGGAGCTGCCAAAATTACCATTTTCAAAGCAGAATAAAATCCACAACACTAAGAACTGACTTAAACAACTGTAATCTACATTTTGTATAGCCAATTTTATGTACACAATGAATATTTATTCACTGCATTGCAGAGATATAGAATGTAAAATACCAGTCCACGTAGGAAATGTAGCATTTTTATTTATGTTTCACGTGTGCATTTGTTGCTATTTTTAGGGTCTATAAGTCCCTATAGTTCCATCTAAGATTAAAAACAAAACTGAATACTAATAATATATTTTTATTATTCACTATTATCAACTGATTGTTATTGTGGTCTCGGCAAGTGTTTAAATTAAATCTGAATTCATGCATACTGCTTGGAGCCATGATGCAGAGCAGTCAAAATCAAATGAAAATTCGGTAAAGAGTTTTTTATTTGAAGCTCTATTCATTGTTTTATAATAGTTTTAAATGCCTCAGAGTTAGCTTTAACAGCACTCAAATTATTTACATAACTTGATTGTTATCTGTAGTTCTGTTGCACCAGCCAATATATTAAGCTTAGATGGAAATATATTAGGTTTCAAAGGGACCATGAATTATAATCTCCTTGTAAATTATTTTATACCCTCTTCACTTCAATAATATGTCAGTATTCCTTTGGAGTGAGTATCAGCCTTATTAAATTGTGATTTGGTCAATTGAATAGGGCTCTATGTAAGCACAGAGCATATTATTTTAGAGAAGTTTTTAGTTAGTGAAGACCTTGCTTTTGGATAGAAGTTCACTAACTAAAAACTTCTGTAAAAAATATGCTATGTGCTTATATAGAGCCCTATTCAATTGGCCAAATCGCAATTTAATAAGGCTGTATGTCTGGGGAAACTAAAGAAAAAAAGCTGGGCTGAGTTGTGTATAGAAGGCAATGTGTATGTTACATGGTGCTTGTGATTTTTTTGTCCCTATAGACCCAAACACTGTACACTATATTCATACAATCCTGTATGAATCTTTATCTTAGATACAATATAATTTTTTATCATGTATAACTCTTGTCTGAAAGTATATTTCCTGAAAGAACCACTATATTCCATAACCATGCACCTAGCAATAATAATTGCAAGCTTTCTCCTGCATAAATGTAAATGTTCCTCTTTAAACAAGCAACCATCACAGGCATCAAGATAATTGTATTTCAAATTAAAATCTAATAATTATATTAGCTTAGTTTAATTTTTTTTCTGCATAATTATGGTCACATTTTTTTTTAAATATATATTTTTTTCATCATACCGTGGCCATTTAAACTGTGTTTTAATCATTATTTGTTTTATCAAATGTGTAAACCTGTTATATTTTCAGTACCTTAGAAAAATAACTTTCTGAATGTCATTGGTCTTATTTCTGTAGCAATGCTACTTTGACTGATGTGTTATGCTGTATTACATTACTTTTTTCTCCTCACCTCATTCTTCTTTTTTCCAGATAAGTGATGAGGCTTTCTTCTAAACCTATGGACTCAGCATATGAAGCAATGGTCCAAATATGCTTTTAATTGGAGTTATATAACCTGTAGCAAAAATATAGAATTCATATTTTGTTTTTAAACAATTACGTATGGTATTTTGATTAATTCTTGTTAGATTTCTATGCTTATTTGTTTGCTAAATAATATTTTAAATTAAAATATCCATTAGTCTTAATGTGATTGATTTAGTGTTGTGTAACCTGAAACGTGCATAGAATTTGACATTTAATAATTTGTGTCTAAAACAAAAACCCAAGCATTTCTGGATAAGAAATACATAACCCTTGTCATGTCAAGATTATTTTAATGCTGTGTTATTCTGGGGTGGTAATGAATTTTTGACAGGGCACAGAAATTGTATTTGAATATGAACTAAACAAAATAAAACAAAGAATGGTAAACAAGGTAGAAAACAGAAAGAGAAATGACATTTGGCCACAGAATATAGCCCAAAATATTAAAAGAGCATGTTTTATACAATAAAACAGTGCTTACCTCATGGAAAATAAATTATGTTAATTGATGATATATAACACTAAAAATATGTTTGAAAGTAGATCTGGGCTCTCTATGGATTATATTGCCATCTACATATATGTTTGGCTTTTTTAATCGACCTCTACAGGAACCTACCTTGTATAGAGATGTTACAAGGGGGAAAAGATTAGATTGCTCCTGTGTCGTCCATTCACCAGCTCCACCATGAGATCAATGTCAGTTGTAACTGACATGTTTCCACTGTGCAGTCAGAAACTTCCCTATCTGTATTCAAAGTCTTCTCCCACCTCAGGAAGTAGACAATGGAATCTTAAGTGGTAGATTTCACAGCCGCATAATTACCTATACACGTAATAAATGTGTAAAGATAGTAAAGATTGTTTAATTTCTGTTTTACATTATTAAAACATGATGCTTATTTTCAAGTGCTGTTACTTCAAAATACTATATCTTAAATGTATGGCCACAGAGGTTCTTTATTATTATTATAGTTCATTTATAATGCGCCAACATATTCTGTAGCGCTGTATATAAGTTAAGTTCAGAAAAAGATAAATACAAATTAACAAATAGCAAAGCAAGGAGAGCCCTGCCTTTGAGCTAGGAATCCAATGTCCATGGTGCATTCCCAAAGTACTTAGGATAGAAACTCACAGACCTACAATCTAAGGTATTTTAGGTATTTTTTTAGGTATCTAAAGTTCTTTAAGTTAAGTTGTGCTGTGCCACAGTGAAACCAAACACAAAAGAAAATCTAAAATAGAATGGCTTAAACAGATGACATTTCACATTTTGGAATGGCCATGTTAGACCTTAAAGGATCACTTTAGTGGTCTCTAGGAGTCTTTAAGAAATAGTTAGGAAGGGATGATACAAAAATAAAACTTGTATTAAGCTTTTATTGTGCATTTAAACACTTACCATTTTTTCAGTAATCCCCCAGGCTGTATAAACTCTAGATCCTTCAACTCCATGAATGAAGTATTGTGGTTTGAGTGGACCCACTGAGGGGGAAGTTCCAAATTGAAAACTAACCTCTGAAACACACATTAGTAGCAGAGAGCAGTGTCACCTCAGCTGATAGCCATGTACACACACACTTTCAGTTGTCCTATTCCAGTTTAAATAGCTCTCCTCCTCTTGATGTCTCTGCTCCAGACAATATATTCATTCAGGGGGTGGAGAGATCTGGTGGTTATACAGTCTATGACATGAATCAAAAACAGTAATTACTGGTTTAAATGCACACTAAGGGCCCTATTAAATTCCAGCCTCGTAAATAAGAGGCTTCTACTTAAGCCCTACGTACTGCAAAGTTTCTCTAAGTTCCAATGCTATTACATTCGCCCTGCTGCAAGCAACGTACGAGCTACGCAGCAGGGCCGTACGTATCAACACTGCGAAAATGTACATGAGGAGTGACAGCCTGCGAGATGATATCGCAGGCTCCCGCACCTCAACAAGTTGTGCAGGGGTCCTAAACGGGACCTCCGCGGCAGACCCCCACATAAGCTTTGCCGTGGGGGGTACTCCAACTAGCCCCCCCGGCACCTAAAATTAACCCCTCTCTATGCGGGGGTTCCCATCGGGACCCCCGAAGTGTCCTCACATTAACACCTTGCTGCAGGTGTCCATAGGGACCCCCGCAGCCCCCGCACCTTAACCCCTTGAAGCGGGGGACCCCGATCGGCACCGATCAGGCCCCCGCTGCATTTAACATTTTTTAATTCCCCTTAAAGGGCCCGCAGCACACTATTAACAATCCCGGCCGCGGCAAAAAAAATTAACACCCCTCTATGCTGGGGGTCCCCATCGGGACCCCCGAAGTGTCCCCACATAAACCCTTTGCTGCAGGGGTACATAGGGACCCCGGCAGCCCCTCCACATTAACCCCTTGTTGTTCAATTTATAAATTTCCCGCCTCGCGGGTCCTTAAAGGACCATAAAGGTCCTGAAAGGACTCACACTAAAAAATATTAACCCCAGGCAACTAAAATTAACCCTATAACTCATGGGGGTCAATACAGACCCCCATAAGCACTTAATTAACCCTGTCACTCATGGGGGTCAATACAGATCTCCATAAGCACAATAATTAACGCTATAACTCATGGGGGTCAAAACAGACCCCCATAAGGCCTTAATTAACTCTGTCACTCATGGGGGTCAATACAGATCCCCGTAAGCAGAATAATTATCCCTGTCACTCATGGGGGTCAATACAGACCCCCATAAGGCCTTAATTAACTCTGTCACTCATGGGGGTCAATACAGATCCCCATAAGCAGAATAATTATCCCTGTCACTCATGGGGGTCAATACAGACCCCCATAAGGCCTTAATTAACCCTGTCACTCATGGGGGTCAATACAGATCCCCATAAGCACTTAATTAATCCTGTCACTCATGGGGGTCAATACAGTCCCCGATAAGCACTTAATTAACCCTATAATTCATGGGGGTCAATACAGACCCCCATAAGGCTTTAATTAACCCTGTCACTCATGGGGGTCAATACAGACCCCCATAAGCTTCTATTTAACCCCATCAGTCCCAATAGGGTATATTATTACACTTATGGGGCTGTTAAAACCCTAACATTAACCACATAAGTGCCATGACGGTCCACAAGGACCATCATGACACTAACTACAAACACTACACTATAACCCTAAAAAAAACATGAAATCTAAACTAACCCCCCTATACACTATCTATAAACACTTACACTACCTACCTACACTACCTATCCCTACACATTGACGACTTCTTATTGGCTGAAATTGATAGACAGCTTTTTCAGCCAATCACAAGCTGCCATTGCCGATTGACTCCTGGAAAAGGCTTCAGGAAAAGGCATGGTTAATTATTGTGCTTATGGGGATCTGTATTGACCCCCGTGAGTTATAGGGTTAATTAAGGCTTTATGGGGTCTGTATTGACCCCCATGAGTGACAGGCTTAATTAAGGCCTTATGGGGGTCTGTATTGACCACCATGAATTATAGGGTTAATTAAGTGCTTATGGGGGTCTGTATTGACCCCCATGAGTTATAGGGTTAATTAAGTGCTTATGGGGGTCTGTATTGACCCCCATGAGTGACAGGGTTGATTAAGTGCTTATGGGGGTCTGTATTGACCCCCATGAGTTATAGGGTTCATTATTGTGCTTATGTGGATCTGTATTGACCCCCATGAGTTATAGGGTTAATTAAAGCCTTATGGGGGTCTGTATTGACCCCCATGAGTGACAGGGTTAAATAAGGCCTTATGGCGGTCTGTATTGACCACCATGAATTATAGGGTTAATTGTTTATGGGGGTCCTTATTGACCACCATGAGTTTTATGGTTAATTTTAAGCTAGGAATCCAATGTCCATGGTGCATTCCCAAAGTACTTAGGATAGAAACTCACAGACCTACAATCTAAGGTATTTTAGGTATTTTTTTAGGTATCTAAAGTTCTTTAAGTTAAGTTGTGCTGTGCCACAGTGAAACCAAACACAAAAGAAAATCTAAAATAGAATGGCTTAAACAGATGACATTTCACATTTTGGAATGGCCATGTTAGACCTTAAAGGATCACTTTAGTGGTCTCTAGGAGTCTTTAAGAAATAGTTAGGAAGGGATGATACAAAAATAAAACTTGTATTAAGCTTTTATTGTGCATTTAAACACTTACCATTTTTTCAGTAATCCCCCAGGCTGTATAAACTCTAGATCCTTCAACTCCATGAATGAAGTATTGTGGTTTGAGTGGACCCACTGAGGGGGAAGTTCCAAATTGAAAACTAACCTCTGAAACACACATTAGTAGCAGAGAGCAGTGTCACCTCAGCTGATAGCCATGTACACACACACTTTCAGTTGTCCTATTCCAGTTTAAATAGCTCTCCTCCTCTTGATGTCTCTGCTCCAGACAATATATTCATTCAGGGGGTGGAGAGATCTGGTGGTTATACAGTCTATGACATGAATCAAAAACAGTAATTACTGGTTTAAATGCACACTAAGGGCCCTATTAAATTCCAGCCTCGTAAATAAGAGGCTTCTACTTAAGCCCTACGTACTGCAAAGTTTCTCTAAGTTCCAATGCTATTACATTCGCCCTGCTGCAAGCAACGTACGAGCTACGCAGCAGGGCCGTACGTATCAACACTGCGAAAATGTACATGAGGAGTGACAGCCTGCGAGATGATATCGCAGGCTCCCGCACCTCAACAAGTTGTGCAGGGGTCCTAAACGGGACCTCCGCGGCAGACCCCCACATAAGCTTTGCCGTGGGGGGTACTCCAACTAGCCCCCCCGGCACCTAAAATTAACCCCTCTCTATGCGGGGGTTCCCATCGGGACCCCCGAAGTGTCCTCACATTAACACCTTGCTGCAGGTGTCCATAGGGACCCCCGCAGCCCCCGCACCTTAACCCCTTGAAGCGGGGGACCCCGATCGGCACCGATCAGGCCCCCGCTGCATTTAACATTTTTTAATTCCCCTTAAAGGGCCCGCAGCACACTATTAACAATCCCGGCCGCGGCAAAAAAAATTAACACCCCTCTATGCTGGGGGTCCCCATCGGGACCCCCGAAGTGTCCCCACATAAACCCTTTGCTGCAGGGGTACATAGGGACCCCGGCAGCCCCTCCACATTAACCCCTTGTTGTTCAATTTATAAATTTCCCGCCTCGCGGGTCCTTAAAGGACCATAAAGGTCCTGAAAGGACTCACACTAAAAAATATTAACCCCAGGCAACTAAAATTAACCCTATAACTCATGGGGGTCAATACAGACCCCCATAAGCACTTAATTAACCCTGTCACTCATGGGGGTCAATACAGATCTCCATAAGCACAATAATTAACGCTATAACTCATGGGGGTCAAAACAGACCCCCATAAGGCCTTAATTAACTCTGTCACTCATGGGGGTCAATACAGATCCCCGTAAGCAGAATAATTATCCCTGTCACTCATGGGGGTCAATACAGACCCCCATAAGGCCTTAATTAACTCTGTCACTCATGGGGGTCAATACAGATCCCCATAAGCAGAATAATTATCCCTGTCACTCATGGGGGTCAATACAGACCCCCATAAGGCCTTAATTAACCCTGTCACTCATGGGGGTCAATACAGATCCCCATAAGCACTTAATTAATCCTGTCACTCATGGGGGTCAATACAGTCCCCGATAAGCACTTAATTAACCCTATAATTCATGGGGGTCAATACAGACCCCCATAAGGCTTTAATTAACCCTGTCACTCATGGGGGTCAATACAGACCCCCATAAGCTTCTATTTAACCCCATCAGTCCCAATAGGGTATATTATTACACTTATGGGGCTGTTAAAACCCTAACATTAACCACATAAGTGCCATGACGGTCCACAAGGACCATCATGACACTAACTACAAACACTACACTATAACCCTAAAAAAAACATGAAATCTAAACTAACCCCCCTATACACTATCTATAAACACTTACACTACCTACCTACACTACCTATCCCTACACATTGACGACTTCTTATTGGCTGAAATTGATAGACAGCTTTTTCAGCCAATCACAAGCTGCCATTGCCGATTGACTCCTGGAAAAGGCTTCAGGAAAAGGCATGGTTAATTATTGTGCTTATGGGGATCTGTATTGACCCCCGTGAGTTATAGGGTTAATTAAGGCTTTATGGGGTCTGTATTGACCCCCATGAGTGACAGGCTTAATTAAGGCCTTATGGGGGTCTGTATTGACCCCCATGAATTATAGGGTTAATTAAGTGCTTATGGGGGTCTGTATTGACCCCCATGAGTTATAGGGTTAATTAAGTGCTTATGGGGGTCTGTATTGACCCCCATGAGTGACAGGGTTGATTAAGTGCTTATGGGGGTCTGTATTGACCCCCATGAGTTATAGGGTTCATTATTGTGCTTATGTGGATCTGTATTGACCCCCATGAGTTATAGGGTTAATTAAAGCCTTATGGGGGTCTGTATTGACCCCCATGAGTGACAGGGTTAAATAAGGCCTTATGGCGGTCTGTATTGACCACCATGAATTATAGGGTTAATTGTTTATGGGGGTCCTTATTGACCACCATGAGTTTTATGGTTAATTTTAGTTGCCTGGGGTTAATGTTTTTTAGTGCGAGTCCTTTCAGGGCCCTTTAAGCAGCCGCGGCGGGGAATTAAAATGTTTTAAATGCAGCGGGGGCCTGATCGGTGCCGATCGGGGACCCCGCTGCAAGGGGTTAATGTGGGGAGGTTGCAGGGGTCTCTATAGGGACCCCTGCTGCATGGGGATGTGTGTATGGAGCAGGGGGGAGCCTTACACTGCTATCTCGGGTTGCTCCGAGGCAGCACGTAGAGGTTTTACGATCCCTCGCGGGCACTTTTTGTGCCCGTAGGGATTCTTCTGATTTGCGAGAATCGCTCGTAGATTTATGGCTGCGTGTGACTACGTAGCTTTCTCGGAGTCTATTCTCGGCCATTTTTCGTAGTCATCTTGCAAAGCAGGCTGCAAGGGATTCAGTCCTCGCAAACAGCAAAAAAACTGCCTTTTGCTAGGACCGAGTGAACTATGAGGGAGATTTTAATGAGGCCCTAAATGTTTAATAATTTTTATCAAGTCCTAATAATTCTTTAAACACCCTTTTTAAAAGAATACTTAAGTGGTCCTTTAACCTAACTTAAAAGCTGTGGGAAATGTAAACCAAACCAGTCATAGATTCAAACATAACAATGAATTGAAACAGTTCTGCAAAGAGCCATTGGTCAAATTGTCTACTAAACAGCAGAATTGATCATAGGTCACAAAAAATATTTTGCTGAGGTGATTGCAACTAAAAGACATTTTATTAGTTATTAAATGTACAGGTTCACATTCGCTTCCTCAATAGATGGTGAATGCTCAGACAATGTCTTTAATATAAACAATAAAATAGTAGAGAGACTTTCGGTAGTATAATCCACCTCAAAATTACAGGGCAATCAATGGTCCAAGGTGGAAGCATCCATGACACAAGAGGAGTCTCCTAAATTGAAGTTTCTCTATTAGTGATGTTATACTCAGGACATATACAACTGCTAATACTTTTTATGTTATATACTTCACAGAGATGCAAAGTTTTTCCCAAAACACACTTGCCCTTTAGATTAATATTTTTAACAAAAAATAAACAGTTTCTTACTACAAGCAAGAGTGTGATTAGACAAATTGTTGTCCAAAAATGGTAGGATTGCAGCCATAACTGATTCTACAGAGTATTGTCTGAATATTTGATCAACTGACAAATATCTGTTTTTTTTGCCTAATTAATGTCTGCGCCACAATAAAACGTAATTCAAACTGTCAAAGTGTTACCTATGTTGTGTAAATCAAATTGGTAAAAATAAATGTTTAAATCCAGTTTGTAAGGTAAAAATTCTACAAGCAAAATGTTTTTAGAGTGGAAAGTAAAATACAACAGGTTCTAATATACTGCATTTTATATGCCATTATGCTGCTATGAAATCTACAGTTTTGTTTTTTGCTGATCAACTTCCAGTGGGAGGATACTTTAAATGGCACAAGAAGTTTCTATGGGAATGCGTCTACAACTGCCACAGCTTTCAGTTGCAGTAATGGAAAGCTCATTAGTATACAAAGACACATACAGAATCAACTGACAGAAGGAAATTAATCTTTGTAGTAAAGAAAAATTTGATATAAAAGATAAAAATGCAGACTGTGTTTATTTTTTTTAAACTTTTGTTCATTATCAAGTTTGACCACAATAGTTATTAAAAGGGACTATTTTGGCAATTTCTTATGTTTTATATACATGTTTTAACCAGACAATTAAATTACCTTTATCCTTATAAATGTGATTGTAATTTAAAGTTTACACTTCGCTTACTTTTAAGAAGCCTCTGAGCAATAGATTCTCACTTTCTGGAAACTTCCTTTGTTTTCCTATTTTCTCGCATCTAAGCTGCCATGTGGTAAGAGCACAACCAAGGAAGGGTCTTGACACTACCAGTGTCTCATACTGATCAGCTGGAAGCAGACAGTGACATGCAGTATGCCTGAGCACCTTGAGTCATTAATGATGTGACTCTCTTCCCTGTGGGCCTGACTTTAGGTCACAGTTGTGAAACATGGCACCCTATATGAGAGTGGCTGGAAGACAGGGGAGACTCCAGAAGTTAAGAATGTGTGACTCTGAAGCCTCTTAGAAGCAAATTAAGTGCACAAATTAGATAACAAATACAATGAGTTGAATAAAATTGTTACCTAGTTACAATATTTACAGTATATAAAACAAAAAAATGCATGTATATCTCTCTTTACATAAGTAATTATGATATAAACTGTTAATTTGATAGCTCATAACCTAATAGTAACCTTTAAAACTCCTTTCTATTCTATATTTAGAGGTTTGCAACAATGAGAATAATGAATTCTAGAAGTGTTTCTATTCTAATTACACATTATATTTCACTTTAAACGGTTTCCTCTTATCAATAGGAGTGAAACAGAAGTGACAGTATTAACTGAATCTACAATGGGTTATCTGAAAGCACTGAAGCTGAAACTAATGTATACTGCTCCTATCAGTAAAATTCTTCCGCATTTGATTGATTCAATATGGATCTTAAAAAGAAAATGAGAAAACAAAAAAAGTATTCTTTTTAAATTCAGGCTTATCTACGAATTGAATTACATTTACCCTGACATATTTTTAAGATTTTAGGATACTAAACCTTATTTTTAAGAATGGATATTTGTTAGTCTCTGTTTCAAAATATAGCATGGAAAACTCTTCGGAACAAGAAATATACGAGGAAGATAACGTTCAAACAAAATCAAAATAAACAAAAATAACAAACAACAATAAAACAAAACGCCTATGTTTTACAATTATAATTTGTCCCAGTTCTAAAATTATCCTGCATAATTTGAATACCCTAGTAATTTTGGAATTATAGTATTGATGTCAATAATATGCTAGTGTTTCTGTTACCCACCACAGATAAATATTGTAAAAATTAGTTAATTATCTGGTTAATTAGCCTGGAACTGTGGGAGTGGCTGTAGCTCACCTGCACCACTTATGTACCCACCACTAACTTACCTCAGTGTACTCATCACTCTCTACTGGCTGTGCTGGAGCATTGTTCTGTTGCTATCTGCACCCCTCTCTGCCTTTGTAGTGTCCTTTCGTCTCTGTTTCAAGTCAGACTTTTTCCTCCCATTCCTGCCCCCCTCTGGCCCCGTTGTTTCTTTCCCCACCTGCTTTGGTGCAGCATCCCCCTCTCCAGGTTCACCTTCCCGGGTTCGCCCCCCTTCATTTCCTGCCCCTCCACTCTGCTACTCCTTTCTTGGCCTTGCCCGAGGATCTCCTTACATCTACTCTCCTGCATGCCCCGTCTGTTTCTCCCTGCCCGCTCCTGCTCCCTTGGTGCCTCTGTCCTGCCCCCTCCTGACCTCTCTGCACCTCCACCCACATTTCCATTGTTCTGCTTCCTCTGGTCCTCTCTGTATTGTCTGTTGCCCCTTTGCTCTTGTTTTCACCTCTGCAGCCACTTCTTCTGATCTTCTGTGCCATTGGCTTGCACACCTCCTCTCTTTGCTTCTTCCCCGCTCTCTCCTCCTCTGTCATTGTGGGCTGCTAGTCCCTCGCTCCCTCCATGCCCTGGCTCCTTGTCCCTTGTGGCTTTCACCTAACCTCTCAGTACCTGTCTGACATTGTTTCCCTCTCATGGCTCAAAACCTTTGTGCCTCTGATCCTTTAATTTTTTTGCCTCCTATTATTCTGCCAAGGTCCCAGGCGATGCCTCGTTTAATTGTCAGGTAGGTGCTATGGATGTTTCCCCTTTGCGAGGCTTCATTTACTTATGCACATCATAATCCTGCATCACTGCACTACACTTCCCCTAACCTGACAGATCTTTGGAATCATACATGTTTATTGCAAAACCACCTGCAGACAGGGGTAATAAAGAACTATTGTAGGACTACCCATAAGAAATTACTACAATAGACAGATCATCTTACCAAAACACCTATCCTGTTCTACGCCTAACTTGGAGACACATACACGACATCCTATTCCAAGCCATTAATCATTACTAATCTGTGTATTTCCTTAAATCAGTATCCAATAACTGTTAAGCATAATTCCAATGTGCACTACGTGACTGCTTATTCCATCTCTAAAGCAATCCAGCGGAGTCATTATATATAAATCTCTCCCTTTAGTGACTTCTCCCAATAGTTACCCAATCTGAAACATGTCCTTCATGCCCATCTCCTTCAACACCAATCACCAACCCCTCCTCACACTACTAATCCCAACAAACAGCTTTTCGCAACCTGTGCTCCCCAATCACCTCAGCCATTCTCATTCCCATATCCTGAACCCTTCAAAACTTTCCCTTGCCCCTTAGGCACTCATTCGTCCAAACTCCATCTCAGATACCATGGCTGACCAGGCATTATCAGATGCTGAGAGTCTCATTTCTCAAGGCTCCTTCATTATTTGCATGGCCTCCATCCACAGCACTAAGCCAGGCATTCCTTGCGGTTTTGGACAGTGCCCTAATTCATACAAAAGCTTACTGAGAGGGGAAAACCATTCCCTAAAACTGCTAGAAAAGCAGATTTGTATTGCATACTAGAATGCTGTATTCCACAGCACCAACAACCAACTGAGCAGTTCCAATGGCTCAACACATATGTTGCCACTACGGTTAACACAATAGAAAATAGGATTGACAAGACTTGACCATCCTGGCTCTCTTCTCGTCACCACCCTTCCCAGTCTAGCAGATTAGCCCCACTGACACAGCCACTAGGAAGTACTAACTGAAATAAACCTTGTTATTAACCTTTCAGCTCCATAAAACACTAACGTCCCCTCCATATATTACCTTATTCTCTCAGATGGGTACCCCCTTCAATACTTAGATTGGACAATGCCATCTATCATATACTCTAAATAGGTAAAGGTGTGAGGTTATTCAAATTTGACATCCAAAATTAATTTAAATTACTGTCTATCCATAAATCATTTTCACATCTCAATGGCATTCATTGGAAGGACCATTTCTACATGACAGTGCCCCTACTCTTTTGCAATGTATTACATTGTTTTGGACTTGTACTTACCCCTTTATAGCTCTACAGAATATGTTAGGTTATTATTATTATTGTTAATATTATTATAATAATAACAATCTTAAGAACATCAACTTCATATACCGTACCACCATGGAATTACAATCCGTGTTAGTGCATCTAAACTTTTTACCCCATGGTCACCCATTCTTATCTAACCTCCTAGTCACTCTCAAACATCAACATCACCCATTCCAAACCATTCAACTAAACAAAGAGGCCCCCGCTGATCTGCTTCTATGGTCAACGTTTATATCCAGCTGGAACGGTTTTTCGTACTTCTGTACTAAACAACACACGCATCATATCCATCCTTCTGTATTCACCTAAGCTCCAGCCAACTCACAGGAACACATCATTTTCAACACATCTTCTCATCCTGGATGCAAATCCACCCTAAAGTAAATGAGGCTAAATCAGTTATTCCCTCTCTGTTAGCAGCCATTTCCTGGAGACTGACATGTCATGGCCACCCGATTGGAGTCAAATCTTCTGATGCAGTCACTTGTGAGACCATCATTAAACTTCAGTTCCATAATTGCGTACCAAAATATTGTCCTGTGGATCCTATTGATCCTAGGAATCCTTGAACAACCAACCAAGGTTGTACAGAAACACCTTTTACGCAACCTTTATTTTAATTATTATTGCCACACACTAATTTTAAAAATTCAATCTTTATTTGTACATTTAAAATGTTGTTAAAAATACAATGATTAAAAAATTCATGTTAAACCCAAGGGGCCTCATTCTATTAACGGCCGTAGGAGATGCGGGGCAGCAAGGACCGGCCGCAAGCTATTCGGCTATTCTATTACCTTCCGGCTGGGGATTCCGGCAGGCTTGCGGCCGGCGCCTTGCTATCCTTTGCGGCCGCTCGCGCCGGAGGAAAGCCTTTGATCTTAAACGGCCGCAAGAGTTTCGGCCGCAAGAAAGCCCTGGTTGCTATTCAATTGCTCCGGGAAACCACTCTGCAAGGCTAAAACCGAGCCGCAGCTTACTTGCAGAAAAAAGGCACACAATTAAGCACATTTTAAAGCCATAATAAAGCCATCCTGCACTCTTTTGAGACTATAAAGTGATTGTAGGTGTTAGCATTAATAGCACAACATTCCCCTACACTCAAATCCGTGAATATATATTTTTTAAATTTATGTCACATATCCATGGAAAAAGTCCAGAGGGCTTGGAGCAAATCAGACCCGCCCACGCTGCGGCTGGAAAATAAACAGTTAATGTAATCTCGGATTTGGCCTGATGTGCAAGCTTGAGAGAGGTTGCTATTAATCCTCATGTCCCCCATTATGATCCCTAGCATTTACAGAGCTTTACAGTGCCGTCTTGAATTTATTTTTGCGTTTAAAGATTTCTGAGCTTACGGCCGGTTGCAAGATATACGGCCGGCCGTAAGGGGAGATCCTTGCCGTATAATTGAATTGCAAGATAACGGAACCCCCGCAATGAATCGCAGCCTTGCGGACGTTTTACGGCGGATAATAGAATGAGGCCCAAGGTGTTTAATCCTTTGGGCTTTTTGACGTCCAGCAAATTATTAAAGGTTTATTTAAGTTTCATTTTTGTTGTTATTATATTCTTTGCGTTGATCACAGCTTTTTTATTTAACTACTTTATTATGCTCACGTCAATAAAAGATTTGGTTTTTCAATTCAACTGTATTTGTGTATTTTTGGTTATGTTTCCTTAGTCAAATCCTTATCAGGTACCCTGGATTTTAATTTACAAGGGATTAAGATTTTTACAATAGATTAAGATAAGGTTTTATAATCCTTTAATCTGTTTATAGTTTTGTTTATTCATACAGCACTTCACTTGAGTATATGTTTTAAGCGCCTTTTGTGTTTCTTTTGTGGTAATATTTTTTTCCTGTTTATTGATGTTAATTCCTAATTCTATTACTTAAAGTGCATTATAATTCAAGTTGTGTTATTCAAAACTTCTTATCTTAAAGTGCTTGTGCTATTGTGACTTAGTGCTTACTAATGACGTCACAATCTCCCGACGCGCGTTTCGTGAGGCTCTATCAGTCTCTCACTCACTGATGAGTGAGAGACTGATAGAGCCTCACAAAACATGCGTCGGGAGATTGTGACGTCATCAGTAAGCGCGATCACAACGCAGACCACGCCAACATAGCGTGGAGCATGATAGATACAGCTCTAAAGCTCCAGGTCCACATCTAACTTAAAAGAAAGATAGAAAGCCAATTCCATCACCACAAAGTCACAAAATAGTAACAATAGAGTAAAATACAAGAATAAGGAAATAGAAAAGCAAGAAAAAGGAAAAAGGAGTAAAAGCATAATTAAAGCAAAAAAACGGGAGAAAAAGGAGGACACAACCTCCTTCTAAAAAACAATAGACAGAAGCAATAATGAAACATATAGTTTAAGAAACAGCATAAAATTAGGAGTGTATACATTTTTAAATAGCACTGCATTAGCACTATAAATTAATAAGGTAAAGTAGTGACTGTGACAGACTAACAGTCACGAGGTAAAAGGGTAATATAAGAAGAAATAAGCACTAAGTCACAATAGCACAAGCACTTTAAAATAAGAAGTTTTGAATAACACAACTTGAATTATAATGCACTTTAAGTAATAAAATTACGAATTAACATAAATAAACAGGATAAAAGATTAACACAAAAGAAACACAAAAGGCACTTAAAACATATACTCAAGTGAAGTGCTGTATGAATAAACAAAACTATAAACAGATAAAAGGATTATAAAACCTTATCTTAATCTTATGTAAAAATCTTAATCTTATGTAAATTAAAATCCAGGGTACCTGATAAGGATTTGACTAAGGAAACAAAACCAAAAATACACAAACACAGTTGAATTGAAAAACCAAATCTTTTATTGACTTGAGCCTATTAAAGTAGTGAAATAAAAAAGCTGTGATCAAAGCAAAGAATATAATAACAACAAAAATGAAACTTAAATAAACCTTTAATAATTTGCTGGACGTCAAAAAGCCCAAAGGATTAAACACCTTGGGCCTCATTCAATTGAGATTTGGCCAATTGAATAGGGCTCAAAATAAGCACATAACAAATATTTTTTTACAAAGTTTTTAGTTAGTGAAAACCTTGCTTTTGGATAGATGTTTACTAACTAAAAAATGTTTAAAAGAATATATGCTATGTGCTTATTTAGAGCCCTATTCAATTAGCCAAATTGCAATTGAATGAGGGCCCTTGGGTTTAACATGAATTTTTTAATCGTTGCATTTTTAACAACATTTTAAATGTACAAATAAAGATTGAATTTTTAAAATTAGTATGTGGCAATAATAATTAAAATAAAGGCTGCATAAAAGGTGTTTCTGTACAACCTTGGTTGGTTGTTCAAGGATTCCTAAATAGGATCCACAGGACAATATTTTGGTACGCATTTAAGTATTAACACCTAGGCCTAAAAAATAAACTAAGATCATTTTTTGAGTATTATCAGTCCCATAATTCTTTTACAATGTCCTTCCTGTGAGAGTTGGCTCCCCACTCGTTCAGCCATCACTACCAATTATTCCTGTATTTCCTAAGCCCCAGATCTGCCACCCATCAGAAATTCACCATCCGACCCACTCCAGCACTTTCACCCACCCTAGCTTAAACTAATTGTGGTCATTGTAAAAACCAGAAGGTGCCTCTAACAATAGCAAGAGGAACTATGGTTGTGCATGGCATCTCTTCCAGATTTATGCAGCCTTCTACAAACTCCAACCACACCACAGCATCCAAACATCCCTTTCATTTGGAGCTAACTGTGATACCCACCGAGGGCTCAGCTACTCCACCATGAAAACATACCTCTCTGATGTTATACTTATTTCTTAATTCAGAAAGTAGAAAATCCTATCTTTCATCTCCATCTTTCAAAACCTTCCTAAAAGGCCTGGCGCTCAAGTGTGGATCACAACCTTCATGACGCCTTCCCATAGATGGCCCACTCTTCAAGAAGCTAATAATCTTCCTATCCAATCACCCCTACAGATTAGAAATATTTGCCACAATAAACACATGCATCATCTTGGCATTTTATGATTTCTTATGCCCTAATGAGTTCACTATCTCCAGTATCCAACAATTCTGTATCCAACCAATTTTTCTGATAGACAAAACACCACTTTTGCTAACAAAGGGCCCTATTCAATGCAAGCATGTATCTTGCGGGATGTAGGCTGTATGTCTGCGGGCATGCTGCAGGCTCTTGTTCGTCTGCAAATCTGGAGCTATTCAATTGACCAAGGGCGCGAGTTTCAGCCAGAAGCCTCAAGCCCGTAAAACCCTCTAGCGGCTGCAAACTGTTAATGGGCTGGCCAAGATGCGATCGGCTGTTATGATCCAATCACAGTATAACGTAGTGCGACAAAGGCCTCTCAGGCAATAGAAAGCAGTCTAGCCTCAGATGATTGACAGAGGGAGGTTATAAAGTTGCGTTCCACCCGCCCATGCGTTGACTGTGTTCTATAAGTAGCACTCAGGTCCCGGAGTTGGAGGTTGATTATGGATAGAGAGAGAGTAGGAGAGTTTTGAGAGCAGTAATTTGCCATTTTGTTTATTACAATTATACTATTTACAATTTTACCCCTAATCCTTGTTTACACATATTTACACACATAATAGCAATACACATCATTTGAGAACACACATAGAGTAGGTCACTCCATACCCCCTCCCATCTCCCACACCCCATTCCCCAAGAGTTATTAAATACTAGCTACTTGCCTGTCAAAAATGACGGGAATGCAATTTTAAGGCTGTGCATGCTGTACCTTTGGCGCTCATCATGAGCCCCGCAATGAGCATCTTTGCCGCTCATTGCAGGTCTTGTGAACCCACAACTTCTGTGGTCATTGCAAGCCTCTATACCCATCTACTGCACTGGCCTCGCGATGAGCGCCTTTGGTGGTCATTACAAGCCACCAGCCCCGCGCTGAGCGCCAAAGGTGCTCATCGTGGGTGTCACAATGAGCACCTATGGCGCTCATTGTGAGCCTCTCTTCCTGTCTAGTTTACGCGCCTCGCGACACCACTCATTGCAGTCCGCGTTAACCTGAAACTTTTGTGCTTGGGAATGCCATGTGTCTCTTTCCACCATCTCCCCCTGTCCCTTCCCTGGGTGTTTTTACTCTGTGTGTCTGCTGAATCTTTGCGTGGCGCGCGCTGACTGCCGTTGGTTTTATTTTCAAAGTCCTGCGTGCCTGGCGTTGTTCGTGTGTTACTGTTTTCTCCATCGTGTTTCTGCTAAGTCCTCCGCGCTCATTGCAACCTGCAACGAGGCCTGCAATGAGCACCTTCGAGCTCATGGAAGCCTAAAAGTCCCATGGTTCCCACGAGACTCGCAGTCGCGTGCCTCAACTGCTTGCCTCACTTTGCAAGGTTTGCAGTTGCATCCCTCGATTTGCGAGGGCCGCAATTATTTAACATTGCGTGATAAATGACAACTATATATGTGATGCATAATACACACTTTTTTTTCCATTATACATATGCAGCCAAACTTTTTTGGTTTATCATTATATTATTTTTGGGATTGTAATGGAGGGGGGAGGGAAGAGGGGAGAAGAGTGGAGAGGCAGGGAGGAGGAGATGAGGAGAGGCGAGGAGGAGAGAGAGGAGAAAGAGATGGCCCTGGGGAGTGGATGAGAGGAGTGGAGGAGAGTCAGAGAGGAGTGGAGGAGGAGAGAAGGAGGATAGGAGTGAAGGATGAGTAGAGGAGTGTCGGAGAGGAGGAAAGTAGTGGAGGAGAGGAGGAGGAGGTTGGGAGAGGTGGAGGAGGAGGAGCAGAAGGGGGAACAGGAGGTGGTGGAGGAGGAAGAAAGTGGAGAAGAGGAGGTGGATGGTGGCAGGGTGGCCCTAGCACCACGCACATTTAGATGAGGGACAGAGGGGGAGTGGCCTGAGCCAAGGGGGGTGGTCGTTCGGAGGAGGGAAAGGCCTAAGGGACAGATCAGATGCCCATCCACAGTCGCGAGGGCAAGAGGCTAAGGGCAAGCATGAGGCCCATAATTACACATTCTAGGAGAATGTGGTCCTCCTTGGTGCCATCCATCCCCGTGATCCTTTTTTGGGGGAGGGAAGTCAGGCCATAGCCTAGGGCCCAGGCATGGAAGGAGGGCACAGCACAAAGGGATGTGAGGTCCGTCAAGCACCATTTTGACAACATCAGGGTAAAGGTGAGGAGGATAATGGCCAAGGAGGAAAATAATGGGACTGTGCGATATAGTGAGTGAGAGGGGGTGGCCATGGACGTTCTGAGCCAGGTGCATGCTCCTGGAGCTTCAGGCCTGGTGACCAAGCTGGACCCAGCCTCCAAGTTAGGTGAATATGACATTCACCAACAGGCTGCCACTTGTGCATCTCACACACCCGACATTTACATTATGACCAACAAGGACACTGACATGTCAGCTCCATAGAATTAACTTTTTAACTTTTATTTTTTTATTTTTTTATAAGAACATTTTATTAGGCATTAGCATATTACAAAAGAAGAAGAACATTAGACAGTCTGTCAAATAGCATTCTATTCATGACAATTTTCATAATACATCAATATCCCATAATGTTACAGTTACAGGATAACTATTCAGGACATCAAAGTCTCCTTATTTATAAGCAAAACAAGCATTTTCATACAATACTAATTACCTAAAATTTGGGGTCGCAATGCCACCGGTGAGGGGACGATATACCGAAGCTCAATTTTGCTCAAAAGGATACAAAATAGAGAGAGCTCTTTGCTATGGGTCTTTATACAATTCGTCCCAGATTTCCCACTTATGCCAGTTAATTTTGATTAAACCTGAGCCAACTAAACTTTTTTTTTATTTTGGATTATTACCTCCTGAACTTCCCACCAAACCAGTTTGTGTTGTTGTTTCCATTTGGAGGCTATGTACCATTTAGCCACAGTTAGGACCTGAACCACAAGCGCCTTGATTTCAAGCTTAAGTTCACTTGAAAATATATGCAGAATAGGGCAACTAATTGAAGCTTCTATCTTTGTTCTAGACATCTGAGACAATTGCTCAAAACATTCTGACCAGAATCTTTTCAAGTTCGAGCAGTCCCATCACATGTGGATTTGAGACCCAATCCCTTCACAGTACCGCCAACATAAAATATCAGTTGGTACATGGGAGATTTGGAAGGTGTTCTTAGGAACATAATAACCCCCTTTGTGGTGCTTTCTTTATGTACTTATCAGTTAGTTTGAGTGCCTACTCCCATGTGTCTGCCGCTATTTGATTACCTATCTCTTTCTCCCAGTTCTCCATGCCCTTCGTTTTCCTGTTTTTTTGATCCAATATAGATTTAAAAATTGTGGAACATTTAGATATAAAATGAGCTCTTGTTTCCCTATTTAACAAAATTTCAAATTGAGTTGAGTATTCCTGTTTAATTCTCTCATTTTTTTTTTGTGACAAAGCTGAAACCAATATATTATAGTTCAACCAAGTTTGACCCAAAACTGCAAATTTTAACTTAACATTGTTGAAGGTCAACCATTTCCCTCCACTATGTATATCTTTTAAATATACTAGCTGTTTATCCAACCAGTTTTTAGGGTAGGGCAGTTTATACAATTTAGCAATAGATTGAAGTGGAATAATTGGACTTGGGTAGGAAATAAGCTGATATTTATTTATTTTTCCAATAGGCTAATAAGGTTTTAACTATAATAGCCCCTCTCCTGATGTTTGAGTTATCATAATCCTCCCCAAATATCAGTAATTTTAAATCGTCCTGTGCTATAGCAATGTTCTCAATTTGGAGCCATGCATATTAAACATCAGGTTCAAGCCATTTGGCTATATGAGACATCATAATAGCATCATGGTATATCTTTATGATTAGGCTCTACCTCCTTTCGTAAACAATCTGGCCATCTACATTTTTTTGATCCTGATGTGTTTCTGAGTGTGGATAAATTCATCTATTAGAATTTGGAACTTTTTAATCCAATATGCTGGAACACTCAAAGGAATACATCTAATGACATAATTAAACATTGGGAGTAAAATAATTTTAGAAATTGTAATTCTGCCTGAAAAGGAGAAGCGTTTCTTTTGTTCCATATTTTTGGAGAAGGAATTTTTCAGATTATTTTGTGCTCCCTTCCCCCCACCTCTATTCCCACTATACAAGGACATTTCCTTATACTCTCTGGTAAGTTCAATTGTTAGCGAGAACAGGAGTGGGGAGAGGGGGCAACCCAGTCTAGTGCCGTTCTGGATATCGATAGTAGAGGAAATAACTCCATTATAAGCGATAGATGCTGTGGGAATAAAGACAACAATGGCTGACCTTCCAAAGTAACTAAATCCAAATTCAGCTAGAGTTTTTCGCATGTACTCCCACCCTACTCGGTCAAATGCTTTCTCTGCATCTAAGGACACGAATAGGGTGGGAGTATTGCCTGCTTTGGAGTGCGAAACAAGATCTATCAACCTTCTGATATTGTCAACTCCTTCCCTACCTGGGGTAAAGGCAGTTTGATCAAATTATATTAGTTTTGCCATTATTTTAGCGATTCTCAGAGATATTATCTTTGAGTAAAGCTTGAGATCGGTGTTAGGCAGCACAATCGGTCTGTAATTTGCGCAGTCCTTCATATTGTCTTTTTTCTTAGATAGAGTTATTATATTGGCCTGCAGCATTTCCCTAGTGATTTTGCGCTTTTCCTTGATTTCATTAAAAACATCCCTAAGGCAATCTACTATTTCATCAGATGTACAGGGTTTTCCAAGTAAGCAAAAGGCTTACTGATTGGCCAGTCTGTGTGCCAAAAAATTGTATAAAATGTTCCAATTAATAAAGGTATGTGAGTTGTGTCTGAACTTACATAGACAAGGTGTAAGTGTCATTCTGTGCATTAATCCTAATTCTAAGGGTTTATATGGTGTTCCTGGAATTTTGGTGTTCCTGGAATTTTGGTCCTCTGAGTTCCTGGGTGTGGTTCCTGTGTATGGTCCATCTTCTGCTATCAGAGATGTACAAGGACCACACAATTGTGCTGCATAGGTTTGAACTAGGTTCTTACCAAGTCCAATTAAAGTAGCAGATCATGACAATCCCTGTATCGGTGTGCCCCCTGCAGCCTATGCAGTTACAGACCACAGCCGGAATCAAGATAGTGTTAGGAGCGAAGAACAATCAAGATCAAGAACCAAAGAATAGATAAAATCTAGCAAATTTTAGCTAATTATAGTTGCAATTAAATGAATCATCCAGGTTAAAGCCTAGATGGCAGATAGTGGGGAATGAACACAAAACAATGTATGATTCATCATACTAATAACATATACCTTTCTTTTCACTCTTTCAGCATTAAGGAGGACTGGGTCCAGCAGTGAGCCAGAGGCAGGGTCATTGGCTCCATTGGAGCAAGCACCCGCCCAGAAGGAACCGTTGCAGGGGGAGGAGGAAAGAAGAGGGACCTTGTTCGCGGGAGGATATAATCTGGCTAGTGTAGCTCCCACAATTCTAAAGCGATCATATTGCCAGATATTTAATACATGATTGTTGTTAGCTTAAATGTAGACTAATACTGCTATGGCGGTGGACTTGCAAAGTCTAACAATGGCATGTTAATGACAGCCAGCATTGATATATGCGCTAGTGAAGCATGTAATCCTGACCTCAATATCAGTCTGAGAACATTGGACATTGGTCATAGCTAAGCATTTATTGTGAGATGACACATCAATATTAATGGTCATGGCCAGTGAGTTATCCTGAGAACTAACTAATAGTTAGGAATGCTTGCAGATGGGAATAAGGTGAGTTGGCATATTGTTACAGTATTTACTGTATTGTACATGCATGTTGATTTTTTTATGTTATCCTCTGACGCCTTTTTTTTTTTTTAACAACTGGTTTTCAGATTTTTGTTTTGTCAACACACTGTATGTGTGAAACTGGATTGGATTACACAGTCCAGAGGTTTAATCATCTGTTTCATTGAGCAGATCTAGACAAGTTAAAAGTGCTATGCACATTAATGGTTTCTTCAATTAAATGGAGTGATTCCTGATGATCCTTTTTTCATCACATTCCCGTTGCAGTGGTGTAGTGACCACATGTGACACTAGTAGGTGCTATCCATTATGCTTATTCTAGACTATGACATTACCCCCTTTAGGTATCCCTTTTTCTTGCTTTCCCGGGATCTGCCCACAGCACACCCCTTATATTAATGCACAATCTTGTACATTTCTAATTGTACTCTGTGTATGAAATAAAGCTTTGTTATACCATTTCCACCATGTCAGTGTGTCGTCAATGGTTGGGGTTATGGGACATCCACATACATCACATTTGTTTCACATTCCTATATCTGTAAACTAATGAGTTCTAGTTACTTTGCAATATATTAATACATGACATAACAATAATAACAATAATCATTTTAATAATAGTAATAATAGCATTAGATATCATATACTAATATATATATATCATATATAATTATAATAAAGGGTTAATGCACATGCAAAGTGTAATTTGTGATACTGTGGAGTATCAACATTCCCCTGAACGCCTGATTACAATAGGACAGGTGATAATGTAAATTGATTGATAGCAAAACTTAATGGGAGATCACCAAATGGGATTGTGTAAACATCTTGGTACATGGCCACCAGCAATGGAATGAGACATTCCAGGATGGGCCTAGCGGATATTATCCATGATGGAGGTAAGTTGGCTGTTGCTCCACATGCCTCTGCGCAGCCTCCATGTGTTTTTGCGGCCCTTCCTGATGGGTTAGAGTAGATTAGTGTGGTGTATGTTCCCCTGGTCCCCTTCAGGATTGCTAAGTGGTGGTGGTGAAGGGGCTTGTATACCTGAATGAAGCTGTGAGTAGGGCCACTGTAGGTGGGTAGGTCATAACAGAGAGGTCAGACAAATCACAGTTTACTAGAGAAGGAACTGACAACCCACTCCAGTATATTTGCCATGCAAATCTTGTAGATACGCAAAGACATTAGTAAGTGTGCTGCAGTCCATAGGGTCACAGAGAGTCAGACACAACTGAGGGACTGAATAACCATATGTCAATTCATCCCCTAGTATTTGATATATGCCATGTGGTGGTGTGATTTGGCCACTATTATGCAACCATATTATTTTATTTTTATATTTTTTCTTCCCTCTACCTAAAAGATTTCAGTTAGTTTTTCAATTGAGTTGTACAGTTTATAGGTCACATTAAAGGTGGAAAAAGTTCTGAAATGATTTATCTTTGTCTCATTTTTTGACAGTACAGAAACCTGACATTTTAACAGGGGTGTGTAGACTTTTTATATCCACTGCTTTTTTTTATATATATATATATATATATATATATATATATATATATATATATATATATATATATATATATGACACTGGTGGGTGGACCAGGGGTTAAAAGAAAAATGTTTCCCCCTCCACTTTAGGGCAAAAAATGTTTGCACCAGGGCCCTCCATTCACTAGCTCCGCCACTGTCTGTGACATTACTAATCACTGTTGACTGGGAAAACTTCATATGTTTGTGAGGTTTGTAACAAATTAACAAAATTAGGAGCTGTGTAACATGTGAGCATAAAAGCATTTATGTAGAACCTTTATTTAGTATTTTGTCTTCTTGCTGTCTCGGAGACCTAGTGGATCTATTCAAAATCGAAGGAGAGAAGTGGGGGGAGGGGTTTGTTGACTCACTGCTGAATCCAGATAAGGTTTCAGCACAGGACCCCTTCCACCTTTCTCCCATAGGCACAGTGGAGGCAGCTGGCAAGGGGACGGTGTAAAAGCCGGAACGGAACAGTCTGGAACAGGCCATTTATACAAGAAATCAATGACAATATCACTGGGATGTGTTAGATAATACTGAGAACAACAAATAACAACCAAAACCAATTCAAGATAATATTTATTAACCCTTTAAAAACCAAAATATCAAACGGAACAGGCAAAAACAGGCCAGAACGCACAGTTTATAAAGGGAATTTATGCTAAAATCATTGGGATGTGTAAAATATAATTGAGAATTATATTTAAGCCAAACCCCATCTGATAGTATGCTTAATTAACCCTTTAACATGCTAGAATACAATATTTAGCAAAAATGACCCGGAACGGTGACTTTCCAGAGGGTAAAATATATCAAATTCACCAAATACACATAACTAGGTGGGATTCATGTAATAACCTTCATAAATTCCACAGAAACAAATTTCAAGTACCCGTTCCGGGCCAAAATACAATATTTCGCAAAATGACCCGGAACAGTGACTTCTTAGAAGGGCAGTATTACAAAATTCACCAGATACACATGACTAGGTGGGATTCATGTAATAACCTTCATAAAGTTCACAGAAATTAATTTCAAGTACACGTTATGGGCAGAATACAATATTTTGCATAATGACCCGGAACGGCGACTTTTTAGAAGGTCAAAAATACCAAATTCAAGAAATACACATAACTAGCTGGGGTTCATGTAATAATCTTCATAAATTACACAGAAACTAATTTCAAGTACCCGTTCCGGGCCAAAATACAATATTTTTCGCAAAATGACCCGGAACGGTGACTTTTTAGAAAGTCAAAAATACCAAATTCACCAAATACACATAACTAGGTGGGATTCATGTAACAACCTTCATAAGTTCCACACAAACTCATTTAAAGTACCCGTTCTGGGCCAGAATACAATATTTCACAAAATGACCCAAAACAGCAACTTTTTAGAGGGGCAGTATTACCAAATTCACCAGATACACATAACTAGGTGGGATTCATGTAATAACATGAACTACAATATTTTGCAAAAATGACCTAGAATGGCGACTTTCCAGAGGGTCAAAAATACCAAATTCACCAAATACATATAACTAGGTGGGATTTGTGTAAAATCATACATAAATTCCACAGAACCTAATTGCAAGTACCCGTTCCAGGCCAGAATACTATATTTCGCAAAATGACCCGGGACGGCGTCTTTCCCGAGGGTCAAAAATACCAAATTCACCAAATACACATAACTAGGTGGGATTCATGTAATAAGCTTCATAAGTTCCACACAAACTCATTTAAAGTACCCGTTCCAGGCCAGAATACAATATTTAGCAAAATGACCCAGAACTTAGACTTTCCAGAGAGTCAAAAATACCAAAATCATCAAATACACATAACTAGGTGGGATTCATGTAATAACCTTCATAAATTCCACGGACATTCATTTCAACTACCCGTTGCGGGTCATTTTGCGAAATATTGTATTCTGGCCTGGAACGGGTACTTGAAAATAGTTTCTGTGGAATTTATGAAGGTTATTACATGAATCCCACCAAGTTATGTGTATCTGGTGAATTTGGTATTTTTGACCCTCTGGAAAGTCGCCGTTCTGGGATATTTTTGCTAAATATTGTACTCTGGCATGTTAAAGGGTTAATTATTCATACTATCAGATAGGGTTTGACTCTTAAATATAGTTCTGTTATATTTAACACATCCCAATGATTTTAGCATGAATTCCTTTATAAAGTGTGCGTTCTGGCCTGTTTTTGCCTGTTCCGTTTTATATTTTGGTTTTTAAAGGGTCAATAAAGTATTATATCAAATTGGTTTTGGTTCTTATATATTGTTCTCAATATTATCTAACACATCGCAGTGATATTGTCATTGATTTCTTTTATAAATGGCCTGCTCCGACCCGTTCCGTTCTGTTCCGCTCCAGCTATTACACCGTCCCGCTGGCAAGTCTATTTGGAAGGTTGGTTTGCTCTGTTCTGTAACCTCCCTCTTGTATCTCAAAAGGAAGGATACATATGTAGGCACCTTTGGGGGTATGGAAATAAAATAAATTTGTATGTGTATAGAATGACACAATGTAATGTGTGTTCCTGATATACTGCACGCAGCATGTGTTAGATTATATAAAGGTAACAAAAAAACAGGGAATTAAGCAAAAGTACTAACTACAGCAGAAATGTCTTATTAGAGCAACTATAAAGAGACAAGAGGGGGGGATGCTTACAGTTTTTCATAAGGTGGCCAGAGCTAAGAATGCTGGGAAGCAGAATTAAAGGAGCACTGTGGTTATAGCTTTAAAATGTACTATTTTGAAAAACATTCTAAAAATATACAATGTTTTTAGAATGTAAAAAAAATCCAACCGCTAATTTATTATAGTTTATATGCAATTATGCTGCTATGGAATCTACCATTTTGTTTTTAATAATGGGAATGTGGCAGCTACATTTGTCAATGCTTTCAGCGGGACTAAATAGAAGTTCATTAGTTTACAAGGACATACCCATCTAATAGGCAGCAGAAGGGCAATAAATAAAATGGGGCAAAGCTGTAATGAAACAAACTTCTAATAGTTGCAAAATATAAAGGTTGCGGTTTATTTTCTTTCTAAATCCAATTTGGCCATTATCATGTTTCAATTCTCATAAAAATAATATGTAAAAATTACCATTGTGGCCCTTTAACCCTTTAAGTGGCAAAATAAATAAAAAAATCTTGCTTTGTAGAGGAAAATTAAGTTCAACAATTTTAATTTGCTGAAAACCAATAAAAAGAGTGAATGATTAAGAAATAAGTTTATTGATAAATAAAAAAATATGAAAATATTTTAATATTTGAGCTCTGTTTTAACCAAATTAAAACAAGCACAACTTCTAATTAATGTTTAAAGTCTATCAATATTTTTGTTCTGTTTGGCCTTTTTAAATTCAACATTTATTGGAGATTCGCTGTTGAATTACAATAAAACTCAATGTAATGTAAGGTGCTATTATTGTGATCTGGCAGGTGTAAATATGCTAACTGCAATTACAGAGTCCTTATTAAATGTGTCAGTTTGCATGCATTCATTTACATGCTAATGCTGCTGTCACCCACCGCAAGCCAGTGTTTTGGACTGCTACAGATGAATATTGTAAAAATCAATTAGATATAAATTAGAGATGAAAGCCGCAACAATTTGTATTTAGTTCTGAGTTGGTCAGAATAATTCCGCTAAGAAAATATAGTGGTGATTTATTGAAACAAAAGCATTCAGTAGTTAATTATCTATTGAATATGTACTGTAAATTTAGTTTAGATATTATTCAGCAGTTGTTAAATTGTGAGATCAATATGTCATTTTATATAATCTTCTATTTAAAACATGTGTACATTTTTATTTTAACTACCTGCTAACATTTATTAGATTAGATCATTAAAACATGATTGGCTGTGATCATTTATTTAAAATATACTCTTTTGAAGAACTATACTTAAAAATAGGCAACCTACCCAGTTCAACCAACAGAATATTGAAAAGTGTACCTTGGCCATTATCAAGTTTTAATATGCAAAGCATCATATATATATTCCTTATATATATATATATATATAAATATATATATATATATATATATATATATATATATATATATATATATATATATAGTAAATAAATAGTACATTTGTGTTTACATTTGAATGTCTAAAACAATTTAAAAAACTTGTTTCATGCCCAGAATTCTAAGAAATACAGTTATTACATTGCATTCTGGGAACCTTGTCAGGGACATGGAAATGTGCCAACAAAAACTTCTCCATCCGTAACCATAATAAATATGGCTTCCCTTGAGCATATGCCCGCTGTATCAAACAGCTTTGAGCAAAGCTAAGGTTGGATTATACATAAGCTAGGAATCCCACCCACGTACATCCTTTTCAAGGTTACTGCCGCTCATCAGGCTGAGGCCAGTTCCTTAGCTTGTGTAATGGATTTTTTGATGAGGTAGTTCACCACAACAATCATTTAATTTATGGTGGGCAAAAGAGTGATAGAAGCCCTCCACCATACAGTAGTACAGTAAATAAATAGTATATTTGTGTTCACATTTGAATGTCTAAAACAGAGCTTTAACGTTTTACTTTTATCAGTAATTATGCAATTTTTTACTTTTCTCAATAATTTTTCTTTGCCATAGGTTTCCACAGTTGCAGTTGCCACATTCCAATTATGCAAATATAAACTTCTTCTGTAGTCAAAGTCTCTTCCTACCTCAGGGAGTAGGTTACTGTAAACTAAAATGATAGATTCCAGAGAAGATCATTGAACATACAAGTAATACATCAGAGGCTGTATTACTTTATTTTTACATAGTAAAAACAAGTTTTAAAGTGTAAAGGACCATCACAGAGGTCTTCTTAAAAACTGGCCTTGCCCAATTACTGAAGACCTCCTCTGGAGTTACACTGATACAGGGATTCCAGGATGGCAAAATATGGCCCTATTCTATTGCCCAATTCATAAATTTATACACACTTAAAATCACTCTTAATATTGCCACATATTGTCTTACAGCTACTTACAACCTGATTACGAGTTACCCGCCGACAATTACTACGGGCCAGCCAAAGATGCAAATTCGGCCTTAGAACTTCATTGGTTTTAGCACAGCTCCAATATTACAAGGTCAAAATAATTAAAGTTAGGCAAACTCGATATTCTATTAGACCCTTAGGTCTAGCCCACACATAAAGTCTAACCCGCAATTGAAAAAAGTATTACGTTTCTGTCACAAATAGGACTCACAAGGCATTTTTCAAACACTTATTAGAGCTGTAGCAGCAATTAAACACACATTACTGCACTTTAAAAGCATGGGAAGGCATGGAAAGACATGCCCACATATATGCAATTCAAAAGTATTATTTTTAAATGTTTTTTCTGAGTTATATTGATCCCGGTACTAAAGGGGTTAATACATATCATGAAATCCACATGGACTAATTAATTTGTAGCCTCCAATTGCAGATTCTGTGTAACGTCCATGTTTTACCGATGTCAGCATGACGGACTCATTTATTATTGTCTGTGTCTAATAAGTAAATTACAGGCTTGCTTAAATATTGTCAGATCATATGATCACACTCACTGAAATCCTACTTAAAAAGGCAGGGTTAACGTGTTTAGGCTTAAGGAGGTAACTTACGGGATTGAGTATATAGCAATATTAAGAGTGTATAAATTTACGAATTGGGCAATTGAATTGGGCCCTATGGCCATAGAATGGCCCATAGTGTCTATTTCACTCGTTTCATGTACAACCTTTCTTTCCTTTTGTTTAATAATACTTTAGTGATATGTAGCCTTACTTTTGGGGGAAACATTCTAGTCTGAATGTTTTAATCACATCAGCAGGGTTTGTCTTAAAGCTAAAATATCATATGGTGGTTCTTCAATGCTAACATTTAAAGTTATAACTTATTTTTTACAAGAGAAAATATTTGTTTTAAACCATATTTGCTTCAAAATAACTACAATTAATATTGAAATTGACTCTTTGACTTATTTGTCTGTCAGTGCCAATACATTTATATATTTTTTTTATTACAGCAATTTAATATATGTTACCAATATCTAAATAACATAGTTATGCAGGGGTTACTGTGCTGCTTTTAGCAGGGCATTTGTTAATTGTGCAGTAAAACTGACAATGAGCCCTATTCAATTGCCGAAATCGCAATTACTTGAACCCGTAATGTAGCCTGTAAATGTAACGTGTATTCAATTGGCTTCATTTAGCAACTCGCATTCCAATTGTGAGTTACAGGCTCAAAAGCACTGCGGTTGTGAAAAACGTAACTCTGTCCTATTTCCTCCAATGATTTTTTAAGCCCATAAATGTTACCAATACTAAAGATGCAAAATCGATATTCAGTTACAAAAATTGAACAAGCCTGCAATTTTCTTCAAGCGTAAATGGCAAATGTATTAAAAAATTATACGAGTGCTAGACCGGACTCGCACGTGGTTTAAACACTTGTCCGTATAACTGCAGCAGCAAATAAACACACACTACTGTACTTCAAAATACTGGGAAAGTAATGAAATCTATTAGAATTAATTGAACAACAGTCTCAAGCTCACAAATCTGCAATAAAAAAATAAAAAAAACTTTTATTTCTGTGTATATCAATACCAGAAATCAATTGGTTAATACTTATCAGGCCACCCACATGGTCTTAAACAGATGCTTGAATGTATATCAACATTTTGTGAGTGCAACCCAATCAGCAACCATTACTTATTTGTGTGTATTGTAACGTCCATGTTTTACTAATGTTATGATGACGGTCTCATTTACTATTGGCTCTGTCTAAAAGTAACTTACTTAATTTTTGCCAGATCACATGATCATGACCCCTGAAATGCTACTTACGAGTTCATGGTTTGCGTACGGAGGCTGTGAGTCTGTAATTACGCGTTAGTGACAATTGAATACATCTGAATGATTAGACAAAATTTGACCCGCTGCCTAAATTTTAGTTTGGAGGTAATTATGGGTTTGCAATTGAATGAGGCTCAATGGCAGTCATCACTGGTCTAGTGTACTCTTGTTAGTGGATGGGTTACTGGTGGTGCTCTTAGTCAGTGCATGGGTTATTTGTATTGTTTCCTGCTAGCGCTGGTGCTGTTTTCTGACACTGCATAGGACAGTGCTTGTGTTGTTTTATATAGTATATTTATTTTTTAATCAACATAAATACTTATATTGAATTTTATAGTACAGTATAGTTTAAAATATTAAATGTAGAGAATATGTTTTAAATTAAGTTGTGCCTTGTCTACAGGAATATCATGTTCTATCTTTGCCTCATAAAACAATATAATACATAAAAACAAAATAAATGTACACGGCATCTGCATGTGGCTGATGAGTTTAAATGTATTTTCCATGGAAAGTGTGTGGTACATCGGTACAGTACTGCCTATCTATGGGTGCTGGTATAGTGATGCTGAAGTTCAGAGATTGCATTTTCTTTTCTTTATATTACTAACAATAGTTTATGCTTTAATATGTTAATAATAAAATAACATGAAAAGATCCTATTTGTAATGCTACATATTACAATCCATTGTATGTTCAATACTGACAATGAATCTATACAAATGCATTGGTTTCTTATTTTCTAAAATATTTTCAACTTTTACTATAAAGACACTTTTATATGTAACTCAATGTATTTCTTAGAAAAAAAAATAGATTGGTTTACTTTTTTGACAGTATAATGAAAATAATAGAAAGTGTAATGTAGCAAATTAGTAGTTTGTGTAGTATTGTTAGTTGATATGAAAAGCACATTTATTCTAGCTTTCTTATCTATAAGAAATCTGTGAAAATATGTGATATGAATTCATATGTATTTTTCTATCGACATTGAACACATTTATCTGATGACATTATATGTTCAGCGATATATGAATTGTAGTCTTTATTGGAGGATAGCAAGGCCACCAGTTCAATTGAGGAAGATTTTATACGTTAAGGATTTGAGTGTAAATACATTTTTATTATCTGGTAACATGAATCTTTTGTTTTTATAACCTTTAAATTCATATGTGAAAGAGATCAATAATTGTATATCCTTGATAAATCTCATTAATGACTGTATATGTCCGTCCTTCAGTGTATGTTGGCCATGAGTTGGTCTGTTCATGATATATCTCCTCCTCTCTTGGATATGTATGCATGAACAGAAAAAGGCCAAGAATGCATACATGTTCTGCAGTATGTATGTGCATAATAGATGACAGGTATGTGTCTATTCTGCATGAAAAGTCTATATAACAAGAGACTAGGATAGTGTCTGTTCTGTAGTATATTTGCATTTAGAGAGAGGCTATGGGTGTCTCTTCTGCAGAAAATTTGTATAGATAGTGAAAAGTCAGAAATAGGTCAGTAATGCATGTACATAGAAGGCCACATATATATCTGTCTTGCAGGTTACCTATATAAAAGTAGTCACATGTTTGCCAGTTTTATTTACATATTTAAACAATAAGGCCCAGCAAATGGCAATGAAACTACAGGGCAAATATCGCATCATCTAACCATGAGGCCAAGGGCGATATTGGTCTCTTTCACATGACATATTTTATAATATCTGTAGTATAGAGTAGTGGTTCCCAACAGCTAGTCATAGATTGGTGTTGGTACCTGAGGCTTTATTTACTGGTCAGTAGCAATCCCTAGCAATAGGCGTTCACAACACTGTTCCATCAAACAGTAAAAATTGCACTATAAGTATTGTGCTGGTGGACCAATGGTCAAGCTAATATCAAACTTCAATTTAAGAAAAAGGAGGAATTGACCATGTAATGGTGCACTCTCAAAATTGCTTGAGTGCAAACAAACTTTATTGTCAATGATAAAAATATGGTTATATGGCACAAAAGATAAAAATCATTAACTGTAGGGAAGACCCAGAAAAGTATACTCTTCAAGTCTGATGTAATATAAAGAAAACACTTGGATAAATGTCCTTTGGAGCTTTAGGTAAATACCTCATCTCAATTGAGTGACCATAGAATCCATTTTTTTGTATGCAGAAGTAAACTGTAATTACTCAGAATTCCCACTCATAAAAAAATTATTAAATGATTCATTTTAAGTAAAGCATTTATCAACATATATCTTTTTAATCAATCTATTTTCATAGGAGATAACGTGTATATCAAGGTGACCTGCAGCAAAGGCTCGCAAGTTTAAGAAATTCATACTTTTATTAGAACTTGTGGTGCACATGGGGTTTAAAAAGCCAATGCTTTATATTGTCATTCACATAATATATATGGAGTATACTCCACACAACGTAGTATAGCATATATCTGCTCTTAATTCAAACATACAATGTGACAGCATAGTAAGTAATAGCATATGTAACCCCTAAAGATTTAACATCTTTCTTTGAATAAGCATTCCATTTCTGAAGTACCCATTACACATTAATATTTGTTAATGCTTACATACATTTGCAAGGATTAGAATTACAAAGAGATAATACTGGTGTCCTATATGTATGTTATACCCTATTGTAATTGCACAGTTAGCTCCCTCTATATCTCCCCTAGTGTTTGGGAAAATTCCTCATAGTACATTAATAGTAAATTACAGCATGCTATTAAAACTTCATTATTGAAATTCAAGACCAAAATGTGTTGAGGGCCTAAGCTAATGATCTCCAACTAGTTTCTCTTTTAGGTTTGTCAAAGAGGCAAAACAGCAGCAAAATTAAATGCCCATCTATTTAAACTATTTAGACCCCCCCCCCCCCCCCCCCCAGGGACATTATCAGACTATGGACCAAATAGGCTTAAAACCTCCATTTTTTTCAAGAAAACGCCCAAGAAACAGCAAAAAATGTAATATCAAGTAAAAAGGTACATTATGTAAAATGTATTATGTGAGACCTTGCCCATGTACATGGATCACCACATTACTAACTAAACTCCATTGCAGGAACAGAGCACCCGTACAATGTGGAAAGAAGGAAACTGCTACACCTCCATGGACAAAGATCACTATCACATACAATTTTATGAATCCATCTGCCAAAAAAATGTAAAAATATATTGATCTCAAAGCTAGTTCCCATGAGTACTGGAAGTTAAGCATCCAGTCTGAGAATGAAAAGGTTCAGAACTACTAGTATAGAGTGAATGGTGCATAGTTCTGTGTGTGAAGGAATTTAACAGATGTATGTGAAAAGCCAGGAAAGGGTTGAAGCTGCAGCTGGACATTGCTGCACATTTCAGTATCTTTGTACTAAATAAACTATTCAATGGTATGGTTCTTACAAAGTGGGATGAGGAGAGCCTGATACTTTGAATAAATCATTATCGTTAGTCAGTACAGAATTAAAATTGAATGTATCACATGTGGTATCACCCTGTTAAAAATGTACTCTTACATAGAAAATGAATAAGTGAAAGTTCATTAAAATGGAAAGTCAAGAGCAAAGGTGTAAAAATAAAAAAAATCTGCGGGGGGGATAGAGCTTTTCAAAATATGAATATGCAAGCAGTGACTGAATGAACAAGAGCAAGAGCAGTACCGTTCTACAGTAAACAGCACACAGGCAAAGGGTACAAGTGCGCCTGTTCTGAGGTAAAGATGTTCAAAGAGAGGCAAGAAATGCTATAGCACTTTATTATATTATCTATGACAAAGGCAATATATATAGGCAGCATATACATATATGCACTTTATAAGGGAGGTAGGTACCTTATCCCTGGTGTCTAGTAGAAGGAGAAAGATCACAAACCTCAGCAGCACTGTAATCTCTTCCTCTCCCTTCCCAGCAGTCCCCAGTAGCACTCCGTCACATCCTATCCCTTTGGTTGCCCAGATTATTCTGATTGCTGGGTGTCTCAAGATCACACAAGATAATCTCTTCTGAGGCCCAGTTATCACAACAATCTCTAGTAGCCAAAGTGACAGGAACTGCTGGGGAAGTAGAGGAAGAGCTCACAGTGCACTGATGCATGTTGTGATCTCTCTCCTCCTACTAGACACCAGGGATATGGTACCTACCTACCTTATAAAGTAGGGGAGGAAGGTGTTGTTTTAAATCACATATATAGTTGTGGACCAAGAACGTTGTTCGGAACGTTTGTGATGTTGGTCACGCAGTTGCGACCTTGTCAAGTGAGGTCGCAACCGCAAGCCTCGCAAAACATTTAGGCTAAAAATAACAAAGAAATATTAACAAATATAATAACACACTCACAGACAGCACAGGGGGAGAGGCAGGAAGCCTGGGAGTGAGGTTGCAAGTGATTTAAAGCCATATTTGGGCTAAGCAAGGAAAAAAATGGCGGACGAAAAACGTAAAAATTTTGAAACTGGATGAAAACGAGGCAGAGCAAAGCTAGGCGCGCGGGACTTAGAAAACACATGACGGCAAAGACAGTAACACTTACACCAACAACGCCAGGCATGTGAAGGCGCTCATTGTGAGCCATGAGATGAGTGCCAAAGGTGCTCATCGCGGGGCTCCCCATGAGCACTGTGAGCGGGAGAGGCTTGCATTGAGCACCGAAGGCACACATTGCGAGACCCGTGATGAGTGCCGAAGGCGCTCAGCATGGGGACTCGCAAAGAGCACCAAAGGTGAATAGTGCAAAGCAGGAAGGTTGGAGTACAAGGGGGAAAGGCTCGCGATGAGGAGCAAAAGCCTCACATTGTGTGGCAAACAGCATTGCCAGCCTTACAATATTAATCCCGTAATTTGGTAGTTCCTAGTATATTTATATTTAAATAAATATATAAATCTCCCAGTCCCAGTGTCCATTGTCAAGGATGAAGGTATAGGCCTGTTGTTGCCACCGTGTTTGCCTGTAAACCAATTGCATCTGTGATTAAGAATTAATCTGTAGCATGTCTGTGCCTGTAAGTGCCCAAGTGCATCCTGTGCCTGTAAAAGCTGATCTGAAGCCTATCTGGTTCTGTAAGAGTCAATCTGCAACCTGTGCCTGCAAAAGCCAATCTGTAACCTGACAGTGCCAGTAAGTTCCAATCCCAATCCTTTCTATGCCTGTAAGAGACAATCTGTATCCTGTGCATGTAAAAGCCAATCTGCATCCTATCTGTGTCATGAAGAGCCTATCTGCAACCTGTCTGTGCATGTAAATGCTGATCTGCAGTCTGTCTGTGTCTGTAAGTGTCGATCTGCATCCTGTCTGTGTCTGTAAGAGCCATTCTGCATCCTGTACCTGTAAGAGCCAATATGCAGAATGTGACTATAAGTGCCAATGTACATCCTGTCTGTACCTGTAAGTGCCAATGTTCAGCCTGTGCCTGTAGGTGCCAATGTGCATCCTGTCTATATTTGTAAGTGTCAATCTGCATCATGTGTCTGTAAGAGTCGATCTGGATCCTGTCTGTGTCTGTTCGTGCCAATCTACAGCCTGTGCCTGTAAGTGTCAATGGTTATTCTGTCTGAGACTGTTAGTGCCAATGTGCATCCTGTGCCCCCAGAGCCAATCTGCAGCCTTGGTCTAATGTGCTAATGTGCATTGTGTGAATGCATACAAGTGCCAATGTGCAGCCTCTGCCTATAAGTACCAATGAGCAGCCTGTGTTTGTAGGTGCCATTATGCAGCCTGTGTCTGCAAGAGCCAATCTGCAGCCTGTGCCTGTAAGTGCCAATGTGCATCATGTCTGCGCCTGTAAGTGAAAATGTGCATCCTGTACCTGCAAGTGCCAATGTGCATCCTGTCTATGCCTGTAAGTGCCAATCTGCAGTCTGTGTCTGTAAGAGCCAACGTGCAGCCTGTCTGTGCCTTCAAGTGCCAATGTGCATCCTGTGCCTGTAAGAGCCAATGTGCAGCCTGTGCTTTCAAGAACCAAAGTGTAGCCTGTGCCTATAAGAACCAAAGTTCCAAGCAATAACCTATCTCCTCCTTCTCCTCTACATTGCCACCATGCCATTGGGCCATCAGGTCCTCTCAGTTCAAGTGAAGTTAAATGTTATTTAATGTAATAATTATTTTTAATTTATATCCTTTTAATTTTTAAGTTTGTGTATCCAAAAACAAGACCATCAGCTCAAACTAAAATGTGAAAAATCTGGGGTCTGGAAAGGATTATTTAAGTTTACATTGATTCCTATGGGAAATGTTTGTTTGGAACTCAACCTGTTTGAAACTCATCCTGCTGCCCAGAACAGATTAAAGGTATATATAAATTTCCTGGATTATGAATGCATCTGATAGAGCAGAATCAGCAGTGTATAAAAACATTTTTTTGCATGACAAAATACCAAAGTTAACATTTAAACACTTGTAATTTCTGACAGTTGAAAATTAGAGTTAACACCCCCTTGAAGCATACAACTCATATTTCATTCTGGCCAATCAGGAGGAGACTCAGGCAGCTGATATATTAGTATTAAGCGCTGGGGTTCCTGGTTGTGCTGCAAAGCAGTCTGGAATATGTAGTGTGGCATCACGTTAGAAGGTGCTTTGTATTTTAATATAAGAGTCTCACTGTGCAGCACATTCACACTTGATAACCACCCTGCAGATTGTTTATTCCCTGCCTCAACTACTACTGCTGCTGGTGTGTGTTTTTTTTTCTCTTTCTTCCCACCCAATCATGTGATTCCATCCTGCAGCAGTAGTTCCTTTGGTCTCTACCAGAAAGCTGCATTTACTTTCCTGCCTATAACTCTGTAAGTACACTAAATTTATCTATATAACACATATTTTTCTGATAATCGCTGCCTGTTTCAGGATTAAACATTGATATCCTGGGAATTAGTGAACTCAGTTGGACTGGAACGGAACATTTCATATCAGACAACCACCAGGTATTCTACTGTGGTCAAGAATCCTGCAGAAGAAATGGAGTAGCTTTCATAATCAATTAAAGGGTGGCCAAAACAGTGCTCGGTAACAACCCAATAAATGACAGAATGATTTAATTTAAAATTCAGGGCAAGCCATTTAACATCACAGTTATCCAAATCTATGTTCCAACTATGGATGCTCAATAAGCTGAAGTTTTCTATGAGATATTTAATACATCCTAGATATAACACAAGAAAAGTTATTGGTCATCATAGATGTTTGAACGCCCATAGAGACTGGAATGCTAAAGTAGGGAATCAAATGAAACCTAGAATAACGGCAAGTTTGGCCTTGTAGTACAAAATGAAGGAGGTCAGAGATTAGTAGAATTCTGTCAAGACAATTCTCTGGTTTTAGTAAACAACCTTTTCTAACAACTTCAGAGGCAATGCTACACATCGACATCACCAGACAGACAATATAGAAATGTGAATATAAATGTTGTAGCCAAAGATGGAGGAGCTCTATACAATCAACAACAACAAAAGACCTGGAGCTAACTGAGGATCTAGACATGGTAGATAGAATGTCTGAAGAAGGTTAGACAGAAGTTTGTGACATTGTTCAGAAAACAGCAACAAAGAATATACCCAAATAAAAAAAAACTAAGAAGGCAAACTAGCTGTCTGATGAGGCTTTGAAAGTAAGCCACAAAAGAAGGAATATGAAAGGTTGTGGAGGTTAGAAAAGATTTGTCCAACTAAATGCAGAATTCCAGAGTATAGCAGGAAGAGACATGGAGACATGCTATAATCAGAAAAATAATGCGATAGAAGAAGATAACAAAATGGGAAAGTCAAAAGATCTCTTCAAGAAAATTGTGAATCTGAAAGGAAATATTCAAGACAAAGCAAAAGAGTGCCAGAAAAAAATATTTACCTCTGCTTTTTTTTTCTGCTTTAGTCTATACTATTCTAAAGTTTTTGATTTTGTGTATCACAACAAAATATGGCAAGTTCTTAAAGAGATGGGAATACCAGATCATCTCATCTACCTCCTGAGGAATATGTATGTGGACCAAGAAGCCACGGATAGAATCGATCATGGAATAAGATTGGGAAAGGAGTGCAACATGGTTTTTATATTGTCATTCTAATTACTTAACTTCTACAAGGAGTACATAATGCATAGGGCTAAATTCAAAGTTGGAATTATTGCTGGGAAATATCAACAACCACAGATGTGCGAATGATACTACTCTGATGTCTGAAAGTGAAGAGGAACTAAAGGACCTATTGATGAGTGTGAAAGAGGAGATTGTAAAAGCTGGCCTGCTGCTCAGTGTTAAAAAGCCATGAAGAACATGGCAAAAAGCAATCTTAGTTTCTGGCAAATAGATGAGGAAGAAGTGGAGGCAGTGACAGATTTTATATTCCTGACCTCCAAGATCTCTGCATATGGTGAATACAGCCATGAAATCTATAGCAAGTCTGTAAAAACTATTAAAAACCAAAGATATAAAATGATCAACAATGGTCTGCATAGTTAGAACTATAGTATTCCCAGTAGTAACCTATGGATGTGAGAGCTGGAACATAAAGAAGGATAAGCATCTTAGAACTGAAGCTTTAGATTGTGGTGTTGCAGAAAACAAATTAGTATCCACTGGAATGTATGAAGATCAAATCAATCAATACTACAGTTCACTGTTCACCAGAATGTATGATCATGAGGCTAAAGCTCAAATATTTTGGCCATATCATGAGAAGACAGGATTACATAGAGAAGACTCTTATACTGGCAGAGATTAAAGGCACACAAAGAAGGGGGCGACAGAGGCTGAAATGGAGAGATGAGGTCATTAAAACATTGAAAATGAGCTTTATGGAGCTCAGATGGAAAGTGTCTGACAGATGTGACTGGCGTGCTGCACTTCATAGGGTCACGGAGAGTTGAATAATACTAAATGACTAAACAACAACAAACTCAAATTTGTTGAAGTAATTAATATATATTCTTGTCGATTGATTTCCTGGAAAGGCTTGGAAGTTAGTAAAATTAGCTGTTCTATGCTGAGCCTAGTTTACATTTCAATCAAATTAGAGTGCCTAAGATGCTCACACCTAATGATTTATTGGCTTCTTGTGCATCAATTGACTTGCCCTCAAGACTGTGAAAAGAGAACACAGCACATTTAACTATAGACAATGAAGATTTCATTCTACAAGGCATATAACAGGGCACTCGAAGAGATCTAAGAAACTTTACAAAAGAACCAGTATTTTATTCTTTAAAAAGAAAATGAGAAACATTGGTTGCTGGTACAATTCAATTGGTTCATCTGCTATACTTGATTCAATTATCTTACTAAAAGGTCTAGGCTTTATTAATCCTCAGTATAACCTTGAGTATAGTCTTGAATTTTCCTAAATGACCTTTGTAGTTATAAAAAGTCACTTGTTTTTAAAGTATGTAAGAAAGTAAACAATTAACTAGGTACTGAGTTTACAAGTGCTTCACACTAATATTCCATAATCAAAAGAAAAAGAAAATCAGAAAACTTTATTGATACTGCTGTGATTTTTAAAAAAACTTGGAGCCTATCCTATTAAGAGTATGTTAAGTTGGGAACATAGCAATATAAAGAATAAACTTGGGCACTGAGTGACCCTGAAATTGCTAGTAGTACCTATTATAGGATGAAACGTCTGATACATAGATGTGTCCAGTACACTATTTCTCATATAGGGATAGTTTCCATCTTAAAACCAGTAATAAAAACAGCAGACTAGGTTAACCCATGTGGGATACATATATACTGTGCACTGCCAAGATATCCTGGGAGAGTCCAGTCCACTTCACATAGACCATTGATAGTTACCATAGGTTTCATTGTGCACTATTTCAGGCCCCTCTATTTCCACCCATACCACATAGGAACATGCTATCTATATTTGCATGGCTAATAAATGAGTTGAAGGCTGTAACTACCTTAAACCAGTCACTAGATTCTGACAGTAATGTAGCCCTATTAGGGAGCCTCAAGAGCTGTATAGCCAATTTACATAGCTAGCTGACTATACTCTAATGGCGGTGGCCTAGTGAAACTACCAAACAACTGTTTCATCACTTGGATGTGGCTTTCTCAAAGGTTAAGTCTTAGTGAAGAAGCTGCAACAAATCAAGTGTTTAAAAATCTGCCGTCAAAGTGTCATCCAATGTCAGCATTAGCATGATTGGATGAAGCAGACACAATGGCGTAATCATGACCCTATTAGACTAATAGAATACAAAGCATTGTCACTCTGTGTATCCCAGTAGAAAGTATAAGTGACACTTCTCCCATCAGAAAATGTGGTTGCAATAAAGTATAAATTACTTAAGTGGATACTATAATATGTGAACTGTGATTTTAGACTAATAGAGTATTCAAGATAACAAAGCATTGCCACTCTGTGTATCCCAGTAGAAAGAGTAACAGTTGATACACAGAGTGGCGTTCTTGTGTCAATAATGTTTTCCAATTGTATTTTTCTTTTGATTATGTAATGAAGTAACAAATTACTGTAAGAAGCTGTAAGCCAAGAAAATAAAATCCAGAAGTTTATAAATTAAGAGAAAATCTGAATTTTGGAAGTCCCTGTTTATGCATAGAAAAACCCTACAGGTCTTTGTTATATAATTTTCTGAGAGCAGGTACATGAGGTGTCTGAAGACCATTTTGCTTACCTACTACCCTTATTGAAAGGTAACTTCATAATTTTCTGCATGGCCTATTCAAACCCTTGTGAAGATATAGGGCCTTATTAAATTAGCTTTCGTAGTTCCCTCGGTCCTCACAAAAGACAGTTTTTTGCTGTTTGCTAGGACCAATTCCCCAATACGTCCCACGCAGCCTGCTTTGCGAGATGACTCTGAAAAATGGCAGAGAATAGGCTCTGAGTGAGCTACGTAGTAACACGCAGCCTTAAATCTATAAGGTGGATCTCGCACCTCAGAAGAATCCCTAAGGGCACAACAAAGTGCCCTCAAGAGCTCTTAAAACCTCGACGTGCTGCCCCAGGGGAGCCCGATACCGCCGTGTGATGCTCCCCCCTGCTCCCTAAACACATCCCCATGTTGTGTTTGATGTATTTTTTTAATCTTTTTTCCAGGACGGGGACATGCTAGAAAGGTAAGTTTAATACTGTATTTGAAAATGTTTGTTAATTCTATGTAATGTTTATTTTCTAATAATCTGATGTTTCTTTTTCTGCTAGGGGGTGCGATCAGAAGGGACATCTGCAAAGGTAAGTGGTTTTATCTATTCTATTTTAGCTTAGATTTAGGGGGCTAGGTATAGATGGGGGTGATATTTATATTGGGGGTTAGTTATAGATAGGGGGTGATGTTTAGATTGGGGGTTAGGTATAGATAGGGGGGTAATGTACAGATTGGGGGTTAGGTATAGTTACATAGTTGCATAGTTACATAGTAATTAAGGTAGAAAAAAGACTTTGAGTCCATCAAGTTCAACCTTTTAAGACCTCCTCTGATCTGCAATATGCAGATTAATTATTAATTAATTAGTTGTTAATTAATTATTAATCAATTATTTAATTATTTATTTTTTATTTTATTTTTAATTCTTAATTAATCCAGAGGAAGGCAAACAGAAAAAAAAAAACAAGTGAGACAAGAGCAAATCGTCTCAAAGGGAAAAATAAAATGAATTCCTTCCTGACCCCAGATACTGGGGATCGCATTTCTCTCTGGATCAATACTGCCTCTTTAATTATCCATGATAACCCTGAATACCCTTTTTAATTAGAAATAAATCTAGTCCCCTTTTAAAGTTATCTATCGAATCCGCTGTCACCACCTCCTCTGGTAGAGAATTCCACTGATTAACCAACCTTACTGTGAAGAACCCTTTTCTTTCTTTAAGGTGGAAACGTTTTACTTCTAACCTTAAGGGATGTCCTATTGTCAGTTGAAAACCTCTTGGCACAAAAAGCTCCCTTGACAAATCTTTATACTTATCCTGGATGTATTTATATAAGGTAATCATATCTCCTCTTAGACGCCTTTTTTCTAGAGAAAATAAGTTTAATTTGGTTAGTCTTTCTTCATAACTTAGCCCCTCCATTCCCCTTATTAGTTTTGTTGCCCTTCTCTGTACCTTTTCCAGCTCTAAAATGTCCTTTTTATGAAGTGGTGCCCAAAATTGTACTCCATATTCCAAATGAGGGCGTACTAGAGATTTGTATAGTGGCAGAATTAAATTTGCTTCCCTTACGTCTATACCCTTCTTAATACATGCTAATTTTGTATTTGCTTTGGCATCTGCTGCTTGGCTTTGAGCACTGTTACCTAGGTGGTTGTCCACAAGCACTCCCAAATCCCTTTCAATATCTGATACACCTAGATTTGCTCCATTAAGATTATAAATTGCATGGCTTTTTTTCCTTCCCAGATGCATAACTTAATATTTATTCATATTAAATCTCATCTGCCATTTAGATGCCCATTCTTCTATTTTATGTAAATTCCTTTGGAGGGAAAGCACATCATTATTTGATTTAGTTACCTTGCACAACTTCGTGTCATCAGCAAAAATGGAGACACCACACTCCGATCTCACCTCTAAGTCATTAATAAATATGTTAAAAAGAAGAGGACCTAATACTGAACCCGAGGAACCACACTTATCACATTATTCCAATCTGAGTATATTCCATTTACAACAACCGTTTGCTTCCTGTCTTTTAGCCAGCTCTCAGTCCATGAGCAGGTATAGATTGGGGGAAATGTATTCTAGGTGTATATTTAAATGTATTTATGACTGTAATTTTATGTGTATTTGTGTATGTATTTTCCTTTGCATGTGAGCAATGTTTTTTTATTTTATGTAGTTGGGGGGGTTGTGATGTTTTTTAAATTATTTGTAGTCGGGGGGGGGTTGTGATGTTTTTTTATTTTTTTAAATGAGGGGGGTTTGTGATGTTTTTTATTTTTTGTAGGGGGGGGGTGTAATGTGCTTTTTAATTTTGTGTACCTTAGGTTTTTTTATTTTGTGTACCTTAGGTTTTTTATTTTATCTAATTAGTAGGGTGGGGGGATTAAAAGGGGTTAGGTAGGTAGTGTTAGGTAGGTAGGGGTTAATAGGTTAGGGGAGAGGGGGTTAGTTTAGATTTAGTGGTTTATTGGGGGGGAATAGTGTAGTGTAGTGTTTGTACTTAGTGTCATGAGGGTCCTGAAGGACCCTCATGGCACTTATGGGGTTAATTATAGGCTTCTAATTGTCCTATGAGGGTCATCATAGACCCTTATGGGACTGATTGGTTTAACTAGAGGTTTACGGGGGTTAGATTAAATAGGGCTAGATGGGGTTAAATAGGCCCAGTTAGGGTTATTAGGTCCAGGTTGGTTTAAATAGGCCCAATTAGGGCTAGATTAGCCCAGTTAGGGTTAGATAGGGCTTAGTATGGGTTAATGGGGTTTAGTTAGGTTTAATAGTGTAGTGTAGTGCTTAAACATTGTCATGAGGGTCCTGGAGGACCCTCATGGCACTTGTAGGGTTAACCTAGGGGTAAATAGTGTCCTATAGGGTCTGTATAGATCCCTATTGGAGTGAGGGGATAATTATAGTCTCATGTGGTTCAGTATAGAGCCCTATGAGTTATAGGGTTAATTTAAGTGCTCATGGGGCTCTGTATAGAGCCCCATGGGTTATAGGGTTAATTAAGGGATTATGAGGGTCTGTATTGACCCCCATGAGTTATGGGTAAATTAAGGTTTATGGGAGTCTGTATTGACCGCCATGAGTGACAGGGTTAATTAAGGGATTATGTGGGTCTGTATTGACCCCCATGAGTTATGGGGTTAATTAAGGGCTCATGGGTCTCTGTATAGAGCCCCATGAGTAATGGGGTTAACTGTAGTTGCCTGGGGGGTACTTATAATACCCCCCGTGGCAGGGCTTAATTTTTTTAGCGCAGGTCCTTTGAGGTCCTGTGAGGCTGGAAATTTGAAATTGGAAATGCAGCGGGGTCACGATCGGTGCCGATCAGGGACCCCTGCTGCAAAAGGGTAATGTGGGCAGGATGCGGGGGTCCCTATGGACCCCTGCAGCAAGGGGTTAATGTGGGGACAATTTGGTGGTCCCGATGGGGATTTGCAAATAATGTGCCACAGGCCCTTTAAGGAGCCGCAGCAGGTATTTTACAATTTTCAAATTCAGCGGGGGCCTGATCGATGATGATCGGGGACCCCCTGCTGCAAGGGGTTAATGTGTGTGTGTGGGGGGGGGGGGGTTGCGGGAGTACCTATGTACCCCTGCAACAAATGGTTAACGTGGGTCACCCCCAGCATAGAGGGCAGTTCATTTTAAGTGCCGGGGGGTAGTTGGAGTACTCCCCACGGCAGGGCTTATATGTAGGACTGCCACGGAGGTATCGTTCAGGACCCCCGCAGCAATTGATGAGGTGGGGGAGCCTGCAAGATCATCATGCAGGCTGTCACTCCTCACATATATTTTCTCTGTGTTGACATGGACGGCCCTGCTGCATAGCTCACACGTTGCACAAAAGTGAGGGGAATGGGAGAGGGGGGTAATTAGAGGGGTAAAGTGAGGAGGGGGTTTAGGATGAGGATGGTGGGGTTGAGGATGGGGGGGTTGAGGATGAAGATAGGGGGTTGAGGATGAGGATGGGGGTTGAGGTTGAGGAGGGGAGTTGAGGAGGGGGTTGAGGAGGGAGGTTGAGGAGAGGGGTTGAGGATGGGGGTTTGAGAATGAGGATGGGGGTTGAGCATGAGGATGGGGGTTTGAGGATGGGGGTTTGAGAATGAGGATGGGGTTTGAGCATGAGGATGGGGGGTTGAGGATGGGGGGTTGATGATGGGGGGTTGAGGATGAGGATTGGAGGTTGAGGATGGGAGGGTTGAGGTTGAGGAGGGGGGTTGAGGAGGGAGGTTGAGGAGGGGGGTTGAGGATGAGGATGGGGGGTTGAGGATGGGGGGTTGAGGATGAGGATGGAAGGGTTGAGGAGAGAGGTTGATGGGGGGTTGAGGAGAGAGATTGAGGAGGGGGGTTGAGGAGAAAGGTTGAGGAGGGGGGGTGGGGAGGGTGGTTGAGGATGAAGAGGGGGGTTACGGATGAGGAGGGGGGTTGAGGAGGGAGTATGAGGAGGGGGTTGAGGAGGGAGTATGAGGAGGGGGGTTGAGGATGAGAAGGGGGGTTGAGGAGAGAGGATGAGGAGGGGGGTCTCTCGATGGGGTGGCCACAATTTTTACCCCCAATGTTATAATGCAGTAAGATATTCTCCATATGATTTCAATCTAGTCTGACTTGCAAATGAGTACATTGAGTCAGAAATTAGCGCAAAGGATCATCAATCATCTATAGGATGAAGCCAGATTCCTTTAACTCATGTTGTCTTGACCTAAAAAAAACTTACATCACTTTATTATGCAAGATATAGAAATGCTAATCTACTCACTTGTTTTATGCCACCTTGATCTTGTAAATAACTTCACTACAGTCCTGACATTATGTGTTGGAATGTTCTACTATAGAATGTTTTTTTAAATACACAAATTTTCTAAAACTTAAACTACGTATTTCTAAAAAAAATATAGCAATTGTTTCACATATGGTGGGCTAAGAGTGATAGAAGCCCTCCGCCGTAAAAAGTACAGTAGTACAAATAAGGAATAGTACATTAGTGATTCTATTTGAATGTCTAAAAATAAGTTGATGAAAGTGTATTTCCTGCTCAAATTTCTCAGAAATATAGTATATGCACTTCAGTCTGGGAAAACTGGGCGGGACATGCAAATGAGGCCACATAATGCACCATCACTCTGTCAATCCAAACCATTTTAAACATGGCTCCTTTTAAGCTGTATTTCACAGTTTTAGACATAGCAACGGATGGATTTTTCACAAACCAGGTCAATTAACCACATACAGTACTGTTTCACGGTTACTGCCGATTCTCAGTATGGTGTGAGTGCCTGTTTTTAAAAAAATATACAAATAAAGTGTGTAGTAAAATCCAACTTTTGGTTCAAATCTCTTATGTTATCGATCTTATATTGCTTTTGTCATTTTTATTTAATGGTGTACTGTGGGTAATTTTTTGTAGAATATTTTATATATAACTTAACATGCTAACAGACATAATGTTTGTAGAAACCAAATAAATAAACACAACCTTTTATTTTGCTTCTTTTATACGCAGTTATTATTGACAGTGTTATTATTACAGTTTTCTTCCTCTCTGCCGATTCCTTTCTCCTCTCTGGAGAGTTTGTCCATGTAAACTAATGAGTTACCTCTTAGATCTATAAGTGCACTGCCATATTCTCATTACATAGACACTTCTTGTGTATTCAAAGACTCCTCCTCCATCTGGAAGTTGTTCACCTGTATACAAAATGGTAGGTTCTACAACAGCATGATTAAAAAATTCAAAAGAATAATTTAGAGGCTGGATTTTTTTCACATTCTGAAAACATCTTACATAGTTTAAATGTAGGCCTTCAAAATGGTGAATTTAAAAAATCTAACTAGAGGTTATTTACAATCTTTCTCTTAGTACAACTTCAATTATTCTCTACATGGGATCTTTGTTCCAGTATGTGATCTAACCAAATTTACTCAATTTAAGTGATTTTGTATAGGAAAGAGGCTATGAGCATTCCACTGGCATGTCACTTTTAGCTTCTTATCCACTTTATTCCATTGGTACTCAAGAGCATTTGTCTGTTGCATTATTCAGACTGCTAAGCTGATATCCATTGGCAAATGCTCTTTGGTGTCCTTGTATAAAAATGAATTTGGAAGTCAAACGTAACATGCCGACTGAGAGCTGATTTGCATATCAATAAAAAGAATCCTTCTATACAGTTTAATCGTGTTGGTGAATAAAATACATTTAGTGAATAAAATACATTATTAAATTATATTTAAAGGACCAATTAATTTCACTACAAAACTCACATTTGTGAATTATGTAACACATTAGCAGATTTATAAAAATAATTTTACTGAACATATTAGTTATTAAAGTTGTTTTGACTGATTTGAGCACTTCCGGTTAGCTTGCAGCCTAATGGTATTTTCTTATTGCGTGAACAAGATGGTGTAAGATTAGTTTAATTATTGGTGCTTTTACTATTTGACACCTACCTCTTTTCCCCTGCACATGCTCAGAAGAATGCAGCTTGCAAATGTATTTTAAGCCCTCTATCTGCAGCAAAACATGTCTCATAAACGCAACCATCACAAAGTAACATGGATGCCTTTAATGACTTTTACACTGTGTGACAGAGGCCCTACAAGTGCCCATCTAACATGAGGGAGTAATTGAAAGGGTTAACCACAAACAACTCATCCAGACTAGAAGTCACCTACAATGACACCAAAAAACCTTTATCGGTCACATTTAACCCAGTATCAAAATGTGAAGCTGCCACCACCAAGATGTAACAATCTTTGGAAGCATCAGTTACCCAGATTTCAAAAAGTTACAGAAAACCCCTATTTGGTCACAGTGGGAAACTTAATCCCTTATACATTATAAAACACATCAACTAGACATGAGCCCTTGATTAAGCCAACTCAATGGGTGAAATGGACCGTCGTGACTTTGGAGGACCTGAGCAGGACTTCCCTTATTAGGAGGAGCAGCATCTATTTGCATCACAGCCTGAAGGAATCGCAAGTATTGCATTTATGACATTCTTACAGACCAGCAGATATCTGTTTATTAAGTATTTTGAGCTTTTTTGCAATTTACACATTGGGTGATTTGTGATTATTTTTTACTATATCCTCTTCCTGATATATATGGATTACAGAGGTCCTTGCACTCCTCCCCCTTTCTGTTGTTTTTAACATCACATTCTCTTTTTTACTCAGTGTTGTTTCTACACTTCTATAATCCTATGATTAACAGAATCTGCTATACACGAGGATTATTTATCCTTTACATCATCCTATTCTTTGTCTGTATTTGTGCATTCTGACCAAGTATGGTTTATCATATCACTAGCTTATCTAACTGTGTTATTTACCTAGCTATATATGGAAGTTTATTTCTTGGATTGATTTTTACAGGCTTATAGGATGATACTTCACTATCAGTATTATACTGACACATATTATGTATTGTTGGGTATATAGGACTACTTTATCCTTGTACATTAGGCAACCATACTACCTTTATACGATTTTATATATATACATATATATATATATATATATATATATATATATATATATATATATAAATATAAGTTATATCTATATCTATATATATATATATATCTATATATCTATATATCTATATATCTATATATTATATATATATATATATATATATATATATATATATATACAGTCCTGTTCCCAAATGTAATATTCAGTATATGATATCCATTAGGACATATAGATCAGCAGCTTGCCCCATTTTTAACTACCGCATTGGCATGTTTTTTGGATTTTATTCCCCTTTTTTCCCTTAATAAATTTTCCTCTCTCATTATACTATTTAGTGTGAAGCACTAGGGAACCTACACGTCAGATATCTAGTTAAATATGCAGAGACAGAACTTAATAAATACATATATTCTGTATGTATAAGTAAATATATATGATCAAAATAATTATACATTGATATACAATGAAATTTAGTATGATGGATTAATATTAAAACTAAACAGGAATAACAATACAGACAATGCTAAACATTATTTATTATGCTTTTACTTCAAAGGAACTTACACTACCACGTTGTTTCTAATGGTTGAAAATAATAACATATGTAATACAGAGCTAATAATTGAAATATAATAGTTATTTGCATAACCTGTAAACCTGACTCAAATAACTCTAGTGCCTCTGGCTGGTGCAGCTCATCATATATTCTGCCAGAGCAGGAGAGGTTAGAAACAGTAAAGCCACTACATTAAAAACTCAGTAACTCAGTTAATTTAGCAGCAATTTTAAAAAGGAAAGTATTTTCCACACATTTTTTGCAGAGCACAAATGGTAACTTCAGTATCTCTTGGAAGAACTACTGCAGTGCCATATTTATTTATTTATTTTGAAGTGCTTCACTTGATAATGAGCAACCTGCTTTAGAAAGTTCAACTATCATATTAACTTTTGTTGGCAACTTTTGGCTTGACCGAATTAGTCATTTTCTGAGGGACCAAAAATGCAGATAAGATCTTTACTGAGTTGTATTTAAAGACCACGATAGTGTTGAAGAACTCCACAGTAGGATTAAAGTGCAACTCCAAGTAGATTCGCCTGACCCCTTAGATTCAAAGAGAATGCCTTCCGCCTCTGACACAAGCAAAATATGGTAAATTAAGATTTTACCTTGAGCAGCTGCTAGTTCTTGTTACATACTTACATAAATATGTATCTGAAAGGGGTCCTATAACATTCTTAAAATGGAACACACAGTGCTTATTAAGTATTTTTAAGCATACAAAAAATCATACTTACTGTAGATGGAATATTACTGCAAATCAAGACATGACAGATTAAACTAAGTAATAACATTTTATATTTTCTTTGCTATATAATTTCCTTTAATGTAATAAATTGCTGCAATATGCATGAATTTGTAAATGTACTGCTGATGTGTTTAGTTAAATTCTCAAAGTTTGAAGTTAACTTGCAATGACCCTTTGAAGTCTTAAATGATTTAAGATTAGAGAGCATGACTTTGATTTACAATTTGTCTGGTGGGCTGCATTGCAAAACTGTGAAATGCACTCAACTGTGTATGGGCAATACTCAATAGAATATCCATAGTGAAAGAACCTACAAAGGGTGCAGTTACTTACCGTATATACTCGAGTATAAGCCGACCCGAGTATAAGCCGAGGCACCCATTTTACCACAAAATACTGGGTAAAATGAGTGACTCGAGTATAAGCCGAGGGTGGGAAATGTGCTGCCCCCTGTGTCCCTCTTGTGCCCTCTGTGTCCCCCTCTCTCTCCGTGTCTCTTCTCCCCTCTCCCTTCCCTGTGTCTCTTCTCCCCTCTCCCTTCCCTGTGTCTCTTCTCCCCTCCCTTATCACCCTCCTCATCCTCCCTCCTCATCCTCAACCTCCCTCCTCATCCTTAACCTCCCTCCTCAACCTCCCTCCTCATCCTCAACCTCCCTCCTCATCCTTAACCTCCCTCCTCAACCTCCCTCCTCATCCTCAACCTCCCTCCTCATCCTCAACCCCCTCCTCAACCTCCCTCCTCATCCTCAACCTCCCTCCTCAACCCCCCATCCTCAATCCCCCTCCTCAACCCCCCATCCTCAATCCCCCTCCTCATCCCCCCCATCCTCATCCTCTCTCCTCAACCCCCCATCCTCAACCCCCCTCCTCAACCTCAACCCCCCTCATCAACCCCTCCTCCTCATCCTCAACCTCCCTCCTCATCCTCAACCTCCCTCCTCAACCCCTTCCTCAACCCCCCCATAGTCAACCCCCTCCTCAACCCCCCATCCTCATCCTCAACCCCCTCCTCAACCCCCTCCTCAGCCTCAACCCTCCTCAACCTCAACCCTCCTCAACCTCAACCTCAACCCTCCTCAACCTCAACCTCAACCCCCCCTAGATGTTTTTATTAGGCATTCATTTTTAATAAAATTCCTATGTAGTGATTTAGAAAAACAAAATTCAATATTAAAATGTATTTCAGACATTAAAGTGTACACATCCAGTGGCTGCTGGAGAAAATATGATATTCAGTTTTATTCAGTTTAATTCAAGTTTCTGCGTCTAACTATCACCATGTCTCTCTACTTTTCTTGGCTTCAAAAATACTTGAGCGACTCATCTACAATCACTTAATTCAATTCCTTTCCTACAAATACCTTCTTTACCCCTTCAATCTTGCTTCTGGCCCCAACACTCAAGAGGGAGCTTTCACAAAAGTCACTAATGACTTGCTCACCCCCAAGTCAAAGGATTACTTTTCTCTTCCTAGTCTCATGGAACTCTCTGCTACCTTTGATACAGTTGACACTCTCTTCTTATCAAAATCCTCCACTCCCTTTGGCATTGGTGACACAGCTCTCTTATGATTCATATGTTATCTAGAAAATTTAACATTTAATGTCCTCTGGCACCTCTTCTTCCCTATACTCTGTGACTGTTGGTATACCCCAAGGTTTAAACCCATTCTTCTTCATCATCTATCCACCCTACCTTGGTACCATAATAGAATGATTTGGATTTCAAGTATCATCTAAATGCATATGACACTCAAATCTCTATCTCAAGACCAGATCTATTTCCCTTTTATTCCAGTACATTTCATCAACTGCCTTTCAAGCATATGCTCCTGGATGCCCACCTGTCAACTCAAACACAACATCTAAAAGCCTGAGCTCTTAATCTTCCCACCCTCTAATACAGTGTCCGCTCCTCAAATATCAATCACTATTGACAAAGCCATTATCACAGGCCTATTGTCTTGTGATTCTATTGGACCCTGACCTCTCTTCCCTTCCTCACACGCAATCAGTTACAAAATCATGTCATTGTTCATCAAAATAGGATCTCCAAAATACTTCACTATCTTACACAAGACACAACTAAAATTCTAATCCATCCTCTTATTATATCTCACCTCAACTACTGCAACTCGCTCCTTGCTGGTTTCCCCGTCACCCATTTGCCTCCAATTTAAGTCAGAATGAATGCCTCCTCTAGACTCATCTACCATACTCAACACTTAACCTCTCTAGTGCATCGTTCTGTCAGTCATTTCACTGGCACCATGTTGTCTGTGGACCCATTTGTTTTCATATTTATTGCACTGTACCTGTACTTGTATTGCTATCTACCTTATAATTTGTCTTAACCTTTGTACCCATTGTACGCTTTTCTACTTTGTAAATAGTGTTGCAGAAATGCTGATGCTTTATAAATAAAGAGTAGTAATAATAATAATAATTATTATTATGTCTAGACAAGAGTAGATGCCCTTGATTGGCTAAAGATTTGGTGTGTTTTTTACTTTTTTACCTTAGCAAGGACACAAACTTATGTCTGACCATTTAGGACTGCCTCCCCACCATAGTTATCCCCACCCCTTGATGACCTCAATGGTTTGGTGCATTGAGACTTAGAGATTGATTCTTGACAGTAAGTTTAATATTGAATATTGTTTATAGAATTCATTGCATAGTCATTTTAATAAAAAGACAATGACTAATTAAAGCATCTAGTTCTTGTTGTGAACACACCACAGTGGTTTGTTATGTTACTGCATCCCTAATCTTTAAAGTTGCAAATAAGACATTTCCTGTAGCATATCATATACCTCCACTCCAGTGGTTCAGTTCAGACCAGAACTGCCCACTTCACAGAATAATCAACAAAACCTACATAAAGCTAGGCAGTGAAGACTCTTTTATCATTCAGTATATTTTAGCCAACTTAAAGGTCCACTCATATATATATATATATATATATATATATATATATATATGAATATTTATTAATATAAATATATATATTATTTATATATATTTATATAAATATATATTTATAGGGTTTTATTTTGCACGTATTGTTACTGGGGGGGGGGGGGGGATTGTGCTCCGGACATAGAACCTTTTTCAATTTACCGTATATACTCGAGTATAAGCCGAGTTTTTCAGCCCGTGTCTCTCTAACACCCCTGTGTCTCTCTAACCCCCATTGTGTCTCTCTACCCCCCGTGTCTCTCTAACCCCCCGTGTCTCTTTCCCTCCCCCCTCCTCATCCTCAACCCCCCCCCCCATACTAAACCCCCCCTCTCCCCTCACTTACCTGCTCCGGCCTCCGCTCCTTCCGGGACTTGATGTGGCGCGCATATGACGTCTCATGCGCGTCACGTCTTTAGCATATACCGGGTGCCGGCACCCGGTATATGCTAATGCCGTGACGTCACACGCGCGCCACCAAAACCCTATTCAATTGAGTATAATATAATATATATATATAATTTATGATGGCCATAGCACCACTTAAAGAGACAGTGCAACATTTTATTATTATGTCTGTGTTGTTATACAACATCCAGGGTAACACACAATCCAGTACTCAAGGGGTTAATACATATCAGGAAACCGTATAGATGAGCAGTTTCCTTAATGTTTTGTGTATATGTCGGTGCCTATTCTTACGCATTACAATAATCATGACTTTCTCATTTTCTATTGGTTCCTAGAGTTGTGTCTCATCCCTAATTTATGCGAAATGCCTGGTTTGGGGTAATAATTGAATGAACACATACTTCCTACACTGAAATATTTTCCGGACAAGGCCGGATTTTAGGGAGTGCCGTAATATTGCGAGTAAAATGCTTTGAAAAGATGTGTAACGTGGGAAAAAAATGCTCCTGCAGCCAATTTTACTGTATTACACTACTGAATAGAATAGGACTCATAAATACTTATCCATTCAGTTCACCTTAAGATCTGCAACTTGGATAGCCACTTTAAAAGGACGATTATTTTACTATGCTTTTTAAAGAAAGTATGCATTAAACCTACTCTTGCTATTTGATAAAATACTACGGAGTCATAGATTAGGGCTCTGCAGAAATGCAATAAAATGACAAATAACACTATATTTATAGTGAGTGATTCTCAGATATTAGTTAGTTTGGTCTGATAAATTGCTATAGTTATATATGGAAGACAGATCAGCCGCTAAAAACACAATACTGTAGCTAATCTTTTAATCTCAAATGCTCCATCTACCAACTTAAACTACAGACACAATTTAAATGTAAATCATGTTCTTTAATGCACAAAATCAGAATACATCACAATCGTACATTACAAAAGACAAAGGAATCAGAATTTTAAAATATTTGGTTAATTGTCTTTAGCTCAGTTTGAAATCATGTCAAAAAGCCTCAAGCAAATGTATTCTGTTGAAAGTACCACTCTCTCAGCAGGGTCTAGAACATTACTAAGGAAGCATGCTATCATTAGGATAACACGAAAAATTCACTCTCTTGGTTCTATCGTTAATGGAATATTTTAAATTTGCATTATATCATTTAATGTAGCACATAATTTGTAGATATATATTTTTCCGTGCTCCTTTTTGAGATGCAAGTATGTCTAGAAGTTTTTATTCATATTAGATGTACTAGGATTTGTACTTCAATGGGTACTTTTCATAATTAGTATTTTGTTATCTGCCTCCAAGGAATTACACTGTCTTTTTCTATTCAATTGGTCCATAATTGCCAATGTCACCGTCAGTGGTGGCCATAAAGATGACCACCTTGTGAGAAGGTTCATCATAAAATATCTAAAGTTTTTACAAGCTTTAAGGTAAAACCTATTCACTGAAAGTACAGTAAATCATGGAAAGATTTATGTTTTGAAATATTATCATAGCAACTAAACTCATATATATATATATATATATATATATATATATATATATATATATATAGTTCAATAATTAAAGTATTGCAGTGAAGAGTGATACCTTTTTTATTGGACAAACATATTTATAATATAGCGACAAGCTTTCGAGAGATATGGCCTTTTATCAAGTCAAAAAGCGATACTGATACAAGTATGAGAAACAGACCAGCATTGTGAATAATGTCCTGATACGTCAGTAAGTAAGTCTATAGATCAGGTTGTAGATAAGAACACAGCAGAGTAAAATAAAGAGCAATCTATTTCAGCATAGCATATAGCTTACAAAAACAGTAATAGAAGTGGGGAGGTATGTGGAATGTGTGAGCTATAAGACATTAAGATAGTGGGCCAGAAAGCCTAAGTCGATGTTAATGCCCATATCCTTTGTATTAAAAATTGTAATCATTTTTAATTCAAAAGTTTTCCGCTGTTGGATAGTTCTGAAATTCCCTCTGAGTACTTTTATTTTGAGGTTCTGGATGGAGTGATTCTCCTGGGTGAAATGGTGTCCAACTGGAGTACAGTAACTGTCTTCATGGTGCTTTTTCGATGGAGCTTCAGTGGAGGTTCATTCACATGTGTAGTTTCTGGCTGGTTTCCCCAATGTAGCACCCCCTTTCACATATAGTACATTGTATCATGTGCACTACATTGAATGATGTACATCAATATGAATCTCTGATGTTGTAAGTCTTGTTGCTGTGCGTGGCTGTGTCCTCTTTGCAGATTTGTTGGCATAGTTTTCAGAAACTTTTATTGAAGGGTTTGGTGCCATTTTCTCTGTTATGCTTTTCATTTGGCAATCTTCTGTTCACCACTGTTTTTCTTAAATTTGGTGGCTGCCTAAATGCAAGAATGGGGGGTTTGGGGAATATATGTTTCATTTCTGTGTCCACTTTGAGTTGTGGTTGTAAATCCTTAAATATTTTGCGTATCCCTTCTAGAACTGGGTGGTTACTAGAGGTGTACGTGAAGTTGTTTCTTTAGTTTTGTATTGTAACAGGTGTTCCCGGGGTGTTCTGACAGTGTTCTGAGTGATAATACGAGGTTTGTAACCATTCTGTCTGAAAGAGGCAGACAGTGTTTTTAAGTGTTTATCACGGCCCTCTGTGTTTGAACATATGTGGTGGTATCTGATGGCTTGACTATGAATCATCCCTTGTTTAGTATTGGAGGGGTGGAAGCTAGAGTTGTGGAGGTAACTTCATCTGTCTGTAGGTTTCCTATAGACAGATGAATTCAGTTTGCCATTTGTAATGGAAATGGTGGTGTTCAGAAAGTTAACCTGTTCTGTTGAGTAATCCATTTTAAATTGAATGGATGGGTGAAAGGTATTGAACAAATTATGGAAATCTTTGAGTTTCCCTTCCCCTTCTGTCCATATGATGAACAGGTCATCTATGTAACAGAAGTATCTGTAAGGTTTGTGGACATATGTGGACAGGAATCTCTTTTCCAGGTTGGCCATAAATAGGTTAGCATATTTTGATGCAATTTTCGTGCCCATTGCCTTCCCCGTTATTTGTAGGTAAACATGTTGGTTGAAGGTGAAGTAGTTGTGGGTCAGGGTGTTTACTAGCAGTTTGACAATGGTATCAAGGTTATATTTGTGAATCTGCTTGTGTGTAGAAAGAAACTTCATGCATGCCTCAGTGCCATCTTTATGTGGGATGCTACTGTAAAGAGATTTAACATCCATGGTTACAAGTAGTGTGTTGGCAGATAGGACCTCAATCTGAGTTTGTTAAGAAAGTCAGTGGTGTCATGTATATAGCTGTCAGTGATTTTAGCTAGTGGCTTAAGGATGTTTTCAACCAAGCCAGATAACTGTTCAGTCAGTGTGTCCATGCCTGTAACAATAGGTCTCCATGGGTTGCCTGGTTTGGGGATCTTTGGCAGTATGTAGAAAGTCCCAGTTGTAGGATGGGTGGGTATGAACTGCTCCAATTCTTGTTGCACATTCTAGGGAACGCTTGAATGACTTTTCTTAGTAGGATGGTGTATTCCTCTGTAGGGTCCTGGTTCAATTTTGTTTGTAGCAGGTATTGTCTGTCAGTTGTCTGTTTCCTTCTTGTATGTAGTCCTCTGTGTTTGTCTGCCACCTTTGTCTGCTGGTTTAATGGTGATGATAGGGTTTGAATTTAAGCTTTTTATCGCAGCTTTCTAATGGAGAGAGATTGTATAAGTCTCTTTTCTGTTGGGATTTTATTAAGGATGTAGTTCTCAGGCGAAAGCTTTCTATGTAACTGTCCAGTTTAGGGTTGTGTCCAGATGATGGAGTGAACTGTGTATTCTTTTTCCTGCTATACAGAGCCCCATGAGCCCTTAATAAACCCTATCACTCATGGGGGTCAATACAGACCCCCATAAACCCTTAATTAACCCTGTCACTCATGAGGGTCAATACAAACCCATATAAGCCCTTAATTAACCCTGTCACTCATGGGGGTCAATACAGACCCCCACAAGCCCTTAATTAACTCTATAACCCATGGGGCTCTATACAGAGTCACATGAGCCCTTAATTAACCCTTTCACTCATGGGGGTCAATACAGACCCCCATAAGCCCTTAATTAACCTTGTCACTCATGGGGGTCAATACAGACCCTTATAGCCCCCTAATTAACCCTATAATCCATGGGGCTCTATACAAAGCCAAATGAACACTTACATTAACCCTATAATTTATGGGGCTCTATACTGAGCCCCATGAGACTATAATTACCCCCCTCAGTCCAATCGGTGTCTATATAGACCCCTATAGGACATTATTAACCCCTAGGTTAATCTTAAAGTCTAAGCACTACACTACACCATTAACCCTAACTATACCCCATTAACCCATACTAAACCCTATCTAACCCTAACTGGGCCAATCTAACCCTAACTAGGCCTATTTAACCTCATCTAGTCCTATTTAATCCCATCACTTATGAGGGTCTATACGTACCCCCATAAGCCTCCATCGAACCCCATGCCTTATGGGGGGTCTATAAAGACCCCCGTTATCCTCTAGTTAACCCAATCAGTCCCATAAGGGACTATGAAGACCCTCATAGGACAATTAGAAGACTATTATTAACCCCATAAGTGCCATGAGGGTCCTCCAGGACCCTCATGACACTAAGTACAAACACTACACTAAACTATTACCCCTAATAAACCACTAAATCTAAACTAACCCCCCTCTACCCTAACCTATTAACCCCTACCTACCTAACACTACCTACCTAACCCCCTATTAACCCCCACCCTACTAATTACATAAAATAAAAAAACCTAAGGTACACAAAATAAAAAAACCTAAGGTACACAAAACTAAAAAGGACATTACAAACCCCCCCTCACTACAAAAAATGAAAAACACATCACAAACCCCCCCGCCACTACATAAAAAATTGTTTTTACACACCTGCAAAGGAAAAGGGATACACAAATATACATAACATTACAGTAATAAATACATTATAAATATGCACCTAACTAGGTCAATTAGAAGCCTATTATTTACCCCATAAGTGTTATGAGGGTCCTCCAGGACCCTTGTGACACTAAGTACAAACACTACACTATTCCTCCCCAATAACCACTAAACCTAAACTAACCCCCCTGTACCCTAACCTATTAACCCCTGCCTACCTAACACTACCTACTAACCCCCTATCAAACCCCCCACCCTACTAACTACAGTGGTCTTCATAGACCGTTATGAGACTGATTGGGTTAACTAGAGGCTTACAGGGGTCTGTATAGACCCCCATAAGGGATGGGATAAGATGGATGTTTATGGGGGTCTGTATAGTCCCTCACAAGTGATGGGATTAAATAGGTCCAGATGGGGTTACATTGGCCCAGTTAGGGTTATTAGGTCCAGATAGATTTAAATAGGCCCAGTTAGGGCTATTAGGTCCAGATAGACTTAAATAACAATGGAATACACCCCCACGGGGTGATTTGCTGAAGGCACCTGAGCCTTTTGATTGGCTGTTGTCACTGTCAATCAGAATGCAGCCAATCAGAAGGCCCAGATGCCTTTAGCCAATCACCCAATGGGGTTGTCTCCCATTGTGATTGGTTGAAAGCAATAGTGCCTTCTGATTGGTTTAAAAAGATTGTCAGTTCCTTCATCCAATCAGAATGGGATATAGGGGTGTATCCCATCCTGATTGGCTCACACCTTGGCACCTTCTGATTGGCTGAAATGTGATTGACAGCCTTTTCAGCCAATCGGAAGACGCCATTGCCTATTTCCTACCGGAAGAGGCTCTGGAGGCCTCATTAGCGTCGGGGAGCACAGCGAGTGCGGAGCTCCGTTAGTTTTTTTATTTAAATTTTTTTAGAGCGCGGATTCATCAAGGGCTCAGCCGGGGCAGAAGAGGAGAAGGCCGGGGGCACGTAAGATTTCAATTTATAATGTTTATATTTTATTTATTTGTTGCTGTATGTGAGAATAATGTAATGTATCTTTTTTCCAGGGGTTGAACCGGAGAACAGAAGAAGATGGACGGGGACATGCTAGAAAGGTAAGTTTAATATTGTATTTGTACAATTTATTTATTTTATGTAATGTTGAATTTTTTAATAATCTGATGTTTCTTCTTTTCCTAGAGGGTGCGATCAGAAGGAACATCTGAAAAGGTAAGTGGTCTTATTTATTCTATTTTAGCTTAGATTTAGGGGGTATTGTATAGATAGGGGGTGATGTTTAGATTGGGGGTTAGGTTTAGATAGGGGGTGATGTTTAGATTGGGGGTTAGATATAGATAGGGGGTAATTTTTAGATAGGGGGTTAGGTATAGATAGGGGGTGATGTCTAGATAGGCGGAAATGTATTGTAGTTAGGTGTATATTTATAATGTATTTATTAGTTAATGTTATGTATATTTGTGTATGCCTTTTCCTTTGCAGGTGTATAATTTTTTTAAAAATGTTATGTAGTGGCGGGGGGTTTGTGATGTTTTTTTTTGTAGTTAGGGGGTTGTAATTTTTTGTTTTGTTTAGCTTAGGTTTTTTTATTTTGTGTACCTTAGGTTATTTTATATTATGTAATTAGTAGGGTGTGGGGGGGTTATATTGTATTATGTAATTAGTAAGGTGGGGGGTTTAATAGGGGGTTAGATTGTAAGTCTGCGAGTTTCAATCCTGCAAGGTGCTTTAGGGAAAGCGGTATGGACACCAGGTTCCAAGCTCAAAGACAGGGCCCTCCATTTATTGCAATGTGTGAATCGTGAACTGGTCATCGCCTGTAACTTAATTTATGTATAGCGCTATGGAATATGTTGGCGGGTTACAAATAAGCTAAGTAGCTAGTGTTAGGTAGGTAGGGGTTAAAAGGTTAGGGTAAAGGGGTGTCAGTTTAGATGTAGTGGTTTATTGTGGGGAATAGTGTATGACCCTCATGGCACTTATGGGGTAAATAATAGGCTTCTAATTGTCCTATGAGGGTCTTCATAGAAACTTATGGGATTGATTGGGTTAACTAGAGGATTACGCAGGTCTATATAGAACCCTATAAGTGATGGGTTAGATGGATGCTTATGGGGGTCTGTATAGACCATCATAAGTAATGGCATTAAATAGGGCTAGATGGGTTTAAATGGGCCCAGTTAGGCTTATTAGGACCAGATAGGTTTACATAGGCCCAACTGGGGTAAGATTGGCCCAGTTAGGGTTAGATAGGGTTTAGTATGGGTTAATAGGGTATAGTTAGGGTTAATAGTGTAGTGTAGTGCTTAGTGTATAGAGCTCCATGATTATTAGGGTTAATTAAAGTGCTCATGGGACTCTGTATAGAGCTCCGTGAGTTATAGGGATAATTTAAGTGCTCACGGGCCTCTGTATAGAGCCCCATGAGTTATAGGGTTAATTTAAGTGTTCATGGTTCTCTGTTTAGAGCCCCTTGAGTGATGGGGTACTTATGATACCCCCAGTGTCAGGGTTTTCTTATTTTTTAGCGCGGGTCCTTTCAGGACCTATACTGTCCATTAAGAAATTTGAAATTGTAAATGCAGCGGGGTCACGATTGGTGCCGATCGGGGACCCCGACTGCAAGGGGTTAATGTGGGGGGGCTGCAGGTTTTCCTATGGACCCCTGCAGCAAGGGGTTAATGTGGGGACACTTTGGGGGTCCCGATGGGGACCACCAGTATGGAGGGGGGTTAATTTTAGGTGTCACGGCCGGGATTGGTTTATAGTGTGCTGCGGGCCCTTTAAAAATTTCAAATTTTTAAATGCATCAGGGACCTGATATATGCTGATCAGGGACCCCCTGCTGCAAGGGGTTAATGTGGGGGAGGGGCTGCGGGTGCCTATGGACCCCTGCAGCAAATGGTTCATGTGGGGTCTCTTCGGTTGTCCCGATGGGGACCTCCAGCATAGTAGGGGGGACATTTTAGGTGCTGGGGTGGTAGTTGGAGTACCCCCCATGGCAGGGTTTATATGTAGGACTACCGCAGAGGTCCCGTTCAGGACCCCCGTGGCAATCGATGAGGTGTGAAGCCTGCAAGATCATCTTGCAGACTGTCACTTCTCATGTACATTTTCTTTGTGTTAACACGGACAGCCATGCTGCGTAGCTCACACTTTGCTCGCAGCAGGGCTAATTTAATAGCGTCGTAACTTTTAAAAATTTGCAGCATGTAGGGTTTAAGTAGAAGCCTCGTATCTACAAGGCTGGAATTTAATAAGGCTGATAATACTTTAGCAGTCATTTAACTCTTCACTACTGATGTTTCAAATAAGAGTTCCATATCTCTTTAATGGCCTTGAACTGTTCCTGACTGTGAAAACTGATATATTGACCCTATGTAACATCTGCAAACACAAGACAGTTCAGTCTTCAAAACCATTTGGGACATTCTGTTTGTTAGTATTTGTGTCAGGTTTAAAACACAGCCAGGCTTTAATCAGATAAGGCTTGTGTCAGATTGAATCTCCAAGCCTACTTGATGGCCAAAAGGAAGCTCTGTGCATAAATGTTAGCAGATGTAAAGTTGAAATGACAAAGAATACATAAATGCAACATCCCAGAGGACAGTTCCCAGAGGACAGTTTAGAGGTATGAAGTATGTAGTACAGCAGGTTATGCAGTTGGGCAAATAACAGATTTCCAGATAATGCAAATTCATGTTTACAGGTTTCCTTACAAGCTTCAACTCTACAAGCATAATATATGTGTCAGAAACAAGAGGACAGTTACAGGTACTCACCAGTAACACACTGAAATATCTGTCTCTGAACTCTTTCAATGTTTCAATGATCTCATAATGTGCCATATTCAAACTGTTGTTTTTCAACAAAACTTTTTAAAAGGGATTTAAAAGGGCTGTTGCAGTGGACAAACCATAAGGATTATTTTTTTTTTCATTTAATAGCTTTAATAGCTAGTTAGCAAATAAATAAAAAGTAAATAGATTAAATATATCATGCAATGTAGCTTCCAGCATATATGTTTCTCCACATCCCTTTGTTAAGTGTCCAGGGGGCGAAAAAATATCTGCGGAAGGCTGTCATAATTTTCTCTGACTAGCATAGCTTTGTATACTGTTGCATGGAAGTGGGCCGACAAATGCTCCCATTAGGAAAAGCCAAGCAAGATACTCTTCCTTGACATGTACATCTAACATGAGAAAGGACCAGTTACTGAAGAAACAAATGGAACCATATTATATGAGCACAAATGCAACAATATATCAGATGCTCTAGGATTTTTTTGTGGAATTGAAACTCCTTATTCTAGTCTATTCTTCTTCTTCATGTTTTTGCAGAACTCCAACAGACTCTGCAGTGCTAGGCTTACTGTAAACACATGCATAAGACTTGGCATGCATTTGGAGAAAAGGGGACTATATGATGCTAAAGAGGGAGTAGTGTGAGAGAACCAGAATAGGCAACCTGTTTGACATTGTGTTTAGTAGCGCTAAGGATGGGAGCTACATGCTTCTCTGAACAGGTAGAGTGTTAGAGAATGTTTGAGTATCAGAAGACTCGAGGAGAGTCCAATGAAGTGAGATAGAGAATTCTAAAGAGTGGGAACTACTCTGGAAACATTATGGCGAGAGCACTAAAACTCGCAGCACAAAGACGATGAGTGCCAAAGGGGCTCTTTGCCTGCTCGCCTTGTGAAGCAGATGACAAACGCTGGACTTAGAAAAAAAAATTACGAGACGCTGGATAGCAAAAATAGGAGGTTAACGACCGAACCACAAAAATACTAAAATAATAAAAACACAATAAATACACAAAAATATAATACAAAAACATCACACACAGCACGAGGTAACAGTCAGGACATCTGGGAGTGAGATGGAACGCAAATTTAAGTAAATTCCGATGAGTCTCACCACTCGAAAATCACTTAAGCGAGAAATAAAACGTCCGGCAAAAAAATAAAAACGAGGCTACGTGATCCCGGGCCGTGCAAAACACTACCAAATGTGTAGCATTTTCACACAGGAACCTACGTACTACAAAATACACTATTACAAAAGACGGAAAATGTTCGCGAGCCATGTAAAACATTAATAACATTACGAATCGACAATGGCGCTTTACACAACTGAACCAAAGGCTTTCCCTCGCGCACGCAGCCTATTTCTAATGCACAGTTGGGACATTCATTACCCTTTATCATCAGGGCAGCAACACTCAAACTGTACATTGTATGCTGCTGGAAAATACAAACAGATTGTTAGCTGTTCAGGCTATTGATTGCTGGATATATTAATTACAAATAGGTAAAGTATATGAATTTATTCAAGAAAAAATTCATTCATTATTAGTTAACTAAATATAGATAAATATATAACTCTCTTTCTGATGAGTAATGAAGGTGCTCAGAGGAGCAAAAGTACACGAGAGGAGAGGCTCGCAATGAGCACCTTTGGCGGTCATTGTGTGCCACGCGATGAGCACCAAAGGCACTCAGTGTAAGGCTCGCAATGAGCGCCGAAGGTCCGCAGAGTACAAAAAGATTTACATTGTGTGTAAAACAGCATTCCCATGGCTTCAAATTTTATTGCCCCGTCATTTTTGAAGGGCAAGTCGCTAGTTTTACATATTTATGATTGTTTGAATTGGTTTCTTTAGTACAATATGTTATTATGCTTTCTGAGACAAGTCAGCGTTCATGTAGGTACAATATCCATGAAGACATTCTTACTGTTGTTGTTGTACTATGTGTGTCTTTGTTATGTTTGTTAATAGGACATTGTCATTCCAACAAATTTAATCTTAAATACTGTTAAAAAGTTGCTATACTTTAATTAAAGTAATTGCTACTAGACTAAATAGCTTAATAGCACAATATATACATAGGGACCAAGTGGGCTTTGTTCCACAATAACAGTTGTATGATGATATCAAAAAGGTGATTAACCTCAATCACTGGGTAAACATCAGAAGATTCCATCTATAATATTAACACTTGTTATTGAAAAAGCATTTGATTCCCTAAGTTGGAAGTATCTTTATACGGTTTTAGGAAATATGGGAATTAATAGAGCCTTTATTAAACTATTACAAACTACCTATTCATATCACTTAGAATTTACCCAGTGAAAATCAGAATATAAAGACGAACCAGACAGTGCTGTCCATTATGACCTGCTATTTTGGGCATATTGTCAGCTGAAGTCATTCAAAATAACCCACATACTCTAGGAATACATGTTGCAATACTGTTAGTTGCCTGTTCACAAATGCCATATTGCATATGCTTACAAATCCTCTTATGTTGCTACCTAATCTATTTTGTGATAAAGAAGTCATTTTCAGAGTTGTCAGGCAGAGAAATCAGACGCAATGCAAATCTCTATCAACTCTCAAACTAGTGCTTTATTGAATTTTCACTTTACTTGACAAATCCTTCCTAGCTCTCTTCACCAAACTTCCCTCCTTTGCACTGAAAATGTAAAATGCTATTAGTAGAATTGTCTAGATACCTATGCCTAACCTATAAGGCAGTCAGATTAGCTCAAACAGTCTTGTATCATTCAACTTCCCAAGCTTATCCTTGGACTGTTATACAAAATCCTCAATTACAAAACTGTAATACTCAGAACTTGCTGTGGATATCTTCCAAGTTTGTTAAAATATGATACATTGTTAACCCATTACTAGACATGAGCTTATATTATGGATAAAGGTAAATTAACAGTTCAGACTGACTAGCAATAGTTCATCGATGACACCCATTTTACATAACCCAATATTCTCTCCTTGTATGAACAAACAAGCTTTTAAATGATGGAATATATCACACGACCCATATTGATGGTATGTATCAGTGGGATGACTTGCAACTATAATATCCCTGATTTAGAACAATTTTGATAGAACCAAATCAAGCATTTTATTATGATAGATGAATAACTCAAAGGGACTTACACCAGTTAATAGGTTATGCACGTTTTACCCACATTTATGAGGCTATATATTCAACAATGCCCATGGAAATATTGAGAGTGAGAGAAAATCTTTAATATTTTGCTCATAGAAGCAGGTGTGCTGACATTCAGGAGTCAGGCTTTAAACTGATGCATAGAGTTTATATAAATCTGGAACAATAATCCATTGAGTGGATCTGACAGCTTTAGGAGTTGCAAAACGTTGGATAGTTTTAAAATCTGTGGTGGGAGTGTCCAGTGTGGTTTGGGTATTTGCTGAACAAATTGTTAGTAAACTTGACATTGTGTTTTAGAGTGCTTGATAAGCGTGGTGGAGGCAATTTAACTGCATTATAATATTGGGGGGTATTGTTTTGACTACCACAGAGACAGGCAAGAAGACTGTGATGCTAATTAGCATATCAAAGCAGCTAATTATTATTTGTGAGTCTCTCAATTCCATAACAATTCAACATAAACAATGCTGAACATCTCATCGATGATTATTTTTTGCAAAACAATATAAATTAAATATTGTATAGCCAGGTTCTCGTGCTTTTTAAGAATAACATTTATAAAAAACAACTTTAAATTTGGACTGACAGAGACCCTTTAATGGGTAACATTCTGTATTACATAATAACATTATTACTTAATTTACAATTATTATTTGAGCTTATTATAATATATTGATAGCTATATTAAAAAGTAGTAAAATTAACATTAAACAGTATTTAACAGCTCTTTTGGTGTTTGAATATTGTATAAAACCTTTCTCTGCTTAACACAGAAGGCATTACTGAATATAAGTTTATTGTTATTTTCCAGGAAGGATTGATGCCCCTAAAGAGACTAATGACTGTAATTTATTTCTGGCCATCTGCAGGAAAACAGCGTTCATATCATTTCACGAGCTGGCTACTCATTTAGAAAACAGTTTCAAACAAACAATTATTCTGAGGATTATTTACCTCCAAATTCATCATTTTGGCAGGAAAAGTGCACAGTCCAGGAAACATATAGCCGGAGCAGAGAGGTTAAAGTGCAAGGGCTGAAACAGGAGATGAGAAATAGGAGAGAGCTGCTTGGAAGACTCGAAACTTCTGGGAAGTGTATGTATATATTTTGACCAGTTGACAAAATTGCATAGATGCTGGTATGTGATTTAATATCTGTTCTTCACACAGATGGAAGTCATACTCAGTGCTGAATTAAGTATTTTATTATTGGTTTGAGAAGATTTATTTTGCTCCGAAATGGCATGTTGTTGTTGAAAAATATGTAACATAAAATTGTAAAGTAACATTTTTACCAGTCCTGTGTTGGAGATTCTGAAACATAATTGCTATGTGATGTTGTAGTAATCATAGCTTTTTGACTTTGTGATATATCGAGGCCTGCATCTACTATGTAGTGATTATACACAAACCAGGTAAAAAACAGTACATCAGAGCTATTGATCTCTTATCCTTAATTACAGTAACAGAACGGGTTCAAAAGGATTGTCATTAAAAAAGTGTGTATATTAACTGTTAGACTCTCCCCATCCTTCTTTCTACTGGAGAACTAGTAGGTAAGGTCCTGTATTCTTTTGCAATATGTTACAATTGTTTTTGACTTGTACTTAACCCCTGTATAGTGCTACAGAATATGTTGGCGCATTAGTAATAAAGGATAATAATACTTGAGAACCACTGTTTTAAATCACTTTCTTCGTGCTAAAAGAATAATACTTAAAGCAACATGGTAAATTTGAGAGTTAAATGTTTAAGCAAACACTATATTTTAAGAAAATAAATCACATTTGTGACACATCAATCAAACTAACAATGGGCCCAATTCTATTGCAAAAAATCTATGCACACTTAAAATCACTCTTAAAATTGCCACATATTCTATTAGCTGCTCATAATCCGATTACTAATTACCCGCCCACAATCACTATGGGCCAGCCAAAGTCGCAAGTCGTGGTTTTAGCACAGCTAGAATATTACGATTGCGGACTAATTAAAGTTACACAAAATCGATTTTCTATTAGACCCATATCGCTAGCTTGCAAATAAAGTCTAACACGCATTTGAAAACAGTATCACATTTCTGTGAAAAATATTAAGAGTACTAAATAGGACTTGCAAGGCATTTTTCAAATACTTAGAGTCGTAGCAGCAAATAAACACACAATACTGTAGTTTAAAAGCATGGGAAGACATGGAAATGCATTAGAATTAATTGCACAACCATCTCAACCCACAAATATGCAATTCAAAAATATTATTTTTAACTGTTATTTCTGAGTAATATCGATCCTGGGACTCAAAAGGTTAACACATATCATGAAATCCACATGGAATAAAACAGATGATCTAATGCCTTTTATAGAGTGCTAGATGGCTTGATTGCGAGACAGATAGGGAAATATTACGTAGTGGCACTAATTAATTCTTAGCTTCTGATTGCAGTTTACATCTAACTTCCATGTTTTACTGACATCATGATAACAATCTCATTTACTACTTGTATCTCATAATACTAGCATATCTGTAACCTTAGAGATGGTTTTCTACCTGCATTTTCTCTTCTATTTAGTGTCTGTTTATATTAGCAGTGTCAAAACAGAAGACCATTTCTCCTATTCTTCTCAGGAACAAAAAAGTAAATGTCCACCACCATTAAAATAAAATTGAATGCAATAGTTAAAAATTAAAGGCTATATTATAATCATTTAAAAATACACATTAGCAAGTCAAGATCTCCGTAAGAACATAGTATAAATAGGACATTTCAGTTATTTAACCGCTTAAGCAGTAATCCCGAGCGTGGCTCAGGGTTAATTTACTCTTCCTAAATCGGTAACCCCGAGCCACGCTTGGGGTTACTGCAGGGGGCCCAGTGCTGCCAAAATTGCCTGGGCCCTCAGCACACCATTCCTCCTCCTCCATCCTTCTCTTCCTTCCCCTGTTATCATCCTCCTCCCCCCTGGTCATCTTCTTCCTCCTCCTCCCCCCGATCATCCTCCTCCTACCCCTTAACCTCCTCCTCAGTCCCTATCCCCCTCTCTCCTTACTTGTTATTGTGATCAGATGAGCTGCCTTCTCATCTCTCCCACCAGAGTATGTCATCCGGCAGTGAGTGAACGGCATATGCTAATGACGTGACGTCACAAGCGTGTCACGTCATTAGCATATTCCGTTTCTGCCAAAGACATGCTGCGGGGGGAGAGATGAGCAGGCGGGAGGGGGAGAGGGGGATAGGGACTGGAGAGGGGGAAGTGAGGAGGAGGTTAGGGGGAAGGAGGATGATCGGGGGGAGGAGGAGGAAGATGATCAGTGGTGAGGAGGGGGAAGAGGAGGATTATAAGGGAGGCAAGGGAGGATGATAAGGGGGGAAGGGTGGCAAGGGAGGATGATAAGGGTGGAAAGGGCGGTATGATTATGTCAGTATTTTATAATGTACCGCTTTAACATTCTAAATACTGACATAATCATACCTCCAGGCGGGTTAAGGCAGAGTAATTTGCAATGCAATACATATTTTATTATTTCCATTTAGCACTTTGCAAATTACACTGTATTAAATGTTTAATTATATTTTGTTCAAAACAATAAAACATGTTCAAAAGGATTTTTCTGTGGACTTCTCATAAACTTGTAAAGTCTGTGCTGTAATATATTTTTGAAACAATAATGTGCTCCTCGAGAAAAAAAATTAAATGAAAATAAAATTGTACTGGACTTTGGAGGATCGATTTTTAAGGTGTAAAAATTCACAAGAAAAAAGATAAATGTATTTCAGATTATAACAAAATCATATATATATCAATTTTAAAAATATATATGCCCTGGAGGGAGTTTATGGAAGAAAGTGTAAATCATAGTATTTAATAAATCTTCAGTTTATTTATTTATTTTTGTCTAAAACTGCTACTGAAATTTAATCTGAGACCGACTTATTTATGTTGCTCTTGACAGATTCATAAGAGAATGGTTCCAAAAAATTTGCTGTTCAATAACATTTCATTAGTATACCCCAGTGTATTTATTATGATGCATTATTAATACAGATATGTGCCTAGGAGATGTACAGTTTATAATTATTTTTGCTTTCAACACATAATAGGTTCACACTGGGCTTGTTGCTGCGACGATATTTCATCTTCAAAAGCGCCTTCAAATATTCTGAGGCTGTGACAGAAATTTCTATTTGAACAGAAAAGCTGTCAGGAAGGTGCCTTGGTGCCATCCATCACATTTTCATTTCTGACCATACTAACATGCTAATAGTGAAGCTGGCTGTCCGGGATACTAAATAAACACTCAAATTATGTCTTCTGTTCTCACATATCACTAGCGCAGAGTTCTACGCCATTCAACAGGCCCGTATTACACTCTATTAATTTCTTATTAGTTTGCAGCTATGCAGAATTCTGCCATGGTGTCGCTTTGGTTTATAAAACCTCAACCACGAGTCCAACATCAAAAATTGAATCTGTCACTTCTAATAATTTTTCAGGAGAATCTACAAATGTAAATCCTTTTTCATCCTGTCAGCCTTTTATGTCTGTAATGAGTTTGCTGGCTATCGGGGCAGAATCTTAATTCAAACATTCAGAAATATTAACATATATTATATCTGCAAGCATCTATACTAATAGCCTAATTATAGTGCAATTTATACCTTGCCTGCTAGTGTCACTTGCTTGACTACTTCATTTAAAATCAGTAAGGACCAAGTGAACAATGGCTTCAATGGGTCTCTGTCCAACAACTTGAAGTCTGTGGGTCTCATTCAATTTAGGGCAGAAAAAAAGCCGCAAATCTGCGATTCCTTGTGGCTGGCTTACGGCCCTGCGTATCGCTACGTCTACACTGGTATTCAATTGGGTGGCACGCAAGGATGTCCCTCTTACGGCCGATTGCAAACAATGCTCCATATGCATTTGTGTTTCAAAGACGCAAATCAATACAGCACTGTAAAGCACTGTAAATGATGGGGAACACAATGGGTGACATTAGGATTAAAAGCATATCATTCTCAAGCAGGCACATCGCCACAATACAATACTTGATTTCACATTTAATTTATGTCCAAAGTCCTACGGGCTTGAATAACGAGTTACGGCTTGCCGATTATTCAAGCCCGTCGGACTTTGGAAATAATTTAAACGTGAAATCAAGTATTGTATTGTGGCAATGTGCCTACTTGAGAATGTTGTCCCTTTAATCCTCATGTCACGCATTGTGCTTTACAGTGCTGTCTTGAATTTATATTTGCATTTACAGTGATCCAAGTTTGAGGGCTTGAACCACGAGTCATGGGCTTGCGGTTTGAACCACGGGTTAGGGGCTTGGAGGTCATTCAAGGAAGTAGGTCTTACTGTCAAAATGTAGCACTTCAGAAGCATACTTTTCTCAAAAAAGAAAGTAAAGTTAGGTCTTAGAATTGATAGCAAACTATTACCAAACCCGCAAATCGGCATAAATAACTACTTTATTGCATGCTAAATTTACGTAATGAAATCCTACGGGCTTCAACCTCCGTAAACGGAGGTTGGATTCAAAAGTCCTACGGCCTCGGAGGTTGAAGCCCGTCGGACTTTATGACGAAAATTTAACATGAAATTCAAATTGGCAAATAAAAATTGTGTGAGTGTGGGAATGTTGTGCTATTAATTCTAAGACCTGAAATCACTTTCACTTCTAATAAAAGTACAGGATGTCTTTTATATTTGGATTAATTGGTGCTACGATTTATAAGTAAGAGTAAGAGAAGGGTGATCGTAGCAATTGAATAGCGAATTGGGATTTCTTGCAGCCACAACTCTTGCAGCCGCACAATATCAAAGGCTTTGAGGGAAGTAAGCTGCGATTTAGCAAATCTCAAGGGATCGTTGCTCCAGGCTCGCAAGCCGATCGGAGGCCCCAAACGTAAGCCAATTGAATACCTACGTAGCTTGAAGCACCGCAGCTCAAAATCGTAGCAATTGAATGAGGCCCTATCGCATATATAGTTGTCATAACTGCGGGTTGTCAAAAGTTGTTGCTAACGCTGCGGCCCTAGCGAAGCGAGGAAAGCAGTTGCTGCGGGCTCAAGGGCCTCAGTTGCTGGCATGGAGAGCCAAAGGCGGACCTCGCAACATTTACAGACTTACAACACAGAAATAGGAGACGCGGGAGAAAAAAAAATTACGACCTCGCAAAATTACGACTTTAACGACTGACCCGCGCAAACCTCAAAACATTTAAAACACAATAAATACACACAACACACACATATAAAAAGCTTACCCACAGCAAGAGGGAGCACCCAGGACCTCTGAAGGTGACGTTATACCTCCATTTAAGTCCAAATTGAAGAGTTTAGACAACCGAAAATCACCTAAGCGAGAGAAAAAATGGCCGCCGAAAAAAACCGAAAACGAGGCTACAGGACCCTAAACATGCCATGAAACACATACGGATTTTCAGAAAAAGCCGGACGAGCTCCAAGAACAAGGACGCTAAATCACCAACAGCCGCGTACCACACATTAGGCGCCATTTTACAACACTAACTTACAGAATGCGGAGGTACACAGCTACCCTAACGGATTACCTATTAATGGTCTCTGCCCACTATTAGTTCAATGGGGGGGGGGGGGGGCTTGTCTAGCAGGCAGTACTACATTTTCATGTACAAGAATATTCAATATTTACTGTTTGAATAGCTTATCTAATTAGAATTGTCTTAAAATCCTAGAGACGTGTCTTACAGCTAATCTCTCTTCCCCCTTGATGACCTTGGGCACTATACTCTTGCCCAATTAGTAAATTTATACACACTTAAAACTGCACTTAATATTGACATATTTTCTATTAGCTACTTGCACTTATTAAAGCTGTAGCAGCAATTAAAGGTATATGCAAGTGAGCTGTATTATGAATGCATCTGATAGAATGAATGCATCTGATAGAATTAGTAGAGTATGAAAAAAAAGTGTTTGCATGAAAGAAATACCAGAATAAACATTAAATCAGTTACCCTAAAGTTTGCTGAATTTCTTGCATTTGCAAACAGTTTTCTATCAATGTTGACACCCCCTGAAAATCTCAGCTGAAATTAGCATATATAATACATTGTATCTCTTTGGATACTTTAGATTTCTGTAATACCCAGAACAAGGTCTGCGTCCCTTCATTCACTGATTGCTTTACCTACATCCCAGGTGAAACTTACCCCAGCCCCAGTGATCTGCTCCTGTAACCCCCCACCCCCAGCCCCAGTGATTTACCTCATCACCTCCCCCACCCCCAGTGAATTGCCCCTGTTATCTCTCCCTGCCCCAGTTAATGCCCCATTACCTCCCCCAGCCCCTGAGATCTCTTCCAGACCCTGTAAATTGCATGCACTTACTCACACAGAGACACATGCACAGACCTCAAACATTGCAGGTCATGGCAGGACCATAAATCAAGCATAAATGCCTATTTACCTAAAACACAAATTATAATAGGAAGAAGAAGCTGAAATGGTTTCAGTATAATTATAACTTGTCAGAATTTATCAAGGAGAGCAACCTTGTAACTGCCCAAGCATTTATACTTGAATGTCCATTTATGGTCCTTTAAGGACCCAGTGTATCAGTCATCTATGCTGGCTGCATAAAGCATTGCTGACTGGCTGAAAAGCTGACATGCTCACATGGACTGGGTACACTTTTAGAAAATTGTATCCCGAGAAGCCTATCTCAATCCTGGGGTGTAAACATCAACTGCAACTTTTTTTTTTAAAATAATGCAAAGCTAAAAAAAAACATAGTGCATGCAAATAAATGTCATCATACACTACTAATTCCCCTCTTCATGATGCATTCATAACCCAGCTCACTTTAAAACATGCCTTTAAAAACAAAATACTGTACTTTAAAAGCATGGGAAGGCATGAAACACAATAGAATTAATTGCACAACAGTCTCAAATCCACAAATATGCAATTGAAAAATATAATTATTAACTGTTATTTCTGAGTAATATCATTTCCGGGACTGAAGGGGTTAATACATATCATGAAACCCATATGGACTAGAACTGATGATCTAATGTATTTTATAGGATGATAGATTGCTTGATTGCAAGCCCAATCAGCAAATATTACGTATTGGCACTAATTTATTTGTAGCTGCCGATTGCAGATTAATGTCCATGTTTTGCTGATGTCATGATGACCGTCTCATTTACAATTAGCTGTGTCTCAGAAGTAAATTACGGGCTTGTTTAAATATTGTCAGATTATATGGTCACGCCCTCTGAAATCCTACTTAAAAAGGCAGGGTTTATGAGTTTAGTCTTAAGGAGAGATAAATTGTGAACTTGAGTCAATAGAATACATCTAAACATTTAGAGAAAAAAACACCCGCAGCCAAAATTAAGGTTTATAGGCATTTACAAGCTTCTAATGGAATAGGGCTCCTTATCTTTGAAACTGAATTTAATATTAAATATTGCTGTAATAAAAAGAGAAATGTATTTTAAAATAACTAGCTCTTCTTATTAGGGCATTGATGATGTTCAGTCCTTCATTTATTTTTGACTCTCGGTGACCATATGGACCGCAGCACACCAGGCACATCTGTCTGTCTTTCTGGTTGTGCTTATTCATATGGTTTTCTTGGCAAATATACTGGAGAGGGTTGCCAGTTCCTTCTCCAGTGGAAAGAAATTTGGTTGACCTCTCTGCTATGACCTGCACATCTTGGGTGACCCTACATATAGCACATTGAGGTATACAAGTCCCTTCACCACGACAAGGTAGTGATCCAGAAGCGGATTAGGGCATTACCGTGGTGCTTTAAATCATTTTATGACTTACCATCTATCGCAGCAGACCAGTGGTCTTTGAGGTTCTCCCATGTGATTAAAAGAAACTATGAAAATAAGCCAGTGAAAGTGTTACAATTTCTAGATACTGGAATTTACTGTTGATGAATGACAGGTTATATTTTATGAAGGTGGCTAAAATAATGCAGGATCTAAACAACTATACTTACATGACCTGAATCTGTAGAAATTCAGAAGGAAGAAGGGAGTGAGGTATATTAGAGAGACCTGTCAAAGGTTTTAATAAAGTTAAGGAGCTTCCTGTAATAGAGCATTAAGAACAAGAGTTTGTGATTTGAAGTTTGAAGGTAGAAGCATTAGTGATAATATGAATAAGAATTATTTTACAGAATGAAAGAGAAAGAAATAGGGTCCAATACTGCTAAGGAACTTAACCATGCCTAGGATAAGCATAAGGTAATCCTAATGTTTTTTTTAGGTAGATAGACTAGGCAAGCTAGAAGGGCCATATACGTCTTCATATTTATTTATGTTTTTACTCCGTTATTGAATAGCACAATGCAGTTAATGGAACATCATATTGTAGGAAATGTAAAATGTTTGTGAAGCGTGTAAAGAATGAACAACATTAGCAGGAGTGTATGGTATTAACAGGAGCCATTTATAAAAATTAGTCTTATCTGACTTTTAGTTTGGAGCTTGAGGACAATACTGAATTAGTGAACAGTAAAGGCATGGAAACGTGTTTGTCCAGTTGAAATCTGGCAATTAGAGCCGAAGGCGCTCATTTCGAGGCCCATGATGAGCGCCTAAGGCGATCATCGCGAGGCCAGTAAAGTAGAGTAGGGAGAGGCTTCCATTGTGTGGCAAACAGCATTGCCATGCTTCAAATTGTATTGTCGTAATTTTTGCGGGGCAAGTCGCTATTATATATATACTAGCGAATTGCCCGTCAAAAAATGACGGCAATGAAATAGTAAGGTAGCAAAATGAGTAAATGAATATATTGTACCTATTTTGAAGCATTGTGATGAAGAGCTGGCAATCTGTGTTGATGCTGCTGCAGCATTAGTGGTGTGGAGCTGCTGTATAAGCATGCTGAATGTGTGCAGTGTAACACTGTGCGTGCGCGAGACCAAACCGTTAGCGTAGTCGTGTACTTCCGCATTGGTGTAAAATGGCGAGTAATGTGTGGTATAGGTCTGTATCGGAATATCCGTAGGTGTTTTGTGGTGTTTTGCGAGTTTCTTGTGGTGTTTTGCGAGTTTAGAGTGCTGTAGCCTCGTTTTCGTTTTGTTCGGCGGCCATTTTTTCTCTCGCTTCGTTTTTTTTTTTAGTCTCTAAACTGTTTTATTTCGAGTAAAATCGAGGTGTAAGTTGCATTTTTGAGGTCCTGGGTGCTCCCTCTTGGTGTAGGTAAGTTTTTTATGTATGTGCTGTGTGTATGTATTGTGTTTTAAATGTTTGTATGTCGGCGTGTTGCGTCCGATGTTTGCGAGGTCGTAATGTGTGGTAACGTGTTTCGTACGTTGTTTGCGTGCCTCGTAAAATTTAGCGAGTGTCGTAATTTGTGTGTCGTGTTTTTTCAGTAGCGACGTGAATTTTGCGAGTGTTTGCGGCCCTTGGCCAGTGACCTCGCCAGCAACTGAGTCCCTCGCTTCGCGAGGGGCCTCAGTTGCTGGCATGGAGCGCCTTCGGCGCTCCATGCCAGCAACTGAGACCCGTGCCCAGTGACCTCGCCAGCAACTGAGGCCCTCGCTTCGCGAGGGGCCTCAGTTGCTGGCATGGAGCGCCTTCGGCGCTCCATGCCAGCAACTGAGGCCCTTGCCCAGTGACCTCGCTACGCGAGGGCCGCGGCTCGCTGCGCGAGCCGCGGCCCTCGCTTCGCGAGGCCCGCGGCTCGCTACGCGAGGGCCGCGGCTCGCTACGCGAGGGCCGCGGGCTCGCTACGCGAGCCCGCAAGCGTGAGCAACGACTCGTACGCTCACAACTATTATATATATACTAGCGTATTGCCCGTCAAAAAATGACGGCAATCAGATGTGTATGTTTTAAAAGTTGTTTAGTTATTAATATACATATGGAATTGTAAGGTAGCTAATGTTGTTTTGTGTGTACTACTGAAATATAGAATTCAAATTAATAAATGAATGTACGTATTTTTATGCATTGTGTTGAAGAGCTGGCAATCTGTGTTGATGTTGCAGCAGCATTAGTGGTGTGGAGGTACTGTGTAAGAGTGATGAACGTGTGCAGTGTAATAGTGTGCGTGCGCAATCCGAAACCGGTAACGTAGCTGTGTATTTCCGCATTATAATGTGTGGTATGCGGATAATGTGTGGTATGCGTCTTAGCGGATTATCGGTACGTGTTTTCCGTCGTTATAGTGCTGTCGCCTGGTTTTCGTTTTGTTCGTGCGGCATTTTTTCTTGCGGCGCTCATTGCCAAAGTACTACAGTTTAACGGCTCGCCTCACTGCGCGAGGCTCGCCAGGCATAGATCGCCTGCGGCGCTCATCGCTCAGCCCTGCGGCGCTCATTGCCAAAGTACTACGGTTTAACGCCTCGCTGCGTGAGGCTCGCCAGGCAATGACGGCCTGCGGCGCTCATCGCTCAGCCCGCTAAAGTACTATGGTTTAACAGTAAATATGGTCAAACGGTCAAATGAAACGGTCAATAAAAATTAAATGTAGTGAAATTTGTTTGCCACACAACATGACGCTACATTTGTCCCTTTTTTTTTTCTTAAAATAAATACAATTTTTTTTTTTTTTTTTTTGTAACTCGCAACTTATATTTCACGTCAAGTGCGTTGGTTTAGGCGGGAAATCCGATGTTGCGCGAGACAAAGTCGTTAAATCTGTGTTAATGCGTAAATCTGTAATTGTGTTTCGTAAAATGTACTCGCTACTGTCTTTTTACTCATTGCGCGGTTAATCCGCATCCTTTATCTCGTTGTTTTTTAAACACATACGTCTGTGGCTGTGTTTTACGCAGTTCGTAGTAGTATAGCCTCGTTTTCATTTTTTTCAACGGCCATTTTTTTCTCGCTTAGCCGATTTTCGATCTTTGTAACTCGGCTAAATCGATCTAAATTGCAGTTCCAACACACTTCCAGACGTCCTGCCTGGTTCCCCATGCTGTAAGTGACCTTTGTTTTATTTTTTAGTGTGTATTTAGTGTTTTTTTTTACTGTTTTTGTTCCGACGCTTATCTCGTAATTTTTTCACCTCGTATTTTTTTTCTAAGTGCTACGGTTTAACGGCTCGCCTCGCTACGCGAGGCTCGCCTGCAATGAGCGCCTGCGGCGCTCATTGCCAAAGTGCTACAATTTAACGACTCGCCTCGCTGCGCGGCTCGCCGGGCGATGAGCGCCTGTGGAGCTCATCGCTAAGTCGTACGCACTACGCAACAGAGCGGTTTAACGGCTCGCCTCTGTGCGCGAGGCTCGCCGGGCGATGAGCGCCTGCGGCGCTCATCGCTAAGTTGTACGCACTACGCAACGCAGCGTGACGACGAATCGTAGTTAGACAATTATAATATGTGACTAGCAACTTGCCCACCAAAAATGAAGGCAAGAAAAATTGAAGGCTAGCAAAGTTGGGGGCCTCGCGATGAGCACCATCGCCCTGCTGTCTCTCTCTTCCCCTGCTGTCTCTCTCTTGCTTCCCCTGCTGTCTCTCTCTTTATTGTTCGCTGTCACTCTCCCCCCCCCTCTTCCCCTGCTGTGTCTCTCTCCCCCCTCTTCCCTTGCAGTGTCTCTACCCCCTCTTCCCCTGCTGTCTCTCTCTTGCTTCCCCTGCTGTCTCTCTCTTTATTGTTCTGCTGTCACTCTCTCCCCCTCTTTCCCTGCTGTGTCTCTCTCCCCCCTCTTCCCCTGCTGTGTCTCCCCCCCCTCTTTCCCTGCTGTTACTCTCTCCCCCTCTTTCCCTGCTGTGACTCTCTCCCCCCTCTTTCCCTGCTGTCTCTCTCCCTCCTCTTTCCCTGCTGTCACTCTACCCCCCTCTTTCCCTGCTGGCACTCTACCCTCCCTCTTTCCCTGCTGTCTGTCTCTTGCTTCCCTCTGCTGTCTCTCTCATCCCCCCCCCCGTCCCCTGCTGTCTCTCTCTCCCCCCTCTTTCCCTGCTGTCACTCTACCCCCACCTCTTTCCCTGCTGTCACTCTACAGCCCTCTTTCCCTGCTGTCACTCTACAGCCCTCTTTCCCTGCTGTCACTCTACCCCCTCTTCCCCTGCTGTCACTATCTCCCCCCTCTTCCCCTGCTGCCACTCTATCCCCCCTCTTCTCCTGCTGTCTCTCTCTTTCTTCCCCCTCTTCCCCTGCTGTCACTCTCTCCTCCTCTTCTCCTGCTGTCTCTCTCTATCTTCCCTCTGCTGTCTCTCTCTTTCTTCCTTCCTTCCCCTTCTGTCTCTCTCTCCCCCCTCTTCCCCTGCTGTCACTCTCTTCCCCTGCTGTCTCTCTCTTTCTTCCCCCTTCCCCTGCTGTCACTCTCTCTCCCCTCTTCCCCTGCTGTCACTCTCTCCCACTCTTCTCCTGCTATCTCTCTCTTTCTTCCCTCTGCTGTCTCTCTCCTCCCTTCACCTGCTCTCTCTCCCCCTCTGCTGTCACTGTCTCCCCCCTTTCCCTGCTGTCTCTCTCTTTCTTCCCCCCTCTTCTCCTGCTGTAACTCTCTCCCGCCTTTTACTCTGCTGTCACTCTCTCTCCCCTCTTTCCCTGCTGTCTCTCTCTTTCTTCCCCACTCTTCCCCTGCTGTCACTCTCTCCCCCCTCTTCCCCTTCTGTCACTCTCTCCCGCCTCTTTCCCTGCTGCCACTCTCTCCCCCCTCTTCCCCTGCTGTCACTCTCTCCCCCCTCTTCCCCTGCTGTCACTCTCTCCTCCCTCTTCCCCTGCTGTCACTCTCTCCCTCCTCTTCTCCTGCTGTCACTCTCTCTCCCCTCTTTCTCTGCTGTCTCTCTCAATCTTCCCCCTCTTCCTCTGCTGTAACTCTCTCCCCCCTCTTCCCCTGCTGTCATTATCTCTCCCCTCTTTCCCTGCTGTCTCTCTCTTTCTTCCCCACTCTTGCCCTGCTGTCACTCTCTCCCCCCTCTTCCCCTGCTGTCACTCTCTCCCGCCTCTTTCCCTGCTGTCACTCTCTCTCCCCTCTTCCTCTGCTGTCACTCTCTCCACCCTCTTCCCCTGCTGTCACTCTCTCCTCCCTCTTCCCCTGCTGTCACTCTGTCTCCCCCCTTTCCCTACCGTCTCTCTCTTTCTTCCCCCCTCTTCCATCGGCTGTCACTCTCTCCCCCCTCTTCCCCTGCTGTCACTATCTCTCCCCTCTTTCCCTGCTGTCTCTCTCCCTCCTCTTCCCCTGCTGTCACTCTCTCCTCCCTCTTCCCCTGCTGTCACTCTGTCTCCCCTCTTTCCCTACTGTCTCTCTCTTTCTTCCCCCCTCTTCCCCTGCTGTCACTCTCTCCCCCCTCTTCCCCTGCTGTTACTCTCTCCCCCCTCTTCCCCTGCTGTAACTCTCTCCTGCCTCTTTCCCTGCTGTCAGTCTCTCCCCCCTGTTCCCCTGCGGTCACTCTCTCCCCCCTCTTCCTCTGCTGTCACTCTCTCCTCCCTCTTCCCTTGCTGTCAATCTCCCTCCCCTCTTTCCCTGCTGTCTCTCTTTTTCTTCCTCCCTCTTCCCTTGCTGTCACTCTCTCCCCCTCTTCTCCTGCTCTCACTCTCTCCCCCCTCTTTCCCTGCTGTCTCTCTCTTCCCCCTTTTTCCATGCAGTTTCTCTCTTGTAGTAGTAGTGTGTGCACTCTTGTATATGTCACCATTGTGCTGCTGGATGGTGCTTGTCCCTGGTATGTTCCTGCTCTGTGCTCTGTGCTCTGTGACAGTGCCCACTAGTGGTGGGAGGAGGGAGCATACTGATGAAGAGGAATCCTGCGCCTGTGCGAGCCTTGCAAGTCCATGCATCCTAAATGCCCCTCAACTGCTCGCCTTGCTTTCTGGGGGTGAGGGACAACAACTGATCTCCTTCTGCTTATCTCTCCCCAGCAGTGCGACTTGCTGTGATCGGAACCGGCATATGCTAATGACGTGACGTCACATATGCGTCACGTCGTTAGCATATGCCGGGCACAGCAAGAAGACGCCTGCTGGGGAGGGAACAGCAGGCGATCTTCCGACACGGGAGGTTAGTGGAGAGGGGGAAAGGGAGGAGGAGGATAAGGGGGAAGGATGAGGGGGAAGGAGGGAGGATGAGGGGAAGGAGAGAGGAAGTTGTCAAACTGCCAGTTGTCCTCCCGCAACTGCGGGCCTAAATGCTCAGAGTTTAACATCTCGCCTCGCTACACGAGGCTCGCCGGCGATGAGCGTCTGCGGTGCTCATCGCTAAGTCGTACGCACCTCGCAAAGTGTGACAAAGTGTGACAAAGTTGTCAAACTGCGAGTTGACGTCACGCTTGCAGGCTTTGCGAAGTGAGCCGTTGAGGCAAAGAAGCCTTCCGAGCTCGGAGCACTTAGGCGATGAGCGCTGAAGGCGCTTATTGTTCTGTGAACCTTGCAAAGCGAGGCGAGCAGTTGAGGCATTGAAACACGTGGGACTTAGCCTGCAAGCAGTTCAGAAACACGGGACTTACTTAGACTGCAAGCAATTGAGGAACGAGGGACTTAGAATAAAAACTTACGACCTCAGAATTTTGGGGGCAAAAAAAAAACGACCTTGCAAAAATACGACTTTAACGGCCAAACTGCAGAAATCGAAAAACAAGATTTTTTTTTAATAAAAACACACTTACACACAGCACAGGGGGAATGCCCGGACGCCTGGGAGTGAGGTTGCACTCGGATTTAAACCGGATATAAGCCGAATTTGCAGAGTTTCAGCACTCGAAAATCGGCTAAGAAAGAAAAAAATGGCGGACAAAAAAAAATGAAAACTAGACTAAAAGAGAGGAACGCAAATCACCGCCAGGCACCTACGAGTTAGCCAGGAACGTAGGAGATAGAAAATATATCACATAGAAAAAAGCCGCCATTTTACAAAACTAGCTTGAAAATAATAACATAACAATTTTTAAATGGTGCTTTAAACGCCTAAACAAAAGTTTTGGCCTCGCGCACTCAGCCTATTTACACTGCACACTTAGCACATTGCTGACACTTTCTCCTCAGGTGATTAACAGTCCAACTGTACATTTTCTGATGCAGGAAATCCAAAGAGATTGTTAGCTCTTCAGGCTGCATATTAAATATAAATAGGTAAAATATATGAATTTATTTTCATCAATCAAAAATTGCCTAAATATCATATTTTACACTGCCCTTACTTTATGAATACATAAATACTTCGCACTTTCTAATACATTCATTCATTCATTAATTGTTAACGTAAAAAAAAATCAGAATTATTAATTAGTAATTAAAAAATTTAAAAAATAAAACCTTTACACTGAACTAACAAACATTTACATTTTACAATGCACCTATGTATATGTATTACTGCTCATTGGCTCACAGCGATAGGGGTCTCAAAGCAGTTAAAGATTTAAATCACTTTATTATGCTCTGAGACTGGCAAAGAATGTCTAATTTACTTCAATAAAAAATGTTTATAGTTTACAATGCACTTATGTATATGTATTACTGCTCATTGGCTCACAGCGATCGAACTCTCAAAGCAGTTACATTTTTAAATCATTTTTATTATGCTTTAAGACCTCCAAAAAATTGATAGTTTACACTGTACTAAAAAAAATGTATATTTTACACTTTTCCTATAAATCTGTCTTTGCGATGAGTGCTGAAGGTGATTGTTGCAAAGCAAGAAACTTGAAATACATGAGGGGAGAGGCTCGCAATGAGCATCAAAGGTCCACAAAGGAGCAAACGCCTTACATTGTGTGGCAAACAGCATTGCCATGGCTTCAAATTTTATTACCGTCATTTTTGACAGGCAAGTCGCTAGTATATATATATTGTGAACGAGTGTCCCCAGAGGTTTGTGTGAGTAACAACATTTTAAAAGCTTTTTTTCCCCATAAGTTCTGAAGAAGGTCTGAAAGAGTTAACTTCTGGGCAGCCTTCATAGTGTAAGCTGAGAAATGGATGTGACAATTTATGGGCTACATGGCTGCAGCATGAGAGGCAAGCTGAGATAATTTTATATCAGAGTTTTTGGGGTTGAAAAAAGGAGACACTCAGAGAGTGTTTTGTATATAGATGAAGAGAAAAGACACCAAGAGACCATAACTGGAAGCTGAGAAGCAAGCTGCAAGTGAAGAGCTGGACTTACAAAGAATACAGGCCTAGCAAATGTTAACATACTGTTAAACTGTTTTTATTTGGTTTTTGCTTCACCCAGGGTTAGCTGGGTGCAAGGTTGGTTATTAAGGAAACTTACTCTTGTACAAAGGTAGTGCTTCAATGGAAGCTTGGCATGTTTGTTTCTTTAATTTGTTTTGATTTAAATGTTTTGTAACACTGCCTACCATTATAGTAAAAAATTGAAAAAGTATTAAAACCTCCTGTAGTTGTGTTCCACTATAAAAGTGCCAGAAGCATGTGCACAATTAAAGAAGATTGTCACCATATATATATTCATTGGGTATATATATATGTTCATTGGGCAGTGGTTAAAGGGACATTTATCTCAGTGTAAGTGCTCTTCATGGTGTGAATGGACACAAGATTGTATATTAAAATGTTCTATTTTTATTAATTACACTAACAGCTAAAACATCTAAAGTTTTGAGTCTGTTTACAATCCCAGTCTATCCTGCCTACTGGCAATTAAACGATTACTTACAGACAGCCACACCGCGTGGTGAGGACACTGTTTGATAGCATTTTCCCCGATCTCAGGATTCCACTGAAAAGTTAACCCATAACTGACCTGTTTATGTGATTCCAGCATCCCATACTCTGCACAGATTGATTTGTTGAGGACTCCTTTTTTCTCTTCACTACTCTGATCTGAAGCTTTGGGTCTGGGAGCGGGAAGTCAGTGACTCATTTGAACACAGATTTTACTTTATTGAATTCTCTGTGAAAAATGCAAGTATTTTAAATATTCTAAAAGTATTTCAAAATGCTTTTAGGATATCTGTACTGTGATGTGTTCAAAATGTGTTCTGAATGAAGTGGCCCTTTAATGTTATGACTATGTTATCTTTCCCAGAGATGGATCCTAGATGGCATTGTCTAACTAGTCTATATCAAGACAGTGAACTACAGTAAAAGCAAGTAACATTACTTTCCAAAGCAATCTGCATGCAGATTGTAATTTAACATGTCTGAAAAAAATAGCTTTGTGCTATGGACCCATGCCAAGGCAGTTTGACTAGTACTTTACTCTAAACATTAACATTTTATTTGCAAAAGTTTAGGCTTAATTTAGATGCATTGACTTTTTGCCACTGTTGCTGACATTTAAGTCTAATTAAATCTGTGGAATTCCAATTCAGAACCTTTTATCTCTCTTGACAGATTTTAATTTGAAGTCCAACAATAAAGTCTAATAAAATTCCAAATGATCCAGTAGTCAAATTAGAGGTTTTTTCCGTTCCTGGTATTTCAGAGAAGACTTAAAATCAGTGTAGTTAAATACACATTTATAGAATAGACTGTTGCTGAAATTATATGTTCTTTTAAGCATCAACACAGTGTGAGATAGATAAAAAAATAGAATAGAACACTTTGTGTTTTTTATTACCTCATTTTATAAGCACAGACATGCTAATAGGATGCACTTGTAGGTGATTAAGAGCCCTATTTTATTAGAAGCCTGCAAATGACTCTAACTTATACTTTTGTCTGTGGGTGTTTTTTCACTAAATGTTTAGATGTATTCTATTGCTGCAAGCCCTGAATGTATGTCCGTAAGTCTTTAAGTCCAGCCCTTGCTCACAAACTTTCAGGGGGCATGATTATATGATGTTTGCAAACGTCTAACAAGCCCGTAATTTGCGACCATGTGACAGCCCTAGAATTCAATAGGAAATCTAAAACGCTAATGAACTCAGGGTTGGAGAGGAGGGGAGGGAAATGTATTGAGAGGGTGAATAGTGAAGAGAGAGGGAGAGCAGGGTGGTCGCAGCAGCTTGAGGAGTGGGAGGGGCATAGGAGAGCAGGAGGGAGGAGGGATGTGCCCCTAGAGACACAGAGAGCAGGGGCAGAGGGTTAGGGGCCTGATTCCAGGGAGGGAGGTAGTGGTGGGGAAGGACAGGCCCCAGGGAGGTATGAGGAAGGACAGGATTCCCAGGTACAGTCGGGAGGGCAAGAGGCTGCGGAAAGAGACAGGGCCCCTAATTATATCCCAGAGGAGATGAGAGCCCTACTCCATGCAATCCGTGCTTGCTACAGTATAATTCATGGGGGGAGGGAAGTGAGGCTTAGCTGGAAGGCACAGGACTTTAGTGAGATTGCTACAATCTTTTCTAACAGGGATTTTAAGTCAGTCAAGCACAGGTATGATGACAGCCCGGCCAAAGTCAAGAAGAATATGGCGGTGGAGGCCAGAGAAGCCCAAGCAACAGGTAGTGACCCTCCAGGAACCCACAGCCGCACGCAGTTAAGGTTAGTGGGATTTGACCAGGCTAGTCATGGGATGGACATAGGAGTTAAGGGCTTAAGGTGGAAAAACTCATAGGAGGGGCTATGAGGTCCGGGTAGGGGTATATAGGGCAGGGTCAGCCCTTTTAGGCAGTTGATCTGCAGGATGTATCACTCTCCCTCCCTCCTGCCCTTAGGTTTTAAGGATGAGGTATCAGTCCATTTGGGAGGAGGTTTTGTCACAGCTGGTGGGTTGGCAGGGGTGCTTGCCGATAGTGGGTAATAACAGCAGGATAAGGTATTGCGGTAGGAGCAATCAGGGGGCACAGAATTCCCTTGGACGTTTGAGTCGTGCAAGCACCTCTTTGTTATTGGTTATTATGTTATTGATTATGTTATTGGTTATTAAATATTTTTTTTATTAAATTATTGTTTAAATATTTAATGATGTGGTCAATAAAGATGCTGTGGTCGTTTTACCCCAAACTCAATGTGTAGTGTCTTTATTGCAGAGTTACATTACTGGGAATCCATATTGACTATGCTTAGGTCAAGTTAGCATCGAATATAGTGAGTGGGAGAGGACACTGAGGGACTGGATTGATCCAGTGGCAGTAGTAGGATTTCCAGGCCTAGTGGACTCGCACCAGGTAAGCACCATGCAATGTGTGTATCATATACACCATCATACCCTCACATGCACACATGTGTACACCACACACACATGGATAACACATATACAATATAATTGCTGCACAAATATGAAAGGGATATATAAGCTCCCTGGTTTTGACTAGGGATAGATGTATAAGCAATAACTATGTAAATCCAGCAAGCAAACAAATCTATGTCCAGCAAGCAAACATATCATTAGTGTGCTGAATAAAATGTGTCTCCAATAGCTGCAGTTAACCCTGATTCTGATTAGCAGTTACCAAATAGATTTAGAGAGATTCAACATCCAATAGAGAGTATATGTAGGAGTATGCCCACTGCAGCATATGCAGATGCAGACTCTGTAGGACTGCATGTGCCGTGTCATGTACTAGCTTATCATGGACTATGTCTCATCAGCAACTATTGCTGAGAAATGGTCACAGATTGGTCAGTCTCACACACTGCACAGCAGATTCAGCAGAGCACGTGTACTCATGAGCTGCAGATGGAAGACCTTAGCAGGATGACATATTTTGATATGAGCCAACAAAGTTCATTATACAGAGCAATCTTCATCTGTGTGATACAGTCTTCCTCAACTACAGTCCTCAGGGGCCACCAAAAGTTCACATTTTAGGTATATTCCTGCTTGAGCACAGGTGAACTAATTAGAGGCTCAGTAACCGCCTGCTAAGCCTCTGATTAGCTCACCTGTGCTCAATTGGGAATATACCTAAAATGTGAACTGTTGGTGGCCCCTGAGGACTGGAGTTGAGCAACACTAGTGTAATACAATCACTAAAGCCAATTATGTCTAATATCGGGTATATAGAAATACAAAACAAACAATTGTTCATATAATAATATTAACTAATTACACTATTTGTCACTCTTTTCAGTATCCCTGAGGACCAGGCCTACCACGGAGAGACAGGCGGGTTTGGAGAGGAACCACTAACTGGATCAGAGGTCCTGACTTCATCAGGAAGCAGGTTATGATGAGGTTAAGTATGAGAGCAGTCAGCCACTGTCCGGCCCTTCCAGAGATCTGGCCACCACTCTCTGCCTCCACCTCTATCTACTAGCATCTACTGGAGCTAGGAAGAACCACCACCGCCACCACCTCCCATGTACCAGAGTCAGGAACAAACACAACCGCCACCTCCATCACCACCCATGTAATAGAGCCAGGATCAGCCAGGCCCACTGCCCCCTGTGTCACTCAAAACTCTGACTTCTCAGGACCTCCCCATCCCTCCACCATCACCTACACCGCTGCCACTTCCGTCTATTGAAATGCCCAGTACATCCCGGGACAGCCCTACAACCGGCCCGCAAGTCAATATGGATGACGTGTTACATTTTATGCCACAAGAAAACAGATCATTCTGAAATATACTGGGTGATCTGTCCAACCAAAACACTTTACTTAATGAAAGGATGGACAGGCATTCAAACAGGCAACCTCACAGCACTGTATAACAGCAACATGATGATATATGGTGAGATGAGGAAGCACAATTTAAAGAGACCAAAAAAAAATTGTGACAGGGAGAGGAAGAGAGTGCTTATGGAAGTTCAAATTGAAATGTCGCATTGCACTTTCGTAGATCTTCAATCTTTGATACCTCAGGTGCCACCACCATCTGAACCTCAGCCTATGCCATTCTCATCTCAACTTTTACCTCCAAGTCCAGCTGATACACAGCCATGACTGAGGACATACCACTGCCTCTAAATCCAGCTGATATAAAGCCACAACACCATGACAGGAGGACATACCACTCCCTCCAACAACTCCTCAACTTGGTAGAGGGAGGTGGGGTGGTGGCACAGAGGGTCTTATGCTTAGAAAAAAGGAGAAAATAGAGGCTGCATTTAATATTTTCAACTTGTCATCAACACTCCTCACTGAATATTTATTCGTCAAAAGTGTTGACATACTCCAGCCTGGCTATAGAATAGAGGTTCATGGCCTATGAGTTGGACATTTTTTTAAACCATGTGGCTTAAACCATCCCGTGGAACATGATCCTCTTTTCTTTGGACACATATTGTTATGTTTAATTTCACCAATTGATGTTCAATGTGGAATGCCTTTGAGAAGAGATAGTGTAGTCATTATTATTTCTGTTATCTCCTTTACTGATAGAATTATATATATTTTTTCCTATTAGGAAAATCTCACATCCATTAAAGCCTGTTCATCATCTTCAAGCAGTGCTATCATATAATGTAAGGAAATTATAAACCCAGTGCATATTAGGCATTAGATCACTGGCAATCGCCCCAGCAGAATTGTAAATGCCATATATAACTACATATATCATCTCAAAAGAGTGATGTTATGTTCAATTACTATAAATACTGTCATGGCTGTTAACTAGCATAGTCCCATTAGCAGCTGTTAATCACAACCAATAGTTATACAGTATCTGACAAAAGTGAGTACACCCCTCATATTTTTGTAAATATTTTATTATATTATTTTATTATATATTTTCATGTGAAGAAATTACACTCTGCTACATTGTAAAGTACTGCCTAGTGTACAGCCTCAATTTGCTGTCCCCTCAAAATATCTCAACACACAGCCATTAATGTCTAAACCATTGGAAACAAAAATGAGTGCACCCCTAAGTGGAAATGTCCAAATTGGGCTCAAATTGTCAATATTTTGTGTGGCCACCATTATTTTCTAGCACTGACTTAACCCTTATGGGCATGGAGTTAACCAGAGCTTCACAGGTTGCCACTGAAGTCCTCTTCCACTCCTCAATGATGACATCACAGAGCTGGTGGATGTTACAGACCTTGCACTTCCCCACCTTCTGTTTGAGGATGCCCCACAGGTGCTCAATAATGTTTAGGTCTGGAGACATGCTTGGCCAGTCCATCAACTTTACCTTCAGCCTCTTTAGCAAGGCAGTGGTCATCTTGGAGGTGTGTTTGGGGTCGCTATCATGTTGGAATACTGCCCTGCTGCCCGGTGCTCTGCTTCACTGTCACAGTACGTGTTGGCATTCATGGTTTCCTCAATCAACTGTAGCTTCCTAGTGCCGGCAGCATTTATGCAGCCCAGACCAAACATATATACACATATGTCTATATGTGTTTATATGTTTTCTATAATATATTGTGTTGATTCCCCCTATATGCATTTACCTGCTGATGTCAGATGCAGCCTCCACTCTCTCTGCATCACTGTTTACATTCAAACTGAGGGTTTCGTCTCATATCAGTGTTTTTGTGCCTTGTCTGTTTATCTGTCATTTAGGGATTATTTCAACAACCTTTCTTCAGTATAGATGTATACTTTTGGTGGTGGCAGTGTCATGGCTTGCGCCTGCATGAGTGCTGCCAGCACTGGGGAGCTACAATTTATTGGACCATGAATGCCAACATGTACTGTGACATACTAAAGCAGAGCATGATCCCCTCCCTGTGGGATATGTGTAATTGAATTGCATTACATAATCCAGTAATTATTGCATCTGTTCAATTGAGCAGATGAAGACCAGTTGTAAGTGCTATGCACATTACTAGTTACTTCTATTAAATTGAGAAATGTCTGATAAGAGTTCTATTCAGAAGATTATGGTTCTTGTTGTGTACTGGCCACATGTGACTCTAGTAGATGCTAGCCATCATTATTATTATACAGTATTACTGTATAGCTTTACACTAGTCCTGTTTTGCAGAACATCCTTTTGCCCTCTCGGATCCGCCCACACCACACCCCTGATATTCATGCACAGTTGGATGCATTTATGACTATAATCTGTGTATATAAAAACATTTTGTTATATCATTATGACTGTTTACGTGTGTTTGTAATGGTTAATGTTTAGAGACATCATCATACATAACATTAATGTAACAATCATATATTTGTGCATAGATCATTTTCCTGTATAGCCATGAGTTCTGTAATTATATGTTTGCATGTCACTAATCTTAAGTTAATTAGGATGTGATGTTTTCATGGCCAAGTATTTACACTTTCTATGATAAAAGTGATGTTTAACATAATTTCACATACTGGTGCCCATAATGCCTAAAGTCTGCTTGATGTGTGCCAGTCTTCTGAAATAACGAAATAATTATCCTTATTTACTGTCCAATACATTGTTATGTGAACACTCCAGCCCATTACAGTGACACAGGCGTGGTTTCCAAATGATCACATGTATTAATATTTCAAACACTATTTTATGTGTTATTATCATAATTTTTTAGACCATTGTAAGAAATGAACTAATAATTAAATAATTAATGTACTGTATAATTTCTACAAGTAATAAGTTCTTTTGGACAAATCAATAAACGAACATAGGAATAAGTTTATAATTAAAAGATATATTTTGCATAAATCAATATACGGTTACATAATGGGTTTTAGACAAACAGATAGACAGTAGGGATAAAACAATATTTACAAAAAGATACTTATATGAATATATTACATTATTGCTAGATACTACACCAAGAGTCAGCAATATCTTCAGAGTCTATGTCTTTAGGCCTGGGGTCACACCACGGCATGGCTTCTGCTCAGCTGGGCAATACTGTGGATGGCTCTTCTGGACACCTCTTCATGGACACACACACACTCCTAGACTTAGACTTAGACTTAGACTCTCTGTACTTTGTATATCTTTCTTGGACACTCCCCCTTGATATGTGACTGTCCATCCCAACTGAAATCATCTCACCTCCCCCAAACTCCATAAAAACTCCATAGATGGGAATATCACACACACACAGATGTCCCCTTGTTTACATATAAATACTCTGGGCCAAGAGACCCCCTATTATATTGTCTATAGGATAGATGCAAGAGTCCACCACACCCAACTGTTCTTTTGTTTACCCATAAACAACCTCAGGCATAAGCCTTTTGTTATAGTATCAATGGAATAGATAGTCACACCTCAAGTTTCTCAGGGCACAGTTTATTTGTGATAAGTTGGTTGTGACTGGACACAATTTATAGATCATAACTTATATAAAATATGTAGTTGTATAAATCTTTATAAGATACACTTATTAAATACACAATGTTTAAAAATGATCATTGTATAAGCCGAATCTTACACCATGCTTGAACAACATTATTGGTAATACTCAGGAAAAGTATACATTGTAGCACTGTTCAGTATCACTATTCCCATGAAGGATTGTTAACCAAATTACAGGTATTATTAACAATTAATTACTACAAGAACATACTTGCTATTATTTCACATAAATATTATTGGTATACATCTTGTCACATGCCCAACAACAGTAGCGTGGGAATTATTATTATTATAGTTCATTTATAATGCGCTGACATATTCCGTAGCGCTGTACATAAATTAAGTTCAGACAAATATAAATACAGATGAACATTTAGCAAAGGAAGGATGGCCCTGTCTTTGAGCTAGGAATCCAATGTCCATGGTGAACTCCCAAAATACCTAGGGTTAGAAACTTGCAGGCTTACAATCAAAGGTGTAGTGAATGGTAAAAGAGGAAGAGAGAGGTGATAAGTGTGTTAGGGTGGAAGATGATACACTTCTTTAAAGAGATGCATTTTAAGTGAGGTTTTAAATGTTTTGAGGCAAGAGGATAATCTGGTGGAGCGAGGCAAGGAGTTCCAGAGACTAGGGGCAGCACGAGAAAAGTCTTGGAGGCAGGAGTGAGAGGAGGTGACAAGAGTTTGGAATTTACATGATTGGTGTACCCAAGATTGCCCTTGATATATATTTATATTTAAAGGACACATTTAAGCCTCTTTGAGTGTTATTAATAATTTTGTTAGGCAGTTACATGTTTTTACATGAAATGTAGTCATGTACTGTTTCTTTAAATGACTTATGCATCTCTCAGCAACACTTTTATTATCACCATATGCATGACCAGTCCAAAATATTATTTAAAATGTATTTTTTATTTTTTTTTGCATATTTGTTCTTTGGAGAATGTTGTGCAATTAATTTGAATGTTTTTCCATGCCTTCTCGTGCTTTTAAAGTACAGTATTGTGTGTTTGATTGGGGCTACAGCACTAATAAGGGTTTGCAAAAGTCCTTGTGAGTTTTATTTAGCACTCTTAATATTTTTGACAAACTTGATATTTTTTTCAGTTGCGGGTTAATTCTGAGTTTCTTTCTAAGCAATATATGCATTCCAACAATTACCAAACACAAATCGAGTACCTCTTTGAACTGAATCCTATTCAAATATTGCATTGTGAATATAATATTGCTTACTTACATGTGAACTTAGTGGCGTACGGTAAAAAAATAAAAATTACTGTTTATAACAAAAGCAGGCAAAAAATTAATCACAGGTCTGCATCTTCATAGCTACTTGCACTCACCTAACTACACCACAAGGACCGGCCGCAAGCTATTCTGCTATTCTATTCCCCTCCGTCCGGGGATTCCGGCAGGCTTGCGGCCGGTGCCTTGCTATCTCTTGCGGCCGCTCGCGCCGGAGGAAATCCTTTGATCTAAAACGGCCGCAAGGAAATCGGCTGTAAGAAAATCCTATTTGCAATTCAATTGCTCCGGGAACCCTCTCTGCAAGGCTAAAAGCGAGCCGCAGCTTACTTGCAGGAAAGAGGTCCCGCTAGCACCAATTAAGCACGAAATATAGCCCAAATAAAGACATCCTGCACTTTGAGAAGACTATAAAGGGATTTTCGGTGTTAGCAAAAATAGCACAAAATTCCCCTATACTCAAATCCGTAAAATATATATTTTTTAATATACGTCAAATATCCATGTAAAAAGTACATAGGGCTTGGAGCACCTCAGACCCCCCCATACCGCATCCAGAAAATAAACAGTTAATTTGAACTCGGGTTTGGGCTGATGTGCAAGCTTGAGAGTGGGTTACTTTTAATCCTCATGTCCCCCAATATGATCCCTAGCATTTACAGAGCTGTACAGTGCAGGCTTGAATTTATTTTTGAGTTTTAAGTTTTCAGAGCAAGATTTACGGCCGGCTGTAAGAGGAGATCCTTGCAGGGCCGTTTAATTGAATTGCGAGGTAACGGGACCCCCGCAAGGAATCGCAGCCTTACGGCCGGTTTACGGCCGATAATAGAATGAGGCCCACTGTATATATAATTTAATTTATGGTGGGCAAAAGAGTGATTGAAGCCCTCCACTGTACAGTAAATAAATAATACATTTGTGTTCAAATGTTTCATAGGATGAAAAACTTGTTTACTGCTCAGAATTCCAAGAAAAACAGTCACTGCATTCTCGGAACCTGGGCAGGGACATGCAAATGTGCCCACAAAGGCTTCCCTCTTTACTCCAATACCATTTCAAACATGGCTCCTTTTAGGCATATGCCTGATGTATCAGACATATTTAAGCAAAGCCCAGGATGGATTACGTTGAAGCCAGGAAACCCACCCATTCAGCCTTCTAAATGGTCAATTTCTAACTACTGGAAATATTGTATTTCTAATTATTTGGACCTTTGTTGAAAACAAACTATTCTATTACCTACCTTCTATATATTATGCAATTCTGCGAAATGTAATTAACATAAACATAGTGATTTATAATCTACCGTAATTGGAATAAATGGAACAACATCCAATGTGCAAAAAGATTTAGGATTGCTGGTGAACAACAACATACAAAGCAGTGCTGAATACCTTGCAGAAGCGTCAAATGCTATTAAAAATATCATGCATTAAAAAGGGAATAGGCAAGCACATAACATTTTACAATTTTATAAATTAATGCCAAGATCTCACTTGGAATATAGAACATGGATTGTAAGCATGGATAATTAGCACAAAGAAGAAACTTGCCACCAAAATAGGCCTCCTGTAACAACATATTTGGCAATCAATATTTAAAAAGTTTTTGGTTTAATGTTATTAAAACAAGGAAGCCTTATAGTTTAGGGATGGAGTAACTGAACTATGAAGACCTACTAACAAAATTAAACTTATTTTCTTATATAAATACATCGATAGCCAATATAAGGCTTCCTCAGGGAACTTTTTTGCAAAGATTAATTCTGCTGATAAGTGGATATCCCCTGAGGTTAGAATGATTTTTTTTTCCGGTTAAAGAACAAAAAGGGTACTTTATAGTGAGGGCATTCAGGTTGTGGAATTCACTATTGTGATAATGCTGCTGTCACTCTCAGGGTTCGTGCCCATATATCCGGCACCACAATGGAGTACTCAGGAGCCCTTTTTAAAATATCAGACGTATTTATTTGAGTGTAGCAAAACAATATAACTAGTGCAAAACAAAATCCAGCTTCTAATAGAAGCACTGACTTTACTCTTGGCTGTAGTTCCCTCACTATGCAAGATAAAGTTCACACAAAACAAAAGTCCAAACAAAAGCTTACGGGATATCAAGTCTCCCTTGTAGCAGGGGATTTCCACAGCAGTCTGTCCAGCTCAGACTGAGCTCTCCATCTCAGCTGGGTGCTACTCATACCTTTAAAGGTGGAACCCAGCTGTCCTGCTTGATTAGCCTGCTGTGTTAACCCTTTCTTCCCTTAGTGGACACAGGGCTCTGCTCAGTCTCTCTCCCACGTATACTCCATCAATGATTTTGTTACATATCCCCCTCCCAGGTCTACACTGTGGGGTTGAGCGGCCAACGCCGTGAGGCAGTGTATGCGGGATTCGGCATCTGCATTGCCATGAAGGCTGCCAGCTCTATGAAGAACACAGAAGTCGAAGGGTTGGAAGGACAGGAACCATCTAGTCACGCAGCTATTTTTCTCATTGTTCTGGTGCATCCACTGTAAAGGGGCATGGTCTGAGACAAAGGTGAACCTTCTTCCCAATAGGTAATACCGGAGGGCCTCAGTGGCCCATTTTATGGCCAGGCATTCTTGCTCTACCACAGACTATTTCTGTTCCCGTGGCATCAACTTGCGGCTAAGGAACAAGACGGGATGTTCTTCAGCATTCACCTCCTGTGACAATACAGCCCCCCAGGCCTACTCCTGAAGCATCTGTTTGTAGGATAAATTCCTTTTTTAAATCAGGGGCTATTAAAACGGAACCTTGACACAGTGTAGTCTTTAGGTCCTCGAAAGCTTCCTCAGTGGCCTTGTTCCACTTGACTACGTTGGGTGCCTTATTCTTAGTGAGTTCTGTCAGCCGGGTGGCTCTTGTGGAGAAATGTGGGATAAACCTCCTGTAATAGCCCACAATTCCCCAAAAGGCCCTTACTTGCTTCTCTCAGTGGGCGAGGCCAGTTTTGGATTGCTTCCACTTTCTGGAGCTGCGGGTTGACCATTCCTCGTCCATCAGTGTAACCCAGGTATTTGGCTTCACTAAGTCCTATGGCACATTTCGCAGGGTTCACTGTAAGGTTTTCCCATCTTAGGGTTTCTAACACAGACTCCACCTTTGGAAGATGTGTCTCCCAATCTGTGGTATAGATTACTATGTCATCTAAATATGCAGCAGCATATTCCGAATGTTCACGTAATAACCTGTCCATCAGTCTCTGGAAGGTGGCTGGAGCTCCATGGAGTCCAAATGGTAGTACTTTATATTGGAACAGCCTATCTGGGGTCGAAAAGGCAGTTTTTTCTTTTGCTGCTTAAGTCAACGGAATTTGCCAATATCGTTTTTTCAAGTCCAGGGTGGTTAAAAATCTTGCTTTCCCAAGCCGCTCTATCAACTCATCCACTCTAAGTATGGGATATGCGTCAAACTCAGATACAGAGTTTAATTTGCGGAAGTCGCTGCAGAATCTGATGGTGCCGTCAGGCTTTGGGACCATCACAATAGGACTACACCATTCACTTTGGGATCCTTCAATAACCCCAAGATCTAGCATATTTTTTACTTCTGCTCTTATTTCTTCTTGTTTGGCCTCGGGTATTCGATAGGGTTTCATCCTTACCCTGATCCCAGGCTTAGTGATGATGTTGTGGTAAATAGCGGTGGTGTGACCTGGTTGTGTAGAGAAGACATCCCTGTTTCGGTTTATAACCTTGTACGTTTCCTCCTTCTGTTCAGGGGACAAATCCTGTGACACAAATGCTTCTACTCGCATTGCCTCTGTGCTCGGAATAGTTTCTCCGACATCATCCAACTCTTCATCAAGACAAGCAATATTTACCTCTACTATCTGCTCTCTCCAAGGCTTTAGCAGGTTTACGTGGTATATTTCCTCTGTTCTTCATCGCTCTGGTTGCCTCACTTTATAATCCACATCTCCTATGGCCTCAATAATTTCGTACGGGCCTTGCCATCTGGCCAGTAGTTTGCTTTCGGCTGTGGGTACTAGAACTAGTACTCTGTCTCCCGGTTGGAACTTCCTCACCTGTGCTGTGCGATTGTAATATGTTTGCTGATGTTGTTGGGCTTTTTCCATGTGCTCTCGTACCAGGGGGCCAACTTGGGAGATTCTTTCCATCATTTTCCTGATATACTCTATGATATTCTCACCAGGCACAGTTTGTTCTTACCATTCTTCTCGCAGTATGATCAGTATGCCTCTGGGATGGCGACCACAGAGGAGTTGGAAAGGGGAAAACCCTGTGGAGGCTTGCGGGACCTCTCTGACTGCAAAGAGCAAATAGGGTAAAAGTAAGTCCCAATCTTTCCCGTCTCGGGCTACAACCTTTTTGAGCATGTTCTTCAAGGTTTTATTAAACCGCTTGACCAATCCATCCCTCTGGGGATGGTAAACCGAGGTTCTTAGTGTTTTCACCTGTAGGAGCTTGCACATTTCTTTCATCAATCTAGACACAAAGGGTGTCCCTTAGTCAGTCAAGATTTCCTTGGGTATCCCCACCCTAGAATACAGCTGTATGAGCTCTTTAGCTATATTTTTAGAGCTTGTTGTGCGTAGTGGTATCGCTTCTGGATATCTTGTGGCATAGTCCAGTATTACCAGTATGAACTGGTGTCCTCTGGCTGATTGCAATCCATTGCAATCCTCTCAAAAGGCTCTTCGATTATGGGCAAGGGTATCATTGGGGCCTTTAGGTTAGGTCGAGGGGCAGTTATCTGGCATTCTGGGCAGGATGCACAATACTGGGCTACCTCAGCATGTATACCAGGCCAGAAAAATCGTTTCAGGATTCTTCCCAGTGTTTTATCTTTTCCAAGGTGTCCCCCAAGGAGGTTACGTTGAGCCAGGTCAAGGACTTTCCTTCTATGTGCTCTAGGGACTAGGAGCTGCTCCAGTGTCTCTGTCCCTGAGGGAACAATTCTGTACAACAGATCATTTCGTAAAATGAAATACAGTCCTTGTCTCCTTTGCCTGTCAGGTACAGGCACAGGTACACCGTTTACTTCTGATAGTTCATTTCGTACATTTTGCAAAATTGGGTCCGAAGCCTGGTCTCGTGCAAAATTATTATTGTCCTGGAAGCACTGCTGTGGAGTCAGCTCTTCCTCTCCAGGTTCTTCTGTTTCCTCCTCTCTTTCATCATTATGAGCTGTAGGACCCGTTCTGTGTGCCCCTCGCCTTTCCTTATCTTGGCGTGCGGCTAAAGCTTCTTCAAAAGCTTTATTTCGTATTTCCGTGCCCATCCTTTTTGCTCTTCGCCGCTCTCGCTTTGTTCTTCGACCTCTCCCGTGTCTGGAGAATAAGCCATCCTCTAAGCATAATTGATGTGGACATATGGAATTGTTAGCAGTTTGGACACTCTCCACAGGTTCTTTTCTGCTTTCACATCGGTCAGTAGGAAGAAGATCTTTGAAGTGGGGAATGTCTCTGCCTAGTACTACCGGATAAGGCAGGGTAGCTACGACGGGTGCAGTGATTACCATTTTCTCCCCTGTATCTCCAGTGGTGCAGTGCTGGTAGGGTAGAGATTGACGGTACCATGTACGCATTTTATGCCCACTCGTCTTGAGGTTTTTTATTTCACTGTGTCTTATGAGTTTCCCTGAGAAAAGAGTCACAGCACTTCCTGAGTCTACTAGGGCTGTTGTTTCTTTACCGTTAACCTTTATGGGTTTGGTAAACTGATGAGCCTTTTCTATCACCCTCACCAGGTTAATTAGGTTACAGTGGTATGGACTTTCTCCCATGTTGCATTGCACGCTTCTCTGACAGCAATTCTTTCAAAAGTCAGGAGAAATGTTTTGGTTTGATGTTTCCACTTGTTTCCGGCATTGGGGTAGGTTTTGCAGGTATCAGGTGCTGTAGCTGGGCAACCAAGATTTGGTTTGTTTCCGGCTGCAGTTTGCGGTCTTCTGTAGCTTGGGCCTGTTGTTCCGCCAGGACTTGTGCTGCCTGGGCCTGCAGTCTCAGTAACTGCTGAGTAGTCTCCTGCTTTCATGCAGTGGTTTGTATTAGGGCCTTCACTAGCTCCTCAATTGTTCAAATCCCACCACTGCCTCCATATCTGATAATGCTGCTGTCACACTCAGGGTTCGTGCCCTTGTTTCCGGCACCACAATGGAGTACTCAGGAGCCCTTTTTAAAATATCAGACGTATTTATTTGAGTGTAGCAAAACAACATAAATGGTGCAAAACAAAATCCTAGCTTCTAATAGAAGCACTGACTTTAATCTTGGCTGTAGTTCCCTCACTATGCAAGATAAAGTTCACACAAAACAAAAGTCCAAACAAAAGCTTACGGGATATCAAGTCTCCCTTGTAGCAGAGGATTTCCACAGCAGGCTGTGGCGTCCTCTGTCCAGCGCAGACTGAGCTCTCCCTCTCAGCTGGGTGCTACTCATACCTTTAAAGGTGGAACCCAGCTGGCCTGCTTGATTAGCCTGCTGTGTTAACCCTTTCTTCCCTTAGTGGACACAGGGCTCTGCTCAGTCTCTCTCCCACGTATACTCCATCAATGATTCTGTTACACTATCAAAAAGTTTGTAACATCAGTTTAAATTGATACTTTAATACCGGGTTTGAAATATTTTTGAATAAAAAAAGACATGAAAGGTTATTTTGGGTATCTAGAATAGAAAAGTTATTGATCTAGGGAATTATCCAATTGTCAGTATTTAGAATTATAAATATTTTTCTGCCTTTATGAGACAATTGGCAATGTTTCAATGTGTTTTTTTTTGCCTACTGGATACATCAACATTTAACATAATACAATGATCACAAGAAATTTCTAAAAGTTGAACTTGATGGACAAAAAGTATTTTTTCAGCCTCAGTTAATATTTTACTTTGGAATCAATCCCATTGTAAATTCGCCAGCACTGACAGCTGCAGTGCCAGCAAGTAGCCGCTAGATGGCGCTGTGGATATTTTGCCGCGCTGCTGATATTTCACACAATCTTAGAAGGTTACCCTAACCCTCACGCTAACCTTCACGTAACCCTGAAAGTTTACTTAACCCTAACTCTATGGTAGGGGAACTGAAAATCTGTAGCACCATCAAGCAGTTGGTGGGCGGCACTGCTGCTGCCACTGCTGGTGAACTTTTAGCATATTTGAAGAGGGAAAGGACCTTACTTTATTACATGGGCCTTAAAAATTATATTTGGTTACCTGTTTTACAATATTGGATTGTTTTTCATATCACAAATGAAAACCAGGAACTTAACGGGCTGTATACCTTCCCAGGCTGTATGGGAGAGAAGGAGTGGTGAGCTGGGGGGCGGAGCCACTAATAGGAGTTGGCACCATTTGGCCATTATGCCCCCAGCTAGCCAAGAAATTAGACGTATCTTCCTGTAATTTTCCTCTTTTCCCTTTCATTTGTTCTTCTGGCATAAATCTAGGCCTTACCTCTTTCCCTATGAGTCACCCTGCGGTCCTGATCTTATCCTGGATGGCGCGTCGCATGGAGGCTGGGGTCTAGATGGTGCTGCTCGAGACTCGGCGCGGGCATGCTGGAACCAGTTACCTGGCTCGAAAATGCGACTGGGGGCACAACAGATGAGGTACTCCTCGACGGTCCTCCAGACTCTGGAGCGCAGCACAAGGTCAGCGGATGGTGCCGCGGGTCCCGGAGGATCATGGGAAGCGTATTTCTCCCCAATCACCGGCGTTACAGTGCATAGAGAGCACTTACGGCCTGTGGGGAGGGCTCGCAGGAAAGAAAGAGTTTGCCAGCGAGGGTGTAAAGGCTTGGACAGCCTGGGCGTGGAACCTCGCAGTGCGGTGGCACAGGTGTGGTGGAGAGCAGGGGTGGGCGAGGTGCGACGCAGAGACAGGCTGTAGCGTGTCTGCTGGGCAGGAGCATCTGCCCTGCAGCCCGCGGCGAGGCTCCCGTTAGGGCAGGTAAGGGTTGCCCCCCCTCCCTTCTCCTCCATTGCCCAGGTGCAATTTGGCTGGTTGCCCAGTATGCTAGGGATCAGCAGTCTTTTTGGCATTTAGGGTATTTGTTGGAAAAGGTATAAGGGTGTAGGTGCCCTTGCCATTGACATTTTCAATTAACCATGCCTGGTGTAAAATGGTATCTTAGGTAAAAAATAAAATTTAGAGCATTTACAATCACTACATATGTTTTTGGGGGTGTTTCCGGCAATAAAGCTATTGAATAAGCGGGGTACGCCTCACTCAGATGGGGTCAAGTTTTAGTTTTGTTTTTCTTACAAGTGGTCAGCTAGGCCGGGCCTTAGTGGGAACAGCTCCGTGTGCTTTTACGTATCTCTGCACGGTTATGCGAGGGTGACAAACAAAAGGTATTTGGGCTGTTTCCGCTACACAAAGTAGATAGCCAGTAAAACTTGAAACAGCAGCTTGCGGATTATCCAACATTACCTTGGCAAGAAAGCTGTGTAATATAGCAGGCAGAAGTTTAAAGGGCTGCCATGTTTAAAATTAGCTAAGGTTCAATGAGCGAGGCAGTTGTGGGCACATTGTCCCTTCATGGACTGCATATCAGCCACAATAAATTTGAGCGCTGTACAGTATAGTACGACTGTTTGGGCTTCACCACCATTTGCTGGTCCGCTCGATCGCTAGTGGTTTTCGGGCGCACAACCGCACCAGTATTACGTGGGATTGGTAGCATTTTTGGTTAGAGGAACTGGGGTGTTCCTTCAATAGCGTCTCCTCGGGGGGTAGTTCCCATTTGCGCACATTTTAGTTTGGGGCCTTAAGCCTATCATATTCACCGTCTGGTTAGCAAGTCCGTTCATGGGCTGGTTCATCGGCGTATTAGTATTAGGAATATGGTCCAATTCCCCTCCATAGTATTTTTTCTGGGCGCGCCAGTATACGCATTTTCTGATTAGTATTATGTCTGGTCCACTGGGAGCTTTATCGGTTGAAAGGGGTCACTTGTTTCCGCCCCCCCCCCCCCCCCTTAACCCAACATCGGGTCTTTTCTGGTGGCATAGTGTTATAGGTCACTTTGCCGGGTGCGTGGTTATAAATTTTGTATCCTGGTTAGTCCCGTGATGGTCATTCATGTATATTGTGTAGTCACATGGGAGAAACCTGCTGCCTATTCTGTGGGGTAGATAGTTCTCCATAATACTAATTGCGTGCTTCAGTATAGAATGTACGTCGGGCATTGTTGGGCGCTGCGGCGTGCGGTTGTTATTCACTTGGTCCTGTGGTAAGAGTCAGGCAGTGTGTACCCTATTTGAGGTGTGGTTTCCGGGTTGGCCGGATATCCCTCGGAGCATTGCATTGGTACTGGCAGAAAAAGGGGGAAGTAAAACATTTTCTCCACGTTCCTGCCCCACCAAGGGTGTCAGAGTTGGTTACACTTGGGCGCAGTACCGTTAATTGAGCTTATCGAGTGGAATGCGCATGGAAGTACCAGTATTACAAGTGGGGCAAGGTGTCACAGAAGGTATGGCAAAGGCAAGCGGTAGCCTTTTCCCAAGGGCCAGAGATACCACTGGGGGGAAAGAGGTCTGTGGAAAGCATGAAGCCTTGTGGTTCTGTACAGCCATCTCTCCTTTTGGCAGGTAAGTTGGTGGTGAGAGGTTGGCATAAACAGACAAGGCATTGGTGACCTCAGGTGTTTGGTCGTGGGATCCTAAGGTGATCAGGTGACCATGTGGCCACGGTGGTCCGAGGGGAACCAGGTGCAAAAGGGAGGTAGTTACAGTGTCCAAGGTACACTGATCACTCTCCTTTTGTGGTAATACGGTTCTTGGACCTCAACGCGTGATTTGGTTGGTGCTGTCACTTACGGGAAAAAGGTAGTTCCCTATGAGGATGATTCTGCAACTTATTGACGTGTGATAAGTGCTGGGTACACTCCGTTGTGGAACATGGTACCCACTGGCTTTGTGCATGAACAGACACTGTAACAGCCTGCCGGGCCGTGTTGCCCCAAGGCTTGGAGAAGGGAAAGTCATAGTATTTTATGGTGGACCATGGGATATTCGGACATCGGACCAAGCAGGCTCTTCGCCTCAGGTGCCGATCCATGGCCACAGCTGGGGCATGTGGCCCAGGTCAGATGGAAGTACGATCAGTCTGTTATGGAGATGTGAATGTCATCAATGGAATGAGCAGGAGGCGAGTGGCACTAGTTGTCGCCTACCTTGGAAATGATACATGTGGTGGTAACATCTCTGGTAATACACCCGGGTAACAGCGGTTTTATCGAGGGTAGAAAATGATCATGCTTGGTAACAGCTTCCAAATGGGCTAACGGATCAGTTGGCGAATGGCCAAGTAAGGCCCGTAGGAGCAATAAATAGGCAAGTGTAGCCTTGCCCAGAAGTAGTTTGCTGGAGTAATGGTAAGCTAAGGGCTTCATGATTTTAGCTGGATAAAGGTCATGAGTAGGTGGAGTTTTTAGCGTTAGGGGCTAGGGAGGATGGCGGCTGGCCATGTCGTTTTTGGGGGGGAGTCGTATCCAGCAAAGGTATTCTGTGGGCTTCTCTGTGGCGGGTGGTGAGGGGAGTCGCCGGGACAGTGGTAAAGTGGGTGAGATCCTACCCTACGGGGGTACGGATGTTCCATCACGGTAGGCCCTGGACGAGGGTTCAGGGCGAAGAGTGTACTGTTTCGGGTCAGGCTCCTCCCCTCACTTGTTTATGTTTACTTAATTAATGGTATTGTTATTATTATGTGATTTGGTGTTTACCAATAAACGCTGTGGCCAGGATGTTATCTCAAGAAGTGTCTTGTGTCTAATCATTTATTCAGAGGGCTTAGGAAGTGTTTTGTGTCTAATCATTTATTCTGGGAGTAAGATGTGCCTAAAGTGTTATACGGACATACCCACTGGGCCATGCTCAGGTCATGCATATATGACCAATATGACCAATGACGGAATATTATGGGAACAAGGCAACCAGATCTAAAATGAAGAACCGCTCCAGGGTATTCTCCATGAAACAAGAAAGGTCTTGTATGTTTGTACATTTTATATTGCTGGCCTTTTGATATTTCAATTCAAATCAAGTTGTTTGCTCTAAAAACTAGATATTAGCTATCACATTGTTAAAGATTCTGTAATCTTAATAAAATGTCAGGAAAGGCAATTACTCACGCAGTGTAGGGAGGTATTATAACTTTAGCTAATTAATTAAAAATGTCAAAATGTCAGGCTAGAAAATTAATCTTAGTAAATAGAAGTTTTTGATGTATTTTAGGAAATATTATTTCACTGGGTAGTAAGTAATGAGACAATTCAGAAACTAAACACTTTTTTAAAATGTGAGTGTACATATAATAAAGAGGTTTATAGAAAAAAAACTGACTGTATCACTTCATGTAATATACATTCATATAGTGATGTCTATTTATGAAATCATTAAGGCATTGTTGATGTAACTGTGGCTTAAAGAAAATCTCAGACAGAGATTGTGTTAATATATATTCAAAACTGTGTATTCTGACTCAAGAAACTGCTTGAAGGGATTTCATCCACATGACAGTGTCTGCAAATTTGTAAACTGAGAAAATGTTCAAATTTTTGGCATATATAAGTAAAAATGCTTATTTGTTACATAAATATGTCAATTAAAATAAATAAAAATTCTCCCTGTGCAAAAATGTTGGATTTGTTGTTAAAAAGGAAAGTTTGCAGTCTTAACACTTTTAAGGATATCTTGTTACATATTTTGATCAATCGGGCTTGGTTCCTCATTTCCAGGTACTGGACATCAATGTAGCTTCCATCATTTGAGAAATAGCTTGTTAATAAAGCAAGATAAAGCTTACAAATGACTCTGCCTTGGGATGAATAAAGAGAGACTTGTAGGAGAAGGGTAGCTTGGGGCATGCCAATTTTATATAGTAAATAAATAGTACATTTATGTTCACATTTGAACGTCTAAAATAAGTTAAAAAAACTTGTTTCCTTCTCAGAATTAAGAGAAATACTGTTATTACACTGAATTCTGGGAACCTGGGCAGGGACATGCAGATGTGCCAACAAAGGCTTCGCTCTTGTGATCCATTACCATTTAAAACATGGCTCCCTTTAAGCATATGCCTGCTGTATTACACAGCTTTGGAAAAAGCTCAGGATGAATTATAGACAAGCTGGGAATCCTACCCACTTACATCTGTTTCAAGGTTGCAGCCTCTCATCAGCGTGGGGCCGGTTCCTTGCTTGTGTAGTATATGTTATGAGGATGTAGTTTACCACAACAATCATTTAATTTATGGTGCATTCTGGGAACCTGTGCATACATACATAGCCAAGCTTCTCCAGAAAAGTGCAACAAGAGCACACCAGAGCGCACTCACCCAGATCAGCATCAACATCACCCAGAATGCTCTGGTTCCCAGCACTGCCTCCTCCACCACAGAACCCTCCCCACACACCTGCAGCCTGGCCCTTCCTGCCTCCACCAGTGCTGCTGCCTCCAGGGCGGATGCCGCCATTTGCAACCTGACCATTGACTAGTTCAGTGGCACATGGGGTGGGGGCCCTGTGGCAAGGTGGAGGAGGATATATGGTCGGCATCTAGGATTTTACCTTCTCAATAGCACTCCTCAGTGACAATATATTGGTCCAAGTGTTAACATATTCTAGCCTGGCTACAAAGTAGAGGTTCATGGCCTATGTGAGGTGATATTTTTTAAGCAGATGGCTAATAGCACATGGTTGTTGTTTAGTTTAACTTATACCGATGCAGATATGGCATGGGACTAGCAAAGTGCAAAAACGACCTGTTATTCCAAGCCAGCATTAATACATGCATTAGTTTACTTCGTCAACCCCTCATCAATCTGAGAACAGTTACTTTTGTATGATCTAAGCAACAGACATTATATTTGCTGACCTGTGTCTCCTGTTAGTATTAATGGGTACCTGATCAGACATCATGATATCCTAACAATCACTATAATAGTTGTGGATCTGCGAGGTTGTCAGTAACGCTTACGATGTTGGTCACGCTTTGCGAGCCTCACGAATCGAGGCAAGCCATTAGGCTGCCGTTTGTGGCTTGTATGGCCATAATGGCAAGCCTAGAGAAGCGATGCGAGCCATCACGCGGGACTTAGGCTGCAATGAGCGCCGAAGCAGCTGCTCATCGCGAGGCCCATGGGTCTTTGCCGCAACTATGAGCCTCACGAAGCTAGGCGAGCAGTTCAGACACACAGGCCTTATGAGCCGTACGACTTAGGATTGAAACCCGTACATGCATGTATACACAATGTTCGCAGCAGCCACTTATCGCAAGGCCCTTGGGACTTTGCAGCAACTACGAGCCTCGTAAAGCGAGCTGAGCAGTTGAGGCACATGGACTTTACGAGCCATATGACTTAGCACCAAAACCCGTACATGCACTCTACGGCTCGCAAAAATCTGACTTTAACGCCCGAACCACAGAACTGCAAAGACCGGAAAAACATAACAAATATGCCTCAAATGAACTTACACACTCACACACAGCACAGGGGGAGAGCCAGGGAGCCTGTGAGTGTGGTTGCAAGTTAATTTGAGGCCTTTTTCACCATTATATTTTCACCAACGAAAATCTCCAAAGCGAGAAAAAGAATGGCTGCCGATATAACACGATGAAAACAAGGCCGACGAACGTAAAACTAGCCCAAATGATTCAAAACTAGCCCCAAGGGCATAAAAAATGCTTAGAGGGCCCATAGCCTCGCATTGTGTGGCAAACACCATTGCTAGGCTTACTATTTTACTATTTTTGACGCGCAGTTTCCTAGTCAGTTATAATCTGTTTACACCTGTATGCAGGATGAATGTGATATTCATGTGGATACAATCTCATAGAAAGATGGTGATAGTACTCTGGCCCCACTGACTGTGGTCAAAGCTGAGCATTGTTTGTGAGATGCCTCATCATTACTCGTGGTGATGGCAAGTGATTTCTCACGACAGATATGGCTTGCACTGCTTGTGGATGAAGTTCAGTTACCGTATATACTCGAGTGAAAGCCGAGTTTTTCAGCCCTTTTTTAAAGGCAAAAAAGGGCCCCTCGCCTTATACTCAAGTCACTCTCCCCCGTGTGTCTCTACCCCCCCAGTGTGTCTCTAACCCCCCGTGTGTCTCTAACCCCCGTGTCTCTTTCGCCCCCCCTCCGAAATGTAAACCCTCCTCAACCCCCCTCCTCCACCTAAACCCCCCATAAATACCTCCCCCCTCAACCCTCACTTACCTGCTTGTGCTCCGGCCTCCGCTCCTTGACCCGGCGCAGGCGGTGAGCAGGTCATTGGTGACTTTTGTAAGCTCTCAGCGGAGTGTTGGGGCCGGATTTGAAGGTGTCAAGACGGGAGTTAGAGAAAATAAAGCTGGTAAGGCGGTTATAGACGACCTGCTCCAGCAGTTTGGAAGCCAGGGGAAGCAGAGAGACAGGGCGGTAGTTAGATGCAATGTCAGAGTCAGATGAGGGTTTTTTGAGGGTGGGTATAACTATGGCATGTTTTAGAGAAGATGGAAACATGCCAGTATTTAGGGAGAGATTGAATATGTGTGAGAGCTGGGATTAGTGTGGTAGAAAGGGGAGAGATGATCTGAGATGGAATAGGATCCTGAGGACAGGTAGTGAGGCGAGTGGATGATAGCAGTTTGATATCAGTACCAGCAGCAGGTATGGGCTGAGCATTGTGTACCTGCAAAAAAACAGATTTGGAGACAGTAACCAAGGCATAGACTTAATCTTTTAGCTCTGCTACTTCCTGCCACTAATGAGCCTGTTATTATCTCATGTGGTATCAAGTGAGTCACACTATTTACTGCATTTCTCATGACTGCTTAAGGCAGGGCTTTTACCTAATTCAGACCACTCTGGTGACAAATATTGGCTAACTTGTTCTTTAGGATACCATTATCTCTTTCCACTATACAATTACATTGCGGGTGATACACACAGGAAAATGTAAGCTATACTCCTAACTTACAGTGTCTTGCAAAAGTATTCACCCCCCTTGGCATTTTTCATGTTTTGTTGCCTCACAAACTGGAATTAACATGGATTGTTTGAGGATTTGCATCATTTAATTTACAGAACATGCCCACAACTTAGAAGATGTTTTTTTTTTTTTATTGGGAAGCAAACAACAAATAGGACAAAATAACAGAAAAAGTCAATGTGCATAACTAATCACCCCCTAAAGTCAATACTTTGTAGAGCCACCTTTTGCGGCAATCACAGCTCCAAGTCGCTTTGGATAAGTCTTTATGAGCTTGCCACATCGTACCACTTGGATTTTTACACCATTCCTCCTTGCAAAACTGCTTCAGCTCCTTCAAGTTGGATGGTCTGTGCTTGTTAACAGCAATCTTTAAGTCTGACCACAGATTTTCTATTGGATTGAGGTCTGGGCTTTGACTAGGCCATTCCAACACATTTACATTTTTCCCCTTAAACACTCAAGTGTTGCTTTAGCAGTGTGTTTGGGGTCATTGTCTTGCTGGAAGGTGAACCTCCGTCCTAGCCTCAAATCATGCACAAAGTGGTACAGGTTTTGCTTAAGAATATCCCTGTATTTAGCACATCTATCTTTCCCTCAACTCTGACCAGTTTCCCAGTCCCGGCTGGCGGAAAATATCCCAACAGCATGATGATGCAACCACCATGTTTCACTGTAGGGATGGTGTTCTTTGGGTGATGTGATGTGTTGAGTTTGCGCCAGACATAGCTTTTTCTTTGATGGACGAAAAGTTCAATTTTAGTCTCATCAGATCAGAGCATCTTCCTCCATACATTTTGGGAGTCTCCCATATGCCTTTTGGCAAACTCAAAACGTGCCATTTTGTTTTTTGCTGAAAGTAATGGCTTTCTTCTGGCCACTCTGCCATAAATACAAAATATGTATTAGTAATCTGAGGGGAGGTAGTATGAAATTATATAGATCTGTTGAAATAGTAAATACCAATTAAACTTCTTTAATTCATACTTTTCGGAATGAAAAGGTGTAAAAGGATTACTAAACAAAGAAAGAGAAAAGAACACCTATATATACAAACCGATTTAGGGTAGTAATTAATCAATTATCATTCAAACATTTTTATCTTGATAAATAACATTTCTCAATTTATTCATTACATATATAAATACAACATGTTAAAAACAATTAAAATTAATATATAGCAGCAATGAACACACAACAGAACACTGAAAGAAGTTAAGTATAATAATGTGATTACTATAGACACACCGCAAAAAATGTTTATATTTTACTATAACCTAAATAAAGTGATAAGTGCACAGTGCTATAAGGTGATGATTTGACGTAACTGTATTATAGTTCTGATTTGGTGGTAGCGGAGCCCACCATTTACTCCTTTACACTAATTCTAAATATACTATCTGCACAAACCTTAAAAAACTAAATAAACTAATCCTGATGGTGGTACTGGGGATCCACCAATTACCCCCTAATCTAACATACCAAGGCAAGCTAACCTACTCTAAAAGTGACTAAGTGCTGTGCAAACTTGAAATTTTATATAATAAGCACATTTGAATAAATGTGTTAAATAGATATAATAATAATATAAATAAGTAGCAGTGTACTCTAAGTTGAAACAGTTGTAATAATCTATCGTGTTTATCATACAGGAAACGATTTTTATATCAAATTATATCTCTGTAGTATAATTGACTCCTTATATATTATATAAAAATATCATTGTTATCCAATCACTTAATATTTGGAGATAGTGTTCAACATTTCTCTATGTATATTATCATAACAATCATACAAGAAATGATATTGACAAAGGAATATAACTGTGACTTATCCTGTTGTTGATGTTTGCTTTCTTTTATATATCTGAGTTCTGTGACTCCATCGCTGTCAATTTGGCGCCAGTAAACACTGAACTCCTCTCCAGGTCCTGGTGACGTCACTGCTGCGAGACAAGTCCGACGTGCGCGTTTCGCGTCACTTCCGCTTCCTCAGGGACATATTGGAAGTGGGCGAATGCCAGTCTTTTATAGTAATGCTTATAATTAGATGGGGGAGTGTCAGCCTTTAACCCTATAGCATCCAAATGATTGTCACAATGTAGATTTCCATTGTTGTCCTTCAAAACATGATATAGTAACAATAATAAACATTATCTAGAAGAAATAATAAATAAACATCATTATTTAATACATATATAGATGTTAAAGCATAAAATATGTTCAATAAATATATATCGATGAGTTAATTTACATCTTTATTACACATCCTTTCATTGGATTGAACTTTATGTGTTTTGACTCATATAAGTATAACAAAGTTATACCCTATTTACTATATAATGATTATTAAATCCTTAAATACATCTTTCATGGAATCAGGACAAACTTTACTTTTGATCCAAATATAGCATTATATATCTTATGTTTCAAACTGAAAAATTAGAGTTCTGATTTCTTATATATGGAATTATTATAATATTCGATTTTATAATACTACTAGCGACTTGCCCGTCAAAAAATGACGGTCAATAAAAGAAAGTGTTGAAATGCTGTTTGTCACACAATGTGAGTGTACTGTGTGCCTCAAGTAACTAAATTCCTCAAAAAGCAGAAATCTACATAACATAAAATAAGAAAAACTAAAATCACCAAAAATAAAAAATGTACATTACAGAAAATAATAAAATACATTACAACCCCCCCTCACTACAATTTTTTTTTTAAATTACACACCTGAAAATGAAATACATATAATACATACATATAATACAATACAACACAATTCAATTAAATAAACTAAAATACAACACAATTAAATAAACTAAAAAACAACACAATTAAATAAAATAAAATACAATACAATTAAATAAACAATACAACCCTATGTAATATACATGCCACTATCTACTATACATGCCACTATCGAATATAAATGCCACTATATAATGTAATATACATCGCACTATGTAATATACAATACTATCTAATAATACATCCCCTATCTATGTAATATACAATCCATGCTATCTATATATATATATATAGGTACCCTAATTGTAAGCTACAATAAAATAATTAAGGCCACTTACCTTTGAGATGTTTCTTCAGATCAGCAAACTACGGTAAAAAAGATTCACATTTACATGAAATACCTAAACATTGTAAACATTGTAAACATTGTAAACATTCTAAATATTCTAAATATTGTAAATATTATACTCACCTTTCCAGCATGTCCCGTTTCAGCATGTCACGTCCTCCATGTTCCGTCCGCCATGTTCCGTCGGCCATCTTTACTCCTGTCAAAAAAAAACATTACATTAGTAAACATAAAGCAAAGTAAAATAAACACAATCTACATTATACTTACCTTTACGCAATGTCTCCGGCCTCCTCGTCTTCTACGAAAGCATCAGCGCCATTAAAAAAAACAAAAAAAAACGACACACATCCGCCCTTCGGATGTCTCCGACGCTAATGACCTTCCTATGGAGTGTTCCAGAGTAAAATTGGCAATGGCGGCTTCTGATTGGCTGAAAAGGCTGTCTATCAAATTCAGCCAATGAGAAGACCCCATTTGTGAACCAATGAAAAAAGTATACACCACAAAATACAACGCTGATTGGATAACACACCTTTCAATCTTTATTTGAACCAATCCTAAGGCTTTATTGCTTTATTGCCATCAGCCAATCACAATGGAATATACCCCCACGTACTGATTGGTGAAGACAACTGCGCCTTCCCATTGGCTGTAATATTGATTGATTTTAACAGTAGCCAATGAGAATGTGCAAATCCTTCACCAATCAGTACGTGAGGGTGAATTTCACAGTCTGAAGAAGTGTTCCAAACATTTGGCCCATGCCTTTTTTAACCATAGACTGAGGCCTATACATGTTGATATAATAGTGGAATACCCAATTTTATGGCATGATCACAATAATATATTTCAATTCACTGAAAAAATTGAAACAACTCGTACATGCATCTTGGGTGTTCTTTTTGCCTCTTTGTCATTGAACCCTATAACTTAGGTTGGACATGCTCATCTTTATGTCTGTATGTTGCACTGAAAGACAAAGGGTCAGCATGCTGCTGTTGTAAGGGCTATACTTTTAAACCCAGGTTACAAATTGGCATTGGGTTGGTGTGGTTATGAAAGATTTAACTGCCCTACTGATGGCTCACCTAATGTAAGTATTCACAATCTTTGTATGTTACACAACCAGCAAGTGCACCAGTGGCTTTTTGCCATTAAGACTGTTTTAGTTGCTATAATACTATGCATAATTTGTGGAAGCAGGAAACTGAAGTCAGTTGTTTTCTACTTTTTTTTTTTATTATTTGGACTTCTTACTATAAATAAATTAAGATATGTTCTGTTAAAATACTCAATCGATGGTGGTAAAAATGCAAACCACCACACAGTAATTTGTTATCGGCAGCTAATGCAATCATACAAGGTAATACAAGACCGCACTTTCAAACATACTGGTTCTCTATTGTCTACATTAGAAGTAGGTTATCGCAAATAAAACCCATACTCTAGTTCTGGGTTAATTTAAAAAAAATGTTACCACCTTACACTGTTTTTGACTGTTTTTAAAAATTTTATTAGTTTGATAAATGTTTTAAAATGATCTGTATACTAGATGTCTTTTTTTAATGGGTTTACCATATGCTTCTAGTCTCATAATATCTCCTACAAAATAAACTATGATAATATTTTTAACCTAAGAGAAGAAGAAAGCTATCGCTGCCTCTGATGAAGCAACACTGCATTATACCAATGCATAAAGACAAGGAATAGCAAAAGGATCAGTGGTTGCACCACACTTCAACAGTGTGTTCAGACAAACGCAGTTTAAAAAAGCTGTATTGTGGGGTTGCCTGGTTATTTTTCGATTTTGTAGAGTCAATGGCCCACAATGCAAAATAAAGGTTCCCCACCCGTCTCCTCCTTCAGTCTAAATAGTGAAATTGTTCTTAAGTTTTTTTCCAGAATTATTTATTGTTGCCTAACATTAAAACGCTGTTGTGCTTCAAAACCTTTTTAGCAATTTAAGATGTAATGGTCACTCTTGTCTTGTGCTATCCCTTATTTTCTGTTGAATGTTACTACAAAGACAGTACAATGTTCCAATTTTACAATAACTTCTCAGATTTTTTGTTACTCTGTCTTGAGTTTTGGGTATTTATTAACTTGAATTGATCACACACATGGGGCGTAGGAGGGGGATAAAGTTTAAAGATAAATTGTGGACCTGAGTGGTGCAATGTCAAAGCTTTCATGGAAAAGACATACTGCTCTACTGCCAAATCTGGTAATGCCTGATCAAACCTTATTTTGCTATTTTTTTTGTGTCCCCTTCCAATAATCTGGGGGTTGTCCCCCTGGGGATTGTCCCCCCCTGCCCCGCCCCCAGTTCCTACGCCCCTTATCACACTGATGCTCAATGCACACTAAAGTATTCCAAGTATTCTAGTATTTCACATTCAATGCTATATAAAATATGTCAATGATTAGCGGCTGCCATTGCTTTTAACATAATTGGCTATTGTCAGTGCAACCAATCAGAATGCACAAAGGCTCCAACCAATCACTCTGTGGGGGTGTATTCCATTGTGATTGGCTGAAGGCATCTGCACCTTGTGATTGGTTTAAATAAAGATTGATAGGTGCATTATCCAATCAGAGTGGGATTTTAGGGTGTATCCCTTTCTGATTGACTCAGACATTGGCACCTCCTGATTGGGTGAATTTGATAGACAGCGTTTTCAACCAATCAGAAGGCGCAATTGCTTATTTTCTTCCTGAAAATTCTCCTGGAGCCTCATTAGCATCGCGGATGTCCGGGAGTGCGGATGTAAGTATATATATATATATATATATATATATATATATATATATATATATTTTTTTTTTTTTTTTTTTTTTACAGGGCTTGGCAGAAGAGGATCCGGAGGAGGCCGGAGACATCGCGGGTAGGTAAGTAGAATGTAGAATATGTGTATTTTATTTTGATGTATGTGTATTAATGTTGTGTTTTTTTTAACAGGTGCCACGCCGGAGAAGGATTGAAAGAATGTCGGACGGGACATGGCAGAAAGGTGAGTACAATATTTAGAATATATAGAATGTATATAATGTATAGAATGTCTGTAATGTATAGAATGTCTATAATGTTTATTTTATTAGTGTAAACGTGTTGCACTCATTTTTTGTAATTTTTTTTTCGTAGGTGGCTAATCGCAATGAACATCTGCAAAGGTAAGTGGTCTTAATTTTTTTATTTTATCTTAGACTTAGATTAGTTAATATATAGATAGCATTTATTGTATGTTAGCTAGGGGTTTTATATAGATAGCATAGGATGTATTGTATATTAAATTGTGTTATTTATTTAGATAGATTGGGTATGTATTATTATATAGATAGGATGTATATTAGATTATGGAATTTATTTAGATTGATTTTGTAATGTATATTAGATATTATTATAATTGTATTGTAATTTTATGTAATTGTATTGTAATTGTATGTATTTGTATGTATTAGTATTGTATGTATTTGTATTATATGTATTTCCTTTTCAGGTGTGTATTTTTTTTTTCTGTAGTGAGGTGGGGGGGTTGTAATTTTTATTTTTTTTCTGTAATGTTCCTTTTTTTATTTTTTGTGACTTAGGTTTTATTATTTTGTGTAATGTATTTTTTTGTTTTTTGTGTTAGATTTTTTTGTGTGACTTTAGGCTTTTTTATTTTCTGTAATTAGAGTGGTGGGGGTTAATAGGGGGTAGGTAGTGTAGATGTTAATAGGTAATGTAGAGGGTGTTTAGTTGATCTTTATTGTTTTATTGGGAGTGGTATAGTGCAGTATAGTGTTTATACTTCGTGTCATGATGGTCCTTGAGGACCATCATGGCACTTATGTGGTTAATGTAGTGTTGTAACAGGCCCATAATGGTGTTAAGATACCCTTATGGGACTGATGGGGTTAAATAGAGGCTTATGGGGGTCTGTATTGACCCCCATGAGTGACAGGGTTAATGAAGGGCTTATGGGGGTCTGTATTGACCCCCATGAGTGACATGCTTAATGAAGGGCTTATGGGGGTCTCTATTGACCCCCATGAGTGACATGGTTAATGATGGGTTTATGGGGGTCTGTATTTACCCCCATTAGTGACAGGGTTAATGAAGGGCTTATGGGGGTCTATATTGATCCCTATGAGTGACAGGGTTAATGAGGGTTTTATGGGGGTTTGTATTGACCCCCATGATTGACAGGGTGACAGTGTATATATTTTTTCTTTTACAACAGGTCCTTTATGGACCTTTACGGTCCTTTAAGGACCTGTTATGCGGTAATTTTGAATTTTGATTGCAGCGGGGGATCCCGATCGCGTGCAATTGGGACCCCCACTGCGATGGTTAATGTGGGGTTAATGCAGGGCTCCGAGCCTATCTCGGATCCCCTGGGGTTAATGCGGGTTTCCAAGCTTATCTCGGATCCCTTCTTGTCTAATTTGTACGTGGCTGGGCTGTGAGCCTCGTTTTCGTTTTTTGGCGGCCATTTTTTCTCTCGCTTAGCGGATTTTCGTGTGTCTGAACTTGGGAATTTGGACTTAAATGGAGGTGTAACTTCACTTTCAGAGGTCCTGGGTGCCCCCCCTTGCAATGGGTAAGCTTTTCATGTAGTTTGTGTGAGTATTTGGTGTGTTTTCAATGTTTTAGTTGAGAGCGGGTCGGCCGTTATTGTCGGATTCTTAGTGCATGTTGGTGTTTGTTATGTTAAGGTTGCTTCCAAAGTGGGATTTTTTTCTAAGTCGTGCGTGTGACGTGTTTAACGGCTCGCCTCGCTACGCGAGGCTCGCCAGCAATGAGTGCCTGCGGCGCTCATTGCCTCATTGGCTAAGTGCTATGAGTTAGCAAGTGTTACGATTTAACGGCTCGCCTCGCTGTGCGAGGCTTGCTGGGCGATAAGCGCCTGAGGCGCTCATCACTAAGTCGTACGCACCACGCAACACAGCGTGACGACGAATCGTAGTTCGACAATTATAATATGTGTTAATGATTTAGTTTAAGCAATTATAAATTACAATAGGGACATTAGTATATTTGTATTTTCAAAAGTTTTTTATTTTCAAAAACATGTAAATATCCTCCACAGTTTAGATTATTAAATTATCAACAAATGATTATCTCAGTTATTAGCCTGATTAATACATTTATATCACAAATAGATCTATTCCATCATCTAAACCTAAGATCATATCTTGCTGTTTACTTGGAAGAGTGGTAGATTGCAATATTATTTTATTCTATCTAAAGATAAGATGTAAAGCTATTATTCTCATTTACAGCATATGGAATTGTAGAGTTCATTAGTGTAATCCATTTTGTTTCTGTTTTGAGGAGTTTGTGTTCTAAATTGCCTCGTCTTACTCCTAAACTGCTTCTATGAAGAACTCTGCATTCTAACATAGGTTTACTATCATGACAAGTTAAAAAATATTGCGCTACAGATGTCGGAACTTTATGTTTAGCAATGTCTGACTTGGCATTTTTTATATTGGACAAATGTTCATTAAGCCTTTTTCTCAAGGTTCTAGTTGTCATTCCCACATATTTTAAAAATGGTCATGTAGATTTTTGGGACGTCTCCAGCCCATAGTGTTTTTATCACCTATTAACTCTTTTACTACAGGATCAGCCTTAAGAACTGCTGTATGCTTATTCAATATGCTGTTGAGATGTTTCCACTGTTGATTGTACATGCTAATAAATCTTATTGGTTGTTGTATTTCAGATTGTTGTTTCCGATTCAATAATTGTTGTCTCGGTGTACTAAGAGCTCGATAATAAGCTATCTTTAATATTGTATCCTCTTGCCTTTAATCTGTTTTTCAATTCCAACGCTTGTATTTTAAATTCCTCATCTTGAGAACAATTTCTTCTTAAACGAAGAAATTCCCCTATGGGGATAGCCTTTATTGTAGCAGGACGGTGTGCACTATCACTAAGTAATGTAGTATTGGTGGCTGTGTGTTTTCTGTATCCCACTGTGCTTAATTTACCATTAAGTTTCTTTTTAATCATTATGTCTAACAAACGTATTGCTTTTTCACTTATATCATAAGTTAATTTCAGATTTAAATCATTAAGATTTAAATGACCAATGAATTCCTGGAGTAATTTCTTTTCACCGTCCCATATTATAAAAATATTATTGATCTGTCTTCTAACCTATTCAACACTTCTGTGGTGTCTTGTACAAAAGAAGGCAATCCTTTTACAAAGGAGCGTAGTCTTTGATCTATAAATGTACTGGCCATCTCACATAGGCTATTATTGCCCGATATTATCGGACGTCCTGGAGGCCTATTTACACATTTATGTATCTTTGGTAACATGTAATATGTGGCTATACATGGGAATTTTACTTGTAAAAAGATTTTCTCTTTCTCTGATTATAATGCCTTATCCGATGCTTCTTTAATAATTTTTTCATACAAGTTCAAATATGTATCAGTGGGGTCACTACTTAGTTGTTTATAACATTCTCTATTATCCAATTGTTTATGGGCTTCTACCAAATACATGGTCTTTGGCCATATAACAATGTTACCTCCCTTATCAGAGGACTTGAGGATGACATCATCCCAGTTTTTTATTTCTTTCCACGCATCATTTTCTTCCTTGGATAAATTATACAAGGGTTTAGGAGAGAATTTTTCTAGATCTTTGGTAACCAACCGAACAAAAATGTCCACGGCTGGACAGCTTTTCAAGGGAGGATTAAACACGGATTTGACTTGCAAGCCTTTCATCCAGTCTTCATTGGAGTTATCCAAACTCCTGTTGATATTATTTTTATCCATATTTAAATCCACCACATTCAAGCCGGGATTGACATTTTGTTCTGTGATGTTAGCATTGATCAACTTCTCCATTTCTTTTTTATCAAAGAAAAACTTTTTTATAAATATGTTCCTTGCAAATAAATTCAGGTCCTTGAATGTGTCAAAGAAATCAAACTTCGTTGAAGGGGCAAAGGATAGGCCTTTCTTTAAAACAGATATTTGTATGTCAGTTAGAATTCGTTCTGACAAATTGATCATTGTTATTTCATCTTTGGCTTCCAATTGTGTCTGTTCTACCAATTGCCTCTTTTGGGTATTGGTTCTTGTGTTCTGTACCCCAATCTTTCCCTGTCTCTCAAGTTTATTGAGCGCTCTGGAATGTGGGACGTATTGTTGGTTTGTCGATCGCGCCCTCTGGGCGATCTCATCATGCCCTCACCTAAAAAACGGTCAGATCTATCTCTATCTCCATGTCGTCTATTTGTTTGAGGATTGTCATCTTCAGCCCCAGATGTATCTGTCTCAGATAGTAAAGTATGCATCATGCTACGATGGTCCAACCTAAATCTGGACCTATGTCTGTTCTCATCTAAAGACCAGTCCTATACACAACCTTTTTCAAAGTCATTCATATCTCTCAACAACTTAGACTTTTTAGTGTGAATTATATCACTCTCCTTCCTTTCTCAATCACTTTGAATTTTTTGATATGTCTTTTTAAATTCTTCTAGACTTTCAAATTGTATAAGATTTTTATGACATTCTTTAATCTCACAATTTAATTCTTGTAATATTTCTGCCTCACATTCTGAAAGGACTATCAACAAGGTTGCAGAACATTTTGATAATACCTCTTCCCATCTAATCTTGTAACTATCTATATGAAAACCAAAAGAGGGGAATACTTTGATACGCAGACCGCTAGGTATTAACAGCCTCATTAAAATCCAGCCTCGTAAATAAGAGGCTTCTACTTAAACCCTACATACTGCAAAATTTCTCAAAATTACGACGCTATTACAATCGCCCTGCTGCGAGCAACGTGTGAGCCGTCCATATCAACACTGCGATAATGTACATGAGGAGTGACAGCCTTCGAGATGATGATCTTGCAGGCTACCGCACCTCATCGATTAGTGCAGGGTTCCTAAACGGGACCTTCGCTGCAGTCCCACACATAAGCCCTGCCGTGGGGGGTACTCCAACTACCCCCGGCATCTAAAATTAACCCCCCTCTATCCGGGGGTCCCCATCCGGACCCCCGAAGTGTCCCCACATTAACACCTTGCTGCAGGGGTCCATAGGAACCCCTGCAGCCCCCACACATTAACCCCTTGCGGCGGGGGTCCCCGATCGGCACCCATCAGGCCCCCGCTGCATTTAAAAGTTTTAAATTCCCCGACACTGCTCCTTAAAGGGCCCGCAGCACACTATTCACAATCCCGGCTGCGGCACCTAAAATTAACCCCCCTCTATGCTGGGGGTCCCCATCGGGACCCCCAAAGTGTCCCCCCATTAACCCCTTGCTGCAGGGGTCTATAGGGACTCCCGCAGCCCCCCACATTAACCCCTTGCAGCGGGGGTCCCTGTTCGGTACCGATCGCGACCCCGCTGCATTTAAATTTTGTAATTTCCAGCCTTGCGGGTCCTTAAAGGACTGTAAAGGTCCTAAAAGGACTCGCACTAAAAAATATTAACCCCAGGCAACTAAAATTAACCCCATAACTCATGGGGGTCAATACAGAGCCCCATAAGCACTTAATTAATCCCATAACTCATGGAGGTCAATACAGAGCCCCATAAGCCAATATTTAACCCTATAATTCATGGGGGTCATTACAGACCCCCATAAAACCTTAACTAACCCTGTCACTCATGGGGGGTCAATACAGACCCCCATAAGCACAATAATTAACCCTATAACTCATGGGGGTCAATACAGACCCCCATACGCACTTGATTAACCCCATAACTCATGGGGGTCAATACAGAACCCATAAGCACTTAATTAACCCTGTCACTCATGGGGGTCAATACAGACCCCCATAAGCACTTAATTAACCCTGTCACTCATGGGGGTCAATACAGACCCCCATAAGCACTTAATTAACCCTATAACTCATGGGGGTCAATACAGACCCCCATAAGGCCTTAATTAACCCAGTCACTCATGGGGGTCAATACAGACCCCCATAAGCCTCTATTTAACCCTATCAGTCCCATAAGGGTATATTATGACCCTTACGGGCCCTTATGGGCTGTTAAAACCCTAACATTAACCACATAAGTGCCTCTTACACTACCTACTCCCTAATAAACTCCCCCCCCCCCCCGAAAAGGAAAGACAGACATACATAATACAATACATACATACAATACATTACATACAATACATTACATTACTTACAATACATTACATACAATACATTACATATAATACAAATACAATACCCCCTATCTATCTAACAATCTATTTAATATACAATAAATCCTAACTACATCCAGAAACCCTAATACTAAGCTAAAATAAAATAATTAAAATCCTAACTACATACACAAACCCTAATTCTAAGCTAAAATAAAATAAGACCACTTACCTATGAGATGTCCCTTCAGATCACCAACCTAGGGGTAAAACAAAACAAAAATGAGTACACCACATTAACATAAATTAAATAAACATTATACACATTCTAAATATTCTACTCACTTTTCCAAATCACATTATTATTCTTAACTTCTTTCAGTGTTCTGTTCTGTGTTCATTGCTGCTATATATTAATTTCTTTTTTAACATGTTGTATTTATATATGTAATGAATAAATTGAGAAATGTTATTTATCAAGATAAAAATGTTGAATGATAATTGATTAATTACTACCCTACCTTAGGAGGCTAAATCGGTTTGGATATATAGGTGTACTTTTCTCTTTCTTTTTTAGCACTCTGCCATAAAGCCCAACTATATGGAGCGTACGGCTTATTGTCGTCCTATATAGAGATACTCCAGTCTCTACTGTGGAACTCTGCAGCTCCTCCAGGGTTCCCTTAGGTCTCTGTGCTGCCTCTCTGATTAAAGCCCTCCTTGCCCGAGCCGGTACAGGTACAGACATATATACAAAGGATTGATTCTTACATATAGGCAAAATTATATATCATACAAAGTTTATTCATTGAGAACATTTTCCAACACACTTTTAAATTCCCCCTTTTTCTTTTCTCTTCATTTCCTTTTACAACTCCAACCTAAAAAACAAGTTGAATACAAAGGGAAGACCCCAAAATAAAAATAAAAAGAAGAAAAAAGGGGGGGGGGAATGGCGATGGCGTTTCTGGAGAGGGATAAAAAATCAAGATTAATTTCTTTTAGTCTAATTATTTTCAGAGCTACAAGTTGTCCCAAATTTTCCATTTGGTTATATTATATTTTATTAACTCTGCTACATTCAAATCTTTTTCTAATGCTCTATTCCTTTTAAGTATAATTAAGATTTCATTCCAGGATGGAGTATTTTGTTGTTTCCAATGACAAGCTAACATCCATTTTGCAATTGAAAGAACTTGCAAAATTAAGGCTTGTGTTGGATTATTCAGTCCAAGCAGCATTATTTGTAAAATGCCCATTTGTGGTGATGAAATAATAGTTGTACCTAATATTTGTGATATATTATGAAAACAGTTTGTCCAAAAGGTGTGAATCCGTGGGCATTCCCACCATTTATGCAAGGAGGAGCCTGGGGAACCACAGTCCCTCCAGCATACATTTTGATCTAGTTTTCCTGAGAATTGACTAATTATCTTGGGGATGAGGTACAATCTATTTAAGATTTTAAACTGGACTTCTCTTAAAATTTCATTTTTAATGTATTTGTCAGTTATAGAGAAAGCTTTCTTCCATATTTCTATAGTAAAATATAGTTTTAACTCTTTTTCCCAAATGATCATATTTATTGTTTTACCTTTTTGGGATGGTTCTTTAATAATTTCAAAGCATTTAGATATTAAATGCTTTCTATTGTTTTGAACTAGCAACTTTTCAATATAATCCCAATTATATTTTTTCTTAAATATTCCAATTAGTCTTTTTTATCAATATTATACAATTTAACAACATGATCAAATGGGGCAAATTCTGCCCCTAAATACAGTTTTGGTAGTGTGTCAATACCTTTATTAATCCATGTATTTGAAATTGAAATCTGTAATATTCTCTCTAATTCTTTCATTGGCATAATTAAAATTGGATACGGGACTAGCTCAAATTTTGTATTCATTTTATACCAAAATGTTATAGTTTTTTTAACTATCCAGGAATCCGTGATCTTTTTATTTTTTGCAGATTCTTCGAGAAAAATCAAGTCTCTTAGTTTACCAGTCTTTTATACTAGCCTCTTCAATTTGTGTCCAGGAATGTGTTGCCATTGGATCTATTCTTTAACTATATGGGAAATAATTATTGCATCATAGTAAAGCTTAAGATCTGGGTATGATATACCTCCATTAATAAACTTTCTGGTTAAAATATCCTTTTTAATTCTTGATTTTTTTCCATTCATAGCATAGTTGTCTAATAAGGTTTGAAATATCTTAATCCAATACAAAGGAAGACAAACTGGTATATTTCTTATATAGTAGTTACATTTTGGTAGATAAGCCATTTTTATGGCAGCTATTATACCTGAAAAGGAAAGGTTTTTATTTTTCCAATCTTGCATTTTACCTATAGTTTTTTATAGTTTAATGCAATAATCTAACCTGTGTGTCTTTATCATACAATATTCCCAAGTGTGTAAATTTACCATTAGACCAATTAAAAGGATATTTTGATTTCAATAATTGTTTAGTCTCCAGTTTTAAATTCATATCTAGTATTTCCGTTTTTTGAAGGTTAAGCTTACAGTATGAAATAAAACTAAATTCATTTAATGTTTCTTGTAGATATTTCAATTAATTTTTAGTTCTAGTCAACATTAATACTATATCATCTGCGAATAAAAGTATTTTCTGTTCCATTTCATTCATTGCAATCCCCTTTATATTCTTTGAGGACCTAATTAATTCAGCCATTGTCTCTATTAGTAAAGTAAATAAGACAGGGGATAAAGGATACCCCTGTCTCCAATTTCTTATCAGGAATCTACAGGATCTAAATCCCAAACTAGCTACCGTTGCCTTGGGGTTTGTATATAAGGCCCCTATAGCTAAACGTCCAAATACCCCAAATACAAATTTATCTAATGTGAGTTTCATATACTCCCACCCTATTCTATCAAATGCTTTCTCTGCATCTAAAGAAACAAACAGGGTGGCAGTTTTGTTTATACCAACATACTCAATAAGATTCATTAATTTGCGCAAATTATCACTTCCCTGCCTACGTGGAACAAAAGCGTTCTGGTCTTTCGCAATTAAGTCTTGAATTGTAGTTCTTAACTGGGTAGCTAAAATTTTTAATAGAGTTTAAAGTCTGTGTTCAAAAGGGAGATGGGTCTGTACTCACTGCATTCTAGGTTATCTTGTTTCTTTTTGGGAATCGGAAAAATAGTTGAAAGTAGAAATTCACCTGTAGTATTACCAGTGTCTTTTATTTCATTACAGAGATCCCATCAATGCTCTGCTATAACAGGTTTACATATCTTATAAAAGAGGTTGGTGAAGCCATCTGGGCCCGGCGACGTATATCATTTAAGGTCTTTAATGGCCTCTTCAACCTCAACCACTGTAATAGGACTATTAAGGTATTCTAATTGGGACTAAAAGTGGGTTAATCATATACACATAATAGTTTGACATTTTTAATGAAAACAATGTTGATTAAAAGAATTTAAAAAGGAAAGGTTAAAAACAAGATCAATGAATTCCTTAGATAAATAGTGTAAACCTTATTACCACTCTTAATTTGTTATTTATAGAGTGTGGTTACATAGCGAAAAGTTTTTCAGAGGGTTGTAAGGGCAATTGCTCAAATAATCATGAGCTAAAGGGTTAAAGGATCTTCAAAATTACCCTATATATCATACATCATTTATCATATAGACTAGGTTTTGTGGATTAGTGAGTAACTCATCACAGTCAGTTTACCAAAAAAGGGGTATTGAAGATTTTTCATCTCACAGCCAATTTTCAAGAGGGGTTTAAAAATGGTTAGAGTCAGTATATTGGAACGATTCTATACTCATATATTGTATGTATATACGTGTATAGCGTCCCTAAGTCCTTATATTTATCCTTGCACCCTCTTTAATAAGTCCCCATAAGTCCTTCACTATCCTTGCTTAGACAATACATATCATAAATTAATTTCAAACCCTAATGCTGCCTCTGAATTCTCATGCTCGATATCTTAGCGTCTCCATGCACTGAGGAGATTCGCGCTTCCTGGTTGCGGCGTGCGTGATGACGTCACGATACGCTTGCCTGCTTCCTAACATGTTTCTATGTGTAAAACGTCTTTCTCAAAGGATTATGTGTATATGAGTAACCCACTGTTGCCCTTATACCCAATTTTGTAGTGTTAAGTACTAATGGGTTGATTTCCCTAAGATATTATTATTTTCTCTTGTCAAATAAGTGGTTCAATCCACAATTAGGGGCTGAAATTACAAGTCTACACTTTAACCCCAATTCTGCTATTTATTTAGCATAATTACACATATAAAGAGTTGGCAGGAGCAAACATCACTAGTCTGAATTTTGCACAGTTACAAATTGAGGCAGAGGAAACATTTATGCCTTCAATACAACCCAGAATTCAAAATAAAGATGTAAACTCAGCCCTATATGAGCTCCAGAAAAATATAAGGAAACAAATTAGATCCATTTGGGAAATATCAAGTCTCCAAAACTATATGAAAAACAAACTGATTCACAGAGGCCTAAGAACTAATATTACACCAACCTCTAATATAAATGATGAGGGATTTATGTCCAAATGGAAGGAAATCTTATTCAAATGTTCCATGGACCTTATGTCTCTAATTATTGAAACTGAACAAAAAAACTTGGAAAGTATTAAACAAAACGTAATGCTGAATCAAGCAGAAGTTGATAAATTTAAAGATCTCTCTGACTTTGAAAATTTATGTAACAATATAAATCTAAATATTGATAAATGCAAAAAAGATATAAAAGATAGTAAACAGAGGAAATTCTTAAGAGACCAAACTGACTTCAAAACAGGTAGAATATACCGTATATACTCGAGTATAAGCCGAGGCACCCATTTTACCACAAAATACTGGGTAAAATGAGTGACTCGAGTTTAAGCCGAGGGTGGGAAATGTGCTGCCCCCTGTGTCCCTCTTGTGCCCTCTGTGTCCCCCTCTCTCTCCGTGTCTCTTCTCCCCTCTCCCTTCCCTGTGTCTCTTATCCCCTCTCCCTTCCCTGTGTCTCTTCCAACCTCTCCCTTCCCTGTGTCTCTTCCCCCTCCCTTATCACCCTACACAATCCCACTCCTCAACCTCCCTCCTCATCCTCAACCTCCCTCCTCATCCTCAACCTCCCTCCTCAAACTCCCTCCTCATCCTCAACCTCCCTCCTCAACCTCTCTCCTCATCCTCAACTCCCTCCTCAACCTCCCTCCTCATCCTCAACCCCCTCCTCAACCTCCATCCTCATCCTCCCTCCTCAACCCCCCCATCCTCAACCCCCTCCTCAACCCCCCATCCTCCTCCTCTCTCCTCAACCCCCCATCCTCAAACCCCATCCTCAAACCCCCTCCTCAACCTTAACCCCCTCCTCAACCCCTCCTCCTCATCCTCAACCTCCCTCCTCATCCTCAACCCCCCCATCATCAACCTCTTCCTCAACCTCCCTCCTCAACCCCTCAACCTCAACCACCTCCTCAAGCCCCCATCCTCATCCTCAACCCCCCATCCTCATCCTCAACCCCCCATCCTCATCCTCAACCCCCCATCCTCATCCTCAAACCCCTCCTCAACCTCAACCTCAACCCTCCTCAACCTCAACCCCCCCTCAACCCCAACCCCCCTCCTCAACCCCCCCTCATCCTCAACCCCCCCATCCTCATCCTCTCTCCTCAACCCCCATCCTCAACCCCCCTCCTCAACCCCTCCTCCTCATCCTCAACCTCCCTCCTCATCCTCAACCTCCCTCCTCATCCTCTCTCCTCATCCTCCCTCCTCATCCTCAACCTCCCTTCTCAACCCCCCTCCTCAACCCCCTCCTCAACCTCCCTCCTCAACCCCCCCATCCTCAACCCCCTCCTCAACCTTCCTCCTCAAACCCTCCTCAAGCCCCCATCCTCATCCTCAACCCCCCATTCTCAACCTCCCTCCTCAACCTCAACCCCCCTCCTCAACCCCAACCCACCTCCTCAACTCCCCTCAACCTCCCCCCTTAATTCCCATCAACCCCAACCCGCCTCCTCAACCCTCCTCCTCAACCTAAACCCCCCTCAACCCACTACTCCACGTAAACCCCCCTAAATACCTCCCCCCTCTCCCCTCACTTACCTGCTTGTGCTCCGGGCTCCGCTCCTTGACCCGGCGCCAGCTCGCATGTGATGTAAGGAGGGGGGGTTGAGGGGGGTTTAGGTTGAGGAGGGGGGAGGGAAAGAGACACGGGGGGTAGAGAGACACACTGGGGGGGTTAGAGACGCACAGGGGGTTAGAGACACACGGGGGGTTAGAGAGACACGGGGGGGTTAGAGAGACATGGGGGGTGACTCGAGTATAAGCAGAGGGGGCCCTTTTTTGCCTTAAAAAAAGGGCTGAAAAAATCGGCTTATACTCGAGTATATACAGTATAAGAAATGACCATCGAATTCCCAATTTCAAACTGGTTCTGAGATCAGTTCATCTGACTATAATACTTCAGATATGGAGGATAACACTGTCAGGAAAGACTTTGTGGATCCGAAAATATACCAAAAAAAAGCAAACAGTAGGGTTAGAAATCCCAACTGGGGAAGAGACCAATATGAACAACGCTCCAGAAGGAATCAGTATGAATCTGACAGACAAGTTAGACCACACTTCAGATATGAAAATGATCTCCCCCCTCCTCCATTTTTAGGAGTAGGCCGATCTCAAGGAAGGAGATCAATACAAACAAGAACAAATCAATTCCTTTGAATTCTAGTAAAAGAGAGGATGATTTAAGAATTATAAATCTATCCCATTTTGATTTACAAGAGGAACATACCTCAGTTTTAAGTAAAGGCCTAACATTTGTACAAACATCTAAGGCAAACACCTTTATCCGCATAAAGGATCTAAGTCTGTTTTCTAGGAAACTAGCTCTTCATAAATTTTATAAAATGAAACAGGACAGGGAGATTATGAATCTTGTTGTACCTCAAGAGGATATTGAGATAGTACAAGGTCTTATAGAACTATTAGAAGAGAACTGTACTTTAACTATTGAATCCAAGAGATAGAAGAATAAAAGTACATTTACACCACAATTGAAAGATTATGCTAACATTTGGGTGTTTTTACAACACGTCTCAAATGATATAGAAAACATTGATTATAAGAACTATAAGAGAATCTATAATCTTACGAAACCTGAATATAAAGCTCTTAAAGAACTCAGAGATGATACATCTATTCATATTAAACCAGCAGATAAGGGTGGTATCATAGTCATAATGGACAATGTGGACTATAAGGACATGTGTAATAAGATCTTAAAAGATAAAACAACGTATAAAGCCATTTCTAAGGATCCACCTACTGAATTTTAACTGAGATTAAAGGGTATCTTGGATGATGTAAAAAATGTAGGAATTATTGATCATCAGACTTATGAATGTTTGCTTCCAAAATTTCCTACGGTTTCAGTCTTTTATTCTCTTCCTAAAGTACACAAAAAAATCTGCCCTATCCCTGGAAGACCAATAGTTTCAGGCACTGATAATCTCTCACACAATTGTAGTGTAGAGATGTCGCGAAAAGTTTGCCGGCGGACTGTTCCCGGTGAACATAGCATGCTCCCGTTTGCGGCGAACTGCGAACATATGCGATGTTCGATCCGCCCCCTATACTTTATCATTGAGCAAACTTTGACCCTGCACCTCACAGTCAGCAGACACATTCCAGCCAATCAGCCAATCAGCAGCATACACTCCCTTCTCATGGACAGCAGCCATTTTGGAATCATAACTAACTTGCAGTCTTACTGAGAGGAGGGAGAGTGTAGGTGATGCTGATTGAATAGGGAAATCAATAGCTCGGCAAGTTTATTCAGTGTCCAGTGCAGTGCTGAAGGACTCATCAGATCTCTGCTGTAAACACAGCACCCCAAAAAGCCCTTTTTAGGGCTATAACATCATTTTTTTGTTTGTTTTTTTCTGTCTAATCTAACTTCATTTGCCTGTCTCCCTGCTAGCCCCTGCTAGCAAATGTGTGTGTCAGGCTCACAACGTATACTGTGTGTGCACAGTGCAACCAATACAATCTTGTTTACTAGTTGTCTACGTTTAAAAAAACCAAAACTTTTATTTTGTTAAACCTTAGTTCATTTGCCTGACCGCCAATCTAAGTTAATTTGCCTGACCGCTAGCCAGTGTGTGTGTCAGGCTTACAAGTACTGTGCCAAGTTCAACCAATCCAATCTAGTTGTGGTACCAGCAGTCTACATTTAAAAAAACAATAATTTTATTTTATTAAATCTAAGTTCATTTGCCTGACCGCCAATCTAAGTTCATTTGCATGACCGCTAGCCAGTGTGTGTGTCAGGCTTACAAGTATTGTGCCAAGTTCAACCAATCCAATCTAGTGGTGTACCAGCACTCTACATTTTAAAAAAAACAACACTTTTTTTTCTGTGTAATCTAATTTCATTTGCCTACCTGCCAGCGTGTGTGTCTTAGGCTCACATTGTATACTGTGCCCACTTGCCCAGTCAGTGCCACCACTCATATCTGGTGTAACAGTCAGTAGTGCACATTTAAACAAATAATACAATTTTGACTGTAATACATTGAATAGCAGTTACTTGTCTGCAAGTGTCTGTGTCAGGCCTACAGCGTCTACTCTGCCAACTTCTGCAAGTGCACACTGACACTCATATCTGTTGTCACAGTAGCTTGCAAGCATTGTACCACTAATCGGAAAAAAATGACAGGCAGAGGCAGGACACTCCGCAGGGGCCGTCGTGGTCGTGGTGCTGTGATTCCCTTTGGCCCTACAATTATGCCCAGTGTTCAGAGGCCAGTTACCCTGAACTTTACAAAAGTTCAGAGGACGTAGTTGACTGGCTAACACAGGACACCCAATCTTCTACAGCTTCCGCTTGGAACATTGACGCACCATCCTCCTCCAGCTTAGCTTCGGGCACCTCTCAATTTACCACTCGCCCACCTGCCGCCACTACCAACACTAGTACCACAGCCGATTCAATTGATCAGTCAAAAGAGTTATTTACACATCAGTTTGAAGAAATGAGTGATGCGCAACCATTATTGCCAGAGGATGTAGATAACAGGGATATGTCAGGCAGCAGTACACACATGTACGTACGATGTGATGATGATGATGTACCCGCTGCTGCTTCCTTTGTTCAGTTGTCAGATACAAGTGAGGCGGGTGATGATGATGACGATGCGTCCATGGATGTCACGTGGGTGCCCGCTAGAAGAGAAGAAGAACAGGGGGAAAGTTCAGATGGGGAGACAGAGAGGAGGAGGAGACGAGTTGGAAGCAGAGGGAGGTCATTGCAACGAGCTAGTGGCACAGTCAGACAGCATGTATCAGCACCCGGGGTCAGCCAGACAGCACGCCAATCAACGCATGCTGTTGCCACCACCAGAATGCCGTCACCGCAGAGCTCAGCAGTGTGGCATTTTTTTTGTGTGTCTGCCTCTGACAACAGCGATGCCATTTGTAACCTGTGCCAAAAGAAACTGAGTCGTGGGAAGTCCAACACCCACCTAGGTACAACTGCTTTGCGAAGGCACATGATGTCACATCACAAACGCCAATGGGATCAACACATGAGTACAAGCAACACACAAACTCAAAGCCGCCATCCTCCTCCTGGTCCAGCATCTTCATCCACGTCAACCACTGCTGTCCTCCTTGCCCCCTCTCAACCATCCGCCACTCCGTCTCTCGCCTCTTGCTGTTCCTGCTCATCTCCCCACAGTCAGGTGTCTGTCAAGGTCATGTTTGAGCGTAAGAAGCTAATGACACAAAGTCACCCCCTTGCCCGGCGTCTGACAGCTGGCTTGTCTGAACTCTTAGCCTGCCAGCTTTTACCATACAAGCTGGTGGAGTCTGAGGCGTTCAAAAAATTTGTAGCGATTGGGACACCACAGTGGAATGTACCCGGCAGAAATTTCTTTGCCCAAAAGGTAATCCCCAACCTGTACTCGATTGTGCAAAAGGAAGTAATGGCATCTCTGGCACACAGTGTTGGGGCAAGGGTCCATCTGACCACTGATACCTGGTCTGCAAAGCATGGTCAGGGCAGGTACATCACCTACACTGCGCATTGGGTAAACCTGATGGAATGAGTGGCTCTGCAGAGGAGTTGGTGACACCTACACGACTTGCAGGCAGGCCTGCTGCCACCTCCTCTACTCCTCCTACTCCATCCTCTTCCATAACCTCCTCAGCTGAGTCCTCTTCTGCGTCTTGCTCCACACCAACGGCACCCCCCCAGCTCCCCAGATACTATTCCACATCCCGGATACGGTAGTGTCATGCCGTCATGGGGTTGACTTGTCTGAAAGCAGAGAGTCACACCGGGCCAGAACTCCTGTCCGCCCTGAACGCACAGGTGGATCAATGGCTGACTCCGCACCAACTGGAGATTGGCAAAGTGGTTTGTGACAATGGAAGAAATTTGTTGGCGGCATTGAATTTGGGCAAGTTGACACATGTGCCGTGCATGGCACATGTGTGTAATCTGATCGTACAACACTTTGTCCATAAGTATCCAGGCTTACAGGACGTCCTGAAGCAGGCCAGAAAGGTGTGTGGCCATTTCAGGCGTTCCTACACGGCCATGGCGCACTTTTCAGATATCCAGCGGCGAAAGAACATGCCAGTGAGGCGCTTGATTTGTGACAGCCCCACACGTTGGAATTCAACACTCCTAATGTCCGACCACCTGCTCCAACAAGAAAAAGCCATTAACGAGTATTTGTATGACCGGGGTGCTAGGACAGCCTCTGCGGAGCTGGGGATTTTTTTGCCACATTATTGGACGCTCATGCGCAATGCCTGTAGGCTCATGCATCCTTTTGAGGAGGTGACAAACCTGGTCAGTCGCACAGAAGGCACCATCAGCGACATCATACCATTTGTTTTCTTCCTGGAGCATGCCCTGCGAAGAGTGCTGGATCAGGCCATAGATGAGCGTGACGAGGAAGAGAAAGAGTTGTGGTCACCATCACCACCAGAAACAGCCTTATCAGCATCGCTTGCTGGACCTGCGGCAACACTGGAAGATGATTGTGAGGAAGAGGCGTCAGAGAAGGAATGTGGCTTTGAGGGGGAGGAGGAAGACCAATCACAACAGGCATCCTGGGTGCTCGTTGTCACCTATCTGGTACCCGTGGTGTTGTACATGGCTGGGGGGAAGAACATATCTTCAGCGAGATCACTGAGGACGAGGAACGGGACATGGGTAGCTCGGCATCCAACCATGCTGTCGTGCCTGTCGCAGGACCCTCGTATAAAAGGCTGAAGGGGAACAACCTGTACTGGGTGTGCACGCTACTAGACCCCCGGTATAAGCAGAAAGTGCCTGAAATGTTACCAAATTACCGCAAGTCAGAAAGGATGCAGCAGGTCCAAAACAAATTAACACGTATGCTTTACACAGCATATAAGGGTGATGTCACAGCACAAGGGCAATATAACAGGGGAAGAGGTGAAAGTAATCCTCCTCCCACGACCACGCCGGCAAGGACAGGACGTTTAAAAGACGTGTTGTTGATGGAGGACATGCGGACCTTTTTCAGTCCTACGCATCGCAACAGCCCTTCGGGATCCACCCTCAGAGAACGACTTGACCGACAGGTAGCAGACTACCTCGCCTTAACTGCAGATATCGACACTCTGAGGAGCGATGAACCCCTTGACTACTGGGTATGCAGGCTAGACCTGTGACCTGAGCTATTCCAATTTGCAATTGAACTTCTGGTCTGCCCTGCTTCAAGTGTCCTGTCAGAAAGGACCTTCAGTGCAGCAGGAGGTTTTGTCACCGAGAAGAGAAGTCGCTAGGGCAAAAAAGTCTAGATTGCCTCACCTTTATAAAGCTGAATGAGGGTTGGATCCTGAAGGGACTGACACTGGGCGATACATTCGACTGAAAAAGGCCTGATGAGATGAGCTGCCTTCGGCTAAAAATGGTCCACACGCTGCTGTATGTTATCTGTGAATGCCGGATGACTTGCGTGACTTATCCGCCACCAACTAGGGTTTAAGAAGACACAATGTTTTATGGCACTTTCTGCCTGGGGAACAAAGGTCAATTTTACTGGTCGCTGCAACAGCAGCGGCTGCAACAAGACCTAATTTTTTTATTTAAATTTTTATGTCAGAAGGCGTACGGCATGTAATGAAAAAGAAAGCATATTGAATAGTCTTGCATAACACAACAGTTGTGCAAAAATACATATTTACAATGAAGACATTTTGTTAAAATTAGCTGGCTAGACCTTCTTATTTTTACTTTTTTGGTTAATACATTTTCTTTTTTTTTACTGTGATTGCAATTTTTAAGAGAAACCTAAGACATGGTAAAACAGACAATAGTAAAGAGTATATCCGCAGTTAACACCAAAGTCCTATTATCTATCATCACTCCAGCAGTAGCTTATTATTTACAATATCTAACCTGCTCAATCGCCCTTGGGTTACCCTAGGGCAGGCTTCAGTAGGCGACCTCTCCTTTCCTGGGATGATTTTGCCGCCGGTTGCTTCTGAAGGGTCTCCTCCAGGGCTCCCCCACTCCAGTCCTTCCCCCCAAGTTGCTTCAACCATTAACAAATGTTTTATTATATTAGGGGGGCACTCAATGGGGATGTTATCCAGGGATCCAAAATTATCTGGAACTGGATGATTCTATCCAAGACTACATGGTTTAATCTCTCGTTGAGCAGTAAATAGTTGATTTTTTTTAATTAATTCCTGAAAGTTTTAATTTGGGGTTTTCCAACTACTAGCTATGTGTATTTTTTCTTTCAAAAAATATTTTATTAGGTCAGGTAATATGTCATATTCAAACAACCATTTCCATGTTACATATATATCCATACATGTTAATACATCACTGAGTTACCTTATCTCTATTAATACTCAGTTTACCCCTTTCCATTCCATAATCTTGGAGCTTATACCATATCCAGGGCTAGTATGTTATCTGGATTTGGTTGTACCTGTAGCCTAAATTTTTTTTTTTTTTTAACTTTTCAGTTATTAATATAGCTTTAATTCAGTTTGTTTTAAGTTGATTCCCTTTAAGTCTTGAATCAGACTATAATTGGGGAAAAAAATAACTAGTTTTAACATTTAACATGTTGGGAAAGGGAAAGGTCCACAAACATCCTCCTTTTTTACATAAATATGATGTAAAATATAGCACTTACCTCCGTCCTCCGCCCCTCTAAGGATCCACACACACCTCCATCCATCCCGTTCTCTTGAGAATATCCTCTCCCATTTAGGGGAGCCCCTATTCCGGACCTAAATTTCTTTAATTGTCTCCAGATGATATGCTATCCCTTAATTGCAGCCACGGATACCATATATCTCAAAATGTATCCATGGAGTTGTCTACTAAATAGGTAAGGCGTTCATTTATAAGGATAGAGTTTAATTTAACCACCTGAAAGTGTAGGGTATCCAATTTCCATTGTCTGGCTATATGGTTCTTTGTGGCCAACATGATGAACTTTAATAGCCTATTTTTAGAGGGCCAGAGACAGACATGCGGAACACCCAGCATGCAGTTTTCTATATTAGCAGAAATCTGAATCTTAAACATTTTAGAAGCTAGTAAGCATGTTTCTTCCCATAGTCTTATGACTGCCAAACACTCCCACCAGACATGAATAAATGTAGCCTCATTACCACTGTTCCTAAAACATGAGCTGCTCCGTTTTGGATCCCATTTATTTAGCTTAAAAGGAGTAATATATGTCCTGTGTAGGACATTTATTGAAGTCTCAAGCAGACTATAATTTAAAGATCCCCTACTTAAGCCTCGCCAACTTTTATCCCATGTGCTGTCTGCCAACTCGGTGCCCAAATCCCTCTCCCAGGCTTTGGTATAGTCTGGTTTGTTTGCCCATGAGTTTTCATTAAATAGTTCATACATGAAGCTAATAATACCAGGCTGAAAGGGGGAATCCCTACATTTTTTGAGTAGCCAGGTGTTCCTTTGGGGGGTTCCCCTAAGACTTATCGTATATATAAAATGATGTATCCTGCAAAAATTATAGTGTTCAGCCAGGGGTAAATTGTATCTATCTCTCACCCGCTCAAAGGTCATTATTTTGTCGTCATGCCACCATGGACCAACCCTTAGTAGGTTCTGAGACTTCCACCAACTGAGAGAGCTTTCCGGAAGATGTATCTTAAAGTGGGGATTGGGTACGATAGGGGTAAGATCTAATACCCGAGTGTCCAGTTTTTGTGTCCAGTTCATCTCCGTCCATATTTTTAATGAGTGCTTAATCAACGGGTTTTTCAAGTTTCTCAAAAAAGTAAAGAGGCCTGGAATCCATATTACTGTATCCCATGTATAAGGTGACATGCTTACATTTTCCATAAATACCCAGAGCGGCTGATGTGTGGGAGAATGCGCCAGAGGTATGAAAGCCAGCTGCGCTGCCTTGTAATACAGTTTGAGATTCAGACACGATAGGCCCCCTTTCCCTTTTGGTCTATACATATTATTTGTTGAGATCCTCAGGGCTTTATGATTCCAAATAAATCTAAAAATTTGTTTTTTCCCCTTTGAATCTTTATGTGTTGTAAGCGATCTCCCGGGAGTTTTAATCTGGCTGACGGGGATTTGTAGTATGTATCTATCAAGTTCATAAATTTGCCTGCAAACCCAAATTTCTGTCATACTGCTTTTAAATAAGGCCATTCCAACATATCAAAGGCCTTTTCTATATCTATGGCCAAAAGGCATGTGGGTTTTTAAGGTTGGGAATACCATGAGATTAAATTTTGTGTCCCTCTGATATTGTCCCCCGTTTGTCTATGGGGGATAAACCCTGTTTGGTCTTTATGGATTATGGAGGGGAGAAATCGTGAAATCCTGTTTGCCATTAATTTGGCCAAAAATTTTATATCCCTGTTTAGGAGTGATATGGGGCAGTAATTTTTAAGTTCTAATGGGTCTCGTCGTTCTTTCGGGAAACATATCATATTTGCATGGTTTAGTTCTTGTGGCATGGGAGAGCCTTCTAAAATTTGATTGAAAAGTGTGGCTAAGTGGGGTAATAACAAATCTATAAAAGTTTGGTAATAGAGATTTGTAAATCCATCCGGGCCCGGGTAGCTATGTGTATTTTGAATGCTAAAGCCATTAATTGGAATAGCTTGTTATAGGATTGAGATAAGTTTTTTATGTGTATCCCCAGTAAGCAGGATTCCATTGAAAGAGAAATATCCTTTTGCAAGGATTGGAGGCCCGAGATTTAGCTGATGTCTTTTATAGTGGACATGAGTGCTGGTATAGAGAGAAGGGTCTTGGTCAGGGTGCAAAGCATACCGTCCGCGAAAAGTGAACACTTAAACTGATGGTGTCCTACTTGAACCCCCTGGATGGCATGGTTGGTTCTGATTGCCTGCACTAGGGGTTCAATGGAAAGAGCAAAGAGAAGTGGGGAGAGTGGGCATGCCTGCCTGGTCCCTCTCTGTACTTGGATTTTGGCCTTATAGTCCCCTGGTATCTTTAAGTTAGCTACTGGTGAGTTGTAGTACCTTCTGAGCAGGTTGAGAAATCTCCCTCAAATCCAAACTTATCTAGCATTTTGTACATATATGGCCATTCCACCGTATCAAAAGCCTTCTCTATGTCTAGGGCTAGAGGGTAAACTGGGTTGTTATAGTGTTGAGCCAAGAACTGGGCGTTCAGAACCCTCCTAACATTATCTCCTGCAACTCTGAAAGGAATGAACTCCGTTTGGTCCTTGTGTATTTAGTCCAGTAAAAAGTTAGATATTTGTTTGGCCATAATTTTAGCTAGGATCTTGACATCCACATTTATCAGGAGTATGGGGCGATAATTTTTAACCTCTAAAGGGTCCCTACCCTCTTTTGGAAAGACTATGAGGTCAGCCTGATTCAATTAAGGGGGCATAGGTTCTCCATTTAGTATAGAGTTAAACAAAGATGTTTTAGGGCGCAAATTTCTTATAGTACAGATGAGTAAAACCATCTGGCGCTGGGGACTTGCCAAATTTAAGATCTTGGATTGTAGATTTAACTTCCTCTTGGGATATGTCTAGGTTCAAGCTGTCCAATTGAGGTACAGGTATTTTGTGGACTTCTTGCTATAGTAGGAAGGACTCTATGTCAGATCCGCTGCAGCTGGATTGGGATGAATATATGGTCTGATAGAAGTTTTGAAATGTTTCTTGGATAGCATTGGGGCTAAAGGAGGTTTGGCCATCAGGTAGTCTAAAGATACCATTTTTATGTCCTCTCTTGGGGGGTAAAGACACTAATAATTCCTCCAATAAAATTCTGTTTTTTATGTGGGCAAGGTCCCTGGTTAGCCCCTTGGGTTATCTGTTAAAAAGAGTGGTACAGAGACTGTGGGGGCTGTTAGCCTCCTTGTCCCCGTGTGGCCGTTTAGAATCCCTGCTGCTGCATGTTTCAGCTTTATTAAGGTATAATTGTACAGCGTTTGACTCAAGTAGCTGCCTGTGCTGGGTCAGTTTGGCTTAATTGCTGGGCCCTTTTCCCGCAAAAATGGTGACCGTCAGTCCATGGGCCTCTATGTCCCCTTCACTACCTTTGTCCTCGCTTCTGTGCTTATTTGGGATGGCCCCCCTTTATATCACAGGCCCGTGACCTTCTCAGGTCCCCCCCTCAATCTCTGAGTGTGGGTATGCGGGGCTGGGGCGTTGAATCAGGCCTACCTTCTTCTCTGCTCACTGCAAGATCAACAATACCTAATTTTTCAGGCATGTGTATATGCCTAATTTTTCTGGCCTCTGGTGCTGCACTGTGACTTCAACAACCAAACCCCCAAAAAGGCACATAACAGGGATTAAACTGATAGGTGTAGTACTACTTAACACACCACTTATATCTGGTGTAACAGTAGTGTACATTTAAAACCAAAAAAATAATTTCTACTGTAATAGATTGCATAGCAGTTAGTTGTCTGCAAGCGTGTGTGTCAGACCTATAGCGTCTACTCTGCCAACTTCTGCAAGTGCACAGTGCCACTCATACCTGTTGTCACAGTAGCTTGCACACATAGTACCAATCTGTCAAAACCTGTAATGATGAATGAGGTCTAGAGTAGCCTGGTTCCCTTATCCTCTACAGGTTGAGACCTAATGTTTGGGTGACTCCAGACCAACACATGAGTACAAGCAGCACACAAACTCAAAGCCGCCATCCTCCTCCTGGTCCAGCATCATCAACCACATCAACCACTGCTGTCTTCCTTGCCCCCTCTCAACCATCCGCCACTCCGTCTCTCGCCTTGAGCAGTTCCTGCTCATCTGCCCATAGTCAGGTGCCTGTAAAGGACATGTTTGAGCGTAAGAAGCTAATGTCACAAAGTGCCCCAAATTTGAATTGATACGACCAACCAAGCATCTTTTTCCATCTCCCGGTCCCAAAAATCCAGGCCTTATACACGGCCCCTGATAGGTGACGTAACAAGTATTAAACTGATAAGAGTAGTACTTACAAACACGCCACTCCTATCTGGTGGCACCTTTGATTGCACGTGCCGTGCCCCAAAATTAAAGTGATACGATCAACCAAGCATCTTTTTCCATCTCCCGGTTCTAAAAATCCGGGCCTTATACACGCCCCCTGATAGGTGCTGTAACAGGTATTAAACTGATAAGAGTAGTACTTACAAACACGCCACTCCTATCTGGTGACACCTTTGATTGCACGTGCCGTGCCCCAAAATTAAAGTGATACGACCAACCAAGCATCTTTTTCCATCTCCCGGTTCTAAAAATCCGGGCCTTATTCACGCCCCCTGATAGTTGCTGTAACAGGTATTAAACTGATAAGAGTAGTACTTACAAACACGCCACTCCTATCTGGTGGCACCTTTGATTGCACGTGCCATGCCCCAAAATTGAAGTGATACGACCAACCAAGCATCTTTTTCCATCTCCCGGTTCTAAAAATCCAGGCCTTATACACGCCCCCTGATAGGTGCTGTAACAGGTATTAAACTGATAAGAGTAGAACTTACAAACACGCCACTCCTATCTGGTGGCACCTTTGATTGCCCGCGCCGTGCCCCAAAATTGAAGTGATATGACCAACCAAGCATCTTTTTCCATCTCCCGGTTCTAAAAATCCAGGCCTTATACACGCCCCCTCATAGGTGACGTAACAAGTATTAAACTGATAAGAGTAGTACTTACAAACACGCCACTCCTATCTGGTGGCACCTTTGATTGCACGTGCCGTGCCCCAAAATTAAAGTGATACGATCAACCAAGCATCTTTTTCCATCTCCCGGTTCTAAAAATCCGGGCCTTATACACGCCCCCTGATAGGTGCTGTAACAGGTATTAAACTGATAAGAGTAGTACTTACAAACACGCCACTCCTATCTGGTGGCACCTTTGATTGCACGTGCCGTGCCCCAAAATTAAAGTGATACGACCAACCAAGCATCTTTTTCCATCTCTGAGTTCTAAAAATCAGGGCCTTATACACGCCCCCTGATAGGTGCTGTAACAGGTATTAAACTGATAAGAGTAGTACTTACAAACACGCCACTCCTATCTGGTGGCACCTTTGATTGCACGTACCGTGCCCCAAAATTGAAGTGATACGACCAACCAAGCATCTTTTTCCATCTCCCGGTTCTAAAAATCCAGGCCTTATACACGCCCCCTGATAGGTGCTGTAACAGGTATTAAACTGATAAGAGTAGTACTTACAAACACGCCACTCCTATCTGGTGGCACCTTTGATTGCCCGCGCCGTGCCCCAAAATTGAAGTGATATGACCAACCAAGCATCTTTTTCCATCTCCCGGTTCTAAAAATCCAGGCCTTATACACGCCCCCTCATAGGTGACGTAACAAGTATTAAACTGATAAGAGTAGTACTTACAAACACGCCACTCCTATCTGGTGGCACCTTTGATTGCACGTGCCGTGCCCCAAAATTAAAGTGATACGATCAACCAAGCATCTTTTTCCATCTCCCGGTTCTAAAAATCCGGGCCTTATACACGCCCCCTGATAGGTGCTGTAACAGGTATTAAACTGATAAGAGTAGTACTTACAAACACGCCACTCCTATCTGGTGGCACCTTTGATTGCACGTGCCGTGCCCCAAAATTAAAGTGATACGACCAACCAAGCATCTTTTTCCATCTCCGGGTTCTAAAAATCCGGGCCTTATACACGCCCCCTGATAGTTGCTGTAACAGGTATTAAACTGATAAGAGTAGTACTTACAAACACGCCACTCCTATCTGGTGGCACCTTTGATTGCACGTGCCGTGCCCCAAAATTGAAGTGATACGACCAACCAAGCATCTTTTTCCATCTCCCGGTTCTAAAAATCCAGGCCTTATACACGCCCCCTGATAGGTGCTGTAACAGGTATTAAACTGATAAGAGTAGTACTTACAAACACGCCACTCCTATATGTTGGCACCTTTGATTGCACGCGCTGTGCCCCAAATTTGAAGTGATACGACCAACCAAGTATCTTTTTCCATCTATCGGTTCCAAAAATCCAGGCCTTATACACGCCCCCTGATAGGTGCTGTAACAGGACTGTTTGCGGTTGTTTGCGGTGTGTTAAACGGGGAGTTTGGTCTGTCACTGTGAAGCGGGCCTAAAGGTTTGTACCGCTTCTGCCATATAAGGTGAATAACATGTTTCAGCAAGTGTCTTCATCATCTGGGTTCTGGTAAGATGTGCAGAACCATGAGCTTGATTTAACACTTCAGGCAATAGGGAGGATGGCATGGCCTTTCCAGTGCTGGCTTGTCTCATGATCCCAGTCTCTTTGTCCGTGCCTTCTGCTGCAGTTCCAGCAACTGTTGCAGAGATGTTGAATCAAGAGTTCCAGCTGCTTTTACTAGCAGTTGTCTTGGCAGGGTCCTTTCTTCACCAGTTTTACTGGCTACCTTAGCTGCTTCATCAGCTGCATGATTTCCTGAAGAAACTCTGTCCTTTCCTTTATTGTGGGCAGCACACGGTACAATGGCGATCTTGGCAGGGTAGTGGATGACCTCAAGTAGTTCCTTAAGCAATGAATCATGCTTTACATGTGAATTGTCAGCTCTCTGGTATCTTCTTTCTTTCCAGATCTTCCCATGAGCTTGAGCTACTGCACACGCATAGGCTGAATCGCTGTACATGTTAACTCTCTTGTCCTTTGCTATTTTACAGGCCTCAATCAGGGTTGTTAATTCTGCTTGTTGAGCTGACTGGATTCTTGGCAGTTTTAGACTTGAGACAGTGATTGGCTGATCATCTTTCATCTCCACAACAACTGCTCCAATTCTGCTTTCCCTCCTTGGGTCTAAGGAGGATGATCCATTCACAAAGACCACCAAGTCAGGACTCTCCAGGGGATCAGCAGTTACAGTAAGTATTTTCTCAAAAATGTTCATGTGGCTCCCCATCTTCTGGATTGGCTGAAAGAAGAGCCAGGTTCACAGTTTTACATCTCTCTATGGTGAGTTCAGGTTGGGTCAACAGGACTTCAAATCTAGATCTTCGCTGAGCAGTAAGACAAGAAATTCATCAGGTCATCAGGGCATGTACAGCATGAGATACATACAGAGTAGTTGGTTGTCCCAAGGTGATAGTATTTGCCTTCTCAACACCAAATACGGCTGCTGTCAATGCTTGGTCACATGGATGAAATCCTCGTGCTATTGCATCCAACTGGCAACTAAAGTAGACCACTGGGTGATGGTCCATTGGTGACTTCTGAGTGAGCACAACAGATGCAAATCCATGTTTCTCTACTGCAAACAAGTAGAACGGCTTCTCATAGTTAGGAATAGTGGTGCTGAAAAGAATCTAATTTCAAGATTGCAAAGTCCTTCTCCATCTGCTCAGTCCACTCTATGTTCTTTCCAAGTCAAGGCTCAAAATGGCAACATCACATATCCATTGTCGGCAGTATCCATCATTCCCAGGAATGTTTCCATCTGCTGCTTTGTTACTGGCCTTAGGGTCTTGGCTATGGTTTCAACTCTCCTTGAGAGATGACATGTCCAAGATAAATCACAGAGGGTTGGCAGTATTGCAACTTGGCTTTGTTGACTTTATGTCCTTTCTCTGTAAGCTGCCTTTTTGACTGGAGTATTGCATCTGCTTACAGTTGGATAGATGACTACATTTTCAAGCAATCCTTTAATGGTGTCTCTGATTCCTTCTGATGCTTCTTTGCTCATGGGGTATAGGACGAATGTGGGGTAAGATGGCTCCAGGTTTAAGCTGAACCACAACTTCTCCTGCTCCCTTTATGAGTCCCACATCTCCTCCTCCTGTAGTCCACAAGGCTTCTGGCAGTTCCTCAAGACCCTTGTTCTCAACTTCTGTCAAAGGCATGAGTATATGCGCCTTGAGGGTAACTATTTGGGGTGTGCCAGGAACTCCTATCAGGATGTCCACCTTAAAAATATTGCCTGTGGCTGTTCTCTAGAACCCTTTCCACTGCGGGTATTTCTGCCAGTTCTTTTCTTTGCAGGCCTTTTTCACCATAGGCACAAGATCCTTTGCTTTATATCCTTAATGGCACTCCAGAGATATGTGAGGGTCAGCAGTGACAGTATTGAAGAAGTATGGGTACCGGATAGCATCCAGATAAACTGCAGCTGCCACTCCTTCATCTCCAATGATGATTGAGAATTCTTGCAGGGCAGATTGACGTCCCCAATTAGTCATGAATAAATTAATCCATTCCAGTAAGTATTCCTCATCACTTCCAGTGGGGTCATAATAAAAGGTGCAATGTAGGCGTTTCAGTGTTACAGACTTGTGCATGCTTTTTAGGGGTAGTGCAGTCTTGAGCCACTCCCACATCACAGTCAGCCAATTAGTCTCTGGTAACAATAGCCAAAATACATGAGGCTTGAGCATGGCAGGCTGCCTCAGCATCTGTACCATCTGTTGAGGTATTCCTCAAAAAGATGTAACAAGTCCATCCTGGGTACAAGAAATAGTAGAATTTAAAGCACATAACAAGTCTCTTCCTAGCACAGCAATAGGTGAAGATGGTGAGTATAAAACTGAAGCTTTTGTCTTGAATTCAGGTGAGGCAATGGTTAGAGGTTTAGTTGGGGGGATGCATTGTATTTGCCTAGTGAACCCTTGAGTAGTCAATGAAGTATTAGACAGGGGTTATGGTCCTGTATTCACACTAATGTATGTTGCTCCTGTATCTATAAGAAATTCACATGGTGTCCCTTCAAAGGTTAATGTAACCCTAGGTTCTTCCCCCAATCCTTTGATTGAACCTGTAAAGCCGTTAACCCCTGATACCCCCCTTAGTTCTCTTGGGCTGTCCTAGTAATTCCACTGGGAACCTTTACCCCTGTACAGGGGTGGTCCCTGGGCTTGCATGTCCTGGTTTTGACCCTTGTACTGGTTCCGGGGTCTTCAAAAGCGAAATGTCCATAGCAATAACAATGCCAACACAAAGGGCCTTCCTGCATCCCTGCTTGGCCTCTGCCTGGGCCTCCTCTTCCCCTTCCTCTGCCACCCCTTTGCTGATAGTATCCATAGTAAACTTCTGGCTGGGGCATAGGTATAGGGGCAGGAGCTTGTGTTACTTCTGGGGCTGTCTCTCCCTCCTCTTTGGCCTTCTCTAACATTGTCAACTGCTTCTTCACTAGTTGAGCCTGTAGAGTCTCTTTCAGTTTAACCTGCTCTTCCTCTTTCTCTCTATTCAGAGTCAGATGGTGCATAACATCAGAATGAACCTGACCCCAGGGCAATTCAAGCAAACCCACAACTTCTCTCAATTTCACTTGCACAAGTTTTGGCAAACCTCACAACATGGCAGTGATAAACAGTGTTCTAACCCTGTCAGTTATATCTCAGTGATCCTCAGTCTCCTACTTCCACACCTGCTGACACTTCTGCATATATTCTACATGGTCTTCACTGGATGCCAAAGAAAACTTAGTAACGGACCTAAGGTCCTTTACAGTAGGAAGAGCAATTTTAAGTGCTGCCCACAGTCTGTTCCTAAACACATCAAATGAGGAACCATCATGATTTATGTTATTTACACAACTTTCTAACCCTGCATTAGTAAAAATGGAGGCAATTTGGTACGGTATGATCTTAGACAGTAGGGCTTTCATGTCCCCTATAATAAAAACAACTCCTGCTGAGATTCCAAGGCAGTAATACACTTCTGACCTCCCTTATTTAATGTCTGCAAGCTTTTGATTAACCCCTCAAGATTTATGTGTCCCCAAGGTACATAATTTTCTAGTGGGGCATCAAATGAACCTTTAATGCGTATCGGATTCATCAGTGTCACATCCTCACTGTCAAAATGAACCTGTTGAGCTTGTGCTTCTCTGTCTCTTGCTACATCTTGCTTAACACTGAGCTGTGCATCTATATACCCTTTTAGCTTTTCTCTGCCTTCCAATATCTGACGCTCCATATGTTTTGCCATATTCTGCCACTCCTGATACGTCAGGTTCTGAGCTGTTCTGCCTGACTCCTTAGCTCTCCTTCTACTCTCAAATCTCTTAGACCTTGCTCCTCCTCCATCATATTCTTGCTTCTTTAAAAGTCTATCAGTTTCTGCTCTTGGTAGCCTAGCCTCTCTTTTTTCCTAGTTCCTTACACTTCTAGCTCTTCCTTTCTTTTTCTCTGCTAACTGCACACTAAGACTTCTATCTCTGGGCTCTTCATCTTCACTTACACTTTCCTCATCTTCGCTTTCCTTGTTCACTCTATCTTTTATCTCCTTCTTTTGCTAGTCCGCTTGATGACTATAAAAATCTACTCATCTGATTCTACTTCCTCATCCTCGTCACTCTCCTCACTCAACACTTCTCTCTCTAAAATACGTACTTTATATATATATATATATATATATATATATATATATATATATATATATATATATATATATAATATTATATATCCATATATATATATATATTTATATTTATTTATTTTTATATATATATATATATATATATATATATATATATATATATACTTTTTACTAATATTTGGGGGGCAGGGGCACTGAAAATTGATACAAAGTAATGAATACATTTTTTTTTGAGGGGCACTACTTCCTGTCCTGGGAGTAGCGTTGAATTATTCACCCCTCAGATTTTTTGGGGGCTCCTACACCCATGTTGAGGTGTTATATTGGTAATAGTTGGTGTTCCATTATATATGTGATGAGTCGAACATATTAATGTATTTATCTGATTTTTATATTTCACATTTGTGGCTCTGTGGCTGTAAGGTATTGCTTGAAATGTAGTTGAGTGATTTCTGAGGCAATTAATTAATGTGCTAATTAAAAAAAAAAAAAAAAAAAAAACATTATTAATGTGCTGTCTCTTTAACACATTTATCCATCTGAGAGCACAGCATTTTCTGTTTCCATATGTCTGATGAGTCACACGTTGATATTAAATAGTTTAATATTGCACATGTATGCTAATAACAATGTACAACATACATTTTTGATGATCGTGCATGAGTTTGTATTGTTTTTGAGTGCTGTACTGTCTCTTTAACTGCCACTCTGGCAGTGAGCAAAGGTTTTAAAAGCAATATTATTGCTATTTAGTACCCATAAATCTTTCTTCACCTTTTCCCAGTTACGTCTCTGCCGTGATTTGCGATATATCTGGAAAGTCTCAATTGAATAGGTTTTTTGGTGTGAAAGTGAAACGAAGTAAATCATAATATTTTGGCAGTTCAAAAATCAATGGAAAATTTGCCATTATTGTGTATCGTCTTGCCACAGTCACTCATAGTACTTCTCTTGCAATTTTCCCAGTATGGGTGAATAGAATAGTTGGAGTGATTTACTTTGCCCTTAACCATGGTTTCATATGCAAAATAGGGGAGTAGAATGGGGTCCATAGTTAGCAGTAAATCTAAAGCACAACCGGACAGGAAGAAGTCTTGAGCTGAAGCTGCTTGAAGCTTTTGTGTTAAGTGTGAAAGAAATATTACCACCACCGCAAAGTCTAGTAAATTGAGAGTAAAAGTTTGAATATGATTTATCCGAATTAAATTATACACATTATATACATTATTAACATCTTTCATCCAATTATATGATTTTCTATGTGTCACTATATAAGATTGGGATCCAAGCAGAATTCTTTTGAGATAAATTATTTTGTAAAGACGGGCTCCCATTTGCAAGTGAATAAGTTACTTCCTGAATGATTCCAACAGACTTCCCTTGATTGTTTACTGAGTGTAAGTTCATCTGAGTGAAAGTTCACTGAGTTAAAGTTAACAGTGACAAACCATGACAAGGGGTATTGCATTAATGTATATTAGCTATTGAGGAAGGCCAGCAAACAAAATGAGGCTGTGGAGAGGCAGATGGAGACCAAGGAAACTTACCTTCATCAATGGAAATCTTTGGCAAACCTGCTCTGTGAAGTCCCATACCATTACTGTTGTGCATGTGACAACCTGTATACCAATAATATTTATGTGAAATTACAGCTAGTGTTATTGTGGTAATTAATTATTAATATTACAATTGATTTGGTTAATAACTCTGCAGTGGAGAGGTGATCCAGAACAGTGTTATAATGTGAAGATGTCAAAGTATGAACTTCCAAAAATTGGTATTACTGTTTGTCATGACCCGTGTGTGTGTGTTACAAAGTTTCCACCACAATAAAAACCATCCCAGTACCACTTGTCTAGATGAAGTGTCCTTTATGCTGATCCTGAATGCTCACATTTTTAAATGCTGCATCCAAGGAAGAGGATTTTAGAGACATCTGCTGTCTTGGTGAAGGGATCAAAAGAACCCGATAGATCTGCTGGGTAGGTTTGGCCAAAACAGCCTTATCAAGCCAAACCGAAGAAAGCAGATTGTAACACTGTAGTTCACTCATGTTTTGGAATTTCACAATAATAACATTAAAATTGTGCTTGAACATGCTTTGAACACATTAATACATGTGACGATTCTTAAACCACACCTGTGGCACTGTAATGGGTTGTAGGGTTCACATAACAAAGTTTTAAAAAATAAGGCTAAATATTGATGATGTCACACTAAATGCACATATTTGTTGTTGTGTGCACCATTATATGAATTGATGTTAAGCAATGATGATATTAACATCAGATTTAAGTGTAAACACACCATTAATTACCAACTAACATAAGTGTAGTGACATGCAAACAGTAGATTACAGTCATTAAATGCATGAATGGATGGGTATACGGAAAGAGGACCTATTTACATAAATATTATCGTAATGCAAATGTTATGTATGTTGATGTCCCAAATTAGTAACCATTAGCAACATTCGGACACATTGATTATGGTATAACAATAAAATAATTTATTATACACAGAGCACAGTAATAAATGTATCTTCATATACAAGCAGTTCAAACTATGTTGTATCTGTCAAGAAAAAATCCCTTGCCATGACCACAGCTAAGCATTTTCACAAGGAATGCTTAGCTGTGACTATTCAGTGGGGCAAGAGTACATCTTTATGTGATATTGTTGAGCCAGATTGATATCACATTCAAGTAGTTGTAACTGATTGTACCCATTAGTACTGATGGAAAATAATGGTCATCAGCCTTACATCAGACAAATAAATCTGGTCTCATATTATTAAGAACAAGATATGCTTCACTAATTCATGTTTAACTGCTGGGTTTGATTAACATATGATAGTAGGATTATGCAAGTCCACAGCCATATGTACATTGGTACAAAAGTCATGTCAATTTAAATGTGATATATGTGTTTATATATGGAGTGAGAGATCATTCTGCTGGGGGGGATGGCATTGATTTAATGGATAGCCACTGTGTATTTATTTTACTTAAATAATTTGGTAGTACTGGTTGCAGTTGAACAAACTGCCTCAATGGGAATCTGCCTAAAAAATAATTAAAGTTTCAACACTGATGCAAAGAATAATAAAATAACAAAGGGGACTAGGAAATCATCTCTTCTCAACGGCATTCCTCAGTGAACATGCATTGGTGAAATGTTAACCATGACCATACATGCCCACAGTAAACATAAATTATGGATTGATGTAATAGTCGGTAGCCACATGTTTACAAAATATCACATAGGCCATGAAAATCTATTCTGTAGACAGGAATAAGTATGTAAACATACTGATGAATAGATTTTAACTGAGGAGTATATTTTAGAGGTTAAAAACAGATGCAGCCCCTATCTCCTCCTCTGTGTGGTAGCACATCTTCTCTCGCAATGAGGCGGTGTTACATGGTGAGGTACAGCAGGGAGATGAGAATGGGCCAGGCTGGAGGTCTGATGGGGAGAGCTCACAGGTGGAGAAGGCGGTGATGGCAATCAGCGTGCACAGCACAATCTGTGTTCACTTGGGTAAGTGCACCCTGGTTATCCATTGCCAGGAGCAGCCTGTCCATGTAGTAGATTTCCATTTGGAGGATATGTCTCCTCATTTCACTATACATCCTCCTGTTGTCGTGACCCATTGTGGTCAGCTGGATTGGCCAATGAGTTCTGTTGGGAAGAGATGCTAGTTGTGACGCTCGTGTTCTTCTGCCTCTGCATATAGACAAACATCTCCTCCATTGTAGCTTCCAATGGTGGGTGAGAGTGCTGGCATAGGCCTGCCGCTGGTTCGGAAATGTGGCATTATTATATTACTAGCAACTTGCCCGTCAAAAATGGCGGCAATAAAATTTGAAGCCTGGCAATGCTGTTCACCACACAATGGGAGCCTCTCCCCCTCTACTTTACTGGCTTCGCGATGAGCGCTTTTGGCGCTAATCATGGGCCTCGCAATGAGCGCCTTCAGCTCTCATTGCAAACCTCTGTCCTTTTTACTTTATTGGCCTCCCGATGAGCGCCTTTCGGCACTCATCAAGGGCCTCGCAATGAGCACCTTTGGTGCTCATTGCAAATCTCTCTTCCTGTCTACTTCCTCCCTTGTGTCTCATTCCCCCCTCCTCTCCCTCCCATGTGTGTCCTTACCCCATGTGTATTTACCCCCTCTCCCACCTCTGTGTCCCCCCTCCTCTCCCACCCCTGTGTCTCTCCCCTCCTCTGTGTCTCACCCCTCTTCTCCCTCCTCTGTCTCCCCCCGCCTCTCCCACCCCTGTGTTTCTCCCCCCTCCCCTGTGTCTCTTCCGCCCTCCTCTGTGTCTCTTCCCCCCTCCTCTCCCTCCCCTGTGTCACTCACCCCCTCATCTCCCTCCCCTGTGTCTCTCCCCCCTCTACTTTACTGGCCTTGCGATGAGTGCCTTTGGTGCTCATCACAGGTCTCGCAATTAGCGCCTTTGGCTGGGAATCTCTCCCCCTGTCTACTTCCTCCCTTGTGTCTCATTTCCCCACTCCTCTCCCTCCCTTGTGTGTCCTTCTGCCCATGTATTTTTACCCCCTCTCCCTCCCCTATGTCTCTTCCCCCTCCCCTGTGTCTCTTTTCCCCCTGTCCCTTCCCCCCTCATGTCTCGCCCCCTTCTCCCTCCCCTGTGTCTGTTCCCCCCTCCCATGTGTCTGTACCCCCTCCTCCCCCTAGTGTCTCTCCCCCTCTGTGTCTCTTCCCCCCTCCCCCGTATCTCTTCCCCCCATTTCCCTGAGTCTTTCCACCCTCCCCTGTGTCTCTTCCACCTCCTCTCCCTCTCCTGTGTCTCTTACTCCTCCATTAACTCCCCTGTGTCTCTCCCCACCTCCTCTCCTTCCCCTGTGTCTCTATCCCCTCCTCTGTGTCTCCCCCCCCTCTCCCACCCCTTGTCTCTCCCACTCCTCTGTGTCTCCCCCTCCTCTCCCTCCTCTGTGTCACCTCCCTCCTCTCCCACCCCTGTGTGTCTCCCCTCCCCTGTGTCTCTTCCCCCCTCCTCTGTGTCTCTTCCCCCCTACTCTCATTCCCCTGTGTCCCTTCCCCCTCCTCTCCCTCCCCTGTGTCTCTCACCCCCTCCTCTTCCTTCCCTGTGTCTCTTTCCCTCCTTTCCCTCCCCTGTGTCTCTCAACCCCTCCTCTTCCTTCCCTGTGTCTCTCCCCCCTCCACTCCCTCCCCTGTGTCTCTCCCCCCTCTACTTTACTGGCCTCGCTATGAGCACCTTTGGTGCTCATCAGGGCCTCGCAATGAGCGACTTTGGTGCTCATTGAGAATCTCTCCCCCTTTCTACTTCCTCCCTTGTGTCTCATTTGCCCCCTCCTCTCTCTCCCTTGTGTTTCCTTCCCCTTAAGTGATTTTACCCCCTCTCCCTCCCCTGTGTCCCTTTCCTCCCCCGTCCCTCCCCCCCTCATGTCTCTCCCCCTCTACCCCCCTTGTGTCTCTTTCCACCCCTGTGTCTCTTCCCCCCATTTTCCTCCCCTGGGTCTTTCCACCCTCCCCTGTGTCTCTTCCCACTCATCTCCTGTGTCTCTTCTCCCTCCTCTCACTCCCCTGTGTCTCTCCCCCTTCTCTCAATCCCCTGTGTCTCTCCCCCTCCTCTGTGTCTCCCCCCTCCTCTCTCTCCTCTCTGTCTCCCCCTTCCTCTCCCACCCCTGTGTGTTTCCCCCTTCCCCTGTGTCTCTTCTCCCTTCCTTTCACTCCCCTGTGTCTCTTCACCTATCCTCTCCCTACCCTGTGTCTCTCACCCCCTCCTCTCCCTCCCCTATGTCTCTCCCCCCTCCTCTCCCTCCTCTGTGTGTCTCCCCCTCCTCTGTGTCTCCCCCATCCCTCCCCTGTGTGTCTCCCCCCTCCTCCCTTGTGTCTCTCCCCCCTCCTCCCCTGTGTCTCTCCCCCCCTCCTCTCACTCCTCTGTGTCTCCCCCTCCTCTGTGTCTTCCTCCCTTATGTCACTGTTCTCTTCCGCGCACGTACGCCTGCTTATGATCCCCGCTCATGCGTGCCCCCCGCCGCGCAATGCGCATGCTTGCGCCCGCTGCACATTTCGCATGTGCTCTCCCCCTCTGTGCAATTGCGCATTAGCATCAAGCATGATGACGAATCTCAGTTTGATAACTATGTGATACAGATGATCATTCATTTGTATTAGGAGCTTCCTTAGTTATGGCTCATCAAGATAATTATTCCTGCTGTGGTCTGCCCTCTGCAGCTCATGAAGATGCATACTCTGCTGAACTACCTGTGCAGTGTATTATGCTAACCATACCGACCATGGGCCTCATTCAATTGAGAAATTGTAGCTTATGGGAGCCCATAATGTAGCCCATAAACTCATTTGTATTTGCTATTTGCAAGCCTCAAATGATCTACGGGTTACGGGCTGAAAATCCCTGCGGTTGTTACAACTGTTACTTAAACCCCATCTAAGCCTTTGATCTTTCACATCTGCAAGATTAATGATTGCTAAAATCACAAATCTTATTCAATTGCTACAATTCCGCAAGCCCGCAAATGTTTTCACACCTGTAAATGGCAAATGTAGAAGAAAATCCTATGGGTACCAGATAGGACGTGCAAAGGGGTTAAAGACATGTCCATATCACTGTAAATCCAAATAAAAAATCAATACTGCACTGTAAATGATGGGAAAAGTGATGATAGACATTAGAATTAATTGAACAACAGTCTCAAGCTCGCAAATCAGCAATAAAAAATAATTTATGTTTAATTTTGCGGGTTATATCGATCTCAGGAATCAAAGAGTTAATACATATCAGGCCACCCATATTGACTAGAACAGTATTGGCGTTCATTTTTATTTTTTTGTATTTTGCAGGTTTGCAAGTCCGATCCCATATCGGACCTCTAAAAGCGAATTGATTGACATGTAACCATCATCTTATACTTCCGTAATGATGACTGTCTAATTTTCTATTGGCTGTTTCTGACTTGGAAGTTATGGCCTTTCTTAATTGATCTGGCTCACGCTCTAAAATGATACATACAAGTGCACGGTTTACGTTTTCGGATTGTAGGCCGGAAGTTGCCTTGTTCAATTGAATCGCTCTGTAATTGTAGCAAATCTCAAGCCTGCAGCAAGCCCCAAGACATACGGCCTGTATACCGTAGCTTGCGGTCTTGCAGTTGAATGAGGCCGCATCTCTTTAGCAATAGTTGTTAGCATGCTGTTGAAAAGTCAGGCTCTGATATATTTTCTGCATTTTATAGTGATACAACTGTGATCTAGCCTTGATCTGGGCCATTTAACGGCCTATTTGTTATTTTTTACATTTCTACACAGTGTTTCAATTCAAACATATGAAACATCAGACAATCACAAACCTGATATTTTGATTTGTTCCATTGTTTTGACTATATTTACATTTTATTGTTATTAAGTTATTAAGTAACATCTGTATAACTGATAACATTTCCAATCGTAATGACGAGCAGGTAAACCTGACATGAGAGAATTGTAATACAAGATGTGAATGTGTAATGAAGAGAGTGGGGAGCGTTGTTTTATTGCTAGAAGCTAATCACTTTATAATGAGTTTAGGGGAATGCACCTATGTAATAAGTTGTATTTGACAGCACCCCAAGGGAGTATTTGAATGCCAAAAAATCAGCTGCTGAGGGAGGTAAATTCACTTTCCTGTGAAGGTGGTAAACAGAATTATTCCCAAGCATAAGCATTACAAAACCGACATAAATCAAGCAGATGGTAAAACAATATCTGCATTTTTCTGTTCAGGGCTGTAAAGCATTGTACTTCTTATAAAATGGGAAATATAAAGCAATCTCCAGATAAATCAGTAAAAAAGTAAAAGCATACAGCATAATGCCTTCTGTAATGCCATACAACTGGAGGCAAACAGATCATGTAAATGGTAACATGTGTAATATTTCACCTGAACTTCACAAAATCTTCAAATGTGAAAGCCAGACAGCTGTCTCAAGATACTCAAATTTCAACTCTTTCTTCCACAAAAAAAAAAAAAAAAAAAAATTCTGATAATCATTAGACATGCCTTTAATTATTTGGGAGGATAGATTTGTCTCTTCTTTTCTTTGATTTTCACCAGAGGCATAGCAGTGGGAGGATTGCCTAATATAAAATTATTTACACTTCAATGTAATACCTCTCTTGAAGCTTCTTAGGAGGATTTTACTTTATAGATGAATCTCATTAGTTAGTAGAATAGTTTTTTTTTTATGCCTACAGTAGTGCTATGTGCGGTTCCATCGCTGATAATATTCAACTTGTCCACGTGGTAACAAATAGAACTCTCCATGTTTCTATAATGCATTTAAAAGAAAACATATAGAAATTAAAAAGGATGATTTTGCATGAAAATAATAAAATATTTTTATGCCCTGTTACAAAAATATCGTAATAGCACATGCTCTTCTTTTTTTTATTAACCCTCACACTACTAATCATAATTAATTGTGGTTCATAAGGCCATTACTTTAGAGTTCAAGTAGGTATATATTAAATAATTGTAACTTCTAAATACATTTATTTTTTATTTATTTTTATGTGTACTTTTCTGTTTTACTGGAGCCCACAGGATACAGTCTCTCAAAGTTGTGTTTGTTTGTTCCACTTTTTGTTTTCATGTAAATCTCTTGGGTTCCCCTTAAAGGATACATTGTGACCCACATCTGGGTGCCTTACCTCTCTCACTGATGAAACCTCTTCTCCCTGAATTTTATATAGATAAAATATGCCTTCAGACTCCAAACCATCAGAAAGTGCCCAAGTCAACCAAGGTGGAATCTTTCTATAAACAAAGCATAAAAAAATTAGATTTTCTGTAAAAATAGATTTATGCTCATGGGTAACATAGCTGGCAAATATGTCGATTTGTGAAATGCTTCAAAACATTGTTTCATTTTAAATGTTCAATATTAATTTTTTCAACAAAGGGACATTTATTTGTATATGGTAATTTATCTCATGCAGCAGCTTGACATTTGCATTGTGTGAGGGAAAGGAGTAAGTGGCAAATACCAAAATCTCTATTTATTTAACATAGTCCCCACTTTTCTCCCTTTTCTCCCATCCCTCAGTCCAGTGTTCAGTAGATAAAAGTGTGCACTTCCCTTAGGCTAAATGTGAGGTATTTCCTAAATGACAGTGGGTTATTAAAGGACAACTGTGGTCATATATTTAAAATTGACTACAGTTCAAAATAAGCACGTTGTTTTTAGAGTCTAAAAATAAATAATTGTTGTTGTTCAGATTCTCCAAGACCCTATGAACCGCAGCAAGCCAAAACACCACTGCCGCTCAATTACATCATCTATCCATATCCCCCTCTGTCATTCCCTTCTTTATGTTCTTTCAATCTTTCTCAACATCACCGTATTCTCTAGGGAATTCTTCTTATGATATGGCCAAAAGATTTAAGCTTTAGCCTCATGATCAAACCTTATAGTGAACACTTTGGCTTCATGTCCTGAAGTGTTGAATTATTGGATCATCTTGTAGTCCAATGAACTATAAGCAGTTTTCTACAACACCACAATTCAAAGGTGTTAATTCAATGGCTCTCAGCCTTCTTTAGGTGCAGCTCTCACTTCTGTATGTTACTACTGAGAATGCCATAGTTCTAACTATGTGGACCTTGGTTGATAGTGTAATATCTTTATGTTTTAATAGCTTAATTTCATGGCTGCAGCCACCATCTGAAGAGATCTTGGAGTCCATTTATTTACCAGGAACTGATATTGCTGTTTGCCATGATCTTTGATTTCTTTCACCCTCATCAATAGGCCCTTTAGTCCTCCTCACCTTTAGCCATCAAAGTAGTATCATCCGCATATACTGTATATCCTGGGCTCACATATTATATATTCCGTGTAGTTGAATAAATAAGGTCATCTTGTCACACTTTCCTGATCTTGAACCATTCAGTTTTTACATGTTCTTTTCTGACCATAGCTTCTTCGTCCACATAAAAATTCCTAAGGAGATGAGATGGTCTGGTTATGATCCACACAGTCAAATACTTTCAGGAACTTAAGCATTACCTTGTTGACATGTGAAATGAGTGCAGTTGTGTGATAATTGTAGCATTCTTTAGCACTGACTATTTTTAGGATTTGGATATAGACTGACCTTTTCAAGAAACACTTTCACAGCATTATCTTGTATTATTTTGAACAATTCAGCTTGGATTTTAGCAAGTTCTGCAGCCTAATTTTCAGCAATGCTTCATTGGGCCATCTCACTTTCATCCTCAATATGTCTTGGAGGAACTATTGAGGTTAGCAATTCTGTTAAGATCCTTCCTGTATAGATCTGATGTGTATTCCTGCCACCTCTTCGTTATCTGATCTGCTTCAGTCCTTACTAATGTCTTTTGCATGAAAAATTCTCTTGATATCCCTATTTTTTTCATTTGTGGATATTCTTTGTTGCTGTTTTCTGTCTTCAGGCATTCTATCTATCATGACTACAGTAGTCCTTTAAATCTATTCTTTACCTCCATTTTGAATTTGCAGGGGATAATATTTATTTCATAACTGCTTGTGCTGATTCATTTTCCTCTTTTACTCAGTTTAATTCTGAACTTTGCGATAATAAGTTCCAGGTCTTGTTTTTGATGACTGTACAGAGCTCCTCCATCTTTGGCTACAAAGTATATAGTAAAACTGATTTCTATATTGTCCATCTGGTGATGTCCATGTGTAGAGTTGTTTCCAAGGCTGATGGAAGAGGGTGTTTACTACAACCTTTACTTGATGCCGTGTTCTTGCCCTGGTGGTTGTCTAATATGAAATCTGGCCCCCCTCATTATATATATATATATATATATATATATATATATATATATATATATATATATACATATATATATATATATATATATATATATATATACAAACACTAAAATAATGCAATAATCATTAAAATGCCCCCCCCCCCCATATTTTTTTGTGTTGCCCTCCCATCTGGGTCCCCCTCCGGTGCAATAACTGCGAGGCACGCAGGACTTAGGCGCAGAAAGGCACTCATTGTAGGCCTCACAATGAGCGCCGCAAGACTCGTGATGAGCGCCACAGGCTCTCATCGCCAGTGGGGCAGGACTTAGGAACTCATCGCCAGGGAGCGCTTATCACCAGCGGCGCAGGACTTAGGCTGCAATGAGCTCCGAAAGTGCTCATTGCAGGCCTCACGATGAGCAGCGCAGGACTTAGGCTGCAATAAGTGCAGAAGGCGCTCATTTCAGACCTTGTGATGAGCGCCACAGGTTCTCATCACCAGCGGTGCAGGACTTGGACTTAAAATCACGAACCTCGGAAAAATGGCGGACCTCGGAAAATGTACGACTTTAACGGGCGAACCACAGAACTGACAAGACCACCAAAAAACGTTGTCTCTCATTGCCGGCCTCGCTATGAGCGCCGCAGGCCTCACGATGAGCTTCACAGGCACTCATCTCCAGTGGCGCAGTACTTAAAATCACGGACCTCAGAAAAATTTCGTCTTTAACGGTCGAACCACCGATCTGACAAGATTACCAAAAAACCTCAAATATGCCTCCAATTAACTTACACACACATTGCCAGGATATGAATGTTTAATCTTGGCATCTCACATCCAGTTGGCCTTGGTTCATAGTTATAATATTCCAGGTTCCTATGATGAATTGATTTTTGCAGCAGGATGGCCTCTCAGTTGTTTTGCTGGAATCTTCCATTTTGATTTCAGCAAAGCAACGTCCTAAAGTGGCAAGCAACTTAGAATTCACGTGAAGTACCTAACTAAACAATAGACATTTTGCAGTTAAAACTGCCAATGTTCCCTGCATGGCCAAAAAGAAGCTAATTAGTTTACAAGGCACAGCCACCTGAGAAAGTAATACACTGCAGGGGGTGAGCAAACGAAACAGAAGCTTGCAGTAAAGAATAAAAGTTGCAAAATATGATGGCTGTGTTTATATTTTTAATTATTTTTACCATCATCTAGTTATTTTAAATACCATTTAGAAATATTTGACTGCAGTGTTTATTAAATAAGACCTTGCTGGCAGCCATTTCATATCAAATTTGCAATATTTTGTTTTATTATCTGTATGTGGTAACTTGTTTCATGCAGCAGACTGACATTTACATTTAATATGATAATAAAAAAAAATCAGTATATTTATCTCCTTCATTACTTGTAGAAAGCAAATTACTGTTGATTCATCTTTGAGGTACATTTGTATCCTTAATACACAGCTCCTTGAAATTAAGACTGACAAATTTGCCTGTGATGATTGAGAACCAGGTCTCAAATCCAAACACTACCTAGGTGGTATTTTCATGACTAATCCCCTTTGGAGAGTTTTTACAAGCTAGTAAAATGTGGAAATTATCTTCTTTTCTTCTGTGCTCAAATTAATGAAGTGAGGTAAAGAAGTGTGCTGGTACTGCTGAGAAGCAATTTGTTCCTGTCTATAATCATCAGCCATTTTTTTCTATCCTTTAGAAAAAATGGTTTTGCAGAAATACCCTTCTCCCAAGAAATAAAAGAACAGAATTTGAAAGAAAGTGAAGAGTTCAGAGATTACATTATTCTGATATTAGCAAGAGAAAAAAAAATGTCCTTTTTCTTATTCTTGCAGCATTTTTGGTCAAATGAATAGCTTTTTGTTGCATGGTGTATATATATCTCTGCTAGTTGCTTTGTCACAGTAATGAGGTTTTCAGTCCATCATACAGCCTGTAAAGGGCAGCATCACACTCTACGACTTGTGCCAAATTAATCTGGATTTTTTTAGCTTTTATGCAGAGAACATTTGTTCTAATTACATAACATTATAATTTTAGAACAAAACACCATAGCTGTATGTTAAAGAGACTATCTGCACTTTATTTAAAGGGTTACTGTAGTAATATATTCATACTATTTTAAGGAATAAAACTTTAAAATAGGCAAACATTAATGGATAAAAATATTTGAGATTTGCTGATGTTAATAATGGGTTCCCGGGTGGTCCAGGTGTTACGATTCAGTGCTTTCACGTTGCGACCTGGGTTTGATTCCAGTCAGGGAACCAAGAGGTTACACCCCCCTGAAGCCATGAAAGGTTGAATCTAGTGAGTGCATGTATAGGAGACCACCCAGGAATAGCAGGAGCTGTATGCTTTGGCCCACTGGAGAAGGAAAAGGCAACCCGCTCCAGTATCTCTGTCATGAATACCAAGTGGATCAGCATGGTGTATTGTGGTCCATGAGGTCACAGAGAGTCGGTCATCACTGAGCAACACAAATACAAAATATTCACCCTCTAATTTATTATATTATATATGCTATTTAGCCGCTGTGGAATCTATCATGTTGAGGTGGTAGGATAATCTGAATGCAGAGAAAGCCTCTATCTGGCACCTGAACAAGAAGGGTCCTATATATAGCAGATATTCCTGAAATACCTCTAAAATGGGTGAAAAGACATACCACAGTTTACTACTACTGTGTCTCATTGGTAACACTAATACTAATATGTCAGCCAAACCATCCAGGGCTTTCAAGGATTAATTAAAAACATCTTTGTTATAAACCTCCTGAGACAGCAGCAGACATATTTAGATAAGAAAATAAATTGGAACACCACATTAAAGACCAATCACATATTACAATAGTCAAACTGTGAGTCGTCGTCACGCTTTGCGAAGTCGCAGTAGTGCGTCCCCCGCAAAGCAAGCAACGCAGTTTGGGCCGCAAATGCGGACCTCGCAAAGCGAGAGGCGGATTTGCGTAGGTGGAGTCTCCAATGTCAGCTGCAATGGAGCCAAAGGCTCATTGCAGGCCGCAAACACGTACATCGAAAAACAACAAAAACACAGCAAAATAACAAAAAACATTTGATAAAAAAATCACACAGAGCACGGGGGGACAGCCAGGACATCTGGGAGTGAGGTTGCACGCAAATTTAAGTCGAATTTAAGCATTTTCGGCACTTGAAAATCGTCTAAGCAAGAAAAAAAATGGCACCCGAAAAAAAATGAAAACGAGGCTACACGACCCTTAACCACTCAAAACAACGCCAAGCACAGAAGTCTTCTACCCAGGAACGTACAAGGTACAAAATACACTATTAGGAAGGACGTAAAATGATCCACACCCGTGTAACATATAGACAATCGCCGCCATTTTACAACACCAATTTGCAACTAATAACATTACCATTCTAAAATGGCGCTTTACACAACTAAACGAACAGTTTGGCCTCGCGCACGCAGCCTATTTACACTGCACACTTGACACATTGCAGTCACTTACACCTCCCCCTTGCAAAGATAACATTGCACCTCCGCAGTGCTGTAAAATATTCTGTACAGCACCCCCTCAAATGGAACCCCAAAAGACCCCTCAATGTTCTCTGTGCCCCTGGGCAGGCACATTTGTACCTGCCTCTTGAAAGAGAGCACGTGTTTTAGTGCTCTCTCTCTGCACCCCAGGTGAAGTTTTATAATTGGTGTTTTTATTTCCCCTAGGGCTTGCAGGTGGGGGCGCAGGAGGGAGTCTAGTAGGAAGGGGGGCACATTTGAGAGTGTAACTTTAGTGCCCAACCCTTCCAGGGGTTCAATTGGGACATATAATCCCCCCACTGTGATTCCCCTCTGTATAAGTTTGTGAGCAGCAGCCAGCGTACGGGTAAAGAAGACGGCTTTTACCGTACATTTTTCTGGCTGCTACTATAACAGAGGGGCTGATGACATTAGCTGCAGCACGCAGATATATCTCAATACTATAAACCCCAGACATCTGACACTTAACCCCATGCTTCCTGGTGATCTGCCTCTCAGCCCCAGCGATGGTATTGCTGGGGCCAGCAGAAAACACCTGTGACCAGGTATTAGTCACAGGGGTAACTCTGCTGGCAGACAGTGTTTTTTCACCAGGAGCTGGGGCTGTCTTATTTGTCTGGGGCCTATGCTGTGCAGTGCTGCAGCTTGGATTTTCAGGGGCCATTATTCCCCCTTTTGGCCCCTGAGGCTTCTTAGGTACCTTATCCCTCATGTTTGAACCTGTATTTGTTTTACTCATTTTATAATTTTTTTATTTTAGTTTTATGATTTTTTTGTTTTAAAGAAAAAAGTGCAAAAACAAAACAAATTTGAGGGAGAGAGATTTTTGGTATTATCTTGCAGTGGAAGGGTTAAATGCTGCCGGATTGCAGCTAACACAGAAAACACAGAGGCTGTCTGCAAAGAGAGTTTCTTTCCCTAAATTTCTTTCTAGATTTTTTCCTTTCTATCTTCCTAACTTTCCCTCTCTTTGCAAACGTTTTATCTTATTAGCCCTCTGTGTTTCTGTGTAAGGTCTTAAAAAACTTTTAAATATTTTCCCCTCCACTGCCCACAAAGATGTTCTTGTCCTCTCTCCCCAAAACACAAAACCCAACACCAAAGAAACAAACTAAACAAAACCTGGAAACTTTAAAAATAATTTAAACTAAAAGCTCCAGGAGTGAAGGTGCAGTGCTAGGGGAGGGGTGTGGCAAAGTATCCAGGAGACAGCTCACTCTCCTGGGATAGAGAGCTGAGCCTGTCTCCCAGAAAAAACTGAAAATTAAATTAAACTAACTAAACCACAACAAAAACTCCCAAAAATTAATAGCACTGTGCACAGAGTGCTTTTAAACAAAGTGAAAAATGAAAATGGAATTTTGAGGGATTAAAGGCCCTAAAAAGCCTTCTTTTGAGAGCCCAGGGATACACACAACATGTTCTGGAGCCTCTGTCCAGCTCAGACTGAGCTCTCTCTGCTGGGTGCCAATCAGACCTTTAAAGGTGTGATTAGCACCTCAGCTGGGCTTGATTAGCCTTTTGTGTTAACCCTGTCATCCCTTATTGGACATAGGGCTCTGCTCAGTATGTCTCCAGAGGACAGGTCCTGTGACACAAATGCTTCTACTTCCATTGCCTCTGTGCTGGAATTAGTTCCTCTGACATCATCCAACTCTTCATCCAGGTAAGCAATATTCACCTCTACTATCTGCTCTCTCCAAGGCCTTAGCAGGTTTACGTGGTGTATTTGCTCCGTCTTTCGTCGCTCTGGTTGCCTCACTTTATAATCCACCTCTCCTATTGCCTTAATAATTTCGTAGGGGCCTTGCCATCTGGCCAGTAGTTTTCTTTCGGCCGTGGGTAATAGAACTAGTACTTTGTCTCTCGGTTGGAACTTCCTCACCTGTGCTGTGCGGTTGTAATATGTTCGCTGATGTTGTTGGTCTTTTTCCATGTGATCTCATACCAGGGGGCCAACTTGGGAGATTCTTTCCCTCATTCTCCTCATATACTCTATGATATGCTCACTGAGCAAGGTTTGTTCTTCCCATTCTTCTCGCAATATGTCAGGTATTCCTCTGGGATGGCGACCATAGAGGAGTTGGAACAGGGAAAACCCCATGGAGGCTTGCGGTACTTCTCTGACTGCAAAGAGTAAATAGGTTAAAAATAAGTCCCAATCTCTCCCGTCTTGAGCTTCAACCTTTCTGAGCATGTTCTTTAAGGTTTTGTTAAACCGCTCAACCAATCTATCCGTCTGGGGATGGTAAACCGAGGTTATCAGTATTTTCACCTGTAGGAGCTTGCACATTTCTTTCATCAACCTAGACACAAAGGGTGTCCCTTGGTCCAGGTCCATTGCAATCCTCTCTAAAGGTATCAATGGGCGCATAGGTCAGGTCGAGGGGCAGTTATCTGGCATTCTGGGCAGGATGCACAATACTGGGCTTTGTCAGTGTGTATACCAGGCCAGAAAAGTCATTTCAGTTTTTTCTGTTACAAGGTGTACGCAAAGGAGGTTACGATGAGCCAGGTCCAGGACTTTCCTTCTATGTGCTCTAGGGACTAGGAGCTGCTTCAGTGTCTCTTTCCCTGAGGGAACAATTCTGTACAACTGGTCATTTTGTTAAATAAAATATGGTCCTCGTCTCCTTTGCCTGTCAGGGACAGGTACCACGTTCACTTCCGAAAGATTATTACGTACATTTTGTAAACATGGGTCTGAATCCTGGTCACATGCAAAATTATTATTGTCCTGGAAGCACTGCTGTGGAGTCAGCTCTTCCTCTCCAGGTTCTTCTGTTTCTTACTCTCTTTCATCATTATGAGCTGTAGGTCTCGTTCTCTCTGCCCCTCGCCTTTCCTTATCTCGGCTTGCGGCTAAAGCTTCTTCAAAAGCTTTCCTACGTATTTCTGTGCCCATCCTTTTTGCTTTTCAATTTTTACACTTTGTTTTTCAGCCTCTCCCGGGTCTGAAAACTAAGCCATCATCTAAGCATAATTGATGTCGACATACGGAATCTTTAGCAGTTTGGAAGCTCCCCACAGGTTCTTTTTTGTTTTCCCATTGGTCAGTAGGAAGAAGATTTGGCTATGACGGGTGCAGTGATTACCTTCTTCCTCCCCTGTATCTCCAGACTTGCGGTGCTGGAAGGGTAGAGATTGCCGGTACCATGTACCCATTTTATGCCCACTCGTCTTGAGGTTTTTATTTCACCAAGTCTTATGAGTTTCCCTGAGAAGAGAGTCACAGCATTTCCAATTAGGGCGGTTGTTTCTTTACCGTTAACTTTTATGGGTTTGGTAAGCTGCTGAGCCTTTTCTGTCACCCGCACCAGGTTAATTAGGTTACAGTGGTATGGACTTTCTCCCATGTTGTATTGCATGGGTTCCTCTTTACTTGGATAGTAAGCCGCTATGAGTCCTGGTTCTTTGCAATAAAAACACTTCCCCTTGCATGCTGGACTGACTCTTTGCCTCGGTTCTTCAGGAATCACCCTTTCTGAGTTGTTTTGAAGTGGACTTTTTTCCACTTCCGGGGACAGGTCTCTTTGTCCGGTTCCAGACCTTCCATTGCAATTAGGGGTTTGAGCCTTTGGGTGATTAGGCCGCCTTTGAATACTGGAGGTCTCCACTTTTAAGGGCCGGGAAAATTAATTCATGGTCAAATATCTTTCTGACAGAGAAATAAATTCATCTGGGTTCTCCGGCTCATTTTGTCCCACCCATTCTCTTAAGCCAGGGGGTAGACTCCTCAAATAGCGATCCATCACCAGTAGTCCCATAATTCTCCCTGGTCCATTAGTTTCAGGGCATAGCCATCTTTGTGCTAAGTAAAGCAATTTTAACACTTGTGCGCGAGGGTTCTTCTTCTCCACAAGCTTCCATCCATGAGTGGAATCTCTGTGCCCTGATGCTTCTGGTAACTCCCGCTCTGGCCAGGATCTCGGCTTTTAGACTGGCATGATCCATTGCTTGATCTGTGTTCAGGTCAAAATATGCTTTATGAGCCTCCCCACACAAATACGGAGCAACTATGCTGGCCCAGTGTCTTTGGGGGCAACGCTTCTCTGACTGCAATTCTTTCTTCACCTGGGTTAATTTTCTGTAGAAATCAATTTGGGTTGATGTTTCCACTGATTTCTGGCATCGGGGTAGGTTTTGCAGGTATCAGCTGCTGTAGTTGGGTAAGCAAGATTTGGTTTGTTTCCCGCTGTAGCTTTCGGTTTTCTGCAGCTTGGGCCTGTTGTGCAGCCTGGGCCTGTTGTCTCAGTAACTGTCTCTAGTCTTCTGCTGGCATGCAGCGGTTTGTATGAAGGCCTTCACTTGTTCCTCCATTGTTTAATTCCCAGCACTGCCACCATATGTGATATTTCTACTGTCTCACTCAAGGTTCGGGCCCATGTTTCCTGCACCCCAATGGAAGACTCAGGAGCCCTTTTTAAATATCAGAAGTTGTATTTATTTTCTTACAACAAAATAACATAAACAGTGCAAAACAAAAGCCTAGCTTCAATTGAAGCACTGACTAACTCCTTGCGGCAGTTCTCTCACTGTCCAAAATAATATCCAAACAAAATAAAGTCTTGCAAGGGATTTCCAAAGCTGACTCTGGAACCCTCTGTCCAGATCAGACTGAGCTCTTTCTGCTGGGTGCTAATCAGACCTTTAAAGGTGGAATCCAGCTGGGCTTGATTAGCCTGTTGTGTTAACTCTGTCATCCCCTAGTGGACACAGGGGTCTGTTCAGTCTGTCTCCAACGTTTACTCCATCTATGACTATGTTACAAAATGAACAATGCAATAGATCATATGGTCCTAACCCATGTGGTTTCCTGATATGTATTAACCCTCTTATTACTGGGCTGTGTTATCCCGGATGTTGTATAATGAAACGGACATAATAATAAAATGTCATATTTTTAAATTACATATATGTTTATATTCAACTTTTACGTAGTTGCATAGTTACATAGTAATTAAGGTTGAAAAAAGACCTTTAAGTCCATCAAGTTCAACCTTTTAAGATCTCCTCTGATCTGCAATATGCTGATTAGCTGTTAATTAATTGATCCAGAGGAAGGCAAACAGAAAAAAAACTATAATTGCTACCCGACCCCAAATACTGGCGATTGGACTTCTCCCTGGATCAATGCACTCTCTCTAATTATCCAAGATAACCCTGAATTCCCTACTTAATTAGAAATAAATCCAGTCCCCTTTTAAAGTTATCTATCGAATCCACTGTCACCACCTCCTGTGGTAGAGAATTCAACAGATTAACCACCCTTACTGTGAAGAACCCTTTTCTTTCTCGAAGGTGGAATCTTTTTACTTCTAATCTCAAGGGGTGTCCTCTTGTCAGTTGAAAACCTCTTGGCACAAAAAGTTCCTTTGTCAATTCTTTATTCTGGCCCTGGATATTTTTATATAATGTCATCATATCTCCACTTAGACCCCTTTTTTCTAGAGAAAATAAGCTTAATTTGGTTAGTCTTTCTTCATAACTTAGCCCCTCAATTCCCCTAATTAGTTTTGTTGCCCTACCCTGTACCTTTTCCAGCTCTAAAATGTCCTTTTTATGATTTGGTGCCCAAAATTGTAGTCCATATTCCAAATGAGGGCATACTAGAGATTTGTATAGTGGAAGAATGATGTTTGCTTCCCTTGCTTCTATATCCTTCTTAATACATGCTTATATTTTATTTGCCTTTGCAGCTGCTGCTTGGCTTTGAGCACTGTTCCCTAGGTGGTTATCCACAAGTACTCCCAAATCCCTTTCAAAAGTGGATACCCCTATATTTGCTCCATTCAAATTATAAATTGCATGGCTGTTTTTTCTTCCCAGATGCATAACTTGACACTTATTCATATTAAATCTCAGCTGCCATTTAGATGCCCATTCCTCAATTTTATGCAAATCCCTTTGGAGGGAAAGTACACAATTTTCTGATTTAATTACCTTGCACAACTTTGTGTCATCAGCAAAAATGGAGACACCACACTCCAATCCCACTTCCAAGTCATAAATACATATGTTAAAAAAGAAGGGGACCTAATACTGAACCTTGAGGAACCCCACTTACCACATTAGTCCAATCCGAGTATGTTCCATTTACCACAACCCTTTGCTTCCTGTCTTTTAGCCAACTCTCAATCCATAAGTAAATATTTATGTCAATTTCTGTATCCCTTAGTGTGCTCAATAGTCTCCCATGTGGCATGGTATCAAAAGCCTTTGCAAAATCCAAATAGATCCAAGTTCCTACTAACCTCCTCATAGAAACTAATTAGGTTTGTTTGACATGACCTATCCTTCATAAATTATTAACCCTTCTAAAAGCTTTCCCATTACCGAAGTGAGATTTATGGGTCTATAAATTCCAGGATTTGCTCTTGCACCCTTCTAAAATATAGGTATCACCTCTGCCTTTCTCTAGTCATCTGGTAGAGACTCTGTGTTGAGTGAATCTTGAAAAATTAGATATAATGGTTTTGCTATTAAAGAGTCCAGTTCTCTAAGTACCCTTGGATGTATTGCATCAGGACCCGGGGCTTTTTTAACATTTATTTTTTCTAACCTCTTTTAAATTTCTTCCTGCATGGTGAAGGCAGTGTAGCCCGATTATGTTGCAGTGACCCAACCACTGGTACCTCCCTTGTGTATACCGAAGAAAATAACCTATTTAGCTCATCTGCCTTTTCCTGGTCACTAATAAGGTTCCTATAGCTTCCTTCCTCGCCTTCTTCCCATTAATATATTTAAAAAATATTTTAGGGTTAGTCTTACTCTCCTTTGCAACTAGCCTGTCATTTTTGATTTTAGCCAGTCTAATAGCCCTTTTGCAAGCCTTGTTGATTTCCTTGTACTCACGTAAAGCAGTCTCTATCCCCTCTTGTTTGTATAATTTAAATGCTTGTTTTTTTACTCCTCATCTTCATATTTAATTCATTGTTAAGCCACATGGGTTGTGATTTACTCCTACTTTTATTTCCACATGATATATGGTGATAAGTATGTTAATTTAGTAAGGATTTGAACGATGTCCATTTCTCTTCAGTATTTTTACCTGTCAGTACTCTGTCCCAGTCTATACATTGTATTGCTGCCCTTAGACTGTTAAAATCTGCCCTTTTAAAATTAAGAGTTTTCGTTAGCCCCTTACAGTTATGTTTTTTTATATTTAATATCAAATAAGACTGTGTTGTGATCATTGTTTCCCAAAGGTTGCCCTATTTCAACATTTGATACTATATCAATATTATTTGTGATGATCCAAGATAGCCTCATTTCTAGTATGGTCTTGTATAACCTGGGTCTGATAATGATCTCTGAGTGTACTAAAGAACTTGCTACCCTTAGCTGAACTGCTGGTCTCATTTATCCAGTTTATTTCAGGATAATTAAAATCTCCCATTATAAGAACTGGACCGTGCTTAGCTGCATTTCCAATCTGTAACAATAATTGCATTTCCTCACTTTCAGCTATATTTGGGGGTTTATAGCATACTCCTACTAATATTCTTTTAGAATTTGCTGCTCCGCTATTTAACTCTACCAACAAACATTCAACATCACCGCTAGTACCACCATAAATATCTTATCTGACTAAAGGCTTAAATTCAGGCTTAACATACAGACAAATCCCTCCTCCTATTTTAACCATTGCCCCTATCTTTCCTAAATAGGTTATAACCATCCAGATGAACAGTCCAGTTAGGAGATTCACCCCACCATTTTCAGTAATGCCTATTAAATGCCATTTCTCATTAACTGCTAATAATTCTAGCTCTCCCATTTTTCTTGGCAAGCTTCTGGCATTAGCATATACACCTTATGTTATGAGTTTGTAGTTCTGAAGTGCCTGCCACTGTACTTGAGTTACTTAGCAATACCTATTGACTTTACTAACCCTCCCCCCATCTCCTCCCCCATGAATAGTTAATGCATTCCTTCCTTAACCCCTCTACACTTTCTACCCTGTTACTTCTATTTCTCATCCCCCCCCACCACCTACTAGTTTAAAAACTCCCCCAGGTATTCTACCATCCTATTCCCTAGCACAAAAGCTCCCACATCAATAAGGTGCAATCCATCCCTGCTATAGAGATTGTACCCAAGTGAGAAGTCAGCCCAGTGCTCTAAAAACCCAAACCCCTCCTTAATGCACCACATTTTTAGTCACTCATTAACCTCCCTAAGCCCCTTCTACCTCCCTGGGCTAGCACAGGCACTGGTAGTTCCTCAGAAAATACTACATTGGAGGTCCTTGCCTTTAGCTTATTACCTAGTTGTATAAAATCATTATTTAGGACACTCCATCTTCCACTAACTTTGTCATTGGTACCAATATGTACCAAGACCGCTGGTTCATCTGTTCTAGTAGTGCTTACATATGAGAGGATGTACACTGAGTGAGGTTTCCACTTGACTGACTCATAATTACAGGATGGGAAATGTATAAAGCACTACAATGTTTCCCCCTTCGTGCTAGAAGTGTTCGCACCTTGCCCTGTTTATATTAGGTTCTTACTACCCACCTGCCCACTACTCACTGCACAAGTACACACACTTACTGTTCAGGTTAAATCACAAAAGAGATTCAAGCAGACCACAAAAAGTCAAACAGTTATATAGCTTTACACAGGCAAAACCACACCCCCTCTCAGCTGCCCACTAATCACTGCACAACTACACAACACACTTACTGTTCAGGAGTAATCATAGAATAGATGCAAGCAGATGACAAAAAGTCACACACTGATATAGCTTTCCATAGGCAAAACCACACGCCCTCTCAGCTGCACACTAGTCACTGCACAAGTACACAACACACTTACTGTTCAAAAGTAATCACAGAACAGATACCAGTAACACATAAATTTGGAGTTACGGGCTATGTTTTAACACGTAGCCAGAATTTAATAGAGCTCCAAGTATGTAGAATCACATGCTTAAAGATGCTTATTTAAGGAAGCATACTGAGTACTAATACTGTATCTTTACTTAACACCAATGCTAATGTCTTCACTTTGCAAAAGCAACTTCATCTGGAAGCACAGTATGAACTGAGAGCTGAAGCTACAAACTGGATAGAAAGAAGGATTAGCTAAGTACTTTGGTAACTTTGCTTTGATCAACGATTGTTATTATTATCTTAGAAGAAGAACAGCGCAGTTTAATATATGATTCTACAAGCCCTTTTGATCCACAGTGAACGGTGTGATATACCTTGTGTCACAATCTGCTACTTCAATTGAACTTGGTAAGAACCTAGTTCAAACCTTCCACAGACCAGGATCTCAGTAACTCAATATAATCCCTTAGTATTATGATTAATTCACAGACTGACACTTACACCTTGTTTGTGTAAGTACAGACACAACTGTCATACCTTTATTAATTCTCACATTTTATACAATTTTATGGCACACAGGCTGGCCAATCGCACTAAGCCCCATCCCTGAATAATAGGCTGCCCCTGTTTGCTGGCAATCCATGTACATCTGATAAGCTCAGGCCCTTAATCTCATCCTGGTGATTCTATTTAGATGGGATGGATTAGTCATCGGTAGAAAACAACAATCACATATATAGTTGTGAGCGTACGAGTTGTTGCTAATGCTTGCGGGCTCGCGTAGTGAGCCCGCGGCCCTCGCGAGGGCTGCAGGCGAGGCCCTCAGTTGCTGGCATGGAGCGCCAAAGGCGCTCCTTGCCAGCAACTGCGACCCTCGCAAAATTTACATAAAACGCAAACAACACCACACAACAACCGCGACCCTCGCAAACTTTACCTCGCAACGCAAAAAACATACGAGACACGTTACCACACATTACGACCTCGCAAAAATCGCCCGCAACTCACGAACATCACAAAATTAAAAACACCAAAAATACACACAGCACATACATAAAAAGCTTACCTACAGCAAGAGGAAGCATCCAGGACCTCAAAAAAAAACAACTTACACCTTCAGTTAACTAAAAATAAAAGAGTTTAGACACAAAAAAAATCGCTAAGCGAGAGAAAAAATGGCCTCCGAACAAAACGAAAATGAGGCTACAGCACTCTAAACACGCAATACACCACAAGAAACTCACAAAACACCACTAAACACCTACGGATATTCCGCTACAGACGCATACCACACATTACCCGACATTTTAGAACAATGCGGAAGTACACAACTATGCTAACGGTTTGTCTCGCGCACGCACATTATTACACTGCACACATTCATCAAGCTTACACAGCAGCTCCACACCACTAATGCTGCAGCAAGATCAAAACAGATTGCCAGCTCTACAACACAATGCTTCAAAATAGGTAAAGTATATTCATTTATTAATGTATTACATATTTCATTATTATACACCAAACAGCATTAGCTCACTTACAATTTCATTGCCGTCATTTTTTGACGGGCAATTCTCTAGTGTAAAATATTAAGCTGTCCCCGCCCAGTGGGAAACCATGCACATCTGATGAGATTAGACTCCTAATCTCATCCTGTGATTGTATTAACGATAACCCTTTGCTGTAATCTTGAAGTGTGTGTACAAGGATTATCTATGAGACTACGGTCTTGGACGTTTGGCCGATGCAATAGCCGCAGAATATCTAATATGTGTTTTTACAAAAATTCCTATTACATGAAACAAAACACATAAACCAACAGGATAACAGTAACATCATATTTTATCCACAAGCACTAAGAAATACATAACCATAATAATAGAAACAGGGTAACTCTAGCCAGTCAGACACAGGTCATAGTGCGAAACAGTCCAGTCAGGCTGTGGGCATGACACCTTGCTAATAGAGAGTTAATTGTCAATATTGATAATTACTCAGTGGAGTGCTTTCATATGCAAAGTGATATAAAAAATACAGGACACACTGAGTTTATAGAAACATTGACATTTTAAACAACATTCAATTAATGAAGTACACTTTATTTCCTATAGATTCAAAATATTCAATGTTTGTACCAGTTTTTTTTTCACAGTAAATAATTACTGATATATTCATTATTGAAAATACAGCTCCTGTATGCTAACTTGTGGTTCAAAGTGCCTGAAAAGGTTTGGGAAGGGGACCTAACTGCTTGATAAAATTAAAGGGACTTTGCATGGCCAACACAGAGACAGACAAGCACTCTGTAATCCTAATTAGCACATGAAAGCAGCTAATTAATATTAATGAGCTATTCATTTGCATATGAATACAGCAAAAAAAGAGGATTAGTTCACATATGATTCATTTAAGAATCAAATGGATAACAGGATGTATAGCTAGTTTTTCATGCTTTTTTAGAATAACTTGACAGAGTCCCTTTAATAGTCATAAATAAAATATATGGCATTTGGAATTTAATACATGCATTTTTCAGGGATATTATTAGAGTATTTCCATGCCCTGTGTATGCATGATTTGTGTCATGTTAATATATGATATTTGAAAAGGTGTGTGCTGACTTTTGAGTAAGTAATGCTAATTTCCATATTCGCTTTCCATGCTAATTTTCAAGCATCACTTCACGCTTTTGCAGTTAAATACAGCTTTTCAGACAGAGGAAATAACACCAAAATATTGGCACATCCTCAATAATTAGTTTTTAAATGCATTTGTTTTCCTCATTGTTTTAGACAAAGAAATGCAGAGGACTGTGAACAACTCTTAGTAAAGCAGGCAAGCATAAAATACCCTTTGAAAACTTTGAAAATGGTTCAGAATATGTGCACCACCACAAAGTTTCTCAACATGCAATATTCCTCTGGATTTTCTATGTAGTTTTTACAGGTTCCAAAATACATCACATACATTTTTAAAGGATGATCTACTGTAATGCGAATTGGTAGTAAACAGAACATGGTCACAGCACTGATTTGTTTCTAAAAAACTGGGACCCATGTACCAGTAGAGTACTAGCAGTAGAGTACTCAAGTCGCAGTCCAAAGTCTGAGACTAGAAGCAGGTACCAGAAACGAGGTATGGTTGGGGCAGGCTAATGCAAATGGAGAAGTGTGGTGATCAATCAATAGATATGAAGAAATTAAATAGTTGAGAACAAATGCTAAAGACGAACCCTGTAGGTCAAACAGAAATATACATTTACACCCTTGGAACATAGTCCTTTACCCGGACACTGGAGAAAAATGATCCTAGTTCTCCACACCTCCTGCAAACGCAAGACTCTTCCCTGGACCAAAGTCTACTATTGTTCTTAACTAAAGCACTTCAGCAAGTTCTTCCTCATCAGTAATGTAAGTAATAAGATTTCTTCTTGATCACTGCCTTGTCATGGAGAAAGGGCTTGAGTACTTCAATGAAGCTGTGAGCTAAACCATGTAGGGTCACTCAAGATGTGAAGGTCAAGGCACATTTCTGCAAACTGGAGAATGACCTGACAATGCACTCCAGTATCTTTGCCAAGATAACCTTATCAATAAACACAACCAGAGATATAACAATATGACAACGGAAGATGAGCCTCTCAGGCCAGTAGGTTCCTATCACATTACTAGAGAAGAGCAGAGGGTGAGTAGCACCAAATCTAATGAAGGGGGTGGACCAGATTCAAGAGTGCACCCTGCTGTGGATGTATCTGAAGGGGAAAGTAAGATCAGCATAGGAACCTGGAATGGTTGAACTATAAACCAAGGCAAAATGGATGTGGTCAAACATGCAATGGCAATATTACATTTATATACTGGAAATTAGTGAACTCAAATGGACTGGAATAGGACATTTCATATCAGTCAACCACCAGATCTTCCACAGTGCGTAAGAATCCAGCTGAATAAATGGATTAGCCCTCATAATACATGAAATGGTGGCCAACGCAGTGCTTGGATACAACCCAAAAAATTACAGAATGATTTTAATTCAATTTCAAGGCAATGCATTTAACATCACAGTGATCAAACTCTATGCTCCAATCATTGATGCTGAAGAGGAGGAAGTTGTCCAATTCTAAAAGGATATTCAATACCTCCACAAAAAGATGTTACTCTCATCATTGGAGATTGAAATGGTAAATTAGGGAGCCACTGACATCAGTAGTTATAGAGGACAGAGACCACTGGAGGACAAACCAGACACAGTCAATTGATGGGACAAGCCATATTGATACACATAAAGCGTAGCAATTGAACAGCAAGTATACTAAGTGTGGCAACGTTTTGCCAATACACTATACTGTTATATGTTATCTGCAGCTTTTGGTAACATTTATTATTTTTGATGTTATGTTGTCCCAAGTGTCTTTGACATATATATAGATACCTCCATTTTATTTATGATCTCTGTTTCACTCTATATATATATATTTTTTTAATAGTGCTTTTTATATAGAACAATCCTATGATTATCAGTATATCCTGATTTTTTTCAGGTACATCAGTTTATTCTGATATATGAGGATTAATCATAATAATTGACATAATTGATTAAGTATTTTTAAATACTCTAACCCTTTGTTTAAGGTACCTTTCATGATTTATTCTATATAGTGCACTAATTTTATTACTTTTAAGCGGCGTTATTTCCGGATATAAAATATCCCAATAAAGTTATTTATTTTTTCAGAGCCAAAAGATACTTGGAATAATGGAAAAGTTTTGGTCTTGGAGTAAAAAATTAAGCAGGTCAGAGATTAGTAGAATTCTGTCAAGATAATTCTCTGGTTAGGGTAAACATGCTGTTCCAATAGCCTCATAGACTACTCCACACATAGACATCACCAGATTAACTATATACTTTGTATCCAAAGATGGAGGAGCTCTATATAGTCAGCAAAAACAAAGTTCAGAATTAAAAGATGAAAAATAAACAGACCAAAATTGTAAGGCTGGCAATGCTGTTTGTCACACAATGTGAGGCTTTTGGTCCTCTGAGCACCTTTGGGGCTGATTGCGAGCCCTGCGCTGAGCGCGTTTGGAGCTCATTGCATGGCTTGCAATGAGGGCCTTCGGCGCTCATTGAGAGCCTTTCCTCTCGCCTACTCATTGCAGTGTCCGTTAACCTGCAAGTTTTGTGCTTGGGAATGCCATGTGCCTCTTTCCAGCATCTCCCCCCTGTCCCTTCCCTGTGTCTTTCTCCTCTATGTGTGTGCTGAATGTATGCGTGGAGTGCAGTGACTGCCGTTGTTTTTATTTTCAAAGTCCAGTGTGCCTGTGTTAGTGTCTTCAGCGTTGTGTATTTTGTAAGTTTTGCGAGCTTGGTATTGCTGAGTGTCATACTGTTTCTGAAATTTTGAGTCTTTCATCCTTCATTTTTTTCCTTGCTTAGGCGATTTTCGTTTGACGAAAAATGCCAAATATGGGTGTAATTTGCTTGCAACGTCACTCCCAGGCTTCCTGTGTCTCCCCCTGTGTTGTGTGTGAATGTGTAATCTTTTGTACATGTTTTTTTGTTTGTTTTGGTGGGTTTTTAGAGTTACGCGATTGGACAGTGCAGCACTGCTGGCAAGCCTCACTTTGCAAGGCCCGTCTAAGTACTGAGCCGCTGGCTGCAATGGCGTCGCTGGCTGCAATGAGCGCCTTTGCCGCTCATTGCAGCCTAAGTGCTGCGCGGCTGCTTTGCCTCGCTTCACAAGGCTCGCATGTGTGATAGAGCCGCTGGCTGCAATGAGCAAGGGACGCAACTGCGTTACCAACATTGAAAACATCACCAACAGCGCAAGATCCTCAACTATATATGTGATATATATATATATATATATGAAACAAATAATATCCCCTGTAAATATGCAGAATATGCATAAAGAATATGTTTAATGTACTCGACATGATAGACAGAATGCCTGGGCAGAACTTTGGATAGAAATTTGTGACATTGTCCATAAAACAGCAACAAAGAATATAACCAAAAGAAAAAAAACTAAGAAGGGAAACTGGCTGATGAGGTTTTGAAAGTAGCACAGTGAAGAAGGAGAGTAAAAGGCAATGGAGAATGCAGCATTTCAGAGAATAGCAAGACAAGACAATGAGTCATTCAAAAATGAGCAATGTAAAAAGATAGAAGAAGATAACAGAATGGGAAAGTCAAGAGATCTTTCAAGAAAATTTGGGATCTCAAGAGAACCTTTCATGCGAAATGGAGTGATGAAAAACAAAAAAGGACTTAACAAAAGCAGATCAAGTAAAGTAGAGGTGACAGCATTTACAGCATTGCTAACCGTAATAGTTTGTCCAATGAGATGGAGCAAGACAGCTTGGAGAGTATAGTTATATGTGAACTAGGAAGCCTTGCTAACAACAACGCTACAGGAGTTATTGGACTCCCAGATGAAATATTCAAAATCCTATAAGATGATACCGTGAAAGTGTTGCTTGCCTTATGCCTTAGCATTTCGAAAACTCAACAATGTCCAATATACTGGAAAACGTCTGTCTCCAAAAAAAAGGCAGTGCCAAAGACTGAACCAGTTGTAGGACAACTGCACTAATTTTACATGACAGTAAGGTAATGCCTAATTCCAACAATATATGGACCGGTAACTAACAGATGTGCAAGCCACAGAGGCACATAGATCAAATTGCAAATGTCCACTGGATAAGGGAAAGCAAGAGTGTTCCAGAAAAACATTTACTTCTGCTTTATACACTATTCTAAAGTACTGTATTTTGCTGTGTGGATCACAACAAAATGGGACAAGTTCTTAAATAAATGGGAGTACCAGACCATCTTAATCTCCTCTGTTTGGATCCAGAAGGTACGGTCAAAATTTAACATAAAACAACCGAATGGTTCAAGATCAGGAAAGGAGTTTGACAAGTTTGTATATTGTCAACTTAGTTATTCAACCTATACGCATAATACTTTATGCCTAGGACCAGGCTGGCTGAATCCAAAGCAAGAATCAATATTGCTGGAAGACATATCAACAACCTCTGATACAAGGATGATACTACTCTGATGGCTGAAAGTGGGAAGGAACTAAAGGGTTTTGATAAAGACGAAAGAAGAGAGTGCAAAAACTTGCCTGCTGCTCATCTTTAAAAAGACGAAGATCATGGCAAACTGTAATCTCGGTTTCTGGAAAATAGATTGGGATGAAGGCAGTGACAGATTTTTCTAGGCTATAAGATCTCAGTAGATGGGGAAAGCTATGGCAAATCTGGACAATGCTATTAAAATGTAAATATATTAAACTATCAAAAAAGGTCTGAACAGTTCGAACTATGGTATTCCCAGTAGTAACATATGGATGTGAGAGCTGGACAATAAAGACGGCTGAGTGCCATAGAATTGATGCCTTTGAATTGGGGTGTTAGAGAAAACTATATAGTCACTTGGACTGCTACAATATCCAATCAATTAATACTTCAGGAAGTCAAGCCAAACATTTCACTGGAAAGTATGATCATGAGGCTAAAGCTCAAATATTTTGGCCATATGATTAGAAGGATTCCCTAGAGAAAACTCTGATGCTGAGAAAGATTAAAGGCACATAATGAAGGGGACAGCAGAGGCAGAGATGGATAGAATTTAATAGTAATTAAAGTAAATAACATGAGCTCAGAGGGGTAGTGGCTGACAGATGTGCCTGGCGCTACTCAGGCATTACTCCTGCATGCTTCTGTAAATAGGGTCACTGAGAGTTGGACCTTACTAAACAACCAAACAACAACAGTAAGAAAGAGATAATGACACTATACTTCAAATTTTAAGGAGGTCCAGGACTTTCAAATTAGCTTCCAGTATTGTCATAAATATTGAGAACAGAAGGATGGCACTGGGGCTGAAATGTAATAACGGAACTATGGAGCAGCCTTGCAGGAGTAATAGAGATGTTAAGTAATTTCCTGACTCCATCATCTATGCATGATAGTATAATTCATTTTTCAGCAGTTCAACTTCCTGAAGTGCGAGGACACTTTAAATACACCTAAAGTGTCTGTCTGCACAATGAGAATGTGGCAATTTCATTTGCTAGGTCTTGTAGCAAGAGTACACACCTGGAAAATTAAAGGCAAAAGAATGAACAAAAGCTAAATTGCTTATTTTCATATTTGTTTGGTTTCTAAAAACATGTTGCTATTTATCATGTTTAGTTATTTAGTACAAGGGAAGTCTTGCTTTCAGTTATTTTGCCAAACTGACGGGCTATCTGTATTTGCACTCCTGTACCATTCATCTCTGGGAATTGAAACAACAGACTGGACAAAGCCACATCTATAGCCAGAAGTGGTTAAAACTGACATTAGTCTGATTTAATCTATTTCAGAATAAATGCGATTTTTATGACAAGTATGGCTTTCGCCCTCTCTTCAGTAAGTCTTGAGATATTAATACTGGCAGCTTATAACGTAAATAATTAGAGGCTTGACATGATGATTTTAAGTTTAACCAAGCCTAATTGAGGCCCTTGGGGCATTACTGCACATTAATGTCAGTCCCTCAAGTCGCCTATAAAAAATATAGATTGCATAAAAAGAGCAGTTTCCTGATACAAAAATGCTATTAGGGCAGGTAAGTGTTGAAACCACAAAATAGTCACTTCTTGGAAAAAGTAAATATCTTGATTGAAAGATAATTAACACATATTAAAAAATAACAGATTTAAATTAAATTAAATGTTTACATATTTCTTATCATTTATTTAAAAGTATTTATATATACTTATATAAAAATGTGTTTTCATTTGTAAACAACATAACAAAGCGATGGAACCAACAGCAAATGCTTGCTCACAAGAATAACATTGTTTAAGTTAAATAACAAATAATATCACCAGGTCAGCATGTCCATCTACTCTCAGTTTTCAGTGATTTCCAGATCCAGGAGATATCGCTTATGCTCTGTGCACTATTTTTTTTTAGCATTACGGGAGTACTGACTTAGGGCCCTATTCTATTGCCCAATTCATAAATTTATACACACTTTAAACTGCTCTTAATATTGCCACAGATTCTATTAGCTACTCGCAATACGATTACGAGATACCCAAATTACACAAAATCATTATTTTATTTGACCCATAGCGCTAGCTTGCAAATAAAGTTTAACCCCCAATTGAAGAAAGTATCATGTTTCTATCCAAAATATTAGGAGTACTAAATAGGACTCACATGGGCTTTTACAAACACTTGTTGAAGATGTAAAGCAATTAAACACACAATTGTGTACTTTAGAAGCATGGGAAGAATTAATTGCAAACCAGTCTAAAACCCACCAACATACAATTACAAAATATTTTTTAATGTTATTTCTGAGTAATATCCAAATCTCATTCCTTGATGGATATGGACAAAGTTCACCCATTGTCAAAAACAGTAACACCTTATGTCTCAACATCTTTATAGTTGTGATGTTTTTTCTACCCAAACTGTTGGCATGGATAAAATTGAATTATTCTAAAAATGTCAACAGTACATACAGTATCTTCAAAGTATTCACCCCCCTGGCATTTTTCGTGTTTTGTTGTCTCACAACCTGGAATTAACATGAATTGTTTGAGGATTAGCATCATTTAATTTACAGAACATGCCCACAACTTTGAAGATGTTTTTTTTTTTTTTTTTTTTTGTGAAGCAAACAACAAATAGGACAAAATAACAGAAAAAAGTCAATGTGCATAACTATTCACTCCCCTAAAGTCAATACTTTGTAGAGCCACCTTTTGCGGCAATCACAGCTCCAAGCCGCTTTGTATATGTGTCTATGAGCTTGCCACATCTTACCACTGGGATTTTTGCCCATTCCTACTTGCAAAACTGCTCCAGCTCCTTTAAGTTGGATGGTTTGCGCTTGTGAACAGCAATCTTTAAGTCTGACCATAGATTTTCTATTGAATTGAGGTCTGCGCTTTGACTAGGCCATTCCAACACATTTACATGTTTCCCCTCAAGTGTTGCTTTAGCAGTGTGTTTGGGGTTATTTTCCTGCTGGAAGGTGAACCTCCGTCCTAGCCTCAAATCACACACAGAGTGGTACAGGTTTTGCTCAAGGGTATCCCTGTATTTAGCACCATCTTTCCCTCAACTATGACCAGTTTCCCAGTTCCGGCTGCTGATGTTCTTTGGGTGATGTGATGTGTTGGGTTTGCGCCAGACATAGCGTTTTCTTTGATGGCGGAAAAGTTCACTTTTATTCTCATCAGACCAGAGTACCTTCCTTCATACATTTTGGGAGTCTCCCAAATGCCTTTTAGCAAACTCAAAACGTGTCATTTTGTTTTTTGCTTTAAGTAATGGCTTTCTTCTGGCCACTCTGCCATAAAGCCCAACTCTATGGAGCGTACGGCTTATTGTCGTCCTATGTACAAATACTCCAGTCTCTGCTGTGGAACTCTGCAGCTCCTCCAGGGTTTCCTTAGGTCTCTGTGCTGCCTCTCTGAATAATGTCCTCCTTGCCCAGTCTGTGAGTTTTGGTGGGCGGCTGTCTCTTGACAGGTTTGCTGTTGTGCCATGTTCTTTCCATTTGGTTACGATAGATTTGATGGTGCTCCTGGGAATCATCAAAGATTTAGATATTTTTTTATAACATAACCCTGACTTGTACTTCCCAACAACATTGTCCCTTACTTGTTTGGAGAGTTCCTTGGTCTTCATGGCAGTGTTTGGTTAGCGGTGCCTCTTGTTTAGGTGTTGCAGCCTCTGGAGCCTTTCAAAAAAATGTGTATATATAATGACCATTGATCACTTTGATTGCACACAGGTTGACATCATTTCACTAATTATGTGACTTCTGAAGGTAATTGGTTGCACCAGAGCTTTTTATGGGCTTCATAACAAAGGGGGTGAATCCATACGCACATGCCAATTTTCTGTTTTCTATTTCTAAAAAACTGTTTTATGTATATATTTTTCTCATTTCACTTCACCAATTTTCGTATTCTGATCCATCACAAAAAATTCAGATTAACAAAACATTGAACATTAAGGTTTTAATTTAACAAAATAGGTAAAAAGTCAAGGGGTTTAATACTTTTGCAAGGCACTGTAACATGGAATATTGCCTAATTTCAAACAATTTAGTTTATGTAATATACTGTTTTGAGGTATCCCCATTCCCCCTCTTGGGTTTTATCCTGTTTTCTTATTTCAAAATGGATCCAGCTAAAGTAGCAGCAGTGTTAGAGAGGCCTCTACCAACTGATCTCAGGAGCACACAAAGATTTATTGGTTTTGCAAACTACTTAGCACCCATCACTGCTCTTTCCAGTAAAGGTGGTATTCTGCAATTTTGGGCTCAGAAAGCTTGAGAAGCCTTCATCAAACTAAAATCAGTGTTCAATTCTGCACCAATACTGTTCCATACTGACCCACTAAGCCATTTGTGTTGTAAGAGGATACCTCCGAAGTTGGTAAGTGACCAATACGATCACAAAGCAGAACATTTGGGAGCCCACTACTACTTTATGCCTTTATGTCTAAAAGAAAATCTTGTCTGCAACACGAATGAAGAGCCCTAGTCTATTGCCCAAATCATAAACTTATACACACGTAAAAACCCCTTTAAAATTGCCATTCGCATTAGTTATACGCAATCTAATTACGAGTTACCTGCCCACAATCACTACCAGCCAACCACAGATGCAAGTTTGGGCTTAGAACTCCAATAATTATAGCATAGCTCTAGCTCGCATATTTAGTCTGACTCGCAACTAAAAAAAATATCAAGTTTCTTTAAAAAATATTGAGTACTAAATAGGACTTGCAAGAGCTTTATTAGATATTAAAAACACAATATTGTACTGTAAATGCATGGCAAAGCATAGAAATACATTATATTGTATACAAGTTTTGGTTTAACACATCACACATAATCCAAGTAAATGACCCTCCCCTTTCAACAAGGTATAATAGTCCACAAATGGTACTTCATTGTTGAAATAAAAAAGTCTTCAAGGTAGACTTGAAAGAGAGGTATGTATAAATACAATTCCGGACTATACAGGCATTGGCAATTTTCTTCTGTACTAGTAACAATGATCCAAAAATGTCCTGGATACTCTCTTGTCTGCCTGTTAACGTTTTGTGCAGCTTATAATGATAATAATAATCATATTAAAAATAATCAATTAATACCCCTAGCGATAATAGTAATAATAATAATAAAAAAGGAATATTCAAAAAAGAATTTAAAGATAAAAATGAAAGTAAATATAAAAATAAAAATTACATTAATATAACATCACCTAAATGGTGAATAAGACCACCAAGGTCTACTATTTCACACTCTACTGGGACTAAGGGGAGTAAAACCCTTATATCTCCCCTTCAATGACACAGATAAAATCAATATTTTCTTTTCTTCATATGTGATTTCAACATATGTATTGCTGACAATCACTGACCAGATAATACTACTGACCCATCCTATTTTTTACATTTTAAAATGTATGTATCTCATACAAACTTGGAGATAGAGTCAATCAATCAATCAATATATATATATATATATATATATATATATATATATATATATATATATACACACTAAGTGGATAGCACCCCTTATTTCAATGATGTGCATAATGTATGATAGATGTAATTATGATCATAACATATATAAGAGTACTGTTGGATCCATAATCCATGATACATAATACATCTCTCCACCCCACATGAATCTATATCGGTCTCGAATATAGGCCGGTCCCAAACCAGATATTATCTTTCCAAAAAAAGCTTCCAGTTCTATATCCTTATTGAGACTATGGGAGCTAGGATCTGTTACAAGTTACAATATTTTTTTTCGTGACTGTTGGCTTGTCTGGAAGGATATTATGGAGAAAATTGTCTTCTTGTAAGATAAGTTTTTTAAGAATCCTCACAATCTCTCCTGCTGCCTGGTTATATTTAGTCAGGAATCTGCACCCATTGTAGTTATCCTTTTGTGTATTCTGGTTCTTATTCTTAATTTTCAGCAAGTCATCTCTATTCATCTCTTTGGCACAGTTATAAGCCTCAGACACAACTTTATCATCATAGTTCTTCACTTTGAACGTTCTCATTAGTATCTTGCTTTCTTCGTCATAATGAGACATATGGGTACAATTCCATTGAACTCTCTGGAATTGTCCAAATAGTATATTGTTTATCTAATTCTTCTTACCTTATCCACTCTTGGCATGAATATATGCATTTGTGTCAGTTGGTTTAGAATATAACCGCAAAATAATACATTCCCCGTCTCCTGTCAGTAAAACATGCAAAACAGGATAGATACACAATCAGTTTTCATAGTAAAGCTTAAGTTCATAGTGTTCGAGTTTACATGATGGTGGAACTTCTCTTTTTCATCTTCTGATCTCCAAATAACAATGATATTGTCTATAAAACAACACTAATAAATTATATTCTTCTTAAATGGGTTATTGCTCCACACATATATATCCTCCCATAGACCCACAATTAAGTTGGCGAAGCTGGGTGCGAATCTTGTACCCATTGATGTCCTGGACAGTTGTAAAAAATATCTGTTTTCAAAGATGAAATAGTTCTTAATGAACTCAATGGCATCTAAGATGAAATCTGGTTGTTCCCTCTTCACGTTCTCATATGATTCAAGAAAGATCTTGACCGCTGCAAACCCTAAATCCTGAAGTATTGTTGTATGTACGGCTGAAACATCAAGCGAGATCCAGCAATATTCATCACTCCACTTCTGTATGGACATAATCTCCAGGAGGTGGGGAATATCATGGATGTAAGACTTAAGATTGCTCACCATTGCCTTCAAGAAGTGGTCCACGTACTCAGAGAGTTTTTCCATAAAGGATCCAATGCCAGACACGATTGGTCTACCTGGTGGATTTTCCAGATCTTTATGGATTTTGGGTGGATGGTAGAACACTGCTACCTTAGGATGATTAACAGTCAAATATTCAAATTCCTTATGATCAAAATCCCCTTGTCTTTGGCCTTCAAAATCATACTTCTGTATGGGTCCAGATATTTATCAGTGGCATCCCTCTGAAGTAGAGTGTATGTATCTGTATCACCGACTAGTTTCAAGGCTTCTCCAACATAGTGTTTTCTGTCCTGGAGTACCACACCTCCTCCCTTATCTGCCTCCCGGATGACAATGCTTTGATCCTCTTGTAAAGTTTTCAGGCTTGTTTCTCTGCATAGTTAAGGTTCAAGGCTTTCTTTATGTATTTCTTAGAACACATTTTTATGAATTCTTTCAATACTACAGCTTTAAAGACGGTCATGCAGATCACCTGTGACTGAATGGGCTAAAAAACGATCTTGGTTTCATCCTAGTCAGCCTATTAGATGTATTATCAGACTCTATAAGGAGATCTTCCATGGTCCTACAGGCATTATGATCTATAATCGATTCATTTGTTTTACCATTCTCCTCTTGCAATTCCATCATTTTGTACAGTAGCTCCATATCTTTATTGCTTAGCATCCGTAATGACAGAAAATACTCCTCTACAGTCCTACAGTTGGATCCTATATCTCCCTATCTCCCAATCTATCTTAGCAAAGTGCCTTTTTAAGGTCAAATTCCTAATAAAAATATTAGTATCAATAAATAAATCAAAGTTGTTGGGTTCTTTTTGAGGAGCAAACGATTGACCCTTCTGCAGTTCCCTCAATTCAATGGGGTTTAATTCCATCATGGAGATATTGAAGATCTTGAGGGTGCATTGTTGATCCTTCTTGTCCTTTTGGAGTTAGTCTCGCCTTCCTCCCCTACAACCCTTTCTCCTTCTTTTGTGAACCTTCTTTTCCCTTTCATGATTCCTGGAGAGTAGATCGTCACTCCCTAAACTGAGTAGCCTCTACTGAAAGTTCAGGGTCCTTCAATAAAAAAATGTTCCATGTATTGGGGTGACTTTTTGGTCTTGCTTCTTAACAATCTCCTTAGAAATTCTTTAGAATTATTATCACAACAGCCTCCATGGAACAAATATGCAAAAAAAAAGTGTTTATAATATTTTGGACTAACTGTGCATATGGTAATATTAAAAATGTTGCTGAAAGATCCATAAAACAATTAAGGACAGTGTACATGCCTCAATTGCAATAAAAAAACATGAAAGTGCCTTAGAAATGATAGGTAACACTCACAGAGGTTATATATATATATATATATATATATATATATATATATATATATATATACATATTTATTAACATATGTGAGTCATCATATCTATATTGGAACAAAAACTATTGGGAAAATTACACAGCCACATGGCATATATCAATTACCAGGGGAAAATACACCACACTACACAAGAGGTTAAGAACAATTGGGAAACACACAGGGACACAACAGGTACTCTAATGCACTGATTATTAAAGGGACAGACATCTCTCAAATAATACCCAGCAACACTATTGATCAGCACCACGGCAAACCCTTCAGGTGAATAGTGATAGTGAACAGTGCTACAATGTATACTTTTCCATACCAATAATCTTGTTCAAGCATGATATCAAAAATCAAAAAACACATAAAATAGTGCTTGAACGCATTTTGGACATATTAATACATGTGATCGCTTGGAAATCACACCTTTGTCACTGCAATGGGCTGTAATGCTCACTGAAAAATGTATTGTACAGTAAAAAGGGATAATTATTTCAGAAGAATGGCACACTTCATGCAGATTTTAGGTGTTATGCACACCAGTATGTGAAATGATGGTACAAAATATGATATAAACATCACTTTTAACATTGAAAGAGTAAACACTTGGCCATCACAACATACTGTAACATCCCAGTTAAGATAAGTGACATGCAAACATATGATTACAGTATTCAAATGCATGAAGGGATGGCTACCTACAAATATATTTTTGCTACTTAAATGTTATGTATGTTGATATTCCAAAACATTAACCATTGAAAAAACACAGAAACAGTGATAACAATATAACAAAACTTTATTATATACACAGATCACAGTCATAAATGCATCCGACTGTGCATTAATATCATGGGTGGCGTGTAGGCAGATATCAAAAGGATAAGAAGTTGTCTCGGAAGAAAGGTGAAACCTAAGGGGTTAAAGGTAAAACTGTTTAATAATAATGATGCATAACATCTACTATGGTCACATGATGTCACTACACCACAGTAACCATAAGCATCTGCTCAATTAAACAGATGACTAAACTTTTGGACTATGTAATCCAATTCAGTTACACACATACAGTGTGTTAAAAAAATCTAAAATATGAGACAAAATGTGGTCAAAACCTAAAAAAGGCAGAGGAGGATAAAAATCTAAAACAAATACCTGCGTGTACAGTACAGTGCTAAATATCGCAACTGTAGCAATATACCAACCTGATCTTCACCTGCAAGCGTTACAAACCATTAGGTAGGTGTCATGATACATCACTATCCATGACTTTTAATAATGATGTGTTATCTCAAAACGAATGCTTAGCTGTGACAATAGTTATTGGTCAAAGAGTACTGTCACCATCTCTATAGGATATTGTTTAGCCATAATGATATTGCATCCATCTGGTAAACAGGTGTTATCACATTTTATAGGATTCTTATGATATTATGATGTCTGAACACCTACCCATTAATATGAAAAGGACTCAAAGGTCAGCATCCATAATGTCTGTTACTAACATCACACAAAAGCATCTGTTTTCATATTGATATTGAGGAGAGGATGACATGCTTCAAATTACATGTATTAATGCTGGCTTTGCTTAACATGTCATTGTGGGACTTTGCAAGTCCCCCGCCATATCCGCATTGGTCCAAACTGAAGATAACAACAACCATGTATTCTAAAACAGGATATCTGATTTAATAAATAGTGTGTGAGCTACATTTTTAGGAGTAGATGTCGTTAATGGAAGGTTTATCTGATAGCCACTGTGAATATTTCAATTGCTTTATTTTTTATCAATGCTTGCAGAAGAAGAAGATGCCTTCATGGACATGAACTGTGCATAAAATAAAAATACTAAAGCCTAAAAAAAAAAAATGTTCTCAGCGGCATTCCTTAGTGACCATCAATTGATGAAATGTGAAACATAATCCTATATGTCTATAGAGAAGATGATCATGCACCATGTGTTTGGGGGTAGCCATCTGCCTACAAAAGATCACCATCACATAGGCCATTATCCTCTATACTGTAGCTAGGATTGATTATGTTAACATTTGGACCAATAGATTGTCACTGAAGAGTGTTGGTGAGAAAGTCTAAAATTATGTGCAGCCTCTACATCCTCGTAGGCCTTGCCAAATGGCCCCAACCCCTTATGCCCACATGAATTTAAAGTGGCTCAAACTGCCATTAGGAACGAATTTAATTGAATTTTAAGTGCTGGAAAACTGACACAACAATGCATAATTGATTCATACCTGCAAGTAGAAGCAAATAATTACAATTTCATAAAATATCAACAAAATAATCTATGTGTCAAACAGTATTGTGGCCTCATGGACTATGTGGCTGAGGCAGCTACAAACCAAAATCTGGCAGCTGGCAGCTGGCAGAGCCATCATTTTACTATCTTCCTTCCAAGGATCTCCTCGCAATATGCGAGAAAGATACAATGATGTTATGGCTATTGTAACTAAATTTGGCAAACCTGATTTATTTATTACATTTACATGTAATCCTCAATGGCCAGAGATTGTTGAGAATGTAAAAGAGGGCCACAATGCTTCTCATAGACCAGACTTAGTGGCTAGAGTCTTCAAAATAAAATTACAGCCATAATACATGACATCACCAACAATCATTTATTTGGAAAGTGTGTGGCTTATGTTTATACCATTGAATTCCAAAAAAGAGACCTGCCACATGCACATATGCTTTTCATATTTCAAGGAAATGATAAATTGAATACTGCAAAGAAAGTTGATTAAGTAATTACTGCTGAACTACCACATCCACAAAAGCATGGAAAACTCTATCACATTGTATGTAACACATCGCATAATTCATTGGCCATGTGGAGAGCGAAATCCAAACTCACCATGTATGGAAAATAAAAAATGCACTAAAGATGTCCTAAAAGACATTACAGATCAAACCTTTGTGATTTGTGTTGGATATCCATTGTACAGACGCAATAATTAGAGGAAAAAATATAGATAACACGTATGTGGTGCCATATAATCCACATGTATTAATGAAGTATAATGCACACATAAATGTGGAAGCTTGCACTTCTTTAAAATCAATCTAATATGTCTACAAATCACATATATAGTTGTGAGCATGCGAGTTGTTGCTAACGCTTGCAGGCTCGAGGGCAGTGGGCGAGGGCCTCAGTTGCTGGCATGGAGCACCAAAGGCGATCCATGCTAGCAACTGCGACCCTCGCGAACTTAACGTCGCAACGCAAACAACACGACACACCAATTACGACCCTCGCAAACTTTTACTAGCAACGCAAACAGCATACGACACACGTTAACACACATTACGACCTCGCAACACTCGGACGCAACTCGCGAACATTACAAAATTCAAAACACAATACATACACACAGCACATACATAAAAACTTACCTACAGCAACAGGGAGCATCCAGTACCTCAAAAAACCAACTTACACCTTCATTTCACTCAAAAAAAAAGAGTTTACACACTAAAAAATTTCAGAAGCGACAGAAAAAATGGCCACCGAGCAAAACGAAAACGAGCCTACACACGCAAACACCATACGAGACACGTTAGCACACATTACGACCTCGCAAAAATCGGACGCAACACGCCGACATACAAACATTTAAAACACAATAAATATACACAACACACACATAAAAAGCTTACCTACAGCAAGAGGGACCATCCAGCACCTCAAAAAAGCAAGTTACACCTTCATTTAAATAAAAATAAAACACTTTAGACACTAATAAAATCGCTAAGCGACAGAAAAAATGGCCGACGAACAAAACGAAAACGAGGCTACAGCACTCTCAACACGCAAAACACCACAACACACTCGCAAAACACCACAAGAAACTCGCAAAACACCACGAAGCACCTACGGATAATCCGCGAAGAAGCATACCACAGATAACCCATCATTTTACGCCAATGCGGAAGTACACCACTACGCTAACGGTTTAGTCTCGCGCACGCACAGTATTACACTGCACACATTCAGCACGCTTACACAGCAGCTCCACACCACTAATGCTGCAGCAACATTAAAACAGATTGCAGCTCTTCAACACAATGCTTCACAATAGGTAAACTATATTAATTTATTAATGTCTTATATATTTCATTATTACACACCAAACACCATTAGCTCACTTACGATTTCATTGCCGTCATTTTTTGACGGGCAATTCGCTAGTATAGTTATAAAGGATATGATGCAGCAACTGTTGTCGTGAAAAATGGACCAAATGAACAAGACAATGAATTACTACATTATGAACTTCCTTCTCATGTAGATGCTCGCTATGTCAGTGCGCCAAAAGCAATGTGGCAACTTTTGAAATTTTAAATGCATGATCGCTCAGTATATCGATTAGCTGTCCATTTGCCACAATGACAATTAGTTTTTCCACTTTTCTCCTACTTTGATGCGTATTATAGGCTCCTCGTAGATTGAGCTTAGTGAAGATTTTGGAGCCTTGGATACAATCTTCAGTGGAAGGGGATAGCGATCCTTCAACATGATCTTGTTTAACCCCCAACAGTCAATGCACGGTCTGCAGCCACTATCCTTCTTTGAGACAAAGAAGAAGCCAGCACCTGCTGGTAACAAAAACTCTTGAATGAATCACTGGTTAGGTTCTCTTGTACTCTGACATGGCTTTGGACTCAGCCTATGATAATGGGTAGATTCTACCTCTTGCTGGGATAGCTCCAGGATACAAATGTATAGAGCATTCATACAGTTGGTGAGGTGGCAGGATATCAGCTTTGGCTTTGCTGAATCCTTTTGAAAAACTCTGGTACTGTGGTGGCAAATTAGAATTGACGAGTATCTGCAGAGGGGTTTTCCAGGTGGACCTTGGAAACAACATTGCTTATGCAAGTCTGTATACATTTCAGGCTCCAAGTTAATTATCTGGTTTTCTTGCTAATCAATTTTAGCATGATGCTTAGGAAGCCAAGGATACCCAAAAATGATTGGAACAGTAGAGCAAGACCAGTTGAATGCATTCTTGGTGGTAGAGGCCATGTATTAGTGTTAACTAATTAGTCTCAAGTTCAACCTTTCCAGAGCCCACAGGAGATTTGTCAATGGATTGAAGTGTCAAGGTTTGCTGCTTGGTAGAAAATGGCACCAAATGGCATTGGGGAAATTGATAGTCTATAAAATTCCCTGCAGAGCCAGAATCAATAAGAGCTTGAGTTTCAATTTGTTGAGGCCCCAGAGCATAAGTCAAAACTTAGCCTATGGATGTACTAGACATAGCCTTTCCTTGGTCAGGTAGGATAGGTTCTGAGGAAATGTAATGTGGTTCCATAATAAAGGCACAGGCCTTCAGCCCATCCTCTACTTTGCTCTAACACAGAGAGATGAGAAGTTTTCTCTTAATGGCGTTCAGTCAGATGTAGGTCTATTTGAGTAACCAAGCAGATCAAACATTCCAGAGAGTCTGGTATTTCATTATGAGTGAGTTTATCTTTTATGTGCTCGGACTACCAATACTGCCCCATGGTGTGCCCACTGAGGCAGAGGAATCTCAAATTCTTAAAATCAGAGGACAATATTTGAGAGTCATTGACCAGAGTGGTGTTGCCCAGACTGAAGTGTCAACTGTTAGCAAAGATTATATATGCCACATGAGTGCAATGAGAGGTGAAAAGTGCTGGCTAGAGCTTCCATTGTATGGAACATTCTTGAATGAAACCTTGCAGACAGTTGAATTTCCAGAAAAGCATCATGGAGCAAGTAGGTGGAGGCTGTGAGAGCAGGATCAGGTGGATGGGCAGCAGTGTACTCCAGCTGAGCACAAAGTGTGGGAACAGCCCCAGTGATTTGATCAAGCTTACAGTCCAGGTTAAATAAACAGTTTCCGTGGACATCAAGCTTATGACCATAACCAAACAGGACTCCTGCAAGCCTTGTGTTTGATCCATTTGAAGCAGTTGGCTATTAAGGCAGGCCCTTGACTACTCCACCCGGGTCAATTACTGTCCTATTGTAATGTCAGGGATGTATAGGTGAAATACTTCAGGACAAAATGCAAGAGGATGTTAAATCCTAAGTAAAAATTTCAAGGGCACAGGCAAAGGAATGGTCAGGCTAGCCAAAGATAAGAGGCCAAAATGTGTGACTGACTGACTGATAGAAAGAATAGAATCATAGGAGAAAGCTAGAAGTTACTTCTGACTGATCTTTGAACATATAGCTGAAGCTGCTGTGGCACAAGGTTGTTGTACATGTCACACTCATGGTAAGTCATCAGATCAAAGCTCGGGCTGAACCCTGACACAGCATTTAAATGCAAATATTTTTACTGCAGTCTCCCATTTCACATTTCAGCTTCTTGCATTTTTTGTCTGAACACACTGTAAACTAATGATCATTGCATAGAACTGTTGAGAGCACTGACAGATGTATTGGCTACATGCATCTTGTGCAAATACAAGTTTCCTGTGTATTAAAATTATCTTCCCCCATATAGTAACATGGTAACATAGGGCCGTATTAAATTCCAACATTTACAGAAAATTGCAACAGTTTCAGATCGATTTAATTCAACAAACCCGCCATTACATGGTCGAAAGCCAAATCTGTAAACCATGTAAACGTAAGTCGCATTTCAGGGCATGATCATGATCATGATCAATTAAGCACGCCCGTAACAAATGATTTAGGAACAACCAATAGTAAATGAGACCGCCATCATGACATCAGTAAAACATGGAGTTTAAATGTCAGTCAATTAGTGTTTAGACGTCCGATATGCGATCGGGCTCGCAATCCAGCAATGTAAAAATCACTAATGAATGAATAAACTGTTCTAGTCCATGTGGGTGGTCTGATATGTATTAACTCCTTGAATCCCAAGATTGATATAACACGGAAATTAAAAGTAAAAAATATATATTTATATTGCAGATTTGAGACCTTGAGACTATTGTGTAATTAATTATAATGTCTTTCATTGCTTTCCCAGTATTTTAAAATCCAGTATTGTGTTTTTATTGGCTTTTATAGTGTTAAGAACAGGTGTTTAACCTTCTTGGGAGTCCTCTATAGCATTTGCCTTATACAGGTTTGAAGGCAATTGCGGGCTTGTAGAAATGTCATAATTAAATTGCTATTTGTGATTTTAGTGATTGTAACATTTGTGGTCTTGAAAGATCGAAGGCTTAGATAGTAGGGAGTTATGATTCAGAAAATCGCAGAGATTTTCAGCCTGTAGCTCGCAAAAAGATTGCGGGTAGCTAGAGGAGGCCAATTAAACGTCAGTAACTTTTGCTGGCTACATTACGGCCTTCGGTATTTGCGGTTTTGAACTGAAAAAGAGTATTAGTGCATCAAATGTTTCCATTTTAGATCTCCTCTTATCTTTATAATATGTGAATTAATTGTTAATTGACCCAGAAAAGGCAAACAAAAAACCCAATTAAACATTGGCAAATGTCTCATAAAGAAGCAATTCCTTCCTGATATCAAAAACTGGTAATTGGATTCCTCCCTGGATCAATACACTTTTTTCTATAGTTATCCATCAAACTCTGTATGCGCTTTTTATTTAAAATATATCCAACCCCTTTTAAAGTTATCTATTGAATTTGTTCTCACATCCTCCTTGGGAGAGAGTCCCACAGTCTGACTGTCCTTACTATGAAGAACACTTTTCTTTCTTTAACGTGAAATCTGTTTCTTCTAACCTCAAAAGATTACATGTTATAAGTTGAAAACCTCTTTGCACACACAGTTCTCCTGACAAAGCCTTATATTGACCATGGATGTATTTATATAAAGTAATCATATCTCATATTAAGTGCCTTTTACTTCAGGAAGTAGATCTCTGAAAAAATTGTAGATTCCACAGCAGCATCATTTCATCTAGAAACATTTTGAGTATTTTCAAGTGAAGCAATACAAATGAGGATATTTTAGATGTATGACCATTTGAATGTAGTCTTGTTTATGTCACCAGTTTTCCCTGATTTTGAGAGCCGCGAGATACGTGGTCTGCCTTGCATCATCATTTTTGATAAGACTGATAAAAAGAAACCTTCAAGTGCTCATCGTGTTTGCTAATTAAAGGCATCAGATACTTGTAATCAGCTCTTGGGAAGTGTCAAGCTTGGTAAACTATCGTCAGCCCGCTGAGCCATTTAAGCCCCAGGCTTCCCATTTTGAGTATTTCATAATGCTAACACAGTACAGTCTTAATGAATCTTCCATAAAATGACTATAATTATAATGAAACATAACACATTGGCTGTTGCAATCAAGTCATGACAAAGGACAGGAATTATATATTAATATAACATATGACCAAGTGAATCTGATTCGAGAGCACTCGTATATCTCTTGCTAGTTCTTGATAATTATGTTTTGACTGTATCCAGTTTAGTTCAAGAGCAAATTTATGTCAACCTTCAGTACAATAAATCAACAAAAGGCAGAACTTTACCATAATGTAAAATAAACAACTTATTGTTAACTCTCATTTTAAACAAAAGTGTAATAAACTTTACACTCTCATAATTGTTGTTTTTAAAAAAATAAAGAAGCTAAATGTATATATATGTATATTCCTACAGCTACAAATTTCTGTGAGACATATTCAGTCCTGCCTAATCGGGGGCTATGCTCTCTAAGTTATATATTTGTCTGATTATTGAATTTTGACCCTACCCTTACCTCTCACTCTGTCTGCAATCAGCCCTGACCTTTAGCGTGACTCTGGATACTCTCTTGTCTGCTGCCTGCCCTAACCTTCTGAAAATGGAGCCAGGTTCAAGGGCTGGTCTTTATCTTGCTATGTCAAGTGAGCCATTATCCTGTTCGACACATCAGCATAATAATGCAGTGACAATGTAAAATCGTGGGCTGATATTTATTGAGAACATTATAGATCTCATTTGAATAAAAACAAAGATGGAGATTGCAACTATGAGCTGTGACTTTTAGTTAATCTATTATTACTATTTATCATTTAACTTTTTTTATAAAGTCCAAATATTTTCTTTAGTGGTATTTAGAATAGGTTTGTTGTTTAATCGTTCAGTCGCTTCTGACTCTCTTTTATCCTATGGACGGCAGTATGCCAGGTAAATCTCTTATTCACTGCCCCTCTGAGCTCCATCGATCTCATGTTCATTATTTCAATGACCTCGTCTATCCATCTCTGTATTTTTTAACCCCTTCTTCTTGTGCCTTCAATCTTTCCCAGCATCAGAGTCTTTCTAGGGAATGCTGCGGTCTCATGATATGGCCAACATATTTGAGCTTCAGCCTCATGATCATACCTTTAAGTGCACAGATTGTACTGATTTATTGGATCTTCTTGCAGTCCAAGGGACTTTAAGTAGTTTATGCCAACACCACAATGCAAAGGCATCAATTCTATGGTGCTCAGACTTGCTTGGAACTGAGATTTCTGTTTACCATGATCTTTGTCTTTTTAACGTTGAGCAGCAGGCCATCTTTTGCACTCTCTCATTTTACACTCATCAATAGGTCCTTTATTTCCTTCTCACTTTCAGCCATTAAAGTAATATCATCCGTGTATGTGAAGTTGTTGATATTTCTCCAACAATATTAAGCTTTTGATTAATCCAGCCTCACCTTACACATGATGTACTCTGTGTATAAGTTGAATAAATAAGGTGACAATATACAACCTTGTTGCACACTTTTTTAGATCTTAAACTATTCTGTTGCCAAATGTTTGCTTCTGACCGTTGCTTGTTGGTCCACATACAGATTCCTTAGGAGGAGCATGAGATGATCTGATACTCCCATCTCATTAAAAACTTGCCACATTTTGTTGTGATCCACACAGTCAAAGGCTTTAGAATAGTCTACTGTATGTAGCAGAAGTAATTGCTTTTCTGGAACTCTCTTGCTTTCTCTATTATCCATCGGACATTGACAATTTAATCTATTGTGCCTGTTGCTCTGTGGAACTAGGCTTGCACATCTGGTAGTTCCCGGTCCATATAATGTTGTAGAATCTTAAGCATTACCTTGCTGGCATGGGAAATTAGTTCAATTGTTTAATAATTGGAGCACTCTTTGGCACTGCCTTTTTTGGGGATTTGGTTGTAGACTGACCTTTTCCAGTCTATTGACCATTGTTGTGTTTTCCAAACTTGTTGGCATAAGGAAAGCAACACTTTCACAGCATCATCTTGTAGAATATTGAATAGCTCAATTGGGATCCCATCAACTCCTGGATCCTTATAAGATTGGCATCCTGGGGCCCATCTCGATTCGCTCTTCAAGATATCTGATTGTAGATTGCAAGTTTGCGAGTTTTCAATCGTGTGTTTATGTCTTGGAAACAAGCACTATGTACACTTGATTTTATGCTCAAAAACATGGCCCTCCATTCTTTATAAGGTGTTAAGTTTGTTTATTGCCATGTACTAAACCCCTGTACAGCGCTACAGAATATGTTGGCGCGATATAAATAAAGATAATAAATAATAATATTAATAATAATAATATCATCTGGTCCAGCTCATTGGACAAATTATTAAGGTCATCAGTTATGTTAAGATCCTTCCTATATAGATCTTCAGGGTATTCCTGCCCCCTCTTCTTTATCTGATTTTCTACTGTTATGTCCCTACCAATTTTGTCTATTATCAGCCCATTTTGATGAAAGGTGCATTTGAGACCCCCAAATCCACTATCTCCACTTCCCTTTGCTTTCCTTCGTTCCTGGCTACTTTCAAAGTCTCATCAGATAGGTAGTTTGACTTCTTTCTTTAAGGGATACTCTTTGTTGCTGTTTCCTGGATACTGTTGCAAACTTCGGTCCAAAGTTGTTCAGGCATTTTTTTCTTTTCCATGTCTAGTCCCTTAAAACTATTCTTTACCTCCACTGCATATTCACAGGGGATATTATTTATTTCAAATCTACTTGGTCTAATAAGTTTCCCTCTTTTCTTCATTTGATTCTGAACTTTGCCATAAGAAGCTCAAGATCTGAGCCACAGTCAGCTCCAGGTCTTGTTTTTGCTGACTGTGTAGAACTCTTTCAATAACCAAATTACAAAAGTAAATCTAATTATATAGTATTTAGAAAAGAAAAGAAAACAATGCAATACAGCAAGAGACAAGTTGGTGCAACAGAGTTGAGATCCCTATTATGAAGAGCTTGCAATATGTCAATCTATCTCTTGTCATGTCAAGTACATCATCAATACGAAATAATATGGACCTGCCACTGAATACTCCACTGACTTGTATAATGCAGACTTAATTAGTGCTTATGGGAAGAAAGCACACTTTAAACAACTGTATTAATAAGACTACAAAATATACAATACAAATACAATTACATGACAAATGTATAACACCTGCCTTTTTAAAGAATTACTGAGTGTAATGTATTTATATAACTTTATAAAATGTTTTCTGAATTCATTTGTAAAGGTTATTTTACATTTATTTAGAAATATTTAATTGGAGTGCAAATATCTGGCAGGATTTCAATCTGTCTATCAAGGCTTTTAAGTGTATTTCAGCTAATGGAGAGATAAAATTATGCATGGCTTGCCTAATACAAATGTCTAATTAAATATACTTTAGAGAATAAGTTACAAATTTGAAGTTATATTTAACAGAATTTCAATAACAGTTTTTTTATGAAAACTGATTTAGCTGTTGAAGGATCTAAATTGCAGTTATAGTAATTAAAAAAATGACTCTAAGGAAATTGCAATGAAATAAAATAGAACTGGAAAAGTGCAATATTCAAACTCAATAGGAAATTGAGGATAATATGCTTTGGATAATCATACTGATTAAAAAAAAACACTGTAGTTCAGTTTTTACAAAATGGTTTTAGAAGTAATTGGATAATGGTCAATTTTTTTTATTGTTAAAAAAAATAAATACAGCCCTTAGCTATTTAACTTTTATGTAATGTGGGTTTACATTTATTTAAACTATTTGGACTGCTTTTTTAGCTGCTTTCTCAGCATAGTGTCTCTTGAAAAAAATGCATTGCTTCTGTGGAAAAGATTTGGCATTTGGAGTGCAATATTTCCATTATAGCCCATGGAAGCTTCCTCTACATTCAGGTTGTCTTCCCATATGTAATAGCAGATCACCAAAAACCAAATGGATAGCATGCATGCAATAAATAATACATTAAAGGAAGTATTGTTTATATTTGTACTTTATAATGGACACAATGTGTAGTTCTCTAAAAGAGTATATTTTGAATGGTCCTTTAAATTATTTTAGACACTTTTTTTATTTATATTATGGACCTGAAAACTAGCATGATAGGGTTAATGGCACAAGGTAAGCCATGGTGGGGTTCATTATTAACTTTTTCATTTGCAAATTTATTATTACACTGTTTACATATAAAACGGACACTGAATGCATGTTTTCTTTGTTGTATCTGTAATACAATATTTAATAATGGAATACTGTGTGTTTTTAATTTTTCAAATAATAATCTTAATGCATACAAAAATGAATCCAATGTTTAACTGATCTGGGGGCTTGCCTCTGTCAGCCATTGAGTAGTAATATAGATGTATGAGTCATATTTATCTGTCAATGAAATCTACAGATGTACATATGCTGCACTTTCCGTTATTTTCAATGGAGTTTAAATAGGTTTAATGTTATACATTTTTTATGTAAAACACAACGTTGGTAATGTTTAAAGCATGCTCTTTTAAATGAAAGAAATAATTGTGTTCATGTCCCTTTAATGATGAAGGATTATTTATTTATTTAAGGCATACATGCACAATGGGCTTAGTACTTTTTGAATAAGACAGTATGATAAAGGCTCATTACAGATTTTATATTTGCCATCTAACTGTTAAAATGGCTTTGTGGGTTGACTTATGTTGAGTAAATGATTCAGAAAATAATCTTCAGCATGTATACTTTTACACTCAACCTGTTTGGAACTCATCCTGCATCTGGAAAGGATTAATTACATCCCCACAATCCCATTGGGCCCTCAATGTTATCTGATGTAATTATTGATTTTATTTATGTCTGTTTAGTTTTGAGGTTTTGTATCCAAAAACAAAGCCATCAGTTCAAAATAAAATGTGAAAATTCTGGGGTTCAGAACGGATTATTTCAATTGACATTGATTCTTATTGGAAATGCTTGTTTTGAACTGAACCTGTTTGGAACTCATCCTGCTGTCCGGAATGGATTAAGGATGAGAACTGAGGTACCACTGTATAGAAATGTAACTTTGTCCTATCTCCTCCTTTGATGTTTCAGGGCCACAAATGTTACCAGTGCTAAAGACGCAAAATCGATATTTAATTACAACTATTTAACAAGACTGCAATTGCCCTCTAACCCGTACATCGCAAATGTATCAAAATTGTTTAAAAAATATTAAAAGTTCCAAATAGGACTTGCAAAGGCTGTTTTCAAGACGTAAGAGTGCACTAGTATTCCATTAAAAAGACTGTAAACCACTTTTAAACAATATAAAAGCAGGGAAGTTCATCAGAATTAATTGCACAACATTCTCCAATTAACAAATACTATAAGAAAATATATATTTCTGAAAATATGCTGGACAGTAAATATGTAAAATAATTTGATAAGGATGGCACACTGCAAGCAAATGTTAGGTGTTATGTGCAACAGTATATGAAAGGATGGACTGTGCTCAGCAATATGACCCTGGTCTGAGGCCTCATGATGCTGTTACCCTATGTATTATAGTTCTGGCTGTGTAGTGACATATATGTTGTTCCATGGCTCAGTCCCATTAATGTATCATTGTTCCAATGTATGCTGATTATTACATGTATTGCATGTAGGTTATTGTAATATTATGTGGATGTCTGCTATGAAACTGCTAGTCTGTCCCTAAGGAAGCTACAAAAATATAGGGATTGGGTCCCAGGCACAGGCGGAATCAGATTGAGAGATACCGGACATAAGGGGTTCACGCTGCACTCTGAAAGACATTGTAAAACATGAATATATCCATAGGAGATCAAATTAGAGGGACAGGGGCCTAATGAACATAAGCAGGTCATGTAAGCAAATAAGCTATAGGGTCTGCAGTATTGTCCTACTTGATGTACTACTGTAAGGTCAACAATAATGGATAAGATAACTTGCCATGGTGATTGTTTACTGCACCACAGGGGTAGATTACAGGCCTGACATCAATTAATGGACAGGTGACCCACTTGGATATACAATAAGATGATCTCTGTAGATATATATGTTTGTGAGGCTGCACATGGGCTCTTGCAGACAAAGGCTTCAGATTGGCACTTACATTCAGAGGCTGCACTTGGGCTCTTACAGACACAGGCTGAACATGGGCACTTACAGGCAGAGGCTACACATGGGTTCATGCAGGCACAGGCTGCTCATTTGCACTTACAGGCAGATGTACAGGGGGGTTTGCAGACACAGGCTGCAGATTGACACTTACAGGCAGAGGCTGCAGATTGGCACTTACAGGTAGCGGCTGAACATGGGCTCTTACAGACACTGGCTGCACATTGGCAATTACAGGCAGAGGTTGCACTTGGGCTCTTACAGACACAGGCTGCAGATTGGCACTTACAGGCAGAGGCTGCACGTGGGCTCTTGCAGACACAGGATGCACTTGGGCTCTTGTACAGACAGGATGTGGGGTTTCGCAAGTGTGTAGATTTCCGAGCAACTGAGTCGCGTTGAGTACAGAGCAATAGTTGAGTGAAAATAATTTCTGCTCCCCCTGTGAGACGTATATATATATATAAAAGGTGGTTGTTCAGAAGTCTCTTGTTCTCTTACAGGAACTCTCAAAGAGACAGTCAAAAAACCCAGGTAAAGTTTCAGGAAATGCTTTCAATAAAAATGTAATGTAACAAGTAAGAGAACTGTAGTAATTAAATTTAATGTCTACTTGAATCAGCTGATTGATTTCAGGAACAACATTTCTACCTGTAAAGCTTGTCTGCAACATGAGAAAAAAATGCCTGTTTAATACACTCACTGCTCCTGTAGAAATCCTCTCTTGTGGTTCCACTCACCGGTTTCTATCAGATGTAGCAATAGTGGCAGGTAGAGCACTGGCCCAAAATTTGCCACCCCAGGGACCCTTAGTTTTTGTTCACTGCACTGTCATTTTAAAACACACAGCCTTTTCCCTGGTGGTCTTTACTTATACAAATAAATAATTCCTTCCATGCAGGTGCCTTGAACTTCCACCACCTCTGCATGGCTGCATGCAGGCTTACATACAAACTCCACTTCAGATCTTCTTGTTCCTCAGCTGCGTTTCCTCTGTCTGCTGTAGGGCCCTTTCCTAGGCCCAGCTACACCTGTAACCTAAATAGTATTGTTCCAGGCTTTCTCAGGTGCAGCTAAATTGTGTTGAGCAAAAGTGTGAGGAATTGACTCTGCTGGGTTTTGAACCCTGGTCCCCAGGCTGCTATACCTCTTCCCTACCACTGCGCCAGCCTGCCTGTTGTGAATTCCATTGAGACCTTATAAGCTTGACTCTGCTAGCAATTGTATCAGTACCTAAGTCTCTTCAGCTGTGTCTGGTCAGGTGTCTGGTCCTTGGCCTATATAAGGCACTTCCTGTCTATTGATCCTTGCCAGATTATTGTGTGGTTTCTGATCACTTCAATAAACCTTGTTCCTGTTTTCACCTACAAGTTTGCGGAACTGGATTATTGCTGACCTTGGCTACTGGTCTCCACAACTTTGTGATTTCTATATCATTACAGAATAATCTGGCCCTTTCGGATCAACTGGATTCTGTCACACAACCCTTCTTTTCTCTGGCTCATGGTGAAGAGGGTATGTTGACTCAACATCCTCATTTTGTGGTGCCTATCACATTGCAATGTGGTGATCGTATAATTTCAACTACCGCTATGATAGATTCTGGAGCAGGCGGAAACTTTATGGACATTAAATTTGCAGCTGGAAATAGAATTCAGTCTATCCCTAATTCTTCACCTGTGTTAATGGAGACAGTTGATGGTTCTCCACTTACGTCAGGACCGGTTACACATGAGACTGTGCCCTTAAAGTTGACTGTGGAAGTGAATCACCATGAGGCTATATCTTTCCACCTAATTTCCTCAACACAGTTTCCAGTGATTTTGGGGGTACCTTGGCTTGCTCTGCATAACCCACAGATTGATTGGAAGATCAGAACTTTGTCCTTTCCTTCAGAACACTGCTTAATGAATTGTCAACCCTCTAAGGTAACACCTGTTGCCACAACAATTAATGAAATAGTTGCTACAAACTTGACTAAGCTTCCTCTACAATTTCGGGATTTTGCAGATGTCTGTGATAAGAAGAATGCTGATCAGCTTCCACCACACAGGCCTTATGATTGCCCAATAGAGCTGTTGCCTGGGGCTGCTATCCCATTTGGCCGTATATATTCCCTTTCTGAGCCTGAATTGAAAGCTCTTCTTGAATACCTACAAGAAAATCTTGCCCAAGGCTTTATTTGACCATCTACTTCTCCAGCAGGAGCTCCTATTTTCTTTGTAGAAAAGAAAGATGGCAGCCTACGGCCATGCGTTGATTACAGGGACATTAATAACATCACTGTTAAAAAATGCTACCCCTTGCCTCTGATTCCTGAACTTTTGGAGAGACTCCGCTCAGCTAAAATATTTACGAAGCTTGATCTTCGGGGGCATATAATCTGGTTCGCATAAGACCCAATGATGAATGGAAAACAGCTTTCAGAACCAGGTACGGGCATTACGAATATCTAGTAATGCCTTTTGGGCTGTGTAATGCCCCTGCAACTTTCCAGCAACTTATCAATGATGTACTACGAGATCTCCTGGATCAGTTTGTTGTGGCATATTTGGATGATATCCTAATATTCTCTGATAATCTTGAAAACCACAGAAAACAGGTCCGTATAGTTCTAGAGCGCCTTCGTACCCACCGCCTATACATTAAACTAGAAAAATGTGAGTTTGAACAAACAGAAATTCAATTCCTGGGGTATGTAATAACTCCCAAAGGTTTAAGTATGGACCGAAGTAAAATTAAAGCTGTGCTGGACTGGCCCATCCCCAAGAATGAAAAAGATGTTCAGAGATTTGAGGGGTTTGCCAATTTTTACAGGCGTTTCATTAAGAATTTCTCTGCCGTTATTACACCGATCACTGAACTCACACGTAAAGGGACTCCTTTTCAGTGGTCCGATAAGGTGGATACCTCATTTTCCCGATTGAAGACTCTGTTTACCTCTGCCCCTGTCCTGGTACATCCTCAGCCGGAATTACCATTTATTGTGGAAGTTGATGCTTCTGATTCAGCTGTTGGTGCTATACTGTCTCAAAGGACTGGACCTAAGATGCTGTTACATCCGTGTGCCTTCTATTCCCGCCAGATGGTGCCAGCAGAAAGAAACTATGACATAGGGAATAAAGAACTATTGGCTATAAAAGCTGCCTTCACCGAATGGAGACATCTCTTGGAGGGAGCTACCCATCCAATTACCGTCCTCACAGATCACAAAAATCTGGAATGTATTCGATCAGCTAAGAGACTGTCAGCCAGACAAGCACGCTGATCCCTATTCTTCTCAAGGTTTATTTTTTTGGTTAGATACCGTCCTGGCTCCAAGAATGGTAAGGCGGATGCCTTGTCTAGAATAGCTGACCCCCTCCATACTACCGTAACCAAGACCACCATCTTGCCAGAGGATATATTTATAGGAGTTACATTTCCTTCTGATCTGATGTCTCGCATTAAAAAGGGCTAAACTGAAGACCCAGTTCTTCGTGATCCTCCTCGTGACCTCCATATGACGATGCGTAATGGGTTTTGGATTTTTCAACAACGTCTGTTTGCTCCGGAGTCAGTGCGACTAGACCTTTTACGTCTCTACCATGACTCAAAACCAGCAGGTCATCCAGGAATCCGAAAGACACAAGAGCTACTTACCCGATCCTTTTGGTGGCCGAAGTATCATGAGGATGTTAAGAAGTATGTGTCCTCTTGTGATGTGTGTGCCAGACATAAGACTCCTCGCTCATCCCCTGTTGGCTTGCTTCAGCCAACAGGGGATGAGCGAGGAGTCTTATGTCTGGCACACACATCACAAGAGGACACATACTTCTTAACATCCTCATGAGACTCCTCATCGTCCCTGGGGATCTATATCCATGGACTTTATTGTGGAACTACCTCCCTCTAAGGAACACACTACCATTCTTGTTGTTGTGGACAGGTTAACTAAGATGGGTCATTTCATACCAGCTCGTGGTCTCCCTTCAGCTAAACAGACGGCTGACCTGGTTATTCGGGAAATATTTCGCTTGCATGGAGTGCCTGATGAAGTAGTTTCTGACAGGGGAGTACAGTTTACGTCTCGTTTTTGGAAACATTTTTGTTCTAATCTAGGTATTAATGTAAATCTGTCGTCAGCTTTTCATCCGCAAAGTAATGGACAGACTGAGCGAACCAACCAGACTTTGGAGCAATATTTGCGGTGCTATATTAGTTACCTGTAGGATGACTGGCTGGATTTTCTACCCACGGCGGAGTTTGCCTATAACAATGCCCAACACTGCTCCACTTCTTTGAGCCCATTTTTTGCCAACTATGGTTACCATCCGACCTTTCTAGTCAGTCTCCCAATTACTACTTCCATTCCTGCTGTCGCTGACCGGCTAACGGCCTTACGTGATTCCCAAGCACTGTTGAAAGAGACTCTTTTGGAGGCTCAGGAATGTTACAAAAGAGCTGCTGATAGGCATAGAAAGGAGGCCCCAGTCTATCACGTTGGTGACAAGGTGTGGCTGTCAACAAGGAATCTCAAGCTTCGGATTCCTTCTCATAAATTGGGTCAAAGGTTCATGGGACCTTTTGAGATCATTGCTCAGATCAATGCTGTCACTTTCCGTTTACAACTCCCGAATTCCATGAAAATACATCCAGTGTTTCACGTTGCACTGCTTAAACCTTTTCATGAAAACACGTTCCCTGGCCGAGCCCTGCCTGCCCCACCTCCAGTCCTCGTGGATGGTGAGGATGAGTACGAAGTGGACAAAATTCTTGACTCCAGGATCTTCCGTGGCAAGCTTCAGTATCTGGTTCGCTGGAAAGGCTATGGTGAGGAGGAGAGTTCATGGGAACCAGTGGACAATATTCACGATCCTGATCTCCTTCGGTCTTTTCATGTGCAGTACCCAGCTAAACCAGGTAATAGGGCATCCAGAGGCTGCACCTATAGAGGCGGGGGTAATGTGAGGAATTGACTCTGCTGGGTTTTGAACCCTGGTCCCCAGGCTGCTATACCTCTTCCCTACCACTGCGCCAGCCTGCCTGTTGTGAATTCCATTAAGACCTTATAAGCTTGACTCTGCTAGCAATTGTATCAGTACCTAAGTCTCTTCAGCTGTGTCTGGTCAGGTGTCTGGTCCTTGGCCTATATAAGGCACTTCCTGTCTATTGATCCTTGCCAGATTATTGTGTGGTTTCTGATCACTTCAATAAACCTTGTTCCTGTTTTCACCTACAAGTTTGCGGAACTGGATTATTGCTGACCTTGGCTACTGGTCTCCACAACTTTGTGATTTCTATATCATTACAAAAAGGCTTTATTTAGCTTTAGGCTTACATACATGCCTTTTAGGATTCTCTCAAATATCTGTCCAGCTTTATCACACAATATATATATATTGTAACGGTGTCCAGCAAGGACAGATAACCTGCACTAGAATCCAGCAAGGGATCTACATAAGCAGAAGAATGAGTAGGGCTGTACATCCATGCTTGAACAGAAGGGTAGCGTGTAAGCTGCGGCCTAATCAAGCCAGTACACCTGAGCTAAGTCAGGAGGATTTAAAAGGCTGCTGTGTGAGCAGAGAGGGGGCTAGCTAAGTTCACAGGAGATAAGGAGCCTGGAAGAAACCTTGAGCAGAGAGAGCTGTTTTTGAGAAGCTGCAATACTGAATGCTGGAGTGCTGTTTTCCTGGAGCTGCAAGTAAACGGTCTTGCTGGATCTGCAAAGAAATCCTTATTAAGTACCTGTGGGACACTGCTGAGTTACCTGACTGGAGAAAGCTGCATGGCAGACTGAAGCTAGTGAGGAGACGGACACTCCATTTACCATAAGGTCAGAAACCTTTTACTTAAATTATTATACCCCAGGGAAAAGGCTGAGTGCTTGTCTTGTTAAATTGCAGTGTTCCTATTGCAATATCAAAGTGTCCCTGGGGTGAAGCATATGGGAGAGAAGGGCTGGCCCTATGCTTCATCCAAGGTTACTTAAGTGAAGACGTGGAAAGGCCACAGGCTGGCACTATGTAAGAGACTATTCGTAACCTGGCCACAAGGTGGCACTACACCACAAATACAAGACTATGGATACTGTAAGAGACTATCTGTATCCGGGACACAAGCTGACGCTATAAGGGACTGTTTGTATCCTGGCCACAAGGTGGCACTACAAGAGACTGTTTGTTTTCTTTATGAATTATAATTTAACCTGTAGTAGAAAAGCTGCTCAGGTTATAGACAGGGTGTTTCAGAGTATAAGTAAGCCTGTTTACGTAGAAGTTTATTTTTCTGACTATAAGCTATTTAATTTGTGTTTTTGTAACTACTCAATAAAATATATAAAAAGAGCCCAGAAGTCTATACCATTTACAGTCCATCAAAGGATACCTTGTTACAAAATATATATATATATATATATATATATATATATATATATATATATATATATATATAAATATATATATATATATATATATATATATTTATGTATACTGTTAAAAGTGATCAGCCATCGGTAATTGCTAAATAATCCTCTTGCTTCTAGCTATGAATACTCAGTAGAGATGTTGAAATATCACAGTGCATGGGAAGTGGATGTGTAATATTCAGACTGATTAAAACACACACATACACAAACACACACTCAAACACACACACATATTTTCCATAGGTTCAGCAAAAATCTATATTTAATATAAGTGCTTTTGACCATATTCTGTATGTTCTTTTTTGTAATATGATAACTACAGTAGAATATATTCATGCTTCTACATAGACAGTACTAATCTTACTAGTGTGTGTATATAACCCTGTGCTGTAACTTTGATCTGGATAGATGTGAGGTGCACTGTATGAGGCTGTCAAATCATAAACATCATACATGCCACATAAATAATGTTTGTATGTTTGAAAATAGACCTTTGAGAACATAAACATGCCAACTGGAAATTCCATATCATTTGACATAACAGGTTGACAGATTTACAGCATTAAATATATCTGTAGATCAGTCTAGCCTTTAAGAATATTCTTAATACAGATAATGATATATAGTGGCAGCTATTATTAGGTTATACCTCTCAATCATGGCCATTTACTTCAAAGGTTATATCACAAGATTATCTGGCATGGTCGCTGATGATATTCTGGCATTTACAATTGAAAGACTGGAGATACAGGACAAAGAGATGTGCTATGAAGAAAGAAAGATTTGCAGAAAATTCACAAGGTACTTTATCTATAAATAGGCTTAAACTGGCAGGAAATACTCAAGAGACATGGAACATAAGGAGTGCACCTCGCCGACCCTTCAACATTTACCTGCTGCTGTCTGGGTTTAAAGGAAATAGTGATATATTGTATCCCAATTCACAAGTCTTTCTATTATGATTATTGTTAGCTATCTCAGATTTTTTAACAGTAAATTCTGGACCGTCCAGGTAGTAAAAGTAATACTTTCTCAAATTACCCATACATTTTCCATCTCCCAACTTAAAATTATGACCTCTTCTTCTCACATGCCTCTTTTGTTTGAACTCTTGACTTTCTTGACCCTTTACTCTTGAGTATTATTAAATCCTTTGATATATCTGCAGTTTTATAACATATTGCCCCTCTCCCTTCTGTCCTCTAAGCTATACATATTCAAGTTATTACGTTTATCTTTAGGCAATGGATGTCCAGAAAAAATGTCTAGAGATTATGATATAGACCCATCCCCTCCTTTTGACTATTCTTTGATATTGGACTCCACAATATCTCACAAAAGTGAGTACACCCCTCACATTCTTGTAAATATTTTATTATATCTTTTCATGTGACAACACTGAAGAAATGACACTCTGCTACAATGTAAAGTAGTAAGTGTACAGACTGTATAACAGTGTAAATTTGCTGTCCTCTCAAAATAACTCAACATACAGCCATTAATGTCTAAACCGTAGGCAACAAAAGTAAGTACACCCCTAAGTGGAAATGTCCAAATTGGGCCCAATTAGCCATTTTCCCTCCCCGGTGACTTGTTAGTGTCAGGTGTAGGGAGCAGGTGTGTTAAATTTGGTGTTATCGCTCTCACAATCTCTCATACTGGTCACTTGGTTCAACATGGCACCTAATGGCAAAGAACTCTCTGGGGATATGAAAAATAGAACTGTTGCTCTAGGCTATTAGAAGATTGCCAAGACCCTGAAACTGAGCTGCAGCACGGTGGGCAAGACCATACAGTGGTTTCACAGGACAGATTCCACTCAGAAAAGGCCTTTTCATGGTTGACCAAAGAAGTTGAGTGCACTTGCTCAGCGTCATATCCAGAGGTTGTCTTTGGGAAATAAACGTATGAGTGCTGCCAGCATTGTTCCAGAGGTTGAAGGAGTGGAGGGTCAGCCTGTCAGTGCTCGGACCACACGCCGTGCACTGCATAAAATTGGTCTGCATGGCTGTCATCCTAGAAGGAAGCCTCTTCTAAAGATGATGCACAAGAAAGCCTGCAAACAGTTTGCTGAAGACAAACAGACTAAGGACATGGATTACTGGAACCATGTCCTGTGTTACGATGAGACCAAGATAAACTTATTTGGTTCAGATTGTGTCAAGCGTGTGTGGCGGCAACCAGGTGAGGAGTACAAAGACAAGTGTGTCTTGCCTACAGTCAAGCATGGTGATGGGAGTGTCATGGTCTGGGTCTGCATTAGTGTTGTCAGCACTGGGGAGCTACAGTTCATTGAGGGAATCATGAATGCCAAAATATACTGTGACATACTGAAGCAGAGCTGCAGATACTGGGCCGCAGGGCAGTATTGAAACATGATAACAACCCCAAACACACCTCCAAGACGACCACTGCCTTGCTAAAGAATTTGAAGGTAAAGGTGATGGACCTTAATCCTATTGAGCATCTGTGGGGCATCCTCAAATGGAAGGTGGGGGTTGCAAGGTCTCTAACATCCACCAGCTCTGTGATGTCATCATGGAGGAGTGGAAGAGGACTCCAGTGGCAACCTGTGAAGCTCTGGTGAACTCCATGCCCATGAGGGTTAAGGCAGTGCTGGAAAATAATGGTGGCCACACAAAATATTGTCACTTTGGGCCCAATTTGGACATTTCTACTCAGGGGTGTACTAACTTTTGTTGCCAACGGTTTAAACATTAATGGCTGTGTGTTGAGTTATTTTGAGGGGACAGCAAATGTACACTGTTATACAGTCTGTACACTTACTACTTTACATTGTAGCAGAGTGTAATTTCTTCAGTATTGTCACATGAAAAGATAGAATAAAATATTTACAAAAATGTGAGGGGTTTACTCACTTTTGTGAGATACTGTATATATGTTTTTATATTCAGGGTCAGGCAGAAGTAATTACCTTTAGGAGTTAGGAATATATTACAAATTCATGAAAAAAAGGACATTACTTCTGCCTGACCATGTATATAAAATATTTAAAACCAAGAACCCCATTCAATTGAGGTTTCCGGCGATCCGGTAGCCCGTAAGTGAGGTCGCAAGTTAATTTGCTATTCAATTAGCGTTTTTTGCGGGCTCCAAATGGGTTTACGAGTTACGGCCTAGAAAAAATTGTGATGGTTAAACCCGGAGCTTACAGCCTCACTTTCACTTTCACAAAAGTTACCATGGCTAGAAATCGCAAATCAGTATTCAATTTCTCAATTTCTCCAAGCACACAAACGTTTTCACACCAGTAAATGGCAAAAGAAGGAGAAAATGCCCTGCAAGAGGGTTAAACACCTATTTGTAGTACTGTAAATGCAAAGAAAAAATCAATACTTCACTGTAAATAACGGGGAAAGTGATGATAGACATTAGAATTAATTGCACAACAGTCTCAAGCTCGCAAATAGGAAGTATATAACATTTATTTTTATGTTTCTTTTTGGGGTTTAATCGATCTTGGGTATGAATGAGTTAATACATATCAGGCCACCCATATGGACTAGAACAGTATTGGCATTCATTATCATAATTCTTTATTTTGTGGGTTTGCGAGTCTGATTGCATATCGAACCCCGGAACCTAATTGATTGACATGTAATCTCTATGTATTACTGCCGTAATAATGACTGATTCGAAATGGGAGGTTACAGGCTTGCTAAATTGATCATGTTCCCGCCTTTAACTGTTACAAACTAGTCCATGCTTTACGGTTTCGGCTTTGGGCCAGTAACAGCGGACTTGAGCAATTGAATAGCATCATAATCGGAGGCGAACGGGAGCCCGTAAAAAACCCGCAGACAAATGGCTGTCTGCGATCGAGTTGCGGGCTTGGAATTGAATGTGGCTCAAAGTGTTTAAAATGGTGAATGCTAAGAAATGTGTGACTTCAGTGTCAATATGTATTAACATAGTAAAATAAATTATACTCAAGTTTATAGCATAAACTGTTGACACATGGCTCTGAACCTTTTCAATATGGTTACATATCAGTGCACATGGAACTTGCTTTTGACCTCTACCTAAGTGACTGAGTATATATAACCAATATATAACACCAACCCAAATAATACAATTGACACCAGGTGTGGGATAAAACAGGCCACAGCTTTATTGATAAACATAAAACAACATAACAGAACAGCAGTGATTGCTCAAAACTATGAGATAAGCCACAACCGAAGCCTCCAGGAACCCCATTCCCAGGAAGCCTCTGGACCAACCGTGGTGTAAGACCACCCACCAAGTAATTGGGCTCCACCCTATAGTGAGCAATCACCCTGCAAATAACCAGCTGTGACAATATGCCAATATGTTCACCAATAGGGAGGAAGGGATTCTCAACATGTGATCCAGCCTGAATAACTTCCAAGGGGGTGAAAAGCACTAGTTTTATTAACGTGACAACTTCTCCCACCAGGACAAACCCCCCAATGACTTCCTTGCACTAGCCCGGTCAAAAGCCCCCTCCCCCATGCATTCTCCCGGGGCTGCCTTGACCCCTGCATAAGTGACCAAGTGCATATATATAACCTATATTTAACACCAACCCAAATAATACAATTGACACCAGGTGTGGGATAAAACAGGCCACAGCTTTATTGCTAAACATAAAACAACATACATTTTGACAAGCTAGCCCCATCCACAGGAATAAAAAATTACCCATCACACCCAGGACGGGAACTGAGGTATTGCCGTACACAGCTGTTGGGGCTGCAAGGGCCCCCATTAGGGTATAAAACAACCACCTTACCTTTTTCCAAGTGATCTGTCTTAGAATTGATATGTAAGTCTCTTTTTACTGTTACATCTGATCACAATAACCCATCTTGAACAGTACAAACTCATATTCAGAATGACATGAATGCCTTAATGGATTAATTAGCTGTTTCAATAACAAATATGACACCAGCCTTCTCTTATGACAGTCTCTAGTGCTGCCGTCCCTACGTATGTCCTTTAAGACCTGCCAAGCCAAAAATACATTTGTGACATCCTCCCAACCCTGTAGTTTAAGGGAAAAAACTAAAGCTGCTAGCATACACATCACCCTGTGCGTGCTTTTGTAAGATAATCTACCCCATTCATCCCATACCTTCACATAGGGCCCTATTAAATCTAGTTCCAGAAGCCCATAAAGGAGCCAACAAAAGCTACGGGTATGAAATTGGCCTCTTTTAGCTACCCGCAAACAATGAGGGTTACAGGCTGAAAATCCCTACGGCTGACAAAATTGGAATTCCGATTAAAGGCACACTACCTGATTAAATTGCAACACAAAAACATGAAAATGCACGCCATATCATCCCTTTCTCACTCACAGAGGCTCTTATGTGGACCCTAAAATATAAAGATAATTGCATATACATCTCACTCATCAATAGTGGCCATATTGCACCGCCACATGACATACATCAAGTACCAGGGGAACATACACCTTGCTAATCTACTCTAACCCATCAGGAAGGGCCGCAAACACATGTGGCGGCTGTGCAGAACCATGTGGAGCAACAGCCAACCCCCCCCCATCAATAAGAAAGAGGAGAGAGGGAAAGAGAGGGAGGGGAGAGATAGAGAGGAGGAGGGGAAAAGAAAGCAAGAGAGGGGGAGGGAGAACGAGTAGGATATATATGCAGATAGTTTTTATTATGTAATTTATGTTGGGCAAGCTACCAGTATTATTATATGATTTGCATGATTAATATTATTGAGATATTACTCACTAGCTAGGGCTCATTAGTTGACTGAATGTGACACAAATGTGATGTATGTGGATGTCCCACAACCCAACCATTAAAAACACACTGACACAGTGAGAATGGTATAACAAAACTTTATTTTATGCACAGAGTACACTCAGAAATGTACATTAATATAATCGGTGTGGTGTGGGCGGATCCCGGAATGGCAAGAGGCTTTTGGGCAAAAAGGGGATACCTAAAGGGAGTAATGTCATAGTCTAGAATAAGCATTAAGCATAGCACCTACCAGGGTCACATATGGTCACTACACCACTGCAACCGGAATATGAGGGGAAAAAAGATCATCAGAAATCATTCCATTTAATTGAAGTAACCAGTAATGCGCATAGCACTTACAACTTGTCTATATATGCTCATTCAAACTGATGCTTAAACCTCAGAACTATTTAAACCAATACAGTTTCACACATATATTGTGTTCCCAAAACAAAAATCTGACAAAATCTGGTTGAAAAAAAAGGTGGAGGATAAAAAAAATGCATGTACAGTACAGTGCTAAATCCTGAAACTGTAACAATATACCAACTCACCTGAATTTCCTCTGCAAACATTAATAACCATTAGCTAGTTCTCAGGATATCTCATTGGCCATTAATAATGATGTATCATCTTACAATAAATGCTTAGCTGTGACCAGTGTCAGTGGTCAAGGTGTACTATCGGCTTCTCCATCTGATATTGTTAATCCACATTGATATCACATCCATCAGCTATACAGGTGTTAGCACATGTTAAATGATACTCATGATATCAGCAATATGGGACAAATAGGCAATAATACAGAGAGGACACAAATGCCAGCAGCCAGATTCAATGTTACTTACATCAAACACAAGGATCTGTTCTCAGACTGATATTGAGGACAGGATCTCATGCTTTACTAGTTCATGTATTTAGGTCGCCTGTCATTAACATGCAATTGTGAGACTTTGCAAGTAGACTGCCATAGCGGTATTAGTCAACATTTAAGCTAACAACAATCTTGTCTTCCATTTCTGGATACATTACTACTTTAATGTTGTGGGAGCTGCAATTTAAAGGGTGGGGGGGGGGGGGGGGGTCTATCATTAAAGTAATGTCCACCTGAGAGGCACTGGGGAACTCTTATACTTAATATATTTCCTTCACAATGCTTGCAGATGCAGAAGATGCATTCATGGACCTGAATTGTGCCTAACCAAAAAAACTAAAAAGTTAATAAAACATAAGGCCTTAAAAAATATAGGACTGCAGCATCTCTTCTCAACAGCATTCCTCTGTGACCATCAATTGGTGAAATGTGAAACAAAACCCTATGTGTCCACAGAGAAGGGGTGGGAGGTAGCGATCTGCATACAAAATTTCACCATCACATAAGCCAAGATCCAAGACACTGTAGACAGGCTAGATAAGGTTATCATTTGGACCAATAGATTGTCACTGAGGAGTGCTGTTGAGAAGGCACAAAAATATGCGTTGCCCCTACATCCTCCTCTGCCTAGCATCAGGGCCCAAATCCCATGTGGGGGTCCGGCGTCTCACAGGTGCTAGGGGTGGGGAGGCATCCCGCCGTGTGGCAGAAGCACAACCAGTGGAGGTGCTGGTGGCGGTGGTGGAAGCATAGAGGGAGGAAAGGACGAGGCTGGACTGCAGGTGCGTGAGGGTCACAGAAAGGGGGGATGAGGTAGGGCTGAGGACCGCCCCCATCCTAACCAGCCGGACAAGATATGACTCAGTCATGAGATGGGACCTCCTCTACTCCCTATTGCGCCTGACCAGGTTGCTCATGCAAGTGGTCCCACTGCCAAGGTTAAATCACAATATGTGAAACGTGCGTTGAGGCAGAGTCTGTTAATCTGCACTGTTTCTGTAGACAACCCTTAGACTGCATATATTGAATTGTTCTTATTTAAATTACAAGAAAGCAATAGATCACTTTAACATATAATATTGTGCTCTTTCACATAATGAATACCATCTATAGTGAGACAACTGTCCCTTTGAGTGCAACTCTGAGTAGCTATCATTTGCTAGATGTGATCTTTGTTGGGTTCTTCATCGTGATTGTTCTTGGCTCCTAAAGCTCTCTTGATTCCAGCTGCGATCTGTGACTGCATACGCTGCAGTGGGCACACACATACTTGAACTGTCTATTGGTTAATTAATGTTGTTGTGCCCACTGAAGACAGGGATTTGTCAGCCTCATGGATCTCCAGGGGGGAGTAATTTGGGACCCTGTGTCTGCCCCCAGCCTCTTGTCCTCCAGAATATGGATGGGTATCCTGTCCTCCCTCAACAGGCACCTGCTCACCCACCTCCCCCTCTACATTACTTCCCACCTCCTCAGCCTCCTCCTCCACCCTATCCTCCTCCACCACCTCCTCTACGCTCTCCTCCTCTACAGCCTCCTCCTCCACCTCTGTCTCTCCTCCACTCTCCTCCACTACAACATTCCACATGGCCACCTCTCTCTTCTCCTCGCCTCTACTCCTCCCCACCTCTCCACTTATCTCCCCTCCTCTCTCCTCCCTCCATATAAATCCCAAAAATAAAATAAGGATACATGAAAAAAAGTATGTCTGTATATATTTCTGATGTAAAAAATATATATATTTTATGTGTAATTGCTAACTGTTGGAGTATAGGGTGTTGGTTATATGGTGGGAGTGTGTATTTGGTGACCTGAATCTATGTGTATCTATGTGTGTTATTTATTCTATGTGTATTTGTATTAAGTATAATCAGTAAATATGTGTAATCAAAAGTTATGTGTAAAACAGTTATTAGAAATTAAAGAATAAAACCGTAAGAACTGCTCTGAAAAATTGCCTGCTCTCTATCCCTGCTCAAACCACCAAATCCGGGACCTGAGTGCTACTTTGTGAGAATCTACAACACTGTCGACGCATGTGCATGTGGAAGGTAGCTTTATAACCTCTCTCTGTCAATCATTTTCCACTAGCCCGCTTTCTATTGGTTCTGAGGCATGTGTCGCACAGATTGGATTGGATTTCTGACCGCATCTAGTCCACAAACAGTTTGCGGCTACGGGAAGGATTTACGGTCTTGAGACATCGGCCCTGTACTTGCGCCTTGTTCAATTTAATCGATCTGTATCTGTTGGAATTTAATGAGGGCGAAAGACTTATTGCTTTAATTTTGTATCGATCATTAATAACATTTCTATTTATTGATTTATGAAAGCAAAATTCCTCATGAAATGAGTGTTCAAAAGATTAGATGACCAGTCCTCAGTTTAGCAAACAGTCTCCAGCCTTATAAGTAATAGAGAGGTTTGAGAGACAAGACTAATGGGCTATCTGATTAGATAAGAGGTCTGATAATCATTCATAGGCTGTCCCACAGCAAAAGATTGATGCCACACACACAAGTGTTCAGCTGTGTTTTTTACTTTTATATAAGTTTGTCCTTAAAGTTTTTATTTTTATATAAGTTTGTGGAGAGCAGAGCAGAAAAAGGTGAGAGAACTGTTGGTGGTGGGCATAACATAACATGGTGTGGGAACAGGTGGAGTGAGAGCATAATATGAGAGAAATAGAAATAAATAGAAGTATAAGAACCTTCTCTCCAATCTCACCTACTCTCTCTCTCTCTCTAAATCAGACCACCAACTCCGAGACCAGCGTGCTACTTCGGAAGAATTTACAACACAGTCAACGCATGGACGTGTGGAACGCAGCTTTATTATCTCTCCCTGTCAATCATTTTCCAGGATCCCGCTTTTTATTGGCTCTGAGGCTTATGACACCCTCAGTAATTACAAGATTGAATTGCAAATGCGGAAAGCATCTATCCCCCCAGCTGTTTTAGGGCAGTGTCTGCCACTTAAAGAACCGAGGATATAGTGGGACTAGATTCTGTATTCTCTGCAACTACCTCCACACATCCGTCTGCGGCCGCTGCGTCACTGCCCAAGTCAGTATGCTGTTCCACTTGGGGTATGCCCACACATGCCCTTATCGCACCTGTCTCCATATTCTGGATTTTCAAACTTTGATAAGAAACCGCTCAGCCCTTCTAACAAACTCTGCATAGATGTGTTTGTAGGTGTACTTGTCTGCTCACCTCAAGGCCTGGTTGTAGGAGACCCAGTAGTGGCCGTCGCTCTTGATGTCCCAGCGACAGCATGTGAGTTTCCGCTATCACTTGCAATAGGAGTCGAGTCCTGGGCAGAAGTACCTCTCTCAGCTGCTTCCTCCTGATGCCTGCAATGAAAATGACAGGTTTCCTCGCACTGCCCTGCCCCTCCCAAACCTCCCCATTCTTCTTTCCCTTCCTGCGCATAAGGAGTAGATATGCCGATATAGTGTGCCCTGCAGGTAACATAGAGTGAGACTTATTTCTGACGCTGCTGTCTATTTGCCTATGAGAGGCAGTACCTAATTCCTGATGTGGAGACGGGATATTTTTGCTCCCCTAATTGTGTTAAAATGGGGCTTGCTTGCTCCCTGTAGCCTTGCAGCTGCAATACATGGCGTCTTATCCTGCCAGCAGTCTAACTAACTTCGTCCAGCACTGTGCGTCGTCTCCTCCACTGCTGACCAGAACTTATTTTGTGGATCTCTCCATGCGGGCATCATGGTGGCATATCTGCCGCACTCTCCTTCCATGGGAGTGTGTACTGTTTGGTAGGTAACCAAAGGGTCCACCTCAAAGTAGGTGCTGCAGTAGCACCCAGGTGAAGCCTAAGGGACCTTCTTGCCACATCAGGCTTTTTAGTCAGGGGTCCTGTCCCTTTTTGGCCACTAGCACTTTCTCTGACAGTCTTTCTGATCAGTTAGCCCCAGAAGTGATAGATTGTATCATTTGCTGCAGTAGTTCTTCACCATGTATGGCAACCTGTTTTCTTAAGCGCTTAATAAGGCCTGTGATAGAAGACAACTCTAACGTGCATCTGTAGATGGGTGTGTTGAAGATTGTTGAAGCCGCTATAATATTCACAGCATGGCTGGCAGAAGGGTGGACGGTATAATTTTCTCCTGTTGCCTCACAGTATCTTTCTCATGCATTATGCTTGCAAGTAAAAAACTGACAGCAGCTAATATGATCATGAAGGCAGAAGATGGCTTTCTATCATGACTCTTGTGCCTCCTATGGCTTCTATCAGAGGATCTACTGGATCTAGGGCTGCATGGTGGTGATGTCTACTGCGGACGCTTCTAACAGTGGATTAACCATTGAAACTAGAGAGACTCAATCTATTAAAGACTCTACTAGTGCCGCTACACAGTTCTAATTGTATCCTGATGCATATTATGACTTATGAATGTGGGGCAGAAGCCACAGATGTAGAACACCTATGAGAAATAGGTCTGGCTAAGGATCTATTCAAGAAAACTGATGTGTAGATGAGGGTCAACATCAGGGCTTAAAGCAGCAGACAGATTTTGAGAGCGCATATGCAATTCAGCCTCTATAGTTATACTGGACCCCCCTAACAAAGCCCCCTCCCATAGTTAGGGACCAACATCTGAATAGAAAAGTCCACTTACATGACTGATAATAGTCCATCTGTTGTGATGTGCATTCTGAACTACAGTCAGACAAATTTGTAGTTCTATGGGTGGCCATCTTGGATTGCGTCATTTCCTGTCCATCATTTAGTGAAGAGTGCAGCCCTCCTGCAGCTGTTGAGAGGCTTTTAATAGGCTCTGTACAAGAGGAGGTTAACGCAGGGATGATGGGAAGTACTGCAGGAGCATGTCTGTGACACCTGGCTGGTCAGAAAGCAGATTAGCAGAGAGCTGCAGCCTCATACTCAGCTTGTGCTCCAGCCAAAATAACTACCAAGGGAGGGAAAGCGCTAGAATAAGAATAAACCCTGAAGAATAAACCCTATTCCAGAATATATAGACTTCCACAGCTTCTTTAAGCCGTTTCATTTTATAAAGTCAGTCAGTCATGACCACATTTCTCTACACACAGTATGAATTCATTTTAAATAGCTGAGCATTCATGCATGTTGATTTACAAGGTAAAGAGTGACAGAGTGTTTAGAAATAATTTCTCATTAATAATTTTGTTTTTGCATGTTTGAAATAACCTACAGCTTTATACATTAAGGCACTTGTTATAACTAAATGGTTGTTTAATAGCATTAAATATTATAGAGCATGTTGGACTGAGAAAAGTAATCTTAAGCAAATTCTATTAATGCTAATTATTTGAATATTTGGAGCAACATTTCTATCTATCTAAATATTTAGATATGTGTATATATATATATATTGTGATGGTTTGCCCCCAGAGGCCAGTGTGGACGCAGCGCTAGGAAGAGGACTAATCCCTGAATACTCCTGAGGTGTCTAGACAAAGAAAGTGCCTGATAAAGATCTCTGATTCAGAGAAGGAAGAGATCAAACAAATGAATAAAGCCAGTGTTTTTACAAAAGAAGAAGTAACTGGAAGCCTTTCTAAAGAGAAGACAGATGGGCAAGTTACTACTAAAAGGAAGGGTATCCGGAAGATGCCTAATGATATTCCTGAATGGAGAAGGAAGACTTCGTTGGAAGACTACAGAGTGTCCTACAGGAGTAAGTTACAGATGCCTAGATGGAACCAGAGGAGGAGTCCTCCCAGGTATAAGCTGAAAGAATCCGTTGTGTGGGAGTTGCAGCACAAGGATAAACAGGAGAGGCCAGATCTCCTCCCTAATTGTGCATCTCAGAGAGAAGGAGAAATCACCATTTCCAGCTCTCAGCCACAAGAGATAGAGGAATCCCGTAAACAGAGGAAAGCAACTGTAATACAGAGGGAGCTGCTATTTCATGCTCCACAAATACAGAGAATGGCCAATTCATCTGATATGAAGAGACAGTTGGTTCAGTGTGATGCATCTCCAGAAGAGACTAACACTGACCTCCAGAACCTGTGTACTCAAGACGCTACATTAAATGCAGAACGATGTTCGCAGGAAGCTCATGAACCGGTAGGAGAATCTATACCGACTTCCGAGCCAGAAGAGTCCGCAATGCATGAGCCAATCGCAGAACCACCAAAATCAACCCAAGTGCCTGAGAGGTCTGCTCATATGAATGAGCATCCCATAAATAAAGAGTCTTCTGATAGTGGGGAACAGGTTATGGACACTCATGATTCACAGACCATATCAGCTGAAACTGTATCATCAGAACAGTTATCTGAGACTGTATGCACAGGAGAGAAAGAGTCTCATGAAGAAAAATTGGCAAATGTGCAATTAACAGAGCAGAAGACACCAGATATAGATTTAGGTAAACAAAGAGATAAACATGAATCAGGACAAGATGGTCAGGGGGTAGAGACATTCCAGAAAGAAAATGAATCTTCTTCTAACCCTGAGGTTGTGAATAGTGACTCGGCAACAAAAGTGCATGACCCATCTGCCCAAAGCATTTCTGAAGAACAAGTGCCAAACCATGAAACCGCGGCTGAAGAATTAGAAAATGAGTCCTCTGAGCCACAAACCAATGACCAACAAGTAATCCATAATGACCACTCTATTAAAGAAGAAAATTTAGAAAATGTTCATGAAAAGCTGAACGCCTTGGAGGCAAAGCTATTAGAGAAGTCACTAAAAGAAGAAATAAAATGGGTGAAGGCTGAGGATGCAGAAAATAAAAATGTTGTACAGGAATTCAGGATACAAGAGGCTACTAAGAAGTATACTAGCCTATCTGTTGGTAGTCAGCTGGACGTTGCTAAACAGCTGGAGTTATTCCAGGAAAAACAAGAGTCTGAGAGCTTCTTTCTAGCAAAGACGGAGAGCATGCCTACTCTGCACAGAAAGAAAGATGAAGTACAGACCCAAGAGCAAGACGCAGCCGTGAGAGGGGGCCTACCTTTGGAGTCTATAGCGGATCCTGGGCCAGAACAGAAGCAAGGTGCTTGTATGAAGCTCATACGTTCTGGTGAGAATTGTCAGCCAGACAATAGGAGCACCTGGAATAGAGGGAGCAAGGAACAGAGGGAAGAAAGACAGCACAGGAAGTTGCTGTTGTATAATGAAGTTGAAAGGGATGCTACTGATGAGCCTACAGGGGGAGAATTGGAGACCCTACAGAATGGACTGAGAAAGGAAGCACGACAATCTCAAGAGGTCGCTAAATTTGGCCAAGAATTGTACTCGGCGAGGGCAGCTGACTCTCTGATATTTGAGCCCTACACTAAACCCAATCAGGTTGTAAGGAGGGAGCGACTGAGTGATCTGCTTGATACCCCAGGGAAGAGACGTTATGGAGAAGTGAGTTCTCATACAGTAGTACGACGAGTACTTTTGAAGGGTCCCTGGAGGAGGGCACTCGGAGTGACGGGCGGGCCGGTGTCCTACCCACGATGTGTGGGCAATGTCCCGGGCGGTGCGAAGAAGAGAGCGCTTCAAGATGAGAAAGCTGATAAAGCAGACGCTTCAGCACTATTGGGAAGGTCTTACTGGCGCAAGAATGGCCGGACGGTAGGATGGTGGCATACACGGCCTCTCTGCGTTGTCGCTCAACCCTATGGTGTCGAGCTGAGGGGGAGGAGATGTGATGGTTTGCCCCCAGAGGCCAGTGTGGACGCAGCGCTAGGAAGAGGACTAATCCCTGAGACATTATTATTTACACCAGGAGCTACGGAGTTAAGCTTGAGGTGTAATCAGGCCCAGCTGGAAGTTTCTTTAAAAGGCCTCCTGAAGCAACCAGCAGGGGGGGTTTCAGGCTGGGTGTGGACCCAGAGAGCTCCAGAGAGCGAGCGAGCACCAGAGAGCTCCAGAGAGCGAGCGAGCGAGCGAGCACCAGTGAGCTCCAGAGAAAGAGAGCACCAGAGACTGGGAAGCAAGTGTGCCAGAGCAGCAAGTGAAGCTGCCATTGTGGGATCAGGCTGTGTAACTACACCTGATTTAAAGGAGAACATTCGCTGCAAGCAGAAGAGGATCCATTGCAGCTAAGTGACTGGACTTAAAGGTACCACCCCCCCTGTGATACAAAAGGTACTGTTTTTACCTGCAGGCCGATTAGCGGTCCCAGGGCTAGTCAGTGGCGTTCCTGCAAGTAAGTAAGCCTGTTTAGTAGATGTTTATTTCATGCCAACCACTTATTAAAGCCTGTAAAAAGCATACAAAGGCTCCAGAGTCCTCCATAAAGAGCATAAAAAGTTGCATAAACAGAGCGCTGATCCCGCCAGAAGGGGGCGCTCTGCCACAGTTGGTGTCAGAAGTGGGATGCTAAATTGTCTGTATTAAGAAGACAGCCCACCTTACAAGATGTCCATGGAGGAACTAGTGAAAGCCCTGGTAGATGCCACTACACGCCAGAAAGTGGGCGGAGCTTGTCAGCAGAAATGGCAAAAAGTAATTGCAGCGGACGGAGCCCATGCTGCAAAAGAGGGTAAACTAAGAGGTGCTGCTGCATGTTTGGGAGAGGTCACAGAGAAGTGGGGGCGACAAGCAGAGGAGGGAATAATCTGCATGAGAGAGGCCACAGAGAAGTGGCAACGACAAGCAGAGGAGAGAATAATCGGCATGAGAGAGGCCACAGCTGCTCAGCAAGAGTACAATAGAAAGTGGGCCATCCAGTTAGCCCAGAATGAAGCTATACTGGAAAAATATAGAAAAGATGCGGCCAGAGTTAGAGCCAATGAACTTCTTTTGGAGCTGACAGAGGATGATGATGTGATCATATACCTCACCATTTTTGAGAGAACAGCCATTAGGGAGGCATGGCACAAACGGTACTGGGTCAGCCTCATTGCCCCGTATTTGACGGGCGAAGCTCAGAAAGCTTATCTGAGCTTGAATGAAGAAAAGATAGAAAATTATGATGACCTCAAAGCTGAGATCCTTGCCAGAGTTAGAGTTACCCGGGATGTCAGAGCACAGAGAATCAGTACCCAGAAATATAAGAACAAAGAGAACCTGAGTTGTAATAAGGAGAAGTTACAGTACAGAGGGGAAGTCTCACAATTTGGACAGGCCCCTACCTCTCTGTGGGAAAAATCTGATAATAGAAGATGGAATACCGAAGAAGAGCATGCCCATCCCTACCACAAACCAGTGTACGGGGTCCCTGATGAGAGGATGAGGAACGACTCCCAGAATGAACAGAAGGCGTACTTTACAGCCAGCATAAAGGCGCTGGGGGTGCAACAAGCTAGCCGGAGAAGTGCTCCTATACTTCAAGCACACGAGAAAGGTGTGACTGGCATGACAAGGAGAGATTTCCATTCAAATATTATGGACACCCCATTGGAGCTTGGCGTTGAGAAGTCATTTGATGATATTGTCAAAGATAGACAAGCAAGGAACTGGCGGGCTGACAGAGGAGCCGGCGCAGAGACGGCAGGAGCCGGCGCAGAGACGGCAGGAGCCGGCGCAGAGACGGCAGGAGCCGGCGCAGAGACGGCAGGAGCCGGCGCAGAGACAGCAGGAGCTGCTGATGAGACTGCAGAGAAAGTGAAAAAGACTGCAGGAACAGCTGACACGGTGAAAGAGACCGATGAAACGGCGTACACGATTGCTGGGAAAATAACAGAAACCGCTGAAAAAGAGACGGCAAAAGAGACAGAGGAGTCTGAAAAAGAACTTTTGTCCCTGAAGCAAGCTAATGATGATTTAAAAGCAACTAAAGTTGTGAGCCAAGACCAAAGAAAAAGGGACAGACACAGTCACCTGCCCGGGGTGAATACTCCTGAGGTGTCTAGACAAAGAAAGTGCCTGATAAAGATCTCTGATTCAGAGAAGGAAGAGATCAAACAAATGAATAAAGCCAGTGTTTTTACAAAAGAAGAAGTAACTGGAAGCCTTTCTAAAGAGAAGACAGATGGGCAAGTTACTACTAAAAGGAAGGGTATCCGGAAGATGCCTAATGATATTCCTGAATGGAGAAGGAAGACTTCGTTGGAAGACTACAGAGTGTCCTACAGGAGTAAGTTACAGATGCCTAGATGGAACCAGAGGAGGAGTCCTCCCAGGTATAAGCTGAAAGAATCCGTTGTGTGGGAGTTGCAGCACAAGGATAAACAGGAGAGGCCAGATCTCCTCCCTAATTGTGCATCTCAGAGAGAAGGAGAAATCACCATTTCCAGCTCTCAGCCACAAGAGATAGAGGAATCCCGTAAACAGAGGAAAGCAACTGTAATACAGAGGGAGCTGCTATTTCATGCTCCACAAATACAGAGAATGGCCAATTCATCTGATATGAAGAGACAGTTGGTTCAGTGTGATGCATCTCCAGAAGAGACTAACACTGACCTCCAGAACCTGTGTACTCAAGACGCTACATTAAATGCAGAACGATGTTCGCAGGAAGCTCATGAACCGGTAGGAGAATCTATACCGACTTCCGAGCCAGAAGAGTCCGCAATGCATGAGCCAATCGCAGAACCACCAAAATCAACCCAAGTGCCTGAGAGGTCTGCTCATATGAATGAGCATCCCATAAATAAAGAGTCTTCTGATAGTGGGGAACAGGTTATGGACACTCATGATTCACAGACCATATCAGCTGAAACTGTATCATCAGAACAGTTATCTGAGACTGTATGCACAGGAGAGAAAGAGTCTCATGAAGAAAAATTGGCAAATGTGCAATTAACAGAGCAGAAGACACCAGATATAGATTTAGGTAAACAAAGAGATAAACATGAATCAGGACAAGATGGTCAGGGGGTAGAGACATTCCAGAAAGAAAATGAATCTTCTTCTAACCCTGAGGTTGTGAATAGTGACTCGGCAACAAAAGTGCATGACCCATCTGCCCAAAGCATTTCTGAAGAACAAGTGCCAAACCATGAAACCGCGGCTGAAGAATTAGAAAATGAGTCCTCTGAGCCACAAACCAATGACCAACAAGTAATCCATAATGACCACTCTATTAAAGAAGAAAATTTAGAAAATGTTCATGAAAAGCTGAACGCCTTGGAGGCAAAGCTATTAGAGAAGTCACTAAAAGAAGAAATAAAATGGGTGAAGGCTGAGGATGCAGAAAATAAAAATGTTGTACAGGAATTCAGGATACAAGAGGCTACTAAGAAGTATACTAGCCTATCTGTTGGTAGTCAGCTGGACGTTGCTAAACAGCTGGAGTTATTCCAGGAAAAACAAGAGTCTGAGAGCTTCTTTCTAGCAAAGACGGAGAGCATGCCTACTCTGCACAGAAAGAAAGATGAAGTACAGACCCAAGAGCAAGACGCAGCCGTGAGAGGGGGCCTACCTTTGGAGTCTATAGCGGATCCTGGGCCAGAACAGAAGCAAGGTGCTTGTATGAAGCTCATACGTTCTGGTGAGAATTGTCAGCCAGACAATAGGAGCACCTGGAATAGAGGGAGCAAGGAACAGAGGGAAGAAAGACAGCACAGGAAGTTGCTGTTGTATAATGAAGTTGAAAGGGATGCTACTGATGAGCCTACAGGGGGAGAATTGGAGACCCTACAGAATGGACTGAGAAAGGAAGCACGACAATCTCAAGAGGTCGCTAAATTTGGCCAAGAATTGTACTCGGCGAGGGCAGCTGACTCTCTGATATTTGAGCCCTACACTAAACCCCATCAGGTTGTAAGGAGGGAGCGACTGAGTGATCTGCTTGATACCCCAGGGAAGAGACGTTATGGAGAAGTGAGTTCTCATACAGTAGTACGACGAGTACTTTTGAAGGGTCCCTGGAGGAGGGCACTCGGAGTGACGGGCGGGCCGGTGTCCTACCCACGATGTGTGGGCAATGTCCCGGGCGGTGCGAAGAAGAGAGCGCTTCAAGATGAGAAAGCTGATAAAGCAGACGCTTCAGCACTATTGGGAAGGTCTTACTGGCGCAAGAATGGCCGGACGGTAGGATGGTGGCATACACGGCCTCTCTGCGTTGTCGCTCAACCCTATGGTGTCGAGCTGAGGGGGAGGAGATGTGATGGTTTGCCCCCAGAGGCCAGTGTGGACGCAGCGCTAGGAAGAGGACTAATCCCTGAGACATTATTATTTACACCAGGAGCTACGGAGTTAAGCTTGAGGTGTTATCAGGCCCAGCTGGAAGTTTCTTTAAAAGGCCTCCTGAAGCAACCAGCAGGGGGGGTTTCAGGCTGGGTGTAGACCCAGAGAGCTCCAGAGAGCGAGCGAGCGAGCACCAGTGAGCTCCAGAGAAAGAGAGCACCAGAGACTGGGAAGCAAGTGTGCCAGAGCAGCAAGTGAAGCTGCCATTGTGGGATCAGGCTGTGTAACTACACCTGATTTAAAGGAGAACATTCGCTGCAAGCAGAAGAGGATCCATTGCAGCTAAGTGACTGGACTTAAAGGTACCACCCCCCCTGTGATACAAAAGGTACTGTTTTTACCTGCAGGCCGATTAGCGGTCCCAGGGCTAGTCAGTGGCGTTCCTGCAAATAAGTAAGCCTGTTTGAGTAGATGTTTATTTCATGCCAACCACTTATTAAAGCCTGTAAAAAGCATACAAAGGCTCCAGAGTCCTCCATAAAGAGCATAAAAAGTTGCATAAACAGAGCGCTGATCCCGCCAGAAGGGGGCGCTCTGCCACAATATATATATATATATATATATATATATATATATATATATATATATAAATATATATATATTTATATATTTATACTTGCAAATTGCATATCAAAAAACGACTGGCATAAAATTGTAAGCTAGGGAATGCTGTTTGCCACACAATGTGAGGCTTTTGCTTCTCTGTGCACCTTCGACGCTCATTGCAAACCTTTCATCCCGACTACTGTACCGGCAGCGCATTGCAGGGTTCATTAACCTGCAAGTTTTGGGCTTAGGATTGCCATGTGTGTTATTCCAGCATCTCCCCCCTGTCCCTTCCCTGTTTGTTTCTCGTCTGCTGACTGTGTGGCACGCACTGACTGCCGTTTGTTTTATTTTCAAAGTCCTGTTTGCCCGGCATTGTTGGTGTAAGTGTTAGTGTCTTTGCCATTGTGTATTTCCTAAGTCCCGCGTGCCTGGCGTTGTTGGTGTAAGTGATTCTGTCTTTGCCGTTGTGTATTTTCTAAGTCCCGCGTGCCTGCCGTTGTTGGTGTAAGTGTTACTGTCTTTGCCGTTGTGTCTTTTCTAAGTCCCGGGTGCCTGACTTTGCTTAGCCTCGTTTTCATCCAGTTTCAGAAATTTTCACATTTTTAGTCTGACTTTTTTTTTCTCTCTTAATCAGTTTTCGTGTGACGAGACACGTCAAATAAGGCTCAAAATCACTTGCAGCCTCACTCTTGTGCTTCCTGGCTCTCCACCTGTGCTGCGTGTAATTTTTTTTTTTTTTTTCTTCTTATTTTTCATGTTTTTTGATTTCTGTGGGTTTGCCGTTAAATTTGAATTTTTCCTAGGTTGTCATTCTTTCCCCGAGCTTGCATGTGTGACGGGGTCGCCGGCTTCAAAGAGCGCCTTTGGTGCTCATTGCAGACTCTGCTGCGCGGCTGCTTAATTGCTCATTTCAGCCTAAGTCCCGCGTTCTTCAATGCCTCAACTGCTCGCCTCGCTTCGGGGCTTATTTCAGCCTAAGTCCTGTATGCTTCAATGCCTCAACTGCTCGCCTGTGAGCCTTGCGTAGCGAGACAAGCCGTTAAAGCACTACAACTCCCAGCACTTGGGCAATGAGCGCCAAAGGCACTCATTCCCTGCGAGCCTTGCGAATCAGTGGAGGAAATGAAACTCGCGGGACTTAGCCTCCAAACACTTAGGAAATGCGGGATCGCCTTAGTCTGGAAGTATTTGATGAATGCAGGAGTTCTAAAAAAAAATAAAAAAAAACAGACGCGGGACTTAGAAAACAGAAATACGAGATAGGAAAAATATGAAATTATCGGCCGAACTGCACAAAGCAAAAAAAAAACTAAACACAAAAACATCACACACAACACGGAGGAACAGTCAGGACGTCTGCAAGTGAGGTGGAACGCGAATTTAAGTCGATTTTGCCGAGTCTCTGCATTCAAAAATTGATTAAGCAAGAAAAAAAATTGCAGCCAAACAAAATGAAAACGAGGCTACACGACCCTGGACCGTGCAGAACACTTCCAACCATGTACCACTTTTACCCAGGAACATACGAGGTACAAAACACACGACTACAAAGGACGGCAAATGCTCACAAACTGTGTAGCACATAGACAAACAACGCTATTTTACAATCCTAACTTGTAACTAACAACATTACGCATCTACAGTAGCGCTATACACAAATAAACCAAAGGTTTCCCCTCGTGCACGCAGCCTACTTCTAATGCACAGGTAAAGTATATTAATCTATTAAGTAACTAATTAATAGTTTATTATTTAAAAAAATATAGGTGAGGCTCGCAATGAGCGCCGAAGGTCCTCAGAGTACAAAAAGCTTGACATTGTGTGGCAAACAGCATTGCCATGGTTTCAAATTTTATTGCTCCGTCATTTTTGACAGGCAAGTCAGTTCTGCATAACTCTGTGTAATTATTTTGTATATACAGTGCCTTGCAAAAGTATTCAACCGCTTGACTTTTTACCTATTTTGTTACATTACAGCCTTAAGTTCAATGTTTTGTTAATCTGAATTTGATGTGATGGATCAGAACACAATACTCTAAGTTGATGAAGTGAAATGAGAAAAATATATACATAAAACTATTTATTAGAAATAGAAAACAGAAAATTGTCATATGCGTATGTATTCACCCCCTTTGTTATGAAGCCCATAAAAAGCTCTGGTGCAACCAATTACCTTCAGAAGTCACATAATTAGTGAAATTATGTCCGCCTGTGTGCAAGCTAAGTGTCACATGATGTGTCATTACATATACACACCTTTTTTGAAAGGCCCCAGAGGCTGCAACACCTAAGCAAGAGGCACCACTAACCAAACACTGCCATGTAGACCAAGAAACTCTCCAAACAAGTAGGGGATAATGATGTTGAGAAGTACAAGTCAGGGTTAGGTTATAAAAAAATATCCAACTCTATAATGATCCCCAGGAGCACCATCAAAACTATCATAACCAAATGGAAAGAAGATGGCACAACAGCAGCCCTGCCAAGAGACGGCCGCCCACCAGTGTGGCAGAACAGAGACCTAAGGTAACCCTGGAGGAGCTGCAGAGTTCCACAGCGCAGACTGGAGTATCTGTACATAGGACGACAATAAGCTGTACGCTCCATAGAGTTGGGTTTTATGGCAGAGTACTTTTAGCAAAAAACAAAATGGCACGTTTTGAGTTTGCGAAAAGGCATGTGGGAGACTCCCAAAATGTATGGAGGAAGGTGCTCTGGTCTGATGAGACTAAAATTGATCTTATCATCCATCAAAGAAAACGCTATGTCTGGCGCAAACCCAACACATCACATCACCCAAAGAACACAAACCCCACAGTGAAACATGGTGGTAGCAGCATCATGCTGTGGGGATGTTTTTCAGTAGCCGGGACTGGGAAACTGCCCAGAGTTGAGGGAGAGATGGATGGTGCTAAATACAGGGATATTCTTGAGCAAAACCTGTACCACTCTATGCGTGATTTGAGGCTAGGATGGAGGTTCACCTTCCAGCAGGACAATGACCTCAAACACACTGCTAAAGAAACACTTGAATGGTTTAAAGAGAAACATGTAAATGTGTTGGAATGGCCTAGTCATAGCCCAGACCTTAATCCAATAGAAAATCTTTGGTCAGACTTAAAGATTGCTGTTCACAAGCACAAACCATCCAACTTGAAGGAGCTGGAGCAGTTTTGCAAGGAGGAATGGGCAAAAACCCCAGTAGTAAGATGTGGCAAGCTTATAAAGACTGATCCAAAGCGACTTGGAGCTGTGATTGCCGCAAAAGGTGGCTCTACAAAGTATTGACTTTAGGGGGGTGAATAGTTATGCACATTGACTTTTTCTCTTATTTTGTTCTATTTGTTCTTTACTTCACAATAAAAATAAAAAAAACATCTTCAAAGTTGTGGCATGTTCTATAAATTAAATGATACAAATCCTCAAACAATCCATGTTAATTCCAGGTTGTAAGTCAACAAAACACGAAAAATAATGTTAAAGTATGCAAATAGTCTGAGCTTTAGACCTTCGGAAAGTGCTTGATGTTCTTACAAGACAACTGGTAATAATCAACAGTGAGGTCTGTGAGGTGTATAACATGCTCTTCTGCACGGCTGCAACGTCAAGTCCTTCTGAATCTCATAACAAAGTGAGAGTTTGCGCATAAGGCAAAATAATAATCTGTTACAGGGAGAAGAAAAAAACTAAAAGGTAACATGTCTAATTTTCTCATGCAGCCTTGTAGTGGTGATGGATGTAAATGAAAAACAAACTATTGTACAAATGTGTTAGATTTGTTATTTCAGGAAAATTTTAGATGGCATAGCAATAATATTTCATTTAACAATTAAAGTGAGAATTAAAAAAACATCCAATACTCAAGTTGCCCAAGTGTAGTTTATTTGAAAGCTAAATTACTGTTACAATTTGAAACATTAACTTTAAAAGTTACAAAAATATCTGTTCAAAAATTATAAAAACTCCTGAAAAGTAATTTTAAATGTCTCACAAATAAAAAAAATTATAGCCAAACCAGCCATTGTTTCTTCTTTACTTGGTACTCTGAGAACACCTCCTCACAGGGAAGTCTTGAAGTTGTGGTCTTGTTATTGCTCCACTGCTCTTGTATTAACAGGGATGAGAAGATCCAGTATGTCATGGAATGTTCTTCAATTTATATTAATGCCACAAATATATTTGTCATGGACACCACATATCTACCAACATTTCAATCGGACACTTCTATTCTTGAAAAATCACGCTCTTTTAGGTAGCATTAGCACGGCTAGAAAAATGAGTTTCGCCCTGGTGCCAAGTGTTAGTACATTCAGGCAACTATTTAGACAATATTCAGTTGGGTATGGAAACTCTATATTGCTTTTTTAGTTTTACATTTGTATAATTGTGTTTTCTTGCATTATATTATGTAAGAACATTTGCAACTAAACTGGAAAGAATAAAACAAAGTATATATTTTACTTTATTTTTTACTGAATATTATTAATAACACTGACATTGACCAAGATTATCCCTGAAAAGAGGGGCTGTCTTCCAAAACAAAGACAGCTGGCGGTTTTGAAATAAGGGAATGCTCAGTTGGAAAATGTCCAAGTCTCAGAATAGTGTAGAATAACACCATATAGTAAATAGTGGCCATATTTGCCAATTTTTTTGCTGAATATACTTATCTCTAATTACCTAAAAATATTGTTTCCACTTCACGCAACATCAATTGTTTTGCTAAATTGCTTACTAAAGTATCCTAACCGGTTTATTTTAAAACTTTAAGACATAAAACAGGGGAAGCTGTTGCACCTTTCAAAATGTTCATTAATTTAAAACCCAGATTGCTGTAGCAATCAGTAAGAAATACATTTTTTAATGGAGCATATCTTTTTTGCTTTGCCTGTGTCATTTTTAATGCCAAAAGAAACATCATTGGCTGAATTTAGCAATTTCCGCTGTTGCTAATGTGAAGAAAATATTCTTTGGAAAGTGGCTGTATAAATTTCCATCCTATTTCAAGATTTCACATTAACATCAAAGCTTAATAGTGCAAACCCTGGCAACTAACAAAGAAAGTAAAATGCATTATGTGCGCATATAGATTAAAGTAAAATTTTAGTTCTAAATGTTTTTCATGACTTTGATATGTTATTTTTTTATTTAGTTATCTACTAAAGCATGTCTTCTATCTTTTTCTGTAAAAACATTATTTATTGCTATTTTAGTGGTTTATTTTCTTGTAAATTACTCCTTTTCTTCTGTATAAATTTGCCACTCTACCAGTAGATTTTAAAGGATAAATGCATTTACAAGTAAAGTTCATGTTTGTTTGCTGTGCATATGCTATTAAAAACAGTATACAGTTTAATATTTTTTTCTTAGATTTAAAACTATGTGTTTTCTCCTCAAGTAGATCTGCATATCTCCTCCTACCTGTATCATTAGGGGGTGTAGCCATCTCTTCCTGTTTGCTGGACTCAAAATAAAGTCTGACCCATGTAAGTTCTGCTTCAGACTGAGCATGCTCAGTAAACAGAGTGATGGCTCATGCACTAGGTCACTAACCTGTGGGGAAGTAGCAAGCATGTAACAATATAGATGTTACCTTTGTATAGGGGGCAGTACTAATGATGTTATGGGGCAGGGCCAGTGACATCAGCCCATCCTGCTTCCAAGCTCTGTGATAGTCTAGCACATGCAAAGCTGATCATGCCCCTGATAGACACAAGTAGAACAAGATATTCAGCTTGAGAGGAAAACTGACAGTTTAAAAACTATGAAAAAAATGTTAACTGCATACTGTTTTTGATAGCCTTTGCCCTTAAATAAAGATATAAACTTTTCTTGTTAATGCACTGCAGTGGTCCTTTAATGGTGATAGACAATTTGAGGACTAACACAATAAAAGTAAAATTGAAAGCAGAATAATTTTAGTTATCTTCAAAGCCATGCATTATATTAAAATGGTAAGAAGGGTGATTGAAATACTCTACAGAGTAAATACAGTACAGAAAGAAAATGCCATTCTGAGAACTTCTAATTGTCCTAAGCAGCTCAGGAGACCTGTTTTTCCAAATAAATATTCAGGGAACAGTGCATCTACTGCTGCTAATTATTCTGGGTAGTGATATAAAAAAAGGGCTCAAATGAGGATCACCTTTGTGTCTCTAGCCCACTTAACATGGGAACCATTTAGGCATAGGAATGTGTAATTAATGTTTAATGTGAATAAGCTTTTAGTATTTAATATCTTCCCAGAAGTATACTGCAATCACAAGTAATCTTGCAAATCCTTTTTGCTCTGCAGTGTATCATGCTCCTCATTCCTGTAATCTGTATTTTTATTTATTTTTTTGGAATGTGGGCATTGTTTTATAACTCCATTTTACGCTATGATTCCAGTTGTACAGAAAAATAAATGTCACCAGCGGCTCCACATAACCAACATTCATAATAAGGGATATACCCCAGGAGCCAACTACACTTGAAGGTACACATTTTTCTTAAGTAATAACCTAGAATGTAGGTTCTTATATGAGATCATTTTGGGACAAGAATAAACCTTGATGTAGACCTGGAAATATGAAATAAAACCTCGGCTCGCAACCACTACAAAAAAATAATAATTCAGGACTCTTACAAGAGCTATTTTTTTTCCACCACTGACTTTGTTAGAACCTACCTCCATACCAGTTGATTTGGTGTCTCCCCCAGAATTCAGGGTCACTTAGGCCCAACTCCCTTGGGTCCCCTATTACTTTTAGCTTACCCAGGAGTTTGCTTCTTAAATATATAGTTAAATGTAGGGGGCAGGGGATCAAAAATATATCTTGGTAGTGGAATTTTTCAAGATTGGTAATTGCATGGTCTGCAATTATTTATTTATGATTCATGTGTGCTGCCTCCATTATATATACTAATCCACCATAAAAATGTAATTATTCTTCAAAAAATAACGACCATGAATGTGTCTTTCTTGATGCATCACATTTGTGCCATTAAGTAAAACCCAAGGATGTCTGCTATTTAATATTTCTGTGTGACAAGAGAGTCCAGAAATGACATCAATAAGGAAAGGAGGATAGCACAGTAAATAAAGAGTTAAACTAAATCTTCAGAATCAGGAGGAGTCTTAATCAAAGACTGGAGGCTACATCCAGTTTCAGGAAAACAATGTCTGTAGTCACTGTAGACATAGAAACTTCCTTTTATATTTTTTTCATTTATTTTCTGGTTGTATATACTATAGAACTACAATAAAAAATATTGCGGGTAACATTTGTTCATGACAGAGCTTGCCATTGTGGTTGTGAGTTACCTGTGTCAGAACATGGGGAATGGAACAGATGTCAAATTCAAAGTGCTCCAATGATTTAATAAATCCCTATTTCCTCCTCCATGTTTCAGTAGATAAGAACATGAAAGCAAACTATCAGGAAGTGAGGTAGTCAGACAAGATGGAAGCTTCCTATATATAAGTGTTGTTCAAAAAAGTATATTTTCTCTAAAATGCTTTTGTGATTATCGATTACACAGCTACTAATGTTGGTAGTTTGATAGAAAGTATTCTGGATAAAAAACTAGTATACAGTATGTTTAAACGAATTTAACAATGTTGCTTTACATCAAACAGAGCATTAAAAATCATGTGAAAGGTGAACTTTTTGTATTTTTTTTAGTTGGTGGCACCTTTTGGTTTCTCAAGAAATTTGTTGTTGTTGTTTAGTCATTCAGTCGTGATCGTCTCCCCTTGACCTGATGGACCGCAGAATGCCAGACACATCAGTTAGCCACAAGCTCATGTTCGTTGCTTCAATGATCTCATTTATCCATCTCTACCTGTGCCTCCCCCTTCTTTGAGTGCCTTTAATCTTTCCCATCATCAGGGTCTTCTCTAAGGAATACTGGCTTCTCGTGATATGGCCTAAATATTTGAGCTGCAGCCTCCTGATCATACCTTCCTGTGAACAGTTTGCCTTGATTTCCTGTAATACCGATTCCAAGAAGAAAAAAAAACTGAAATTAAAATTACAATTAATAACATTGAATAAAAGTAAAACAAATAGAAAAATCAGCAACAGCCATCAAGTAACTCTCACAAATATCCAAGGGGTCCTTGGGAAATAAAAGTTTGTAAACCATTCTGTATTAGAGTGTCAATTGGATATAGCCACTTTGGTCATATTTTTTATATTTATTGTTTTCATGAACTAAACTTAAAATATGCTCTTGTTTTTATTTGGAAAAAATAAAATAATACAGTCTTCAATTTATTATCTATCAAGGAATCTATAATGTTTGCTTCAGCCAATTTTCTGAGGTGGGAAGAGACTTTGAATACCCAGGTAGTGTCTGTCAGCACAATGTGAATGGGGTAGTTACATCTTAAAGTGTTTGCAGCTGGATAAGAAGGAATTTAATTAGTTCACAGGGACATGCACACCTGAGAAAGTAAAAGGCATCTGCAAGGAACAACGCAAAATAGCAAATAATAAGTGTATATGCAATTTGTGTTTATTTATTTGCTTATTTATTTCTGCCTCTTAATGGATTTTACCGTTATCATGTTTAAAAATTCAAATATAGAAAATATTTGACCACTGTGGGCCTTTAACTATGTGTTTCAAAATATTTATTTTTTGACATAGTGTTTCTGAGACTTAAATTTGGAGTCAAGTATCTAAAGCATGAGCTGGGAAATAAAATTGTACAGAAGTTATTTAACTTATTAATGATATGCTACATTCAGCATTGTCAACGTATATTATATGGATGTTAAAGAAGTGTCTATTTATAAGGTGCTGGCATTGGGATTTCAGCGTAGCATTAAAGCTTCTTTAATGTGAGCAGGGAACACTCGCTGGGACACAAACTAGCATGTGCCAACCTGCCATAACTAGATTATTTTTTGTGTCTGTTGCATAAATTTACAAAAAGCTCAAATTTCATAAATAAAATACTATCTTTATAACTTTATTTCATATTGGTTGCTTCTTTTTTTTAACAAAAAAATACTGTAAACTGATACGTATTCCTGTGCAAAAAATTTTTCCATAATAAAAAGTGATATTTCTGATGTCTGGGAAAACTATGCAGTGACATTTCAAAAGGTTGAGAAAGAACTCAGAGCAAGAAAAAGTAAGATAGTAGCACAGTTTTAAACAGCCTCAGGGATTGAATTCAAGAGACATGTTGTATACTCACATTGGTAAATTAATCATTTTATTTCTGAATGCAGCCGTACCTTAAATAAATACTAAAATCTAGAAGAAATAGGTTGCAGATGTAAAGAGAGCCTGAGTCTTTAGGACAGGAAGCCTATTGTAATATACAAGGGTAGATTTGAAAATTCTTAAAGTTCAGATTATGTATAGGTCATGAGCTCTTGAAAGATCAATAGCAAAGCACATTGTGTCAGCTGTTGAATATGGAATATTCTGAAAGAACATCAAATACATATTATAGGGAGCTGAATGTAGACTAGAAAAACCTTCAGGGTGATGCTGTAGTATGGGGTATATATGACTTATTCGTTTGGGTTTGCTGAAAAAAGCATAAAAAAAATGTTAAAATTTTATATATAATTCAGAACAACCATGACAGCAGATTAACCATATCACAGAAGGGTTTCAGAAGTGGTATAGAATCTTTCGGAAGATTCAGTTTCTTTCTGAGCATGACAGATGCTTATATGTGGTATAAGCTAATGGACAGCGAGATAAGTTTGGGGCCAGGTAAATCATTTTAGGTAGAACTTTGATCCACTAGAAGAGTGTACATTTTAGATAAAATAATTTCTGGTATTCGGTAGCAAGTCAGTTTTGGAAATATAGACCCATGTTAACTATTGCCTGTCAGAGGACATGCCCAGATGGGATGAAATCTCCCTAGTTATATATCTACACAGAATATGGATGTTTTCTTCGACAGAGATGTCAGGCAGCATTTAGACAGTGTAAGACACCTACTTATATATCATTTTTAAATAGTAGAAATTGTTTATCTAAAAGCACAGAAAAATATGGTGGGTAAACAAACAGTAAAAGACCACTGTAGTTTATGAAAAAAACACACATTTGTGATATAAATAACAAACATCATTAGTAGCTGTGTAAGCTCTGAGCATTAAAGCATTTCCTTAGAGAAAATGTAATTTGTGTGTATAGATTGTATCCATTTTGTCTGACTTGAACCCTTGCTGCTAGTTTGGAGATTGGGGTTTGTGTTTATCTTATTTATCAGTATAATGAGTGGGGGGAGGATAGAAAAAGGAGTTGTTATATCATTAGGGTGTTTAATATATGACATCTACCTCCTGTCCCACATATACTTAAATGTAGGCAGGTCCACGGATATCTGCAAACCCTGCAGAAAAATAAACACTCTGAATGCAACTTTCACCAAACAAGCAGAATTTTTATTAGTTTTTAATTAAAAACATAGTTTATGAAAATTATGCTTAGCCAGACTAAAAAAATCTAGGTTTAAACAAATATACCCAGAAACTTAGAATTAATGGCAAAGAAGAACCAAAAAAGGTTAATTTGGGCTGGGTATTCTATCTACTTGAATATTTAGTTTAATTAAGCCTCGGGCATGCTTAAATTCATTAATTTGTTTGACTCTAACACTACCCCTGGATCACTGTTAGACTTACCTACTTCCATTTCTGTAAAGGAGTACTTTCTCAGATCACCCTTAAAACTTCCACATTCCAACTTCTTGCATTCCTCTTTTTCTCAAAGATGCTTCCCTCTTAAATTGGAATAACTGTAGTAAGTCCTTTTGTTAAATCATTTAATATCAAGTCATTTGAAGGTTTCTATTATTATTATTATTACTAGCGACTTGCCCGTCAAAAATGACTGCAAAAAAATTTGAAGCCTTGCATTGCTGTTGTTTACCACACAATGCAAGGCTCTTCCCCCCTGTAACTTGCGAGCCTCGTGATGAGTGCCTTCGGCGCTTATTGCAAGCCTCCCCCCCACCCTCTACTTTACGGGCCTTTGGCCTCTTCGCCCCTCTATTTTACGGGCCTCGCCTTCGGTGCTCATTGCGAGCCTCTCCCCCCTCTCTACATTACGGGCCTTGGATGAGCACCTTCGTCCTCTCTCCCCTCTTCTTTATGGGCCTCTACTTTACGGGCCTCATTGCAGACCTCAGCAAACCCGTAACTTTCAGGGCCTCGCGATGAGAGACTTCTGTGCTCATTGTGCATGCACAAGCCCGTAACTTTTAACATAGCGTTACCAACAAACTCGCAATTACGACAACTATATATATGATTATTATTAGTACTATCTATATTTAAAATGCAGTGCCATACAAAAGACAAACAGAAGATAAATACAATATCAATACAGATTAAATACACATAGTCCTGTTTTTGAGCTTAGCTTGAATCTTCCATATAGAGCACTCTTTTCAAGCATCCTATATGATTACAAACTTGCATATTAAGTAGTTAGTGAAGGTGATAAGCTTCATTAAATAGTTGTTTTAATTGACGTTTTGGAGGACTTGACATAGGAGGAAAGACTCATGGAGCGAGGTAAGGAGCTCCAAGAATTGAGGATAGATCTGGTGTTGAGAGGCAAATTTGAATTGTCATCTGTACAGAGAGGATATTGAAATCTGAAAGATTGTATTAAGGTTTCAAGTATAGATAGAGAAGAGGAGAGGGTTTAGGACTGAACCTTGGTGTACACCAACAGACATAGGGTGAGGTGAAGAAGTGGTGCCAAAAAGGTATGATGTGAGCCATGAAAGAGCAGAATCACGGATGCCGAGAGAGAAGAGAAGTTGGGTAAGAAGAGCGTGGTCAACTGTGTCAAAGGCAGTAGAGAGATCTATGAGGATTAGAATAGATAACTTAGCATAGATGAATTTGACTTAGCAGTGAATAACTCATTAGTGACCTTGTGAGAGCTGTCTCTGTGGAGTGATGGGGTTGGAAACCTGATTGGAAGGTGGAAAGAAGAGAATTGGAAGAAACAAATTGGCTATGTCTGTTATAGACGTGCTGTTCAAGCAGTTTTGAAGCCAGGGGAAGTAGTGATATAGGGCAATATGTAGATGCTTTAGCTGGATCAGAAGAGTTTTTTTAAAGAATGGGTGTAATTATAACATGTTTTAGAAATGATGGAAAATGTCCCGTTTTTAGGGAAAGGTTGAATATATGTGTGAGAGCAGGGATAAATGTGGTAGAGAGGTGAGGGAGTAACTGTGATCGAGTAGGATCTTGTGAACAGTTTGATAGTTGAGAGGTTGATAATAAATTGGACTTCATCCTCAGTTACAATGTTAAAGGAGTCCATAGTGTATGTGGAGATGGGGAAGGTTGAAGTCTAGGTGTTGTTGGTTAGTTGAGAGGAGGAAGTGTGTTTTCTGGGTTGAGAGGAGAATTTGTTACAAATGTTTTCAAACTTATCTTTAAAGTGGTTGGGAAAGTCCTCAGCTGTGAGACAAGAGGGTGCAGGAGGGTGACAGATAGTGTTAAATGTGGTGAACTAATGTTTAGGGTTGGAGGACAGAATAGATATTAATGTTGAGAAATATTGCTGTTTGCTAAGGTTAAGGGCAGAGAAGTAGCAGTACAATATAAACTTGTAATGGACGAAATCTCCTGAAGTTCGAAATGTCCTTCTAATAATGTTCAGCAGTTTGGGAGCACATCGGGATGTAGCGTGTTTGTTTAGTGTGCCATTATTGTGGATGTTAATGAAGGCATTTGCACGAGGTTATTGGGGCAAAAGTGTCAAGGGTGAAAGTAAGAATCAAGTCGTAATGTTACTGTGGGTGGCAGTGTCAGGGCAGGTGAGGTTGGTGATGGGGCTGAGATGGGGTTGTAGTACAGTGGTGAACTGTTGTGAATCAAGAGTTTGCAGATTTCTGCGGGTGTTAGTGGTCAGGGATGAAGAAGGGTAGTGAGAGGAAGGTGTGGTGAGGTTGAAAGTTAGGTGGTGGTCAGATGGAGGGAGTGGAAGGATGACTAGGTTGGAAGTGGTGCAGATATTCATGGAATTAAGGTGAGTGTCTATTCTATCATAGATTTTTGTCATCAAATCATGGTTCTTTAAACATTTTTGTTAACTGTATTATGGCATATTTTAAATATGTACTGTAGTTTCTGAGCGAATGTTGCTACTTGTGCATTTAAACTTGAAAATGTTTATGAGAAAAGTTGGAACTGCTGCAATTGAGGAGATAAACTTGCAAACAGAACCATATTAATCATTGTAAACTGCAAAATGAAATGCATGACAGATTAATCAATCTTCTGAAAACACAGGATTCATTATATCCCTGACTGTTTTTGTTTCACTAAATAACTCTATTTATAATATTTGTATTTAATTTCTGCATTACTATATTATTATGTATTTAAGTAAAAATCAAGAATTACATATTGCTGTGAGAATGAATAGGTCTGTAAAAATATGTACTGTTTTCATTGAAGTATAGCCTAGTTCAAGACAAACTATAGATTTGTGAAGTATGTAACAAACAAACAATGAGCCCCATTCCAATCTTTCACTCAGAAAGTTATGTAACTTGCGAACCTATCTATTCCAACCCATCACATTTTCAGCACTACCAGAATGGAGCGCTGAATAGGCTAAAATAGCATGTGATATCAAGTTACGGTTAGCTGTTCCATTGATGTTCACTCAAAGCCTAATCCAATCGCAGATAATGATCCCTACGTATGTTAGTGAGTGTACGTAATGGCTAACGGTAGCTGATTTTATTCTAAAAACTTAGGTATACTGAATACCACCCTTGAGGTTTCAAAAAAAAAATTTGCTGAGAGCTTTCAAATATAGTTAAAGAGACAGTACTTTAATAAAAATTTCAAGAAAGTAATTTAGGTGCAAAATAAATATTATATGAAACATTCTCATAGGCATATATGTTGCATTCTAAACACAGAAAGGCAAAGCATGATGTGTGAGTCTGCATAAATCAAACTATAGTCATCAAAAGCATGGATACTAACCACATCAGAGTACTGCGAACGATCATGTATAGCACATTCATGGGAAGGTATGTCATGTAAATAATACCATTGTGTGTTAGACACCATGGTGTGCAAACTGTCATAATGGACAGGCTGAGGTTTTACAGAGGTGAGTGGTTGGCACTGATTGTGGGTGAATGTGGGCCTATAATTCATGCTGGAGGTGAACCAACAGACAAACTGCTATAAAGCACAGGCCATGCACAGGATTATGGCCAGTTTTAGAAGCACAAGGGCCTGGGGATATAGGGACAAATACTAATAATGAGGATCACATTAATGTGGATGTAGCTGGTGAGGAAGGCCGGCAAGAGCCCAAGAGGGCTGTGGGGAGGCAGTAAGACCACCAGGAGATCTATCATGAACAGGAATCTTATTTATACATGCCCTTTTAAGTCCCAGCCATTGATGTTGTTTATGTAAGAATATGCATACATATAATAAATATGTTAAATTCAATCTAGTGGTGGTCAAGAACATTATTATGATGATAATGATTTAGTAGTATTATCTCCAGAAATAAGTAATACTGTTAGTCATGCGTAATATTGCATTAACACACTTTTGTCCCATCAATTCACATTAAATTACACTAAGTCATTGTTATGACCTGTACTGTTCACATGAACATGTTTTTGATAGAAAATAAAGATAAATATTTGATTATGATGTCACACTTAATGCATATTTCAGGTGTTGTTGCACCAATATGTGATTTGATGATAAATTATGTTGATATTAACATCATATTTGACATGTAATCACTTGGCCATAATAACATTAATTACTAATTAACAAAACATTATTTACATGGAAACATGTGATAACAGGAATCAAATGTATGAAGACATAGAGGTGTCCACACATATTTTACCATCATCCATATTTGATTTGCGAATCTGATTATGCTGTTATTCATATTTTATTAATCTCTTTGATAAGATGATTTCTTAACATATGATTTATATACAGTACTAAATGATTTAATGTAATGTATGTTAATGTCACAAATCAATAACTATTAGAAACACACAAACACATGGATTATGGTATAATAAGAATATAACTTTATTATATCCATAGAAAACTGTAGCATTCAGTGGGGGGCATTTTTTTGTGGTTCTAGGTGCCCCTCTGGTATCAACTCACTCAGTACACACACACAGACACACACACATATATATATATATATATATATATATATATATATATATATTAATTCCATGTGAATGTTTAAAAATAAGTTAATGAACATATTTCCTGCACTCTCACTCTTAAATTCAAAATCACTTTTTACATGACTCCTTTTTAGGCATGTGCCAGCTGTATTACACAGCTTTAAGCATAGCACTGGATGGATTATGCACAAACAAGGAGGCCTAACCTACATATACTTTTATACATATATAAACAAACACACACGGTTGCGGCCAGGCAATGAGCGCCATAGGCACTCATTGCGCTGGTGGAGATGAGCGACGTAGGTGCTCATCCCCGTGCCCCACGGGACTTAGGCAATGAGCGCCGACGTCGCTCATTGCGCTGGTGGAGATGAGCGCCGCAACTTAACGATGCCCGCGAAATTACGGCCCATACGACTTGGGACGAATCGACAGCTGAGAAATCACGGACCGCAACAATACAAATTTAACGGCCAAACCGCCAAACGGTCAAAACACACAAATATGCCTCAAATTACCTTACATACTCACACACAGCTCAGGGGGAGTGCCAGGGAGCCTGTGAGGAAGGTTGCAAGTTAATTTGAGGCATATTTTGGCTTCTTTTACAGTCAAAATCGCTCAAGCGAGAAAAATATTGGGGGCAGAAACCGCATAAGCAAACTGAAAGCGATGCCGAAGGACGGTAGGGCAGCCGAAAGACGGAAATACTAGCCCTAAGCACTAAGACTTAACGCAAAACAGTAACACTTAGGCAGGAACATTTACCTTTTTCGCCCTATAAGACGCACCGGCAGATAAGACGCACCTAGTTTTTAGAGGAGGAAAACAAGAAGAAAAAAAAATCTGAATCAAACACAAATACACTTTACACACAGATACACACCTACATTACACACAAATATATATATATATATATATATATATATATATATATATATAGATACACATACATACATATACATACACACATAAATATACATACACATACATACATATATATACACACACATACATGCACACATACACATACACGCACATACATGCACACACATACATGCACATACATACATGCACATACATGCACACATACACATACATATACTGCAGCATTTGGGAACATTTGGGAGCCCTTGACCCTCCCTGACCCTCCTGATCCTCACCTTTCTTCTGATCTCTGCCATCTTGATCTCACCCCAGCGCTTCCTACCCGCACTCCTCGTGTACTGCAGCGTTGCGTGTGTGACGTCACTAGGACGCACCGGCCGACGCGATGCTGGTAGGAAGCGCTGGGGTGAGATCAAGAGGACAGAGGCAGTTTGAAAAGGTATATTCGCCGTATAAGACGCACCAACTTTCCTCCCCCAGTTTTGGGGAAGAAAAAGTGCGTCTTATACGGCGAAAAATACGGTAACTCAAGCCAGTAACACTTAATCAAAGGCAGTAACACTTAATCAAAGCCCTGCCACTTATCCCAAGGTAGGAACACAGGGAGAGAGGCTCACAATGAAGAGCGAAGAGGGTCGCGGGACTGGAGATGATCGCCACAGGTGCTCATCCCTTCAACCCACGGGACTTAGATAAAAGACACGCGGGACTTAGATAAAAAGAGCACAGAAGGCGCTCACCGCAATTTAGCGATGCATGCAAAATTACGGCCCATACAAGTTGGGACTTAGCGACGTCTGAGAAATTACGGCAGCAAAACACGCATTTAATGGCCGAACCGCCAAACTGCAAAAACACGCAAATATGCCTCAAATTTACGTACACATTTACACAGAGCTCAGGGGGTGTGCCAGGGAGCCTGTGAGTGAGGTTGCAAGTTAAATTGAGGTAAAAAAAGAGAAAAAAGATGACGGCCAAATAAAATTGAAATAAACGAAAACGAGGCCGACACGTAAAACGCAGCCGTAGGGCGTAAATACCAGCCCTAAGCACTAAGACTTAACGCAAAACAGTAACACTTAATACAAAGCAGTAACATTTAACTCAAGCCAGTAGCACTTCATCAAAGGCAGTAACACTTCATCAAAAGCCAGTGACACTTAACCCAAGGTAGTAACACAGGGAGAGAGGCTCGCAATGAGCGCTGAGGGTGCTTAAGTGCCAGGCCTATAAAGTACACAGGGGGAGAGGCTTTCAATGGTGCCAAAGGCACTCATCATGGGGCTTGCAATGAGCGCCAAAAGTTAGAAAGGTGTGGCTCGCAATGAGCGCATTCAGTTGTGTCCGACTCTCCATGACCCTATGAACTGCAGCACGCCAGGCACATCTTGTCTTTGCATTGGGTTGTCAGTTCCTTCACCATTGGACTGCAAATTTTCTGATCTCTCTGCTATGATCTGCCTTTATTGGGTGACTCTACATGGTACAGCGATCATTCACTCTCCTTCACTCCCTCTTTCACTCTCCCTCCTTCGCTCGATCTCTCGTTTACTCTTTCCTTCTCTCACTCCTCTTTCTCTCATTCTCTCCTATCTGTCTCTCATTCCCACTCTCCTTCTCTTTCTCCCATTCTCCTTCTCTCTATCCTCTTTCTTTCTCTCTATCTCTCCTCTCTTCTTCTCTCTCTCCTCTCCCTTCTCTCTCTCGTTCACACTTTCCTTTTCTCTCCTTCAATCTATCTCCCTCCTTCCCTCTGTCTCTCCTTCAATCTCTCTTTCCTTTTCTCTCTGTTTCTCTTTTCCCCTTCCCTCTCTCCTTTGCTCTTTCCTTCTCTCCCTCCCTCATTCTCTCTCTCATTCATCCATGAGAGAGTCATTTTATCTTCCTCCTTTTCTCACTTCTTCATGCTCTCTCTCCCTCCTTCACTCTCTCCTTTTTTCTATCTCTCTCCTTCACACTGCCCTCCTCTCCCTCCTTCTCTCCCTCTCTCCTTCATTCTCTTTCTCCTTCTCTCTCATTCACACTCTCCTCTCTCTCTTTCTCTCTTTCATGCTCCCTTCTTATCTCTCTCCCTCCGTCACACACACTCCCTCCACACACATACTCCCTCTCTGTCTCCACACACACACTCCCTCCACACACATACTCCCTCCCTCTCCTCCACACACACACACACTCTCCTCCACACACACACACACTCCGTCCCTTCCTCTCTCCACACACACATTCCCTCCCTCCCTCTCTCCGCACACACACTCCCTCCACACACATACTCCCTCCCTCTCTCCACACACACTCCGTCCACACACATACTCCCTCCCTCTATCCACACACACTCCCTCCACACACATACTCCCTCCCTCTCTCCACACACACACTCTCTCCACACACATACTCCCTCCCTCTCTCCACACACACACACTCCCTCCACACACATACTCCCTCCCTCTCTCCACACACACCCTCCCTCCACACACATACTCCCTCCCTCTCTCCACACACACACTCCCTCCACACACATACTCTCTCCACACACACACACACTCTTCTACACACTTTCTCTATCTTCTGTCTCTCTCCTCTGTCTCCATCTCATCCCTGTTTGTCTCCCCCCCAGCTTTCTTTTCCCCCCCTCCCTTTGTCTCTCCCTCTCTGCCCTGCCTCTTACCTCCATGCTGCTTCAGGTCCCTGGTCTGGTGGCTCCTCCTCCAGGCAGCTCCTCCTCTTCCCTGCAGGCAGAGAAGAGAGCTGGGATCCGTGCAGGCAGAGCAGAAAGGCACAGGTGAGAGCAGGGACCAGCGAGGTGGCATGGGGGAAGAGGCAGGAGGACCATTTGAAGGTGCCCGCCCCCTTGGACAGACACACTTACAGCAGGCTGTACGCGCCCAATGCATCCAGCAAGGTCACGCGATGCTTCCCCTTCCTTGGGGGAACTTCAAGCGTGATCTACCAAATGTCATCACACGGTCGACCGGTCAGTCGCGATTGACGTGTTGGACATGCCTGTTTTATAGGATGGGTGTAAGTGAGTTGATGCTTAACTTTAAATATGTAGTTATGTATGTTTCTCGTAATATATGTGCCTGTCAATTATATGTGATCAGTAAACTATGTGTAATGCGTAAGTTATAAAGTACAAAAGATACAAACAATAACTCCTGCTTCTCTCTGAAATACTCTCCTCTCTCTGCTCTGCTCTCTCTCCTATAGTAAATCCACCAACACCCAGACCTAAGTGATTGCTCAGAAGCTACAACACAATCGGCATTTTGGCAGGAAAATAAGTTATTTTATGAACTATACATGTCAATTAATGTGATGTTTGGCTTTCCAATTGGATACTAGCAGCCTTATTAAATTGTGATTCGGCAAATTTAAAGGTGCTCTATATAAGCACATAGCATATTTTTCTTACAGAAGTTTTTTGTTTGTGAACTTCCATCCAAAAGCAAGGTCTTCACTAACTAAAAACTTCTGTAAACAATATATGCTGTGTGCTTAAATAGAGCCCTCTTAAATTTACTGAATTGCAATTTAATAAGGCTGCTAAGGGCTATTAATCAGCAAACAACACAGATTAGCGCATTTACCAAAACGTCACGTAACTCAGCCCCTAGACTACGCAAGGCCTTTTTTCTAATGGATGGAACATGGGTTTTCATATACCGAGGATATTACACTCAGCATGACTTAATACGTAGCTCTCACAGTTATGATGGCAGCAACTGTGTGGGCTAAAAAAATGTTTGTTAGAGAAAATCTGAATTTTTGAAAACTTGATTCTAACTTGTTTCAATATTTACTGAGAGCTTGAAGCAAGAATTTTAACTATCAATGCATGGAGAGATGATCAAAGGGAAGGGGGAGAGGGAGCATGTTTATAGACATCGCTAGGAGTGTAATGAAACTAGTTGTCTATTTACTTTTATGTTGCTTTTATTTTATTATTTATAATGTGTTTATAAGCTCTTTTTTTCTGCCCAGATCATACAAGGTATAACTGTTTGGCTCTTCCTACTGTAGCTCATGTAACTCATGAATTCACAGACTATTGAGTGCAGTGTTTTAAATTAAACAAACTTAGACAAAGGGTCCCTATTAAAGTGCACACCTATTATTTTTTCTAATCTCACATAAAAGAGATATGTGAGACACATAAGACATCTATAAAACGTAACTTTTAGTAAATATAATGATTAAAATGATTATTTAAAAACATCCAGGCGCTGCTACCATATCAGGATAGTTGCAAATATGAATACTACATAGAGGGGTAGATTGTATATATAGAACACAGATAAAAAAAAGTGACTAGTGCATTGTCAAAAAGTGCAGGTGCTTATATAAACATAAAGGCCCTTATTAAATTAGCCCTCGTAGTTCCCTCGGTCCTCGCAAAAGGCAGTTTTTTGCTGTTTGCGAGGACCAATTCCCCAATACGTTCCTCGCAGCCTGCTTTGCGAAATGACTCTGAAAAATGTCAGAGAATAAGCTCCGAGAGAGTTACGTAGTTATACGCAGCCTTAAATCTATGAGGTGAATCTTTCACCTCGGAAGAATCCCTACGGGCACAAAAAAGTGCCAGCAAGGGATCCTAAACCACATACGTGCTGCCTCGGAGCAGCCCGAGACAGCTATGTGATGCTCCCCCCTGCTTTCTAAACACATCCCCATGCTGATGGGGACCCCTGCAGCCCCCCCCCCACCATAACCCCTTGAAGCGGGGGTCCCCGATCGGCATAGATCAGGCTTAAAGGGCGCGCAGCACACTACCAGCAATCCCAGCCGCGGAACCTAAAATTAACCCACCTCTATGGTGTCCCCACATTAACCACTTGCTGCAGGGGTCCAAAGGGATCCCCGGAGGCCCCCCCGCCACATTAAACCCTTGCAGAGGGGGTCCCCGATCGGCACCGATCGTGACCCCGATGCATTTAAAAAAATGTATTTCCCGCCTCGCGGGTCCTTAAAAAAATATTAACCCCAGGCAAATAAAATTAACCCCATAACTCAGGAGGGTCAATACAGACCCCCATAAGCACTTAATTAACCCTATAACTCATGGGGGGGCAATTCAGACCCCCATAAGCCCTTAAATAACCCTATAGCTCATTGGGGGCAATACAGACCCCCATAAGCCCTTAATTAACCCTATAACTCATGGGGATCAATACAGACCCCCATAAGCCTTAATTAATACAGCCCCCCATAAGCAGACCCAAATAAGCCTTAATTATGCTGACTCCCATAAGCCTTAATTAACCCTGAACAGACCCCCATAAGCCTTAATTAACCCTGTCACTCATGGGGTTCAATACAGACCCCCATAAGCCCTTAATTAACCCTATAACTCATGGGGGTCAATACAGACCCCCATAAGCCTTATTTAACCCTGTCACTCATGGGGGTCAATACAGACACCCATAAGCACTTAATTAACCCCGTCACTCATAGGGGTCAATCCAGACCCTCATAAGCCTTAATTAACTTTGTCACTCATGGGGGTCAATACAGACCCCCATAAGCCCTTAATTAACCCTATAATTCATGGGGGTCAATACAGACCCTCAAAAGCCTTAATTAACCCTGTCACTCATGGGGGTCAATACAGACCCCCATAAGCCTTATTTAACCCTGTCACTCATGGGGATCAATACAGACCCCCATAAGCACTTAATTAACCCCGTCACTCATAGGGGTCAATACAGACCCTCATAAGCCTTAATTAACCCTGTCACTCATGGGGTTCAATACAGACCCCCATAAGCCCTTAATTAACCCTATAACTCATGGGGGTCAATACAGACCCCCATAAGCCTTATTTAACCCTGTCACTCATGGGGGTCAATACAGACACCCATAAGCACTTAATTAACCCCGTCACTCATAGGGGTCAATCCAGACCCTCATAAGCCTTAATTAACCCTGTCACTCATGGGGGTCAATACAGACCCCCATAAGCCCTTAATTAACCCTATAATTCATGGGGGTCAATACAGACCCCCATAAGCCTTAATTAACCCTGTCACTCATGGGGGTCAATACAGACCCCCATAAGCCTTATTTAACCCTGTCACTCATGGGGATCAATACAGACCCCCATAAGCACTTAATTAACCCCATCACTCATAGAGGTCAATACAGACCCTCATAAGCCTTAATTAACCCTGTCACTCATGGGGGTCAATACAGACCCCCATAAGCCCTTAATTAACCCTATAATTCATGGGGGTCAATACAGACCCCCATAAGCCTTAAATAACCCTGTCACTTATGGGGGTCAATACAGACCCCCATAAGCCTTAATTAACCCTGTCACTCATGGGGGTCAATACAGACCCCATAAGCCACTAAATAGCCCTGTCACTCATGGGGGTCAAAATAGACCCTCATATGCCTCTATTTAACCCCATTAGTCCCATAAGGATATATTATGACCCATATGGGGCAGTTACAACCCTAACATTAACCACATAAGTGCCATTATGGTCCTCAAGGACCCTCATGACACTAAGTACAAAAACTACACTGCACTATACCCCCAATAAACCATTAAATCTAAACTAACCCCCCCTCTACACTAATATATTAACACCTTCACTACCTACCTTCCCCCTAATAAACCCCCCCACCACTCTAATTACAGAAAATAAAAAACCTAAGTCACAAATAATAAAAATGGAACATTACAGAAAATTAAAAAAAAACATTACAACCCCCCCCCCCCACTACAGAAAAAAAAATAAACAATACACCCCTGAAAAGGAAATACATACAGAATACATACAATACAATACACATAAATACAATACAATACCCCCCCAACACATTTACATACAATAAATAAACATTATAAACATTCTAAATATTCTACTCACCTTTCCAGCATGTCCCTGTCCTTCTTTTTTTCTTCTCTGGCGCGGCTCCTGTTAAAAAAAAACATTACATTAAATAATACAATACTCATATAAACATAAAACAAAATAACATAAACATAATATACATTGTACTTACCTCCCCGGCCTCCTCCTCTTCTGCCCCGGCTGGGCCCTGGAACAATCCGCAATCTAAAAAAACAAAACAAATGGAGGTCCGCACTTGAAGACCTCCCCGACGCTAATGAGCCTCCTAGAGCCTTTTCATTGGCTGTAAAACTGATTGACATAGACAACAGCCAATCAGAAGGTGCAGATGATTTCAGCCAATCATCCTCTGGTGGTGTATCCCATTCTGATTGGTCAAAGGCATCTGCGCCTTGTGATTGGTTTAAATAAAGACTGACAGGTGCATTATCCAATCAGAGTGAGATTTTGGGGGGTATCCCCTTCTTATTGGCTGAACTTGATAGACAGCATTTTCAGCCAATCAGAATCCGCCAATGACAATTTTCTATTGGAAAACTCTGTAAGAGGCTCATTAGTTTCGGTGAGGTCCGCAAGTGCGGACCTCCGTTAGTTTTTTTTAAATTTAGAGCGTGGAAGAGGAGGAGGTGGGGACATCGCGGGGAGGTAAGTACAATGTATATTATGTTTATTTTATTTTGTTTTATGTTTATATGTATATTGTATTAATGTAATGTTTTTTTTTAACAGGGGCCGCGCCGGAGAAGAAAAGAAGACATGCTGGAAAGGTAAGTAGAATATTTAGAATGTTTACAATGTTTATTTATTGTATGTAAATGTGTTGCACTAATTATTTTTATTTTTTTCCCCTAGGTTGGTGATCTGAAGGGACATCTGCAAAGGTAATTGGTCTTAATTATTTTATTTTAGGTTAGAATTAGGGTTTATTGTATATTAGATAGATAGGGGTATGTATTTTAGATAATTAGGATTTATTGTATATTAGGATTTATTGTTGCTCGCAGCAGGGCTAATTTAATAGCGTTGTAACTTTTATAAATTTGCAGCTTGTAGGATTTAAGTAAAAGCCTCTTATCTACGAGGCTGGAATTTAATAAGGCTGAAAGTGCTTAAGAATTGTCAGAAATGTATATGACTTTGATAGTGTTACTGAAATCAAAATAGTGATTATAAGTAGCTCAGTACTTTTCTGATAGTGCCTATTTCTGCCTTTCCCTCTATTAAAAACATATATCGTAAAGCTCTTTTTTTTCTTATCTAATACTGAGCTTCTATCCTGAAACTGCTGCTTTTATGTTAGTTGGTCATCATTGCTTATTTCTAAAAGCATATTGTAATTTAGTTATGAGGTCTTTTACTATTAGATATCTTTCTGTTTGATATTAGTACGAGCACCAGAAACTCGTGTGTATCACGGTTGAGATGCCTCACAATGACGTCATCAACCTGCGTACACTTGCGCTGCGTCTTACCCGACGCACGTTTCTGATGTTTTATCAGGGGTCCTGAAATACCAGAAACGTGCGTTGAGGACATTTTGCATTTTTCAAGCCCGCAGTAGCCTTTATTCAGGCCGTAAGGCTTTAAAATTGCAAAAGTTACAGAGCAATTGAATAGAGGCCAGAGTCAGGTAAAGAAATAAAATGGAACTGGAGAAAAGAGTAATAAATATATATGTTTGTTTATTTATTTATATATTTTTTTTGTATTACTTTCTAAAGTATTTTACCATTATCAAGTTTATTTAAAAGCCAAAATTTGATCTCAGTGGACCTTTAACTGCACAACTTAGCCCCATTAAACCAGATACCAATTTAAATAATCTATACAAAAATATTCACTTTACTTTTTTCTGATAATCAGAGCATTGTTGGATCATTTGTGTTTGCAATAAAAAAAAACAGAAAATTTTAATAACATATCAAAACATCTTAACATCTAAATTGTTTAATATTTGCATGATAAATGTTTTGCAGTAAAGTAATTTCAATGTTGAGGAAATGAAGTATAAAAAAATAAAGGCAATCCATCATTAAAGGGTTTAAAAAAAAACAAAATTTAATAAACAGTTTGTAATTAAAATATGATCACTTTTTTCATCACTAATCTTATCAAACTAGTTCAGCAGAATCTGCAGAGTAGTCTGCCAAGATAAAGGCTTTCGTCAAACATTAGTCATTTTCTATATTAAAAGTAAATTTTAAAGCCAAAATGGGCAATAACCACTAAGAAACAGAGTTTTTCAATATCTTAACACCACAGAAGCCTCATACCTCTGCATAAATTACAGACTTGTTGCTTTAATACTCAAAAAGTCAAATTATTATTATTATTATTCTTTATTTAGAAAGTACCAACATTTTCCATAACTCTCAGTGAAAATCTATAATAAATTAAATAGGTTTGGTTCTTTTCATATAATCCTTTTTCAACAATAATTTTGACCCTGATTATCCTAGTTTAGTTGCGAGCACAAAGACTGAACAAGCAACGCGTGCCACAGTTAAAAGGAAATCCCTGAATAAATAAATATAAAAAAAGTCTTCAAAGAGTTACAAAGCCATTTCTAAGCATCTGGGTCTTCACCGAACCACAATGTGTGCCATAATCTCCATATGGATAATTCTTGTGGCAGTAATAAATGTACCCAGGAGAGGCCAACCTGCCATTTCTCCAAGAACTTACTGTACAATCAATTGTCACAAAGGATCCTAAAATAACTGAACTTCTCTTGTCTCATTTAGCGCACTACTCTGGGCTACCAAAAATGTAATGTTTGTGAAGTATGCAACACACTAACGTTGGCAACTGCATAAGTCATGTTTATAAAACCATGTTAAGAAAAATGTATCTAAATTTTAACAGACTCCACTAGTGCAGGGAAGCTGCCATATTTATTTTTTCAAGGTAAAATTGAGTAGTTACTGAGCATAGCAAGCAAGGCTTGGGAGTAAGGGCAAGCTGTCCCGTATGTAGTTTTTCAATGGGTCAAAAAAACTCCTCGTTCTTCCACTGTAGAATAGATAATGAAAATTAGAATTCACTCACACTCCGTCTCCAAGCCAGCAGGAAGTGTAGAAGACACAACTATGGCATGTTTCTGGCACAAGCAGTGCCTACTAAAATAAAGATTTTAGCAAATAATGCTTTTGTGCCCACAATTTAAATGCTAATGTTGTTAACTTTACAAACGTGACATTATCTACAGTGGTACTTTCAGCTCAGTGTTCATGACTTCATAATTAGGAATCCTTTTGGTTGCAGCCATCATAACTTGAAGTTGCCCAACAAGTTTTTAAGTGTAAGTATTGTAAATTTGTAAATTTTCAGTCTTGTAAGGTGCTCTTGCAATGTGTTAATTTGTATTTTTGCCTTGCACTTAACCCATGTATAGTGCTATGAAATATGTTGGCGCATTACAAATAAAGGATAATAATAATCATAATAATAAAGGGAGCAATTCATTTTTCACATAGTGTATAAAGGTGTTGCATAACTTTGTTTATTAAATAAATGGGTTATTTGTTCACTCTGGTTCTCTCTGTCTAATATTAGATTTTATCTAAAGATTTTAAAATGTTCAGTGGGACAGATATGTAATAATAAATGTAATCTAGAAAGAGCAATTTTCACAACAATGTATGTAATTATATAATATTACAGTGAATTATATTCTGTTGATTGAAGTAATGTTATTGTTTAATATTAATTTTAGAATACTATACAAAAATGAGAAGAAAAAGTTTAAAAAAAAGAAATAGTCTTTTGTACAATCTTTTTTAAACTTAAGTGTTGTAAACTATTATTTTGTTGATAAAGTATGTGCAAGTACTTAATGACAAGCTGCAGTATATATTCTGTTATATATTTTACATTTTCTTTAATAAAAAAAAGACAAAAAGAAGTCTGCAAAGGGATATTGCCTATTACAGCCCCTTTTTTATAATATGTATAAACACAATTTGCCCAAATAAAACCAGCACTTGTCATAACTCACTTTTTATGTTTGTTGCTGAATTGGCTTCATTTATAATTACCATATAAGAGCCCAATTTAAATCCACATCGGTAGGTGTGGAAGAAAAGCTTCTCGCAACTGCAGGATGCTATTAATATCACTGCCATCCGAGTGTTATGGTGTAGGTTTGCAACCCGTAAACCCATCTACTGTCTGTAAAACACAGTGTCTTCTACAGTATGCATATGGGCCGGATTACCTGTGTTTTGGATGGATAAAAATAATCCCATTATGTAATATCTGTTCCTGTCCAAATCATCCGTCTGTTGGCCATGTGTGCACACAGAGACAAGAATTTACACAGACCCAAAAGTTCTGGTATAAAAATTCTTGTATTCCTCCCAACGAACGAACCCCCCCAAATACAACATAGGAACTTATATAATATAAGTTGATCAGATATAACAATCATATGACTCATTGTTAGACAGTGAGTGAGTTATTGATTGGTTGACAAGGTAGGAAGGGTCCTTCCATATTTGGTCTCGGATGTTGATGTCATTATGGTCAGTTTATGTGAAGCTTCTGATTGGCTCTGGAAGGTGGCGAGGCTCATATCCTTATTTGGTCACGGATATGAATGTCATCTTAGGACTCCCAGGATATGACTCAGTAGCCATCTTAGGACTCTCAGAATACAGCTCAGTACCCATCTTAGGACTCTCAGGATAAAGAATAAAGGTAAGTAGTGCCTTATCTTATGATATATTGTAAGGAAAGGAATACAGCATGGACATAATATACATTTTCATGAATTTCGTCCACAACACCTGATGTCTCTGCAAACTATCCAATCTGCTTTGTTTAAAGAATTTCTTACTGTTCAACAGTACACGGATGTACACATTTGTAAATGTGTAAATTTCCCTCTTTCTAGGCAAACTGGGATCAAAAGCAATATAGAGACAGTCAAAAAAAATATTTTATTTTAATTAAATTGTAGTGTAATGTATAACCCTTCTTCAATCTCTATACCAGGATAAGCATGGGTGCAATGCTTTTATCTACTAGGAAATATTTCCCCACAAGCAAATATGGTTTAATGTGCTCATACAGTTTAGTGGTGTTTCCCTAGGGTGAGATATGGTCATGTTTAGGCTTAAAATGCAGGATTTCCCCTGGGGGTTCTAATAAATATGCTGTGTGGGACTCCCAGCTAAGGCTTCCACGAGTAAGGGGTACAACAAGATGGGGAGTTAGTATGGCGTTTTCATGGCAAATAATTGAACCATTGTGATGTAGGGTATATAGGAACACAAATATATCAAATGATCATCCAATGCTTTTAACTCAAAAATGATTGTTCTCTCATTTCAGCTTCCCGGAGAGCTGGCGCATCCAAGGAGAACCTGATTATGCCCCTGCCATATGTGGTCATATTGCTGGTCCATCTGCAAATCCTGTTTTTTTTTATGCCACTGGACCATTCCTCTCCCAGATTGACTCTCTACTGGGCCCTCTTTATTGATGGACCCACAGTCTCTGCAGCAAGCTCCACCACCACCACCTCCTGGGCACCTCCTTTACGAGTACCACCACAACCACCAGGCGGTTCTGAACTAGAGTGTGTTCATTCAACTGAACATGGACATATCCCAGCATGCTCTCGTCGCAAGCACTGTCTCATCAACACCGGAACTGTCTCCAGCGCATCAGCAGCCTGGCCCCTTCCTGCCTCCCTTAATGCCCCTTCCTCCTTCTGGCTGGTATGGCTCCACCCCAGCAATGTCTCCCCCTGCAACTCCCCCTAGGCGTATGAGAATGTGTGATGGAATGGTGGTGGGGGCCCTGTGCTCAGACAGAAGAGGAGAAAGGGGCTGCTTCTAATTTTTACCCTCTCAATAACACTCCTTAGTGAAATATCTATTGATCAAAATGTTAATATATTCATGCCACAGAATAGATGATCATGGCCTTTGTGATGATGATTTTTAGTAACCATGTGGGTACCTACCGTTACATAGAACATAACACTCTTCTTGTGGTTATGATTAACATTTCACACATTGATGGTCCCTAAGGAATGCTGTTGAGAAGAGATGATGTAGTCCCTAATTGTTCTTTTAATTTTTATTAAAGACATTAAGGTTGACGACCTTTGTTTTCCATCAAGAATCATGTGTACATGTTAAGGCATCATGATATCATAACAATAAATAGTCATGTGGTAACACCTGTGTACCAATAACATGTGATATCAATGTGGCTAAACAATATCATATGGAGATAGTTATAGTACTCCTGGCCTACTGATTGTAGTTACAGCTAAGTTTTTGTTTTGAGATCCCACATCATTGTGAAATATCTGCAATTGCTCATAGCAACTGACTTAACATGACATATATAGCATGGTTTGCCCTGCTTTAGCTTGGTTTATTGTTAAGGTAACAGTATAAGGCACTGTACTGTACATAGAAATGTTGCTAGATATTTCTCCTCTATATTTTAGAATATGACCAAATATTGATCATTATTGTTTTTTCTGATCACACTGCACTGTATGTATGTAATTTAATTGGATTACATAATCCAGGAGATACTCCATGTGTTTAAATGAGCAAATGAAGACATGATGCAAGTGCTATGCGCAATACTGGTTACTTTACTGTACAAAGCTTATTATCTGCTACTACCATAACCCGAACCACAAACCCTAAATCTAACCCTAAAAATTGAATTGAAGAAACTTAAGGAAGTCTCGTCATCACACTATTGTGCCAACTAGCGTTTGCTGAACAACACTGTTGGCAGGGACAAAACAGGAAAGGTTTATCAAATCTATCATTTATTTATATTAAAAACATATTTATGTGAGGACAGCCCTCCTCCCCCTTTTTTTCCTCCACCTATTGTGCCATATGTTGGGACTATTACAAGGGCCAACTTACCATCCCAGGACTTTTATTACAATTTGCTGTTTGCTGATTGCAGACTTTACAAGTGTGTCAGCTGAGTGTCTGATGTGGGAGTGCTATTAAGCCCTTACCATAAATCAAGATACCCAGTACCTGCATTATTTAACGGCATGCATTTTCCAGTGGTCCAGCCACCCTGTGTTCCAGTCTGCAACTGCAGAATAGCCACAGTCCCTGCCCCGATACACAGAATCTGTGGGGGAGAGGATCTAACCAGTGGGATTTACAGCATCTTGAAATCTCTATATCTGCTCACTTGAACTTTGATAATAATATAAAGGAAAATATCTTAAAATTGTTTTAAATAATAAATATAAAATGCTAACAAAAATATTACAAAATTAATTGTATAAATATTACAGGTACTTAATATATAGGAAATAAATATGCCTAAATACAAATGTTATTGTAATATGGAACTACACAAGGCCCTTATTTTAGTAATTCTTCCGATTTTTTTAATTGTAGCATGTATATAATCAACTACATGTAACAGCTGATCATTTTTATAACAGAACATTACAATCCAGAGTTTATTATCTCTGTAAAATGCTATAAATATGCAGATCAACCCTAATACCAGTAACACAAAGGTTTTAATGAGATAAATGTCATGTTCATAAATACAGCTTTGGGAAATAAGAAATGCAGCACTTTTATAAAGCTGGTACATTTCTAGAGAAGCATCAATGTGGATCTGAAATGCAGGTCAAAGTGTCATAAGGTGGATATTTTCTGGTGTATTTTTATTGAAAGAAAATCTTTGATTGATTTTTCCTCTTGTAACAGACTATATGTAACTGCCTTTTTACTTGGCTGAGTGACCTGTGGCATTTTTCTCTCTATTCTTTGTTAAACTTCCAGGCTTTTCCACTGAATTCCTGATTTTCATCTCTCATTCACTCTTTCCACATAAATACAGGGTTGAGACACATTATTATGACCACTGCCTACTTTTGACATCAGAAGTGCGTAGCCAATGAAATACGATATATGTTTTGTGAGCTGGGGTTGAGTTGGGGGTATATAAGGTGACATATAGGCATTCTGCAAATATGTGAACAATCTCAGTCATGGGTAAAATGTGCAATTTATCCAACTTTGAAAAGGAGATCATCATTGGCTTTCGGGCCAAAGGTGGCAGTATTTCTGAAACAGCACAATTTGTAAACTGTTCGTGTGCTGCTGTGGCTAAAGTGTACAATGATTGGACAAATGGCACCATTGTGAATAAACGGTGTATAAACTGTGGAGCACCACAAGCCATTGATATCAGAGGTGAACGTCGGCTGTGAAGGTATGTAAGGGCCAACCAACATGCTACAGTTGAGCACTGTCCAAACAAAACAGACTTATGTAACGACAATACAGAAAACCCTGTTGTGTATGGAGCTCTAAGGGAAAAGGCTGTTCACTGCACCCATGTTTCATTGGCAGAAACAGCTTCAATTTGTAAGACATTAGCAAAACTGGACCTCTTCTGATTAGAAAAAGAGTTACCGTCTTTGATGAGTCACATTTTCTGCTCCATCGACTGGACGGACGTTGGCGTGTCAGGCACGAAACCTCAGAGAACAAACACTCTGCAACCGATGTTGGAAGAACACAAGCTGGTGGTGACAGCGTTATGTTCTGAGGAATATTTTCATGGCATTGTCTGCATCCTCTTTAATGCAGTCTCAACCTATCGATCCTTACAGATCAAGTACACCCATACATCTTGACTGTGTTCCCTGGAGTGAATGGGATCTTCCAGCAGAACAATGCAGCATGTCATATGACCGGAATTGTCTGGTAGTGGTTGGAGGAGCACAACAAAGACTTTAAAATACTTCACTTGCCTCCAAATACCTCTGTCTTGAACCTCATCGACCACCTTGATCGCCATGTTCGTCATATGGATCCTCCACCACGCTTTCTTCAGCAGCTGTCAGATACATTGCAGTCTGCATAGATCAAGATACACTTGCAAATCTACCAGCATCTTATTGTCTCACTACCACATCATCTAGCTGCTGTCCCTACTGCACACAGCGATATTAGCTGATGGTCATAATAATGTGACTCAACTGTGTATATTTGTATTTCTCTCTCCCCTTGTGTTTCCCATTATCTCCCTCTCCATCATTCTCATCAACTATCTCTCTCCCTCTGTCCTTCTTACTCTTTCTTTCTTTTTCTCTATCATCCCCTCTAACTTTCTCTCTTCCTCTCTCTCTGCCACACACAGAAATATCAGCCATCCATACACATACAAAAATATATAATCTCTCTCACAAACCAATACAGGCAGCCCTGGGTTAAGGACCAGATACATTCCTGAGAATGTCTTTAAACTGGACTTGTATGTAACTCAGATCCCTGAATAACAATCATACTAATAATAATACTATAATGGCTCATATGTGGTAATAATGATACAGTGCAATATTGTAATTATAGTAATTATAACATCAATACCCTGTACTACTGTAGGGGTCTCTATAATGTGAGTACTCTGGAGAGGGGCCCTGGTCCCTCGACCTCGGTGGCTGAACCTCTGACACAAGTCACACGTATTGCAATATCCCTTTATGTCCCTGTTCACTCTAGGCCAGTAAAATATGTGAGGATCCTCTGGCCTTACTTCTAGCCAGCTTCCTCTACCCTTCTCAGCTCCTAGATCGTGGCAGCACGGGTTGCTGGATATTTTGCCATCCTTGCTACCTGTTCCTGCTCCAAGCTCCCACCAACTGCCACCAGTTTGTGAAGATCCCAAAAAGGAGGTCTATTTATCTACAGACAATCCTACCTTTGGGCACAGGAATTCCCCTCCAAATAGGCGATCTTCGTTGAAGGAATGGGCTGCTCGGTATCCGGCTAATGGATCCAGAACATGTACACGTGTTTTAGCTCAGCAAAATAATAAAAGCCTTCCCGTTAAATTAAACACACCATCCTCTATGCATTCCAAGTAACATCAACACTTTATTTCTTACAGCAGTCTATATATCAAATTTTTCACGTTGCTAGGAGGACCTATTCAAAATCCCCTCCTCGATCAGGATCAAACAGCAAGAGAACAGCAGCTGGGCTGGGGGGGGGGGGGGGGGTTATTTGTAGACTTGGGTGATTAGAGCCAATCGGGGAAGATGAATACAAAGGCTTGGCTTGTTCTCCCCAGGATGGGTCATGGAAGGTACTTCCCAGTGAAGTTACATAGTTACATAGTTAGATAGTAATTAAGGTTGAAAAAAGACTTTCAGTCCATCAAGTTCAACCTGTTAAGATCTCCTCTGATCTGCAATATGCGGATTAGTTATTAATTAAATTATTGATTAAATAATTATTAATAGTATAGTATTGGAGAATGAATAAAGAGTTAGTCCAGTGAACCAATTTGCAACCCCCACAAAGGTAAATCAGTACCCTGCCATGGCCACAAAATGTCACTACTGGACAAATTTGCATTTATCCCCAGCTCAGCAGTGATTAGATAAAACAGACCATCCCGAGTGATTTTCACACAATTGAATAGCTCCGGAATCGTGCCCATAGAGTCCAATTGAATTGGGCCCACAGAGTACAGTGCTCTCTCTCTGGACGTTTTGGTTGAAGTATGGAAAGGACATGAAAGGAGTACTCAAGCTCTCAAGGGGGGATGCTATGTAGAGTTTTTGCATAAAATGTCTCATTGGATGTCAGTATTCTGAAATCATTTGAAATTATCCATAATATAGTGTGAGTTATTTTAAGTTTTAAAAACTTGTTTTGAATCAGTAATATATCTGCCTATATTTACTAACTTGGGACTGCTTATTTTTACTAACTCAAATTTAGCTACAGGCATCCTATCTATATTACAATGTGGTCTGTTATGAACATTGAGTCAAAAGCAATTCACTACAGCAATATGAAATGACCAATTTCATATACTAGAAACCAAGGAGTATGCTTAAGTCCTACATATAAATACTTGGCACTAATATGAAGGATACAGAGGGTTAACTTGGAATATTTTTACATATTTTTTATAATGGTGTAAAATTGGTAGCATTACAGGAATGTATATTTCACTACCAATGGGGTAATACAAATTGACTAGACTGAAAAACTCCTCCAATATGAACATGTATAGAAGCAGTGGAAAACCAAACTTAGCAAAATAAAGAAATGGTCACTTCTCTATTTACTTTGGTCTCCATCTTGATGAACCTTAGAGGGTATAGTCATTGTATAATCTGTATTATAGATGGCTTTTGAGGATGGGTTATTTGACAGCTATTCTTATTTATTTCATGTGAGTTAATGTGTTTTAGACCAGTGGCTCTTTTATCTGGTCAAGCTTACCACCTTCCAATACTCATGGGGACCAACTTTGAGATGTTTAATTGGGTGATTTTACATGTTGCATACTAAATTTCCATCTAGTTTTGTTCTGATCTGAATAGAGTAAATGTTAACTGCAGATATTGTCATAAATGTTCTGTCTCTACAATGGCCAATGGTAGTAGTATGTTTTAAGAGTCAGTCTCTACCTCATCTCTTTTTGACTCTAAAGGTCAGTGTAAACACCAGGTAAAGAGTAAAGGATTATCAGTAACAATTTCTCCACTTTTTAGTTCTAGAAATGTTTGCCAACAATAAAGCCATTTGTAAATAAAATGGTTTTAAAATTAATGTTAACCTGCCTGAGGTGCTGGGTCTTTGAACACCTCCCTCCTCCCTTCTTTTTCTCTGAAAACCATTACAATTATCTGAGAGCTAATTAATTATTCAGGAGTTTTGACACTAATCTGGTTAGTACCTTTACTGGTATAGGTGCCAGCAATGCATTGCAGTCCACTCTGCTAGCAAAAGGGTTAATTACCCATCATTTGGATATTAAGCAACAAAAAACATTGACATCACTGATGACATCAGGTGGGATATGGTCTCACACACAACACAGATAGGGGAGATAATTCACAACGACTGAATAATTATAAAGCTTCCAGGTGATTTAATGGCTTCCAAACATACAGTGCGAGTCCTTAACATACATTTTAAAACCCTTTATCTGGAACTGACATATGCCCTTTAAACATGGAAAAAAGTTTAAACAAGTAAGAAAAAAATAGCACATTTTTAAAAGAGTACAATTTGCAATTTACAAAAGTAAAAAGTACATTCAACTTCTAAGGAACATTAAGAAATATCTTGAACAGACCTACCTACTTGTCCCTCGGCTTGCTCTGTAAAGGCAATTTTAAGAAGCTACGAATGCAATAAGAACTTCATGCTGTTACATTTTTAAGAGATTGGTTGTGAAATGGATAGCAAACTCCAATAAAACGCCGGCGTCACGAGCAGGACAATATGCAAGATAAGAATTAATGACTGTTGCACCTGCTATGAAGGAAAGTGCTTTTGGTTACAGACAGACAGAGCCATCAGTGCTTTCATTATGGGATTTTAGGTAATATACTAGAACGGTATGAGATTAATCATAGCCCTGCTGCACTGCATTACCTGTAAAACTCTTTTCACATATTATATTGCAAATGGTTCAGAGAGATGGGTCTTTTTTATGAAGACTTGTATTGCTTGACAGATGTATGATCAGCCCTTAGAAATTGATGTTACTAACAAAAGTCTGTGATATTGTGAACAGTATACAGTGTATTTTTAAAATAGTATAAGATAATTCTATGAAACTATAAGTGAAAAGGCTGCTGAAGACATTTACTGTATAGTATTCTCTTATGAGGACCTTCACATGATAATGTGGAAACTAGTTTTAGGAAGATTAAACTAAGAACTATAGACTTTCATTTCCAACTGCTATACATGTTTGCTTTAACAACAGCAGACATTTTGACTTTGTTCCTAGAAAAACAGACGTGTCATGTTTCTAAACTTATAGTGGCCCTTTAAGCAAATGTAGGACATTGAACTGACAAATGTATGCTAAACTATTTTTAAGAGTACCTTATGTGTAACCAGAGTTTGGGTTTCTGCCCATAGGAATACAATATGATGGTCTGTCTGTCTATCTATCTATCTATCTATCTATCTATCTATCTGTCTATCTATCAATCTAAGTCTGTATCATACTCTCCCCCCCCCCCCCCCCCCCCACACCTTCTCTCACTTTGTGGTGACTCCCTTTACTGTTCCTCTCCTTCCTGTCATGTCCTCTCTTTATCTTATCTTGATCTATGTCCAATTTTCCCCAGATCACTTCTTTGTCTCTTACCACCCTTTTTAATGAGGGCTAAGTAAGCCCATAGACCCTTGCTGTACAGACCTGAGTGGGCACTGTATGGATCTGGTTTAGGGTTTACCTCTTATTTTTTCTCTACACATTACATCTTCTCTTCAAGACCTTGAACATACCCCACAGGATATCTTGGGTGGATATAAAAAGCTAATCCTTCAGAGGAACTGAGTTGAAGTTACTTCTTATACTAACTTATACACTGCAAAAGTGATAGGGCACTGTGGAATGTAAATAACAATTGGACTTGTGCTGGTGTTGTATATGGACAAGTGCTTCAAAAGCCTTTTACCTACATTAAGTGGATACTGTTTTCACTTACAAGCATTTTTGAATTTTAGTAAATAAGCAGGAAAAAATAATTGGATTTAGACTTTTTTTTATATTGCTAATAATAAAAATAAATTATTTAATTTTCTATATATTGCTTATGAGGTGTTATATTTTTGCTGCCAATAATTACTTATACAGTAGATACTCTTCAGGCAAAATGCTTAGTTTTATATAAATGTTTTGGTTTAATTGATTTTATCTATCTCAAATCTCCAGAGTAACAGATTATCACCCTCTGCAGCATACCCATTTCATGTTTTCTCCAATGGGAGGTGACTAAAGATGTTGCGGACAATTCGCCCGCGGACTATTCGCTCCGATTTTGGCGTGTTCGCGTTTGCATAACATGCGCTTTTTGGTTCGCCCCCTATTCTTTATCATTGAGGAAACTTTGACCCTGCACCTCACAGTCAGCAGACACATTCCAGCCAATCAGCAGCATACACTCCCTTCCAGGGCCTTCCATCTGAAGGCCAGCATACATTTTAGAATCATTCTGAAGCTGCATTCGTTGTGAGAGGACAGATAGTGTAGCTGCTGGAGATTTAATAGGGAAATAGATAGCCAGGCTGTGTATTGAGCTTCCACTACAGACCTGAAGGACTCATCTGATATCTGCTGCAAGGACAGCAACCCAAAAAGCCCTTTTTAGAGCTAGAACATCATTTATTTTATTTTATAATTTTTTTATGTGTAATCTAATTGCATATGCCTGCCTGCCAGCGTGAGTGTGTGACAGGCTAACACCTAACAGCTTATATTGTGCTTATTTTCACTACTCATACCTGGTGGTGTACCATACATTGAAAACAACCATTTTTTTCCTGTAATCTAATTTCAGTTGCCTGCCTGTGCCAGGCTCACAGCTAATATTCTGCTCTGTTTCACCAGTCATAGTTGGTGTACCATACATTGAAAAGAAACAACCCTTTTTTCCTTTAATCTCATTTCAGTTGCCTGCCTGTGTCAGGCTCACAGCTTATATTGTGCTCAGTGAAATAAAACAACACTTTTTGACTGTAATAGTTTTTTTTTTTTTTTTACAAATGTATTTACCTTACAAGTAAAGGCTGATAAACTGCAGAGTGCACTAATTGTGCCCAGGTGAGATGGGTGTGGCTTGACTGTTTAACTTGTATAAAAGGTTTGTGAGTTGGTTTGGGGCCTGTTTACAAGTGGATTTACCTTCCAAGTAAAGGCTGATAAACTGCAGAGTGCACTAATTGTGCCCAGGTGAGAGGGGTGTGGTTTGACTGTTAAACTTGTATAAAAGGATTGTGAGCTAGTTTGGGGCCTGTTTACAAGTGGATTTACCTTATAAATAAAGGCTGATAAACTGCAGAGTGCACGAATTGTGCCCAGGTGAGAGGGGTGTGGCTTGACTGTTAAACTAGGGGAAAAGGTTTGTGAGCTGGTTTGGGGCCTGTTTACAAGTGGATTTACCTTACAAGTAAAAGCTGATAAACTGCAGAGTGCACTAAGTGTGCCCAGGTGAGAGGGGTGTGGTTTAACTGTTAAACTTGTATAAAAAGTTTGTGAGCTGGTTTGGTGCCTGTTTACAAGTGGATTTACCTTACAAGTAAAGGCTGATAAACTGCAGAGTGCACTAATTGTGCCCAGGTGAGAAGGCAGAAGTGAATATAAACAGGATATCTTGGGTGGATAAGGGGAACTTGTGAGCTTGCGAACATTTTCAGTATCAACTGCAATTCTAGTAAAAGCCTAGGAGATTAAATAAAAGGAGGGACTTCAAAGAAAAGGGAGGGCAGATTTATAGTGCAAAGGAGGAAAACTTTATATACATATATTATTTTATATTCTTTATTTTTCCCACTGAAATTTTGTAGACAATAATAATAATTATGAGTCAGTCCAGTGGCAACCTTATTCAGTGTACATCCTGTCATATGTATGCAATACTGGAACAGATGATCCAGGGTCCATACCTCTGTGAGAGGTGTGAGCATGTTGCCTCTCTAGAAGCTCAAATTGGAGATCTGGAGAGGAGAATTGCAGCACTTAGTGACATTGCTCCACTGGAAAGGGGGTTGGTGCTCACTGAGCACAGTTTAGCTGGGCCTAGCATGGAGGGTGGAGCTGGGGCTAGTGAGGATGTCCAGGGAGGCAGCTGGGTTACAGTTACAAGGGGAAGCAGGGGGAACAGGAGGAGGCAGGCCAGTTCTGAGTTGGCAAACACCAACAGATTTGCCGGATTGAGTGAAACTTTTCGAGATGTCCATTCAGGAATGGCAATGCCAGATAGAGCTGTTCCCTCTAACAGCCGGGCGAACAGCTCTACTGGAGGAGAGGGAGGGCAGAATAGGCAGAACAACAGACAGGTTTTGGTTGTAGGGGACTCTATTATTAGGAAGGTAGACAGGGTGATTTGTCACCCAGATCCCAGCAATCGAACAGTTTGCTGTCTCCCGGGTGCTTGGGTTCGTCATGTTGTGGATCGGGTAGACAAATTATTGGAGGGGCTGGAAACGAACTGGCGGTCTTGGTACATATTGGTACCAATGACAAAGTTAGTGGAAGATGGAGTGTCCTAAAGAATGATTTTAGAGAACTAGGTAATAAGCTGAAGGCAAGGACCTCCAAGGTAATATTTTCTGAGATACTACCAGTGCCACGTGCTAGCCCAGGGAGGCAGAAGGAGATTAGGGAGGTTAATGCGTGGCTAAAGATGTGGTGCACTAAGGAGGGGTTTTGCTTTTTAGAGCACTGGGCTGACTTCTCACTTTGGTACAATCTCTACAGTAGGGATGGATTGCACCTTAATGAGGATGGAGCTTTTGTACTAGGGGATAGGATGGTAGAAAGGCTGGAGGAGTTTTTAAACTAGTAGGTGGGGGGGACGGACTAGATATAAGTAATGGGGTAAAAAGTGTAGAGGGTATAAGGGATGAATTAACAACTCATAGGGGAGGAGATGGGGGAGGGGTAGTATAGTCAATAGGGAGGTAGTACTAAGTAATTTAAGTACAGTGGCAGGCACTTCAGAACTACAGACTCATAACATAAGGTGTATGCTTGCTAATGCCAGAAGCTTGCCAGGAAAAATGGGAGAGCTAGAATTATTAGTAATTAATGAAAAATGGGATTTAATAGGCATTACCGAAACGTGGTGGGAAGAATCTCATGACTGGACTGTTAATCTGGATGGTTATAACCTATTTAGGAAAGATAGAGGCAATGGTAAACGAGGATAAGGGATTTGTCTGTATGTTAAGCCTGAATTTAAGGCTATAGTCAGAGAAGATATTTATGGTGGACCTAGTGATAAAGTTGAATGTTTGTGGGTAGAGTTAAATAGCGGAGCAGCAAATTCCAAAATAATATTAGTAGGAGTATGCTATAAACCCCCAAATATAGCTGAAAGTGAGGAAATACAATTATTGTTACAGATTGGAAATGCAGCTAAGCACGGGCAAGTTCTAATAATGGGAGATTTTAATTACCCTGAAATAAACTGGATAAATGAGACCAGCAGTTCAGCTAAGGGGAGCAGGTTCTTGAGTACACTCAGGGATCATTATCTGGCCCAGGTTATACAGGAGCCTACTAGAAATGAAGCTATCTTAGATTTACTCATCACAAATAATATTGATATAGTATCAAATGTTAAAATAGGGCAACCTTTGGGAAACAGTGATCACAACACAGTCTCATTTGAGATTGAATTAAAAAAAAAAAAACATTTTAAGGGGCCAACAAAAACTCTTAATTTTAAAAGGGTGGATTTTAACGATTTAAGGGCAGCAATACAAAGTATAGACTGGGACAGAGAACTGATAGGTAAAAACACTGAACATAAATGGACAACCTTTAAATCCTTACTAAATATACATACACATCGGCATATACCGTGTGGGAATAAAAGTAAAAGGAGTAAATCACAACCCATGTGGCTTAACAATGATTTAAAGATCAAGATACGGAGTAAAAAACAGGCATTTAAATTATACAAACAAGAGGGGACACAGACTGCTTTACGGGAATACAAGGAAATCAACAAGGCTTGCAAAAGCGCGATTAGACTGGCTAAAATAGAAAATGAAAAATTAATTGCAAAAGAGAGACTAACCCTAAAATATTTTTTAAGTATTTTTATGGGAAGAAGGCGAGGAAGGAAGCTATAGGAACATTAGAATGTGAAACAGGCTGTCTGAAAATTAGTGACCAGGAAAAGGCAGATGAGCTAAATAGGTTCTTTTCTTGGGTATACACAAGGGAGGTACAAGTGGTTGGGACACTGCAACATAATGGGGCTACACTACCTTTGCCAAATAATTGGTTAACACAGGAATTTATGCAAAAGAGGTTGGAAAAAATAAATGTTAATAAAGCCCCGGGTCCTGATGGAATGCATCCAAGGGTACTAAGGGAACTGGGTTCTGTAATAGCCAAACCATTATATTTAATTTTTCAAGATTCACTCAACACAGGGTCTCTACCAGATGACTGGAAAAAAGCAGATGTGATACCTATATTTAAAAAGGGAGCAAGAGCAAATCCGGGGAATTATAGACCAGTGAGTCTCACTTCTGTAGTGGGGAAGCTTTTAGAAGAGTTAATAAGGCATAATATACAAGAATATGTCTATTTGAACAGGATTATAAGTAGGAGTCAACATGGATTTATGAGGGATAGGTCATGTCAAACAAATCTAATTAGTTTCTATGAGGAGGTTAGTAGGAACCTGGATCAAGGCAACTCAGTGGATGTAGTATTTTTGGATTTTGCAAAGGCTTTTGATTCAGTGCCACATGGGAGACTATTGGGCAAACTAAGGGATACAGGAATTGCAGTAAATATCTGCTCATGGATTGAGAGCTGGCTAAAAGACAGGAAGCAAAGGGTTGTTGTAAATGGAACATACTCCGATTGGACTAATGTGGTAAGTGGGGTTCCTCAGGGTTTCATTATTAGGTCCTCTCCTTTTTAACATATTTTTTTAATGACTTAGAGGTAGGATTGGAGTGTGGGGTCTCCATTTTCCCTGATGACAAAAAGTTGTGCAAGGTAATTAAATCAGATAATGATGTGCTTTCCCTCCAAGGGGATTTACATAAAATTGAGGAATTGACATCTAAATGGCAGATGAGATTTAATACGAATAAATGTAAGGTTATGCATCTGGGAAGGAAAAATAGCCATGCAATTTATAATCTTAATGGAGCAAATCTTTGTGTATCAGATATTGAAAGGGATTTAGGAGTGCTTGTGGACAACCACCTAGGTAACAGTGCTCAAAGCCAAGCAGCAGCTGCAAAGGCAAATAAAATATTAGCATGTATTAAGAAGGGTATAGACGCAAGGGAAGCAAATATAATTCTGCCGCTATACAAATCTCTAGTACCCCCTCATTTGGAATATGGAGTACAATTTTGGGCACCACCTCATAAAAAAGACATTTTAGAACTGGAAAAGGTACAGAAAAGGGCAACAAAACTAATAAGGGGAATGGAGGGGCTAAGTTATGAAGAAAGACTAACCACATTAAACTTATTTTCTCTAGAAAAAAGGCGTCTAAGAGGAGATATGATTACCTTATATAAATACATCCAGGGTCAGTATAAAGATTTGTAAGGGGAGCTTTTTGTGCCAAGAGGTTTTAAACTGACAAGAGGACATCCCTTGAGGTTAGAAGTAAAAAGATTCCACCTTAAAGAAAGAAAAGGGTTCTTCACAGTAAGGGTGGTTAATCTGTGGAATTCTCTACCAGAGGAGGTATGACAGCGGATTCGATAGATAACTTTAAAAGGGGACTTGTTTTATTTCTAATTAAAAAGGGAATTCAGGGTTATCATGGATAATTAGAGAGGCAGTATTGATCCAAATTTTTTTACATTTCCTCTTGAGACAATTGGCTAAGTCTCGCTTGTGATTTATTTATTTTTTTCCTATTTGCCTTCCTCTGGACTAATTAATAATAAATAAAAAAAAAAACATTAAATAATTGATTGATAATAAATTAACAACTAATGAATTAATAGTTAATCTGCATATTGCAGATCAGAGGAGATCTTAAAAGGTTGAACTTGATGGACTGAAAGTCTTTTTTCAACCTTAAATACTATGGCCCTCATTCAATTGCAATTTGGCCAATTGAATAGGGCTCTAAATAAGCAAATAACATATTTTTTTAAAGAAGTTTTTAGTTAGAAAGCATCTATCCAAAAGCAAGGTTTTCTTTAACTAAAAACTTCTTTAAAAAATATATGCTATGTGCTTATTTAGAGCCCTATTCAATTGGCCAAATCGCAATTGAATGAGGCCCCATGTAACTATGTAACTATGTATGAATAGCAATTGCCTGCCTACAGGCGTGTGTGTGAAGCCTATTGCATCTACTCTGCCAACTTTTGCCAGTGCACAGTGATACATCATATCTGGTGCAACCGTAGTGTACAGTGACATAAAACAACACTTTTTTGACTGTAATCGATTGAATATCAGTTGCCTGCCTACAGGCGTGCGTGTGAGGCCTACAGTGCCTACTCTGCTAACTTTTGCCAGTGCACAGTGACACTCATATCTGGTGGCACCTTAGATTGCACGTGCAGTGCCCCAAATTTGAAGTGGGAGGACCGACCAAGCATCTTTTTCCATCTCCCGCTTCCAAAAATCCATGCCATATACACGTCCCCTGATAGGTGACGTAACAGGTATCAAACTGATAGGAATAAATAGTACAACTTAATACACCACTCCTATCTGGTGGCACATTACATTGCATGTGCAGTGCCCCAAATTCGAAGTAGGAGGTCCGACCAAGCATCTTTTTCCATCTCCCTGTTCCAAAAATCAATGCCATATACACGTCCCCTAATAGTGGACGTAACAGGGATTAAACCGATAGGAATAGTACTACTTAACAGTACACATCTTATAATAACGCAGACAGAGGCAATACAGAGAGAGGAGTCTGAAGAAGAGGAGTCAGATGAGGAAGGTGGCTTTGAGAAGGTGGAAGACCAAACACAGCAGGCGTCCCAGGGGGCTTGTTGTCACCTTTCAGGGACCCTTGGTGGCTGGGTGGAGAAGGAGACCTTCAATTACATCAGTGAGGACAAGGAACGGGACATGGCTAGCTTGGTATCCAACCTTGTGCAAATGGGGAGTTTGCGGTTGTGCAAAGGGACTGTTTGCGGTTGTTTGCGGTGCATTAAACAGGGAGATTGGTCTGTTACTGTGAAGCGGGTGTAACCCTTACACTACCTGATCGATACAACATCATACCTGATGTTTTAAAGCATGTTATTCCAAACAATTTAGGAATGTTAGGTGATTTATGTCCTTTATGGCTTAAAACCAGACTCTGCATCAACTATGTAATTTTCCGTGGGAGTTTTGCCATGGATCCCCCTCCGGCATGCCACAGTCCAGGTGTTAGTCCCCTTGAAACAACTTTCCCATCACTATTGTGGCCAGAAAGAGTCCCTGTGGGTTTTGAAATTTGCCTTACCATTGAAGTCTATGGCGGTTCGCCCGGTTCGCCCGTTCGCGAACATTTTGATGAAGTTCGAAGTTCTGAAAATGTGATGTTTGCGACATCACTAGAGGTGACATATCTCTCATCTGTTACCCAAATACACAATGAGGGCCTTCACACTATCAGTGCCTCAAGCTGCTAACAAGCGAACAGCGACATGCTGGTTATCTTCATGAAGCAGCATTGCACTGGTAGTGTGAAGCCCTTCCGATGGGTGTGGCTTTGTGTCTTAGCTGAGGAAAATATCACTTCTCATGAAAGAGAGCACAGGAAGGGGAAGGCTGCAGTAGGAGAGAATTTGTTACTTTGGGGACTTCATAAAAGTAATGAAAGTTAAAATTTGACATAATTGCATTAAGGAAGATGAAATGAAAAAGTTGATGTTGTTAATACACTTATATAAAACTAAAATAATATGCATGAAAAGTCCATTTAAAAGTAAATATTTTTGCATGAAAATGTGTTATCATCCTGGTGCCTTAGTTCAAAGAGCATAGGATGCTTCAATTTCACGGTAGATTTCAGTCTGATTGTGTGCATGTGCCCGGAAGTTGAATAAGAACTTTTACAAATACTTGTAGTCCAATAAAAGGCACAATATGACATATAACCCTAATTTTATGTTTCAAATATTTTACTTAACTTTAGATTGAGAAGGATGATATTCAACAGATCTATCTGTTTTTATATACAGCACAAAAAAAAGTTGTATTGATTATAAAATATAAACACACAGGAAAATAAACATTGATTTTAGCAGCTCCCAGTTCTAGGCATGGTATTTGAGCAGCTACACATGCAAATCTCCCCCACAGGAAATCTTGTAATCCGTATTCTCAGGTTTTGCACAGATAAAATGTACAGGTTTGATAAATGCCACCTGCCTGTGAGTAAATTAGGTGTTTTAGTATCCATGCTGACTTTGAATGAAATAGATGCCTGATGCTTCCTCACAATCATTTATCAGCAACATCACATTTCAGTGACAGAAAATACAAACTATCCTATGGAAATTATCACAAAAATGGGACAAAATCACTAACAAGTGTATTAAATCAGTTTAGAAAGTAAATGAGTTCTCCAACACATGGGGTCCATTTATTTATTTATTTTGTTTAAATAAATTCACTGCCCCTCTGTTTTCTGTAACATATCAGGATAGAGGAGACCCACTCTCAATAATGTCATATGGAAAACAACTTGTTTTAATGTTTTAAATGTGATCTTTTTAACTCATGCTAGAAAATTGTGTTTTGTACTACAGTGGCCCTTTAAAGAGTAACTGTGGTCACTATTTTTTCTATGTTATTTGTAGTGTCAGCTCTCACGAGGGAGAAGCTTTTAATAAATGACATTGGTATCTTCTTCTCTTCCCTCCCCAAAGGAGCATTGCCCAGTGTTCACCAAGATAATCTCTTCCCTGGGCCAACACAAGATTAACATGACACTCCTGGACTTTGTTCTTTCTAGCCAGGGGCTACCCCTGTGATTACCCATGCTTTCCAATGTTTTGCTGTCTAGGGCCTGGAGACCCTCATCCCCAGTGTATACCACTTATGTCTGTGTTTATACATTGTGTGACTAACTGCTTGTTATTTTCATTAAGTGTTAAATATGCCTGATACAGATATATATTTTATATGTAGTTATGTACTTTATATGCTGTAGTCCAGTTTCTAAGAGGATTATTGTGGAACTAACACAATGGTGCACTTCAGCATTGGATACCTCCTGCTGAGTGATTAGGTTAGCTGATCTTAATTATGTTACCTTTTGTTACAATGCACCCAGACTAATTGTATTACCAGGAACCTTATGTTCTCCCATGTATATAAGTACCTGTGTGATGTAGGCCCTAGATTGTGTACAAGGAGGGGATGATGCAACACAGGATCTGGTGAGGCACTTATGAGAGATGGTTACTAAGGTGCTGTTGTGATATATAGAAGTACAGTGAGACAGCAAATGCTATCTCAGCACTACAAACATACTGATACAGAGAGAGAGAGAGAGATAGAGACAGATACAGAGAGATCACACAGATAGAGAGCACACAGAGAGAGAGACAGATAGCGGACAGAGAGAAAGAGCGCAAAGAGAGAGAAAAAGCTCACAGAGACAGAGCGCACTCACAGATAGAGAGAGCGCACAGACAGAGAGTTCACAAAGAGAGAGAGAGAGTATGCACAGAGATAGAGTGCATAGTCATAGAGTGCACAGAGAGAGCGCACAGAGAAAGAGTGCTCACAGACAGCGCATAGAGAGAGAGCGCACAGATAGCTAGAAAGCTCACAGAGAGAGAGATCGCAGAGAGAGAGAGCGCACAGACATACAGTTCACAGAGAGAGCGCAGAGAGAGAGAAAACACACAGAATGAGAGAGAATGTACAGAGAGAAAGAGAGAGTGTGAGAGAGAGCATACAGATTGAGTAAGAAAGATTGCACAAACAGAAAGTGCACATAGAGAGAGAAAGAAAATGCCCAGATGGAGAGATAGTGCATAGAGAGAGAGATCCCACAGAGTAAAAGAGAGAGAGCACACTCACAGATAGAGAGAGCGCACAGAGAGAGAGCATGCACAGATAGAGAGAGAGTGCACAGACAGAGAGAGCACAGAGAAAGAGAGCTCAAAGAGAGAGAGTGCGCAGATTGAGAGAAAGCACAGAGAGAGAGAGAGAGATCACAGAAAGAGAGAGTGCACAGACAGAAAGAGCACAGAGAGGATGCACAGATAGGCAAAGAACACACAGAGAGAGAAAGCCCAGAGAATGAGAGAGAGTGTACATAGAGAGCGTGCAGAGAGTGTGAAAGAGAGAGCACAAATTGGAAGCGCACATAGCGAGAGAAAGATGACTCCCAGATAGAGAGAGCGCATTAAGAGAGATATTGAATGGAGTGTGAGAGAGAGCACACAGAGGAAGAGAGCGGGAGAGAGAGACAATGCACAGAGTGAGAGAGACAGCACTCAAATAGAGAGCACACAGATAATGAGTGCACAGAGAGAGAGAGAGCTTACATAGAGATAGAGAGTGCACAGAGGGAGACAGCACAGAGACAGATGGAATACAGACAGACATCACAGACAATTCAAGATAACATTATATGTCACCATCATTTATGATGGGGAAGTTACTAGTACTTAAATATACATAACATTTTTTTTTTTTTACTTTTTGGTCAGTTACTCTTTTTAAATTTACATCTGAACATTAGCATTTCTGATACAGAGTAAGGAAAATTGTCAGTTCTTGGTTTAAAAATCATGGTCCCAATGTTGAATAAACTGATTAGGGAGAATAATTGCTCTGGATACATGTGTGTATCAGCAAATAGCTGCAATAGTAACCAGTAAGTGTATAAGTCAAGAGTTTCATGAGAAATATGGGAAAATATACAGGTGGTATAATATGTTTTGTTCAATGTTTTTATCATATAAAATGTTTTTAATATTTAAGTAATATTGAATAAAAATATTTTGGTTACAAGTACTTTTGAAAGCCATATTTCAGAATGGATGACTGCCTTCTAAAAGATGCACTTTAGATACTTCTGTTTACTTTCACAATGGTGTACTGATGTCATTACCACTGTTACCTTTTTGGATATCAAGAGTGTCTGTCCAAAGGGCTGTAAGGGTATGAGTTATTGCCATGGTTGTCTATTTATCCTTAGGAGAACAGTTATTGTATTGCTGCTAGTCTAGTGCTTGATGGTATTTCTATTTCGACACACCATAACTATGCAACAAATCCAAAATGGAATTGAGGTAGAACAACAACTCTTAAAACAATCACCAATTACCAATAACTGTTAAATTATCTTTTAAGATGATAATCAGAATTTTTACCAAGTATAAAATAAGATAAAAAAATATTTTACATGTTTATTTCTAACCATATTATCACTATCACCATATTATATTTAGGTATTTTTAATTTTACTTATTTTCCAACAACAACACTACTCTATACTAATATGTTTTTTTTTCATTTTAGTAAACACTTCAAAATCAAATTAAGCCAAAATGCCTTTATTCACAATTTAATTATTAGAAATTTCATGGTAATCAAGTTGATTTACATTCAAATTACTGTATATAGCTCCCTGAGTGTTATTATAAGCCTGATGATATAAGGGACAATATATCTGATTCCTCATTTTTCTAAGAGCAGCTTTCAATATAATCCATCCACAAAACACCTCAATAAATTTGATAATATAAACATTTTAGAATCATATTCCGCTTCCTTGGTGATATAGATGTTCAGATGAGAAAAAGAGATTAATGACATATTAAAGAAAGATAAAGCAAGATTGAATGTTTCCACAATCCAGTCAGTTGCAGAACTGAAAAAGAGATTATTTGAACATCATCTATCAGCATTTACAAAGAAAAATAATAGTATCCCTGTTTGGAAAAAGCAGTTATTTAACAATCCAGATATTGGTTTTGAGACAAAATAATGATTTCAAAATGAAGAGAAAAAGAGCCACCAAAATAATCAAAATCATCTTTTGATGTTGCATTAAAACCGTATTTTCATCCACAGAAAATAATAATAATAATAAATAAAATCCTATAATTAGAGAAACTCTTTGGACATTCTGTGTCTTGTATATAAATCTGGAGAAATGCCTATTTATAATTCCAGCTATTGCTATTAGTTCTTACACTAGTTGCTTAATGGGACCCTTTTTTAGACAACACGTTTTTTGTTTTAGATAAATGTTTTACTAGAATAATGAAATAATTCATGTTATATTTCTCAATGTAATTGTGAAATAAAATATACACCACTTATTTATAAAAAGTCCCCAGACTATCAGATTCTCACCTTCTGGAGCCTTCCCCTTTTTGCTCTTCCCTCTCATAAGAGGTGACATCTTACACAGCTGCTGCTTAAGTCACATCCACAGGAATGGCTTCACTCCACCGATGACTCGTGCTGCTATGAAGCACACAGTGACATGTTGTGTGTCATAGTATGATGAGGCACTAGTACTGTGAACCCCCTCCCTCTTGTGTAACATGTCAACTGTCAAGAGAGGAAAGAGTAGAAAGCATCTGTTGTTTTGGGGACTTCATAAAAATAAGCGAAGTGTAAATGTTATCTTAATTACACTGAAGAAAAAAAAACGTATTTAAACTTGTTAAAACATTTATACAAACACTAAACATTTTGCCTATAGAGTTCCTTTAAGTGAAGATGAATCCACAGGACAAAAGTGAAGAACATAAACCAGGATCCAGGTTTAGTTTGCAAAAGAATGGTCAATTTCTGATACAAGGGCTGGGACTAGTGGCTATCTTGGTTATATACAAGACAGTCTGAAGGCAGTGAATGGGAGTAGATAAGAGTATTATTCAGTAGACAGGCAGAGCTATTAAGCGGCTTCAATGAAAAGAATAATAGGTGACATAGCCCAAGGGCAAATACAATAAATTAATATGGCCAATCACAGTAATAGCAAACCCATAAAACATGGATCCTTGCTTGAGCAAATTTTGCTCCAAATTTGGCACTGCCTGTGTCAGTCTTGAGTGCCTTTCCTTAAATGACATGCCATGTGCAGGGTTAGCAAAGTGACACAACTGACATGCGGAACAGAGTACTGCTGGGATGAGGTGATTAAGTGGACTATTTCTTGTGGCATAAGGTGCAGATTGGGTTAAGTCTACAAATTCTTGTCTCTTTTCAATTCAAGTCAATGGAAATGCATATAACAATGAGACTTTATAATTCAGAAATAATGTTAACTATCTATACATACAACCTATCACTATAATCTTTCTAGTTGACCCATAGTTCCTAGAAATGTTATTTATTGATGACATTTAACTACAAAACGGTTATGTTATGTTGGCTCTTCTTCTTCCGTGTATAATCAGCACTTCCTTCAGTTGATCTTGTGCCTCATTCTCTTCCCTCCTACTGTGTCATAATCTTGTTTTCTTATGGAGTCAGTTCTCCTTTGCTTTAGTGCTCAGTGCAAATACTGTATTTGAGGCTATGGGACTGACTGTACTTTAGCAAGAGGTAATGACACAATAGGGCAAGGAAAATTAAACAGACAGAGACACTGATAATGGGTTAGCCCAAAGGCATGCAAATTAACAAGATAAAAAGTAAATACAATTATTTTAAACTCTTTTTGGGCCCATGCAAATGTGCCTTACATTTCTTACTATGATTACTCTAATTTGCATTAGGATTGAAGAGTCTCTGTCCCTTTAACATATGTACGCATTTCTTCCAATATCTATAATTTTGAATGTATAAAACACTGATCCTTGGAGACTTTAATTGCTGTAGAGACAAGACTGAGATCTAGGAAAGGTTGGGCTCTTCTAGAAGTACAGCACCAAAAGAGAAACCTATTACACTTTTGAAATCCAGCAGAAAAGAATGAAAAAAGAATATGCTTTCCCAGGGAAAGTAGTGAACAGTTTTACAAATTAAGTTTTATGAAACCACAGCACTGTATTTGTTTCGAACAATGGGAAATATATTCTACTTATGAAGAGACAGAGATCAATGTGAAGCCTGACAAACGCTTTCTGACAACTTATGTCAGCAAAGCGCAAGATGAAAATGTATTTCAATGTGGCACATTTGCATGTGTACTGTAGAACTGAGAAAAAAACAGCTTTCCATATTGATATTGTTCTGTATGTGCTAGCTTATTTAATATTTCTATTCAATGTTATCTATAGAAAAAATACTACTTCTGTGCTTGAAAAGCATTTTAATGTGTGATATTACAATGCGTTTTCTCATTTTAGGGGCTTTGTAAAGACAAAATAATTAGTATCTGCTTCATCTACAAATAGCTGATTTATTCCTTAGAGAAAATGGAGTGTGTCTGCGGGGATCTGCACTTACAGAAGGAACTTTCATAATAAGGAGCCACATACAGGGATTCTGCTAACAACATATTATGAAAAGGTGAAAAACCTCAATTAGCCTACAAGTTACCAAGTGAGTAAAAAACGGTAATTATTTTGCTTTGCTGGAATACTTGACTGACAGAAACATCGAGGAGTATAAGTTCCCAATCGCACACTGTAAACATTTAACCTTTTGTTCATCTTCAAGCCTACCAGTACCACATTTAAGACATTTTTAGACTTTTAAGTATGAGATAAAAGTGGGTCAATTTTAGAGGGTATTTTACAGAGAAAATAATTAAAAATAATCTGTGCATGGGTCTAAAAAATATCCTATTTTTTCTTGTTTCCAGAATGGAAATACTTATTTATTATGGAAATGTTCTTCAACAAGAGTCACCAATGTAGTCAATTTTTATTTGGGCTTTTGAATAACTAAACTTGATCACTTAGAACATGTAATATAGTTAATCTCTAACATTTTTATGCAATTGTATATTTTTTCAAACATCGCATTTTAATTTACTTGATCTTATGAATATTTATCAAATAATATTTTATTACAGGCCGCAGTAATAGGCCAGCCTTGATACTTTTAAGTTGAGAAAATCAGTATAAACAACTTTTCAAGTTATTTGACCCTTACTAATAGTGTTAGAGTCATGGGATTAATCACATGGCTGATTTATTGACCCTGTACACAATATCATTTATTGTTTTTCATTTTGTACACAAAGATCAGTAGTATTTGTGTACAAACACAGAGCTTTACTATAAAGGACAAGTGTGACTTTTTGTTTAACTTTCCACTTCCATTGAGAGTGTCAAATTCAGCCATTTTCTGTCTACTAGTAGTAGTTCTTGGACTCCTTAAGGGGAGACTGTAATGGTCCAACATTTCATAACTTTTAAAAAGTAAAGATCAATAAAATCTTTTCAATTTATTGTGAGAGCAAGCTTACACTTCCTTGGGTGGAGCTTCTTTTTCACAATGTAGCAGGAAGTTTCAGCATTTCCTGGGCTGTGCCATTAAAGTTACACAGTAAATAGGTAGCAGTAGGATGTGCCCAAAGTCTGGGCAGAGCCCCCTCTCAAATATTGCTGGAAACCATTTAATTTCAATGTGATCTTTCTTACAAACTATCATTTTTTTTTATCAAAATAAATCGAAAAGTTGTTGATACTGATATTTATTACTTTAAAGTTATGAGCAATGTTTTTTTAAAGGTATATCTAAGTTTCCCTGTTTTTCCCTGTCTCTGATCTAGCACATGCTGCTTATATCAGAAACACACATTACATTGAGTCATTCTATACACCCCCAGAGCTGCTAACATAGGGCCTCATTCAATTGCGATTTGGCCAATTGAATAGGGGTCTAAATAAGCACATAGCATATTTTTTTTAAAGAAGTTTTTAGTTAGTGAAAACCTTGCTTTTAGATAGATGCTTACTAACTAAAAACTTCTTTGAAACAAATATGTTATGTGCTTATTTAGAGGCCTATTCAATTGGCAAAATTGCAATTGAATGAGGGCCATTGACACCAGATGCATTTATAATCCCGGAGACTTAAATATGCACTTAATAATCAGTAATATTACATATTTTAAATTTACCAGCCATCGTTTTGTTATAGAGTATATTTTAATTATGATACATTATTAATAACTTGTTATAAGGTACAAACCACCTACAGTTTATGGAGTTCACAAACTTGTTCCTAATCAATTAACAAGTTTATTCTCTTGTTCTTATCAAATGGTGCAATCTTAAACCATTATGATGTTTGTGAAACTAATGCAAAAAATGGCTGTACTATATTTAATTTTATTTTGACTACATATTTTTTCCACTCTAGGGAGAATGTGACTCAACTAATTGACATGTTGTTTACTCCAAATATCAAAGCATAATGAAAGCAGAAATAAAACATGTAAAAAACATTTTCTCTAGTTTACTTGAAACCATTTTCTTTCTATGGGGTTTATTTTTATCCATCTTTCTTTGGTAAACAATATTTCTGCCAATTGTCAGTTCTGTTCAGATTCATCACATTTTCAGTGTCCAGCAGAGAGAGAAGAAATGCAATAAACAAGTACAGATTGAAGGATTGTTCACAAGCACTATCAATCCGTTCAGCTGCTTCAATGATCAAACCGTGCCCCCAGGCTGTGTAAGACAACTTACTAAAATAATTGTTTCAGCCTCAGTTAGTCTTTTTCCACAATACAGTCCCTGGCAAATCAGATAGTAAGGGCTATATTAAAAAGCCACTATGTTGCTTGTTTGTTGTGTGAATCAAAGCATTAGGTCCTTTATGGTCTCTTTTAAATCATAAAATAGATTGGATAAATAACTTGTTAAACTTTGGATTCCCTCAAAATGCAATACTCACTTATTGTCTGTGGCACTTAAGCCCAAGTGTGTTGATATATTTAATTTAGCAAACTTATCTTACAAGGATTTTTGTGATTTAAAGATAAAGAACCACAGTATGTTTTAAAAAATGTAATTCAGATTAAAAGCAGAATCAGGCAGCAAAAGTACCATACAGCTAAGTTTTAGTTCCTTGGTTGTCCAGTGGATAGGACTTGGTCCTTTAACCGTTGCGACCTGGGTTTGATTCCAGTCAGGGAACCAAGAGGTCACACTACACTGAAGCCAAGCAGGGTTGGGCCTGGTCAGTACTTGGATGGGAGACCACTTAGGAATACCAGGAGCTGTATGCAGTGGCCCACTGGAGAAGGACTGGCAATCCACTCCAGTATCTCTGCCATATAAACCAAATGCATCAGCATGGTGTGTGTAGGTCCAAGAGGTCTCAGAGAGTCAGATACGACTGAGCAAAGCAAATACAAATACGTTTTAGTTATAAACAATTAAATGTTGATTAATCATGTATGTATCATAAAGGTAGTTACATTTCCATATCTCCCACCATTTCTGAAGGCCAAAGAGTGACATTGAAAAAATGTGAACTGCTGATACTGTTACCACCATTATAAATGATTCATAAAGTATGTTTTAGAGATACACACTTACCATGTGCACAATATTCAACACAAGTATGAACCAACACCTTCTAGGCGTCTATCGTTCTCGAGTTTTTGACAAAAAGCAAAGAAGGAACTAGGGAAAGTGGGAAATGATCAAGCCTGGAAAACAAGGTTTTGTCCTAAAATGTGGCACTTTTCTTAAAAAAAATTAATTTGGAAAGTTCAGATATATAGGAATATTTTCTTGAAAAGAGAGGCTGTTCATCGAGACTTGCTGTTACTGTTACAGGCTGTCTGCTCCTGAGCATATAAGAGGTAGGTTTCAAATATGCAAAGATTAAATTATATTAAACCCCCCCCCCTCTTCCCCTACAACTCCTTCCATTGTTTAATACATAAGTGCACATGTCCTCAGGCTCTAAGCTTTAGGGAACTGCTCAAGTCAGAGTTGATTGAAACATTCTATACACAAACTTAGACTTCAGAAAGAATTTCCTCTAAAAGTAGTTCTATGTTCATTACATACACAGCTGCTAATGTTGCCTTGTATCACTTTAATATTTATATATATATATATATATATATATATATATATATATATATTGGTTTGCATTAATATGTTTCTTATTTAACATGTCCTGTACTATTAGTGTTTTATATTTGTTTCATGTTGTATTACAAATTTGGAAGTAAATACTTTTAAGTACGTTTGAATGTCTTAAAAGCATATTATCATGTTTTTTTCATATTATGTTGTCTATTTTCATAAAGAAAGCAAAACATTACAGTCCATTTAATTTGATTATTTTCTAGCTAAAAGCTATAGGAAACATGGAAAAGTACCAACTTCTCAACATGTGTCTCTTTTGGACATATTGCCAACAACAGCCAGTAGACTGATTGGAGATAATGCTCTGCACTATAATCTGGAAAGAAATTGAACACCAGAACATTTATATTGGTGTTACCAGTTTACCAATCCAAATTAACCATAACTTGGAAAGAAAGCCATGCAATTGGATGTAGCTTGGAGGCTAATCATATGTGTTTTACTAATTTTTATTATCAATTTTATATTGGAAAGAGGGGGGATGGAGGAGAGAGGGGATGTGATCACTCATATTCCAATTCAGATAAGCTGACAGTATTTAACATCTTACCCTTGTCCATATTTAGTAGGCCTGGGCTTTGTATATTATCACATATAAAGTTGTTGTAATTGCTATTTGTCGGTCACGCTATGTTAAAAGTTACGGGCTTGAGAATGCAGGCCTCGCAATGAGCTTCAAAAGCGCTCATCGCGAGGCCTACAAATTATGGGTTTGACGCAATCTGCAATGAGCACCGAAGGCGCTCATTGTAGGCCTGCAAGTTAGAGGAGGGGAGAACCTCGCATTGTGTGGCAAACAGCATTGCAAGGCTTCAAATTTTATTGCTTTCATTTTTGACGGGCAAGTTGCTAGTTAATATATATTCATGCAACCTCAGTTCCAATATTATTTTACAGAACAATCCAGCACACAGAGAGATGCCATGAACGAGGCAGTAACGATATACTGTAACAATGTTGCAAAGCTAATAGGCCATAACATCAGAGGTCATGGAAGCAAATAAAGCATGGAGTTGGTGCAGTGCTTTCGATTCCCCTATGACGGCCTGTAGTAAGGTTTAGACAAATGTTCATTCTAACTGATTATTGTTAATCTATTATAAAATAAATAAATAGTACATTTGTGTTCACATTTGAATGTCTAAAAAACTTGTTTCTTTCACAGAATTCCAGGGAAACACAGTTATTCCACTTCATTCTGGGAACCTGGACAGGGACATGCAAATTTGCCCACAAAGGCTTCACTCTTGTAATCCAATACCATTTTAAGCATGGCCCCCTTTAAGCATATGCTGCTGTATTATGCTCAGGGTGGGTTATACACAAGCCAGGAGACCTACCTAAGAACAGCTGTTTCAAGGTTACTGCCTCTCATCGGCGTGGAGCTGGTTCCCAGCCTATGTAGTAGATTTTGTTGGGAGGTTGTTTACCACAACAATTATTTAAGTTGTGGTGGGCATTCAAATAGCAATAAATATATGATATTGAAGAAATGAACTGTTAATAATCTCAATAATGTATTAAAGGTAGTCCATGGAAATTTCAGTTGGTCAACAGTTGATCCCTGGCTCCATAAAGGGTGATAAGAGGCATGAAGCAGTGTATGTAACCCAGCAAAAAGAGTACAAAATAGGGAGAATAACTTGAAGTTGATCTGTGTTCCTAAAATATTTCATAAATGAAACTATAAACCACTGGCTAATTATATTATTTAAGTAGATGTTATAGACACAGAGATAACATATTTGTAATAATCTTAAAATCCAGCAAGTCTTGTGAGAAACCCACTCAGCCTTTTTTAAGGTTCACGGGCAGGGTGATTACGTATTGATATATTTAGAAGTGAGAATTAAACTGTTAGTAGCCTTTGGCTCCCTGGTAGCTGTTTTTTTCCAAGTCATACTACAGGACAAATGTATTTTAGCAAAAACCTCATGTCAGTAACAAACAAATGTAACATAAGCAGCTTTGAACATAAAAACATTTTTTGAAAAAAATCGTATTTTTAGCAGAATGTTCTATAGAGACAGATATGATTGTACTTCTTCCTGAACAGTGCATGGATGGGTTGGGATTGGGCAGGGAAAACAGGATGATCACTTTTTGACTGCTTCAGATCAAATGTTTGGGGTAATATGACAAAAGTTAAAATCCTTCAACAATGAGGCAACATATTTAAAAAAATTTGAAGAACTAACTTTGAACATTTGAAAAATGCTTTTTTTATATATAAACTAAAATATTACGGTCTCTAAAATAGAATGTTTAATGCAACTATGGGAACTATTAGTACTTTCAATAGCAGTAATGGAAAGTTCCTTCGCTTACAAGGACATCGCTTCCGGAGAATTAACAGGCAGATTCAGCAGAGAAGAAAAAATGGTTCCCTGCAGTAAATATAAAAAACTGTAAAGGCTGTGTTCAATTTTTACTTTATTAAAGCATTTTCTCATTATTAAGTTATTCAACAGACTGCACTGGAAAAGCAGATTCTGCACTTTCTTTGGACAAAACAAATTCAATGTAAATATCTATATTTTTCAAATTCCATGGGGTGAAACATAATTTTACTACCTATATACTGAGTCCCTAGATGCTGAAATATCTGTGAAATCGCACTCACATTTTCTTATAGTGCATTCTGCCATCACACTCAGTCAGATCATATAAATACTGTATTTTGTGTCCTGGCAGGTATGATTATTTTCAGCTAAACATAAGCATTTTGTGAAACTGATGTTGTGAATGTACAGTAAATTGCAGATTTACCCTACAGTGAAAGAAAAGCTGCAACAACAAATGCGGGAGCTTGTACCATAACATCCTCACAAATTAAAATGAGAATTTAAACCATTTGCATAAGCCTTTTCCATTTGCTTTGCCGAGCAAGCTTTAACGATACTGCGCACATCATCTCGGAAGATTATTGATTGTTAGTGGTTGAGCGAGAATTGAGCTGGTAACTTCACAGCGCAAATAAAGTCATCACATTGGATTGAAGCAGGGTAAGGAAATAAAACAAAGGATGTAACTGAAAATAAAAGTGTTTCAGCTGCTGAGAAAATATCCCTAAATGTAATGTCACTATGGCTCTGTCTAGAACTTCCATGGGGTTTCTGATAGTTTAGGTGTTGAATGATGAGTGAATTTGGTTGTTGACCTGTCTTGGGTTTATTTGCTGTAGTGAGCAAGTGGGAAATTGAGAGGTTTTAGATAAAAGCAGCAAACATGGATGGAAAGTAAAGGGATTAAATGACTACTGAAATGATCCAGCAACAGAGGCAATATATTTTAATTAGGCATTCATCATTAATTCATATTCCATAATTTAGAAAAGCATAATTGATTATTACATTTTCTTTCAAAGGTCAAGTTTTCTACCTGCTAAAAAGTCAAAAGAAGGAGGAGGAAGTTCTGAATTGTCACCCACAAGATTATTTCATTACAATGCACTTTATTGCCTCAAGACTTGTTGTAGTGAAGTGGTTTCCATTGGTAACAGTTTTCTAGATTCAAGTTGGTTGCTATGTAATTAGATTGCACAACCTTTAGACCTGTCTTCCAGCCAAACCAGCCCCACATTAATTGTCTTAGAGACAAAAGCTCAACTGGAGGCCGATACTCCAGTCGTTTAGTATTGAATATTGCTTTTATAAGTCATTGAACAGCTCCTCTTGTTTGGGCTTTATAGTGGTTACAGTATTACTGTATTGAGTGAATAAAACAATGTGGTTTCAATACTTCAAAACATGTATTGCTTTATGCTCATGTTATTTATGCTGCAAGGTTTGATCTAGCATATTAGTTCATGAAAGATCATCAATTAGAAGGGGAGCACTTGAAGCATACACAGATCCCAATTGAGAGTGTCCATAGATTTGTACAGGTAGAGTAGTCTGCACTCTGTTTAAAACAAGTTTATCAGCTCTCTCACAAGTAATCTCCCTGCAAAGATGGTGCAAGATCAAAACATTTTTGCAGTTACAGATGGATTATGATTATAAAAGCTCTGAAATATTTTCAAAAATGGAAAAAAATAGCATTCACCCTCCCAAAATTGAGTATTTTGGAGTATTTCAGTATTTATGTTAATACATGAATAATAACAACAATAATAATAATAATAAATAATAATTACTATAATAGTTTGCATTGTATGTAACGCTGATGCCATCGAGGGGGTGGGGACATGACATCATGGGTGGGAGTTGAGAGTCAAGATAAAAGCGGCCATTTTACACCTCGGAGAGAGAGACAGAGACAGCACAGAGGCAGAGACAGCACGCAGACAGAGTTCACAGGCAGAAACAGGGAGCGCACAGAGAGAGCACAGAAAGAGAGACAGAGAGCACACAGGGAGAGTGCACAGATAAAGAGTACAAGGAAAGAGAGCACACAGGGAGAGAACACACATGGAGAGAGCACACACAGAGAGAGAGAGAGCACACACAGAGAGAACGCAGAGAGAGGGAGAGAACAGAGAGAATTAGAGAGAACAGAGAGAAAGAGAGAGAACAGAGAGAAAGAGAAAGAACAGAGAGAGAACAGAGAGAGAGAAAGAGAGAGAGAACAGAGAGAAAGAGAGAGAGCACACACATAGAGGGAGCACAGGGAGCAGGCGCAGAGAGAGAGAGAGCAAGAGTGCATGGAGCGCACACAGAGAGAATGAGAGAGCAGAGTGAGAGAGCGCATAGGGAGAGATAGAGAGCACCCAGAGAGGGAGAGAGCACCCAGGGAGAGAGAGAGATCACGCAGGGAGAGAGAGAACGAGAGTGCAGAGAGAGAGAGAGAACAAGAGCGCACAGAGAGAGCGAGAGCGCACAGAGAGAGAGAGCACAGAAAGAGAGAGCACACAGAGAGAGTGCACAGACAGAGCATACAGAAAGAGAGAGATAGAGATTGCAGAGGGAGAGTGCACAGGCAAAGAGTACAGGGAGAGAGAGAGTGCACAGGGAGAGAAAGCACACACAGAGAGAGTGCAGGGAGAAGGAGAGAAAAGAGAAAAAGAGAGAGAACAAAGAGAGAGAACAAACAGAGAAATAGAGAGCATACAAAAAGAGAGTGCACAGAGAGAGAGTGAGAGTGCATAGAGAGCACACAGAGAGTGAAAGCACAGAGAGAGAGCACACAGGGAGAAAGAGACAGTACAGAGAGAGAGTGCACAGAGAGAGCAAGCACAGCCAATTCAAGATAACAATCTAAGATACCATGGTCAATTTACTAGTAATAATAATAACCATGATAATAATAATAACTTTTATATGCCACTTTTCACCAAGATGAGTAATGCTATAAAACTGAAAACTGAAAGACTATATTTATTGTTTTAACTTTCTAATACAGTATGTTCATTATCACGTCAAATGAGCTTATAATAAATATAACAGCTCAGTGGTCCTCAAGTAACATCCTGTTATCATTATCTATGTATTATTAACTGTGAATATTTTAAAGAGATTTGGGGCTTTTGTGTACTAATTATCCTTGAGTACTTAAAATTGTGTGTATCAAGCTTGTCCAATGTTAATACTCAGGTGCCACACTATCTCACAAAAGTGAGTAAACCCCTCACATTTTTGTAAATATTTTATTATATCTTTTCATGTGACAACACTGAAGAAATTACACTCTGCTACAATGTAAAGTAGTAAATGTACAACCTGTAAAATACTGTAAATTTGCTGTCCCCTCAAAATAACTCAACACACAGCCATTAATGTCTAAACCATTGGCAACAGAGTACACCCATAAGTGGAAATGTCCAAATTGGGCCCAAAGTGTCAATATTTTATGTGGCCACCAGTATTTTCAGCACTGCCTTAACCCTCATGGGCATGGAGTTCACCAGAGCTTTCCAGGTTGCCACAGGAGTCCTCTTCCACTCATCCATGCTCGGCTTCAGTATGTCACAGTACATGTTGGCATTCATGGTTCCCTCAATGAACTGTAGCTCCACAGTGCCGGCAGCACTCAGGCAGGCCCAGATCATGACACTCCCTCCACCATGCTTGACTGTAGGCAAGACACACTTGTCTTTGTACTCCTCACCTGCTTGCCACCACACACGGTTGACACCATCTGAATCAAATACGTTTATCTTGGTCTCATCGGACCACAGGACATGGTTCCAGTAATCCAAGTCCTTAGTCTGCTTGTCTTCAGCAAACTGTTTGCGTGCTATCTTGTGCATCATCTTTAGAAGAGGCTTCCTTCTGGGTCGACATCCATGCTTACCATGTCGTGGTCTGATCACTGACAGGCTGACCCACCACCCCTTCAACCTCTGCAGCAATGCTGGCAGCACTCATACATCTATTTCCCAAAGACAACCTCTGGATATGACACTGAGCACGTGCACTCAACTTCTTTGGTAACCATGGAGAGGCCGGTTCCGAGTGGAACATGTCCTGTGAAACCACTGTATGGTCTTGCCCACTGTGCTGCAGCTCAGTTTCAGGGTCCTGGCAATCTTCTTATAGCCTAGGCCATCTTTATTTAGAGCAACAATTCTTTTTTGCAGATCCTCAGAGAGTTCTTTGCCATGAGGTGCCATGTTGCAGTTCCAGTGACCAGTATGAGAGAGTGTGAGAGCAATAACACCAAATTTAACACACCTGCTCCCCATTCACACCTGAGACCTTGTAACATTAACAAGTCCCATGACACCGGAGAGGGAAAATGGCAAATTGGGCCCAATTTGGACATTTCCACTTCACTTTTGTTGCCAAAGGTTTAAACATTAATGGCTGTGTTTTGAGTTATTTTGAGGGGACAGCAAATTTATACTGTTATACAGCCTGTACACTTACTACTTTACATTGTAGCAGAGTGTCATTTCTTCAGTGTTGTCACATGAAAAGTTATAATAAAATATTTACAAAAATGTGAGGGGGTGTACTCACTTTTGTGAGATACTGTATATATAAATACATTGTAGCTACTGTATGGGTTACCATATGTCACTTTAGCTATATAAATGCATTATTTATTTTTCTATTATTTGATTTACTTTATTATTTTAATTTCTTTATGTAATTTTTTAACCCTTGCCATTATAAACACTTGCTTGTTACTTACTAAGGGAGATTATAGTGCTGGTCACTCACTGCTTTCACAATTTTGTGGGTTTGAGTCAGCATCACAGCTCATACCGTGCTGAGTAGAAGGAGGTAGTGTGAGGCTCAGTGAAGTGGTAGATGGACTGTGGTGAGATGTACTCAGGGTTAGAGGACTGTCAGGAAGACAGTAATTCATTTGGCTATGGGAGGTGAAAGGTTTAGTGGTGATGTCATGGATGATGTCTCTACCACACTGTGCATGTATGGCAGTCCTGGGGATATATTAAATTCCAAGCCCGTAGCGGCAAGGGCACACCCACAAAGCTTGTGGGTTTGAAATTTGTCGTAGTAATAGAGCTATTACATTCCACCATGCTGCGACCAACAGGCCGGAGACGCAAACCCGTAAGCCATTCTTGAGCACGTTGCATGTGCAGCCGTGAACATGATCTATTAGTCAAACCCATAGTTACGGGTTTAGACGTAGCCAATGGTAAAAGAGATTGTCATCATTGCGGCACTGAAAAATGGAGGTTAGATTTTAATCCCTTACCGGTTTGAAGTACTAGTTACGATCGCACCTGCATTCCAGAAATAATGCAATATTAATGAATTATGATATTCTAGTCCATTATAGTCCATTATATCATTATTAACACATTGATTGCCGGGATCGGTACAACACGGAAATTAAATATTTTAAAAAGTATTTTATATACCGTATTTATCGGCGTATAACACGCACTTTTTCTCCCTGAAAATAGGGGGCAAATGATAGGTGCATGTTATACGCCGATATTCCCTCCCCCCTCCTCATCCTCAACCTCTCTCCTCATTCTAAACCCCCCTCCTCATTCTAACCCACCCTCCTCATTCTAAACCCCCCTCCTCGACCTAAACCCCTCTCCTCAACCTAAACCCCCCTAAATACCTCCCCCTCACTTACCTGCTTCTGCTCCGGCCTCCGCTCCGCTCCTTGACCCGACGCGCATCACATCACATGCGCGCCACGTCATTAGCATATACCGGGTGGTTGAGGAGGGAGGATGAGGAGGGAGGTTGAGGAAGGGGTTGAGGATGAGGAGGGGGTTAAGGATGAGGAGGGGGTTGAGGATGAGGAGGGAGGTTGAGGAGGGAGGTTGAGGATGAGGAGGGGGGTTGAGGATAAGGAGGGAGGTTGAGGAGGGGGGTTGAGGTTGCGGAGGGGGGTTGAGGAGGGGGTTGAGGATAGGGGGGTTGAGGAAGGAGGATGAGGATGGGGAGGTGGAGGAGGGGTGTGGAGGAGGGGGTTTGAGGAGGGGGTTGAGGATGCAGGGTTTGAGGAGGGGGTTGAGGATGGGGGGGTTCAGGAGGGAGGATGAAGAGGGAGGATAAGGAGGGAGGTTGAGGATTTTGCTTCAAAGTTCTTTATTTGAAATTTATTTTTTTCCCCTGAAATTTCCTTCTTAAAATGAGGTGCGTGTTATACGCCGATAAATACGGTATATATATAAAATATTGCAGATTTGTATATTGCAGATTTGCGAGCTTGAGAATGCTGTGCTAATAATTTGAATACCTAACATCACTTTCCCTTTAAAAATGCAGTAGTGTGTTGATATTTTCATTTACAGTGCTACAGATAGGACTTTAAACCCCTTGCGGGTCCTCTCTAGTACCCGTAGGCTTTTTGGCTCCATTTGCGGGTTACAGGTTTAAAAGCCAGTGGATTCGTAGCAATTTAATATTGATTTTTAAATGTAACAGTTACGGGCTTGACAGATCAAAGGCTTTGTAGCAACGGAGTTCCGATTTCGACAGCCCGTAGGGTTTTTCTGCCTGTAACCCGCAGATCATTTGCGGGTAGCTTTAAGTGGCAAATATAATAGCCGTAAGTCTTGCGGGCTCCGTTACGGGCTACAGGTTTACACATTGGGGGAATTTAATAGGGCTGCTGGAGTATTGGACTACAATATACCATATGGTACAAAATTATTTTCTTCATCCCACCACACACTCCTAATTAAGTCATGCAGAGATGAAAGGGAGGGACTAGTGGATACTGGGGAGGACATAAATATGACTGCTGGGGTAATAATGCTCATCTATTTTTTGGGGGGAAAATTGAGTAATTTGAATGTATTTCACATGGCTTTTGCAATTTACAGAGCAGTTACCATGAATAAAGTGGACCTTTAAGTAAAACAATCTATGATATTCTGTTGCCATGGGCAATCTTTGTAAAGTACTTTTAAAGCTTGTTGAAAGTTGTATAATTACTTGGTAAAACGTCAGGGAAATTACAACTGAACTACCTATGAAAGGATGGCTGAAAGTAAAGACAGATTCATAACTTTTGGTTGTTGTTTAGTTGTTCAGTCATGACTGTCTCTCTGTGACCTTATGGACTGCAGCACACCAGGCACATCTGTCGAAAATTGCCCTCTGAGTTCCATCTAGTTTCAATGATCTCATCTATCCATCTCCATTTGTGCTTCGCCCTTCTTCGAGTGCCTTCAATCGTTTTCAGCATCAAATGTAGGCAGGCAGGACTATATGCATTGTTATGAGTGCATGCAGATATTTTCTGCAATATCTATAAAACATTTTCCTTGTTTATCTGCTATATATATATATATATATATATATATATATATATATACTAAATTGCCCGTCAAAAATGATGGGAGTAAATTTGTAAGCCTGGCAATGTTGTTTGCCACCCGCTTATGTGTTTTTCGATCATGAAAAAATGTCAGATATGGCTAAAATTAACTTGCAACCTCACTCACAGGCTCCCTGTCTCTGCTTCTGTGCTGTTTGTAAGTGTGTATGTTCATTTGAGGCATATATATATATATATTTTTTAGGTTTTTACAGTTTAGTGATTCAGCCGTTAAAGTCGTAATTTTGCGAGGCCCACAGTCCATATACGTGCCTCTGGTCCTAAGTCCTACAGGCCATAACTTTGCAGCCCTACCTAAGACCCACGGACTTCACGTTGAGCACCTGCGGAGATCATCGCGAGCCCTGCAATGAGCTCCTTCGGTGCTGATTGCAGCCTAAGTCCTGCGTGTTTCAACTGCTCGCCTCGCTTGAAGCTTGAAAGTGGCGGGTTGGACAACATCTGCAATGAGAGCTCATTGCAGGGCTCGCGATGAGCGCTGAAGGTGCCCATTGCGAGGCATGAAAGTGGCAGGTTGCCCGAGGCCTGCAAAGCTCGCTCATTGCAGGGCTTGCGATGAGCGCCAAAGGTGCTCATTGTGAGGCCCGTAAAGTAGACGGTTGGAGAGGTGCTCTTCATTAGGCCTGCAGGTTAGAGAGGGGAGATCCTTGCATTGTGTGGCAAACAGCATTGCCAGCCTTCAAATGTTAGTGCCTTCATTTTTGACGGGCAAGTTGCTAGTATATATATATATGCTAGCGAATTGCGCGTCAAAAAATTACAGCAATGAAATTGTAAGTGAGCTAATGCTGTTTGGTGTATAATAATCAAATAAAAAATACATTAATAAATTAATATACTTTACCTATATTGAAGTAATATATGCAGGAAGTATTCTGTTGAAGAGCTGCCAATCTGTTTTGATGTTGCTGCATTAGTGGTGTGGAGCTGCTGTGTAAGCGTGTTGAATGTGTACAGTGTAATAGTGTGCGTGCGCGAGACAAAACCGTTAGCGTAGCTGTGTACTTCCACATTGTATAAGTTATTGTTCTAAAATGGCGGCTAATGTGTGTTATGCTTCTATAGCGGAATATCCGTAGGTGTTTTGTGGTGTTTTGCGTGTTTCTGGTGGTGTTTTGCGTGTTTAGAGTGCTGTAGCCTTGTTTTCGTTTTGTTCAGGGGCCATTTTTTCTCTCGCTTAGAGAATTTTTTAGTGTCTAAACTCTTTTATTTTGAGTTAAATTAAGGTGTAACCTCATTTTTTGAGATCCTGGATGCTCCCTCTTGCTGTAGGTAAGATTTGTATGTATGTATTGTGTGTATTTATTGTGTTTTAAATGTTTTCATGTCCGTGGGTTGCGGACGATTTTTGCGAGGTCGTAATGGGTGGAAACGTGTCTCATATGTTGTTTGCGTTACGACGTAAAGTTTGCGAGGGTCGTAGTTGCTGGCAAGGAGCGCCTTCGCGAGGGCCTCGGGCTCGCTACGCGAGTCCACAAGCATGTATGCGCACAACTATATATGTGATATATATATACAGTATATATATATTTATTTAATTAAATATATATTTAAATATGTAAATATACTTACCTAAATGTCATGCCTGTGATGCTCCACCCACTTCCTGGGTGAGCCAGAGAGCCGGAGGGGTGGGGGCTGAGAAAAGGAGCAGGAAGCAGAGAAGGGCTGTGGGAGGCAGCAGGCGGACGAGAAGGGCCATGGTGGGCAGTGGCAGGATGAGCACTGGTCCCCTCAAAGGAGAAGGGCCCCAGTGCATTGCACCACCTGCAACAGTGGTAGCTCCACCACTGCTTGTGAAGACATAATATCAAATAGATATCTGTTTCTTACAGTTCATGGATTTTGCACTGGCTACCAAATGGAAGAGTAGCTGCCAACATCAAAATTAAAAAGAGCAATCATTTTTATTTTCATGTGTAAAAACTTTCGTAATGTCTAAATCCTGCTCTTAAATTTAGCAGAATTATGATTTCAGCATACATTTAATTATTTTATTTACATTATACTGATTAATACATTGTTTCAAGATTTTCCCCCACTAGTTTGTGACTTCAAAAACGATTCTTCTTTTAGATTACTACCTTCTTTCTTCATCCCTAATTTTTACTACATTTAGTGCTTTTTTACTACATTTCTTTTCAGCAACTTGTAGTGGATCAACAATGGCTTTTATAAATCCTCAGTATAACTCATTCATGCTCAACCAGAATGCGGATAAGCTTTCTCACCAAGAGTTGTAGCTAGGCAGGGAGAGTAGTTGTAATGAACTCCCTGAACTAATGGACTCTTCTGAAATGGCAATTAGACATGTATAGACACTAACCCACGTGGCTACATAATTCAAGGGCTATTCTCATGGCCATAAGAACTTTTTTTTAAAGGACTTTGTCAAATTATGTTCTTATATAATGCTGGGCCTGGTTGCATGCCCTGGGTATTTTCACCCAGTAATTTGAGCCTAAAGGGCTTGAGATAGGTTTTGTAATTTTTGAACAATTATTCCATGTTGAAAATGTGTTTTGAAGTGTAACTGTTAAAATGGGCTAATCAAAATATTTTGGGGTTAGTACAATTTTAAGGGCAACCAGTAGACGCTTCTAGTAGTCAAACTCGATACTGAATTCACTCCCAGTGCCAAGGCCAGGCTGTGGTCCTGCCTGTATTCAAACGTGTGTTAAGCAAAGAATTAGGCTCCATAGACCTCTACAGAAGATTCAAGAATGATTAAGCCATCAAGTATAATTAACAATGATGTCACAATAGCAGTTGAAACAATTGTCTCAATAGACAAAGGTTAAGTGGTGTCAAGTGCTCTGCAGGCGATACCCCTTTGATCCTTTGTCTTGTGGTTAACCACACATTAGGAAATAGTTGACTTTAGTCATTGTTCATGACCCCCCCCCCCTTTCAGTCTAATAGTCCAAAACTATTATGGAAGTTCTGGTTTGTCCCGTAAAGTTAGTACTCCTTGGGCGCTTCAAACCCCTTAGCTGACTCCCATCTGACTCAATAAAGATATCCATATCCAAGGGGAGGTTGGCTAAGTAGTAGGAGCCCTACCACTATTCCTTCCATGCACGGATGTACCCCAAGCATGCTAACAAACCTGACTACCTTTCGACCAGCTGCAATTAGAATAAATAGATGAGGGAAGAGTTGGGTGAGAGGGATGTCATTATTTGCAGCAGTTTTGATGATACCTGATTAATAAATCCCAAATGTAATTTTATACGTGTGTGCAGATTTAAAAGATCAGGTTTAAAAAAAAATCCTCCTATGCACATATTCACTAAATAAATCAGGTCCTAGAGAGACAAGGTATTAAAAGACAGAGGCCCCTATTAAATTCCAAGCTTGCAGCGGCCGTGGTACAGCCCGTTTGTCTGTGGGCTTAAAATTCAGAGGCGTTACAGAGCAATTAAACAAGGCCGCAACCAACGGGCCAGAGCTGCAAGAGCTGCAAGATCGTAAACCCTTCCTGTGGCCGCAAGCTGTTAGGGGGCTGGAAAAGATGCGGGCCGCATTTCCAATACCAACCCGTAATCATGGAGTGCGATGCAGGTCTCAGAACCAAGAAAAAGTGGGGAACAGCAATTAATGTCACAGAAAGGGGTTTTAAAGGGCATGAAAAAGGTAAATCATTGATTGTGCTGTAGCTGAACAAGTGAACAAACAGGTCTAGGCGTTGGTGGGTTTCTGAGCTTTGGAGAGAGAGAGAGAGAGAGAGGGAGCTGTTTTGTTATTTGCTATATTGACCACTAAGATATTCTAACCTTTAATTTACAACACACATAATTACTGATATCACATAATTCACACACTTAGATTAATATGTACACATAGCTATACACAGCAGTAGGCAAAAGCACATCTACACCCCGCATACACCCCCCCCCTTACAATTGATATAATACACATAATACGCACATTCTTGTTCTACCTCATACACATACACGTATTTATAATATTGACTAGGAAATTGCCCGTCAAAAATGACGGGAAACAATTGTAAGGCTGGCAAAGCTGTTTGACATACAAAGAGAACCTGCGTTGGTTTTGTTTTCAAAGTCCTGTGTGCCTGGCATTGCAAGTGTTACTGTTTTGGTCATCGTGTATTTTATAAGTCCCACGTTGTTTGTGTGTGTTACTGTCTTCAGCATTGTGTATTTTCGAAGTTCTGCGTGACTGGCGTTGAGGAGACATGTTTTCATCCTGTTTCAGAATTTTTAAGTTTTTCGTCCGCCCTTTTTTCTTTCGCTTAGCCGATTTTCGTTTGACGTAAAAAGCAAAATATGGCTCCAATTAGTTTGCAACTTCACTCCCAGGCTTCCTGGCTCTCTCCCTGTGCTGTGTGTGAGTGTGTTATTTATTATTTTGGTTGTTTTTCTGTGTTTTCGAGTTACACGTTTGAACCATCTGCGTGCCTCAACTGCTCGCTTCCCAAGGTTCGCAGGCGTCCCTCGCGGGATGCAAAAGCATGACCAACATGGCAAATGTTCCCAACACTGACAACTATATATGTTCCAGGAGGGTAGAGGAGGGGAGGAGGAAAGTGAGGAAAGAGAGGCGAGAGAGCAGAGAGTGGGGAACACCGGAGCAGGAGAATGAGGAGTGAAGGAGAGTGAGATAAAGGATTAGAGGTAGAGGTATGGAGAAAGGGAGAGCCAGGTAAGGGAGGGAAGGTACAGATGTAGGAGAGCAGGAGGGGGGAGGGATGTCCCGCCAGATGTAGACACACAAGGAGTAGGGGCAGAGGATCAGGGGCATGATCCCAGGGGGAGGTAGTGGGGATGAGGTACCGTCACATGGAAAGAACAGGGAGGCCAGAAACCCCAGGTACGGTCGGAGGGCAAGAGGTTGTGCAAAAAGGGATGTCAAGTCTGTCAGACACAGGTATGACGACAGCCGGTTGAAGGTGAAGAAGAAGATGGCAGAGGAGGCAAGAGCAGCACGTGCAACCGGTGGTGGACAATCAGCCAACATCACATACTGTGGATGAGAATGGATCCTGAAGGAGTGGATTGACCCAGTGGCAGTAGTGTACCTTCCAGGACATGGATGTGCCAAGAACCATGCCATGTGAGTTTCATATACACCATCACACCCTCATATGCACACCCATGAACCCCACACACATGGGTGTATGAACTGGGGAGGGGGGACAAATACCCCACAGATTTGTATATGTTTGTATTTATGTATAATTAAGCTTTCTAATGGCTGGTGTATACAATGAGCTGTACCCCCCCTAGAATAATTCTGGCTCCTACACCCCTGCCAACACATATAGATAACTGACATACAATAGCACTGTAAGCCCTATGTTTATGACTAAAGATAAAAGGCAGCATCAATAACCATGTAAATACTGGTAGCAAACATATCATTATCATAATTATTATCAATGAAATGTCTGTACAATACCTGCAGTTAAAACTGATTCAGAGTACAATTCGCAATTAGATCAAGATTGATTTGACATTCAAAAGAGAGTACATGTATGGGTGTGCACACTGCGGCATATGTGGATACAAACTCTGTAGGACTGCATGTACATGTCATATACTGTCCTAACCTTGACCATGTCTCAGCTGCATGTTAACAACCATTGCTGGGAAGATGTCACGAATTGGACAGTCGCACACATTGCACAGCAGATCAAGCATAGCACATTTCTGATTCAGATGCAGATGGCACACCGTACCAGCAGTACATATAGTCATATGAGCCATGATTCACAATGCTCATTATGCAGGCTGTGGTTCATCTGTGTAACACAAGCACCACTGTCAATTACAGGTGACCATGATGTCAAGGATATGGAAACACATAGCTGTCAAGTGTGTAGAGAAACCAACTCAAATACATTTGTTCCTTCATTTCAGTAGCCAGGAGGACAAGGCCGGACACAGGCACAGGTGAAGGCTCCACTGGAGGTGTAACAAATTGCACCCCTAGAAGTGGTTGACGAAGAAGGGCAGAACATTCGAGAGGGCCCAGGACCAACCACAGAAGCTGGCCCTTCACAATCCAGATGAGTACCCTCATCTCAGGAGTGGGTTTCACTGCCCAGGCCCTCAAACGCATCATCTAGCCATTAACAGCTTGTCATGGTGCCAACAAACAACAAACCTGATGATGTTGTCCTGGCCCCAGCCATCATCACAGCCACCACTGCCACCTACAACAACACCATTGCAGCCATGGCAGGGCACAACCACTTGCACACAATGGGGTCCCCTAACATGGCCTCCCAAACAATGGGGTCCCCCAACACACTGATCCCTTCAGCCGACACTTCAGGCCCTCAACAGTAATACAGTCAACACCACCACCCATGACTTTGAGGGAAATCATGGCCCAATTTAACAGGGAGGACATGAGATGGAACAAACAAAGGACTGAGAAACTCAGAAGGCAGGTTTGGCACAACCAAAGGATGGAGAGATATGAGGAACAGGTGAATAGTGACAGGCAGCAACTAATCCAATTTGCAGACCACCAGATCATAAATCTCCAGTCTTCAGTTTCACAACCGCAACCAGAGGCAATCGCCTCCTCATCTCAGGCCTCACCATCAGCTCAAGATGATCCCCAGCCACCCAACGTAGTGGCACCCCACCCTCAAACACCACCTAGAAGGAAGAGGGAGAAGGTGCGCGGGCACGGAAGTTGGGGGCCTAGTGCTGCGTAAGAGGAGGTGTTAGGACCATCCCTGAAGTCCTCCTCATGATCACTCCTCACTGAATACTGATTGGTATTGAGGGTGACATAATACTCTACAGAGTGTGTACATGTTTGGTTATGTTTAACATTTCACCAATTGATGCTCAATGTGGATTGACGTTGAGATGAAGTGTTGTAGTAATTCAGAATATTGTTATGATTGATATCTTGTTCTTGTCTCTATAGGTGTTAATAGCCAAATCTCATGACCATGAAGGCATGTTCTTCATCTTGGAGCAGCACAATACCATTATGTGAGTAAACACTCGACCCAGTTCCTAATAGGAATTTGATCAGTATCATTCACCACTGCAGTTAAATCTGAAATGCAATATATGACTACATATCTCTTCACTAATGAACATGACTGGTGTGAGTTTCAATTACAATGAATAGAGTCCGGCTGTAGAGTTGCACAGTTCCATTAGGATTAGGGTCATCCCGTTAACATTATGAATGCAATTTAACCAAAGTACCACCGATATACCAGTGAGATGTGATATCAGCATGGCACAACAATGCCATGTAGATAGTGATAGTACTCTTTGCTAAAAAAATGTGTTCACAGTGAAGCATGCCTTGTCATATTACACATCCTCAACATATACTGGGAAGAATGGTTATCACTGCTTGTAGATGACGTTCATGTTAATTGGTTTATTGTAGTGTCCATAGAAAAAACACTTTACTATAATAACAGCTTTTGATTGTTCTTACACCTCCTCTTAATGTTTTCCAGATTCCAATCATCTATTTAAAAGCATCATTAATGTATGAAAACACTCTGGGTGTGGAATTGATGTTTAACAGATGATCCATGATTTATTGCATCTGTTTAATATAGCAGATGGTGACCATATGGTAGCTCTATGCCCATTAATTGTTATTTCTATGAAATGGAGTGCTATATGATGTTTTGATTTTTCATCCAATTATTGGTTACTGTGGTGCCCTGACAGCATGTGACCCTAGTAGATGCTATGCATTATCCTTATTATGTTTTCTAACATTTAACCCTTTAGGTATCCCCTTTTTTTCCAAGATCCGCCCACACCACACCCATGATAATAATGCACTGTCTTGTACATTTCTGAGTGTGCTCTGTGTATGAAATAAAGCTTTGTTATACCATTCTCATTGTGTCAGTGTGTTTCAATAGTTAAGGTTTGGGGATTTCCACATACATCAATCTGTTACACATACATCAATTTGTGTCACATTCCTAGATAAGTAAACCATTGAGCCAATAGTGTTGTGTATGTGGCCCTGTTCCCCTTCTGGATCGCTGCATTGTGGTGGTGAAGGGGCTTGTGTACTTCAATGAAGCTGTGAGCTATACCATGTAGGGTCACTCCAGGTGGGCAGATCATAGCAGAGAGGTCAGACAAATGGCAGTCCACTAGACCAGGAACTGTGAACCCATTCAAGGATCTTTGGCATGCAAACCTTGTGGAACAGCACAGGCAGAGACCTAGCTAAATGTGCCGCAGTCCATAGGGTCACAGAGAGTCAAACAGCACTGAAGGACTGAACAACAAATATTAAAATGTTCCCCTGGTACTTGATATATGTGATGTAGCAATGTCATTTTCCACTATTCCCACTTTTCCCAATGTAGTGATGAGCGAAATGTATATGCAATTATATTTCTATTTCTGGGTCCACATTATGAGTGAGAGAGGGTTAATATGGCAGGCAGTTTCATGTTTTTGTACTTTAATAAGGAAGTGTGTCTTTAATTGCTTTATGCATGTTGCAGCATGGCTTTTCATATTGGCATATGCATGAACATTCCAACTTGTGATAAAACATATGTTCTTTTAAATGCCAATATTGTATTTGTGGATTGTTGTGTAAGTAATTGTAATTGTTTATATTGTCTTTTACAGTGTTAAGAACTTGTCTGTAAACCCTTTGCAGGCCGTAATATTACTGGGTCCATTTGACGTTTACAAGTGCATCCTTGGTGATTCGTACCAATTTAATAGCAATCTGCAATAGTAAAATTTACGGGCTTGACCGATGAAAGGGATGGAGTTTAGGTTTTTCCGCCTATACCCCGCAGATCGTTTGCGGGTAGCTGAGAGAGGCCAATTTACTGGCAGTAACTCTTGCAGGCTTCTTTACGGGCTACAATTTCTAAAATTGTAGCAATTTAACAGGGGCCAGAGTCTAGGATTTACCAAAGTCAGAATTGTGACAAATAGCTAGCGCCCATTACATCTTCCAGTGAATTTATGGAGATGGGAACCTCACACCTTTATTAATTTTACTGTATTTACCATTTTTTGTTGTAAAATGTGGTGCCTCAGGTTATATTCGGGTTGGCTTATACTCGAGTATATACGGTAACAAGCATTCACATTAAAGCACATTAAATATTAATTGTTAACTAGACCAGTGGTTCTAAACCTTTTTTTTTTATCTGGGGATTGTCTGGTCACCTTCCACAGCTCATGGGTACCAGTTGTGATATCCAGAACATGTTTAACAAGGCTATACAGGTTGTGACTAACCATATAATTTTCATGGCAAAGTTACTGAAGTGCGTCGCCAGTTCCTTCTCCCATGGACCACAATTTGTCTAACCTCTCTGTTATGACCTGCCTATCTTGGGTGATCCTACATGGTATAGCTCACAGCTTCATTGAGCTACATAAGCCCCTTCACATCGAAGGTAGCGATCCAGAAGGAGCCTTAAAACGTATTGCTCTGTAATTATGGTCTCTTATATATATATACATATATAAAATAGAGTTTACCACCCATGAATGTCCAGGATTCAAGATGAATGATCAAGGTATTGCAGTATATAGTGATATATTTTATACTGAACAAACATTTTAGTTAGAATGACAAGGTTTCAAGAGGTTCACCTCTCTTTATCAATTTAGAAGCAATATTGGGTAAGATTTAACCTAAGAATTCAAATTAATATATAATATAGACCACATTTTACTCCCAGGGGTGGCTAAGGAATCTGTGATTAGGAGCACCAGATATGTAACTATAACCCTATGCATCTATGAAAAGCTTGTCATGCTAGATAACATATTGTCCAATATATGTAAAGGTATCACTGTATACTAAGCTATTCTAATTACTCAACCAGAATTTTAGAAAGAAACATTGTTAGACCAGGAGAACCAAATACATATTTTGATAATCTATTGTGACAGAGTTATGCAAGGTGTTTATGTGAGCTACATAATCTACAAAGCTGTCTTCCCCCTGTAGACAGTTGCAACAGATATCTTTACTGCTCAGGTAATTAGCTGCCCCTTGAAAGCCCCAGTTTAAGACTGCTCCTGGAATATGGGAAGGGCTGCTTATGGACTGATTGTTTGCAGTTTGTCTGACCTGGAGAAAGACACACACACACAGTAAGACAGCATCCTGCTGATTATGACTGATTGGAGAAGAGTGGAGACCTAGAAACATGAACAAATATACAGGTCAGTGATTTTACAAACTATTGAACTTCTTTGTTTTGCTTCATCCAAGTTTAGCTGGATGAGAGCTGGTTAGTAAGGATTACTGTTTAATTAACTGGATACATTTATAGTAAAAATTGGAAAGGTATATGTAGTCCATTTAAATGCCTGAAACATGGGCACAAATCCAGGGGAGACTGTTAACTTGTCACACTATTTATTTTTGTAACTTTATTTTAGTTAAGCAATATGTTTTAAAAGGCATATTGTTGCAAATTTCCACGGAGATCATTGTTAAGAGATGTAACTTCTAAATAGACTTCAGTCCATAACTTTTAATTTGTTTTAATTTGTTTTAATTGATTTTGTTCTTGTGAAAGTATGCTTGTTATTTATCATCATGTTATCTTATTTTTAAAGTATTTTCAATCTTTCAGATTATTAATAACTAATTATATCACATATAGGATAGCTTGCAATACAAACAATAAAGTACAATGAGTTGAATGAAAATATAGACTGAATAAAGGTATAAGGATATTATGTTGAAATGCCATGTTCCACTTGCTCCTGATATTTACTCAACCTCAAAAACACATCTCTGTATTCACTAAGTTTAACAGGGGCTGCAAAGCACAAAATTGAGGACTTCAATATCTGAAACTACAGACTCTCACTTTGCAACCCCTGTGGTAGCTTAATGTGATGGGACAAGATCAGTGGCACCATAATTTGAGTGCAACTGTAAGACACTGTGATTTGCCACATGATACCCCCTTACAACAGCTTACTGGAGATATCAGCAAGTACCATAACCCCTAGCATTCTGAAGGTTAGGTTTTTAAAGCTATAAAATCTATGTTTTCTGTAAATGATTCTTACAGATCAAAGTATACATCCCAGGCACTTGTCTCCTGATCAGTTATCTGTATTTAATGACACAGGCATATTTTTCTACAGGCAAACACAAACATTCACATTTTCCTCCTGAGATAAAACCAACTAATAAGGTGGCCCCATCGGTAGGCCCTTTTGTCACTGTCCAGTGATTGACTAAGCAGAGGAGAAACTACTCCTTACATGGCTACCTCAAACCTACATGTCTATTTACACAGCCTCTAGTAAGTGATCTGGCACCAAGTAAGCATCACATATAATAGTTGTCAAACTGCGAGACGTTGTCACAAAACGAGGGATGCAGTTCTGGCTGCAAATGCGGACCCTCGCGAAACAAGGGGCCGCATTTGCAGAGGTGGAGGCTCTACGGCACCTAACTTTGTAACAAAACCACCCCACAAAACCGCTAACTCGCAGTACTTAGTCCTATGGCGCCTCACTTTGAAACCAAACCACCACACAAAACCGTTAATTCGCAGCAATTAGTCCTCTCCTTCCCCTGTGTCTCTCTTACCCTCCTCCTCTCCTTACCCTGTGTCTCTCTTCCCTTCCTCCTCTCCTTACCCTGTGTCTCTCTTCCCCTCCTCCTCTCCCTTCCCTGTGTCTCTCTTCCCCTACTCCTCTCCCTCATTGCCTGCGAGACAACATTAAGAGCCCCGGGACTTAGAAAAAAAATACCCAAGATTGCAAAACAACGCACTAATCCCCGAACTGCGCAAACACAAAAACACAAAAAACACACTAATAAACACAATAATAAAAAAAAACACTCACCCACAGTATGGGGGGACAGCCAGGATGTTTGGAAGTGAGGTTAAGCAAGAAAAAAAATGGCGGGCGAAAAAAATGAAAACGACCCCGGGCCACGCAAAACACTACCAGACACGTACAACTTAGCCAAGAAATCTGAGAGAAGCTCAGATGTCCCTTCAGATCCCCACCCTAGGGGGGGGAAAAATGAGTACATAACACTACATACAAGAAACCAACATTCTAAATATTCTAAATATTCTATCTATGTATTTTAGATAGGATTTAATGTAATTTCGATAGTGAGGTATGTATGTATGTTAGATAGGATTTAATGTATTTTAGATAGTTGGCTATGTGTGTATTTTAGATGGGATTTAATGTAGTTTAGATAGTGGGGTATGTATGTATGTTGGATATGATTTAATGTATTTTAGATAGTGGGGTATGTGTGTATTTTAGATAGGATTTAATGTATTTTAGATAACAAAAACATTATTCTTCCTCTTGCAAGAGGACATCATGACATAATATAATAATATTATACACTATATTATTTAACATACTGTATTCACATAAAAATACTGAAATCCCGTAAAAACTCCAAGATTGCAAAACAACGCACTAATCCCCAAACTGCGCAAACACAAAAACACAAAAAACACACTAATAAACACAATAATAAAAAAAAACACTCACCCACAGTATGGGGGGACAGCCAGGATGTTTGGAAGTGAGGATAAGCAAGAAAAAAAATGACGGGCGAAAAAAATGAAAACGACCCTGGGCCGCGCAAAACACTACCAGATATGTACAACTTAGCCAAGAGATCTGAGAGAAGCTCAGATGTCCCTTCAGATCGCCACCCTAGGGGGGGGGGGGGGGGGGGAATGAGTACATAACACTACATACAAGAAACAAACATTCTAATTATTCTAAATATTCTATCTATGTATGTTAGATAGGATTTAATGTATTTTTGATAGTTGGCTATGTGTGTATTTTGTATAGGATTTAATGTAGTTTAGATAGTGGGGTATGTATGTATGTTGGATATGATTTAATGTATTTTAGATAGTGGGGTATGTGTGTATTTTAGATAGGATTTAATGTATTTTAGATAACAAAAACATTATTCTTCCTCTTGCAAGAGGACATCATGACATAATATAATAATATTATACACTATATTATTTAACATACTGTATTCACATAAAAATACTGAAATCCCGTAAAAACTCCAAGATTGCAAAACAATGCACTAATCCCCGAACTGCGCAAACACAAAAACACAAAAAACACACTAATAAACACAATAATAATAAAAAACACTCACCCACAGTATGGGGGGACAGCCAGGATGTTTGGAAGTGAGGTTAAGCAAGAAAAAAAATGACGGGCGAAAAAAATGAAAACGACCCTGGGCCGCGCAAAACACTACCAGATACGTACAACTTAGCCAAGAGATCTGAGAGAAGCTCAGATGTCCCTTCAGATCGCCACCCTAGGGGGGGGGGGAAATGAGTACATAACACTACATACAAGAAACAAACATTCTAATTATTCTAAATATTCTATCTATGTATGTTAGATAGGATTTAATGTATTTTTAAAAGTTGACTATGTGGGTATTTTGTATAGGATTTAATGTAGTTTAGATAGTGGGGTATGTATGTATGTTGGATATGATTTAATGTATTTTAGATAGTGGGGTATGTGTGTATTTTAGATAGGATTTAATGTATTTTAGATAACAAAAACATTATTCTTCCTCTTGCAAGAGGACATCATGACATAATATAATAATATTATACAATATATTATTTAACATACTGTATTCACATAAAAATACTGAAATCCCGTAAAAACTCCTACAATTTTCTAGAAATAACAAACAGCTGCAATAGGAGGGTTTTTTGTCGTCATAATTAGTAAATAAAAATAATTAAAAAAATAATCTATAAACAAGAGGAGAGCACAAAAACACAGATTGTATAGAATTTAACTATTTACTAAGAAAAGTCACACAATGCAATTATGCTCACAAAAGCAAAGAAAAAATAGGATACCTCTAGTCATGAATGTTACACAAATAGTGATTATCACCATAAACAATATACTGTGACATTGCACAATAATACAGGGATAAATATATGCACCTAACATTGTGCAACATTGCTTTTAAATCTAGGAAGTGATTAAAATGGTATCTACCATTTGGTTTTTAAAAAATCAACTTGCTGAAGTTGGAGGAGACTTGGGGCCCTATTAAACTCCAAGTCAGTAATTCCAACGTGAAGCTCATAACGGCTGAAGGCTTGAGATTTGGGCGAGTTACAGTGCTATTAAAGTAGAAAGGCTGTGAGCTATGAGCTGGAGACGCAAAACTGTAAACCATTTGTCGGCCATTGGATTTGCGGGCTAGAACGTAATCAATTAAGCTAGCCCGTAGTTAAGGGTTTAGATGGAGCCAATGCAAACAGAGATCGTCAGCATTGTGTCACAAGAAAATGGAGGATGGATTCCAAAGTCATACGGGGTTCAATTCCAGTCACAATGCAATATTAATAAATTGATTGCCAGGATCGATATAACACAAAAAATATACATGAAATTAAGTATTTTTCTGAGCCAATTTGCGGACTTGAGGATGTTGTGCTATTAATTCTAACACTTAACATCACTTTCCCTTTTTAATATTAGTACAGTAGTGTGTTTTTATTTGCATTACAAGTGCTACGTATTGGACTTTACCTCCCTTGTGGGTCCTCTGGAGCATACGTTGGGCTCTGGGCTCCATTTTCATGTTACAGGCTTGCTTGCAAGTGAATTTGTTGCAATTTAATAGCTAAATTGAAAATGTAGATGTTACGGGCTTGACGCATCAAAGGATTTGCAACCACGAAGTTCAACGTTCCTCAACCCATAGCCTTTTTTCGTCCTTGCTGCGTCTTAACCCGCAAGTCGTCTGCGGCCTGCATTAGGGGAGCTAATTTAATAGCAAAAAGCCCTAAGATCTACATTACTGGCTACATTTTAACAGGTAGCCCAAATTTAATAGGGCTGTTTGATTGCAAAAGGACACTCATATCTGCATGGAGAGGTAATTTGCTTGCAACGACACACTCAAGAATATAAGAATGAATCCGGTGAGATGTAACATTTTTATTTATGGAGCAAAACTATTGGGATGAAGCTTATTGGTTATAAGAAACCAATACATTATAAGGGAAGAGATAGCTATCAATGTTATGCTAAAATACATGTTACAAGTGTTTGTCTAATTGATTTACTGACTATTTCCTCCAGATTTACATTAAGGCTTCACTATTTGAAAGCTGTCTTATATGTAACGGTAAGATTTAGAGTTTATGGTAGTTCAATGAAGTTCAACAACAGAAGTTGAGAAATTCACATTTGTACAAAATGAGGAAACAGGAGAATGTGGTGTGAAGAGGGAAACAAAAACACGAGGCAGAAGACATAATAAAAGAAGTACAAGGGAGGGTTAAGGTAGAAATAATTAAAGTCACACATGGGAGAATGAAACCAGAAATGGTGGGTATTAAAAACATGGAAAGAGATAAATAGACAACACAAGAGATAAAGTATGATGGAATAAAGTGAATGTGTGGTGCACATTTGAAAGGACCTAGGGCATCATACTGTTTTTTTTCCTTTGAAAAATAAATATAAATTAAAGTATATCTAGTCTATTGTAATAAATTGCTGACAAGTGTCTGTTACATACCATAAAACACTGAAAAATCAATATGGCGCAGACCTGAAATTCTCCATTTTTTTCTGCCGAAGATTGACCTGGTTTATAAAGATCCATGTCCTGAAGCTCAGACATTTAGGCATGCTTAATAATAATAACTTAAGGTTCCTTCGTATGTCTTTAAAAAAAGATTATTCCAGATGAAATGCTTAGACGTTCGCCTCGGGGTGGTAATGTTATTCACAGACTGCAGTGCACAGCAAGACTTCTTTCCCAGAGTGAAATCTTTTGTAAAATCCCTTATATTGTACTATACTGATTGTAGGGTGGAAGGGTGAAGTTTAGTATGTACATTGCAGAGTACCGGTTTAAAAAAGAGCAGATGAGTCGTGTTTTATAGAAGAGTCTATAGTGCTTTGTTATTTCAAATTGCTGTAAAATTGTCAGAGCTAGAAATGATGATTAATTTGAATGCTAAAGCACATTTTATATTAAATATTAAAAATAAATCATGTCCGAAAAAGATAAACTTTATATATAGACAATGAATAAAGAAACATTTTGTTTGGCTAATATATTTACTATAGATACGTTAATATACTTAAAGGTGTTCAAACTTAAATCTCCCCAATTAGGTGTCCACGGACTCAAAGAGGATCTGGCAAATACAATATAAAAATCTAAGGGCTTTATTAACAATTTCAGTATTGAGTTTCCTAAACCCAGTGTGTCAAAATGTGTTATGGTGCTGAGCAGAAAAGGAAAAAGAATCAGATACTGACAAGGTGCAAGTAAGCTTAAGAAAACACATGTTTTGCATAAGATTATTTACAGAGTAGATTTATTGGTTTCATGTTTGGTTTCATATATGAATTGTACACTTTACTGAACATGCCAACTAGATTTAAATAAAACAAAAGAGATGAGCAATAGAATCTCAGCTTCCACATATTCACATACCGGACTCTGCTCTAAAGAATAAAAATGTGACTGTAAATATAAACAGAATATTACCAATGAAAATTGCAATATTCTTTATATACTGGAAAATACAAATACATTCGTATTATAAACCACAAGGTCTCAAGGGAATACACACTTGTTATTTTGAAATAAACCTTATGCTTATTCTGTGCATTGTTAGGATATTGTTAATGGGCATTAATTTGAAAATCTTTAAATTATATGCATATATTAGATCTGAAAGACTCTGTTTCAGGAATGCATTTATAGAAAGATCACAAAAGTGCAATATCCCATGTGAACATGCACACACAATTTAAATATTAAATAGATAAGATAAAAGATAAAGATAAAATCTGTAGCTAAAGCCAGGAAAATGTACAAACTTCAGGTTACTAGATAAAAAGGTCAACATTTTTGTAATGATATACTACAATAAATCCCACCCCAATACATTCACCAATGTTAATAATAATTCTCTCTAAACCACATAGAGGCCCTACTAACCTAGGCCTCCATTTAATTGAGCAAATTGTTGTTACAAGAGCCCGTAACGGAGCCCGTAAAATAATTTGTTATTCTATTGGCATCATTTTGCTACCCGTAAAACAATTTGCGGGTTACAGGCTAAAGATCCCTGCGGTTGTCAAAATCGTAACTCCGACCCATCTAAGTCTTTGATCTTTCAAGCCAGTACATGTTACAAATGCAAATCGGGACTAATAGGGACTGGAGGTTATAAAACAGAGGTTAGAATACTTTCATCCACAGAGTGAGAGTGGGTAACAGGTAACATACTGAACCAAAGAATACAATCTGTGGCAGATCTTGAGGGGATACGTTTTCTCAGGTCTGTATGTTAACACACAAAATTATTTTATTTGTTATTTCTTTTTATAATAAATGTGAATGTACAGTGGGGGGAAAAAGTATTTGATCCCCTTCTAATTTTGAACGTTTGTCCACTGACAAAGAAATGTTCAATCTATCATTTTAATGGTAGGTGTATTTTGACAGTGGGAGACAGAATAACAAAAAAAAAAAGAAAAATGCATGTCAAAAAGGTTATAAATTGATTTGCAGGTCAGTGAGGGAAATAAGTATTTGATCCCATATCAATCAGCAAGGTGTCTTTTATACAGGTAACAAGCAGAGATTAGGAACACTCTCTTAAAGGGAGTGCTCCTAATCTCATCGTTTTACCTGTATAAAAGACACCTGTCCACAGAAGCAATCAATCAATCAGATTCCAAAGTCTCCACCATGGCCAAGACCAAAGAGCTGCCAAGGATGTCAGGGACAAGATTGTAGACCTACACAAGGCTGAAATGGGCAACAAGACCATCACCAAGCAGCTTGGTGAGAAGGAGACAACAGTTGTTGCGATTATTTGCAAATGGAAGAAACACAAAATAACTGCTAGTCTCCCCCGGTCTGATGCTCCATGCAAGATCTTCATGTAGTTTTAGTGATCATGAGAACATAGAGGAATCAGCCCAGAACTACACGGGAGGATCTTGTTAATGATCTCAAGGCACCTGGGACCATAGTCACCAAGAAAACAATTGGTATCACATTATGCCATGAAGGACGGAAATTTTGTAGCTCCCGCAAGATACCCCTGCTCAAGAAAGCACATGTACAGGTCCGTCTGAAGTTTGCCAATGAACATCTGAATGATTCAGAGGAGAACTGGGTCAAAGTGTTGTGGTCAGATGAGACCAAAATCAAGATATTTGGCATAAACTCAACTCGTCATGTTTGAAGGAGGAGGAATGCTGCCTATGACCCCACGAACACCAAGAATGTTGGAAACATTATGCTTTGGTGGCGTTTTTCTGCTAAGGGGACAGGACAACTGCACCGCATCAAAGGGACAATGGACGGGCCATGTACCGTCAAATCTTGGGTGAGATCCTCCTTCCCTCAGCCAGGGCATTGAAAATGGTTTGTGGATGGGTATTCCAGCATGACAATGACCCAAAACACACAGCCAAGGCAACAAAGGAGTGGCTCAAGAAGAAGCACATTAAGGTCCTGGAGTGGCCTAGCCAGTCTACAGACCATAATCCCATAGAAAATACCTGGTGGGAGCTGAAGGTTCGAGTTGCCAAACATCAGCCTCAAAACCTTAATGACTTGGAGAGCGTCTGCAAAGAGGAGTGGGACAAAATCCCTCTTGAGATGTGTGCAAACCTGGTGGCCAACTACAAGAAACGTCTGACCTCTGTGATTGCCAACAAGGGTTTTGCCACCAAGTACTAAGGAGAAGGGGTCAAATACTTATTTCCCTCACTGACCTGCAAATCAATTTATAACTTTTTTGATATGCGTTTTTCTTGTGTTTTCTTTTCTTTTCTATTTTTGTTGTTATTCTGTCTCTCACTGTTAAAATACACCTACAATTAAAATTATAGACTGACCATTTCTTTGTCAGTGGAGGAACGTTCAAAATCAGAAGGGGATCAAATACTTTTTTCCCTTACTGTATATTTCTAAACTATGAAGCTCTCTCTCATAATTGACCCTTTTGATCCATCATCTAATAAGTAGAGAACTTTTCTATAAAGCCAGTATGTTAGGCAGCATAAACTTGTCCTATTGGTGATTCATTGGTGGTTAGGAAAGCATTTAAAGTTACTTTGACAACGAATTGTAAATGAGAACATGTGAGCATGCAAGTGTATGCATCAGAAAAATTGTATACTAGCGAATTGCCCGTCAAAAAATGACGGCAATGAAATTGTAAGTGAGCTAATGCTGTTTGGTGTATAATAATCAAATAAATAATACATTAATAAATTAATATACTTTACCTATTTTAAAGTAATATATGCAGGAAGCATTCTGTTGAAGAGCTGACAATCTGTTTTGATGTTGCTGCAGCATTAGTGGTGTGGAGCTGCTGTGTAAGCGTGATGAATGTGTGCAGTGTAATAGTGTGCGTGCGAGAGACCAAATCGTTAGCGTAGTTGTGTACTTCCGCATTGTTCTAAAATGGTGGCTAATGTGTGGTATGCGTCTGTAGCGGAATATCCGTAGGTCTTTTGTGGTTTTGCGAGTTTCTTGTGGTGTTTTGCGTGTTTCTCGTGGTGTTTTGCGTGTTTAGAGTGCTGTAGCCTCGTTTTCGTTTTGTTCTGCGACCATTTTTTCTCTCGCTTAGAGAATTTTTTAGTGTCTAAACTCTTTTGTTTTGAGTTAAATGAAGTTGTAACTTCATTTTTTTAGGTCCTGGATGCTCCCTCTTGCTGTAGTTACGCTTTTTATGTATGTGTTGTGTGTATTTATTGTGTTTTTAATTTTTTCATGTCCGTGGGTTGCGGACGTTTTTTTCCGAGGTCGTAATGGGTGGTAACGCGTCTTGTATGTTGTTTGTGTTACGACGTAAAGTTTGCGAGGGTCGCAGTTGCTGGCAAGGAGCGCCTCTGCTTTGCGAGGGCCACGGCTCTCTATGCGAGCCCGCAAGCGTGAGCAACGGCTCGTATGCTCACAACTATATATGTGATATGAATAAATAGGATTGTATATATATATATATATATATATATTGTGTGTGTGTGAGTCTAATGCTTGCGTGAGGGAGCTTGTGGACGTATGAAATTTTTTGTGTGCTTGAGAGTGTTTATGTATGTAAATTAGAGAATGTTTTGAATGAAAACGTGCCAAAAACATAATAAAGTATGCAAAAAAGTGCTGATGTATCTTATGTACAGCGCTACACAATATGTTGGCGCGTTGTAAACAAACAATAATAATATTTCAGTTTGGGTGTTTGGATGAAAACATACATATGAGCATAGGATTTTTAGGAGATTATCAGCCTTATTAAATTGCCATTCAGTAAATTTAAAAGGGCTCTATATAAGCACAGTGCATATATTTGCAGAAGTTTTTAGTTAGTCAATTTCTATCCAAAAGCAAGGTCTTCGCTAACTAAAAACTTCTGTAAAAAAAATATGCTGTGTGCTTATATATAGAGCCCTTTGAAATTTACCAAATCGCAATTTAATAAGGCTGTATGCTTGAGAGATACAAGAAACAAGAAAGAGTTGGGGAGAGAAATAAGTGAGGGAAGATTTAATATAATAATATGTTGCACACAATGCAGTAGGAGAGTTAGGACTCTCTAATTTTTTTGAACACGGCAACTGGTACTTATATTCCGCCCTTCAATTCCAAGCCCGTAATTACCTTCATACAGGCCATGTCTGCAGGTTAGAAATCTATTACAATTCTGGCTGTATTCAATTGACTCAAGCCTGCAATTACAGGGATAAAGCCTAAAACCGTAAACCATGAACCTGTACATAGCATTTAAAGGCATGATCATGATTAATTAAGCAAGCCCATAAGTTACAATTTAGACAGAGCCAATAGTAAATTAGACCGTCATCATGACGTCAGTAAAGCATGGAGTTTATACTACAATTAATTAGTGTTTAGAAGTACGATTTGCAATCAGACTCACAATCCATACATTTAGAAATCAATAAATATCAATAAATAAACTGTTCTAGTCCAAGTGGGTGGCCCGATATATATTAACTGGATTCCTGGAATCAATATAACACTGAAATAAAATGTTAAATAAATATTTTGTTTATTGTAGATTTGTGAGCTTGAGACTCTTGTACATTTAATTCTAATATCTTTCATTGCTTTCCCAGTATTTTAAAGTACAGTAGTGTGTTTATATTTGCTTTTGCAGTGTTACAAACAGGTGTTTAACCCCCTTGTGAGTCCTATCTAGGACTCGTAGACATTGTTGATACATTTGCCATTTATGGGTTTGAAGGCAATTGCGGGCTTGTTGAATTATTGTAATTGAATATGGATTTTGCGTTTTTAGCACTGGTAAAATTTACACGCTTGAAACAACAAGGGAGGAGATAGGATGGAGTTACGTTTTTGACAACCGCAGGGATTTTGAGCCTGTAACTCGCAAATCGATTGCGGGTAGCTAGAAGAGGCCAACTGAATATCAGTAGCTTTTACAGGCTACATTATGGGGTCCAGTAAAAAAAAACTTAGCCAATTGAATGGGGGCCATAGTGTTGCAACTCACATTCTTATTGCTCCACAAATTTTCTATTTTATTTTGTTAGTTGGCTGTTTAATTTGCTACTCACAAATATTATATAAAATGTTGAATTACATCCCTACAGATTAGGATGTGTCATACCATTATATTATCATTATATGATTTATATTCCAATAGGTTGGAATATAACAGAACAAGGTGAAGTTGAAGTCATGTATTTATCCATTCATTTATCATCTATACAGAGTTAGCCTAGACAATGCATACTGTAGGTCACAGCTTTTGCAGAGAAATTGTTAACATCATCAAATAGGTGGTTACAGTATGTAAGGTTGTCTACATTAAGCTAGAGGTATATGGCAACATTGGATGGCTATTGACTGATTTTACAAAATGGAAGTATAAAAAGCATGGCGTGAATGGATTCATTTCTGTGTTTTATTTTATATACAAATAAATCAATACACTAATAATTTATAATGTATGTTGTAGCGGAACCCATCACTGTTTTAAACTGTTTTATGATTATTATGGTTAAAATATGATCCTACTATATGTATGTTGGTTGATGTTCTACAGAATGTATTGGCTCAGAATATTAGCCAGACTTTTGCAGACCTAGGCTAATAGATAATCCTGTTACAGAGATTCAAGAGATAAGAAAGTTGTAAAGGATCCTTGCATTTTCCAAAGTGTTTTCATTCTCTGATAAGAACAAAGAAGAATGATCTAATTAATGTCTGATTGTATCCAAGTTGCCAGGGAGGTGTGACTCACCTATTGTCCTATATGTGTATTGTATGGGGGATATGTGCAATGTCTGTGTGTTATGTGTAAAAACATACTTTTACTAACTTTTGAACCCCTGGTCTGATTCATGCCATTTTTGTATATGTTGTTCCCCTGGGTGAGAGATATTGAATGGTGCGGGACTTAAAGGTGTACCCCCTGTATTTGGGGTACATCCAGAATGTGGTTAAAATTGTGTCTGTTTTAATTGTGTTACCTGTTATCTGAGGGGAGGAGACGGGGGGGGTGAACCATGTATATAATTGGCTGTTGTGATAATTATGTGGGTGTAGCCCTTCAGAGGGCACCATTGCATAAAAGGAGATTCCCTGTCATTAAAAGTTAGTTCCTCTTGACCCTTCAAAACGTAGTCTCGTCGCGTTATTGGAGGGGATCGCTATCATACTGGGGATTGCTATGCTTCTGCATACTCCCTTGAGCTGTAACTACTGAACGCTTGTTCCTGATGTACTATCCTTGGAGTCTGTGGTGGTTTTGGTGTCCGGTGCGGTGCTTGTAGGCCTCGACGCAAGCTAGGACGCATCCATCAACGGAGGTACCCGGTCGGGGTGCCAGTAGATCCGTTACATTGGCTGGCAGTGGTGGGATGGCTTCCTAGTAAGAGGAAAAGCAGCACGGAGACACCGGTAACGTTTGGAGTTACAAATTGAGGGCAACGCTAGTATCCGTACAGCGCCCCTGGCTACAGCAGGATGGAACCGGCTAGTTTTCAGACAGCGTTCCATCATGAGGAGGAGGAGGCGGCCGCGGACTACAGGGATGCAGACAGAAAGGAACTCATGGTTACAGTACCTCGTATTACCCCACAGAATGAGTTTGGAAGAGAACTCCAAAGCAGACTGGCCTTTTTCCCAGGTACGCTTCCCATGAAAACCTTGGAATGGTTAATGACAGATGTCCACAAATTCATAATGGAAAAGCAGCGGGCACGGGAGCGGTCCATCTTGGGAGCTGCTAACCCACCTCCCACCATTAACCCCCCCCCAGCACTGCGTCCGGGTGGTGGGAACTACCAAACCCCTGCACGGTACATCAGGTGCCACACATGTAACCAGCAGGGTCACATGCAGAGAGACTGTCCCAGAAACAGAAACCGCTCCACGTGGAATACTCCAACTAATTCCCCTCCCCAGCGACAGTGTGTACCCCAGGGAGCTGAAGGTGTCGTCCTTCCTCCCCAGCAGCAGTGTGTACCCCAGGGGGCCGAAGGTGTCGTCCTCCCCCCCCAGCGCCAGTGTGTACCCCAGGGAGCCGAAGGTGTTGTCCTTCCTCCCCAGCGGCAGTGTGTTCCCCAGGGAGCCAAAGGTGTCGTCCTTCCTCCCCAGCGGCAGTGTGTACCTCAGGGGGCCGAAGGTGTCGTCCTTCCCCCCCAGCAGCAGTGTGTACCCCAGGGAGCTGAAGGTGTCATCCTTCCTCCCCAGCAGCAGTGTGTACCCCAGGGGGCCGAAGGTGTCGTCCTTCCTCCCCAGCGGCAGTGTGTACCCCAGGGAGCTGAAGGTGTCGTCCTTCCTCCCCAGCTGCAGTGTGTTCCCCAGGGAGCCGAAGGTGTCGTCCTTCCTCCCCAGCGGCAGTGTGTACCCCAGGGAGCTGAAGGTGTCGTCCTTCCTCCCCAGCAGCAGTGTGTACCCCAGGGGGCCGAAGGTGTCGTCCTTCCTCCCCAGCGGCAGTGTGTACCCCAGGGAGCTGAAGGTGTCGTCCTTCCTCCCCAGCGACAGTGTGTACCCCAGGGGGCCGAAGGTGTCATCCTTCCCCCCCAGCGGCAGTGTGTACCCCAGGGAGCAGAAGGGGCCATCCTTCCTCCCCAGCGGCAGTGTGAACCCCAGGGGGCCGAAGGTGTCGTCCTTCCCCCTCAGCGGCAGTGTGAACCCCAGGGGGCAGAAGGTGTCGTCCTTCCCCCACAGCGGCAGTGTGAACCCCAGGGGGCAGAAGGTGTCGTCCTTCCTTCCCAGCGGCAGTGTGAACCCCAGGGGGCAGAAGGTGTCGTCCTTTCCCCCCAGCGGCAGTGTGAACCCCAGGGGGCAGAAGATGTCGTCCTTCCCCCTCAGCGGCAGTGTGAACCCCAGGGGGCAGAAGGTGTCGTCCTTCCCCCCAAGCGGCAGTGTGTACCCCAGGGAGCAGAAGGTGTCGACCTTCCTCCACAGCGGCAGTGGGTACCCCAGGGGACCAAAGGTGTCGTCCTTCCCCCCCAGCAGCAGTGTGAAACACAGGGGGCAGAAGGTGTCGTCCTTCCCCCCCAGCGACAGTTTACCCTAACCAGGGGAGACACCAATCTCCCAGACAGCGCAGATGGGACCGTGGTCTCTGCGCCCACAGCTTGTCCAGATCCCCAACTACCGTCACTGGGACAACCGGAGGAGGGGGTAAGTACAAATTCCCCTCCCCTGCTAACTTCTAATGTGGCCCCAGGGTTAACAGAGGAAATGTTAACCCCCACTGACCCCCACGTTTCCCTGGCTACTGAGCCGGAATATGTCCCAAATACCCCAGCAGAAGAGCTGACAGCGGGGGAGAGTGCAGTCGGCCTCTGCCCTCCCTTTGTCCCTTGTACAGAGCAGGATGTCCTGCAGGTTATACCAGCAGAAGAGCTGGCATCAGGGCAGAGTGCCGCTGACCTCTGCCCCTCAAGTCCCCTCAGCGTGTTGCACCATCACCACAGCAAAATATCCAGGTACCTGGTTAGACTTCCCCCCAAAGGAGAGATGTGTGACGAAGTGCCCTTCGCCACTTTGGCTTGGAGAGGACTGTTTGCCAGCCTCCTGCCCTGCGACTATGGCCCTGGTACATATTGCCCTTTGGAACCAGTGTTCGGCCATACCAGAGTGTAAGTCACTCATTCTGGCCCTTTACATACAGGGGGGTCATTCTGTACTTGCCCTGTGTGAACCATGATACCCCAGATAACTGTGCCATGAAGCCCATTCATATAATGAAAGACTATGGGAAAGACTTTAGCTACATGGCAATTGAACTGTGTGAAGAGGATCTGAGCGCTATTCGGTGGTTTTGTGCGCTCAGATCCCAGCTATCTGGGGATATGGGAAATGTGAGTAAATGTGAATTGCAGTAATGCTGATGGGTTGTCAAACTAGAGAATTGACCAACAAATACTTTTGTCCGGACATCCCCAGGCCGATCCGTTGGGATCAGACCGTGTATGCCGGCTTATGGTCACGGGGGAGGTGTGTAGCGGAACCCATCACTGTTTTAAACTGTTTTATGATTATTATGGTTAAAATATGATCCTACTATATGTATGTTGGTTGATGTTCTACAGAATATATTGGCTCAGAATATTAGCCAGACTTTTGCAGACCTAGGCTAATAGATAATCCTGTTACAGAGATTCAAGAGATAAGAAAGTTGTAAAGGATCCTTGCATTTTCCAAAGTGTTTTCATTCTCTGATAAGAACAAAGAAGAATGATCTAATTAATGTCTGATTGTATCCAAGTTGCCAGGGAGGTGTGACTCACCTATTGTCCTATATGTGTATTGTATGGGGGATATGTGCAATGTCTGTGTGTTATGTGTAAAAACATACTTTTACTAACTTTTGAACCCCTGGTCTGATTCATGCCATTTTTGTATATGTTGTTCCCCTGGGTGAGAGATATTGAATGGTGCGGGACTTAAAGGTGTACCCCCTGTATTTGGGGTACATCCAGAATGTGGTTAAAATTGTGTCTGTTTTAATTGTGTTACCTGTTATCTGAGGGGAGGAGACGGGGGGGTTGAACCATGTATATAATTGGCTGTTGTGATAATTATGTGGGTGTAACCCTTCAGAGGGCACCATTGCATAAAAGGAGATTCCCTGTCATTAAAAGTTAGTTCCTCTTGACCCTTCAAAACGTAGTCTCGTCGCGTTATTGGAGGGGATCGCTATCATACTGGGGATTGCTATGCTTCTGCATACTCCCTTGAGCTGTAACTACTGAACGCTTGTTCCTGATGTACTATCCTTGGAGTCTGTGGTGGTTTTGGTGTCCGGTGCGGTGCTTGTAGGCCTCGACGCAAGCTAGGAAGCATACATCAACGGAGGTACCCGGTCGGGGTGCCAGTAGATCCGTTACATATGTCACCACTTTATAGTATAATTAAATTACACATGTTAAAGGCATGTTTTGAATACATTGAGAGAGTGACAAAATGTTGGCTTCAAGTATCACTCATGGATATAAACAGGAAGTTAGTGCGTGTCAGTTTCTCAAAAATACATTTGTAAAGACTAGCTTCTTTTAAATTAAACGCAAAACTATTTTAAAATATTGAAATATTTGTTTATTTGGTTGGAAAATAAATTACAAAAACATAATTTAGGTCAAACTGGTGGATGTTGTCATACTGAGATGCTATTCATGTCTTCTGGTCTTAATATAATACATTTATTCACACTGTATGTGATATTAATCTGTATGCAAATTTGAATTCAGTATTAATAGTTACTTAATTAGAGGTAGTTAACTGAGATTTAATTGGATTATACCCTAGTGAGAAAGCCCATTTAATGTGTTTAGATTTGTCTTATTATATTCAGTAAAATTTGACTAATCTTGTTTAAAAACAAAGTAGCTATATCCAATCAAGAAGGTGGTTTTAATATCTAGTTTATTGTTTTGTATCTGATTCTATACTGTTATATTTGTTTATAGATGGAATAAGGTTTTCATTGTTATGCAATCATATATTTATTAGTGTACGCATCTCACATATCCACCTTATACTTTAATATTCATATTTAGCATCAGCTTTAACTAAATATAGTGTAGGAAAGGCAGAGCATAGGGAAGTTACATTTTTTTTGCATAATTAAAAAACCTGTCTATTAATGTTCTTACATGAGATAGATGAAGAGAGCTGAAGAGTACACGCAAAAATATTAAACTAACTGCCATGACCTTACCACACAAACTCAAAATTCTTATACCATCATAATCAACTTTGATGCATTAGTGTAACATGGCTGAAATTTCAACACTTTTGTCAAAGACACCACACATTTACTGTGAACTCCACAATCCTTTGTAACATTCCATCCGGTAGTAGTATACCTCTTTTCTAAATACCCATTTAAAAATATTGGCATATATGCTTAAATATACATGTAATTTATGCTTGTAATTTCCTCTACCCTATCCTCCCATACTATCCCCTTCCCCATCAGGATCAGTGACACAGTCACCCACCCAGTAGATAAAGCATGCTACTTACATATCATCAGCCTTATTAAATTGCGATTCGGCCAATTGAATAGGGCTCTACATAAGCACAAAGCATATTTTTTTACAGAAGTTTTTAGTTAGTGAAGACCTTGCTTTTGGATAGAAGTTCGCTAACTTAAAACTTCTGTAAAAAAATATGCTCTGTGCTTATATAGAGCCCTATTCAATTGGCCGAATTGCAATTTAATAAGGTTGCATGTTTGATCTGTCCCTAACATTGTCCAATCAGTGTTATAAAAAATATAGCTTGTTTTCCTCAGGAAAATAGCACAATTACCAAGCTCCTTATCCTTTCTCATCTAGACTACTGAAACCTGCTTCTTCTATGACCCCTCTGCAATAAATACTTAAAGAACCCTAAAAATAGGAGCTAGATGGTTTACTTAAGCATTTATATTTCTAAAATCCATATGCAATTGTTTTAAAAATATTACACTTTCTGACAAATATTTAAAGCGATCTAATACAGCAGGCATTGCTTAAAATTAGCTATATTTAAAATAGTATTGGAGTAAAGAGTGAAATCTTTGTGGCATCATTTGCATGTCCCTGTCTAGGTTCCCAGAATGCAGTGCAATAACTGTATTTGTCTGGATTCTGGGCAGGAAATATGATTTTTACCTTATTTTATATGTTGAAATGTACTATTTATTTACTATACTACTGTACGTGGGTGGGCTTCTATCGTTCTTTTGTCCACCATATACTAAATGATCTATAGCAGGAGTTAGGTACCAGCCTCACACCAATGAGAGCCATTTAAGCTCCAAACAGCTGCCTGTGGGTAGGTCTCCTAACTCCTGCCTAAACCATCCTATGCTTTGCTATGCCATGCTTTAAAGCTGTGTAATGGTATTGGATTAAAGAGTGGACATTTTGTGTGCTCAATTGCATGTCCCTGCCCAAATTCCCAGAATGCAGTGCAATAACTGTAATTCTCAGAGATCTAGGCAAGGAATATATTTTTAAACAAATTTTACATATTCAATTGTTGAGAGAGGGAAGAGAGAGAGATATTATATAGCATACTTGCTCCATATTGTAAAATAACAACATTTTTAGGAGCATTTTACACAACATCCCTCCATAGTTGTAAATTATATATTTACTGACTCACTCTGCATTAAGCCTGCTGCACCCTTCTTGCCTGCACTGACAGGGACAGGATGTGGAGGAAGTGCTAGTGCGTCGATCTCAACATCCCGGTGACATGCATCTCAACATCACATATATAGTTGTGAGCATTGTGGGGTTGTTGCTAATGCTTGAGGGCTCACACAGCGAGCCCGCAGCAACTGCTCCCCTCGCTACGGCCCCGTCCAACTTAGGCAGTGAGCGCCAAAGGCACTCACTGTGCTGGTGGATATGAGCGCTATAGGCGCTCATTCCTACGACCCGAGGGACTACAGATCAATAGAAATCTCAATTACACAATTCACAATGCGAGAACAAAAACAGTTTGCAGTTTGAAACAATCAAGTGGAAAAATTAACACTTTGCAAAAAGGAAAGCAGGACTTTTGAAAAAAAAAATACGACCCGCGGCATTTAGAAAAAAAAAATATGATGTCATAAAAATATGAGGTAAAAAAAATATGAAATTAACGGCCGAACCTCGCACATACAAAAACAACACAAATAAAAAGGAGTAAGGTTGCACAAGAATTTAAACACAATTTGCCGAGTTTAGGCACTTGAAAATCGCCTAAGCGACATAAAAAATAGCGGACGAACAAAACGAAAACGAGGTTACACGACCCATAACCACGCTAACACCGCCAGGCACATACGAATTTTACCCAGGAACGTACGAGGTACAATATACACTATTAGAAAGTACGGAAAATGCTACAGACCTGCGTAACACATATACACTCGCAGCTGCTTTACACAACTAAACAAATGGTTTGCCCTCGCGCAGCTTATTTATACTGCACACGTGGCACATTGCTGACACCTCAGGTCAGCAACAGTCCAAATGTACATTGTATGCTGCAGGAACATCAAAAGCAATTGTTAGCTCTTCAGGATAATGATTGCTGCATATATTAATTACAAATTTGTAAAGTATATATCATATCATTTATTATTTAATTAATTATTAATAAAAAAAATCTATATAAAAAAAAGAGCAGGGGAGAGGCTCGCAAAGAGCGCCGAGGGTGCTCAGAGGAGAATAAATACACAAAGGGAGAGGCTCGCAATGAGTGCCAAAGGCGCTGATTGCGAGCCACATGATGAGCGCCAAAGGCGCTCAGCGCGAGGCTCGCAATGAGCGCCAAAGGTATTCAGAGGAACAAAAGACTTACATTGTGTGGCAAACAGCATTACCTGCCTTACAATTTTATGACTATCATTTTTTGACAGGCAATTTGCTAGTATAATATAAATGCCTGCCAGCATCGGGTCGCCTTATTATACAAATAATAACCTAAATATCCCTTTGATAAAGGTGAAACCTTATAGTACCACTGTGGTCAAACTTGATAATAATCCAAATTATCAAGTAAAAAAATAGGCAGCCTTTGCATCTTTATATTTTATGCAAAATTATTTTTTATTTCTGACATCCACGTTCTTTTATCGTCTGATTCTGTCTGTTACTTTTCCAAAGGGTGTTTCTTTTTAAACTCATGAGCTTTCCTTTACGGCTACTGAAAGTACTGGCATTTATAGATGTTACATTCTTATTGTACATGTAGAACTTCCTGTTCAAAGTCTTTTCCCACTTCAGAAAGTTGACTACCCACAAAGCAAAATAGTAGATCCCCAAGCAGTGTTGTTTTATTTTCAGTTGTAAAACCATTTTGAAAATATTTTCCAGTGTAATTCTTCAGAATAGTATATTTATTGATTTACATTTCGATTTTTAACTTCTGATTTCTTCTGATATATCTGAAAAATCTGAATATTCTAAACCACTAATTTTATCTGCAATCAAATAAAAAAAATCTTACTCTGTCATACTGAGAAAATGTATTTATAATATGAAACATTCCTTATTTAAAAGCAATTATATATGGTTTCTCTCGGTAGTTGGAATGATTGATCTGTAAACCAAGTCAAGACATTTAAAAGTATCAAACCATTTATCTCTTGATCCTATTCTTTCAATCAAAAGTGAAATTTCTTTGTTTACTGTCAGACATAAAAATAATTCTTCAGTTCCTTCAACAGGGAGAACACAGCTCCATAGTAAAGACGCTATTCTGTAACCGCCTGGGGCTTTCTTACAGTACAAATGTGGAATAATATAAATATGACCTATTATTATCATCTATTGAGTTAGCTATTCTTCCATTTATTTTGACAGCAAAACACCTTAAGATATTTGAATGATCTAGTGAAGTCAAACAATAATGTAGAGACAAAGTGCAATAATATGATCTTTTTTATGTGTGAAGGAACAGATGATGCCCCTATTTCACTAGTCCAGTTTTTTCAACATCAGTAAACCACTGGAGTAATACATGATCACATTGTTAAACCATTTTTATCATTTTTATCATATCATAATGTTTTAGAATAATGTAAACTAACTGCTTGTACACAGGACTGACTTTACCCTACTGATGAAATGGGAGTCCGCCGAGGGCGCCAACAAAGAAGCAGCATTTTGCACAAAACTTGAGCCTCAACTCAGAACATATTGCCTTGCCGTGTAGCAAAACATGGTATAGGTTTTGCATTGTTTATTTTTTATTTTATTACCATTTGTTTCATTTTTCCTTTCTATTATTTTTATTTACCTGATATAGAAATTATTCTTATTATTATCCTATATTTGTAACTAGCCAACACAGAGCGCTATTCTATTAGAAGCCTGAAAATTACTTTGAACTGTAAATTTGGCTGTGAGTGTTTTTTTTCTCTCTAAAATTCTAGACATATTCTATTATTATCTATTATCTGTCATCATGATGTCAGTAAATAACAGAAGTTAGACGAAACCTGTGACTGGAGACTAAGCATTAATGAGAGCCAATATGTAATGCATGCACTCTAGAACTCCAGACAATGCTTTAGAGCATCTGGTTTAGGCAATGTGGGCTTCATGATATGTTTTAACCCTTTGAATATGGATATCGATATTACACATAAATAACAGTTATAAACAGTTACAAATAATGGGCCCTATTAAATTCTCCCTCGTAGTTCTCTCGGTGCTCGCAAAAGGCAGTTTTCCTGCTGTTTGCGAGAACCGAATCTCTCGCAGCCTGCCTTACGATATGACTGCGAGAAAATGGCCGAGAATAGGCTCCGAGAGAGCTACGTAGCCTTAAATCTATGCACGAGTCTCGCATATCGTAAGAATCCCTACGTGGACAAAAAGTCCACGCAAGGGATCCGAAAGCCTCTACGTGATGCCTCGGAACAGCCCGAGACAGCAGTGTGAGGCTCCCCCCTGCACCCTATACACATCCCCATGCTGCAGGGGTCTCTATCAGGACCCCTGCAGCACCCCCACATTAACCCCTTGCAGCGGGGGTCCCCGATCTGCATAGATCAGGCCCCCCGCTGCATTTAAAACTTTTAAATTCCCTGCCGCGGCTCCTTAAAGGGACCGCGGCACACTATTACCCAATCCCGGCCGCGGCACTTAAAATTAACCCCCCTCTATGCTGGGGGTCCCCATCGGGACCCCCGAAGTGTCCCCACATAAACCCATTGCAGGGGGGGGCCCCGATCTGCATAGATCAGGCCCCCCGCTGCATTTAAAACTTTTAAATTCCCCGCCGCGGCTCCTTAAAGGGACCGCGGCACACTATTACCCAATCCCGGCCGCGGCACTTAAAATTAACCCCCCTCTATGCTGGGGGTCCCCATCGGGACCCCCGAAGTGTCCCCACATAAACCCCCTGCAGCGGGGGGCCCCGATCGGCACCGATCGTGACCCTGCTGCAATTCAATTTTAAATTTCCCGCCTCGCGGGTCCTCAAAGGACCGTAAAGGTCCTAAAAGGACTCGCACTAAAAATATTAACCCCAGGCAACTATAATTACCCCATTAACTCATGATGGTCAATCCAGACCACCATAAGGCCTAAATTAACCCATTAACTCATGATGGTCAATCCAGACCACCATAAGGCCTAAATTAACCCATTAACTCATGGTGGTCAATCCAGACCACCATAAGGCCTAAATTAACCCATTAACTCATGATGGTCAATCCAGACCACCATAAGGCCTAAATTAACCCATTAACTCATGGTGGTCAATCCAGACCACCATAAGGCCTAAATTAACCCATTAACTCATGGTGGTCAATCCAGACCACCATAAGGCCTAAATTAACCCATTAACTCATGGTGGTCAATCCAGACCACCATAAGGCCTAAATTAACCCATTAACTCATGGTGGTCAATCCAGACCACCATAAGGCCTAAATTAACCCATTAACTCATGGTGGTCAATCCAGACCACCATAAGGCCTAAATTAACCCAATAACTCATGATGGTCAATCCAGACCACCATAAGGCCTAAATTAACCCATTAACTCATGGTGGTCAATCCAGACCACCATAAGGCCTAAATTAACCCATTAACTCATGATGGTCAATCCAGACCACCATAAGGCCTAAATTAACCCATTAACTCATGATGGTCAATCCAGACCACCATAAGGCCTAAATTAACCCATTAACTCATGATGGTCAATACAGACCACCATAAGGCTCTATTTAACCCCATCAGTCCCATAAGGGTATATTATTACCATTATGGGCCTGTTACAACCCAACATTAACCACATAAGTGCCATGATGGTCCTCAAGGACCATCATGACACTAACTACAAACACTACACTATAACCCCCAATAAACCATTTAATCTAAACTAATCCCCCTCTACACTAATCCATTAACACTTACACTACCTTCCTACACTACCTACCTCCTAATAAACCTCCCCAACACTCTAATTACAAAAAACAAAAAACCTACAGTACAGAAAACAAAAAACCTACAGTACAAAAAACAAAAAAACCTACAGTACAGAAAAAAAAAACAATTACAACCCCACCCCCCACTACAGAAAACAAAAAAATACATTACAACCCCACCCCCCACTACATAAAATAAAAAAATTACACACCTGAAAAGGAAAGACAGATAAACACAATACAATACATACATATAATACATTACATACATTACATACAATACATGACATTACATATAATATATTACATATAATACATTACATACAATACATGACATTACATATAATATATTAAATATAATATATTACATATAATATATTACATATAATATATTACATATAATACATTACATACATTACATACAATACATGACATTACATCCATTAAATATAATATATTACATATAATATATTACATATAATACATTACATACATTACATACAATACATGACATTACATACATTACATATAATATATTACATATAATATATTACATATAATATATTACATATAGTCCTAATCAAATACCCCCTATCTATCTAACATACAATCTATTTAATTTAAAATAAATCCTAACTATATCAAATACATCCCCCTATCTATCTAATATACAAAAAATCCTAACTACATACACAGACCCTAATTCTAAAATAAAATAAAATAATTACAGTCCTAACTACATACACAGACCCTTATTCTAAAATAAATTAATTACAGTCCTAACTACATACACAGACCCTAATTCTAAGCTAAAATCAATAAATAAGACCACTTACCTTTAAGATGTTGCTTCAGATCACTAACCTATTGGTCAAACAAAAAGAAAAATTAGTACAAAACATTAACATCAAATAAATAAACATTCTATACATTCTAAATATTCAACTCACCTTTACAGCATGTCCAGTCACTGTTTAGCTCTTCCGGCGCGGCCCTGTTAAAAAAAAAAACACAATACATGAATACATGAATACAATATATAAACAATAAATAAAATACACAAATAAACATCTAAATATACATTTAACTTACCTCCCCGCGATGTCCACGGCCTTCTCTCCTTCTGCCCCGGCTGGGCCGCGGAACCATCCGCGCTCTAAAAAAAAAAAAGAAAAAAAACTAACGGAGGTCTGCACTGGCAGACCTCCCTGACGCTAATGAACCTCCCGGAGTCGTTTCCGGGAGGAAATTGGCATTGGCGGCTTGTGATTGGCTGAAAAAGCTGTCTAGTGGGGGGTGGGGTTGTAATTTTTTTTTTTTCTGTACTGTAGGTTTTTTGTTTTTTGTAATTAGAGTGTTGGGGAGGTTTATTAGGGGGTAGGTAGTGTAGGTAGGTAGTGTAAGTGTTAATAGATTAGTGTAGAGGGGGGTTAGTTTAGATTAAATGGTTTATTGGGGGTTATAGTGTAGTGTTTGTAGTTAGTGTCATGATGGTCCTTGAGGACCATCATGGCACTTATGTGGTTAATGTTGGGTTGTAACAGGCCCATAATGGTAATAATATACCCTTATGGGACTGATGGGGTTAAATAGAGCCTTATGGTGGTCTGTATTGACCATCATGAGTTAATGGGTTAATTTAGGCCTTATGGTGGTCTGGATTGACCACCATGAGTTAATGGGTTAATTTAGGCCTTATGGTGGTCTGTATTGACCATCATGAGTTAATGGGTTAATTTAGGCCTTATGGTGGTCTGGATTGACCACCATGAGTTAATGGGTTAATTTAGGCCTTATGGTGGTCTGGATTGACCATCATGAGTTAATGGGTAAATTTAGGCCTTATGGTGGTCTGGATTGACCACCATGAGTTAATGGGGTAATTATAGTTGCCTGGGGTTAATATTTTTTGTCCTTTCAGGACCTTTACGGTCCTTTGAGGACCCGCGAGGCGGGAAATTTAAAATTGAATTGCAGCAGGGTCACGATCGGTGCCGATCGGGGCCCCCCGCTGCAGGGGGTTTATGTGGGGACACTTCGGGGGTCCCGATGGGGACCCCCAGCATAGAGGGGGGTTAATTTTAAGTGCCGCGGCCGGGATTGGGTAATAGTGTGCCGCGGCCCCTTTAAGGAGCCGCGGCGGGGAATTTAAAAGTTTTAAATGCAGCGGGGGGGGCCTGATCTATGCAGATCGGGGATCCCCCCTGCAATGGGTTTATGTGGGGACACTTCGGGGGTCCCGATGGGGACCCCCAGCATAGAGGGGGGTTAATTTTAAGTGCCGCAGCCGGGATTGGGTAATAGTGTACCGCGGCCCCTTTAAGGAGCCGCGGCGGGGAATTTAAAAGTTTTAAATGCAGCGGGGGGCCTGATCGGTGCCGATCGAGGACCCCCGCTGCAAGGGGTTAATGTGTGGGGGCTGCGGGGGTTCCTATGGACCCCTGCAGCAAGGTGTTCATGTGAGGACACTTCGGGGGTCCCGACGGGGACCCCCGCATTGAGGGGGGGCTAATTTTAGGTGCCGGGGGGGGGGTATTCGGAGTACCCCCACGGCAGGGCTTATGTGGGGGACTGCCGCGGAGGTCCCTTTTAGGACCCCCGCAGCAATTGATGAGGAGTGGGAGCCTGCGATATCATCTCGCAGGCTGTCACTCCTCATGTACATTTACGCAGTGTAGATACGTACGGCCCTGCTGCGTAGCTCATACGTTGCTCGCAGCAGGGCTAATTTAATAGCATTGTAAGTTAGAGAAACTTTGCAGTACGTAGGGCTTAAGTAGAAGCCTCTTATTTACGAGGCTGGAATTTAATAGGGCCCAATATTTTTTAATTGCACTTTTGTAAGTTTGAGACTGTTCTACAAATAATTATAATCTCTTTCCATGCATTCCCGTGCTTTTAAAGTACAGTATTGTGTGTTTAATTGCTGCTACAGCTATCAGAACTGGCGTTAAAATCCTTTGTGAGTCCTACTTACTAGTAATATTTTTGTCAGAAATGTGATACTTAATTTACGAGCTAGATGTACATTTCTAAAAGAATATGGATTTGATGTAACTTTCAGTATGTTGCACTTGTAATGTTTGAGATGTCCAAAAATATATGGAGAGGCTAGCCCTAAGTTGGCTTGTCAGTAGTGATTATGGGCAGGTAACTCACAATCGGGATGTGAGTAGCTAATAGAATATGTGCCAACTTTACTTACAACTTTAAGTATGTGTCACATTATGATCTGCGCAATAGAATAGGGCCCCTATTTTGTAGCACTATACAAGGGTTAAAGAAATGTTTAAGTATCATGGATTATGAGTGCATCTGATAGAGGAGAATCAGTAGTGTATGAAACATTTTTTTGCATGAACAAAAGGCACAAAATAAACATCCATATTCTTACCCTGATGTTTGCAAATTTCTTCAGTTTTCTGGGACTTGATTTTCAGAAGACATGCCCCTTGAAAACACTAGCTACATTAACATAAAATTCATAATCTGTTGTGAAAAAATCACAGGCAGCCATATGACATTGTTTCAATGCCTGGGAAGTCAGTCTCTGCAGTAAAGCCATATGGGATGTGTAATCTTATTCTAATCTCTACAAGGAAGCAAGAAGAAGCTCAAACATTGCTAGGTGGATTTCTGCATGTTGAAACTTAATCATTTTTCATATTTTTTGGTGCTATACTGTCTGCTGCAGTGGCACTTAGCAAAGGTTTAAAACCAGTTGCGAGTGTTTTTGGTTATCGTAATATTTATTTCTGTTTTTTGTAGTTATGGCACTGCCCTGCTTTGCGAGTGATGTGTAAAACCTTTTTAGCATAGGGTTTTTGTGTAAGAGTCTAACAGAGTAACTCATAATCTATTGTCAGCGCAAAAATTAATGGAAAAGTTTGCTTTTCAGCTTTGTCATGACGCATTTCAGTTGTAGCAGTACTCTTGCAAGTTTTCTAGGATGAGTGGTTAACATAGCTAGAGAGATTTACTTGGCCTCACATATCTTGTAAACTGTGAGACAGGGGATTAATTTATGGCTTTATTAAGCTTCTTTGCCTTTTCCTGGTCACTATGCATCAATTGGCTTGTTTCACTATTTATGGTTTCAATATTTTCTTTCCTAGACTCGCTATTAATATATTTATATCTAATAGCTTTTTTGCAAGATTTGTTATATTCCTAATACAAATGAATAGCTGCCTCTGTTTTCTCTCTTGTATTAATTTAAATGTCTGATTTTTCTCCTTATCATTAAAATTCACCCATTTTAAATTAAGGGTTTCTGTTGGCCCTTTATAAAAAAAAATCTTTTTTTACTTTGCCTCACATTATACTGTGTCATAATCACTGTTCCCCAAGGATTCCCATATTTCAACAGGATATTATATCAATACTATTTGCGATGTTTAAAATAAGATAGCCTCATTTCTTAGTAAATGCTTGTATTACTTGTGTGCCCCTATTAACTATAGTAACCTTCCCCCTACTTCTCCCCATGAGTACTTCTATCTAGCTCTTCCTTCCACCAAGCAGTTTAAAAACGTAACCAGCCTTTCTAGCATCCCACTCCCCGCACAAATTCCTGCTTCATTATGGCGCAATACATCACTGCTGTAAAGATTGTGCCCAACAGGGAGGTCTGAATGGACATCCCCATCAGTTTCACTCAATTTGGCAAATGTTTTTGTTTGCCAACTAGCCTGCCTCCTCCTCCTGCCCCCCTGCTTCCCCTTGTAACTGTAACCCAGCTACCTCCCTGAACATCCACACTAGCCGCATGTACACCCTCCAAGACTGGCTAAACCATGCTAAGTAAGTACCAACTCTCTTTCTAGTGAAACAGTATCACTAAGTGCTGTAATTTTCTTCTCAAGTTCTCCAATTTGAGCTTTAAGAGAGGTAACATGCTCACATCTTACACAGAGGTATGGACCCTTGGAACATCTGCTCCATTGCATATTTGTGGCAGAAAGGTAACAACCATATAACAGAACCAGAATATCATAAAGATAATGTGTAGATGCAACACTGGGGCAAAACAAATGGGCACTGCTGCTCAGTTGCTGGTGCCTAAAATAGGTGCCAATTGAAATGCTAGCCATATCAAGGTAAGACCTAAAGACCTAGGCCCAGAGTAGAATAGGTAACATAACAGAATTTTCTTTCTCTCCCTAATCCATAATAAATAACTCACATTGTTTTTTCCAAAAGCTAAATCAGTATGTTAATAATACCCATGATACAATAAACACCCAGGGATATGGAGATATAGAAATAATTATATTCCAAGGTTAACCCAAAGTACTGGAGATAATTTCTGTCTTTTTCTAATTTTCCTAGTTTACATCTTGCGCTAGGAGAAAATGAATATCCCACTGAGGTGGCCTATAAATGAATGTGTCCTTCATTGGAATTAATCAGAGCCGGTTTGCAGTCATATTACATATTTATAAGTGCTACGATGATGTGATGCTTTGCTGTCTTGCGATGCGTAAAATATTGTTATGGAGGTTTCACTGCTTATGGACAATTTATTGTAATCTGATATTAGATAGAATGATGTAATGAATACAATATTGATAGGATATAGTATTATAATGAGTTTTTGTGATATATTGGACAGACTGAGCAAATTATGTTTCCAGAAAAACATTTCTCTTATTTCAAGCTATTGGGTTAACTATTAATGTATTTCACTATCAAGGTCAGGTAGACTGCCAGTTAAACATTTCAGTGCAGAATTTCTGCAAAATGACACATTTCTTTCTGTTTATAAACAATAAAAATGCAGTCATCAAATCTATATAATTGTATTAAGCTTATTAATAGTTTATTAGCCATGGAAAATATGTTTATTGTGAGCAAATGCTGCTTTTCACAAAGTTAATTATTAGTTAAGTGGAATTAGTGTCCTTAAAGAACAACTGTACAATTTAAATAGTATACAAATACATAAAAACTTTGAGTTTAGGAACATAATTAGGCAGGGAAAAATTAATATTCAATTAAAAAATAATAAGTATTGAAGACTCTGCTGTTCCATGGAGGCATCAATAATGCCTTGGTGAAGGTTGAGAGTGGAAGTTTCAAATTCTGGATAGCAGACCTCAAATTAATTGATTCAAGCTACCTGCTTCTGGAGATGTGGTGCGGGAAGGGGCTCATAGTGAAATGAAATAATAGAATTATATAACAAATCCATTATAATAATATGATAATAGAACAGATAAGAACACCATCCAGCCCACCTGTAGCAATGTCAGCTTCTCTACCCCTCTATGCATCATGGGAGGGGAATTTATCATATAACTGGATCATTTGGAAATTGACACCTACCCCTTCCTTTGCACCTATCATAACAACAAATACACAAACCCAGAGGCTCGCAATGAGCGCCAAAGGCGCTCAGCGCCAGCCTCGCAATGAGTGCACAAGCATCTTACACCACCACTTACTCTCTGTGGCAAACAGCATTACCTGCCTTAAAATTTTATGGGCAATTCGCTAGTATTAAATAATCCCATGCAATTTTCAAGTTTATCTTACTAGCTCAGATGATGTTAGGAGCAGGCGATCTAATTTGTGCCCCATAATGCTGTCACCCCAAGTGTATATCCATAAACTGATTTTGAGTAATTTCTTGAGTTTGTGTTGAACATACAACCTTGTATACCATATATTAAATAAATGTGGCGGTATGCAGTTAGGCCATAATACTAACTTTACCAAACTACAGGAGCAGCAGTACAGTTTCCATTTCTCTAATAATCACTAGGAAGGAACCCATCTTCTCTGTTTGTATAGTGTACCAATATGTTATGCTGCTAATACTCCAATTACCAATGAGAATAGTGTGACTGATCAAGAGAATAACTGAACAAAAAAAGCAAATTAATATGTCCTTCCCTGACAAAGCTTGATTGAACTGTTGCCTTTTCATACCTTTGCACTGTTCGTGCTACGATCGACACCTATTCCATCAGACACTCCTGCTTCCCTCACACTAGAATAGTGCACAGTGAATTGCTGCCAACCAGAGATGACTCAATGGTGGGCCCAGTCATGATAAGGGTATGTGGATGAACCTTACCAAGCTTTTCTTAAAGAACCCCAAGACAGATTTTTGGAAATATATTCCTTACTCAGGTAGTGGTTTCTCAGGGCATGCATATCAACTAGCACTGGTAGGCATTCTATGAAAGACTAAAATGTCTACTGCTTACTTTTTTTAAACATCATGCCATTTATATAAACTAATCTATAAAAACTTAAAATGCTGAGTAATTTTGTTTAAGCTTCCCATAGACCATCAAAATACAAACAAGTTAACTTAATTAGAATTTGTATATAATACAAACAAATTCAAGTTTAAGAGGATGATAAAATCCCCATTCACCTATAATCTAAAATACTATAACATTTATTATTAGGTTACAAAGGATCAAGATTTATGTTCACATTAATGTCAGTCTCATTTCCATTTATATTAAACTGGTATTTGTTTTAAAAAAAGGCACACGAATGAACAGAAACTTCCCAAATCTCTGTTTGTTCAGCTTGTAACACGAACAACAGCAAATTCAATCTTGTTAAGAGGCTCATTCTTCCATTGTATTATTTAGCTGAATTGCAAGAAAGTTCAATTGGGTTTGTATTTATATACTGAAGTAAAAAGCAAGTTTACGAGAGAGAATAATAGATGTGTTTCCAAGGTGATTTTGATTACATGTTAATTTTTCAAAACAAAATAATGACATCCTTTAAAAAAAGTATTTTTTTAAGTAATTATTGAATTTTATATAAGTAATGATTGTTTGGCCAAAAAGAGAGACTGCTCCAAATTATGCATGTATATCATTCAGATTGTAAAAATTACAATGTGATAAACAAACCAAAAAAGCTGTATTTTTCTGTGTAAATAACTTACAGGAATTGGGAAGGGTGGGGGTAGAAGGAGAAATTCGCCATTATGACAATTGTCAGAGATACATGAGGGATACTCAGTGCGATCATCAAAAATGCTTGGGACCCATGTACTGGGACGTGTAATACCAGCCACAACAACACACAACTCTTCCAGCTCCAGCTCCACCCAAGTTTACAGGTACAGTATGCAGACAAAATATACTATAGCAAGCAAACTTGAGACAATTATGAATTCCATATAAGAGCCCCATGCTAAGCCCTGAAAAATCAATTACGAGTGCTGTAGCAGCACAGTAAATCCTACGTAGCTATTTTAATTCCCCATCCCTAAAACATTGGGAGAGAACTCCTATGGGTCACTGCTATGAGTGAACTTCATGACAAAGCCTAAAAGCAAGGCAAACATCTCCATTGATTTTTTTACTGACAATACATTACAAGTTACTACCTGACACTCTGAGTCACAAATCCTATGCTAATAAGATTTTACGGATCACTTGCAAATCAGGGCACTGCCGTAACTGCAAAAAGCAGAAGAAAGATATACGTGTACCAAAGGCCACGCGCAAGTTACATGGTTACATAGTTACATAGTAATTAAGGTTGAAAAAATACTTTCAGTCCATCAAGTTCAACCTGTTAAGATCTCCTCTGATCTGCAATATGCAGATTAGTTATTAATTAATTTGTTGATTTAATAATTATTAATAGTTTAGTATTGGAGGATGAATAAAGAGCTAGACCATCAAGTTCAACCTTTTTAGATCTCCATTGATCTTTTTAATGTGGACTATTTATTATTAATTGTTAATTGATCCAGAGGAAGGCAAACAGAAAGAAAAAAAAACATTGAAACTTTGCCAATTGTCTCATTAGGGGAAAAAAAGCAAAATTCCTTCCTGACCCCAGAAACTGGATCAATATTCCTTTGCTAGTTATCTAGGATAGCCTTGAATGCCCTCTTTATTCAAAAATATATCTAACCCCTTTTCGAAGTTGTCTATCGAATTCGCTATTACTACCTCCTTTGGTAGAGAATTCCACAGTTTAACCACCCTAACTATGAAAAACCCTTTTCTTTGTTTAAGGTGAAATCTTTTTTTCCTCTAACCTCAAAGGGTGTCCTCTTGTCAGTTGAAAATCTCTTGCTATAAAAAGTTCACTTGACAAATCCTTATATTGACCCTGGATGTATTTAAATAAGGTAATCATATCCCTTGGAGATGCCTTTTTTCTAGCGAAAATAAGTTTAATTTGGTTAGTCTTTCTTCATAACTTAGCCCCTCCATTCCCCTTATTAGTTTTGTAGATCTTCTCTGTACTTTTTCCAGCTCTAAAATGTCTTTTTTATGAAGTGGTGCCCAAAATTGTACTCCATATTCCAAATGAGGGCGTACTAGAGATTTGTATAGTGGCAGAATTATATTTGCTTCCCTTGCTTCTATACCCTTCCTAATACATGCAAATATTTTACTTGCCTTTGCAGCTGCTGCTTGGCATTGAGCACTGTTACCTAGGTGGTTGTCCACAAGTACTCCCAAAACCCTTTCAATATCTGATACCCCTAGATTTGCTCCATTAAGATTATAGATTGCATGGCTATTTTTCCTTCCCAAATGCATAACCTTGCATTTATTTGTATTAAATCTCATCTGCCATTTAGCCGCCCATTTCTCTAATTTATGCAAATCCCTTTGTAGAGAAAGTACATCATTATCTGATTTTATTACCTTGCACAACTTAGTGTCATCAGCAAAAATGGAGACACTACTTTCCAGTCCTACTCCTATGTCATTAATAAATATGTTCAAAAGGAAGTAATTTTCAAACCCTTGCTGAGTCCCCCAGAATCATTTTAAGTAACAAACGATGACATTTTAGCAATATTTGACCCTTAACCGTCCGATATCAACATACGTGTCATTAAAAAATATGATAATAAAATATTTAGCCCATTTTATGTTACAAATCCCAGGGTAACACACAAACCAGTACTAAAGGGTTAATACATGTCACAAAACTACATTGCCTAGGAATGCTCTAATGCATTGTCACTAAATATATCATATTTTACCACAAAATAAACACATCTTTATTTATTGAAGCTATAAATACAATTGTCACATATTTTAATATCAAAATATATTAATAAATAAAAAAAAATTTATTTATATATATATATATATATATATATATATATATATATATATATATATATATCTGTTTCCTTTCCGCAGCCAAGTTACGGCAGTTGTTACTGCACTTGTTATTGCACTTCCCACTCATAATATTCATGAGGTTTGCATGAATGTCTCCTAGGGCCCTGCACCACCCATAAAGTTTGGTTTGGCTGCTCCCTGCACAGATTTCTGTTGCATCTAAGGCAGGGTTTACTGATGTGGGCTGAGTGCCCTAACCAGGGGGAGTAAAAGTTTTACATAAGTGTAGAAGTTAGTGGCAAAAAAAAGCTCCAGCAGCCGATTTATGACAGTGCCCTAATTTAGAGCATCTGATTTGCATACTGTATACACAGTATTAACACTATTTACTGCTTACATCTAAAAAGTTTAGCTATCAGAAACTGTTTATTTTTATGACCTACAGCAAATTCATCATATGATGGCAAAAAAAGTATTGTCAGACATCAGATTAAAATGTCCAAATGTGTTGAATTTAAAAACAATGAAGATAATTATAAAGTGATCCCCATATGTAAAGCTTAATATGAAAGCATATTGTCAAGTTGAGTATGTAGCCAATCTCAATACAGATGGATGTAGCATTTCCGAGCATGTGCGTTACACCAGTGTATTGAGACTAGACATGTATGTCTTTTTATGGGGACCCATACAGCAGCACTATCTGTACCCCTTTGTTAGCAGTCATGTGGGTACAACTGTCTGGAATTACTAGCTTTGGGTGTTTAGAGGTGAACAGGCACACCAGCTACAAGATATTTTTTTGTGCTTTGCTAACATATTATTCCTTTGTGCTATATTCATTTCATAAGCACAGTTTTGGTCTGTCAATGTATTGGGCACAGGGTAGCCAGGTGGGGTTGTTTTTATTTAAGGCCCTATCGCTAGTCAGTTTTGTTGTGAATAAGGTGTGAAATTGGTGCAACCTGAGATGTGTTGGGATGCCAAGCCGTAATATATACACTATTGCAAAAGGGATTATTCATGGGATGTAGATTTTTTAATGCATTCTGTGAGTATTTTACTTTTCTCTGTCTTTAAATTAGAACAGTAGTACCAAATGGGCTGTCTTGGATACACAGTTGATACATTAAAACACTTTTCTATAATAATTTTTTGCTTTTTTTATAAAAATAACCCATATGATAGATATTGGACATGATATGATATTTATTGGACATTATATGTTAAAACCTTTGTCTTTGTGTTTTTTTATTATGCTTAAATATGTTATTGGTTTATAACATATTTTATTATATATTTTTATTTTATTATTATTTATTGTTTCTGATTCTACATACAATATATTTATTTTATTATTGTATTGTTAAATTAACAAAATTTATACAATGTCGAAAAACAAAAAAATACATTCTAGAAAGACATTCCAGGAAGTGGTGCAGTTCATGATTTTCCTTTTAAAATGATTTATCATGATGGCATGGTTAGGTGGAGAGTTAGTAATTGGGCTTGTTACCAAAATAAATAAATAAAAGTAAATAGAATTATCTTCCAAAACCAGTTTTATTTTTACAGACATAACAAGTTACAGTATATTTTTGAAATTCTGCCTCAGGCTGAAAGCTGTAGCTATCCAAAGCATATAACAATGTGTACAGACAATAATTCATCAATTTTACTGACAACAACAGCTCTAGTGATGTTTCCCTGTGAGATGCAATGACTGGGTCAAATATGCTGTCACTCGTCAGTGCTAATGCGGAAGGGTTTGGTGCACTATTCAGGTAAAATAAGTTATTTGCATGCACTGAGTGAATCCTTAATGATTTGTTAGCAGTAGAGACATGACATGATTTTCCATGATGCATTATATTATACGTGCTTGGATTGTTTTTCTCTCAATATTTGCTGCAGCATATACATATCTAGTGAATAAACTGTATGCTTACATTATATATTGCACACATATGTTTCTGTACCGGTGACAAGGTGACTTGTGCTTTGGCTCTGTCATTTTTGTTAACATGAGCAGGAAAAACAGTGGGGCGTTAATAAACAGGTTGTGGTGCAACTATACCATATGCCTTGTTAATAAATATAATCTATGGGGGGCCAATTGTCCATAATAAACGAGAAAAAAAATTAAAAATTTGGCTTCCGTAGAGGATAACATAAGAAAACAAATACAATGCTTAATTGGAAAACAAAGCAGTTTATTAAATGTTTGCTATTTGTTTTATTGAATTTGATGTAAACTAACATTATGTGGCTAATGAATTATGTAAATACAAATTTTATTTTCATTTCATTAACTGGTAAATTATTTAAATAAATTGTGAATTTAGTTCTCTAGTATCTGCAATTCTGACCAGTGTCTTGGCTCTGTGTTTACAAGAGTTAGGAATAGGTTGATGTGGTGACTCAGTGAGAGATAGGTGATCAAGCAGAAGACAGATTAGTGATGGATGATGATTTTTCAGTGGTTTGATTATATATATCTGGATACAGTATGTCTACTTTATGTAACAGAGCAACTTGAGTCTTCCCTGGTGTTGGTTGCACTGCACTATTTAGTATGGTAATTTCCCTCAGGTTCTGAATGCACCATAAAGTATAAGCTTCCTCTAAATTCTTATATACTGTCCCTCAAAAAGGTTTTTATACTGGCATATTTTCATTGCCATTTGAGTGTACTTATGATTTTTGGTCCATGCAGTTTCAGTATATGTAGAAAGCTCCACATGGTCTTTAGCTACAAATATTTAAATATGAATATGAATCTCTTATGAAACATGAATCCTTATGAGTTCAAACATCTCTTTTACTTTTGAATGCTTCAATTTGGTGATGAATCCCATGTATCTTTAAGAGCAAAGTATCAATAAACTTCCCAATTCTTGCTGACTCATAATGCCATGGGGCCTCATTCAATTTAAATTTTGCCAATTGAATACGGCTCTAAATAAGCACATAGCATTATTTTTTAAAAGAAGTTTTTAGTTACTAAAAAGCTTGCTTTTGGATAGATGTTTACTAACTAAAAACTTCTTTAAAAAAATATGTTATGTGCTTATTTAGAGCCCAATTCAATTAGCCAAACTGGAATTGAATGAGGGCCATGGTGTGTAGATGTCTGAATGCTCACTTATATACTTGAGATAAGACCACGCGTGTGCTTATATGGTCACATAAATACAACACGTACAATAAAGTGTGATAGAGTCTGTAATAGTGAGGACTTTATGACAGGTTGCTAAGACTTTGAACAGCTTTGATTGACACTTTCTTAAAGGGGCTCTTCAGGCAAAAATAATCATTATATATAAATGTTTTAACTAGGTTAAATAATTAATGTAATCCTCCTCAATGTAATTACAATATAAAATGCACACTTTATTTACTTTTGAGAAGTCCCTAAAGATACATATTATCACTTTCTGCAGCCTCCCGTTTCCTACTCTTTCTCTCTCTCTCTCTCTCTCTCTCTATCTCTATCTATCTCTCTCACAAGAGCAGACATGTTGAACAGATGTGATGTAAAGCCACACAGGCTGCCGCTTCACACTTCAGTGCAGTGATGCTTCATGGAGATATACAACATATTACTGCCTGCTTAAATGTGTATAATTTATTTTACAATCATATTCAGTGATATAATATTAAGACAAAACACTTTTCATGAGTTTTAACCAAACTTGTGTTTTATAATACCATTAATAAGTCCTATATATTCTTTTGACAATCTGAATTTCAAAGCTGCAGGGATCCATTGTCTGAGCTGTCCATGTTTGCTACGTTTCAGGAGTGTATGTCCTTCTAAACTAATGAGCTTTCCAATAGCCCTGTTGAATCAAATGGCAGTTAATCAGCCACATTAAATTCGATGACCGTAAGTGCCACATGAAGATCGCAACGGCTGGGGGCTTGAAATTTGTCCGAGCTACTGTGCTATCAAATTTAAACAGGCTGTGAGTTACGAGCTTGAGACACAAACCCGTAAACCATTTGTAGAATGTTGCAGGCGAGTGATCAATTAGTCAAACCCGTAGTTAGGGGTTTAGATGGAGCCAATGGAAACAGAGATCGTTATCATAGCCTCACAGGAAAATGGAGGTTGGATTTCAAAGTCTTACGGGGTTCAATTACGAGTTACGATCAGACCCACATTCCAGTTATAATCAATATTCATAAAGCCGTAAATATGATATTCTATTACATGCGAGTTACAGTAAATTTATTAACACATTGATTGCCGGGATCGTTATAACACATAAATTACACATGAAATAAAGTATTTTTTTGTGGCCGATTTGCGAGCTTGAGAATGTAATGCTATTAATTCTAAGACCTAACATCATTTTCCCTTTTAATAAGTACAGTAGTGTGGTGATATTTGCTTTTAAAGTTGTACGGATTTGGCTTTACCCCTTGGCCTTTGGGTTCCATTTGTGTGTTACAGGGTTGAAGGTAAGTGATATTATTGCAATTTAATAGCTAAATTGGAAATGTAGCAGTTACGGGCTTGAGAGAACAAAGGATTTGCAGCCACGAAGTTCCACATTCCACGTCCCAAAGGCTTTTTTCAGTCCAAACCCACAGATCGTCAGTGGCTTGATTTACTGGGCTAATTTAATAGCTGTAAGTCTTACTTTCTACATTACGAGTTAAGGTGTAACACGTAGGGGGAATTTAAAAGGGCTGATAGTTGGCCTCTTTGTATACACAGGATGCTTTTATCTGCATACTGGGAATCACTGTACAGATAAAGGCTTCCTGTGCATTTAAAGTTTCCTCCCACCTCAGGAAGCAGATCAGTAGAAACCAGAATGGAAGATTACACGACAGCATATAAAAGGTAGTACAATACAGGTTGCATTTTTTGGACACATTCTAAAAACATTTGTTTATTTTTAAGTGGAGTTATACAAAAGAGTACATTTTAAATATATGACTTCAGTAGCCCTCTAATACCAATAGTAAGAATATAAAACAGCTGTAGATATCGCAACACAAGTTACCAAGAGCTTAAACCATACTAAAAAGGGAAAATTACGTGTAAAAATCTGATGGGATTCAATTTGCAAATACGGTCTGTAAATGAGAGAATGAATGCTCTCCCACACAGATCTCTCCATTATAAAGTAACATCATTAGCCTAAAAATGGATTTTAAATCCCTATCAAAATGTAAGTATATCTAAATTAACTGAATGATTGAAGCGGACAGTGCTTTAGCACATACTATAAAAAAATCAAACCTCCGATTAGAATTCAAATGTGTATGTTTTATTTATTTCCTCGCCTGAGCGATTTGACTTGCTAATTCTACCTCAGAACTGAAATCTCTATACATTTTATCTTAATACTAATAAAAAGTGGACCGAATGCTTCCTGACAAACAGCATTATTTAATTTTAAATAACTTTGAAAAGGATACTATGTTTAACCTTTGCTAAGAGAAAATATACATTTCTTTGGGACTGAAAAGCTGTTTTGACAGTTTCAATCATTCAATCATTGAGGCTTCATAAAGCAGTTAATCTTACAGTTGTATCACCTATTATTTGGGAGTTTTGCATGATAATGAATACAGTGAACAGAGAACCTAGTGCCAGAAAATACTGGCATAAATGTAGAGCAGGAATGGGCAAGTTCGATCCTGGAGAGCCACAAACAGGCCAGTATTTGAGGAAATCCCTGCTGTGCACTGATGAAGCTATTCCTGTTTGACCCACCTGTACATAGAAAGGAAATCCTAAAATCCAGATCTGGTTGTGTTCCTCCAGGAGCAACCTTACCCACCCCTGATACAATAATGTGTATTACTAAACTCCATGCATGCACTATTTTGAGGAATTAAAATAAAGATGTATTCTATTCTGTTACCAAACAGATATTTTTGTATTAGGTAACTCAAAAATCATATTTTGCATTTGATATTTAACTAATGTAAACTACTGCTGGCTGACACATGGGACATGGGAATTGAAGCTAGTGGGTCACAATACAGGTCAGAACAAGAGGGCTCCAGAGTCATAATACAGTCCAGAAAGTGAGACAGACTGAGAGAAGTTAAAGCTCAGGGGTTAAAGTTAAAGCTCAAGGGTGGTCAATCAATGCTAAATATCACTACAGGTCATATCAAGCACGATACAATAATGACAAGATACACCACTGAACAAAACAACTGAGCACTGTAGCTTAATTGCTAGCACCATAAATAGGCACTGGTTGACACAAGCACTGTGTCTCACAAGAGGTTATCAGTTGGCACATCATTTTATGACATGTCCTAAACACAGGACAGAGTATGTGCAGGCGGGCAATTAGATGATTAAATAATAGAGCAATGCACTCTCTTAATAAATCAGCCTCTTTAAATTCGGGCTACGTGTTAAAATGTAGCCCGTAACGTTAAAAGTAGGATTTATGGCTATTACGTAAGCCAAGTAAACGTCGCCGTAGACGACTTGTGGGATAAGCCGCAGGATGGCCAAAAATGCCTTGACCTAGGACCTTCGCAGCCCGCAAATCCTTTGATCTGTCAAGTCCGTAACCACTACAATTCCAATCATGCTATTAAATTGCAACAAAGTCATCCGGTAGCTAGGCCGTAACACGCAAATGGTGCCCAAAGCCCAAAGTGTGCTGGAGAGGACTCGCAAGGGGGTAAAGAGGGAAGCGATGAGGAATTAGGATTAATTGCCCTATATTAGATCTTAGAATTAATTGCCCCACATTCTCAAGGCCGCAAATCGGGCCCGAAAAAATACTTTATTTCATGTTTAATTTCCATGTTATATTGATCCCGGTAATTAATGTGTTAAGACATATACTGTAACTCACATGTGATAGAATATCATATTTACAGCTTTATTCATATTACATTATATCTGGCCTGTGGGTCCGATAACAACTTGTAATTGAAGAAAGTAGGACTTTGAAATCTCTTTTTCCATTGGCTCCGTCTAAACCCGTAACTACGGTCTACACTAATTGATCGTCCACAAGGCCGCAAATCCAACGTTCCCCCGAACGAGATACGATTTGCGTCTTCTAATTTAATAGCAACGTAACTCGGACAAATTTCAAGCCCACAAATTTACAGTCCTCAAATTTAATGGGGCTGTATATATATACAGTATATATATTTAAATATTTTTAAATTTAAGTATGCTATTATTTGGTTCTAATAATTCCAATAAAATGTATATTTTAATTGCTGTACATTTGTATGTAGTGATTTGCTGTACTAATTAAATATCTTCTCAATAGAACAGTATTCTGTACCCATGTTCTAATATAACTTGTATAAATAATGGCTAATAATAATAATAATGACAGTAAACCCCTTTCATACTCAATACCCAGTAAGTGCTCTTCATGGTGTGAAAGAGCACACAACTGTATTTTAAAATGATAAACATGAAATAAAGTATTTTTCTGGGTCGATTTGCGAATTTGAGCATGTTGTGCTATTAATTCTAAGACCTAACAGTAGTGTGGTAATATTTGCATTTAAAGTGATAGGAGTTGGACATTACCCCCCTTGCGGGTCCTCTCTAGCCCTCGTTGCCTTCTTGGATCCATTTGCGAGTTACGAGTTTGAACGCCAGCGATCTTGATGCAATTTAATAGCTAAATTGGAAACGTAACAGTTACAGGCTTAACAAAGGATTTCCGTCCACAAAGTCCCACGTTCCACATCTTATAGGCTTTTTTCGTCCTTGCTGCGTTGTAACCCGCAAGTTGTCTGCGGGTTGCTTTAAGAGGCTAATTTAATAGCAGTAAGTCCAACGGGCTGCAATACGAGCTACGGTTTTACTTGTAGCCCGAATTTAATGGAGCTGATAGTCTATCATGTCAGTTACATGATTAGTAACAGACAGCACACACGGTGAGTACACTGATTGATAGCATTTTTCCCTAAACTCAGTGAAAAATGCACATTTTTAAAAAATTCTACAAGCATTTTAACATGCATTTAGGAGATCTTCACTGTGATGTGATCCAAACTGAGTGTCCCTTTACATATGAGCTGTATGAGCTGTAATGCCCTAACAGGAGCTAGATGTATTTGGCAATCATCATTAATAAAACTCCTATTTAAAAAATGTGTAAAGTGTTAAAACACTGTACAAACTATACTCTAAAATAGATAAAAATATTGAATGATATTGGCACAATATACAGCAAAACAAACCTACATTCATCATGCCTTTCATACTTCTTCACATTGAAAAAGTATGTCATTACTTTAGAAACTTTTAGAGTCTGACATACCAAATTTTACAGGTCTTGAGGTTTGCTATTCAGGTAATCCTAAATATGTGTTTTCATTTTAGATTTTTTTCAGTTTTTTTTAAATAAAATGTTATTGTGGTATTGTTATGGATGCACTTTAGTATATTATAGGACAGGTGGGAACTGTCTTTATTTCTATAATAGGACATCCTGGCTACATGGTCACAGTATATTATATACTGTATGTTCTGGCATTATCACTATATTTAGTATCATTTGTATTTTCTTAAATAAACTCTACATCTCTGTGCACCTTTGGTGTCTATTTTCTTTTTTGTGTCCTAGATTCCGTTAATATTCTGATAATTTAAACTGTCATGAGGAGATTGAGCGATATTGACGATTTTTTCATCAATTCTGTGTCTCAATTTGAGATCTCAACTTATTTTCCTTTTCTTAGTGTAATTACAAAAAACTAAAAATGTACAATTTTGATACAATTTGTTTAGGATTTGGTGCTACCTTTCAGGGGAGATCTCCTTACTACATGAGTGCTTGTTGCCTGCATTTTTGTACGCATTGTATACGGCTCAAAATACATCATATGGATTGATCACCATTTATATGTAATTCACAGAAAAGATAAATATATCTACACTACATTCCTATAATAAAAATGTGTTATGAGCTTGTGAATGTAGTTATTCAACATGTCCACAGAGATCTCAGTAGGAAAGGTGATTTCCACACTTATTAGTTCTGTGAGAAATAATCTGGTGTGGAGCTTATTGAAACTTCTATTAAAATACAGCAAAGCTGACATTGGGAACACTCTTATTGAATGGACTGTCTCCATAATATGTCATTACAGGCATTGCTTCTGAGTCTTTTCAATAAATATCTTGAATAGGGTATATATAATTTGATAAATTCAAAAAATTGGCATGTATGAATTGTCAGTATTAGGTCCCATAAAATGGCAAATGTAATACATAATAAAAGAGCATTTATTGGTAGACAATATTTGGTATATCATGAAAAAGAAGACACTTGGACTATGTCAAGATGGTTGTATTTAATTGGATTTTTCTAAACAATGTATTCTTTTATTGTACTTTCTGCCTCTCCTTTACAAAAAAGGACAGTCTTTAAAATAAACTTGCTGAGACCCTGGAAAGATTTTGGTGTCAAACCCTGCCTGCTAACTTGTTTGTATGCATGACCTGTGCTATACAATCAATTTTCTATCTGTTATACTTGCCTCACCCAGTACCTTTACATTGTAAGTTTGCAAGTTTTCAGTTTTGTAAGGTGCTTTGGAAAAAATTACTGCATACTGTCATGGTAGGCCGTGATTTAGGACTATTTGCTGGACTCTTTTGCGCTTACCGTGAGTGACATGGCATCTTGCTTATATAATATAAAGTTACGGCAGTCACATAGGAGAAAACATGGTTAAGTTCTATTATGTGGATATGGCCCCAGAAGAAACAAGAGATATTGTAACCAGGATCTCTCTTAGAATGTCTAGTTATCAAAGAAGGTCTTAAAACTGAGAAAAGAGGCTAGATCTTGTAATCTGGAGCAGGGGCAGCATATCTCAGATGGAAAGATCAAACATAGTGTATGGTGTGCTTCCTTGAGTTATTTTCTAGCTGTATTCCTGCGGCTGAAAAAAATGCAGAGGTTACTGGGGAGTCTCGGGTTTAGGTCCTGCTGCTACCGGCACAGATGCCCCATGAGCCAGACGAGGAAACCAGATGCCTCACACTAACCCTCCTGTCCACTACACCCTTCTTCACTGAACTGAATGAGATGAGATAAGGAGGTCGATTGCCCAGGAGGTACATGCTGAGCAGGGACATCCAGAGGGCTACTGTCCGTTTCCAGGGGGCTCCCACTACAGGAGTGCTAAAGAGGGTTTGCCAGCCAACATTAACCTGGCATACAGCAGCATCTGGCCCTTTGTGGATTACCAAGATGACCTGGACGAGTACCTGCAGGACTGAAAGGCAGTGTGAGCTACATGAGGTACCAGTGGCAAAATGGGTAAGAATTCTGATCAGTAAGCTCAGTGGGAGAACTAGCCAAGCTTACCAGGCTATCCCTAGAGAACTAGCCCTTGACTACAGCGAGGTCCACCTTGCTTTATGTCTCAGGTATGCTCTCACTGCTGGGAAATACCAAACCCTGTTCTGGAGTGTGGTCAGGAGGAAAGGGGACACCCACACTGAGGTTGTCTGGAGGATGAGGACTGACCTAGAGAACTGGTGGAAGGCTAAGGAGGTTCGTACCTTGGAGGATGCTAAGCAGGTAATGATGGAGCATTTTTTTCATATTTGCTCAGAGTCCATGTGGGAGTGGGTAGAAGATAAGCAGCCGGATACTGTAGAGCAATATACCATCTGACCGTGTGGAGTTGGATTGGGGCCAGGGCAAAGAGACCCGGGAGGTGGGGGTGACGGAAGTATTGCCTACCGATGTGTTGTTGGAAAATTACTTGGGAGCCATGGAATGTGGCTATTTGAACATTGGTACCTGGTCCCAGTCAGCAGCCCTGCGGTCTGGAAACCGTGGAGGATCCAAGGAACCAACCAGCCCAAAGGACCCTGAGGTGAGCTCTTTATCTGCTTGGGGTTTTGGGTTACCAGGGACCAGGCTTGAGGAGTTGAAGGTAGCTCTAGCAGAGGATAGCACCCTACAGAGTTTCAGATAGAAGGCAACGCAGAGGGAGCCAGGCTCTCATGGGGAGAGTTTTCTCTGGGAGACTGGGCTGTTGTACAGGGTGACTCCTGGGGATGAGAATGTGAGGCATGGGGTAGGCCTTAGGCAGCTGATAGTTCCCAAAAGTTTCAGGACTCAGTTACTTGGACTAGCCCATGATGTACCCTTATTTGGCCATATGGGACTAAAAGGACTAGGGTGAGGTTGACCAGGGTGTTCTACTGGCCAAGCTTAAACCAGGATGTTAATGCTTATTGTGACTCCAGTTTATGCCTGTCAGCAATATGGACATGCTGAGAAAGATGCCAGAATGCTTCTGCAACCCCGCCCAGTGAAAGATAACCCCTCCCAGAGAGTGGCATTGACCTAGTAGGAACCCTAGCTAGGCCCAGTAAGACTAAGAAGACTATACCATTAGGTAACCCGAGACTATGCCACCAAGTACCCTGAGGGAGTGGCCCTAGGGAATATTTCTGCCCGTACTGTAGCAGGAGCCCTGTTGGTAGTGTTCTCTAGGATGGGTTTCCCTCATGAGATCTTGTCTAATAGGGGTACTCAGTTCATGTCTGCCCTGACCCAAGATCTATGGGAGCTATGCGGGATTAAGCACCTCACTTCCTTCCCCTACCACCCCTCAATAGCGTATCTGAGCGCTTCAATCGCACTTTCAAGCGTATTCTCAGAAACTTCACGGATTAGGAAAAGGATTGGGAGAAACTTTTACTCTATCTTCTCTTCCTTCTATTTGCCTACCGTGAGGTTCCCCAGGAGTCCACAGGGTATTCCCCTTTTGAACTCCTGTATGGGCGGCCTTTGAGAGGGCCACTAGACCTCATTAGAGAAACTTGGGGCAGGGAGCAGAGGCAGGAACCCATGCCAGGAGTGCCCTATGTTCTCGCCTTTAGAGAGCAGATAGCTACCTCATGGGAAGGGTCAGGGAGAATGTCCTGAGTGCCCAAAAGCATCAGTAAAAGTTTTATGACCAGGGTACCTGGGAGGGAGAACTAGAGGAGGGTCAGGAGGTTTTAATGCTGGTCCCCCACACTCAGAATAAGCTCCAGGCTTCCTGGGAAGGGCCTTACAAAATTGCCCATAAGGTCAGCCCCACCACCTATGTGGTAGTCCTTGATGATCCCGGTAGAGTCACTCATATCAATCGATTTAAGGGGTATCAGCACAGACCACAAGCAATTCGTGCCATCTGCCTGCCCACTGGCAGTGACCCAGAGAAAGGGCTACTGCCCGATCTGTTGGAACCAGCACAGCATTCAACCCAGGCTGAGTTTGTAAAATTGTCCCCTAATCTGACCAAGGGCCAACAATAAGCACTGAACACTGATCTGGATATCTTCCCCCGTTTATTTTCCCATCTTCATGCCATACTTCCTTCACTAGCCACAAAGTACTGGCTGGGGATTGCCCTCCCCTTAAGTAATCCCCCTTACAGGGTCTTAGAGTCCGTGAGAGCTAGCATCCATAGAGAATTAGATGAAATGCTGCAGCTCAAAGTTATCCAGCCCTCTAAGAGCCCTTGGGCATCCCCTGTGGTGTTAGTCCCCAAGAAAGATGGCACATCTAGGTTCTGTGTATTATTGTAAGCTCAATGACAAAACCAAAACTGAGGCTTACCCCATTCCTTGTATGGACGAGCTGTTAAACCAGTTGAGGACTGCTACTTATGTAACTACACTATATCTGTCAAAGCGCTACTGGCAGTTTCCCCGTGCAGAGCCTGCCAGGGAGAACTGTGCATTTATTACTCCATTTGGGGTATACCAGTTCGTGGTAATGCCCGTTGGGATGAAAAAGGCCCCATCGACCTTTCAGAGACTAGTAGATCAGTTGCTGAGTGGTCACCAGGAGTATTCCCAAGCCTACTTAGATAATATAGCAATATTCAGTGCTACCTGGGAAGAACACCTGACCCACCCCAGACAGGTATTAGGAGCTATTCAGGAAGCAGGTCTTACTATTCGCCCTGGCAAGTGTTAATGTAGCAGGGGACAATGGAAGATTACTGTGGTTGAGCTTAGCCCTCCAAGTTTATAACTTCAACATTAAACATTGGAGTGTTAAGGCACAAGGCAATGCAGATGGCTTGTCCAGGCAAGACAACAAGTAATGGTCAAGTTAGGGAATCATCCATCAGGACTAGCTCCCACACTTGACCACCTGGAAGGGAGGAGTAATGTCACGGTAGCCCTGGAATTTGGACTATTTGCTGGACTCTTTTGAGCTTATTGTGGCTGTCATGGCATCTTGCTTATATACGATAAAGTTAAGGCAGTCACATAGGAGACAAAGATGAAGATGAAGCAAGAGTATTATAACCAGGATCTCTCTTAGAATGTTTAGTTATCAAAGAAGGTTGTTAAACTGAGATAAGAGGCTAGATCCTGTAATCTGAGGCAGGGGCAATAATATCAGATGGAAAGATCTCACACTAGTAATAGCAATAGGACACCGCCTGGTATGCCATAGAGGGGGTTGTAACCGTAGTAACAGTGTGAAGAGGTCCATGTGTTTTTTTATTGCTTTTGGATAAAATGTGTCTGAAGGGTGAATAAAGTTTCAGTTGCTATAGGAAATACATAGTGTTTGGTGTGCTTCCTTGAGTTATTTTCTAGCTGTATTCCTGCTGCTGGAAAAAGACAATTGTTACTGGGGAGTGTCTGGCTAAGGTCCTGCTGACTTACAGTAAGGATTCCAAACAAATTCAAATGATACTGCAGTGTATGGTCGACTCTACTAAGCCTTCCCAAGCCCCATAAGAATAGCAGATCATCACATATTTGTAAAATGTTAAGTTAAAAGGAAAGGCCTTCTGTTCTCTTGCCACATTAATATTGCATTTTGCTTGGCATTTAACCTCTGTGTAGCATTACAGAACATATTGGCGTATAAAAAATAAAGGATAATTGTCAAGGAACAACCCCTCTAGCCTCCAAGCAGCCTTCAACTGCCACCAGTGAGGATCCTCCCACCATGATCAAGCAAGAGTTATGGGCACACAGACTTTCAGGAGTAGCTGGTCAGCCTCAGGAGCAGATATAGATGGTCACTGAATCAGGTGGTTGCTCTTCTGATTGGCAGAAGCTGGAATACTGAATAACAGGAACTCTAGAACAATGGAGTCCACTAGTTGAGCAGGGAGGAATCCCCTTGTCTTCCTAGGGAAGAGCTACAGCTCCCGGGCATATAGTCTTCTCAACAGGACCTTACAATAGAGATCCCTTTTCTCCCTTTGATCAATAATATGTGTAAGATTAACATTCATTATAGGTAACAATAACCAATAACATTTAAACTTGTCTTTTGAACAGCAATCTCAGAAGAAGATCAGAGAATGTGCTGGATTTCACACAGACAGCAGGTAGACATCTCTAGAGCTTTGTAGTGTGAAAGATCATCAATAATATCCAAGCTTCTAATTTAATATATGATATTGTATACTTCTGAAAGCTGATATTGAAAGATCAGATATCTTATCAATAAAACAAACAGACTTGTTCTTTTTCAAGTGTGGTATGCAGACAGATAAAGGAAACTTTTTTCCTGGATGAAAAAAAAAAACATGGTTGAACTTTAAAGAAACCAATCTGAACGTGGCATTGATCCTCCTTGCAGTTCTGCTCAAAATTCAGTAATTTATTTACTCGTCTTGTCACCCGGCACAGACAGAAAATCAAAAATACATAAATATTCAACAAGTTTCCTGAATTAGACTGAAAAAATATGACTTCAAGAATAAACTTTTACTGTACTAGGTATGAACTTACCTGTCAGTCCCTTTTTAAACAGAATCGCCTAGAGACAGGGTATTTAGGGTCTGTGCTCACTTATGTAGGATGTCTATTGTAAAAAATCAATAACTGTTAATAAATGATAAATGAAAAGCAAAATCAGCTTAATTTATAAAATGTCATAATTCTCAGCACAAATTAAAGTGATACAGAGAAGGTTCCAAATATGGTATAATTTAAGTACTTTATCAACTAAATGTTATTAAACATTGCATTTTCCTTCTTCTAATCTACTGTTCTTCCGTTTAATCCTGCTTAAAGCACTGGTGGATGTAACTGTCACTTTACCACATTACAGACAGTTTTTTTGCTGGTTTTGTTTTTTGTGTTGTTTAGTCGTTTCCGATTCTCTGTGATCTCATGGACACTAACACACCAGGACATTTTTTTGTTCATGGTCATGCGCATCCACTTAGTATTCACGGCAAAGATACCAGAGTGGATCACCAGTTCCTTCAACAGTGAGCCACATCATACAGGTCCGGGTACTCCTAGGTGGTCTTCCTTCCCAAGTGCTGACCAGGCCCAACCTTGCTCAGCTTCAGGGTGGTTAGACCTCTTGATTCCCTGACTGGAATCGAACCCAGGTCGTAGTGGTCAAAGCGTTGCAGTGGTGAAAGCACCGAATCCTAACCATTGGACCACCAGGGACCTATGTATTCAAAGTCCCCTCCCACTTCAGGAAGTTGATCTGCTGAAGCCAAAATGATAGATTCCACAGGCTAGTAATTGTATAAAAAAGCTACACTGAGCTATATTATTCTTTTTTATTATATAAGCATGTTGCATATTTTTTGTGGTAGTTTCTTCAAAATAGTGCAGTAGAACAGTAATCCTTTAATGGAATCAAAGACATATTGGGACACAATGATTTTCTGGAATTGGTTGGACATCTAGTAGGATTTGGATATGGTATTGGGCTTTTTGTATTCCCAATTTGGGCTTTAGCGCTTAGTTTACTCAGATAATGTCAGTCCAAGATAATTCTCTATCGGTTTCTGTAGATAATATGTTGATATGGATAATATGTGGATGTTAGTATATTTCCACACTATTTCTTGGATGGGTCTTGTTGTTATATTCCTAGGGCTCTGTAGATCTCACATTTGGAGGATGCCACTTCTCCTAGGACACCGGCAAATGTGGTGTATCTGAAGTACTAGATATAAGAAAGAAGGGAGGGGGAGAAAGCACAATAGATACTCCTAGTACAGATTACTTTGTGCCTCTTCGTAGTATTAGACAATATACTTCTGTGGAGTTGTTCTACTTAAAAGCTGGGTGTGATTCTCTCTCACAGGTAGGTACCAGAATGGATGTTTCAAGACCTGCACCCCAATATACAGTGTGTTTCTATGAGGTGTACTTGAAATTTCCTCTGTGAGGTGTCAGGTATACTGCCAAAAACACTCAAATTTCTGTATATCTCTATATAACAGTATGCACCAATGCTTTTATTTGTCCATTACAGGGATGAAGGCGGGTGTGGTAACTTGTCTTCCTTGCATGGTAATTCAGGACCTCCTTAAACAGGTCTAGTGGGAGGGCTGGGAGTCTTTGCTTCCCTCCCACAATTGCTGGAGGAAGTGATGCAACTAAGGGTATATCCAGGCAGGAAACTGCTGTTGCTTCCTGTTTTCTTCCTGGATGGTGTTGGTGATGGTTGATGGTGATGGCGATGGTCTAACCGTGGGTAAGATCACGCGTTTGGGGAAGGGAATTACTATATAGGTAGATAGATTTAAAAAGGGTTGTTGCTCCGTGGGTCTGGGCTGTGTGTTTGTGATACATTTATAGTATTGTGTTGTTGCCTTTTAATAAATACCTTTTAATGTAGACGAACCTTGTGTAATATTTATATATATATTAATTTGGTGATACACCACATTTGGCGACCACGAATTTTAGACTTCTACAAAGGTTATTTATGAGGTAATATCACATTCATAGATAGTCAGATTTATTTTTTGGGGGAAGAGAAAAAAAAAAAAGTATTTTGTCTAATTATCCTCTGCATGGGAAATCAAGTGCTGATTGTGTGTGGAGTCTAGTTCGGCCTCCATTTTAATATACAAGCTTGGGCATAGGCCTCAATTATTATTTTTAATCCTTTATATCTTATTTTGCTACATAAAACAAAGATATCATACAGGTTGTTTTTGTGGGTTTCAAATATCTGAGTTGAGTTTTGTTGTGCTTTTGACTATCAGAGTACAGGCCTAGCCCTGCATTTGAATAAGGCTCCATGCGGCTTCTCTGTGTATTTGATGGCTGATTTGTTATCCTAGTTCGGCCTCCATTTTAATATACAAGCTTGGGCAAAGGCCTCAATTATTATTTTTAATCCTTTATATCTTATTTTGCTACATAAAACAAAGATATCATACAGGTTGTTTTTGTGGGTTTCAAATATCTGAGTTGAGTTTTGTTGTGCTTTTGACTATCAGAGTACAGGCCTAGCCCTGCATTTGAATAAGGCTCCATGCGGCTTCTTTGTGTATTTGAAGGCTGATTTGATATCCTAGTTCGGCCTCCATTTTAATATACAAGCTTGGGCATAGGCCTCAATTATTATTTTTAATCCTTTATATCTTATTTTGCTACATAAAACAAAGATATCATACAGGTTGTTTTTGTGGGTTTCAATATCTGAGTTGAGTTTTGTTGTGCTTTTGACTATCAGAGTACAGGCCTAGCCCTGCATTTGAATAGGCTCCATGCGGCTTCTTTGTGTATTTGAATGCTAATTCAAGCCTCCATTTTTAATATACAAGCTTGGGCATCAGGCCACAATTAGTTTTGTTGTGTGTTTCAAATACCTGAGTTTATTAATACTATTATTTATTTATTTTTTCTCTTCTTTCTTTTTCTTTCTCTAGTCCTTTATCATAGTACAGGCCTGGAGAAAAATAAATAAATAAACCATTTTAAATCTTATATATATATATATATATATATATATATATATGTATATATATATTATTTCAGGCGTGCATTTTAATACACTATAGGCTTCCATACCTTATACTTTTTGGGTGTCTTGCATATCCTAGTTCAGGTATATCTCCTACCCTGCAGGCCTTGCTATTATATTTTAAGTTAATTAGCAAGTATTACCTTCACCATACTAAGGTAAGTATAATTTGCATTGTGGGTACTAGTCTATTTTTCTACATATTACACCTGGCCTACTGAATAGTTATCAACTATTGTTGGCTACTCAGAAGCATGCTACTTTAGTCGCAAATTGATTTGGATTCTTACTTGGGTGAGTAAAAGAGTAGGAATGTCTTTTCAAGGGGCCAAATACTTTCCCACAGAAGTGCGTGAGTACTTTAGGAAACATATTCAAAAACATGATGGTCCATATGAGCTTCCAGAGCCAGCAAACCCAGACAGTGAAAAAGAGAAGAGATTAATGGATGTTCTAACACAAATTGTAAATAACAAAAAGTATAGAACAAAGAAGAGAAAAAGTTTGGTCACACAAGCTGTTGTAGCCACAATAGGAGGCCTAATAGACTTAGTTGTAGAATTACGGCAGCATAATTTGGAAACAACAAATAAAATGGAGGAAGCAATGGACAAAAGGGATTGTTTAAAAATTGCAGCTTTGAGAACAACTACAATTGTGGGGGAACTAGAAAGGGAGTTAAGGGAAATAGAAGAGCAGAGGGATGCTTATGGAGTAAAAATAAAAGAACTTCAAAACATAATAATGGACTATAAAAATAAAACAAAGTTAGAAGGGATAAAAGGAGTCAGAGACATTGCCAAAATATATCCAGATCTGGATATGTTCGTGGCACAAAATCAAGAACCAGTGCCGAAAATGAACCAAGATAGAAAAGATTTCTTATGTTATTCTGTTCCACAAGTAGATACCATACCACAAGCACCAGTTATTGTTTCAGAATTATTTAATGCAAGGCAAACACCTACAGGATTTTCTATGCAGACTCAACCGATGTCTATGGCAGATAAAGACAATTTCCAGAAATGGTGGGGAAGTATGCCAACTAACAACTTTAATACGTTTACACATTGGTTTATGAGGGGAGCAGATAGAGCTAAAAAAGGAGGTCTTAACTTAGAGGAATGGACAGAACTGTTAGAATACGCTATGGGTCCTTTGGCTAGTAGACTATTGGGATTTAATAACAGTGTGTCTGATCAGGCAGGAAGAATTGCTGCAACAAATTTCTATCTACTTAGCATAGAGAAAGAAATAGCAAATATTACCATGAGGCCAACAGATGGTCCTAGAGAGGTAGCTCAAAGGATATTTTTTTGGTATACTCTACGACAACCTCAACAGCCTCTAGTGCTGGGCTCACCAAAACATATAGCAAAAGTAATGGAAGCCTTTCCCCGGGAGTGTCAAGAATTTATCAGGCTTTTTGATCCAACACCAACAGACTTGGAAATGGTACTAACTAGAGCTGATAAGTGGTGGATCAAGCATCCTTTCACAGAACAGGCCTGCTCTGTTTCAGCTGTAAGAACATTTAAGGTCGAGTCTGGTAGAGATATAGATGGTAATTGGAGACGTGGGATGTACCCCAGAACAAGAAGGATGATCAAAACTGGAGACCAAAACAGAACTTTGACAAAAGATGGAGAGATCCACCTAGGGACTATAGGAATAGGGATGGCAGCAACTGGAGGGCTAATCAGGAGGGAGAGAGAAACGGTAACATGGGCTATTGGGAACTCAGGAGACAGAAGGATAGGATAGAAGAGGAAAATCACATACTTAAAAACAAGGTAGCTGAGTCAGAGAGGAAATTGAAGGAAAATGAGGCAAAGATGATAAAAGAGGGACAGAGTAGAAGTGAGTCACAATGACAAATCCCAACCCCTGTGCCTCAGCATCTCATTCACTCAGCTAATTTAACCATGGATGAGGCAGGTTGGCCTACCAGTTATACAGTCATCGCAGGGGTAGGGAAAAACATGTTGGTAGATACAGGAGCAGCAGTTACAATGACCAACAGGGTCAAAAATGGGGATTCTTCAGTAAGTAGTATGGGAGTTACTGGGAATCCACAGGAGGTTAGAGCAGGTCCAATTGATGTAGCAGTTGGAGAAAAAACAATACAAGTAGAAGCAATAGTGGGTTGGCCAGAGGAAATATTGGGAACAATTTTTGTTTGTGGAAGACAGAAAAGGTGAATCAGGTAAGTACAGAGTTGACGAAAGGGGTTGTGCTCCCAATGGCATATATTGTCTCTCCGATAAAAAGTCTGAAAAAAAACAAACTGAAACTAGACGGACAACCAGAATGGCTGCAGAAGCTAATCCAAGACATACCTGTTTGGGCTACAGATAAATTAGACTGTGGAAGAATGAAAGGAATGGTCTTTTTGGAAGGAGGAGACCCACAATGGCAAAAGCAATATCCAGTCCCAAGAGAATCAGTGGCATCGATCACCAAGATGATAGAAATACTGGAGAGACGTGGAATAATTAAATCTGGAAATGGGTATGCATGTAACTCACCATGTTGGCCTGTGAGAAAAGCTGTGTTAAAAGGGAATGGTGATGAAAAAGCAGCCTCATCATGGAGACTTACCATTGATTACAGGGCCGTGAACAAACTTGCAAAAAGATATTTTTTATTTTTTTGTTTGTGTATGTATATGTTTCTAATGATGGAATCTAGTGTTCATACAGAGCAAGGATGTATAAGAATGAAGATGCGTGTCAACAGAAGATTGTGGTGGATCCTTGTTACAGGATGGATAAGTATAAGCTGTATCACAGTAGGAATGGGGATACAGGCAATAAGGCCAGAAGATACCGCAAATAAGGGAGAGAGTTTGAAAAGATTGGAGTTACATTACGTTCAAGCAGATAGATTTATTTGGCCCAGGGAATTGGAAGTAAAAGAGGGTGGAGGGTTACAAGTAAACATTATTTTGCCACATAATAGTACCAGGGGATTAGCTCTTAGAGCTCCAATACAAGGGAGGTTTACAAATACTACAGTAGTAGTGAGTAACTTAACATTAGAAGAAGGTGGAGAATGGGACGCTGCAGTTATAGCTGCCCAGCCTGATCTAGAGGAATTCTGCAATTTTGATACTGGAAAGGGGTGTGTTCTAACAATAGATGAAGTATTTGTCTCTGTAAAGGAGCTGCAACGTTGTAAAGATCAGAAGAAGGTACCATGGCCAATAGGCGGATTGCTGGTGGTACCAACACATGAAACAGTTGTGCAAGGGGTTGGGTGGACTTACTACCCAATAATTCTAAATTTTAATGATTTTTCTATTCCTCCAAAGTGCCTGGAATCACAGCGGCATTGGTTTAAGCAAAGTATACAAGAGACCAACATTGAGTGGACCGGAGCAGGGAGTCGAGAAAAACGGGACACACTTGCAGCCCTTTTAGGAGGAGTCGGAACTGGATTGGGAGTATGGAATTCAGCAGACATCATTGGACTGAACAGCAGGATAAACTCCCTTACTGATGGCATGGGACATGCTATGAAAATAGGTGGAGTAGCTGACTCCCTTATAGTGAGTAGACTGACAGACAATGTTGATGACATACACACCATTGCCAACAACCTGCATCTAGTTGAGGAAAATATTGCTTCCATTGCTAACAGCATTAAGAATGAAATAGTGGGAACTGCCATTTTCTGTTCTATGATTGGAGGAAAGCTGTTGGCAGATTTAAAGGAAACTATTAAAGACATCCAGGAAAACAAGTGGGCAAGACAAATCAATGCAACAAGGATTATCACGTCATTGAAAAGAAAAGGAGTGGACATCACTGAGGACAATCTTAAATACAGCTATATTGAAGGCCCAGATCAATGGATGCCACATGGACTACAATCTGGGACAATAGGACTAATCCTGGCAATTCCCCGTTGGGAGGGGCAGGCAGAGCAACTGAACTCTATACATAGCATTGGCACGTTAAGTGATGGAATCTACAAGCAACACTTCCCGTCAAAAAGACTGGCCACTATTACAGGATTGGAGATGGATGAAAGCTGTTGCAGGAAATCTCAACACCGATGGCTGGGCAGTTGTGTTTGGGAGAAAGGAGCTGAGGAGGATGGCTGGGTGCAGTTGATAAAAGAAAACCTGGTGCAAGAGGTGATCCGCATAGGGGACATTGCATGCTTTATCGGCCACTCTGAATATAGGACAGTTGATGAAATATGTTTGGTGGAAGAAGGGTCTTGTCCATCAAGAAACCTTACCACCGAAATGATCAATTTTACTGCAAATGCAGATTGGACAAATTTGACAATGAAGCTTTTTCCCCCAATTCCAAAGCTTACCTTGGAACTTCATGAGTTAGTAAAACGTACCAAACAACAACTATACCCCATCAGCTTACTGCTGGAACAACAGAAAAAGGAAATAGAAATTACTACAAAAAACGTTGAGCATCCCTGGTGGGGAATTCTTACCAATGCAGAGACACATCCAGTCCTACGAACACTGTCGCTGGTACTCATGTTCATTCAAGTATTAACGACAATTATAATAATATACTTTTGTGTGGCAATGAAACAAATGAGGAAGAAACTTGCAAGGAGGATATCTTTTTCCTCTTCTTTCTCTCTCTCATACATTCTTCAATAAAGTTTTACATTGCACATACATAAACATTTATCACACACTCTCACCTAAATTCTATAAGATCTGTTTCTGTGTAATATGTGGATTGACAGCCATAGGAAAGTACAGGAGAACTTATGTCGCTGAGGGAACTATTCCGGAGGGACGGTGGGTTGAATTTCTCCTGTATATCAGGTTTTTGCTTCCACTAGGTTCTCCTGTACTAGAGGGATAACTAGACAACTGAGCAACATAGAAGAAGAAAAAGTGAGGGAATGTGGTAACTTGTATTCCTTGCATGGTAATTCAGGACCTCCTTAAACAGGTCTAGTGGGAGGGCTGGGAGTCTTTGCTTCCCTCCCACAATTGCTGGAGGAAGTGATGCAACTAAGAGTATATCCAGGCAGGAAACTGCTGTTGCTTCCTGTTTTCTTCCTGGATGGTGTTGGTGATGGTTATGGTCTAACCGTGGGTAAGATCAAGCGTTTGGGGAAGGGAATTACTATATAGGTAGATAGATTTAAAAAGGGTTGTTGCTCCGTGGGTCTGGGCTGTGTGTTTGTGATACATTTATAGTATTGTGTTGTTGCCTTTTAATAAATACCTTTTAATGTAGACGAACCTTGTGTAATATTTATATATATTAATTTGGTGATACACCACAGCGGGTACATGCCTCCACCTAGTAAATGGATATGTGTCTAGATAACTAGAACCTATATAAAATAAGACATAACATCTTTTAATGTATGGATATATACCCATACACATATATACACATATATATATACATAAATACATATATATATACACAGACACCCAGAATGCAGTGTAATAACTGTTTTTCTCAGAACTCTGAGCTGGAAGCAGGTTTTTTAACTTGTTTTAGACATTCAAATGTGAACACAGATGTACTTTTTATTTACTGTACTACTGTACGGTGGAGGGCTTCTATCGCTCTTTTGCCCACCATATTATAAATGATTGTTGTGGTGAACTACCTACTCATAATTTCCACAACACAGGCTGAGATCCCGCTCCATGCTGATGATAGCCAGTAAGCTTGAAACAGCTGTACATGGATTGGATACTCAGTCTGTGTTTATTCCGACTTTGGCTTTACATTAAAGCTGTGTAATACAGCATGCATAAGCTTAAAGGAAGCCATGATTAATAATGGCTACGGAATGAAGAGCAGCAACTGTAGGGCTAATCAGGAGGGAGAGAGAAACGGTAACATGGGCTATTGGGAACTCAGGAGACAGAAGGATAGGATAGAAGAGGAAAATCACATACTTAAAAACAAGGTAGCTGAGTCAGAGAGGAAATTGAAGGAAAATGAGGCAAAGATGATAAAAGAGGGACAGAGTAGAAGTGAGTCACAATGACAAATCCCAACCCCTGTGCCTCAGCATCTCATTCACTCAGCTAATTTAACCATGGATGAGGCAGGTTGGCCTACCAGTTATACAGTCATCGCAGGGGTAGGGAAAAACATGTTGGTAGATACAGGAGCAGCAGTTACAATGACCAACAGGGTCAAAAATGGGGATTCTTCAGTAAGTAGTATGGGAGTTACTGGGAATCCACTGGAGGTTAGAGCAGGTCCAATTGATGTAGCAGTTGGAGAAAAAACAATACAAGTAGAAGCAATAGTGGGTTGGCCAGAGGAAATATTGGGAACAATTTTTGTTTGTGGAAGACAGAAAAGGTGAATCAGGTAAGTACAGAGTTGACGAAAGGGGTTGTGCTCCCAATGGCATATATTGTCTCTCCGATAAAAAGTCTGAAAAAAAACAAACTGAAACTAGACGGACAACCAGAATGGCTGCAGAAGCTAATCCAAGACATACCTGTTTGGGCTACAGATAAATTAGACTGTGGAAGAATGAAAGGAATGGTCTTTTTGGAAGGAGGAGACCCACAATGGCAAAAGCAATATCCAGTCCCAAGAGAATCAGTGGCATCGATCACCAAGATGATAGAAATACTGGAGAGACGTGGAATAATTAAATCTGGAAATGGGTATGCATGTAACTCACCATGTTGGCCTGTGAGAAAAGCTGTGTTAAAAGGGAATGGTGATGAAAAAGCAGCCTCATCATGGAGACTTACCATTGATTACAGGGCCGTGAACAAACTTGCAAAAAGATATTTTTTATTTTTTTGTTTGTGTATGTATATGTTTCTAATGATGGAATCTAGTGTTCATACAGAGCAAGGATGTATAAGAATGAAGATGCGTGTCAACAGAAGATTGTGGTGGATCCTTGTTACAGGATGGATAAGTATAAGCTGTATCACAGTAGGAATGGGGATACAGGCAATAAGGCCAGAAGATACCGCAAATAAGGGAGAGAGTTTGAAAAGATTGGAGTTACATTACGTTCAAGCAGATAGATTTATTTGGCCCAGGGAATTGGAAGTAAAAGAGGGTGGAGGGTTACAAGTAAACATTATTTTGCCACATAATAGTACCAGGGGATTAGCTCTTAGAGCTCCAATACAAGGGAGGTTTACAAATACTACAGTAGTAGTGAGTAACTTAACATTAGAAGAAGGTGGAGAATGGGACGCTGCAGTTATAGCTGCCCAGCCTGATCTAGAGGAATTCTGCAATTTTGATACTGGAAAGGGGTGTGTTCTAACAATAGATGAAGTATTTGTCTCTGTAAAGGAGCTGCAACGTTGTAAAGATCAGAAGAAGGTACCATGGCCAATAGGCGGATTGCTGGTGGTACCAACACATGAAACAGTTGTGCAAGGGGTTGGGTGGACTTACTACCCAATAATTCTAAATTTTAATGATTTTTCTATTCCTCCAAAGTGCCTGGAATCACAGCGGCATTGGTTTAAGCAAAGTATACAAGAGACCAACATTGAGTGGACCGGAGCAGGGAGTCGAGAAAAACGGGACACACTTGCAGCCCTTTTAGGAGGAGTCGGAACTGGATTGGGAGTATGGAATTCAGCAGACATCATTGGACTGAACAGCAGGATAAACTCCCTTACTGATGGCATGGGACATGCTATGAAAATAGGTGGAGTAGCTGACTCCCTTATAGTGAGTAGACTGACAGACAATGTTGATGACATACACACCATTGCCAACAACCTGCATCTAGTTGAGGAAAATATTGCTTCCATTGCTAACAGCATTAAGAATGAAATAGTGGGAACTGCCATTTTCTGTTCTATGATTGGAGGAAAGCTGTTGGCAGATTTAAAGGAAACTATTAAAGACATCCAGGAAAACAAGTGGGCAAGACAAATCAATGTAACAAGGATTATCACGTCATTGAAAAGAAAAGGAGTGGACATCACTGAGGACAATCTTAAATACAGCTATATTGAAGGCCCAGATCAATGGATGCCACATGGACTACAATCTGGGACAATAGGACTAATCCTGGCAATTCCCCGTTGGGAGGGGCAGGCAGAGCAACTGAACTCTATACATAGCATTGGCACGTTAAGTGATGGAATCTACAAGCAACACTTCCCGTCAAAAAGACTGGCCACTATTACAGGATTGGAGATGGATGAAAGCTGTTGCAGGAAATCTCAACACCGATGGCTGGGCAGTTGTGTTTGGGAGAAAGGAGCTGAGGAGGATGGCTGGGTGCAGTTGATAAAAGAAAACCTGGTGCAAGAGGTGATCCGCATAGGGGACATTGCATGCTTTATCGGCCACTCTGAATATAGGACAGTTGATGAAATATGTTTGGTGGAAGAAGGGTCTTGTCCATCAAGAAACCTTACCACCGAAATGATCAATTTTACTGCAAATGCAGATTGGACAAATTTGACAATGAAGCTTTTTCCCCCAATTCCAAAGCTTACCTTGGAACTTCATGAGTTAGTAAAACGTACCAAACAACAACTATACCCCATCAGCTTACTGCTGGAACAACAGAAAAAGGAAATAGAAATTACTACAAAAAACGTTGAGCATCCCTGGTGGGGAATTCTTACCAATGCAGAGACACATCCAGTCCTACGAACACTGTCGCTGGTACTCATGTTCATTCAAGTATTAACGACAATTATAATAATATACTTTTGTGTGGCAATGAAACAAATGAGGAAGAAACTTGCAAGGAGGATATCTTTTTCCTCTTCTTTCTCTCTCTCATACATTCTTCAATAAAGTTTTACATTGCACATACATAAACATTTATCACACACTCTCACCTAAATTCTATAAGATCTGTTTCTGTGTAATATGTGGATTGACAGCCATAGGAAAGTACAGGAGAACTTATGTCGCTGAGGGAACTATTCCGGAGGGACGGTGGGTTGAATTTCTCCTGTATATCAGGTTTTTGCTTCCACTAGGTTCTCCTGTACTAGAGGGATAACTAGACAACTGAGCAACATAGAAGAAGAAAAAGTGAGGGAATGTGGTAACTTGTCTTCCTTGCATGGTAATTCAGGACCTCCTTAAACAGGTCTAGTGGGAGGGCTGGGAGTCTTTGCTTCCCTCCCACAATTGCTGGAGGAAGTGATGCAACTAAGAGTATATCCAGGCAGGAAACTGCTGTTGCTTCCTGTTTTCTTCCTGGATGGTGTTGGTGATGGTTATGGTCTAACCGTGGGTAAGATCAAGCGTTTGGGGAAGGGAATTACTATATAGGTAGATAGATTTAAAAAGGGTTGTTGCTCCGTGGGTCTGGGCTGTGTGTTTGTGATACATTTATAGTATTGTGTTGTTGCCTTTTAATAAATACCTTTTAATGTAGACGAACCTTGTGTAATATTTATATATATTAATTTGGTGATACACCACAGCGGGTACATGCCTCCACCTAGTAAATGGATATGTGTCTAGATAACTAGAACCTATATAAAATAAGACATAACATCTTTTAATGTATGGATATATACCCATACACATATATACACATATATATATATACATAAATACATATATATATACACAGACACCCAGAATGCAGTGTAATAACTGTTTTTCTCAGAACTCTGAGCTGGAAGCAGGTTTTTTAACTTGTTTTAGACATTCAAATGTGAACACAGATGTACTTTTTATTTACTGTACTACTGTACGGTGGAGGGCTTCTATCGCTCTTTTGCCCACCATATTATAAATGATTGTTGTGGTGAACTACCTACTCATAATTTCCACAACACAGGCTGAGATCCCGCTCCATGCTGATGATAGCCAGTAAGCTTGAAACAGCTGTACATGGATTGGATACTCAGTCTGTGTTTATTCCGACTTTGGCTTTGCATTAAAGCTGTGTAATACAGCATGCATAAGCTTAAAGGAAGCCATGATTAATAATGGCTACGGAATGAAGAGCAGCAACTGGAGGGCTAATCAGGAGGGAGAGAGAAACGGTAACATGGGCTATTGGGAACTCATTAGACAGAAGGATAGGATAGAAGAGGAAAATCACATACTTAAAAACAAGGTAGCTGAGTCAGAGAGGAAATTGAAGGAAAATGAGGCAAAGATGATAAAAGAGGGACAGAGTAGAAGTGAGTCACAATGACAAATCCCAACCCCTGTGCCTCAGCATCTCATTCACTCAGCTAATTTAACCATGGATGAGGCAGGTTGGCCTACCAGTTATACAGTCATCGCAGGGGTAGGGAAAAACATGTTGGTAGATACAGGAGCAGCAGTTACAATGACCAACAGGGTCAAAAATGGGGATTCTTCAGTAAGTAGTATGGGAGTTACTGGGAATCCACAGGAGGTTAGAGCAGGTCCAATTGATGTAGCAGTTGGAGAAAAAACAATACAAGTAGAAGCAATAGTGGGTTGGCCAGAGGAAATATTGGGAACAATTTTTGTTTGTGGAAGACAGAAAAGGTGAATCAGGTAAGTACAGAGTTGACGAAAGGGGTTGTGCTCCCAATGGCATATATTGTCTCTCCGATAAAAAGTCTGAAAAAAAACAAACTGAAACTAGACGGACAACCAGAATGGCTGCAGAAGCTAATCCAAGACATACCTGTTTGGGCTACAGATAAATTAGACTGTGGAAGAATGAAAGGAATGGTCTTTTTGGAAGGAGGAGACCCACAATGGCAAAAGCAATATCCAGTCCCAAGAGAATCAGTGGCATCGATCACCAAGATGATAGAAATACTGGAGAGACGTGGAATAATTAAATCTGGAAATGGGTATGCATGTAACTCACCATGTTGGCCTGTGAGAAAAGCTGTGTTAAAAGGGAATGGTGATGAAAAAGCAGCCTCATCATGGAGACTTACCATTGATTACAGGGCCGTGAACAAACTTGCAAAAAGATATTTTTTATTTTTTTGTTTGTGTATGTATATGTTTCTAATGATGGAATCTAGTGTTCATACAGAGCAAGGATGTATAAGAATGAAGATGCGTGTCAACAGAAGATTGTGGTGGATCCTTGTTACAGGATGGATAAGTATAAGCTGTATCACAGTAGGAATGGGGATACAGGCAATAAGGCCAGAAGATACCGCAAATAAGGGAGAGAGTTTGAAAAGATTGGAGTTACATTACGTTCAAGCAGATAGATTTATTTGGCCCAGGGAATTGGAAGTAAAAGAGGGTGGAGGGTTACAAGTAAACATTATTTTGCCACATAATAGTACCAGGGGATTAGCTCTTAGAGCTCCAATACAAGGGAGGTTTACAAATACTACAGTAGTAGTGAGTAACTTAACATTAGAAGAAGGTGGAGAATGGGACGCTGCAGTTATAGCTGCCCAGCCTGATCTAGAGGAATTCTGCAATTTTGATACTGGAAAGGGGTGTGTTCTAACAATAGATGAAGTATTTGTCTCTGTAAAGGAGCTGCAACGTTGTAAAGATCAGAAGAAGGTACCATGGCCAATAGGCGGATTGCTGGTGGTACCAACACATGAAACAGTTGTGCAAGGGGTTGGGTGGACTTACTACCCAATAATTCTAAATTTTAATGATTTTTCTATTCCTCCAAAGTGCCTGGAATCACAGCGGCATTGGTTTAAGCAAAGTATACAAGAGACCAACATTGAGTGGACCGGAGCAGGGAGTCGAGAAAAACGGGACACACTTGCAGCCCTTTTAGGAGGAGTCGGAACTGGATTGGGAGTATGGAATTCAGCAGACATCATTGGACTGAACAGCAGGATAAACTCCCTTACTGATGGCATGGGACATGCTATGAAAATAGGTGGAGTAGCTGACTCCCTTATAGTGAGTAGACTGACAGACAATGTTGATGACATACACACCATTACCAACAACCTGCATCTAGTTGAGGAAAATATTGCTTCCATTGCTAACAGCATTAAGAATGAAATAGTGGGAACTGCCATTTTCTGTTCTATGATTGGAGGAAAGCTGTTGGCAGATTTAAAGGAAACTATTAAAGACATCCAGGAAAACAAGTGGGCAAGACAAATCAATGCAACAAGGATTATCACGTCATTGAAAAGAAAAGGAGTGGACATCACTGAGGACAATCTTAAATACAGCTATATTGAAGGCCCAGATCAATGGATGCCACATGGACTACAATCTGGGACAATAGGACTAATCCTGGCAATTCCCCGTTGGGAGGGGCAGGCAGAGCAACTGAACTTTATACATAGCATTGGCACGTTAAGTGATGGAATCTACAAGCAACACTTCCCGTCAAAAAGACTGGCTACTATTACAGGATTGGAGATGGATGAAAGCTGTTGCAGGAAATCTCAACACCGATGGCTGGGCAGTTGTGTTTGGGAGAAAGGAGCTGAGGAGGATGGCTGGGTGCAGTTGATAAAAGAAAACCTGGTGCAAGAGGTGATCCGCATAGGGGACATTGCATGCTTTATCGGCCACTCTGAATATAGGACAGTTGATGAAATATGTTTGGTGGAAGAAGGGTCTTGTCCATCAAGAAACCTTACCACCGAAATGATCAATTTTACTGCAAATGCAGATTGGACAAATTTGACAATGAAGCTTTTTCCCCCAATTCCAAAGCTTACCTTGGAACTTCATGAGTTAGTAAAACGTACCAAACAACAACTATACCCCATCAGCTTACTGCTGGAACAACAGAAAAAGGAAATAGAAATTACTACAAAAAACGTTGAGCATCCCTGGTGGGGAATTCTTACCAATGCAGAGACACATCCAGTCCTACGAACACTGTCGCTGGTACTCATGTTCATTCAAGTATTAACGACAATTATAATAATATACTTTTGTGTGGCAATGAAACAAATGAGGAAGAAACTTGCAAGGAGGATATCTTTTTCCTCTTCTTTCTCTCTCTCATACATTCTTCAATAAAGTTTTACATTGCACATACATAAACATTTATCACACACTCTCACCTAAATTCTATAAGATCTGTTTCTGTGTAATATGTGGATTGACAGCCATAGGAAAGTACAGGAGAACTTATGTCGCTGAGGGAACTATTCCGGAGGGACGGTGGGTTGAATTTCTCCTGTATATCAGGTTTTTGCTTCCACTAGGTTCTCCTGTACTAGAGGGATAACTAGAAAACTGAGCAACATAGAAGAAGAAAAAGTGAGGGAATGTGGTAACTTGTCTTCCTTGCATGGTAATTCAGGACCTCCTTAAACAGGTCTAGTGGGAGGGCTGGGAGTCTTTGCTTCCCTCCCACAATTGCTGGAGGAAGTGATGCAACTAAGAGTATATCCAGGCAGGAAACTGCTGTTGCTTCCTGTTTTCTTCCTGGATGGTGTTGGTGATGGTTGATGGTGATGGCGATGGTCTAACCGTGGGTAAGATCAAGCGTTTGGGGAAGGGAATTACTATATAGGTAGATAGATTTAAAAAGGGTTGTTGCTCCGTGGGTCTGGGCTGTGTGTTTGTGATACATTTATAGTATTGTGTTGTTGCCTTTTAATAAATACCTTTTAATGTAGACGAACCTTGTGTAATATTTATATATATTAATTTGGTGATACACCACAGCGGGTACATGCCTCCACCTAGTAAATGGATATGTGTCTAGATAACTAGAACCTATATAAAATAAGACATAACATCTTTTAATGTATGGATATATACCCATACACATATATACACATATATATATATACATAAATACATATATATATACACAGACACCCAGAATGCAGTGTAATAACTGTTTTTCTCAGAACTCTGAGCTGGAAGCAGGTTTTTTAACTTGTTTTAGACATTCAAATGTGAACACAGATGTACTTTTTATTTACTGTACGGTGGAGGGCTTCTATCGCTCTTTTGCCCACCATATTATAAATGATTGTTGTGGTGAACTACCTACTCAAAATTTCCACAACACAGGCTGAGATCCCGCTCCATGCTGATGATAGCCAGTAAGCTTGAAACAGCTGTACATGGATTGGATACTCAATCTGTGTTTATTCCAACCTTGGCTTTGCATTAAAGCTGTGTAATACAGCATGCATAAGCTTAAAGGAAGCCATGATTAATAATGGCTACGGAATGAAGAGCATTTGTGGCCATATTTGTGTGTCCCGGCTCAACTTCCCAGAATGCAGTGTAATAACTGTTTTTCTTGGAATTCTGAGCTAGAAGCAGGTTTTTAACTTGCTTTAGACATTCAAATGTGAACACAGATGTACTTTTTATTTACTATATATATATATATATATATATATATATATATATATATATACATACACATACATGCATACATGCAACTATGGAGACCTCTAAGGGATCTTAGTTAATAAGCATGTTAGCCCTAGTGAATTCTGCTAGTAGGATTTGGCAGAAGACACAACATCAGAAGAGATGGCCATTTATAAGACAGAATACTGCTTTAAGTACAATGATGGCATTGGAAACAGAATAATTTGAATCATTTTCATTGTGTAGAAATTAGAGAGGTCCAAGAGGCTGACCTTGGAGGATTCAAAAGAATAAAATAAAAATTGGGGAAGGACCAAAGAAAGTGATAGTGCTTTTTAGTTTTTTAGTAAAAAGAGATTAGCCGAGTAGTAATTTTAATAACACATTATGATCATCAGTGTACTCCCAGTATTCTATAATAAAGAAAATCAGAGGCACGTAGTCAAAGAATAAACGAGTAGTTGTTTGATCTGCTGTTGTTGCATGCTGTTTCTCTGCAATTCATTTCTATTTAAGGAAACACTTAGAAGATACTTAGAAACCGTTCACTTTGATACAGTAAAATTCCTTAATATGCCACTACAAGCAAATTCTTATTTATTCAAGAATGCTCAAATGAATGTGTATTTCATTAAAGTTTCTTAAAGGACCACTGTAATGCCCTAAGAACAGTAACTAGTTATTTTAATTATGCATTGATCATTAATAAATACTAGCGACTTGCCTGTCAAAAATGTCAGGGCAATAAAAAAGTGTTGAAATGCTGTTGAAACACAATGGGAGTGTACTGCGTGCCTCAACTGCTCGTCGCAATAAGCACCTTCGGAGCTCATTGCACCCTAAGTCCTGCATGTCGGTGCTTTGCGAGGCTCGCAGTCCAATGAGCGTCTTCGCATGTCGCATAGAGCGCCTTAGTCCCGCGTGTGGGCTGGCGAAAATGTATCAGGTGTCAGAGCATAATAAAGTGATTTGAATTTTTAACTGCTTTGAGTGTCAGCCTATCCCTGTGAGCTACTGAGCATTATTCATAAAGTAAGGGCAGTGTAAAATATGAGATGTTTTTTTTAAAGCAATAATTAATTAATAAATGAATATACCTTACTATAATAAATTAATAAATTAATATACGTTACCTATTTGTACTTAATATCTAGCAATCAATATCCTGAAGAGCTAACAATCTTGACTGTTGATCATCTGAGGAGAAAGTGTCAGCAATGTGCTAAGTGTGCAGTGTATATAGGCTGTGTGGTGCAAATCGTATGTTTTGGCGGGAGAACCTCCATTTCAAAAGCGTAATGTGGTAATGTGTAAGTTAGTTTTGTGAAATGCGGTTTGCGATCATTTTCGTTCCTTCGGATTAGTGTGGCAGTGTTTTTTCTGTAATTCGTAATAGTGTGGCAGTTTTTTTCCCATCGTTCGTAATAGTGTGGCAGTGTTTTGCACGCTTCGGGGCCGTGTAGCCTCGTTTTCATTTTTTTCAGCCGCCATTTTTTTTCTCGCTTAGCCGATTTTCAAGTCCCAAAGCTCCCCAAATTCGACTTAAATTTGCGTATAACCTCACTCCCAGACACCCTGGCTGTCCCCCCATGCTGTGTGTGAGTGTTTTTTTTATTTTAATTGTGTTTTTTTGTGTGTTTTGGGTGATTTTTGATTTGCATGGTTCGGCCGTTAACTGCGTCTTTTTGCGACCTCATTTTTTTTTTCTAACTCCAGCGGCTAGTAATTTTTTTTTTAAGTACCCAGTCTCTCAACTGCTTGCAGCCTAATGCAATCCCGTGTTTCCTAAGTGCTTGTAGCCTAAGTCCCGTGTGCTTCAATGCCTCAACAATGAGCTCGGAAGACTTCTGTGCCTCAACGGCACACTACGCGAGGCTCGCAATAGTGACGACAAATCGCAGTTTGTCAACTATTATATGTGATGTATTACAGTAATATTATAATAGTAATAGTAATATAATAGTAATATTTATAATATTTTATATTAATGATTAATGAATTAAAAATGAGTATCAGCCTGATGCTTTTTGTCTCTACACTAATAGCGTTATAAAGGGAAGGGTTTTGGAGGTTTCTACATTTCTCTTTATTAAGTATGGAAGAGTGATTCGGCTGCAAAGAAAAGTATACATTTTCATACAGCCATGTTGATTTTACATAAAAATTGTAAAATACTTTACTTTCATTTAATATCTTTTCATCTTTTAAAGAAATTATAACGTCCCAAAAAAGGGGGATCTAGTGAAGTTGAGTGAAAGATAAATAGAGGAAGGGAAATGATAAAGTGTAGTTTAGATCGGTGTTTCCCAGAGAAACTTGCAACAGGAGCATGTCGCACAATTTCTTAGTTTAACTAAGGTGCCCATTTTTTAAGATAATGGTCTGAGTGATTTTCTAGCACATATGTCAGGTTTTCCAGCAAGGCTGTGTCTTCAGTTTTATTAAATATTTAATGCCACGACAGGTCTGATGAAGTTTGGTATATTCCAAAATGGTTAGAGAAAAGCTTTTTCCAAGCAGATTTTTGGGGAAAATGTCCAATAAGCACAATTGGGCGTCAAGGGTACCAGTCTGTCATACATTTTAGATATATGTTTTTTCATTTTATATATTTTTTTAAGTGTTTTTGTTTATATTCTCTGGGTCACTGACCAGAACCAATATGTGTGATAATGTGTGCCCACTAACCCACAGCACCGGAAGTATTGTTCTGGGTAGTTAGGGTATATAATGTTTAGTATATGTGGAACTAGATGTACGCTATGCAATACTTTATACTTTATGGTTAAATGTAGTTGCTTCTGCTGTGGCCAGTTTGTGTCAATCTTCTATCACAATCACTTTGTTTGATTTTTACATTCAGTTCCTTTTCCCAAGTTTATTTTAATGTATCTAGTCAGCTATAGATAAGGCTTATTCCATGTTTTGTTAAATGTTTGTTACAAGCACACTTATATGGTGTTAATGGTCTATCTAAAAGAGACAGTTCTAAACTGTATTAAGAACAGATAGATTTGATAAGTGAATGCAAGTATTCAAAGGTTGCCCCCACAGCAAATGTTTGCTTCCATGGGAAACCGATTTAGCACATGAAGCTACTAGCCAATTGGGATCTGTGTGCTTGTACACTTTGTAACTGAAAGAAGATAAAAAGTAGTGATGCTTGATGCATAGTCCAGGAACCCTTAGAATCTGATTTTTAATTGTGCTAGAAAATATGGTAGCTCCATATTCGTTTAAAAAAACACTGTTGTCAGTTTGTTTATTAGATGGTATTTTGCATAACTAAACTTTATAATCAACAAAAAGTTTTAAGGAAGCAAAAATATTTAACATTTTACCTTGTATATGCATTTCTTTAATATAGGGTTCCAGTTTCTTTCCTGATGTGATTCTGTCTGCTTCTTCCGTGAGGTGAGTCCTTGTAAACTGATGAGCTTTTTATTAGTTCTATTGAGAGCACTGCCACATTCACATTGTACATATAGAATCCTCTTCTGCATTTAAATTCTTCAACCACCTCAGAAAGCGTATCTGTAAAAAACTAAATGGAAGATTCCATAATGGCATAATTGCAAACAAAAGCTCCTACATTTGAGGCTATATTTTACAAACGTTGTTCCTGTTTTTAAGTGTAGCTCTTCAAAAGACCGCCCGTGTTTTTTATCTAAAAAAATCTGGATTGGATCTAAACATTTTACCAACTGGTTTGCCATTGACTGGATTGAATCTTCGAGCTTGTCTTCATCTTGAATACAGTTCTGGGATAACTTTCTATATCACAGAGCTTATTTCTCAGGTAAGCCTGCAAACAAATAATATCATAAAATGGAGTAAAAAGCAGTACATACCGTAAGGCTGTGCCTGATGTACAGTACAATAAGTAAACTTTGAATCAAAGGGCTATTTCCTGAAACCATCCATCTTCCACAAACAGTTTTAAATATTGTTTTCTTCCATGGGCTCAGTTTTTAATAACTCAAGTGGAATGCCTAGAGCAACAGAACAGTTTTCCGAATACAATTCCTTCTGCAATAAATCAACACATATAGTAGAAGGAGACTTAACAAGGGCACATAGAGCACAAATCATGGACTTGTTATGTTATGTCTGAAAACCAGAATCTACCATTTTGCAGATATTACGAAGTTCCTGGACAATGAATGGTTCTATAAAGCACCCTTTTCATTGTATTCTTCTATATATTGACAGTTAAGCAGGCATTATAGCTTAGAAAATAAATGTATGTATCTAAAGTAAACATATCTAAAAAAACACAACAAACATTCAACAATCTAGATAAATTCTGCAACATTTCTGTGAATGTAGTATACATAATACATTGAACTAAAACTTGAAGAGAGTTGCTACACTGGAAAACCTGGAAGAAAATAAAACCTTTAGTTGAATCCACATAGGGATTCCATTAAAACACAATGGATGGAACTACTCCAACTGAGTTGAGAGACAGTACACTCAAAAAACAAAAACAACTGTACAACATCTTAGAATACTTTAAAGTATGCTATACGAAGGATTTAATTAATAATTAAAGATCCTTACTTTTTATTATTTTCCTTCCACTTTACAATAATATGATATTGTATATTTTTCTCTGCAATTTGAATGTTTTTTCTTAGAGAAAACAAGTTTACTTTGGTCAGCTTCTCTTTCTAGATTAACCTTATTAATTTTGTTGATCTACGCAGAACCTTTTCTAGATCTACAATGTCCTTTTTTTAGAATCCACGTTCCAAAACTGTACTACTTGTTTCATGTTCCAAAACTCTACCATATGTTCCAGTATAAGTCTTACTAGGAATTTATATTGTCACATAATTATACTTGCTTCTATACCTAATCTTTTACTTGTCTTTGCAGCTGCTACCTGGCATTGAACACTGTTGTTTACTTTAGTGTCCTCAAACATTCTAAATATTTTTGCCTGTTTTAATTGTCATCTTCCAATTAGATACCCATTTGTCTAATTTATACAAATTCCTTTGTAATAGATAAAAATATATACACATTTCAAAACGTACCTTAAAAAAATAACAAATATATTAAAAAGAAAAGAACCAAGTACTGAACTCTGAGTAATTCCACTATCCACAGTAGTCCAATCTGAGTATGTCCCATGTTTTACAACCTTTTATTTACTGTACTAGCGACTTGCCCGTCAAAAAATGACGGCAATGAAATTGTAAGTGAGCTAATGCTGTTTGGTGTATAATAATGAAATATATAATACATTTATAAATGAATCTACTTTACGTATTTAAGGCATTGTGTTGAAGAGCTGGGAATCTGTTTTGATGTTGCTGCAGCATTAGTGGTGTGGAGCTGCTGTGTAAACGTGATAAACGTGTGCAGTGTAATAGTGTGCGTGCGCGAGACGAAACCGTTAGCGTAGTTGGGTACTTCCGCATTAGTGTAAAATGGCGGGTAATGTGTGGTATGCGTCTTAGCGGAATATCCGTAGGTCGCCGTCTGGAAGTTTTATTAACAGGTGCCTGGTGCTGCGGCTTCGCCCTCTCATTCATTTGTGTGGCTGCCAGGGAGACGCGTGTGAGGTGCAGGCCGTGTGCTGGTGGGACCCCAGAGAAGAGTATTAGGGGGGAGTATACAGCCAGGAGGACCCGGGATATGTGATAGAGCAGCGCCCGAGCATCATGGCCGAGCAGCTCTTCTGTAAAGTTGTGTCTAAGCAAATCAAGTGTCGGGAACTTCGGTGCTCCATCACAGCAACTGAGGCCCTTGCCCTCAGCCCTCGCATAGCGAGGGCTGCGGGCAAGGGCAGCGAGGGCTGCGGGCAAGGGCTACGCGAGGCCGCAAGCGTGAGCAACGGCCCGTACGCTCACAACTATATATGTGATATATGTATACACTCTGCACATTACACACACACCTCACACACACACAATACATCATTATATATATGTATACACTCTGCACATTACACACACACCTCACACACACACAATACATCATTATATATATATATATACTGTATATGTATACACTCTGCACATTACACACACACCTCACACACACACAATACATCATTATATATATATATATATATATATATATATGTATACACTCTGCACATTACACACACACCTCACACACACAATACATCATTATATATATAAATATTTATGTATACACTCTGCACAGGGCTATGCGAGGGCTGCGTACAAGGGCAGCGAGGGCTGCGGGCAAGGGCCTCAGTTGCTGGGATGGAGCACTTTCGGCCCGCGAGCCCGCAAGCGTGAGCAACGGCCCGTACGCTCACAACTATATATGTGATTTATAGGGCCAGTGCAGTTAAAAAAGACAGTTTTTTGATAAGTATGTACCAAGTTAACAATATCAGTAGCTGCTTAAGACATGAACATTAAATGTTTTTGTGAGAAAATTTCAATTTTGGAAACTTTATGAATACAGCAATCCATTGTTTGTTACATCACATCCAGAGAACTGGATGATGGGGGAGTGTGTTTGTTGTTTTCAGAGGAGAGAACAGGCAGGAGTCTAGATCCATTGTGTAATCATTGGATAAGATTGGAATTAACACCACACCCCTTCCCTCTCACAGGCCCAGAAGCAGGACATTGCTTCAAATTATGGAACCATAGTTCTCTTACACATACAACTTCCACCAATGTATCATGGATAGAGATATCGCGAACAGTTCGCCCGCGGACTATTCGCTCCGATTTTGGCATGTTCGCTTTCGCATCGGACGGCGAACACATGCGCTTTTGGATTTGCCCCGTATTCTTTATCATTGAGGAAACTTTGACCCTGCACCTCACAGTCAGCAGACACATTCCAGCAAATCAGCAGCATACACTCCCTTCCAGGGCCTTACATCTGAAGGACAGCATACATTTTAGAATCATTCTGAAGCTGAATTTGTTGTGAGAGGACAGATAGTGTAGCTGCTGGAGATTTAATAGGGAAATAGATAGCCAGGCTGTGTATTTAGCTTCCACTACAATTAATCTAATTTCAGTTGCCTGCCTGTGTCAGGCTCACAGCTTATATTGTGCTCAGTGAAATAAAACAACACTTTTTTGACTGTAATAGATTGAATAGCAATTGCCTGCCTACAGGCGTGTGTGTGAAGCCTATTGCATCTACTCTGCCAACTTTTGCCAGTGCACAGTGACACTCATATCTGGTGGCACCTTAGATTGCACGCGCAGTGCCCCAAATTTAAAGTAGGAGGTCCGACCAAGCATCTTTTTCCATCTCCCTGTTCCAAAAATCAATGCCATATACACGCCCCCGAATAGTGGACGTAGCAGGGATTAAACTGATAGGAATAGTACTACTTAACAGTACACACCTTATAATAATGCGGACAGATGCAATGCAGAGAGAAGAGTCTGAAGAAGAGGAGTCAGAGGAGGAAGGTGGCTTTGAGGAGGTGGAAGACCAAACACAGCAGGCGTCCCAGGGGGCTTGTTGTCACCTTTCGGGGACCCTTGGTGGCTGGGTGGAGGAAGAGACCTTCAATGACATCAGTGAGGACAAGGAACGTGACATGGCTAGCTTGGTATCCAACCTTGTGCAAATGGGGAGTTTGCGGTTGAGCAAAGGGACTGTTTGAGGTTGTTTGCGGTGCATTAAACGGGGAGATTGGTCTGTTAATGTGAAGCGGGTGTAACCCTTACACTACCTGTTCGATATAACATCATACCTGATGTTTTAAAGCATGTTATTCCAAACAATTTAGGAATGTTAGGTTATTTATCCCCTTTATGGCTTAAAACCAGACTCTGCATCAACTATGTAATTTTCCGTGGGAGTTTTGCCATGGATCCCCTTCCGGCATGCCACAGTCCAGGTGTTAGTCCCCTTGAAACAACATTCCCATCACTATTGTGGCCAGAAAGAGTCCCTGTGGCTTTTGAAATTCGCCTGCCCATTGAAGTCTATGGCGGTTCGCCGGGTTCACCCGTTCGCGAACATTTGTTCAAAGTTCGCGTCCGATGTTCGCGAACCGAAAATTTGATGTTTGCGACATCACTAATCATGGATCTATTCAGGGTCAAAATAAAAACTATACTTTTTTCCTGCTTAAATGGTTAGTTAATGCAGCACAATTTCGATGACACCAGTGGAAAGATGGCATGAAGGCAGGTTGAAATACTTTTTGAATGTTTGAAATATGTGCCTTTTTCATGAAGATATCTCATGTTAAAAAATGTATGATTTTGTGTTTGTTTACATTTCAGAGACTGCTTCCACTCTGACTCAGAGCACAGACAGAGTGTTGTTCCTCCTCCTAAGTGACTTCCAACAATCAGGAAGGAGCGGTGTGTGTGCATTAAAGTTAATGGGAATGATTTTGAGTGACAGGGTGTGTATGCCTACCACAGCAAAGACATCACACAGAGGCTGAATCTACTGCCCTTCTTTGAAGCTCTCTCTCACTTTCTCTCTTCTATTCTTTTAAAAGCTTCACAAGGATTTTTGGCTGCAAACAAACCTGCTTTGCAAGATGCTGCAGAGCTAGTTCTGGAAGGTAAATGGCCCTTTAATTATGCTCTTAGTCAGGTTTAATGTTTTCAAACATGTATATATTTTTTCATTGTGCAGTGGTCCTTTAATCAGTTTTCTATTCACAGGCAGATAGTTACTATATTTTCTGTATCCAGTTTTGTACAACAGCCTACCATATGGCACTGCATAAAAAAACATCACAAAGTCTGGTTTGTGCCTTAGTCTAGATTTCTGCTTACTTCATCATAAAAACAAATTATCTTGTTCACATGGATATATTCCCAAGTAATAACACATTAGCAACACTTCTAAGAGCTCTCTCGCTATTAATGTGAGGCTTTCTGGTCCCTGGATTTGCTTTAGATCTATTCTTATAGTTTGTGAAGTATACAACAAACTAACAACATAAATATGTAAGTCTTGGGCATAGAAACACTTTTGGAGAATATCTTTATCTTTATCTACGTCTTTACAGAGCTTATGGGAAGGAGAGGGAAAGAGACCTGTGCTGAAATAATCCATGAATCTACCAGTTCCTGTGCTCCTCCCCTCCTCTTTACACTCTTGAACACATAATAAATATTAGCAAGACACACACCCTCAGTCTCCAAGCCAGCAGGAAGTATGGAAGACACAAACATGGCACTAGTCCGGGACAAGAAGAATCCACTAATGGTTCCACATCTACTTTGAACTGAGCCTCTGAAATATGAGAAGTATAAGGTTATTACATAACTCATAACTATCAGGACTCTTCAACCGATTCATCTCAACCTCAAGTATCTTTTGGATTTAATCAATTATTCGTTAAAAGTGACTCAATCCCATTCAGATACAGTTTGCCTGCGACTTGAACATCCTTTATGCACAGAGAAGAACATAATTTATTTAACAACGATTATTTTTGGTCACTGCCGATCAGTCTACCTGTCTCACATTTTAAGGAGCCGATATTTTCTTTTCTAGTCTTTCCTTTTTCAATTTCTATAGTTATAAAATATAGGGCTAGTTTAACTTTTCTTTGCAACTAACTCATATTTTCTATTTTTGCCTAATCTAATTATTTTTGCAATATCTGTTATATTCCTTTCTACATTTTACCTGCCAGTGTTGGTCCCTATAACATTGTTTTGAAAGCTGATTTTAAATGAGACTCTGTTATGCTTACTGTTCCCCAAGGCATCCCCTATTTTTATATTTATGTGAGCAATCAAGGATCAAAGTGACATATAGTTGCATTCCTCCAAAATCTTATTCCTTACATGAGCACATTTAAAGTGACACAGCATAGTCCTCTTTTATTATAGACTTTTGTGAGGGGGCCCAAGCTGGTATTTATATTTTTTACATCAATGTAGGGCCGGTTGTTAACACACTCCTGGGGTAAAGAGGGGCCACTGTGGACTGTAGGGCCGAGGATGGTGGCGGGGAGCCGGGCGAGGCCGCCGGGGTTTGAAGAGGGCCACAAGGGGCGAGGAGGGATTGCTGGAAAGACATGGGGAGTCATGGCAGGTTGGACTAGGGTAAGCTCTTCCGCTCAACCCCCCCACCCCCCCAGATCAGGGCCCCATGCTATCTATCCATCTATCTATCTATTTATATATGCATTGCTGGGAAGATGTGGGGGGTCATGGCAGGTTGGACTAGGGTCAGCTCTGCTGCCACCCCCCCCCCCCAGAGCAGGGCCCCATGCTATCTATCTATCTATCTATCTATCTACCTATCTATCTATCTATCTATCTATCTATCTATCTATCTATCTATCTATATATCTACTTATCTATCTATGTATATATGAATACATATAATACATATCATAGTATATGCAAATGTCATTCTATTGCACATACAAATATAGAAAATATACACACACATATATTTGTGTGTGCAATAGAATGACATTTGCGTATACTGTTATTTATTATAATTATTCAACACAATATCACACATAAAATAAGATCTATATATTCTTTGCTTGCTCTACATAAATAAACAGTGCACCCTGAGAACGAAGTTCCTTTCTTTAAAATTCCTGAGTGCAAGATGAACATTTTACACTGTGTTTTATTCATAGTCATTTCCAAGTTCTATAAAGTAAAATAATTTACATTTCTATGGCATTTTCGTGTTGACATTCTTTTTTATATTCATAAATATTTACTCCACTGCTCATTCCTGCCCATGAATAGTTGTGATTTAAAGACTTTTCTGTTTCAGTGTACATTTTATGGTCTGGGAGATGTAATCCAAGCTAGTAATTGCAGTGTAAGGTCACCGATATTTTGAAATCACTGCTACATTGCCTGTATTTTAGCGATACATTTGGAATTGGGAAAAATACATATAAAATAATTCCATAGTCTTGAATCACTAAATGATGCTTTGAGGTAATCTCTTTGATCATATTTTGTAGTTAGTGCAAAAATATTTGATAAATGATAAAATATAGTTAAAGGGACAGAAGACTCAAAAACACTAGTTTAGAATGGCGTGAGCAATTTATTTATATTTGTGAAATTGACCAATAACTTATCAAGAAATGTTAAAGGGCCACTGTACTGTACATACATTAGGGTTTTATTTGTTTATTTTTAGGTAATGATTCATAATTAAACTCATTTTGAAGCAAATAATTCCATTGTAGCTTGTAAATCTTCCACCTGAATTTAGTGTTTTACAATACAGCAGTTATGCTTCTGCCCACTCCCTATCAGGTGTCCATTGAGATAGAGAGGATTTACCCAGGGGCACTCTCCTAATATCGGTCATTATCTGTTGTCTTGATAACATTGTTAAGCTCCTACCTTGCCAGCAGTGTCTAATGTAGGCAAACCTACACCAGACATTTAGGACAGCCTCCTGGGCAGAACCTCTTTCATCCCTGGAAGGTAGAGCAAGGCCCTTCAGGGCCAGATTTATCAAACAGAGTATCTGAATATGCCAACCATTAGAACAGGCAATACGCTATATGCAAAACATACCTCATTCAGTACAATAGAAAATGCATCCAATTCGACATCACAAGGGGTGACGAAAAGCGTAAAGATGTCTATTAATAAACCAGAAGTGATATTTTTGAACAGATTTACTCTTTTCTTAAGCTGCTGTAATTAAATAGAGCAATGGTATAAATTAAAATAATGGGAAAAGAGTAAAATGTAAAAAAATAGTTGAATTATAGTAATAGCAATAATAATAATAATAGTAATAATATTCACTTTGATGAGAAGAATTGATGATCTGCATTGTTCTGCAAGTGGTAAAAAGTGAAAAATATTTTTACAAAGTAAAACAAAATATCTTTATTAACTATTTGATGCTGTAGTGGGAGTGTTTAAAATTTGATTTATCTAAAATGATTTGGTCTACAGTGTTCCCCATTTCTGAGAAGTAGCAAACGATTTTTAGTTTATTCAAAGGAACTTACCCACAGTATTTCACCAAAAAGCTGTACATTTCTAAAAGTATTATTACATATTTCTGTCAAGCTTTTGTCCAAGTTTTAAAATGGAACACAAACTTTTAACAAGACTCTTGCCCAAACTTCCAAAGCTAATATAAAACTAATTTGCGCTCATCCTGCTTTAATTTTATTCAAGAATCCAGTATTAGGACTGTTCCAGATTTATACTGTATTATGCTCTTCTGGGAATCTGATCTAAAAATTCAACTATTTCTGTCTTGTTATCCGGCTTCATTTCCTTGGCGCCCTTTTTCATGCCGGAGGCACTGTTGAACTTGAAGAAATAACATGCTTTTGATACTATATTCTACAAAGAAATTATAAAAATAATATACACATGGAATGTTCAAGTATGAATATTGAATTAATTAAATGTGGCAGTGATCGATTGATCTCTTCTATTTGAAAATGAGGTCTGATAGTCTCAAACCTTTATTTTACCACTCTGTTGGAATAAAAAAGAACGATTCTCCACCTATTAGTTGTTATTTTAGAAGATGTTCTGAAAGTTCAACTTTGTTTTTGCACGAGGTGAGCCTTAGGGAAGCTGTGTGTGTTTCCACAATGATAATTAGGGCATAGCACAGTGCTGTATATGGTATCTTTGAAGGCAGCCCCCAGCGTGTTATAATTTAATTGACACTAAGGGAAAGGCACTGTTTTATACAACAACTGGGTTAGCACTTCATAACTTTATTCTATATGTTACTGACTGATAAAATAGTTAGGTCTTAACATTCCTTAATAATCTATATTTAGAATTAAGACGTGGTTTATGGGCAGGTTTCACTGAAAATTAAGAGCCAAATTCAATTGCAGGGCTCCCGTTCATCTTTGATTGCAATGCTATTCAATTGCTCAAGCCCGCAAGTTTCTGTCCCAAAGTCAAAACGGTAAACCATGCAATGGTTCGTAGCAGTTGAAGGTGGGAACACGATCAATTAAGCAAGCCCGTAACCTCCCATTTCGAATCAGCCAATAGAAAGCCAATACAACAGTAAAACATGGAGTTACCTGTCAATCAATTAGGTTCGTGGCTTCGATATGCGATCGGACTCGCAAACCCACAAAATAAAGAATTATGAAAATGATGCCAATACTGTTCTAGTCCATATGGGTGGCCTGATATGTATTAACTCATTGATACCCGAGATCGATATAGCCCTGAAATGAAACATAAAAATAAATGTAATTTCCTGCCGATTTGTGGGCTGGAGATTGTTGTGGAATTATTTCTAACATCTGTCATCTCTTTCCTCGATATTTACAGTGCAGTATAAATTTTTTATTTGCTTTTACATTGCTACTAATAGGTGTTTAACTCCCTTGCGGGTCCTCTCTAGCACCGGTAGGACTTTCTCCTTCTTTTGCCATTTACAAGTGTGAAAACATTTGTGGGCTTGGGGAAATTGAGTGATTTTAGAGATCGTAACTCTTGCGAAAGTGAAAGATCAAAGGCTTTGAGAGGCTGTAAGTTATTGGTTTAATCATCGCCATTTTTCAACTCCGTAACTCGGAAGCCTTTTGCAGCCTGCAAAAAGACACCAATTGAATACCAAATTAACTTGCGACCTCGCTTACGGGGTACCGGATTATCCTGAGACCTCAATTAAATGGGGGCCTATGTTTCTTATATATTCAAGTGCCTTCTTAGAGAAGATTGTCCATTTAAAAGTTATGGAATGGAAGGGGGAAGCTGCCATTTTAAAATGGATTTGTGTTACTGACACTTTAGCTGGTTGGGACAAAAGTTCAAGAGTTAGCTCAAGAGTCAATCAAACTACAGCAGCTCCCATTGTGTTCACACTTGGACATCTAAAAATAATTTAAAGTCAAAATCTGAAGGAATACAGTTATGGCACAGGGAAACTGGGCGGGACAAGCAAATGAGTCCACAATGCATTTTCACTTTAATCCAATACTTTATACTTTATATTCATTAGCTAGAAATGGCAATGTATTTAGGTGGAACTTACATTTTACAGGCGCATTGTAATCCTATTTTTGAAATATACTCTTGCAGATCTGCACTTTAATATACAGACTCTACAGCCTTTAAGTTATTACCTTCTATGGAAATGGGCAGCTAAAACTACCAGAGCTTTCATCAGGACTTATGGAAAGCTCAATAATTTAGATCTATTATTTTTACGAATATTACCTTTAATTATTATTATTATGCTACAGTGAAATCATTTTGAATTCTGCAGGCCTACTTTAGGAGGTAGGAGGAGGTTTTGAGTGCAGGGGAAGCTTTTATTTGCAAAATGGATATGGGGTAATTAAAACTACCAGTGCTTTCATCAGGACTAATGGAAAGCTCAATAATTTAAATCTATTATTTTTTACATAGTTTATAATGTTGCAAAAATCTAAGAGCATGTTTTAAATGTAGGATCACAGTATCCTACAGATGAATCTGCGCAACTTAGAAAGGAGCATTGTGTCTGCTCTGCAGCTACTGATAATTTAGGTACCTGACCGGCCAGCCATTGAGAAGTTGCTGACCCCATCTCTCTCGCTTCACAAGCACTCTTCTACAATCTTGCCTTGCAAGGAATTGTATGAATCCTGTCTGCTCTGTAAATCATACTGGTTCTGGTCTTCTTTGAGGGGGGGGCATAAATCAATAAAATAAAACACAGGCCTACAATAAAAGCATTATATGAGTCTAACCAATCATTATTATACATTCTAAACTGATTCAGGAGCTGGGGATATTAGATACCCTTTGATTGATCAGACTTGAAGGCCATAAGCGTATAGGAATTACTAGCTCAGTGTGACAGGATGAGAATCAGGAAACAAAAGAAACAGAATGATAATGGCACAAATAGAACATTCTACCATATTTAAACCTGAATAGGACACTGCAAGATTATTTTTTTAATTAATATCAGCTTTTATAATTTGTAATTAACACATTTTCAATAAATGACATGCTGATTGTCCTGCACAATGCAGCAACGTGGCAGCTGCAGGAAAGTGTAGAATAATGTATTACAAGGTGCCTTTTTTAACCATTTAGTCTATCCACTTGGCAGCTCTCTGTTCCTACTATGCTTCCAAATGAATTGGTTTTGCAACATGATGACATAAGTGTCAGGATCCATAGCCAGCGCCTCTTCAGGAGGTCTATTCAGACGTTCTATCAGGATATAAAACTGTATCCCTTCTGCGTGTCAGTGATCTCAAAAGTAGAGCTGTCATACATCTACCACAAACTTTTGTGGTGGTATATAAAATAGCTGCTGTAACAACTATCATAACTTCATAACTGTTCAGTAAAATAATGTGATCAGTTATGCTGTGTGCTGGTTTAAAGTTATGTATGTTGCAACACAGGGGTGGGGGGTGGGGTGGGTGACTATTGCAGTGCTCTATCCCACCTATCACTCCTCTTCACCTGTGTTATAGCATGTACATTATAGAAACCATCAGAATACCAAGGGATCAGAGGTTATAAAGTATATGGGGTTCCAACATCTTTAATAATTGGCTCTCTGCCATCTCCATGTAGCCCAGACAGAATGATCCAAACCTGCTGCGGACTGCTGTGAGCAATATGTAAGCTGTTTAGACTCAGACAATTGAAGTAGGAACATAGTTAATTAGGTGTAGAACGTGTCAATGGAAGCTAATTGTTTGAGGGAAAAAAGGTTGTGACGTCAAGTATTGTAACTGATACCCATTTGTTTGGGTAAAGTGGTGTAATTGTTATCCTGTTGAACCTTTATCTACAGTAAACTGCAAATTTGGATGTGTTCCATGTCTGTTGAAGGTGCCAAGACTCCCCACACACTCCGGAGTTCCATTCATAAATATTTATGAATGGAGTCCAGAGTGGTAAATTATGGAGGTACCTGCAACCGAGGTAGTAAGGTACCAGGAAACAGTCTAGCCTAATAATAAATGTCAGATTACCAAGAACTGCTGAGACCCATTCTCCCGGTGGCCAACCATTGCTTCCCCAGATCCACCCTGTACTAACAGTAGACACTCATTCACCCAGGGCAAGGTTCTCCTCTGTCTAGACTGGGCATTAATGTTTTGAGAGTTATGTTGAACATGATAATGTGGTATCTATGGCCACACACTATTAAGAGCTAGACTATGTCGCCTGGCTACCCCTGCATACACCATGTAGAGTCTGAAAACCCCATAGCTCCCTCCCGAGTCCTATACATGGAAGTTACGCCAAACACCACTCAAGGTAGTCACCTCTGATTGATTAGGCACTGGTCAAGAGACCAATCAGTTTAACACTTACCAGAGACATTTCTGATTTGCCCTCAGTATGACAGAGGAACAGTACAAATGTCTAAATTTCCACAAAATGTGAAATTGATGTTAAACATCAATTTGTCTGGTAAAAAAGGAGATCCGGGAAAACAAAGTTATGCACTATTTGGTGACACATATCTAAGGTGTGAAACGTGTTGATTGGAGTGTGTGCCTCGACCAAAGCCCTTACTACCCTGCTGCTAATCCCAAGTAGGGGCGTTCAATAATCCCCAGAGACCTAGGGGTAGCGCTACTTCCAAGCAGATTCAAGACCACAATTTTCCTCTTTAAGTCTAAACTCGTAAACCCTCCGTTTCAAGTAGGATTTCATGAGTCATGATCATGTTTAAGCAACGCCGTAATTTACTTCTTAGACACAGTCAATAGTAAATTAATCCGTCATCATAAAGTCAGTAAAACATAGAAGTCAGACGTAATCTGCAATCAGAGGCTACAAATTAATTAGTGCCAATAAGTAATACTTGCTGACCAGGCTCGCAATCACGTAATCAAGCAATCTATAAAATACATTAGATCATCTGTTTTGGTCCATGTGGGTTTCATGATATGTATTAACCACTTCAATCCCCGGATTGATGCTACTCAGAAATAACATTTAAAAATAATATTTTTAATTGCATATTTGTGGGTTTGAGACTGTTGTGAAATTAATTGTAATGTCTTTCCATGCCTTCTGTGCTTTAAAAATACAGTATTATGTGTTTAACAGCTGTTATAGCTCTAACTAGTAACTTGCCCGTCAAAGAATGACGGCAATAAGATTGTAAGGCAGGTAATGGTGTTTGGTTGCAACATTACTTTTGTTGGTGTTCCGAGATCCTTGTGCGCTCATTGCGAGCCTCGTGCTGAGCGCCTTTGTTGTAAGAGTTGTTGTTGTTTAGTCGTTCAGTCATGTCTGTCTCTCCATGACCCTATGGACCACAATACACTAGGCACAATCGTTATGTCTCTGGTTGTGCATATCCACAAGATTTTCTTGCCAAAGAAATACTGGGTGGGTTGCCAGTCCCTTCTCCAGTGGACCACTATGTGTCTGACCTCTCTGGTATGATCTGTCCATCTTCGGTGACCCAACGTGGTATAGCTCAAAGCTTCACTAAAGTACACAAGCCCCTTCACCACGATGAGTTAGCAATCCAGAAGGGGAATAATAAGAGCATCACATATTATAATTGTCAAACTGTGGCCCTCACAAAGCGAGACGAGCCATTGAGGGATTGATGCCTTCCCGGCTTGCAGGACTTAGGCAATGAGTGCCGAAGGCGCCCATTGCCCTGCGAGCCTCGCGAAGCGAGGTGAGCAGTTGAAGCATTGAAGCACGCGAGACAGGCTGAAATGAGCGCCGAAGGCGCTCCTGTGAGCCTCGCAAAGCGAGGCGAGCAGTTGTGGAATTGAAGCACACAGGGCTTGGCTGAAATGAGAAATCTTGCAGCACGTAGGCTGCAATGAGCGCCAAAGGTGCTCATTGCAGCCAGCGGCCCAGTCACACATGCGAGCTCTGGGGAAAAATACGACCTCGGAAAAATACGAATTTAACGGCCGACTCGCACAAATAGAAAAAAAAAAATACACATTCATACACAGCACAGGGGGAGATCCAGGAGTGGGAGTGTGTTTCGGCACTTGAGAATCGGCTAAGCAAGAAAAAAAATGGCGGACGAAAAACTTAAAAAATGAAAACGAGGCTGAGCAAAGCCAGGCACGCGGGACTTAGAAAATACACAACGGCAAAGACACTAACACTTACACTAACAACGCCAGGCACGCAGGACTTTGAAAATAAAACAAACGGCAGTCAGCACCCCCCACACAAACAGTCAGCAGACTGATAGAAGAGAAACACACAGGTAAGGGACAGGAGGGTAGATGCTGGAAAGAGACACATGGCATTCCCAAGCACAAAACTTGCAGGTTAATGAACCCTGCAAGGAGTGGCCCGGACAGTAGGCGGGAGGAAAGGTTTGCAATGAGCGCCAAAGGCGCTCATTGCAAGCCATGCGATGAGCACCGAAGGTGCTCATCACAGGGCTTGAGATGAGCACTGAAGGTACTCAGAGAAGCAAAAGCCTCACATTGTGTGGCTTACAATTTTTTTGACCGTCATTTTTTTACGGGAAATTCGCTAGTTGCAGTATAAATTCCTCACAACACTGCTTTTCTGTCTACTAATCTATTCTGCCCTCCTTTACCCTTCCTTCTTTATCCTTTGTCCCTTTCACTGACAATCTGCTCTGTCTTGCAACTTATTCACCATTCCTTTTTTGTCATAACTTGAATGAAATAGTGAACAAAAAATTTTTTTATAGCAACATATAATTAAAGATTATCAATAATATATTTTTTTTGATAAAAGCAATGTTTTCTCCTCATCTTTGATTCTTACTTTTATCCTAAAAATTATTGTAAAGTGCTGAACTATAAAGTATAAATGGCGTTGGGATGTTTTAAACAGGATACTCTAAAAAAAAGGATATTAAATAGAGAGAAATAAAAAATAACTCTCTTGGGTTATTTTCAGTTTTTATTTATGCCAAATAATATACAGTAGCTTCTATCGCTGAACAAAGAAAGTAAAAAGATGATAACTGCACCCCATACCTTAACCAAAGAGAAGCAGTTAAAAGAGAATTACTTTTATCTTCCTTTTGAAGAAGCGATTTGTTAGATGTCTGTATCAAAGAAAGCTGCATTTGGAAACTTTCCTCACAGTAACTCAGCTGGGGGTCAGAAATCTTCTTCATGAAGGAGGTATGAGTTTAAATAAATTTGACATAAGAAAGTAGGAAATATTATTATGAGTGAAACACTGTGTTCTTTTTCAAAAGCACTCAAAGTTTGTATATAAAATAATATTGTTTAATTTGTTTTCCATTTTTTTTTAAATGTTAGAATGTATCAATTGCTTTGATAATTCTTTTGGATTTAATATGCCTGGATTGTAAGCGGTCATGTTAACATACATCGTTGTTGTGAGTCAATCAAACTGCAGTCATTTTGAGTTTTAAATCTTAGTAAGATACATTATTTTGTCATTAAATTGTCATTGTGGTTAACATTTGTATAATCCTCTTTAAATAACTAAACTTATTACTGGGCAAAATGTTTTTATCTAAAAAGCAGTCAATACTTTTTCACTTTTATATGCAATTATTATTTACTACAGCCTTCTCTTTACCTTGCTGCTTTTGACTCAGGGAGGGTGGAGTGTTTCTTGAAAACTAATGAAGTTTCCATCTAAAAGAGCTGCATCACCAAGGCTTCGGCCCTGTACCCCTTGGAGGGTTTGCAATTCCCAGTTTTACCGGCAATGGGACGATTGACTTAACGCTGAAAACAATGACCAGTTAGAAATCAGCCACCTCAGCAATATTCTGATTTGGTGTTTGGGACTTGGAACGCATACTCAAACTGGACACTATGGTGCTAGTACAGTGGGTGAGGCTGCAGTACATAAAATAGCTGCAAGATGATTGGACAGCAGCATTGCAGGAGCTGGTACGGGCAATGTGTTTCAGAACTGTCATGAAGACAATGCTGTCCAGGACAGGGATATCTAATCAAGAAAAGTGATATTGTCCTTTTGATTAAACTGTTAACCACCATGCACCAATGACAAAACTGCACCCCACTAATCCCTATTGTCCCCCTACAGTTCTCCCTCTAAACCTATCACTATGGTTGTGAAGATCTGAGTGATAGGGGGCTATTACTGCCCAGGGCCACCTGCTATAGACTACAGGTTAACTACTAACAAGGACCGTTTGGGTTATTGGAAATCTCTGCACCAGCACCCTGATATCTGGATTCTGTATCAGTCAGGGTCTCCATCAGGAATTAGCTCTTCCAGAAGTCCCAGTAACTTCCCTGTGGTAGTGACCAGGGCAAGTTACTTGCAGAGTTAATATAGGATTAGTATCGCAGCTACAAGGAGCAAAATAATAGGCATACCATTTTCTATATGTCTCAGCAGTGAATTGCATTTATTTGCTTCTAAAACACAACTAACTAACAAACAAAAGCTAAAGAGAACAACAAAGAAAGAACCACAACACACATTTACTCCTCCCCCTCTACATTTACAACTCCCAAAGGACAATAAAAACTAGTTAAAAATGTTATGGCCGGCTCTTTGATCATGCCTGAGGGACTAAGATAGGGGTTAGGAAATATCTGGGAATTGCATCACTGTCACATAAACCATGTATGTCACCTTATATTGATAACAGCATATGAATTGTAATCAAGAAACCATAGCAGTAACTACAGTATATACACACGCATTACATACATTGAACACAGTAATATTACATTGGGAATTACATACAGGATGAATCAGGGGGCATATGCCATAAGAAACATGAGCATGGTGGTAATATAATAAATCTACCCATTTTCCAATGGGGACGTCTGTTCTATATTAGTTCACTGGGCCAAAATCCAGGCTCAAAAAAAGGGGTCAGTGACAATGGTGCCTTCCACCCTTTGTAACCCTAGGACTTTGTAGCCCCTTCCCTAATTGGACTGATTGAATTGGTCACTCAGTCACTACCACAAGCCTTTAGGAGAAGCATCGACTGTAGCCCTCTGGTAAAACGACTGTCCTTCAAAATGGTAAGTTCAAACCATGTTGGTGACTTTCCGCTGATTAATTCATTACTAAACAATCACAGAGTCACTGACGTGGGGTTATTTGTGATTGGCTGCCCTCTCTTTAGGAGGGAAATTCAAAGGTGATTTTGTTTGTTTACATTTTGATTTATGGTGTTTCTATCATTTCACACCCTATAAATGTTCACCCGACTCCCAAATAATGTGATATACACTTTGGAATATGTACTGGATGAAGTGGATAAAACCCCCTTTTGAGGAGTTGTTGTTTAATCGTTCAATCGCGTTCGGCTCTCAGTGACTCTATGGACTGCAGCACGCCAGGTACATCTCTCCGTCACTGCCTCTCTGAGCTCCATCAAATTCCTGTTCATTGCTTCAGTGACTTTATCTGTCCATCTCCGCCTCTGTCATCCCCTTCTTCTTGTACCTTTAATCTTTCCCAGTATCAGAGTCTTTTCTAGCGAATCCTGCCGTCTCATTAGCTTCAGCCTCATGATCATTCCTTCTAATGAACAGTTTGTCTTGATTTTCTGAAGTATTAAATTAATGGATCTTCTTGCAGTACAATGGACTCTAAGCAGTCTTCTCCAACACCACAACTCAAAGGCGTCAATTCTATGGTCCTCAGACTTCTTTATGGTCCAGCTCTCACATCCGTATTTTGAGTAGGCAGATCTTATTTACAAAGAATATCCTAGTTTTACAGTATGGTCAATCTTACACAAGTAGAAAACAATCATATTGAATCAGGCCTCTATTTGTGATTCTGCTTGTAATATTAAGCTATCAACACCTCTGAGCACCACATGTCTTAGCTCATCATTCCCCAGTCACTCCTCTTTTCTTAAGTTGTCACTGTCAGCACACTTGTTTAACCCATACTCACCCTATTTCCAGAATTTTTTTAGCAATTTTATTTTTAAATTGTACTTTATATATGAAATGTTTGATTAATGATTTACAATGATTACACTTTTGTTAAAAATGAACTATGAAATATACACTATTATTATTATTATTATTAACTTTTATTTGTAATGCGCCAAAATATTCTTTAGTGCTGTACAGCAAATAAGAAGAAGGAAGAATACAATATTAACAAACTATACAAGTTGGAGGGCCCTATCTTGAGCTTAAAATAATTTTTTGCCAAAGCACCCTACAAGCTTGGAAATTCGCTAATTACAATCTAAAGGAAATGGAAGAGGCAGAAACCTGGGGAAGAGCAAATAAGGAATAGCAAAGAAGGTAGGGAAGGCAGTGAACGTTTGCTTAGGTAGGAAGTTGTGCAGAGTTAGAAAGATTTGTTCACTAAATAGGAGAGGGAAGAGGCCAGACAAAGAGTCATTTGACGTGAATGGCTCTAGTATGCAATATGTTATCTGCCCCTATCAGATAATATAACCTGCAAATGGGAAAGTCAGGCGATTTGACTGCTATATAGCTGCAACAATTGGAGGTGGGTGGGAGGGAAGTGGTGTCTTGATTCAGGAAGAAGTTAGTATGGCAAGAATTATGGGCAGGGAATAACACATTTTTTTCGTCATCATTTTCATTTAAACTTTATGAATTTTATGTAATGCACAGCCACTATATTTCCATTATCTGTTTGAGTTATTAACATCTGGATTTATGTAGGCCATGCATTTCCATATACACAGTACACACCATATACAATATACTAACATCAAGCCCGATATTCTTAAGAATGTTATGCATAATCCTAATATCTAATTTTTATTTATTTTTTTATAAAAAAGACTTAGTCAGAATGTGTGACTTCACTACATTGCTGGGGAAACAGACACGTGAGCACTGGATCTTAGAAATGGAGGGTGTCCTGCATCTTTAGAGACTAAAGTAAGTCCCTTGGTGAATTTTGGCTGTGGAAATCCCCATTTTTGTGACACTTGTCAGTTAGGGATGGTTGCTAAATTTGAAAAGAAGAAAATGCAAGGCTATTGGAAAAATATAGACTGACTTGGGAGCTCTTATGTTATTTTTCTAACTCAGCTATGGCAATCTCAAGTTACAATTGAGGATAAGACTAATTACTGATGTGTTATATTTTAGAACCTATTACCATAAATTAGAATTTAATATAATTTTGTATATTAAAACCACGTATCTCCTCTTTTGAATGAATATAGGTATAAATGTGGGAATTCAATATTCACTTACAATACATAATCTTTACATCTGAGAAATCTTTACTTTTTTTCATTTATTTTTAATGTTTCCCTTATACATACATATTTTACATATACAAATATCAAAACATATTTTTATCTTATAAAACATTCATACTAACTTATACCCACAGACAAACATAGGGTTCTATTTAATCACATAAAAAATCCGAAGAGACCCATTAGAAAGGAAGAAAGGGCATTTGAGGCGATGAATTGGGGATTATTACTATTATAACATTTCTGGACTAAATCCAGAGATCCCATTTTAGTGTTATTGGATTATGCCTATATGCCTCAAAAATCAGAAAGTCTTGTTCGATTTGTTTATTCCTATTGATTATTGCTTTTATTTCCGTCCATAATAGAGTCTAGATCTTTTCCAATTCAAAGCAACCAAATATTTTGCTATCAACAGAACATTAATGACAATACTAGACTTCTTTTGTTCAATAGATTCAGAGAAAATATGAAATAAAATCAATTCTGGGTCTGCTCTTAAATCATAATTAATAATTACAGTTAATTGATGGATGTATTCTGCATATAATTTCTGCATTTTATGGCATGTCCAACAATATCCCGAATTTTGTTGAGGGGCTATCTTTGAATTAATTTAATATGAACTTCTCTTAAAGAGATACATATCGTGTTTTTCTCTGTAAGTTTAAAGGTTCTAAACCAGGTCTCAATATCAAAGTCTATATTGACTTGCATCCTTTTGGTTTTACAATTATATTTCAATAGGAACTTGCCTGTCAACAATGACAGGAGCCCTATGATGAACGCCTTCGGCGCTCATCGCGTGGCTCGTAATGAGTACCCATGTTTTTCAAAATCAGACAGTTATTTTCTTTCAATAGGAGAAGGTTTAGATTTATGAATTATATTTACTATTGATCTGTGTCGTAACCATTGTTCCTTTGGGAGATTATTTTCCTGAATTAAATTTTGAAAGGTCTTTAACACAGAATCTTTGTATAAGTCAGGAATCTTTACTTAATAACAGGATATATTATTTCTTGGAGGATCATTCTGAATAATTCTAGGATTTGTGACACTATAAGCAGACATATGCACATAAAATGATCAATTATACCAGCCATCTAGGAGTTTAAATTTCCTATCTTTAGAAAAATTCAAATTATTTGGGATTACACTATTGTAATAGCATATAAACAGTTACAAAATATATACCACCATAATTTACAATTATTACAACCATACTAGAAGTTAAAAATCAACTCCGATAATTTATCTTACAACACAAAGAAAATAAAAAACAAACAAAAAGAAAACATCACACAAACCACGGGGGGACAGCCAGGATGTTTGGGAGTGAGGTTGCACGAGAATGTGTACACAACTTGCTCAGTTTCAGCACTCGAAAATCATCTAAGCAACTAGAAAAACAAAGCTACACAACCCCTAACCACGCAAAACACCGCCAGGCATATAAGACTGGAAAGCGGGACTTAGAAAAACAAATACAAGGTAAAAATAATACAAAGTTAACAACGCAAAACACCGCCAGGCAAATACGATTTTTACCCCAGAACGGATGAGGTACAAAATACACTATTAGGAAACACGGAAAATGCTCCAGACCGCCTAACACATGGACAATTGCAGCCATTGTACAACACTAACTTGCAACTAATTACATTACCATTCTAAAATGGCGCTTTACACAACTACACAAACGGTTTGGCCTCACGCACGCAGCCTATTTATACTGCACACTTGCCACATTGCTGACACTTACACCTCAGGTCAGCAACAGTCCAAATGTACATTGTATGCTGCAGGAAAATCAAAAGCGATTGTTAGCTCTTCAGGATATCGATTGCTTGATATATTCATTACAAATAGGTAAAGTATATTATTTTATTGTTTAATTAATTAATTAATTATTATTAAAAAAATATATTTATATAAAAAAAAGAGCAGGGGAGAGGCTCACAATGAGCGCAGAAGGCACCCTATAATCGTCGAAGGCGCTTAGCTCGGGGCTGACAATGAGCGCCAAGGATGCTCAGAGGAAAAAAAGTACACCAGGGGAGAGGCTCGCAATGACCAAAAGCCTTACATTGTGTGCCAAACAGCATTACCTGCCTTACCATTTTATGACCGTCATTTTTTGACGGGCAATGCGCTAGTTTTTATTATATTAACTATGGGCCTTATTCAATTGCAAGGCAGCAGTTACCTTTATACCAGCCGTAGGTCTGTGGGCTTCAAATTTGCTACAGTTACAGAGATATTCAATTTAACAAGGCTGCAATTTAACGCCTGAAGCCTCAAGACTGTAAACCCTTTCCACGCCCACAAGCTTTTAGGGGGCTGGAATAAAAGTGGTCCGCAGTTACTATCCAATCCCGTAATTACTGAGAGGGACACATGCCTCTGAGCCAATAGAAAGTGGGCTAGTAGAAAATGGTTCACAGAGAGAGATTATAAAATTGCGTTCCACATGCCCCAGTGTTGACTGTGTTGTAGCACGCAGGAGTTGGTGGTTGGTGAGAGAGAGAGAGAGAGAGAGCATGCGGTTTATTAAAGCAGGAACTTACAGTTTTATTCTTTTACATTATTCTAATAACTATTTTACATTTACATTTTTTTACCCATATTTATAGATTACACATAATACACAAATAAACTCATATTTAATAACACACATAGATATATATAGAGCTACTTCACTCCATACACACACACACACCCCACACCCCATCCCCCAACAGTTAATAAATACACATAAAACACACTTGTTTTCCTCATATATATACAGAAATACTTATTTTGATTTATCCTTATATTATTTTTGGGATAGTAATGGAGAGAGGAGTGGAGAGGTGGGGAGGAAGAGAAGAGGAGAGACGAGGAGGAGAGAAAGGAGAGTGAGGTGGCCCTGGGGAGTGGTGGAGGAGAGGAGGAGAGTGGCAAAGTGGAGGAGGAGAGTGGAGAAAAAAAGGAAGTTTAGGAGTAGAGTGGAGGAGAGGTGGGTGGTGGCGGGTTGCCCATAGTGATAGGTATGCAAAGTTCATGGTCAGAGGGGGAGGGGCCTGATCCTAGGGTGGTGGTAGATCAGTGGAGGGACAGGCCTCAGGGGCAGACAAAGGAGAGAAGGATCCCCGTCCACAGGCAGAAGGGCAAAAGGCAGGGGCCGGCACAGGGCCCCGAACTACACGCACAAGGAGAATGTGTGCGATCCGTGATAGCCCCGCTATGTTTGCAGGGCGGGGTAGGCTCGGGCCTAGGGCTCAGGCATGGAAGGAGGTAATGGCAGCAGTAACAGCAGTGGGCACAGCAGAAAGAGTCTGGTGAGGAGGATGAGGCCCAAGTAGTGGCCCCAAAGTGACAGTCAAATACAATGAGTGGAGAGGGTTGCCAAAGATCTTCTGAGCCACTGACACAGACATATCAGCTCTATGAAATTAAAAAGGGATATATGGATCAGTCATGAGTCATTAAATCCATGAAGCTGACAAATCACTGTCATTTTTGGGCACAACAACATTAATCAACCAATAGAGAGTCCATATATGGATGTGAATGCTGCAGCATATGCAGTTACAGACCACGGCAGGAATCAAGATAGGAGGCAAGAACAATCAAGATCAAGAACCAATGAATAGAGGAATGAACACAAAGCAATGTATTATACGTCATACTTAACACATATACATTTCTTTTTTCTTTTTCAGCTTCCAAGAGTTCCGGGTCCAGTGGTGAGCCAGAGGTGGGGGCATCAGCTCCATCGGAGCAGGATGTCAGGGACCGAGCGTCTGCCCATCATGAAACGGCTCAAAGGGAGGAGGAAAGGTGTTGAGCCGAGGGCCCTGGTTCCGAGGAGGAGGATATCATCTGGGCAGTGGGGTCACCAGCAAGATCATCAGCCTTACCAGTAAGCATTTACTGTGAGATATCCTGAGAACTAGCTAATGGTTGGTAATGCTTGCAGATGGAAATCAGGTGAGTTGGTATATTGTTACAGTTACAGTAATTAGCACTGTACTGTGCATGCATTTTTTTTGTGTTATTTATTTATCCTCCTCCGACTTTTTTTTTAACACCTTTTTTCCGTTTTTTTTTTAGGAATATACTGTATGTGTGAAACTGGTTTGGATGAGATAGTTCAGATGTTTATGCGTCTGTTTAATTGAGCAGATGATAACAAAAAGTAAGTGCTATCCGCATTACTGGTTACTTCGATTAAATGGAGGGATTTTTGATGATTCTTTTTTTCATCAGATTCTGGTTGCAGTGGTGTAGTGACCACATGTGACCCTAATAGGTGGTATGCATCATGATAATTCTAGACTATGACATTACCCCCTTTTAGTATCCCCTTTTTCCCGAAAAAGACTCTTCCACTTCCGGGATCTGCCAACACCACACCCATGATATCAATGCACATTAATGCAAAGTCTTGTACATTTCTGAGTGTGCTCTGTGTATGAAATAAAGTTATATCGTTATCACTGTGTCAGTGTGTTTTCAATGGTTGGAGTTTTGGGACATCGACATACATCACATTTGTGTCACATTCCTATATCTGTAAATTAATGAGCCCTAGTTACTACGCAACAGATTAATACATATAATAATAATACTAATATAATAATATATCAAATCATAATATATATATATAGCGTTAAAACACATGGCAGGTCCAGTTTGTGATACTGTGGAGTATCAAGATTCCCCTGAAGGCCTGATAACAATATGCCAGGTGATAGTGTAAATTGATCGATAGCAAAACACTTGATGGGATATCATCAAATGATAATGGGTATACATCTTGGCACATGGCCACCAGCAATAGTGTGGGACTTTCCAGAATGGGCATAGTGGAGATTAACCCTGATGGAGGTGAGTTGGCTGTTGCTCCACGCGCCTCTGCACAGCCTCCATGTGTGTCTGTGGCCCTTCCTGATGGGTTAGAGTAGATTAGTGTGGTGTTTGTTCCCTTGGTGACCTTCTGAATCGCTACCTTGTGATGGTAATGGGGCTTGTTTATTTTAATGAAGCTGTGAGCTATTCCATGTAGGGTCACACTAAGTGGGCATTTCATTGCAGAGAGGTCAGACAAATTGCGGTCCACTGGAGAAGGAACTGGCAACCCACTCTAGTATCTTTGCCATGCAAACCTTGCAAACCTTGTGGGTAAGTACAGGCAGATACATAGATAAGTGTTCTGCAGTCCATAGGGTCACAGAGAGTCAGACATGACTGAAGGACTGAACAAAAAAAAAAAAATGTTCCCCCTGGTACTTATGTTCCATATGTCATGTGGCAGTGAAATGTGTCCAATATTTCTTTTCCCAATGTAGATATGATGAGTGAGATTATCTTTGTATTTTTAGGGTACAAATTAGAGCCTCTGTGAGTGAGAAAGGATAATATGGCAAGCAGTTCCATGTTTTTCAGTTGCAATGTAATCAAGGGGTTTGTCTTTAATTGCTTTATGCTTCTTGCAGCCACACTTTTCATATTGGCATATGCATGACTATTCCAACATATGATAATATTTTTTTTAAGGTCCATTTGTTCCTTGGGAAATGTTGTGCAATTAATTATAATTATTAATTATAATGCCTTCCATTGCTTCCCCCATATTTTAAGGTCCATTGGTGTGTTTTAATTGTCTTTTGCAGTGTCTCAAACTTGTCTGTAAACCCTTTGTGGGTTCTATTTGGAGCCTGTAATATATTTGGCTACATTTGCCATTTGCAGGTTTGAAGACTTATTGCGTCCTTGGGGAATTGTAGAAATTGAATAGTGATTCACAATTTTAGTGATTGTAACATTCGAAAGATCAAAGGTTTAGATGGGTAGATGGGTTGGGAGGTATGATTTTGGCAACCACAGGGATTTTCAGCCTGTAACCTACAAATTGTAAAATACACCAATTGAATAGCAAATTATTTTACGGGCTACATTATGGCTCCAGTAACCAACAATTGTTCAATTGAATAGGGGCCTATGTTTGTAAGTTAAGACCATCTTGCTTTTAAAATCCCTCCTATAAGTTTTTTCTTGTCACTGAAGTGGACGCTGAGACTAACTTATAAAAGTGCATTGTTAGAATAACTGAACATGATTCACTAAGCTCTGCAAAGCATGCATGAACAGGAATTGCTATCGCAGCCTCAGGAAAGGTTAGTGAATCTAATTCTGTATTAAAGCAAGATGAAGCATTGGAATTTTAAACTTGAATGGCTGCTGCAACATTCTAGCCCTACTGTAGTATTAGACATGGAAATAGATATGGGACCCTCACTGCCATTTGGATGTTTCACCTATTCTTAAGTATAAAATACCTCTTCCCTTATTTCTAAATTAGGCTGGAATAGGTAAAATACAGACTTATATGATTCAGTTGCCTTTTAGAGAAATATCTCTTAAAGCATTGGAGCCCTTAATAAATGTAGACCTTAATATTCACATGCAGGACTGTACATAATACAAAGAAAATACAATTACTATATTACCATTTAGCTGCTTAGCAAGTTGATTTCTTCAAACTTGTATGAAGTACAAGAGGCCACACTTTCAGATGGAAGAAGGCTATAGATGCTAGTACAGTACAATGAAATGTTTATTTATCAAAGAAAATGTCTGTATGCGGGGATATTTTCTTTGTAAGTGTACATGACACAAACATTTATATATAGACTGAAAGTTGTGAAAAAAACTATATATAAATATACATATTTGTGGTCAGGTCCCTCTCTCGCCGCACCTCTTCCATGGGCACGGCTCTTTGCAGCTTTATATATGGTCGGGTTCCTCTCTCGTCCTGCCTCTTCTATAGGTGGGGCTCTATGCAGCTTTATAAGCACTTCCTGTTTGCACCTCAGGTCATTCTGACTCTGTAACCTGCAGGATACTTCTGATCATGTCTCTTGTTTATTCATTTATTTTTGACCTTTCTCAGCTTTCTCTCACTTGGGCTGTTTGCACCTCAGCTCATTCTGACTATGCTTCTAAGCTCTCTATCGCCTTACTGTGTCTGTCCCTTGTTTATTCCCTTCTCTTGGCCTTTCTCAGCCCTCTCATTTCAGTGTCTGCGCATATCTCCTTGCAACTGCTTTGCAACTTTCTATATTTCCTGCCATGTAGATTCTAGCTCCTTTAATCTTGCGCGCTAGGGCACTTCCATTGCTGGAGATCAATGGTTTTCTACCCACGAGGGCACTCTCATTGCTGGAGAGCAATGGTTTAACCCATCACTGGAGAAAAAGGGTTCCTCTCGTGGTAAGTTTCCCTGACTTTCTTATGCTTTCCTACTATAGATTTGTGCTCAAATCTACTTGTCCATACCCTTGTCCATGTCTAAGGTAGCACTTTTGGCTTACCTAAGCCTTATTTTTGTGGTTTCTCACCGAGATCTACTAAACTTTTACCCTCCTTATGCTCCAATAAGTTCTAATTGGCCCTTTCTGGGCACCACTTCTGTCACTTCCATAAATCCCATACTCACCTTCACTAGGCACCACCTCAATCATGCTTTCATAGTCCTATTTGCCTTTGCTACGCATAATCACACTCGCAAGCCCTACATCAGCCTTCGCTACGCACCACCGCATTCACTTCTTCTCCTAAGTCTTACACCAGCCTCCCTGTGTATTGTTGTTGATGTCTTTTCTAACTATTGCCGATTACGCCTTGTTTCTAGGAGCCTCCTCCGAAGTCGCTGCTGCGTCCGGGCATGTCAGCATGGCACTCCTCCCGCTATCTTTTGACTACATCTGCTCTGCCTCTCACCGTCGGAGAGGGCCCCTCCCACAATCCCAGATAAAAAAAATTTCCTGGGCATATATATATATATATATATATATATATACTATATATATATATATATATATATATATATATATATATATATATATATATATATATTTATTGTCCAAACCCTCTCTTTGATCACCTTGAAAATGCCAAAAAGACCAATCTTATCCGCAGCTTGTTAGTTTCCTTTTATTCCAATCACAGGATAGCTTAACTGGGAGCTAGGACAAGTTACCGATTCTCCAGACCAGGACCAAGTTGCAGAATTTCAGGACAAGTTACTATGTGTCAGGACAGGTTGCAGAAATTAACTTCTGGTTAAAAAAACAATAAACACCTTTCCTCAAAATGAAACACGCCATGCATATGCGTCCCAAACAGAGCATACATTTTATTTTTCAGATCACATTTTTATACAGTTAGTGCCCTAAACACCACTTGCTACTTCCTTGGGTAAACATACATTTCACATATTATGACCCCTTTGAACTACCCCACGTGGGCCAGGCCTGTCTCCAATGGCCTGGTGCCAGCCTGTCTCCTTCACCTAAGTGCCAAGGTGTCGATGGGCCTTGTTATCAGCACCTCTGTCAGGATCTGGGCACAACAGGGAATGATTAGGGAGTGTAGGTGTTGGAGTCAAAGTGTATGGATGAGGGGTCTGGGTCTTTTAACTCACTTGTGAACCATGGACCTGGGGTGTGTAAGGGTTAGATTAAATGGGACAGGCTCTCAGCTATGAGGGGAGCCTAGCAAAAATGAATGAGGTTGGTTGGCATGCTTTGGGTGCATCCTGAGCGGAGAGGGAATATCGGTAAGGCCTAGAGAAGTCAGGGGAAAATGTGGTTGTGTTTACCTGCTCCCTAGCCGACCTCCCCCAACTTTTATTGAGTCAGAGGGGAGTCTGCTAAGGGGTTTGGGGAGGCTTGAGAGTATAGTCACTTTCCAGGGCCGACCAGAACTTCCATAAGGTTTCTAGACATTCGCAGCCTTATTAAATTGTGATTCTGCAAATTGAAAAGGGCTCTATTTAAGCACATAGCATATTTTTTTACATAGGTTTTTAGTTAGTGAACTTCTTTTCAAAAGCAAGGTCTTCACTAACTAAAAACTTCTGTAAAAAATATATGCTATGTGCTTAAATAGAGCCCTTTTCAATTTGCTGAATTGCAATTTAATAAGGCTGTCAGGCTCCTATTAGATTAAATAGGTCAAAAACAATGGCTAAGGTCAAGTATGTACCAATTTGTGGTTAACTACAAGATAAAGGATCAAATGGGTATCACTTGCAGAGCACTTGACACAACTTAAACTTTTCAACTGCTGGTTTTACAACCTTGCCAATTATACTTGATGGCTTAGTCATGTTCTTGAATCTCCCATAGAAGTCTATGGAGCCTATTCTAACGCTTGACTAGAGTTCAAATCCATTCAGGTCCAAAGCTAAGCACAGGGAATTAGGGGCACATTCATTATTGTAGTTGGAAGTGCCTACTGGTTGCCCTTAAAGTGGTACTAACCCCACAATTTGGTATTAGCCCAATATAACAGTTACTTCCCAAAACAAATTCTGCACAGGAAATAAACATTCAAAAACTACAAAAATGATCCAGAGCCCTCTAGGCTCAAATTACCTGGTGAAAATGGGCTCTTAGAGGCATTGGGCATCAGGGCTTCGGACCCAGCATTACACATCAAAATAACAGCCCTTAAGTTTGGTAGCCACAGCCACTTGGGCTAGTGCCAATCCATGTCCGGTTGTCATCCCAAAAGAGTCCATGAGTTCAGTTATGTATATATATATATATATATATATATATATATATATATACATATATTTATATATATACACATATGCATAACATTGTACAGTGGACCTTTAAAAACACTACGTTGTAAAAAACTGACTAGTTTATAAAAGAACCTGGATTTGAACCTGTAAATATGGAAAAAATAGTAACAGATGCTATGCTGTCTATGCTGTCTCTCTGTGTCATCTCTCTCTCTTGTCTATGTCTCCTCTTCCATTTGTCTCTCTCTCTCTATCTTGCTCTCTCTGTCCTCTCTATCTCTCAGTCTGTTCTGTCTCTCTCTGTGTCCTGTCTCTCTCTCTGTCCTCTCTCTCTCTGTGTCCTGTCTCTCTCTTTCTCTCTGTGTCCTGTGTGTCTCTCTCTCTCACTGTGTGCCCCCCTCTCTCCATCCAGTCTCTCCTTCTCTCTGCCCTCTCTCTGTATCATGTATCTCTCTCTCTGTCCTTTCTCTCTCTGTCTGGCCTTTGTATCTCTCTGCCCTGTCTCACTCTCTCTGTATCCTGTCTCTCTCGTCTGTCTCTCTCTCTGTGTTCTTTCTCTCTCTGTCCCCTTTCTCCTTCGCTGTCCTGTCTATCTCTCTGTCTTGTCTATCTCTCTGTCACGTCTCTCTCTCTCTTTCCCTCTCTGTCATCTCTCTCTGTCCTTTCTCTCTTTCTGTCTGTGTTCTCTCTCTCTCTCTCTGTCATCACTCTCTTGGTCCTATCTCTTTCACTCTGTCCCATGTTTCTCTCTTTTTCTATGTTCTCTCTCTCTGTTTGTCTTCTCACTTTATCCCATTTCTTTCTGTATTACTCTCTTTCTGTCCTGTCTCCCTCTATCTCTCTATCTTTCTCTCTCTCTCTATGTCCTCTCTCTATGTCCTCTCTCTCTGTCCCGCCTCTCTCTCTCTCTTTCTCTGTATCCCGTCTCTCTCTCTATTACTCCCTCTGTCTTGTCCCTCTCTCTCTGTCCTATCTCTCTCTGTGCCCACTCTCTCCATGTTATCTCTCTCTCTCTTTCTTGTCTATCTGTCCTGTCTTTCTCTCTCTGTGTTCTAACTATCTGTCTCTCTGTATCCTGTCTTTCTCTCTCTCTCATTCTCTCTGTCCTCTCTGTCTCTGTCCTGTCTCTCTCTCTGTCCTTTCTCTCTCTCTCTGTGCCATGTCTCTGTGTGTGTGTGTTTCCTGTCTCTCTCTCTCTCTCTCTCTCTCTCTCTCTGTCCTGTCTCTTTCTCTCTATCTCTGTCCTCTCTTTCTCTCTCTCTTTCTCTCTCTCTCTTTTCCTGCCTCTCTCTCTGCCTTGTGCCTGTCTCTTACTCTATGTGTGTTCTGCCTCTCTCTCCCTTTGTGTGTCCTCTTTCTCTCTGTGTTCTTTCTTTCTCTCTCTCTCTCTCTGTCATGTCTCTGTGTGTGTGTTTCATGTCTCTCTTTCTCTCTCTCTGCTCTCTCTCTCTCTCTGTCCTGCCTCTCTCCCTGTCTGTATCCTGCCTCTCACTCTCTCTGTGTTCTGTCTCTCTATCTTTCTCTCTCTAAGTGTCCTCTCTTTCTGTGTTTTCCTACTCTCTCTCGCTCTCACTCTCTCTGTGTTCTGCCTCTCTCTCCCTATGTGTGTCCTCTCCCTCTCTTTGTTCTGTCTCTCACTCTGTCTCTCTCTGTGCTCTCTCTCTTTGTGTCATGACTCTCTCTGTGTGTGTTTCCTGTGCCTCTTTCACTCTCTCTCCCTGTTCTCTCTCACTTTGTGTCCTGTCTCTCTCTGCCTGTATCCTGCCTCTCACTATCTCTGTGTTCCATCTCTCTCTTTCTCTAGGTGTCCTCTCTTTCAGTGTTTTCCAACTGTCTCTCTCTCTCTGTGTGTGTCATGTCTCTGTGTGTGTGTGTTTCCAGTCTCTCTTTCTATCTCCCTCTGTTCCCTCTCTCTCTCTGTGTTCAGTCTCTCTCTCTCTCTCTCTCTCTCTAGGTGTCCTCTTGTTCTATGTTTTCCGGCTCTCTCTCACTCTCACTCTCTCTGTGTTCTGCCTCTTTCTCTCTCTATGTGTGTCCTCTCTCTCTGCCTTTATCCCGTCGCTCACTCTTTCTGTGTTCAGTCTCTCTGTCTCTCTCTCTGTGTTCTCTCTCTCTCTCAATATGTGTCATGTCTCTCTGTATGTGGGTTCTCTCTCTATGTGTGTCATGTATCGCTCTCTCTGTGTTCTGCCTCTCTCTCTCCCTATGTGTGTCCTCTTTCTCTCTGTGTATTCTCTCTCTCTCAATGTGTGTCATGTCTCTCTCTATCTCTGTGTGTTGGTTCTCTCTCTCTATGTGTGTCCTGTGTCTCTATGTGTGTTCTGCCTCTCTCTCTCTCTGTGTTCTCTCTCTCTCTCTCTCTATGTGTGTCATGTCTCTATCTATCTCTGTGTGTTGTCTCTCTCTCTCTATGTGTGTCCTGGCTCTCTCTCCCTGCCTCTATCTGTCTGTTTCCTGCCTCTCATTCTTTCTGTGTTCAGTCTCTCTCTCTCTCTCTCTCTCTCTCTAGGTGTCCTCTCATTCTATGTTTTCCGACTCTCTCTCACTCTCTCTGTGTTCTGCCTCTCCCTCCCTATGTGTGTCCTCTTTCTCTCTGTGTTCTCTCTCTCTCTCTCTCTGTTCTCTCTCTCTGTGTGACATCTATCTCTGTGTGTGTGTTTCCTGTCACTCTTTCTCTCTCTCTCTCTCTATCTGTTCTTTATCTCTCTGTGTCCTGTCTCTCTCTGCCTGTATCCTGCCTCTCACTCTTTCTGTGTTCAGTCTCTCTCTCTTTCTCTCTCTCTCTCTCTCTCTCTCTCTCTCTCTCTCTCTCTCTCTCTCTCTCTCTGTGTGTGTTCTGTCCCTCTCTTTCTCTCTGTGTTCTCTCTCTCTCAATGTGTGTCATGTCTCTCTCTATCTCTGTGTGTTGGTTCTCTCTCTCTATGTGTGTCCTGTCTCTCTCTCTGTGTTCTGCCTCTCTCTCTGTGTTCTCTCTCTCTCTCTATGTGTGTCATCTCTCTCTCTATCTCTGTGTGTTGGTCCTCTCTCTCTATGTGTGTACTGTCTCTCTCTCTCTCTGTGTTCTGCCTCTCTCTCCCTATGTGTGTCCTCTTTCTCTCTGTGTTCTCTCTCTCTCTCAATGTGTCTCATGTCTCTCTCTCTATGTGTGTCCTGTCTCTCTCTGTGTGTTCTGCCTCTCTCTGTGTTCTGCCTCTCTCTCTGTGTGCTCTCTCTCTCTATGTGTGTCATGTCTCTCTCTGTCTCTGTGTGTTGGTCCTCTCTCTCTATGTGTGTCCTGTCTCTCTCTCTCTGTCTGTGTTCTGCCTCTCTCTCTCTCTTGTGTGCACTGCACTTTGCAAAGATTAATGTTGGCGGTCATAAAAAAAACAAAAAAAAAGACGCTTCTGCTCATGTCTATTGTCATTGTTGCTCCTGCGCAGAACACACAGTGCAGGCGTGACAGACATAACAAACAGTCAATTATTATAGTAGACTAGCGTATTGCCCGTCAAAAAATGACGGCAATCAGATGTGTATGTTTTAAAAGTTATTTAGTTATTAATATACATATGGAATTGTAAGGTAGCTAATGTTGTTTTCTGTGTACTACTGAAATATAGAAATCAAATTAATAAATGAATGTACGTATTTTTATGTATTGTGTTGAAGAGCTGGCAATCTGTGTTGATGTTGCAGCAGCATTAGTGGTGTGGAGGTGCTGTGTAAGCGTGATGAACGTGTGCAGTGTAATAGTGTTCGTGCGCGAGCCGAAACCGTTAACGTAACTGTGTACTTGCGCATTATCCAAAATGGCGGATAATGTGTGGTATGCGTCTTAGCGGATTATCGGTACGTGTTTTCCGTGGTGATAGTGCTGTCGCCTGGTTTTCGTTTTGTTCGTGCAGCATTTTTTCTGCGGCGCTCATTGCCAAAGTACTACGGTTTAACGGCTCGCCTCGCTGCGCAAGGCTCGCCGGGCAATGATCGCCTGCGGCGCTCATTGCTCAGCCCTGTGGCGCTCATTGCCAAAGTACTACGGTTTAATGGCTCGCCTCGCCTTTTTTTGTAACTTCCAACTTATATTTCACATCAAATGCCTTGGTTTAGGCGGGAAATCCGATGTTGCGCGAGACAAAGTCGTTAAATCTGTGTTAATGCGTAAATCTGTAATTGTGTTTCGTAAAATGTACTCACCACTGTCTTTTTACTCATTGCGCGGTTAATCCGCATCTTTTATCTCGTTGTCTTTCAAAGACATACGTCCTTATCTCGTTTTTCAAAGACATACGTCTGTGGCTGTGTTTTACGCAGTTCGTAGTAGTATAGCCTTGTTTTCATTTTTTTCGGCGGCCATTTTTTTCTCGCTTAGCCGATTTTCGATCTTTGTAACTCGGCTAAATCGATCTAAATTGCAGTTCCAACTCACTTCCAGACGTCCTGCCTGGTTCCCCATGCTGTAAGTGACCTTTGTTTTATTTTTTTGTGTGTATTTAGTGTTTTTTTTACTGTTTTTGTACTGCCGCTTATCTTGTAATTTTTTTCACCTCGTATTTTTTTTCTAAGTGCTATGGTTTAACGGCTCACCTCGATACGCGAGGCTCGCCTGCAATGAGCGCCTGCGGCGCTCATTGCCAAAGTGCTACAATTTAACGGCTCGCCTCTGCAATAAGCGCCTGTGGCGCTCATTGCCAAAGTGCTACGATTTAACGGCTCGCCTCGTACTCACTACGCAACAGAGCGTGACGACGAATCGTAGTTAGACAATTATAAAATGTGATAAGCCCAATTATTTTCTGTCTCCATCCTAAAAAAATGCACTTAATAATAGATATAATGTCACTATGTAATTGAAGCCACTTCACTTGACCATATTACTGGAAAAAAAATATTCAGTGTATAGAGATGGGGGTTGCTACTTAGAATAAGCCAGCGGAAAAAAACACTTTAAAAAAATAAACATTTATATCAAAACATAAAAAAAACTAGTATATTGCAGTTAGCGGCAAAAACTAAAATAACAACTATTGCACTGATTAGGTTTGCTTAGGAATGACAGTTCCTATAATTAGACGCCCTGCTATGAGGATAAGAATGAAAAACATGAATACCAAACATAATACATATTAAAAAGTTTGTAGATAATTCTGAACTATAAGGTCCATAAAACATGAACCTTAACCTTAATAATAAACTTAATTTAAAAACTGACTCAGTACAGATTTTTTTTGTAAATGATAAATTAATTGTTTTTATACATTTTTGCAATAGAATGTACCAAGTAATTGGATATGAAATTCCTATTAAACATTGGTCTAATTTTGTATGGTTTTGTATAAAGTTGCGGCTGAACATGATTTGAAGTAATTACATTGTTACTATTGCAAAAATGGGACATACAATGTCATTGCTTTCTCATAAACCAAACCAATTAGTGCCACTAAATGCTACATCCAGAACAATATATTAAATTGTTTCATCACTAACATCCTATCTATGCACAATTATTTTGTACTTGCAACTTCCAGTGATTTCTGCTATTCTACTTCCATGTTTGGGAGACAACTGTAAGTGCAGAGGAAACTTTTATCTGCACAGTGGAAACATGGCAGCTAAAATGCAAAGGTTTTGATAGGATTTCCGGGAGCCCATTAGTTTACAAGAACACAGCCACCATAAACAGCAGCTAAGAAGAGTAGCTCAGTTAAAAAAATGGAAGCCTGGAAAGAAGAATTGTATATAAAAGAATTGTTTATAAAAGTAATTTAAAAGCTAGTGTATTAATTATATATATATATATATATATATATATATATATATTATTGTTTATCTGTAATGCTCCAACATATTCCGTAGCGCTATACATGGGTTACAATTAAGGCAAAATAATAACAGTAAAGGATGGAGGGCCCTGTCTTTGAGCTTAGAAACCGGTGTCCAAGGTGCTTTCTCCAAAGTACCTTGGAAGATTGAAAACTTTAGTATATAATATTTAGTATATAAATAGTACATCTGTGTTCACATTTGAATGTCTAAAACAAGTTTTAAAAAAAAACTGTTTCCTGCTCAGAATTTCGAGAAATACAGTTATTACACTGCATTCTGGGAAGCTGAACTAGGACATGCAAATGTGCTCACAAATGCCTCGCTCTTCAATTCATAAACCATTTTAAACAAGGCTTCATTTACGCTTATGCCTGCTGCATTGCACAGCTTTTATACAAAGCAAAGGTTGGATTATACACAAACTGGGAATCCTACCCACGTTCAGCTGTTTCAAGGTTACTGCCTATCATCAGCATGGAGCGGGATCCCAGCTTGTGTTGTGGCCCTTATGAGTAAGTATTCACCACAACAATCATTTTTGGTATTTAAATATTATATTTGTGTTCACATTTGAAAATCTAAAATAAGTTAAAAAACAATTACTTCCTGGTCAGAATTCCGAGAAATATAATTATTGTAATGCACTCTGGGAAACTGGACAGGGACATGCAAATGAGTCCACAAAGCTTAATTCAATACCACTTTATACGTGACTCTTTTTAAGCATATGCCTGTTGTATTACACAACTTTAAAGCCTAGTATATATATATATATATATATATATATATATATATATATATATATATATATATATATATCATACCAGTGAATGTTTTCATATACCATCTTCATTTTGTGTAATATATGAGCTACATAAATTGATAGCTGCCGTTGATATATAATATCTTCCTTTATGAGCAGTTTGACACACAGTAACATATAAAGCCTTTTTATATATTAGTCTCCCATTAGCCTGTATATTTCTCTTTACCGTGTTTACCTCCAAGCTGCTGAAGGGATTGAAGAATATTGCTTTTGGGTCTGTAAAGAGGTTATTAATCTTTCAGCATCATATCTGTAACATGCCCTAAATGTACTGAGCATGTAGTGTGAGCCTATTAAATGACGCAGTGCGAAGATCCTGGGAAGCTAAGTATAACTGATTGGCACATTAGACCTTTAGGAGACTCTTATCTGGGCTAGACAGAACCCTTCCCAATGTGCTCTTAAGGGGCCATCAGTAATGAAAAATAGTAATTCACCGGCTTCTCTACCTGCCTGTTGCCAAGGAGCTCCAAATCAGGTTGGAATGTTTTTTTTTATTTCCCATAGGCCATATTAACCCCTTTGTAACTGAGCTCTAATGACACCTCTTCCACCTACATGAAACTAATCAGGAACCAGACAGAATAATTTACTTTCATTGTGTCATACATAACACACAATCAATACAGCAAGATATATGGCAGTTGTTTTTACTCTAGATTTTGTACTTTATTGTGTTGGGAGTTTATTACTGTGGGGCCTTTGAATTCTCAGGATACTCAAATGCTCAATAATCTGTTGCAATAAAAGTGACACAGCAAAGGTGCTAGTTAAGTAAACAAATAAATACATAAATTATAATTGCTATAGTTGATAAGAATTAGGAGTGGAAGTATTAGATACGTGTTATCTATACAGAACCTACTTTTAAGTCTCCTTAACAAGTACTAGTGTGGGATGATAAAGAAGAAGCACATGCCCAGTTGGATAAATTTAATTATTACAGTTTGTGTCATTTACATATTATACCAAACAGACATTCTTATCAACCCCCAATATGAATGTCTGAGGCATAGGGAACACAAGGTTATTTTTCTGTTACGACTGCACAAACACAGGCAGCAGCAGTGGCAATGCGCATCCGCTAGATGGCGCTGCCAAAATGTTGCTGCCGATATAGCTTTAGAGTTAGGGTTAGGGTTAGGGGGTTAGGGTTAGGATAAGGGTAAAAGTTTAAGCTTGGAAATAGTATATGATCTGAGCAGCGCTTACAAACTGTCATCTAGCACCTCCTTGCTGCAACTGCTGCTGCCACTACCGTCACAGTCATAAGAGGAATGATCCGAACACAATTGCTTTGTTATTAAACATTTCAAAGGCAATGTTGTAAACTATAGAACATTTTTTTTTGCATTACAATATTAAGTAAAACCTGTTTAAAACCTCATTGAAATGAGCATACTTTAGTATGTAGATATCATTGGTTGACAGAAGGCAAACTCCCATGAACAGTTAAACATCTGAATACGTTTTTGTGCTCTGAGACCTTTATTTGAAAACGCATTGTAACACATTATCAAATACTGTCTTTATGACTCAACCAAGACAACAATTCTTTCCATTTCCCTTTCAAGGGACATTTGTCTCACTATAAGTGCTCTGCATGGTGTGAAAGAGCACAAGATCCTATGTTAAAGTAATCTATTGTTTTTTTTTTTCTTACACTAATAATAGCTGACTGTTCTATGATTAACAACACATGCCAACAACAGCCATTGCACACTCTGTGTGAAGACAAGATTTATAGTCTCTCTCTGTTCTTCAGAAATGAGCAGGACAAGTTAACCCCTCACTTTCATGTTTAGTAGATTCCAGAAGTCATTTCTCTGCACAAATACATTTGTTAAGGATTAACCCTATTTCTGTTCCTGCTCTCTGCATGGAGCTGCTGTTGTGGCTTTGTCTGGGGAAATGTCAAAGTATCATGTAAACTGACATTTCATTTATAAATTTCTCTGTGAAAAAAGAAATATGTTTAAAAAATTAGAAACGTATTTTAACATGTTTTTAAGATATATTTTCTTTGATGTGGTCCAAACTGTGCTGAAGTACGTGGCCCTTTAATTAATGTTCCTTGGTAAGGACACTTATAAGGAGACTTAATAGCAAGCCATTGTACACATTTTTATATTTCTTTCTTTATATTTATTTCAGTTCAAAAACATTGCTGTATCAATTTAAATTGTCACAATAGTGCTCATTCAATAGGGGTTTGTTTCATTATTTAGTAACTAATTACAAATAATATCGGTATTTAAAAAAAAAAAAAATTGACTATAACTTTTAAAACTTATATTTGCCTATCCACTTCATCTTAAGTGGCTATGGGAAAAGAGAGGATTTGCTCAGGAGCCTTTTCTCTATAGGGAAGGAGGTAGGTAAAGACTGCTATCATGGTAGCCTCTTGGACAAATCTGCTGAATTCTGCTACACTATATTGTAAATTGTTAAAGACTACACTGGATTTTCTCTTTAGATTATCATTTTGTATTTAATCAGTTATTCAACAAACAAATACACCCCTATTATATGAGCACTACAGTGGCCCTTTAATAGGAAATTAAAAAATCAAAACAATAAAACTATTGGGTTTAATTTTGAAGCATATAGCTTGGGCTTTGAATGTGAGGTCCTGTTAAGGTAAAATCCACATTGAACTGCTTTACCTCCCCATACTGAAATGTAGGGTGGGTTATTGATCCTGCCAGCAAATGTTCAGTCATGGTGAATTTCTTAGATATATTTGCCAAATTGTATCATTTGAAATGGATAACATGTGGATTTTATCCTGAACCAATAAAGTTTGGCCTCAAACTAAAAAAAATTCACATGCTTGTGACACATGTAACAGACTGATAACAGTAGCAGATGAGCATAAAGGCATTTTTATAGGAAATCCTAATTTTTTGCATAGTCTGTGTGTTAAAGGTTCTATTTTTTCTGGACTCAGCACAGACTGCTAACATGAAGTATAAAAAATTGTACTTTTGTCTTTTAATCAACTGAAAAGAAAGGTTGATGGGGAAGAGGTTAGAGCAAGAATGGAGCATGATTTGTTATATCAATGGAGCTTTTAGTATTTGTCACCTACACCCTTCCCCTTCACATGGTCAGTGTTAGGGCAGGAAACACACTGCCAGGGATGAGTGCTCCCCCTTGGGAGTTTTCACCCACTCTTCTGTGCAACACCTCTCTCATCCTGATCTGAGAACTTGGGAGACAAGGTGATCACAGCCAAAAGGTCAGAATCAAAATGTCTTGTTTATTGCATTGAAGGCTTGGCATTGTATATATCACAATCCCATCTACTCTTTGCATCATTTGGGACACGTGCATCAGAAACAAGTGAAGGTCACAGGTGACTACAGACCATTTGGATACAAGCATTTGGCTAACTGCCCTTAGCAATAAGCACATTCCTTTATTATACAGAGAGAAAAAGCTTTAGATTAGAGACAGTGAAACAATCATATAGTTACTAAATTAGAGCTTTCTGCTATAGTGCACATCACATAAAAGTCATTTGTGCAAGGCAGTTTAGCGTGGCATAAGTTAAGTAAATTAACCCATTATTATATACCAACAGTCAGAAGAAGTAAGCTGCAAGGCAATCTGCAAACCCTGGCAGAGATCAAAACATCCCTCTATCTCATACAACCTTCCCCAAACTATCATAAATGCCTCCAGAGAATAGCAGAGCCATACAATCTTTTTAAATTATAATCTATTATATTTTCAGCCTTTGTTTCAAAAAAGAAATAAAAGAAATATCAAAAAGAAAATATACTGTGATATTTGTAATAATCACTTCCGTTTATAAATAAATAGCTATTATTTGCTTGGTTGAGCTACAGCCATGTTCTAGATTAAATGTTGCATCTGGTATAGTCATAGCAACTTCAATAAATCAATCATTCTGTACTAATCTGGCAACTGCCATTAGTAATAAGAAACTCCGGGAGAGTCATTAGAAGATGTTAGCCAGAGATAAACCAGTCCAGGTTATTTAATTAGGTAGATCAATATCTGCCAACTTTTCACTCATTTTTATTAACAGGAAAACTCCACTAGTTCTGATATTGGAAAAGCCTTTTTTGTTGAATGCACGTTGAGTCTGAAAATGCTGATTGACACCTTTCATGAGGGAATTTATTCTGACTATAACAGATTTTAATGCAGATGGTTCCTGACAAATTAGATCCCATAGGACCTGATTTATTGCCTGCAAATGTAACAATGTTATACAATGTACTGGTCACGGCTACTTCTTCCATGACCCAATTTAGTGGCCTCGTTATAAATGGTAACAACTTCCCACAATTGGACTACTTATTGGGTTTTTTTCATGTGACACAATAATATAATTGTGCATACAATTATTTTCTATTAATTGCATTATCGTATACCTTTATAGGACAATTCTGTTGCAGTAACATAAGCTAGATATTTTAGTTAGGCTTTGGTTATTAATCACATTCATATTTAATTATTTAAAAAGCAAAATGTACTATTAAACTAACTTCCAAGCTCACTCTACTACTGCTGTTGTCCACCAATTGTAAGGACTATGAAGAGATTTTGTTTTGTCTATCAGATAGCAGCTACATTTTCAGACCCAAGCTGCACTAACAGAATGATCTCTATCGGCTGGAGACTTGTGTTAGAAGGTCGCCTTGCCGCATGTTTTTGCTGTGCGGGCAACCTATCAAAGATTGTTAATTCTTTTACCTCATCTGATTGTTCTTAAAAACTTTTAGATGTGTTTCTTAGTCGGTTTCCACAACCTCACCTTAATGATCATATCAGGATGGAGACAAAAACTCTGTTTCAACTCCATAATGTAATATTTTAAAATGTATTTAATATGAATGTTGAATTTAGTTTTTATACATTATTAAATATTTTTTTGTATTAATGATCAGTACATTATTAAAATTACTGGCTCTTCTTGCTACTGCGTCATAGTGGTCCATTAAAGAACCACTGTAGCTTTTAAAGGTACTCTGTCAGCTCAAAAGGAAGTTAATTTAATATTAAAGAGCATTACTAGAAGTTTTTCTCTACAGTAAATAATTTTTGAACTCTTTAGAATTGATTTTGAGGCTGTAGAGGGGTCTATCTGCCAGATAACATTGGGGTCTTTATTTTGGCCTCTACAGAGACAGACGAGTAGAATGTAATCCCAATTAGCACATCAAAGTAGCTAATTAATATGCACAAGCCACTCATTTGCTTAAATACAGCAACAACAACATGGAATTTATCAGGATTAATTAATTCCAGAAAAAAAACATAGCCAGTTTTTCATGTTCTTTGAAAATCACCAAAAATATAACCTGATTTTCGGGTGACAAAGTCCCTTTAAGAATTACACTTGAAAACCGACATGTAAAGAACTAATGCAGCTAAATAATACTAAAGTATTACTTTTTATATGCAAATATGATGTAGTGGAATATACTAACTTGGTTTCTGGTTTCTGAGATGGACAGAAGGAGTGGAAGGACCCAAGTTTGTCCAGTTAGAAGAAGCCTTAAGCCCCAAAATAGTTCTGCAGCAAGCTCTATGGCATAAGAAATCGTCCAACATTAAGACTCAGATAGAGTTCAGAATAGGGAAACAATGTTGGGCTAGTTGGCTCAAAATGAACTCAAAATTGAAGTTGCTCCTTTTTCCATCTCCTTTAACACCATTGGATATACACCCCGAAATAGATAAGGTAGAGTGGGGGAAATGGGGTATTGATAAAATTAAGGATTTAATCAGAAATTAGGCCTTTATTAAATTTGAGGAACTGAGGAGAGTGAAAGAGGTCCCACTATCAATGTGGCTGCAATTTCTGACCCTTAAGAAGACATTAACAAAAGAAGGTTTTGATGTAAGATCAGTCAGGGATTTGACACCTCTCGAAAAAAAAATCAGTGTCGAAATGCTTAAAAATTTTAGACGAGTACAGAAGTTCTGGAAAATCTGTAGCCATGGAAAGCTGGGAAACTGATTTTAGAATTAAGAAAAATCTGGAGGATTGGGGAAAAGCGTATCAGCTAACAAAAGATAACTTGATTTGTACAACTTACAGAGAAATCCACTTTAAAATTACACAAAAATGGTACATAGTTCCAGAGCTTCTGTCTAAAATAGATCCAAGCAAATATAGTGAGTTGTGTTGGAGAGGGTGCTCGGAAATAGGCACCAAAGCCACGTGTGGTGGAAATGTGCTAAGATCAAAGGGCTTTGGGAAAGGTGTGTCACCAAGTTGGTGGGTATGGGATGCAAGGAAGTTACCTTAAACCCAGAAGCTTTTCTATTACATATTTTTCCAAGGGAATGGTCTAGAGAAACAATAGGGATAGTGGTGCAGGTTCTCATGGTAATTAAATGGTGGATTGTACGGAGATGGAGAAGTGGGGAATTGCCTAAATGGAATGAGATTTGTAGTACTATGGAAAGGAATAAACAGTATGAAATGGAATATTTAAGTTTTGATTCCAAGTTAAGATTATCAATGGTTAAGAAATGGACAAGATGGGACGAAGAAATGTTTGCCGGGCCTTTTTGTTAATAGATATATTTTTTTTTGTTTTTGTTGCCTTTAGCGATGTTACTTTAATTATATAATAGGTTTCGGGTATTGCCTCCTTCTGCAAATAATGAGAATATTGCCAATGGGTGGGTGGGGGGTATGTAGGTGGGTGACTGTGTATGATTTAGATGTAAGTATTGTTTTACTGTATGTATTTTGTTTTGGTTGTCTGTTTCTAAAAACAATAAAAATAAAATATGAAAAATAACTTGGTTTCTGCTGATCATGGACATAAGACCACCCCTTGAAGCCTTAGGGCAATTCTTAACTATGGAGGAAGGGATGGAGGATTTGCTAAATCATTGGATTTTTTGGAGTTTGACACTTAACTTATTTCCCAGTATATTTTTAGAAGCAAATAAGTTGTAACAATAATTTTAACCTTTGATCCTGGAGAAATGTAAACAATCCTCTCACATATGCAACGTTTGCCAAAGTATCAGAATTACTCAAGAGGCCAGCTGGGAAAAAAAATGCACATATTTCTAATTAATAATTAGTAAGACCATATTTTAATTATCTGACTAATTAAGTCTGTTTTAATTTTACTTTCAAAAAATGTTTCATTATCAAATTTTGTTATTCAGAATATCATATAGAATACAATTGACCAATAGTGGTCAAGTAAACATTTACACATAAATAGAAAGAGGCCAGGTTTCAAGTCTATGAAGATTAATTGTTATTTATTCATATTTTGCTATAGTCTTTCTAATGATAAGTGAGTTATTTTAAAGTGTATTTTATAAATTGAATGTTATTATATATTTGTATATGTAATTTATTACAATATTATTTATTATTGGAAAGGGAAAAGCATAATATTAGTAAACCTAAATAAAACTCAGGATATATGAACCCTAGTTTCAAATAAGCCTGTTAGTGCCAACTCTCAAGTAGCATGTTGCAGAATGCTGCCACTGATTGGTTAACACGAGACAGTGCAACCCCTGTACTTCAAAGTACAATGTCTTCATGAGCTGCAGAGGGGGGTAATCATGTAGGAACTATCTGCAAGATAAAAAAAAAAAAAGAACTATTAAGCACTTCTAAATGAAATGAGTAAAAGTAAATAAATACAGAGCATAGCACACCAGGCATATCTGTCAGTCACTGCCCCTTGATCTCCCTAAAGTTCGTGTTCATTGTTTCAGTGACCACATCAACCCTTCTCTGCCTCTGTTGTCCCTGTCTCTGTGTGCCTTCAATGTTTCCCTGAATCAGAGCCTTCTCTGTGGAATCCTGCCTTTCCATGATATGGCCAAAATACGTGAGCTTCAGTCTCATAATCATTCCTTTCACTGAACAGTTTGTCTTGATATCCTGGAGTACTGATTTATTGGATCTTCATGCAGTCCAAGGGACTCTAAGCAGTTTTCAAGAACACCACAATTCAAAGACGTCAATTCTACTGTGCTCAGCCCTCTATGTTTCAGCTCTCACATCTGTACTAGGAATACCATAGTTCTAGCTATATGGACCTTTGTCGATAATGTAATATTTTTGCCTATTAATAGCTTATCCAGACTTTCCATAGCTTTACTCCCCAGAAGTAAAATTAATTCCATGACTACAGTCACCATCTGAAGAGATCTTGGAGTTCAGGATAATAAAATCTGTCACTGTCTCCAATTCTTCCCCAAGTAATGTCTTCCACATATCTGAGGTGTTAATATTTTTCCCAGCAATATTAATTCTGGCTTTGAATTAGTCCAGCCCGGCATTACGCATGATGTACTCTGCGTATAAGCTAACAATATACAACTTGTTGCACTCCTTTTTCCGATCTTGAAACATTCTGTTGTTCCATGTTCAGCTATGACCATGGCTTCTTGGTTCACCTACATATTCCTCAGGATATTATATTCCTAGTGAATTCTGGAAATCTTTGTGTTTGTATTTATTTACACAAATGTGCTAAAAAATATTTAAAAGACTAGAGTATCTCATAACCTCCTGCCAGAGAATTCATGGTATAGAGAGAACTCTATCCTGTCATTTACTCAATTAAAAGATGAATTCAAAAAAAACAATTCAGGAATACTACACATACTGTAGATTCAGACATTCCCTCTCCTTTATGGAACATACCCTAGGAGGTGGTGAGACAGGACAGGTAATAGACTTTAAGCTAATAGTCTCTCGGACTTTAGCCCGGATAATCCTGGGACAAGAATTTAACTTTTGCTTTTCTGGGTTTTTTTTTTCTTTTTTTTTTACTTACAATGTTTTATGTACTATTTTTACTTAATTCTGAGCTATTTTTTTCCCTATAATATAGCTCTTTTTGGCTCTTGGTGCATCTCACATTGAGTCATTTATGATGTTATATTTACTGCTGCCTTTATCCTTAAAAATTACAATGTATAGGTAACCTAGATTAATATAGACCTCCCCACAGCTGGGGATGGTCCTTGTTTCCATGTAAATATCGACACTATTTGGTTATTCTTGTGTTTCACAGTATTGTATTTGTCTTGTTTTGCTTTTCTTGCATACTGATAATGTAAATTTCCAATTATGTCAAAATGATGGTATGATGTTTGAACAGATGTGCATTTTATACCATTGCCTAATAAAAAAAAATAAAAAAAAGACTACAGTAGTTTCAGAAAAACTGTAAATTTGTGAGGAAACTAGCGAATTGCCCATCAAAAAATGACGGCAATGAAATTGTAAGTGAGCTAATGCTGTTTGGTGTATAATAATCAAATAAATAATACATTAATAAATTAATATACTTTACCTATTTTGAAGCATTGTGTTGAAGAGCTGTCAATGTGTTTTGATGTTGCTGCAGCATTAGTGGTGTGGAGCTGCTGTATAAGCGTGATGAATGTGTGCAGTGTAATAATGTGCGTGCGTGAGACCAAACCGATAGCGTAGTTGTGTACTTCCGCATTGTTCTAAAATGGCGGGTAATGTGTGGTATGCGGCTGTGGCTGATTTAGCGTGCCTCGTTTTGGTTTTGTTCTGCGGCCATTTTTTCTCTTGCTTAGGCAATTTTCGGGTGTTTAAACTCCGAAATTTGTACTTAAATCGAGGTGTAACTTTACTTGCCGAGGTCCTGGGTGCACCACCTTGCTGTGGGTAAGCTTTTTATATGTTGTTGTGTGTATTTATTGTGTTTCTAATGTGTTTGGGGTCGTGCGGGTTGCGTCCTTGTTTTGGAATCTCGTATGTCTTTTTCAGAAACTCTGTAGGTGTTTGGTGGTGTTTTGCGTCTTTAGAGTGCTGTAGCCTCGTTTTCGTTCTTTTGGCGTCCATTTTTTCTCTTGCTTAGAGAATTTTTCAGTGTCTAAACTCTTTTATTTTGAGTTAAATTGAGGTCCAACTTAATTTTTTGAGGTCCTGGATGCCCCCTCTTCCTGTAAGTAAGCTTTTTATGTATTTGTTGTGTGTATTTATTATATTTTTCATGTTTTCATGTGCGTGGGTTGCGGCCGATTTTTGCGAGGTCGTAATTGGTCCTAACGTGTCTCGTATTGTTTTGGCGCTCCTTGCCAGCAACTGCGGCCCTCGCGAAGCAAGGGCCGCAGGATCGCTGCGCAAACCCGCAAGCACTAGCAACAGCTCGCATGCTCACAACTATATATGTGATGATTCTAACTGAAAACTAACTTTCTGACTTCCTCTCCTAATTATTCTAATAAACTTCAAAGTTTTAAACCATATATACGTTTGTTGTACAATGGTCATTTAAGCAATTCTTACTCAGATCTGAGATTCCTGTGATAGCTCTAACAGGTTAAACATAAATAAAAATAATTACAGAGTCTATTTACATTTAATCTAGTATCTTAAAGGTATGTTTAAGTTTCCCTGCCCATTCTGGATTGCTACCTTGTCATGGTGAAGGGGGTTTGAGCTATACCATGTAACGTCACACAAGATGGCCAGGTCATAGTAGGTCAGACAAATCGCGGCCCACTGGAGAAGGAACTGGCAACCCACTCCAGTATCTTTGCCATGAAAACATTATGGATTAGCACAACCGGACACAAAATGCGCCTGGAATGCTGTGGTTCATATGGTCATAGACAGTGTAACATTACTGAACACGTTTCCTTGTTTTTAACGTTTTCTAATCTAACACATGCTGCCTATATCAGACACACCGTACATCAAGTCATTCCATACACATACATAAAAATAAAGTGTGTTTTCCGCACGCCTAGAGGTGCTTACATAGCCACAGTGTACCCACCAATAGAAACTCTGCACTTGGGTATGGATTCTAACCCTATACTAACCTTCAATCCAACAGCAGCACAATGCAGAGATATGTAGAGCAATGTTTTGGCTCTTCCTGCTTCCTTGTTCAGGGGACTAGTTTGATACAATGGATTAGCTGCCTGTGATCAGGCGAAACAAACTATGAATTGTATGCTAATTTTAGCAGGGCTTTCTTGGAGTGTTAAACAGCTTGCAAACTCAAGAGATTTTGCAAACTTTATTCTGGATCTGCCATTTTGCTTTACAGTAATCAACTTCCTGTAGTGGGAAAGTGCAAAAGAAGATCAATCTACACAATGGAAATATGGCATCTATACATGCCACAGCATTCAATAGCAGTAATATAAAGCAAATTAGTTTACAAAGATACATCCTCTTGAAAAAGAAATAGCTGACAAAAATAGATGCATAAAATAGATGTATAATTAACTATAAAATATAAAAATGCACAGGCTGTATTTATTTTTTACTATGTGAAAACAATGTATCCATTGTTGGAAAAAAGAAATTGACCACAGTCCTTAACTAGAGTTTGTTTTTATTACTTTGTATCTTTTTTTATGTTGTTGAAGGACTGAAATAGGCTCAGTGAGAGAGTATATTGGATGCATTTGGAAAGGCTCCTAAATGCTTTTGAATCATCAGGTTCTCTAAGCATCGCACAGTCCATTGATTTTGGAATTCGTGGGTGTCTTGCCAGTGTGCTGCCTACGGATTAAAAAAAAAAAAAAAGGTTGCTTGTTGAAATTTCAGCTAATCTCTGTTTTTTCTTTTGCCTGAAAACGACCCTGCAGCCAAAACATCATCTTTAAACTTCCCACTGAGTCACTGGTAAATGTTTTTTTTATTGTGCAGGCTCTCCGTATGATATTTAAAATAACGAGGCATATTTAAATAAAAGCTCCTGAGACCCAAAATCTGTAATTGCCTGCTAAAATTTGTTGCCTTTATGTTATAATTTTTAATATATTAACATTATACAGAATGGAAAAAAAAATCTCTAGGCAACCGAATGCTTGGATGGGTGATTAAACAATGCTTTCCTTATTGCGGTATAGTAATAAGAGCCTCAGTTAATCTCTTTTCCATTACCTTTCTGTCACTTAAATTAAAAAAAAGACTCGCACTGATGAAGAAAAAGTATTTCTCTGGTCTGAACTGGCTCTATACTTCAAAACAATATTTTAAATGTGGACAGCAAAAACACTTAAAGCCCTGTAAAAAATGCAAAATAATCTGCTTATTTTACAAAAGAACATTCCTTAAATCCTAAAATGAGTTATGTATAGGGCCAGTTAAATAGCAGAGCTCTTGAAATCTTTGCGGGCGCATAATATTGCTGTCTTAGACAGTTTTCAGTGTTGATGTTTTAAATCTTCTTTCTATTGAATTGAATTCCGGCAGGGCAGTAGAGAAAGAATTTGCATTTTAATGAAAAATATGTCTTTGATTGCAATGAAACTCATTAAACCTGGCAGATAAGGAATATAGATACAGAATCATTCTAAGACATATGTCAATTCTATATGTGAATTACTAAATAGATTTACTTTCACTGTTTATTATAAGTCACCAGCTGCGTCCATCTATCAAAACAGAGCTTTAAAATGCATACAATTATTTACTGTAATCTTATAGGAAAATGTGAAATAAACACATATCTTTAGCCAGAAATAAATGTTCAGCGAACACCCCATTGATTAATTTTACTTGTTTGAAACCCTAGATTCAAACAAACATCCCACGTTCATTTCATGTTTACAAGATGTGTCACAGCTAGGTTTTAAAAAACAGCTATGCTACCAAATGAGATTTATTTATATTTTTGGAGAAATTTGAAATAAAGACTAATAACAGATTATCTTTCTTTGCATACAGCCATAAATGGAGCATAGGTGATATATACAGGGCACATAAGAGGTCATATATCAAACTATCCAATAAAGATGTGGGCATGTGCATGGACAATCTTGTTTTTTAAAGCAACATAAATGCAATAAACTAAAGAGGGGGTTGCACATTGGTTAAATATCACACAAAGTTTTTGCCCACGTATAAAAATATCAAGTTGTCATGTATGTTAATTTGATCTTTTTTTTTTTTAGGCGAGCTCAGCATGTTATATGTAAGGGTGATTATGCACGGGACATCTCTGTTATTAAGACACGTGACTTCAAATGAGGTAGGGTTTAATATGTTTTTTTTTGGTGTCAAACATTAAAAAATGTTCAATCAAGTTTGGATTGTTGATTTGGGGTGTCATAATCTTTTATGTCCTGCATACCAAGGACATTGGGAAGTTTGTCCATGTGTCAAGACCTAATTTGTGATATTATAAGAGGATAGTTGGCATAGTATAATCTGGAGAGATTCACCAGAGGTTTAATATCTAAGTCAGATATCTCCCATTAAGGCCACGGGAATAGTAATTTACTATAGCATGTCACTTGATTATTATGGTTCATTGCAGTTGCTTTGGATATATGTGGCTTAGTGAATATTAATACAATGTCATCAGTATATAGTGCCTTTTAAACAACAATTAGGGTTCTGAATTGAGGATGAGAACATTTTTAGAGTACAGTCAAACGTTGGTATAAGGAGGCAATTCAGAGTCTGAAAATATGCAAAACATTAAAATACAAGTAATAAAAAGGTATCACTGCACAACCCATCTAGCCTTCTGGTGGCCTCCAATTGCCACGGCAAGGATCCTCTCACCATCATTAATTAAAGGGTATTGGCAGGAGTAGTCTGCGAGCCTCATCAGCAGATATAGATGGCTTCTGAATCAGATAGCTAGCACCGTGTCAATGGAACTCAGACAGCTGGACTGGCAATGTTCTGGAATCCCCTTGGTTAGGCTGTGGATCTGGAACTCTTAGGGGTATATAGCATTCAGCCTCCTGCATGATGCAGGATAGAAACTGGATATATCACGGTGGGAATATTTACAATTTGGCCAACACATTTTATTATTTCACAGAAACAACGACAAATTAAAAAAAAAAAAATGTATAAAAACATTATAAAAACACTAGCAAGGAACTTCCTCTAGCAAAGTATAATTTAGGTCACTTTCTTTCTAATATTTGGAGGTTCTTATTACCTCTTAATTAATTTGAGAACAAAGTAATTGTAGTCCAGGTAAGGTAACTATTATACATAGTCTCTTAAGTAAATACTCTTGTATCCTATAGATATATAAGTTGAATAACACTCTATTTCTCTGTTGCCATATGTATTTGCAAATCTATGACAAGTTTCAATTTTAGAACTCTATGGACTAGGGTAATAATTCACAGTTTGGGCAACTTTTGGGACTATCATGAATAAAGGCAGATAGAATAGCGAGTTATCTCATATGTCAAATAGACACTTTAATATTCCTTTTGATCTCCTAACATTCTGTAATCTTGCCTACATGTAGTGAATATTGGTCAGAAACCTATCCTTTAATATACATTCTTCTCACTCACTCTTAAATGAGTTATTTACTCCTACAGGCATAGATCTTTATCTCCTAATATCCAATTTCCATGTTGGCAAAAACTGTCTCTCTAAAACTATATTTCCTTCTTGAGAACGCAGTCTCTTTCACCATGTGCTTAACCCAAACGCTATTCCTCTCTATGCCTGCCCATAAACATTTCCTTGTTTGTGAGAACGCAGTCTCTTTCACCATGCTGCTTAGCCCAAAAGCTGTTCCTCTCTATCCCTGCCCATAAGCACTTCTTTGTTTGTGTGGACTACGTTGTGCGTAATGACGTACATGTGCGTGTAAATGCCTACAACCTGGCGCGTTTCGACGTACTGTGACGTCTTTGTCAAAGGGGGACAGCATATACATTGTTGCCAGTCTTTTATACTTAATAGATCGGTAACCTATATTTACATAATGATGCAAGCTTATATTAAACAACTAAACAATTATAGTTACAGTTGACTTTACATACTTAAGACCCAAATTGCAAAGTTCATAATATATGTGCATAATTTCATTGTCACAAAAATCTCTAATTCATATATTGAACTGATGAATATATACAAATAATTCATATGGGAGACTAATAGATATGGGTGATTATAGTGTTGTCTTTCTTCAAATTCCCTTTATATCCCATAGTTATATTTATATCAACAATGAGATGCCCCTTATTATAATAATATCATCATCATACAGTGCATCCTGTGATGCCACTGTGGTGTAATACTCAAGCATATTGTTAAAGAGCCCCATCATACATATTTACAAATACACCCAGCCATATTTTAAACGCTGGTAGATACATCCAGATACCTTAGTCAGATTATAATGTGAATATTAAGTAAACCTATATTCATAACACTCTGTGATTCAATATGACCAATTGTGTTTATTTTATCACATCCTATATGACAAAAACATGTCAAATAGGTGGGTAACAAAAATGTTATTAATATAAATAAATATAATTCAATATATATCACATATAAAAATTGTTGATATAGTGCAATGTAATATATTTTGTTGAAAGCTAATTGTATAGTGAGTATACAGTGTAGAAATAAACTACATCAAACAAAAGACTGTGATGTAATGCAAAGGTTAATTATTTTTACTGAATAATCAGTTCTAAGGTAAACTATCCCACGTACTGAAATAAATCATCTAAAATGTGTTTTGGTGTATTTAAAAGGGAATGAATATAGGACTTCATATTCAATGTACTATAATAAATACAGTAGATGCCTTAATTGCCACCCAATTTTATTAAATATAAATATATATCTACTGACAAAGAAGATGATCTTAATCTTAGTCATATCTGACACTTTATCAGTGAATTCCAGTGAAACTAATCAATCATATCCTTATTTATTTCTCAAATGAATGGTGTAAAGGAAAAACCTTCATTAAGCCCATTTGGGACCTAGGCCTTCAGTTTGTATATCCCAGTTTGTATATCCATCTTGCCTCACATTGCAGAAGTTTTATTTCAAGGTCTCCTTTTCTTGGACCTGGATCTAGAGCACAGGAACACTGGATCAAATGAACACTAGAGCTATGGCAAACTGGTGGCATCAGCTAGTTGACCAGGGAGTAACTCCCTTATCCTTGCAGGGATGAGCTACAGCTCACAGGCATATAGTGTCCCCAGCAGTACCTTATAATAAAGTTCCTTTCACCCATTGGATCCCCAGAGATACAGTTCAGATATGTGTATTCTGTTCATCTATTCCATTTTATAATAGAATTGAGATAGCCTATTTTATATTTTAATTTTTTTTAAATAGGTATTGGGGATCATAGTCCATAAATTATTTTCCGGCCTTTTATCCATTCTATCAAAAAAAGACTGATTAATTTTTGAGTTTACTCTATTCTATTCTATCCCTTATTATATAATCTAATAACTATCAGCCTTATTAAATTCCAGCCTCATAGATATGAGGTTTGTACTTAAACCTTACGTGCTTCAAATTCTGAAAACTTACAACACTATTAAATTAGCCCTGCTGCGAGCAATGTGTGAGCTACCCAGCACGGCCGGCCGTGTCAACACGGAGAAAATGTACGAGGAGTGACAGCATGCGAGATGATCTTGCAGGCTCCCCCACCTCATCAATTGCTGCGGGGGTCCTGAACGGAACCTCTGCGGCAGTCCTACATACAAGCCCTGCCATGGGGATACTCCAAGTACATGAACATGGTGAGAGAGAGCTGTGGGGGGAGCAAAGCAGCTTTTGGCGAGAGAGCTGTCTCTGGGGATATAGCAGAGCATGGTAATAGAGCTGTGTGGTGCATAGTAGAGAGCTATAAGGGGTGAAGAGCAGAACAATTTGAGACAGCTGGGAGTGCCGATCTGGTCATGGTGAGAAAACTGATGGGGGGAACAGAACATGGGGAGGGTGCTGGGGGGAGGTGCAGGGCATGGTGAGAGAGATTTGAAGAGCTGAGCAGAACAGGGCGAGAGTTGTTATGGGGGGGGCATGATGAGAGAACTGTGGGGAGAAGCAAAGCATGGATAGAGAATAAAGACATGGTGAGAGCATAGCAGTGTTAGATAGATATTGGGAGAGAAAGAGAAGGGTAGAATATGATGAGACAGCTGTGGGGGTAGAGCTAGAAGGGAGATCTATGGAAGAGAGAGTTGTTAGAGAGGAAGAGCAGATATATGTGAGAGTGAGAGTGCTAGGTGTGAAAAGGGAGAGGGGATTAAAGGTGAAATAGATTGTAGAGATGGGAATCAAAACAGGCAGGAAATGTGATAGTAATGGCTGAGAGGCTAAAACACATTGGAGACAGGAAGGGGAATGTATGTAAAGAGAGAGTAGAGGTTGTGGGAAAGATTATAGTAGAGATGACTGGAAGGTGAGAGAGATGGCAGGGCTGGAAATGAGGCTAAAAAAGCAGCTAATAGGGGAAAAAGGCTTGCAGCTGGGTTTGAGAGAGAAGAAAGTTTGACAGCAGGATGTAAAAGGGTAGAGTAAGGGAAAGAGCTGAAAGATGGAGAAAAGTTGGTAGTATTCATTTTCTGTTCAGTAGTATGTCTCATCCCTATATATTGCAGCCTTATCAGTATCATTATTTAAAGTTATATGTCTATCATTATTAAGATGCAACATACTTGCAACATGTAACTGGCCATAAGTCATATTGATCTGTGCAGATCCATATATAATTGTAGAGCTACAGTATATGTTGCAGACACCTGGTATACAGATACTCAGCATGATTATATGTTACAATGTAACACTCCACATCTCCTTATCTTGCCCAACATGCAACACCTTTATACATTGTAGTATTGTGCTTATCAGTGTGTTTGTAATTAGTATCTTTATACAGTGCAGTATGCTTGTTATCAATGTATAACTACTCAATGTCATATAGAGTGCACATTATCAGTATGTGGCTGCCTACATACCTTACTATATATACACACCACCTTGAAATATCTAGCCCTTGACATGAGATTATCAAAATAAAAATGTTTATGCTACTGATATACATTTTTATTATTTTCTAGTCTAGATGTATTTACTTGCTCTATTCAGGCCAACTGAAGCATCAGAGAAAAAACATAATCTGTTAAAGATTTAAGAGAATAGACACTAAGGTAAGATTTAAGCTAATTAAAAAAATGTTGCATCCATAACTGTAATTTTCTGTATTCACCCCCTTGACTTTTTACCTATTTTGTTACATTACAGAATTAAATTCAATGTTTTGTTAATCTGCATAGTATGTGATGGATCAGAAAATAATAGTCTAAATTGGTGAAGTGAAATGAGAAAAAAAAAATACAAGTAGAAAACAGAAAATTGGCATGTGCGTATGTATTCACCCCCTTTGCCACAAAGCCCATAATAAGCTCTGGTGCAACCAATTACCTCCAGAAGTCCCATAATTAGTGAAATGATGTCCACCTGTGTGCAATCTAAGTGTCTCATGAACTGTCATTACATATACACACCTTTTAATAAAGACCTCCGGGGGCTGTAAAACCTAAGCAAGAGGCACCACTAACCAAACACTGCCATGAAAACCAAGGAACTCTCCAAACAAGTAAGGGACACATTTGTTGAGAATTACAAGTTAGGGTTAGGTTATAAAAAACAAACAAATCTTTGATGATCCCCAGGAGCACCATCAAATCTATCATAACCAAATGGAAAGAACATGGCACAACAGAAAACCTGCCAAGAGACGGCTGCCCACTAAAACTCGCGGACAGGCAAGAAGGGCATTAATCAGAGAGGCAGCACAGAGACCTAAGGTAGACCTGGAGGAGATGCAGAGATCCACAGCAGAGACTGGAGTATCTGTACATAGGACGACAATAAGCTGTACGCTCCATAGAGTTGGGCTTTATGGCAGAGTGGGCAGAAGAAAGCCATTACTTTCAGCACAAAAAAAAGGCATGTGGGAGACTCCCAAAATGTATGGAGGAAGGGGTGATCTGGTCTGATGAGACTAAAATTGAACTTTTCGGCCATCAAAGAAAACGCTATGTCTGGCGCAAACCCAACACATGACATCACCCAAAGAACACCATCCCCACAGTGAAACATGGTGGTGGCAGCATCATGCTGTGGGGATGTTTTTCAGCAGCCGGGACTGGGAAACTGGTCAGAGTTGAGGCAAAGATGGATGGTGCTAAATACGGGGATATTCTTGAGCAAATCCTGTACCACTCTGTGCGTGATTTGAAGCTTGGATGGAGGTTCACATGACCCCAAACACACTGCTAAAGCAGCACTTGAGTGGTTTAAGGGTAAACATGTAAAAAATCAAAGTCCAGACCTCAATCCAATAGAAAATCTGTTATCAGATTAAAGAATGCTGTTCACAAGCGCAAACCATCCAACTTCAAGAAGCTGGAGCAGTTTTGCAAGGAGGAATGGGCAATAGTTTTACTGAACTATATCCCAGGCATGTTTTCATAGCTGCTTAGTAGCTGGGGTCAGAAGGTACAGAATATAGAGCTGGAAAAGACTAGAGTAGAATGGAAAAGCAAAAAGGAGGAAAATCTGGAGCTTACATAACCAAGCTAACATAACTAAGTACACACAGGAAAGCAGACAGGTACAGAGTTTGACCTTTCAAATGAAGTAATTAGTGCAGGATGGAATCACATGGTTGGGATGGGTCTGAGCTCACAGCTGAATCAGAACACAAAGATATATATATATATAGAGAGAGAGACTACATATCCCAGGCGGCTTTGCAACACAGGAATCCCAGAGTGTGTTACAAATGTATCAGCAAACCTCTGCTTTCTCCTGATTGGCTAAAACAAATGATGAATTTTATGCTAATCTTAGCAGGGATTTTCAGGGGTGTCAGCTAACAAAAGCCTCAGTTTGCAAACTGAAAAGATTTAGCAAATATTTAGCAAATATCAGGGTGAGTTTGTAAATGTTTATTTTGGTATTTTTTCATGCAATTTTTTTTTTGCATACACTACTGATTCTCCTCTATCAGATGCATTCATAATCCAGGAAATGTAGATATGTTTTTAAACCTGGGACTACTTGCCTTGAAACTGTGCAGGTATGGATGCTAGTATCAGATGCTAACATAATGCTCCAGTAAAAAAACAAAAGTAACTATCCTGTTTCTCTTCTGTTTAATAGAAACATGCATACCCACTTAGTCTCTGAGATAGCAAATAGATTTATGGAGCCTTCTAGATTAGTCTTTTAAAATTAAGATTTCCTCTGCAATTATACAGGGTTTACAGAAGTGCAAATGTAAATTATCCTATGCTTCAGTAGAGCTTTAATGCAAGTGAGAAAAATGAAAAAAACTTTATTAATATACAGAATAGATAACCATATGATCTATTATGTTTCATTCAAGTTCCTAACTGATAAGATGCTTTACAATAAATATGATTAAAATAGAATAAAGCAGTATTCAGAAACCTCCTTTTAAAAGTCTTTCTTTGAACAGAGCTAATCAATGATTAAATGTTGCTCCAATTCATATAAATCTAATATTGGTCAATTTATGATGAAGTGAATCAATAAAAAGAGAATAACGAAGTGTGTTTGTTTAATTAGAGAGGTAAGACTAGGAAAAAAAATACAATAATATCTACATGTATAGATATGTTTGATAAATTCCTTTTCTATTCCAACTGAATTCTCAGTGACACAAGTGAAAAATCAATTGATTTATTTGTCCAATGCATTGCTCATTTTCCATGATAATAGATACTGTATTACATTATAAAGCACAGAGGTAGATAACTGAAAACAATACATTATACTATGAATTTAATAAGAGTATGCTTATTACACTGATAATTTGGATAACACTTTAATGCTCAGCATGTGTTTTGTTTTACAAATTGTGTATCTTGTTTGCAGAACACTAGACAATTTGTATTAAATAATAAAATATTGATTTTTGGATACACTCAATAGTTTTTAACCTAAGTCAGATGAAGGAACCACAATTTCCTAAAAGTTCAGTTTATTTTTCCCATCAGTTAGTTATTTAAAATTTCACCTTCATGTCACACATGTCATTACTTGTATAAGCAATTCTGCTTAACTGTAGGAGCCATTGTTTGTCAACCGTTTTTTTTTACAAGAAGTGGGAACCTTGCATACAATTAAGGTTCTAGGAGATACTCTCATAAAAGTTATCAACTTGTAGAAGTGCTTTCAAGTGAATGAAAATCTTATTTTCATCTAAGATCCTGTTCCAGATGATAAACAAAATTGTTACAAATACAATAACTATCTGTAGTATGGAATGACTTTTTTATAATGACTATTAAATTAAAGGCTGTTTTTTGTACTTATTTTTCTTTTACAAATATTTCTCCATTATCAGTTCTACATCTTCATAAAATAATATTACAAATGTGGCACTTCAGTGGTTCTTTAACTTGTAAACTGTGACATTTCTTATTGCCAAGTCATTGCTGCTCAATGGTTCACAAAGGGGGGGGGGGGGGGGGGGGGCACTACTTCCAACAACCTGACTCTTCATATTATATGTTAATCCAATAAAACAGTATCGCTGTAAACCAGAATAAATATTTGTGGCTAGCATGGCTATTTGATATTGTTGTGTCCTACTCTCAGTGACCATATGGATGGAGGCAGCACACCAGGCACATCTGTCTATTTTGCTGTTGGTGCTTATCCATATGCTTTTCTTATCAGATATACTGGAGTGGGTTGCCAGTTCCTACCCCAGTGTATCACAATTTGTCTGACCTCTCTGCTATGACCTGCCCATCTTGGGTGACCCTACATGGTATGGATCACAGCTTCAATTAAGTACTATACCAAACTAGAAAAAATATATCAAGTATCATCTATCCCTAGTTCTCTTTACATGTATTTTTTCTAGAAATAGGCAATAAACCTCATTCAATTGAGCTTTCGGGAGATCTGGGCTTCGCAAATGTAGCCCGCAAGTTATTTTGCTATTCAATTGGCGTCTTTGTGTGGGCTCCGATCGAGTTACAGGCTCCGCCGTCTGATTCACTGCAATGGCTCACATCTCAAGTTAATGCCCCTCCAAGCCTTTGATCTTTCACGGCAAACGCTAAAATCACAAATCTCTATTCAATTGCTCCAATTCCCCCTCGCTAAGCAAGCCGTTAAGCGCGCAAATGGCAAAAGTCGAACCACAAATTACTGATACCAAGGAGGACTCGCAAAGGGCTTAATGACACTTTATTATTATTATTATTATTATCCTTTATTTATAACGCGCCAACATATTCCGTAGCGCAATACAGGGGTTAGGTACAAGTATAAACGATACCCCACAATGAAAATAATGGAAGACTCTGTTATTGAGCTTTCAATCTGATATACACTGTGCTTTCCCTAAAGCACCTCACAAGATTAAAACTCGCAAACTTACATTCTAAAGGGTATGGGTGAGGTACAGGAGAGTGAGAGATGCATAGTGAATGAAGAGGCTAAAGATGATATGCTTTTTTGAATAGATGTGTTTTTAAAGAGATTTTGAAGGATCTGAGGCAGGCAGATAGTCTGGTGGTGCGAGGTAAAGAGTTCCAAAGAATAGGGGCAGCACGTGAAAAGTCTTGAAGACGGGAGTGAGAGGAGGTGATGAGAGAGGAGAAGAGAAGAAGGTCATTAGCAGAGCGAAGAGGGCGGCGAGGAAATAAAAGTGAAAGTGATATTATGTCTTAGAATTAATAGCACAACATTCTCAAGCTCGCAAATCGGCCCATATAAATGTTTTATTTCATGTTTAATTTCCGTGTTATATCGATCAGAGCAATCAATGTGTTAATACATATAATGGAACTCGCATGTAATAGAATATCATATTTACGGCTTTATCAATATTGCATTATTTCTGGAATGTGGGTCCAATCGTAACTCGTAATTCAAGCCCGTAGGAGTTTGAAATCAAACCTCCATTTTACATTGAAGTAATGATGACGTTCTCTGTTTCCATTGGCTGTTTCTAATTAGGGAGTTACGGCCTTGTCTGATTGATCATGTTCAAGCTCGCAAATGCTACATACGATGGCATGGTTTGCGATGTGCGCTATTGGGCCGGGACTTGAGGGCTCGGCCAATTGAATAGCACAATAAGTTGCGGACGATGTGGGCCCGCAGCAGGCTCGCAGACTTACAGCCTAAATCCTGCGACTTGCGCGCTTGCAATTGAATGAGGTTCAATGTTATTACATGGAAGACTGCATATCAATACAATTGTAATAAAGTTGTCTAGTGTCATCAAATACGATCTCATCTCATAAACCATTTATAACAAAGTTCCAATTTTGACTTTGATTCCAGGCTGTGGACTTTTTTTTTATACAAAAATTACATTATTCAAAACTTAACAAAATAAAATAACCAAAACAAATATATTAAACTAAGGAAATACAAAAGAGTTAGTTTCTGACAAGTATCTTATATGAAGAAAAAAATTACATAGTTACATTACCACATGAATTACTCTATGATTTGTCATTCAGTTGTATTTTTTTTTTCATGTTTATCCAGTGACCATTTTTGTTGTATAGTAACTAAAATTTCTAATGAAGAATTATTGTCAAATATTAGAGGAAATAATTGTCCTTTTCCAATTTAGCAATGTGGAATTGATAATACCTCAAAAAATGGATAAAGATGTTTACCTGTAGCATTTAAAGCTTTAGGGAATATTCCCAATAAGCACAACTGGAGGGTAAATGTTAATTGTCAGGTGTGGGGGGTGGGACTGAATGAAAAGAAGAGAAGTAGGCTATAGAGATGACTTCACAGATACGTGCTTTGTATTATACAGGCACATACTACTTGTGTCTCTCATGTAAGTCTTCCAGTTTACAGGTAATTGATGACCCAAGTTGATACCATAAATTACACTGTGTAATAAGCATGGCTTAATTTGTTCCTGCTGTGAGATAATAGCAGTAGTTCTTCTTTTAGCAATTAACTGAAGCTGAAGCCAGGTGTCTCTTCTGTGCTCAATTATGGTCCCTGTTATTTTAATCATCCTAGATGTATTTTGATTTTTGTCTACTGGACACCTATGGTTAGAAACATGCTGGATCTTTTTACCCCATTCTATAGAAAGTGGACATGTACAATATTTCCATGGATGTTTACAAAGCAAGATAATACAATTGTACACTAAAATGCTAGCATGCTTTTGGATTTCTAAAGTTTTTCAAGTTAGTCTTGAACAGTTTATATTATATAAAAGAAATACAAATGTAAAAATATTTGTGAAAGTAATGTTTTATTTGCCTCTAGAAAACTACAAATTAGATAAGGTAAAATGTGACATATCTTTATTTGTGTATGTTACTAACATTAATTAGAATTTAGATCTGTATTCTTATTGGCCAAAACACAAAGAACCAATTACATCACAACTGTAATTCAGACAAGATGAAGGAATAAAACAGTGAGTAAAATGCAAAAGGCAAAATGGCAACCTCTTAACTGCTCAATATGAGTGGCAAAATAAAGCAAGTAAGCCAAAATATTTCACTACAATATTATAAAATGTATAGTAGATATTAATGTTGATTCAAAGTAAAAGAAAAGCCTGGAGATAAGTGGTCCTTTAAATAAAATGATCTGTCAGCTATTTTCAATCTTGAATAAAACCACTAATAGTTAAGAGTCCATTTATCTGAATGAATATTTTTGTTAAACTAGAATATTTAACATCTCAGAACTGTTTAGTATCCATTATTCTTAATTCTGCATGATAATTTATCTAGTTATAAGTTTTATTGGCTTGCATTTCATACCAAATAACTTACACTTCCTTCCTGTTTTTAGAACAGAGTGAGAAAAACAGTCGTCCAAAACACAATTATTCCTTGTTTTCTTAGTACAGTATATTTATGTACTAAAAAAACAACAACAGCTTGGAATATAAAACATGTTAACATTTTCAACTCTACATTTTTTACTACAATGCATATTCTAAAAATATACTCACTAATCTTGGAAAAATAAAGAACACAAATTATGTTTTCAGATTTGATTGGTTAAAGTGTCACAGAGGAGATTCCAAATATGATTTAATTTCAAACTATCTGTAAGGACTTTATCAGCTAATTGTTATTAAGCAATTTGATTTTTTTCTACAGTAAACTTACATTGAGTCTTTCAGGTACACCTAAGGTCAATGTGGTGTCTATGCATCCCTACATTTTTAAATTATAATATATTTAGAACCTCCACTGTGCTGCTTGAACATTATACACTTTAGATTATAAGCAATTCTTGTTGGGATCATACAATTAAACTACCCTCCAAGGTTACCGGATTTATACATTTCCACATTGACAGCTGGAGCAATTTTGTTTGGCCAGTTTTTAGACAAATATCTGATGAATCCATGAAATCAGCAAGCAAACACCATTTTAACTATAATTGGTTTTACTGGCTTTCACTGTCTGTTATTTGAACAAGTGTCGACAAATTCTTCCATCTTCATTCAATATTTTTCAAGCAATGCATGAAAATTATTTATGTATGTATGGTGCAGCCCCTGGTGAGAATAAAATTCAGAAAGTGTGATGTTTCGTAAAATTGAAAACAGCAAACTATGTAAGATTCCTTCATGTGAATTATTCTGCGCAAATATGATTTGTTTTAATTTATATTCATTTTTTCTTTTTTGTTTATTTTTCAAATATGTGTTGAACATTGTCATTTTCCACACTAGGATTTAAAAAAAAAAAAAAAAAAAAGAGCTATTAGTATTGTGGGATTTTTGCATTATTTGTTGAACGTAAAATTGTTGCATATTTTCTCTCTTCTCTTTTGATGAAAGGGTAAAACGTTTTAGATGATATAAGCCTTTAAATTATTAGTTATTATGCTGTTGTATTTGTTTATCTATGTCTGCTTTTGAATGCAGATAAGAATTCTTCTAATGAAAGATGACATTGTAATGAAAGTTGACATTCATGAGTTCAATTGCGCTATTACCAGGCACTAAGAATGCTATGGGTCACCATGGTGATCCAGTGTTTAGGATTTGTGCTTTCACCACTGCAACCTGGGTTTGATTCCAGTCAGGGAACCAGGAGGTCACACCACCCTGAAGCCATGCAGGGTTGGGCCTGGTCATTACTTGGATGGAAGACCACCTAGGAATCATGTGGCCCACTGGAGAAGGAACTGGCAACCCAGTCTCTGCCATGAATGAGGTCCATGAGGTCACAGAGAGTTGGACATGACTTAATGATGCAAACACAACACACAAAAATGCTATGGTAGGATTAAAAAAAGTATTTTTCGGTGTATCTGGGTATAAACAAGATGTACCACTGTTTTACCTCAACCAACTTCACATGGATTTCTTTGAGGCTTACATGCAATTATCTCAGACAGAATTCTTAAGATAGCCTTGAATTAGGATTTGGTGTAAGAACCCACACAGGCTGTATTTTTATCTTAATATGGAGCTCATCAGTGTGAGGTTGGTTCCGGTAAGTGTGAGGGAGCCCTCAAACCAGAACGTAAGTATGTTATGGTGGGTAGAAAGGTGCTACTACCCAGAATGCAGCCGTGGGAGCACTGGTAATAAAGAAATTCTATGGGAAAACAGGTCTTGTAGCGTGCTTGAGATATTTACTTAATCAATATTCCTGGTGTCACCGACTTCTTTGCTAACAATGATGATGGAAAAGCTAAGCATATTCTGAAACATATTGGGAAGGATATAATTATACCTTTATTTCAATATATAACCACTGGACATTGCTATCACTAATGTTTTATTCAAAAATATAATGTTAAAGACATAGGGCCTCATTCAATTGCTATTCAGCCAAATTAATAGGGCTCTATATAAGCACAGAGCATATTTTATTTACAGAAGTTTTTAGTTAGTTAACTTCTATCCAAAAGCAAGTCTTCACTAATTAAAAAACTTCTGTAAAAAATATGCTCTGTGCTTATATAGAGCCCTATTCAATTGGCCAAATTGCAATTGAATGAGGCCCATACTGTTTTAAATGAATTCTAGAAACTGTTGTTGAGGCCAATCTTCCATGGTCATCAAAGGGAATCAAAAATGTAGTTAAACAGTGCAATTAATATTTCACACCTCCATTTTATTTTATGGAAACAATTTATCAAATCATATAACATTTTAGATAAGTATGCTCCACTAAATAAGGATTGTACTTTTTATTGCAAAACATTTCAAAACAGTATACATGGCAATTATTGTGTGAAACTGAGCATGGTGTTGTTATTGATTGTAATATATTACTTGTTAAACTGTTAAAGACAAGTACAAAATAATTATAATTTAGATAGGGGGCTTAATGTTAGTTTTAACTATATTTCATAATTAAGCTATATCTCTCTCTGTTCTAAATGATTACTTATCATCTCTTGTCAAAAAGATGAGCATTTTGATAACCACTTATCTCTTAATGTTCATTACATTAAACTTATCATTGCTACTAATGATCCACGATCCATGCTAACAATAACCTCATAATCACCCCAACTTCCAAAGCCCCTGAATCATGTTCTTTCCTTCATTCAGTCGCTCACAAAATGCTACTACAAAATATTGTCAGAATTTGGCATTTTAACACACATGAAAACCTAAAACACTCATGCATTATATAATGCCTGACAGTCTAACCCACTCATAATTAGCCCACTCCTGGGATGACAGCTTCTACCTTAATTATGATTGCTTTCTCAGTCACTACCCAGCAACTTTTTCTCTGCTCTGTACATACTTACTTTAACTCCGTGTATCGTCCGGAATTAATGGATCCTAATTTTAACATACAACACCATTGTTTTTATTTAACCGTTGTCTTTATCTGAAGCCTCTTCTAATCATGCCCTGCCTCTATGGGGTACAGTAGTAAGACTCCTCAAATTTCATTAGTTTAAAGGACCACTGTAGTTCAAATAAAACTTCACCTCCCCTTGTGTAACAAACTGGCATCATTAGCAGCGGTGTAAACTATAAGGCATAAAATGGCCCACATTTTTGAAGACCTAGAAGACACTTCTTAAAAACTTGAAAGAGTTAGGTTATCTTACAGCAGTGTTCTCTCCAGATTTAGGAGGGCACTCCATACACTCAATTTGAAGCCCTGACCGGCTTGAGAAACAAGTAGAATACATAGACACATTGCGGAACAATGTACACACTGTTTTAGTATCTATCAGAATAGAGTAGTGGAAGGGCATTATATCATTTGAGCATTTTATACCTACCCCTTCAATAACACATGTTCAAAAGCAGGCAATCTCCTCTGCATAAAGGTCTAGATGGGGCTCTGTCTCTCCTGTTTTGTCCAGTTTTAAAAGCTACATTGAATTTGTTTTGTTCAAATAGTCATTGTATTGCCAATTAGTTGGCCCTTTAAAGTGAAAATGTACCAACACAATAAATAGAGCCTTTTATCAAACCCATTATTTATCATTATCTATGCTTTTTCTTACACAGTAAAATGCAATTTGATAACATTTATATATTTTGAAAAGCTCGGAATGAAACCCTATGACATCGAGGAAGAAATGTGAAAAGCAGCATGAGTACATATTTCTGTGTACTAGATGTACTTCTGTGTCATTCTCATAACCAGACAGAGGAAAACTATCGTAGTGAAAAATGTTCCAAAATTCAAACTCATTTATCACTGAAAATAGCAAAGCAAAGGGCAGTAGCAGAGGATAAAAGAACAGAATATAGAAAACAGGAAGATAAAGAACTATAGACAAGAGATCTGCCCGTGAAGGTCACAAGAAATATTTTAGCGACACATACTAATCACCATTCGATTCTTGAGCGTGAAATGGGACATATAATATGCTTAATCCTGAAAATGATTTGCTGTTAATGTGCAATGTCAGGAGATTGAGTAAGACAGTGCTTCTCAGTATAATATACTGTATCTACACAGTAAGGAAAAAAAAAAAAAAAAAGTGTTTTTAAAATATTTTGTATTAAATACAAAAGTGAAGAAAAAAAAACATTATACAGTCTTTAATGCATACAAATACCACCCCATGTAATTTACAAGTACAGGAACATGGAGCACTTGCCTGGACACATTATTTGAGTGGAATATATTGTATTGTATCCATACAGAAAGAAAATACCATACCTTCAGCGCTCATTGCAAGCCTCGCGCTGAGCACCTTCAGCTCTCATTGTGAGCCTTTCCCCTAGTGTACTTTAGGTTGTCTGAGCATCTTAGGCGCTCATTACAAGCCTCTCCCCTCGTGTACTTTTGCTCCTCTGAGCACACTGTGCGTTCATTGTGAGCCCCGCACTGAGCGCCTTTAGCACTCCTTGCAAGCCTCTCCTCCGCTATTTTTATTTTTTACATATATAATTTTTTTAATAATAATAAATTCATTTATTAAATAATAAATTAATATACTTTACCTATTTCTTATTAATATATCCAGTAATCAATATCCTGAAGAGCTAACAATCTCTTTTGATTTTCCGGCAGTATTCAATGTACATTTGGACTGTTGCTGACCTGAGGAGAAAGTGTCAGCAATGTGGCAAGTGTGCAGTATAAATAGGCTGCGTGCTCAAGGCCAGACCGTTTGTTTAGCTGTGTAATTGGGCATTTTGTAATGATAATGTTATTAGTGGGAAGTTAGTGTTGTAAAATGGCGGCGATTGTCTATGTGTTACGCGGCTCTCGAGCATTTTAAGTCCTTCCTAATAGTGTATTTTGTACCTCGTATGTTCCTGGGTTAAAGTCTTATGTGCCTGGGGGTGTTTTGCGTGGTTATGGGTTGTGTAGCCTTGTTTTCGTTTTTCTACGGCCGGCATATTTTTTGTCGCTTAGGCGATTTTCGGGTGACGAAACTTGCCAAATTTGACTTAAATTTATGTGCAACCTCACTCCCAGATGCCCCGGCTGTCCCCTTGTGCTGTGTGTGATGTTTTTTATGGTTTTTTTGTGTGTTTTTCATGTTTTTTGATGTGTGCGGTTCGGCCGTTAACTTTGTATTTTTTCGACTTTGGATATTTTTTTTTGTAAGTCCTGCTTTCTCTTCCAAAGTGTTACAAGACGTAATTTTTGCCGGCGATTTTTTCAAACTGCTATGGGTCTTGCACTGTATAACTGAGATTTCTGTTGATCTGTAGTCCCGTGGGTCTTAGGGATGGGGGCCTACGTCATGTGGGGCAGTAGGGATGAGTGCCTACGGAGCTCATCTCCACCAGTTCAATGAGCGCCTTCGGGGCCCACTGCCTAAGTTGTGTGAGGTCGTAGGGATGAGTGCCTATGGCGCTCATCTCCACCGGTGCAAGGAGCGCCTTTGGCGCTCCTTGCCTGCTACTGCGGCTCTCGCTTAGCAACAACCCGCAATGCTCACAAATATATGTGATGACAATTGGGGATGGGTGTATATGTAGGAGAGGAGTGGTTTCTTGAATCCAAGAGGTGAGTGGTGCTGTGAGTCTCTGAGCTTAAGTAAGAAAAGAGAACAGAGTTAGCTGGTACAGTGAATAAGAGTGTAGAGAAAGGGGTACTAGACTCAAGGAGTAGTTTAGCATTAGCGAGAGTTGGGGCGTTAGTTTTGGAAGTAACAGGAGTAATTAAAACTAACATATGGTAGAAGTTACAGATGAAACATTCTACATGATTCTATGAAACAGTATTTCCTTTCTTAAATACTATGGTTGCTTGACTTCAAGAGGTCACCGGTGCTGTGAGCCAGCAGGGTTTGGTTGCATGAATTCAAGAAGTGAGTAGTACCATGAGTCAATTCTTGAAGGGGATGATTGCTTGAATCCAGGGGGTGAGAGGTGCTCTGAGCCAGGCAAGGAAGGCGCTGTAGAATTCCAGTTCAATTTGGTTAAAGTCAAGGTCATGTTAAACTGCAGAGATACTATATTCAAAAGATAGCAGTAATGGGCTACCTTATCTGGCCAAAATTCCATGGCTCCTGTAAGAATTCTCAGAACCAACATGGTAATCTAAAGTATTACCTAATAGTATCTCAACAGGGATCTCAACGGACTCCCATAATAGACCCCCATAGATCTTAACCTCCCATGATTGTCTATAAAGACCAGCCATAATCCCTAACACTGAATACATAAAAAAATACTATGGAAAATAAAAAAGAAACCCAGAAGGGGGAAATATACATTACCTATCCTTTTGATTCCCTCCAGGGAAAATCATTGAAGCTCTTGTCCTCACTCTTTCGCCCTGGATAAAAGGCACTTTTATGTTGACTCTATAACAAAAAACGTCACCTAATGGAGCTGCTCCTCCAAGGAGCTCCTGGGACAACTAAAGTTGTTTGAGTATGTTTTTGCTTTATATATTAATTTTGTGAATTCAGATTGGCTGAAACATTTGTCACTCGTATTTCAACCAATCAGAAAAGAGTATATTAATAACTCCTGTGCCATATGTGACAAATTCTAACATCAAAATGCATGCATTGAAATCTGTTCAACCTGTTTGGTTAGACTTTTAACCAATCAGATATGGGGTAGGACCCCTGTATTATAGTGGTTAATTTTGTGTGCCATGGCGGTTCCTGAAATCCCCCTGGTTCATAGCTTAGTATTCCAACGGGGGCCCTTAAGAACCCAATGGTAACCAATTAATATTTGGTACCATGAGGGTGCATAAGGACCTTTAAGGTTTTAGTTATGAATGGGAAACCCAAGGGATGACCGGGCTCATAGAGAGTAGCAGGTGTTGGGGGGAGCGTTTTTAACATTTTGGATACTCTGAGAAACCTAAGCAAGATTAGATAATTTTATGGGATGCATGTGATAGCGATTTTTAAAATAGTTTTGGGGCAGATACTTGGGCCTTTGAATATTAGGGACAATTCGAGCACTCAAATGCCAATTCTCAGAGGTTACATTTTGGGAGTAATGTGATAGTGATTTATGAGTTGTATGTTCATATACAAACATATTTAAATTTACTGCACTGCATCTTCAGGCAGCCTACTGCCTCCTAAAAAATGTTTAAACTAAACAACTCATTTATTAATGCTTAGCACATTTGCATAACTCAGTCAACCTATTTTCCACCAGCCTCCAACCTGACCATGTGGGGATGTCTGTCCATCAGTTATATCACACCCTAATCACCCCTTTGTCTTAGAGCTTGCTTTCCAGTCTAATTGGCCCTTTAATCCTGATGACTCCTCTGCCTTAGGGACCCCGGTAATATATATATTTTTTAAATGAAGCATTTCTAATACCAAACATGACTGGTTGCCACCAAAACATCAATAAATTCACACAACAATTCCTGCCATACACACAAACACACTGCCCTGTATAATACACACACATACACTGCCCTGTGTAAAACACACACATACAGAGCCTGATTAAATTAAAAGCCTGCATGTCGAACTATACAGGCGATATATCTGCGGGCATGCTGCGGGCTCGCAGTCTGCTACAATTCCGTTTATATTCAATTGAGCCAGCCTGCAAGTTACGGGTCAAAAGCCGAAACAGTAACCCATGCACTTGGCCATAGCAGTTCAGGACGGGAATATAATCAATTAAGCAAGACCGTAACCACCCATTTCGAATCAGCCGATAGAAAATTAGACCATCATCAGTAAAACATGGAGGTTACCTGTCAATCAATTAGCGTTTAGGGACCCGATATGTGATAGGACTAGCAAAACCGCAAAATACAAAATAATGAAAATGAATGCCGATACTGTTCTAGTCCATGTGGGTGGCCTGCTATGTATTAACTCAGTGATTCCCAAGATCGATATAACCCCGAAATGACAAATAATAAAATAAATTTTACATTGCCGATTTGCGAGCTTGAGACTGTTGTGCAATTAAATCTAATGTATTTCATCGCTTTCCCCATCATTTACAGTGCAGTATTGATTTTTTATTTGCATTTATAGTGCTACGGACAGGGGTTAAACCCACTTGCGGGTCCTCTCTAGCACTCAAAGGATTTTCTCCTACATTTGCCGTTTATGGGTGTGAAAACATTTGCGGGCTTGGGGAATTGGAGCAATTGAATAGCGATTTGCGATTTTAGCGATTTTAACTCTTGCAGACGGGAAAGATCAAAGGCTTATGGAGGCTGTAAGTTCCAGGTATAACAACCTCAAAGTTTTCAAGCCTGTAACCCGTAAACCATTTGGAGCCCATAAAAAGACACCAATTGAATAGCAAATTAACTTACAGCCTCACTTACGTGCTCCAGTAACTTACGATTGCTCAATTGAGTCGGGTTTACATACACACTGCCTTGTGTATAATATACATACATACAGTAACTATGGTTAACCCCATATTGTGGCCCCCTTCATCTACAGCATGGCTTACCCACACAACCACAACTGTACATCACATATTAACAAGTATAACATGGCTCAACACAAACAGGATGGCCGAAGGTAAAACATGACCCACAATACACCATATGGCTGTCACACACAAACATCTGTAGTAACATTATCCATCTTGGGCCAACATGGCAACCACAGTCCAGGTATTCAAGGGTTTGGGCTCTGATTATGGTGGGAAAGGGAAGGGGCTGTGTTCAGGTACCAGGTTCCTCTCAGGGCCCACAACAGTCCATAGTCCCCCAAAATTCCAGAGGGCCATTTGGGTGTCACACATGTATATATAATTCATCTAGTAATTCAACCTAACTGAAAATTCATTATCATTGAGTGCACATATACCCAGAAACAATGTACCCAATTTCCATCCAAGTCTGATGGGTTTTATAGAGGCTGATAGTCCAATACTATAAAAGTTTTGACATTAAATGATATAGACAGAGGAAGGCTGATGGCTCAGGGAAGAGGAAATGATTGCTAAGCCATGTGGAAGACTCACAATTGGAGGTATATTATGCAGTCAAAGCACACAAAAAAAGCAAAATCCACAGACAAAGTGGAAAATACAAAATCTACACACTAACTGAAAGTACCTTTTTGGGTGACCATACATGTAGCAAAATGGAAAAAAAACAAGATGCCTTCAGAAAACATTTCTCTCCCACTGGATATCAATTTGACAATTAATCTGCAATGCTTGCTTCGTAAAGACTTAAATCTACAAGGTAATGTTCAATAAAATTAAGTGGATTTACATTTAATCATATTTTGTTTAATAGTGCTCAGTTGAGGCTTTAAATGATAAGGCAATATGTTTTTTTTAGTATTTATTAAGGAATTATAAAGAGCTGATCTTAGTAGTCATACTTAGTAGTTATACTTCTGATCAAATAATTGTTTACACTGGGCTACAAACATGCAAAAATTGCTCAAAAACCATACTCTCATCATTTGTCTCTCCCATCAAACCCCCTCCAAGATTGTAAATTCTCACCACAACAGGGCACATAGATTTTATGGTATGAGTATTTATACATGTTGGTGCTATATAACTAATAGCAATACTTGTAACATAATATTTCTGGTATATTCAAAAATCACTGAAGTGAGAAAAACTGCAGATCTAACATGTTTCACAAAATAATGCTTTTCATCTTTTTTTTAACAATTAGGATCTGGACTTTTATTTTTATTTATATTTTATTCAGTTATTCGCCTTACGCACGTAAGTGTCTTTAAAGTCTGACCAATGTATTTTAGGTTCTGCTTCAGACTGGGCATGCTCTGTAAAAAATGATTCATGCACTGTCACTGGGGAAGCTACAGGCATTTTACATAGAGTTGTAACCTTTGTATAGACAGTGGTGACGGAGCTAATGATGTCATGGGGCAGGGTCAGTGACATCAGCCCATCCTGCTTCCAAGCTCAATGACAGTCCAGCGCACAGACAGACCTGGCCACTCCCCTGATAAACACAGGCAGTGGCGGAGCTAGAGAATGGAGGGCCCTGGAGCAAAAACATTTTTGGGCCCCCACTCTGGGGGTTGTAAAAATATTTTGTTCTGGGCCCCAGCGGAACTAAATCATTTAGAGCTCCTCCCCAAGACTCCTTCCCAAAACTGCTTCCCTCCTGAAGACCTCTTGCCTAGACAGCAAACATTCTCAAGGCCATTACCCATTGCTGCTCAACCCACAAGACCACTTTCCAATATGGGGAGGTTGGGCCAGGGTGAGGACCCCCGGATAGCCCCTATACTGCAGAAAAAAAGGTATAAAAAAAAGTTGCACAGCACTGCACCACCTGTACCACTAGTAGATACACCCCTGGACATAGGTAGGAGGAGATACACAGCTCTACTTGAGGGGGGAAATGAAAGTGTAAAAGTTGTGAAACATGTTAACATTAACTTGTAAATGCACAGTGGTTCTTTAATGGAGTCAGAGTAAAAATTTTGCCCAAAGAGTCCCTTAAAAATTATAATTCAAGGGGTAAGAGTTAGAAATGTAGAAATAAATTAGCTAAAATACATGTATTAGTAATGTTAACAATTCATAAAGTATTTGGAAATACTTAAAGTACAGTATTAAATCAAATGTCCACATGATTTTGAAATACTTAACTCAAATGGTCACTCTGTTAGTTTCCTCATGTTGCTTTTAAAACTCACATATCAAAGTGTTAATTGTTAGACCTTTTTTATAGTGAACACCTACTGAGAATTGCCTAATATGATTCACCTTTGCAGCTGCATTTGCAGTTATGATTTAATTTCTTTAAAGTTAAACTCCTTGTTCATGTGGAGTCTCCATTAATGTGTGCATTTAATGTACACAGATAGTGTCAGAAAATACCTAATGTCTATTTGTTAATTATGACTTTTTATTTGTAAAATACTAACATAGAAAGCATATATAGAGTATTTTACGTCACCTATATTGCTTGTTGTGTACTTTATTTCTACATATACAGCCTTATTACATTTTCTACAGAAGTTTTTAGTTAGTAAATATCTATCCAACAGTAAGGTCTTCACTAACTAAAAACTTCTGTAAAAAAATAATGCTATGTGCTTATATAGAACCCTATTCAATTGGCCGAATCACAATTTAATAAGGCCGATAATTTACTAGAATCTCTGTGGGCACGTGGTTTTATTTATAGATCACAGTTTATAATCTGCTAATAAATAAGCATCTGTGTTAACTGAGAAATACATGCTGGCGATTTGGTAGCTGCTGATTATTAATTCACTTTTACATTTATACACATGGGGATCTATTAAATTCGAAGCCCATAGCAGCCATGGTACAGCCACAAAGCCGGAATTTGGCAGGATTACAGAGCGACTAAATTAGACAAGCCCGCAACATACGTGGACGACATCCAAATCCGTAAACCATGCTTCCGCACATTCCATTTACGGCCGTGCACATGATCAATGAGCTAATGGTAAAAGAGATTGTCATAATTACGTCACTAAAAAAATGAGGTTAGATTTCAATCACTTAAGTTTTGAAGTCTGAGTTGCGATTGGATCAGCATTCCAGAAACAATGCAATATGAAATAATCAATAAATATAATATTCTAGTCCATGCAAGTTCTATTATATGTATTAACACACTGATTGCCGGGATAGAAATAACATGGAAATGAAACATAAAATAAATGATTTTTTATTGCCGATTTGCAGGCTTGACAATAATGTGCTATTAATTTTAATACCTTTCATCACTTTCATTGAAATTTAAAATACAATGTTTATATTTGCATTTACAGTGCTATGGACAGGAGTTTAACCCCCTTGCAGGTCCTCTCTAGTACCCGTAGGATTTGTGGCTCCATTTGATGGATAGGTTTGAACACCAGTGCGTCTTTGGGGAATTGTAGCAATTTAATAGCGATTTGCGATAGTAACATTTACAGGCTTAACAGATCAACGGCTTAGCTGGGACGGAGTTCAAACTTTGATGGCCAGTTGAGGGTAGCTAAAAAAGGCCAATTTAACAGCCGTAAATTTTGCGGGCTACATTACGGTCTACGGGAACACAAAATCACTGAATTTAATAGGGCCCATGGTTTCTACGACTGCTAAAAGACAGTGGTTACTTTATAGGGGCCTCATTCTATTATCGGCCGTAGGAGATGCGGGGCCGCAAGGACCGGCCGCAGGCTATTTGCCTATTCTATTCCCTTCCGGCCGGGGGCTCCGGCAGGCTTGCGGCCGGCGTCTTGTTATCCCCGCACGCGCCGCAGGAAAGCCTTTGATCTTAAACGGCTGCAAGAGTTTCGGCCGCAAGAAAAGCCCTGTTGCTATTCTATTGCTCCGGGAACCCTCTCGGCAAGGCTAAAACCGAGCCGCAGCTTACTTGCAGCAAAAAGGTCCCGCAGGCACACAATTAGGCACATAATAAAGCCATCCTGCACTCTTATGAGACGATAAAGTGATTGGGGGTGTTAGCATTCATAGCACAACATTCCCCTACACTCAAATCCGCAAATAATTTTTATTTTAATTCATGTCAAATATCCGTGGACAAAGTCCAGAGGGCTTGGAGCATCTCAGACCCGCCCAGGCTGCAGGACGGAAAATAAACCGTTAATTAAATATTGGATTTGGGTTGATGTGCAAGCTTGAGAGGGGGTTGCTATTAATCCTCATGTCCCCCATTATGATCCCTAGCAGAGCTTTACAGTGCCATATTGATTTTATTTTTGCATTTAAAGTTTTCAGACCTTGCGGTCGGTTGCATGATATGCGGCCGGCCGTAAGGGGGATATCCTTGCGGCGCCGTCTATTTGAATTGCAAGGTAAAGGTAGCACTACACGGGGCCATAAGACGGCCGCTAGGAATCGCAGCTTTGCGGCCGTTTTACGGCCGATAATAGAATGAGGGCCTCGGTGTGTACCAGGGAATAATTCTGATTCTTTTCTCTTTAATATACTGTATATAAAAAAATTGTATATTGTCTGTACATCAACAAATCAGTAATATCATTAAGATCTGATACATGTTTTTTGTATCAAGGATGTGAGAATCTTTTTATTTTATATAAATGTTTTAACTGGGTTACATAAGTCACATCCTCCTCAATGTGATTGTCACATAAAATGTACACTTTACAAATTCTGAGATCCTCCCCTTTCTTCATGTTCTCTATCATGAAAGCTGTCATCTTGCACAGCTGTGATTTAGAGCCACCCCCATAGTGGAGGGGCTTCACTACCAGTATCTCTTGTTGCTCACGCACCTAGCATATCACTGTCTGCTTGTTAGGATCATGAACTACTGGTGGTGGGAATCCCCTCCCCTTTGGGGTTGGCTCTGTGACAGCTGTGTGTCTCACGAGAGAGGACAGGAATAAAGGAAGAGGTTACAGAAGATACCCTGTTACCCTGGAGCCTTCTTAGAAGTTAATATATTTTTTAAGACAATGACATTGAGGAAAATAAAAAAAAACTTTACCAATTAGAACATTTATATGAAAAAAGAAAATACCTACTGTCCCTTTAAATTAATGCAATATGATGTTATTTATAAGCTTGGGTTTAGCTTTATATTTACACCCTGTTCTATAGTTTATATTTCCTTAGACTATAAAGCTTTTTTGACTTTACCAAGTCACTTAAAAATAAAATAAAAAAAACATACCAAAAAGATTAAAATAGCATACATTTTAATACAGTATTTATGTTTATACAGTATATTCTTTTTAGACCTTCTTCCTCTATTTAATAAACATGGTTTGCAATGGAACCAAGATGGCTGACTCATCAGTTTTCTTTACCCAAATGATTTCAAAGAACATAAGAAATATTCAAATATCTGATTCCACTTACCTCACTTTATCCATGTGTCCAACCAGAAACGACATATTGATGAGAGATATAATAATATAATAACAATTTATATATCACTTTTCTCAAAGTTGAACTCAAAATACTTCTTTCTCTGATATTGTGTTTCTCAATGGCTTAAGTAAATAGAAAAAAGTAATAGGATTGGTATTGTAATACAAATAAAAATGTATGGATAAGGCTTTATCATTCAAAAAACTTGTTGGATCATAGACAGTACAAAAAATAGTAAAGTGTAACTTTATTTCTGAATAGATTCTGTCTGCAAGTTTCTCAGGAGGGTACTTTCTTGTAAGCTAAAGAGTGTTCCATTAATTGTATTGAAAGCACTGACACTTTTAGCTACTACATTCTCATTGAGCTTAGAGAAGATTCCTCTGTATTCAAAGTCTTCTTATACCTCAGGAAGTTGGATCACAAGAAATCTAAATGGGAGATTGCATTACTGTATTTTTTAAGATTATAAAAACATTTTGCCAAATGTAGTTCTTTAAAAAAGTATAACTAAATATAGGTATATTGCAGTAATACTTTAAAAGGTGCCTTAGCAAGAGGAATTATTTTATGTATTCATTTGTCATTATTACCAATCTTATTTAAATATGTAAATAGCAATATTCAATATTAAATTAATTTTTAAATATTAATCTACCCACCTCCAGCTTAGTGTCCCCTGGGGTTAATGCGGGTTTCCGAGCTTATCTCGGATCCCTTCTTGGCTAATTTGTACGTGGCTGGGCTGTGAGCCTCGTTTTCATTTTTTTGGGCGGCCATTTTTTCTCTTGCTTAGCGGATTTTCATGTGTCTGAACTCGGGAATTTGGACCTAAATGGAGGTGTAACTTCACTTTCAGAGGTCCTGGGTGCACCCCCTTGCTATGGGTAAGTTTTTTATGTAGTTTGTGTGAGTATTTGGTGTGTTTTCACTCTTTTTAGTTGCGCGCGGGTCGGACGTTATAGTCGGATTCTTAGTGCGTGTTGGTGTTTGTTACGTTAAGGTTGGTACCGAGGTGTTTTTTTTTTCTAAGTCGTGCATGTGACATGTTTAACGGCTCGCCTCGCTACGCGCGGCGCTCATTGCCTCATTGTCTAAGTGCTATGAGTTAACCGCTCGCCTCGCTACACGAGGCTCGCCGGCAATGAGCGCCTGTGGCGCTCATTGCCCAAGTGCTACGGTTTAACGTCTCGCCTCCCTGCGCAAAGCTCGCCGGGCGATGAGCGCCTGCGGCGCTCATCGCTAAGTCGTACGCAACACGCAACACAGCGTGATGATGAATCGTAGTTGGACAATTATAATATGTGATACTGAGCAGTCCAGTGTACACAATGATGGCTACATTTGGAGCTCTGTTAAATATGCCTTCAATTATGGAATAGAGTTTAAAATGGACAACCTGTTTGGGTGAATGGGTTCACTTTATTGCCTCCCAAAATACCTTTGCTAAGTAGGAAAAGGCTATCTAAAAAAACATGCACAGTTATGCAGAAAATTTCTAGAGAGACTGATTTTCTATTGAATAGACCCCTTGGTGAACTAAAAGTTATTTAAGCTGAAAATAAAGGACATTGGCTTGTGCAACTCATGCTTTTTTAATGACTTGAACACGTCTATTCTTCACTCAAAGTGACTGAGGCCTAGATAATAGCCAATACTGTTGCCTTTATTGCCTTGTTGAAATGGTATTATACTTCAGACTTTCTAACGTCTACCATGGGGAAAGACAAGATTCTAATGAGAAGATGCTTAGCAGACTCAATGTCTAACACAAAATGCGTCCAGCCCTAATTGTAATAACTGTCTCTGCTTCTAGCAGCGTTTACCGAAAACAGCTATTCATTACTGATGAAAAATGTTATTAACTATTAGGCTTTGCCAGGATACAATTGTGAATTCAATGTGCTGTACATAAGAATGATAAATTAGACCTATTTATAGTAGGGAGGGATAAAGTTGTCAGAACTGAATTGGCTCCCATAGCTGTCTCAATACACATTTATTTTAGTCTTACAATGCTGTTCACGTGCTCTAATTCTGAAAAGTTGCAAATGTTATAATACTCACAATGTTGTTCAGTAGCATGATAATACCTGCTACAACAGATGTGAAAAAAAAGAATAAGCATGTCATATTGGTTACTATATATTACCATACTATTTCTAGTTCAAACCTCTGAATTATGTGTTATTTTTTATAATTACTATTATTATTATTATTATTATTATTGGGGTATACACTGTCTAAAACCGCTAATGTCAAGCACATATAAATCAATCAATTTAACACAAAATTAAAAAGGAAACGTACATCTGGGGTTTGCTGTTTTTCCTGTTCAGGGTAGAAATGCCTGGTATTTTGGGGCTGGACCACTCTAGTGAGTGGGATCAGACTGATATACTACAGGATATTTCTCTCTGTGAAGGGCACAAGTGAGCTAAAAGAGGTTGCTCTCAGAGTGGGTCATCATGGCTACAGAACTAACCTATTAAGGTTAGTTCGTTCTCTGATTGAGCACCTCTAACTTTCTTTTTTGGTACATTCAACACTCTATTTAACTAGTGAGAGCAAGTTTAGTAACCTAATTTTTCCGTTGACCCCAGAAATACTTGAGTATGTTTAGTGTATTTGTAACTAACACTAGTTAAACTTATATACATCCACATATTACCTATAAATAACTTCAAATCATGACCTTTTACTTTTGTATTCCTCTTTTTCTGACTAACTGAATAGTGTGCTAGCTCCTTTTCTCTTCAGTAAATAATACACAAGTTATACATGTTTGCCTGTTTGCTGCTACAATATGCAAATGTATGGCTCAGTGTGCTTGGTTAGTGTGGAGGAAAGTATCTAACTGCATTTTAAGAGGTTCCCATTGGTGCCCAGCGTGTGTGTGTGTGGGTTTGTGTGTGTGTTCCCTTTTATGTGCTGTCCTTTTCTGCTGCGTTTTTTCGCATTCAGTGTTTTGTCCCGCTTTCAGCTGTGCTTGTGCCCCCCCCCCTGTTTCTTCTCAGTTGTGCCTGTCTCTCCCCCTGCTGTGTTGTGTGTGTGCCTGTCATGGATCCTGGGGATTTACAAGCCTTGCTAGCCATGGTTAGGACCATGGCTCTAAGCCATGGAGTTAGGTGGGTCCAGGATAAGATGGACCCAAGGGCCTTATGCGGGGAGGGTGCGCCTGCTGGGGCTCATGCCCAGTCTGTGGTGACGGGTGACCTGGACCCAGTGGGTGACCCCTTTAGCCTAGATAGGCCTATTAGTCCCACTGAGCAGTGTACCAGCCTGGATTTGGGCAATAGGGCCAGGGAGAGTATGGGAATCACGGATAGGCTTTGTGAGAGCCAAGAGCTTATACCCCCCACTGCAGAGAAGGCAGTGCAAATGGGAGGCGTTGTCGAGGGCCTAGCCATCCGGCCACCACCCAGCGACTTGCCCCAAGACCTGCAGCAGACCAGCAACACCCCTGCTCAGCCCCAGGGCTCGAGGGGTAACATCAAAAATACAAGGAACTGTAAAAAAAAGCTCCTACAGGCCCTGCCGTCCCCACTGCCACACCCACTGCCAGTGGCGCAGGTGTTTCGCAGGGACGGCGCAACACTGTTGCTGAGACCAGTAGGAGCAAGGAGACCACCAGGGGGAAACGAAACCTAGTGATGAATGAGATGGCGACCTTTACATCGACTCCAGCGAAGAGACAAATATCCCCTAACAAAAGAGTTAGGCCACAGCTCAGCTCTACCAGCCCAGACATCACTCAGGATACAGGGACTTTCAAAGTGACTCAGGGTCATGACCAGGTGCGTGACGTCATTGACCCTCCTAGGCCCCCAGACCAGAGAGAGACTGTACGGTATAGAGCCACTACAGTGGCGGAATCTGAATACTCCTCTGGGGGGAAACTGACTGCGAGGTCACAGGGACACAGATACAAGAGATCTACTGATTGTTCCTCATGCTTCCCCAGACCCAGATGCAGATCCAGATCGCAGAGTGAAAGATTGTGCGGCTGCAGTTGCACCTGCTCGAGAGGTGGGGAAGGGGGCTCTCGGCGAACGGGACAGGCACAGACCCCCGTTCGTACGGATCAGCAAGGCCTTCCCGGCCTGGCAGATACTCCCGGACGGGGAGAGGCAGGTGAGAGAGCCAGGATTTTCGGGGGGTACAGGCAGGGCGAGGGGGGACATCTCCCAGGGGGTTTCTGTTGATGACCTCCCTAAAGTCCTTCATGCAGACTCACAACATAGCTGTGTCCGATGAGGAAGGGAGTGTGGGTAGGCGGTTTGGCCTGAAAAGCGTGGTCGGGACCATCTCGTCCTGTGAGGCCGGTCCTCCACAGCGGCGCGGTCGGTAGTTTTACAAATGCACCAGCGAACCCGGGAGGAGCAATAGCTCCAACCTAGGGATTCTCTCAGCAGGTTAGCGAGAGGAGAGTGGCGGATTCTACCATGAGACAGTCGATTGTGTTGCGGTCAGGATAACTTAGGGGCACACTTACCTCTGAAAATCAAAGAAAAAATCTGGCACAGGGAATTCATTGAATTGTTTTCTTTGTTGCCCATATCCCGATTGTCAGATTCACATGAATGGTTTCCTAGGGAGGGGGAGGACGAGGACGTTTGACAACTGGCTGCAGGCATTTACAATAATGGCCTGCGTAATGGGGGAGAGACACCCGGAGCGGTGCTCGGGCTTGTTTGTATACCTAGAAGAAATTAGAAACGCATATCGGACATATGGGGGGACGGCATGGTGGTGGTATGATAAAGAATTCTGCCAGTACATGTCATATAGGCCGTCGATGGCATGGAGCGATAAGGCAGTGGCCTACTGGCTAAATATAATGACTCCTATGCGTGTCATGCTGCCTTTTCATGGGAATCCAGCCGGGGCTAGAGGCCCAGGCATGATGGGCCCAACAGGTCGTGGGATATGCCACTCCTTCAATGAAGGCAATTGCAAGTGGGCACCGAACTGCCGATTTAAACACGTCTGCTCAAACTGCGGTGGTGAGCATATCCTCGCAAGGTGCAATAGAGAGAAGAAAGGGATCCAAGCAGGAGAGCCCGTTCAAAAAGGGCCGGACGCCCATACGGTTGGACGCAATGCTGCCGTGGCTAGAATGCTACGGTAGGTTGCCTTGAAAAGCAGGGGCTGCCACCCTGCTTTGGGAGGGCTTCCGGGAAGGGTTCACAATCCCGTCCACCCTCCCGACCACCGATTCAAGAGTCAAGAACCTAAACTCCTTCAAGGATTTCCCAGGGGTGGCATTTTTTACATAGTATTTACATAGTATTTAAGGTTGAAAAAAGACTTTCAGTCCATCAAGTTCAACCTTTTAAGATCTCCGCTGATCTGCAATAGGCGGATTAACTATTAATTCATTAGTTGTTAATTTATTATTAATCAATTATTTAATGTTTTTTTTTTTTTTTGTTATTATTAATTAGTCCAGAGGAAGGCAAATAGAAAAAAAAAAAAACAAGCGAGACTTAGCCAATTGTCTCAAGGGGAAATGTAAAAAATTTGGATCATTACTGTCTCTCTAATTATCCATGATAACCCTGAATACCCTTTTTAATTAGAAATAAATCTTGTCCCCTTTTAAAGTTATCTATCGAATCCGCTGTCACCACCTCCTCTGGTAGTGAATTCCACAGATTAACCACCCTTACTGTGAAGAACCCTTTTCTTTCTTTGAGGTGGAATCTTTTTCCTTCTAACCTCAAGGGATGTCCTCTTGTCAGTTGAAAACCTCTTGGCACAAAAAGCTCCCCCGACAAATCTTTATACTGACCCTGGATGTATTTATATAAGGTAATCATATCTCCTCTTAGACGCCTTTTTTCTAGAGAAAATAAGTTTAATTTGGTTAGTCTTTCTTCATAACTTAGCCCCTCCATTCCACTAGTTTTGTTGCCCTTCTCTGTACCTTTTCCAGCTCTAAAATGTCCTTTTTATGAAGTGGTGCCCAAAATTGTACTCCATATTCCAAATGAGGGCGTACTAGAGATTTGTATAGTGGCAGAATTATATTTGCTTCCCTGGCTTCTATACCCTTCTTAATACATGCTAATATTTTATTTGCCTTTCCAGCTGCTGCTTGGCTTTGAGCACTGTTACCTAGGTGGTTGTCCAGAAGCACTCCCAAATCCCTTTCAATATCTGATACACCTAGATTTGCTCCATTAAGATTATAAATTGCATGGCTATTTTTCCTTCCCAGATGCATAAACTTACATTAATTCGTATTAAATCTCATCTGCCATTTAGATGCCCATTCCTCAATTTTATGTAAATCCCCTTGGAGGGAAAGCACATCATTATCTGATTTAATTACCTTGCACAACTTTTTGTCATCAGCGAAAATGGAGACCCCACACTCCAATCCTACCTCTAAGTCATTAATAAATATGTTAAAAAGGAGAGGACCTAATACTGATCCCTGAGGAACCCCACTTACCGCATTAGTCCAATCGGAGTATGTTCCATTTACAACAACCCTTTGCTTCCTGTCTTTTAGCCAGCTCTCAATCCATGAGCAGATATTTACTACAATTCCTGTATCTCTTAGTTTGCCCAATAGTCTCCCATGTGGCACTGTATCAAAAGCCTTTGCAAAATCCAAAAAGACTACATCCACTGAGTTGCCTTGATCCAGGTTCCTACTAATCTCCTCATAGAAACTAATTAGATTTGTTTGACATGACCTTTCCCTTATAAACCCATGTTGACTCCTACTTATAATCCTGTTCAAATTAACATATTCTTGTATATTATCCCTTATTAACCCTTTTAAAAGCTTCCCCACTACAAAAGTGAGGCTCACTGGTCTATAATTCTCCGGATTTGCTCTTGCTCCCTTTTTAAATATAGGTATCATATCAGCTTTTCTCCAGTCATCTGGTAGAGACCCTGTGTTGAGTGAATCTTGAAAAATTAAATATAATGGTTTGGCTATTACAGAACCCAGTTCCCTTAGTACCCTCAGATGTATTCCATCAGGACCCGGGGCTTTATTAACATTTATTTTTTCCAACCTCTTTTGGATTACTTCCTGTTTTAACCAATTATTTGGCAAAGGTAGTGTAGCCCCATTATGTTGCAGTGTCCCAACCACTTGTACCTCCCTTGTGTATACCAAAGAAAAGAACCTATTTAGCTCATCTACCTTTTCCTGGTCACTAATTTTCAGACAGCCTGTTTCACATTCTAATGTTCCTATAGCTTCCTTCCTCGCCTTCTTCCCATTAAAATACTTAAAAAATATTTTAGGGTTAGTCTTACTCTCTTTTGCAATTAATTTTTCATTTTCTATTTTAGCCAGTCTAATCGCGCTTTTGCAAGCCTTGTTGATGTCCTTGTATTCCCGTAAAGCAGTCTCTGTCCCCTCTTGTTTGTATAATTTAAATGCCTGTTTTTTACTCCGTATCTTGATCTTTAAATCATTGTTAAGCCACATGGGTTGTGATTTACTCCTTTTACTTTTATTCCCACACGGTATATGCCGATGTGTATGTATATTTAGTAAGGATTTAAATGTTGTCCATTTATGTTCAGTGTTTTTACCTATCAGTTCTCTGTCCCAGTCCCACTCTTTGTATTGCTGCCCTTAGACCTTTAAAATCTGCCCTTTTAAAATTAAGAGTTTTTGTTGGCCCCTTAAAATGTTGTTTTTTTAATTCAATCTCAAATGAGACTGTGTTGTGATCACTGTTTCCCAAAGGTTGCCTTATTTCAACATTTGATACAATATCAATATTATTTGTAATGAGTAAATCTAAGATAGCTTCATTTCTAGTAGGCTCCTGTATAACCTGGGCCAGATAATGATCCCTGAGTGTACTCAAGAACCTGCTCCCCTTAGCTGAACTGCTGGTCTCATTTATCCAGTTTATTTCAGGGTAATTAAAATCTCCCATTATTAGAACTTGCCCGTGCTTAGCTGCATTTCCAATCTGTAACAATAATTGTAGTTCCTCCCTTTCAGCTATATTTGGGGGTTTATAGCATACTCCTACTAATATTCTTTTGGAATTTGCTGCTTTGCTATTTAACTCTATGCACAAACATTCAACTTCATCACTAGGTCCACCATAAATATCTTCTCTGACTATAGCCTTAAATTCAGGCTTAACATACAGACAAATCCCTCCTCCTCATTTACCATTGCCTCTATCTTTTCTAAATAGGTTATAACCATCCAGATTAACAGTCCAGTCATGAGATTCATCCCACCACGTTTCGGTAATGCCTATTAAATCCCATTTTTCATTAATTGCTAATAATTCTAACACTCCCATTTTTCCTGGCAAGCTTCTGGCATTAGCAAGCATACACCTTATGTTATGAGTCTGTAGTTCTGAAGTGCCTGCCACTGAACTTGAATTACTTAGTACTACCTCCCTATTGACTATACTACCCCTCCCCCATCTCCTCCCCTATGAGTTGTTAATTCATCCCTTATACCCTCTACACTTTCTACCCCATTACTTATATCTAGTCCCCCCCCCCACCTACTAGTTTAAAAACTCCTCCAGCCTTTCTACTATCCTATCCCCTAGTACAAAAGCTCCCTCATCATTAAGGTGCAATCCATCCCTACTGTAGAGATTGTACCAAAGTGAGAAGTCAGCCCAGTGCTCTAAAAAGCCAAACCCCTCCTTAGTGCACCACATCTTTAGCCACGCATTAACCTCCCTAATCTCCTTCTGCCTCCCTGGGCTACCACGTGGCACTGGTAGTATCTCAGAAAATACTACCTTGGAGGTCCTTGCCTTCAGCTTATTACCTACTTCTCTATCTTTAGGACACTCTAGTTCTCATTCTTTAGGACACTCCATCTTCCACTAACTTTGTCATTGGTACCAATATGTACCAAGACCGCCGGTTCATTTCCAGCCCCTCCCAATAATTTCTCTACCCGATCCACAACATGACGAACCCGAGAACCCGGGAGACAGCAAACTGTTCGATTGCTGGGATCTGGGTGACAAATCACCCTGTCTACCTTCCTAATAATAGAGTCCCCTACAACAAAAACCTGTCTGTTGTTCTGCCTATTCTGCCCTCCCTCTCCTCCAGTAGAGCTGTTCGCCCGGCTGTTAGAGGGAACAGCTCTATCTGGCATTGCCATTCCTGAATGGACATCCCCAACAGTTTCATTCAATCTGGCAAATCTGTTGTTGTTTGCCAACTCAGAACTAGCCTGCCTCCTCCTGTTCCCCCTGCTTCTCCTAGTAACTGTAACCCAGCTGCCTCCCTGGACATCCTCACTAGCCCCAGCTCCACCCTCCATGCTAGGCCCAGCTAAACTGTGCTCAGTGAGCACCAACCCCCTTTCCAGTGGAGCAATATCACTAAGTGCTGCAATTCTCCTCTCCAGATCTCCAATTTGAGCTTTCAGAGAGGCAACATGCTCACACCTCTCACAGAGGTATGGACCCTGGATCATCTGTTCCAGTATTGCATACATATGACAGGATGTACACTGAATAAGGTTGCCACTAGACTGACTCATAATTATTATTATTGTCTACGAAATTTCAGTGGAAAAAAAAAAGAATATAAAATAATATATTTATATAAAGTTTTCCTCCTTTGCACTATAAATCTGCCCTCCCTTTTCTTTGAAGTCCCTCCTTTTATTTAAACTCCTAGGCTTTTACTAGAATTGCACTTGATACTGAAAATGTTCGCAAGCTCACAAGTTCCCCTTCTCCGGTTTATATTAACTTCTGCCTTTTCGCCTGGGCACAATTAGTGCACTCTGCAATTTATCAGCCTTTACTTGTAAGGTAAATCCACTTGTAAACAGGCCCCAAACCAGCTCACAAGCCTTTTATCCTAGTTTAACAGTCAAGCTACACCCCTCTCACCTGGGCACAATTAGTGCACTCTGCAGTTTATCAGCCTTTACTTGTAAGGTAAATCCACTTGTAAACAGGCCCCAAACCAGCTCACAAACCTTTTATACAAGTTTAACAGTCAAGCTACACCCCTCTCACCTGGGCACAATTAGTGCACTCTGCAGTTTATCAGCCTTTACTTTTTAAGGTAAATCCACTTGTAAACAGACCCCAAACCAGCTCACAAACCTTTTATATAAGTTTACCAGTCAAGCCACACCCTTCTCACCTGGGCACAATTAGTGCACTCTGCAGTTTATCAGCCTTTACTTTTTAAGGTAAATCCACTTGTAAACAGACCCCAAACCAGCTCACAAACCTTTTATATAAGTTTACCAGTCAAGCCACACCCTTCTCACCTGGGCACAATTAGTGCACTCTGCAGTTTATCATTTGAAAAAAATTGGGCGAAAGCAGAGTTGGGAAGAATGGCGGGCCCCTTTTCCTCTTCCCCGTTTCAAGGTTTAGTCATTTCCCCTTTGGGCGTAGTAAAAAACAAGGAGCCTGGGAAATTCAGCACCTGTCTTATCCTCGGGGTGGTTCAGTCAACGATGGAATTGACAAGGAATACTCATCCTTATCATACGCGCACTTCGACTGGGCCACAAACCTGGTTAGGCGGGCAGGCGTTGGTCGGAGGCAATGGAGTGCAGATTACCAGTGGACAAGGTGATCGATCTATCGGTTGAGCTCACAGCTCTGGTGGGTGCAAACAGGGTGTTCATGTGGCGGCTTCAATCAATTTTGGGGAAGTTGAACTTCGCATACAGGATCATCCCCATGGGCTGTATCTTTAACAGGAGAATGTTGTTAGCAATGGCGGGCATTCGGCAGCCTCATCATTTCATAACGGTGTCAGGAGCAATGAGGAAGGATGCCCGAGTATGGATAGCATTTCTTCAGGAATTCAACGGCAGCACTTTGATCCGTCCGGACAGTGTGTCAAACGAGCAGCTCGATCTGTATGCAGACGCGTCCGGGTCGATGGGATTCGGCGCCTACTTAAGGGGTCATGGTGCTCTGCAGCATGGCCTCAGTCGTGGGAGTCTGTGGGTCTTCCAAATGACTCCGCAGTTGTGCAGTTGTTTCCCATCGTCACGGTAGTACATCTGTGGGGAAAAATTTTTAGAGTGTGATCGGCAAGTGATCTTTCACTCAGGTAACGCATTAGTGGTGCGGGCGATCAATTGGCTGTCCACGTCCTCTGGGCCAGTGATTCGGCTGATACAGCATTTGGTTCTGAACTGCCTTCGCTCGAATATATGGGTGAGAGCAGAACATGTTCCAGATTTAAACATCAGGGTAGTTGATGCCCTTTCTCGGTTCCAGGAAGCCCGGTTCTGAACCTTGGCCCCGGCGGCAAAGGAGGAAGGCGAGATCATCCTCATGGAACTTTTGGAACTTGAAGCAGCCAAGTAGCCGGGTACGTTAGGTAGTCGTTGGCACCAAGGACATAATTGGCCTACCGGAGAGTTTGGAATTAATGGAGTGATTTGATGGATGCCGCATGGGGCATGTCATCTGAAGAGAAGTCGGTGGGGGTCCTGCTATGGTTTATGATGCAGTGCGCAGCAAGAGGCGATTCCAGGCCACGGTGGGTCGGCAACTAACAGCGTTGGCCTTCATGTTCAAACTGGCAGGCCAGAAGGACCTAACAAAGGAATTTGTGGTTCGCCGAGTGGTGAAAGGAATATTCATGGGTGAACAGAGGATAGACAGGAGGCATCCAATCACATTTGCACTGCTGTTGCCCCTGGTGGAGGCGTTGGGTATGCTATGCAGGGACTCTTTCGAAGCCCTACTTTTCTGCACAGCTTTTTCCCCTTACCGGAAAGCATGGTCAAAAGGATTGGGAGATGGGAGTCACAATGTTTTCAATCTTATGTGCGACCTGGATGGGTCATTTAAAATGGACTTTTGTGTGTTACAGAAAAGAGACAGCTGTGGATCGTCAGCCATTCTTACATGTATTGGGCCCACCGGTTGTCCTCAGTCACTGGAAATAATGTCCAACTGGACATACCGGAGACGGACCTGCAGGTACGAAGGCTTGGGTTCCGAGGCTTGAGATGGACACAGGTGAATGGCCTTTTGGGAGAGCACCGCCCATCAACACGGTAGACCTCATATATTGATTGTGCATGCTGGGGGCACCGACATGGGGGTCGTGCCTATGAGGAAGATGTTAAAAGTTTTGGTTAGATCAATACCCCGGCTTGTTTATAGTGTGGTCCAAAATGATCAAGAGACAATCGTGGTGGAACGCTCAGGACCCGGTTTCAGTTGATAGGGCTTGACAGAAAATCAACAAACAGATGGCTAGTTTAATTCGAAACTTGGGTTTTATTACCATTAGGCATCAAGAATTTGAAGGAGCAGAGGCCGATGAATTCTTTGGCTCGACAAGGTTCTCTTAACAGAGATAGGTCTAGAACTGCTAACTTTGTAGCTTAAGGAGGGCGCAAGGCGGGCCTTAGCTTTATTGAGCGGCAAGGGAGGGTCGCAGCTTCAGGAGGGGTCCCTCCAGGCTTTGGAAAAGCATTGTGGGGCTCTGGGAGCGGGCCCAGAGCGGGAGGTTACTGACCTGGCCGGGCTCCTCCTCCGGGACGTTAATTAAAGGAATTGTTTAAGAATGTTAATTATGTTAATTTATGGTTATATAAATTGATTGGTTTAATAAAGCTGTGGCCCATATTTTTCACAAAGTCGGTAGTCTGTCTGTTTATTGACAAAGCCAAATGGATCATGCTGGGGTCAAGTTACTACACATTGGCATAATAAAGCAGCACAGACAATTATAAATATCTGAGGAATAATTTGCTTTAGAAAAACTAGTACACTGTGCAGCCAGTATGTAATACTCCTTAAGACACAACTTTTAGGTTGACAGGGTCCCTTTAATCTCATAAAGTCTTTACTTATATGTTGTGTCTTTTAGACCCTGCACCGTTGTCTCCAGAGCTGGACACAGTGTATTGTTTACTGTTTAATCATAGATTGGTCCTTTTTTGAAGCCAATCAATGGTTCCTCACATCCCCACCTGGTGGTCGGGAAGGATATGTCCAACAATTATTTTTTCCATATATTTAAACTGTAACTAAAAATAAAATCAAATTAGGAGGGTGAGACCAACGGAAACCAGATCGGGGGACACCGAGCAGAGTACACCATCTACAGCCCACTGGGAGACAAACTCATCCATTCCCCCAGTGGAGCCAGGTGGTACTCTGCCTGGATACAGGAGCGCACCAGCCCGGAACATGGCCTCAGATGACTATGAAACCCTCTCTATCAAACACTGCTTTCTGGACTTATATATAGCCAGCTTGGCTAATGCCAGGAGCAGGTTGACGAGGAGGTCCCTGGCCCTGTTGACGCGGGACACTGGGAGCCCAAAAATAAACATGTGTGGGGAGAAATGCAGCCAGTACTGCAGGAGGAGGCCCCTCAAGAGTGAGAAGAGGGGCTGCAGTCTGGTGCAACTAAAAAAAATATGATACACGGACTCTCCCTTGCCAAAAAATGGACAAGTGGAGGGAGAGTCTGTGAAATTAGCTAAGTACTCTCTTGTGCTCAGTGCACCATGGAGCACTTTCCAACTCAAGTCCCCGGTGGGTCGTGGAACTAAAGTAGAATAAAGGGGCCTCTTGCTCTTGTCAGCTGGTAAGACACTTCTCCAGATGGGGCTCCATAAGTATTTCACCCCCCAAAGGCATGCCTTGCCTTGTCATGGAGACCATGCTCCAGGGCTTGACTGTAGTATGCCGGCAACACCGAGAGGTCTCTCCCAAACCCCTCTGGCCTGATAAGAAATAATTGCCGGTCATATCCCAGGTTGCGCAACTGGCGATAAAAGCTGGATGCCAGTGCGCACCACTGCAGAGAGGGATCTGCATATCCTCTGGATATTGCTAACAAACTCGGGGGTCGGTCTCAGACAGATCAGCCGGTTTCAGATATGAGAAGCCACCAGCTGATTTATCACTAGAGTCCGCCCTCTAAGTGAAAGCAATTTTTATAGACCCCTCCACCGTCCCAGACAAGAGAGGACACTGTCCTCTAACTCCCTCCAGTTGTCTGGCACGGAAGCTTCCGCAGCAGACAAGTAGACCCCCAGATATTTCATGACATCTGCCTCCCACGAGATGTTACGGAATGTGGGAGACAAAGAGTCCACCTGTATAGAACCCTCTATAATGCCTGTGCATTTGGACCAGTTTATTTGAGAAGAGGAGGCAGCTGAATATACCTCCTGGCACTCTTTTTCCAGCTCAAAATCGACTGGGTCCTGGGCCACGAGGAGCACATCATCAGCATAGGCTGAAAGGACGATCCGCATGTCTGGCTCCCTAAGCGCCAGCCCTGTGAGCCTTTTCCTCAACAGGCAGAGGAAAGGCTTGATGGCCAGCACATATAACTATCCAGACAAGGGACATCCTTGACGTACCCCTCATCCAAATACCAAAGGTGCTGTTAGGTACCAATTTATTTTAAGTAAACACTCTGCAGAGGCGTACAGCGTTGTTATATAGCCCACAAATTGTGGGCCAAAGCCGTACGCTTGCAGAGTGGCTATGAGGTAACCATGGTCCACCCTGTCAAACACCTTCTCTTGATCTAAAGAGAGAAAGGTGAGTGACAGACCAGACCTGCGAGAGTATTGCAAGAGAACCCGGACCAGAAGGATACTATCAAAGATAATCCGGCCCGGGATCGCATAGGACTGGTCAGGGTGAACCAATTCTGCCAGCACAGATCCAAGCCTAAGCGAGATGGCTTTCGATACAATCTTATAGTCTGTGCTGAGCATTGAGACCGGTCACCAGTTCTTAATAAGAGCTGGACAAAGTAGGTCTGACTAGGGGTCTATAAAGTATAAAATAGTATATAAATAATTCCTTTTCCTGCAACTTTATTTGCCCATTTTAATATCTTCAGAAATAATAACTTTTAAGCTTCTTTCTTGTATCAATGATACTCTGTATCAGTTTGCAGTTTCAAAGTTTCTGCTCATTTGTGTTGTTATAGAGGAGACATTTTCTGTAATATATCAAAGTGTAACGACCAAAAGGCAGGCCAGAACCAAAAAGCCAGGCATTTTGCACAAGAAACAGCAATCATCAAACATATGTTTAGCCATAGTTGCCTTTTGTCATTGAGTTGCTACTAATGTCCTTAGGCACAGTGAGCAAGGGCCTACTGTATTCCTAAAGTAACGGCAGTGTAAAATATGCTATTTAGCGTTTTTTTTATTTTTAATATATATATATTTTAATAATAATTAATTCATCCATTAATTAATACATTATTTATACTTTACTTATTTCTAATAAATATATCCAGCATTAAATATCCTGAAGAGCTAACAATCTCTTTTGATTTTCCTGTACATTTGGACTGTTGCTAGCCTGGAGGAGAAAGTGTCAGCACTGTGGCAAGTGTGCAGTATAAAGAGGCTGCCTGCACAAGGCCAAACTGTTTGTTTAGTCGGGTAAAGTGGCATCTTAAATTTGTAATGTTATTAGTTGCAAGTTAGCGAGCATTTTCCGTCCTTTGTAATAGCGTATTTTGGACCTCGTACGTTCCTGGGTAAAAGTGGTACGCAGCTGGCGGTATTTTGTGCGGTTTGGGGTCATGTAGCCTCGTTTATATTTTTCGGCCGCCTTTTTTTTTCTGCTTAGCCGATTTTCGAGTGCCGAAACTCAGCAAATTTGGCTTAAATTCGCGTGCAACCTCACTCCCAGACATCCTGGCTGTGTGTGTTTTTTTTTCTTTGTGTGTGTTTTTCGTATTTTTTGATTTGTACGGTTTGGCTGTTAACTTCATATTTTTGCGCCCTTGTAAAGTCTCACGTGTTTCAATGCCTCAACTGCTCGCCTTGCTATGCGAGGCTCGCAGACGCTGAGCTCCTTCGGCGCTCATCGACTAAGTGCTCTGAGTTTCAATGCATCAACTGCTCGCCTCGCTACGCGAGGGTTGTAGCCGTTGAGCGCCTTCGCTAAGTGCTTCGAGCTCGGAAGATTTCTGTGCTTCAACGGCTCACCTCACTAGGCGAGGTTCGCAAGCGTGACGACGAATCACAGTTTGACAACTATTGTAAGTGATGCTCTTAGTTAGATTGAAAATGTTTAACAAAAATATATTTTTTTATTGATCATTGGCCATTTAAATATAGGACTGCAGTGGGCCCTTTAAGATTTTCTGGGTCCTGTTGAGAGCCTTCCAAAAAATAGCGTAAAGATGAAGACTTCTATAATGTTACACAGAGATGCATTGTAGAATGGATACATTATGTTTGAATCATCGAAGGGCATTTCTGTTTCTCACCTCAGAATAATAGGACTTTGTGTTAGGGATATGACTGATCAGACTGTCTGAACATCTCTTTGTTTGATAAATTAGCTTCAATAAAAGCATTGCACAAAGCCTTATTTTCCTCTAGTGTCATATCACTGTCATTTATAACGCTGCTGACAATGCATAGGAAAAAAAAAAAAAAACATTGTTAAATATATATGTTTCCTTAAAGGATCAATGTAGGCTGGGAAAACAAGACGTGGCAGACAAGAAATAATTGTAGCTCTGTACAAATATTTTTTTTTTAGATCAATTCTAAATTTGAGCAGATTGCTTGTGCCTGATCTATTCCATATTGGATAATTATTGTTCTCACTGCTGATTGGAGCTTGAGGGGGAGGGTGATATACTCATACATGTACTTCCATTTAACTTTACCCTCCCTGGTGAATTCTAATATTAAAACAAAAACAAATGGCTTCAGTAACGGAAAACTAAACAAAATACTTAAAAGTCAAAAACTGTACTTATTTGTAACTTACCAAAAAAAAAACACATTGCCCATTTTTAAGTGAATATATTCAAAAGAGCATTTTATAAATATATTACAAAAATTGGTACATTATTAATAATCCCTATATTTAAAGTGTACTACTGATCGTTTTCTATGCTCGTTTTTCTATAAGAACACTGGAGAGTAACTAATCACTCTGGTTTGCTTTGATGTACCCTGCTTTAAGGATTAACACATTTATTAAAACATTTTTTTGCATTAAAAGCTTTAGTAAAAACATTTTATATGAGATGCAATAAATCTGGATTCCCTTTGTGTGTACGATTTATTTCAGCTGATTGTTATTTTCTATGCAGCACTACAGGCTGTTTTAACAGTGCATATAATATACCTTCAAAGCTATATCTCTCTTGTATTGAGTGGTTTGATAACAAATATAGAATCTAGTATTGCTGGTAGCTGAAGGGTTTGTTTATACTTAAACTGGAATCAAATATTAGCTTTTCATATATTTTGTATACATATGTATATTTGTTTAACTTGATGTAAAAAGCAAAGTTTTCCGAACAACTCTGTTTTTTGAAAATCCTGCTGTAAGACAATGCTGCAACAATTATCAGATCCAACTCAATCTTCACAAAGCTGCATAGGTATACTTAAATGAGTAATGGCATTTAGGAACGTGCCTAAAATTAATTTGCAGACAAGTTTAATTAATTAAATGTGTGTAGACAGCCCTGATGGGAGAGAAGTCTGTAATAAAGTACTGTGGTACCTGCATCTCTTTCATCATCAGATAGACCTAGTCCAGTCTTACCTAAAATAACCCTCTCCCTGGGCCACCACAAGATGGTCATGACACCCATGGGCTTTGTTGGTTTCAGTCCGGGGCTACCCTTTGCTAACCATGGTTTCCCTGGCTTTGGAGTGTTGAGACTCTCATCCCAAGTGAATACCCCTTGTGTCTGTGTGTTTTGGGCATTGTGTGGCACTTGTTATACTCATTATATCCATGCCTGATATCTATATATATTTTTATATGTAATTTTGTCATTCATACTGTGATCCGATTATTCTTTACAAAGACAGGTCTAAGTGGCCCATTGTGAAACTAACACAAGGGATGGTGTTCAGCATTGAAGACCTTCTGCAAAGTGATTAGGTTAGCTGGCCTTCCTATCCTAATTATGTTACCATTTCTTACTATGCACCAAGGGGTGGAGCTACAGCTGATGCAGGTGGTGCAATGCAGCAAGGCCCTGCTCCTTTGAGGGACCCAGTACTCACTTCTTAATTTCTTTATCTTTTGTATGTAAATTGATTTTCTGTTGCGTAGGGACCCCCACTCTGCCTCGCCCCCCACAAACCTTTCCAGCCCTCATCAGCCCCAGGAGCCCACCTTGGTCTCCTGAGGCACCCGCTGCTGCCCCCACATCCCCCCTGGCCCACCACGGCTCCTGGCCCCTGGGCTCATCCTAGGAAGTAGAGTGGATCATTAATCAGAGCCTCACAGGCAGGACATCTATTGAACTACAGATAAATGTATAGCTATATGAATATGTATGTATATGTTATATATATTTTTATATATATGTTTTATATATGCTCCTGTTTTCATTTAAGGATGTGAAACCATTTGCGGGCTTTGGAAATTGTTCATTTTCCCCAAGCCCAAAATATGTTTCTGATTTACGGGCTTGAAAAAAATGTACGGCTTTACGGACGCCATTTGTTTCCTCGCTTTTTTTTTTTTCAGACCTCTCAAAAACACCAATTAAATATCAAATTAGCTTGCAACCTCACTTATAGGCTTCCTGCCTCTCCCCGTGAACAGTGTGGGAGGTTATATGTTAATTTTTTTATTAATTGGCGGTCTTCCGACGGCTTCCAAGTTACGGGATTGGAAAAAATGTTTGCCGTTAAATTCAAGCCCTGCAATGAGTGCCTTCGGCGCTCATCATGAGGGCCGCAATCAGCGACTTCTGTGCTCATTGCAGCCCCCGTCAAACCCGTAAATTCCGTGCCTTGCAATAAGCGCCGACGGGGCTTATTTAACAATGCGCAACTTGTACCTTTAATATATCAATACCAACAAACTCAAATTACGACAACTATATATGTTATAATTATATACACACTGTATATATTTATGTATTATATAAATAGTACATTTGTGTTCACATTTGAATGTCTAAAACAAGTTAATAACTGCTTCCTGCTCAGAATTTTAAAAAATACAGTTATTACACTGCATTCTGGGAAACTGAGCAGGCACATGCAAATGTGCCCACAAATGCTTCGTTATTCAATCCATAATTATTTTAACCATGGCTTCCTTTAAGCTTAAGCCCGCTGCATTACACAGCTTTTTTTCAGAGTCAAGGTTGGATTATACACAAGCTGGGGATCCTATCTCAATCCTAACTCAAAATACTCTTATTTTTTTACTTAATACAAAATATTTTCCAAGAGCAGAAAACGTATGAATTAAAAAATGATTACATTTTTTGATTCAAAACATACTGGTTTAAAAATGGATTTAGGATTCTTATCTCTTATCTCAAGTTTATTCTTGAAAGCTTGTCATAATAAATGAATATGTTTGTCCAATAAAAAAGGTATCACCATATACCATATCCTGCAGTACTGATTATTCAACTAGCTTCTATGGCCCTTTTGCCCACCGTATATAAAATTATTGTTGTGGTAAAATACCAACTCATAAGTTCCACAACACAAGCTGAGATCCCACTCCACACTGATGATAGGCAGTAACCTATAAACGGCTGTACGTGGGTAGGATTCCCAGCTTGTGTATAATCCACACTTGGATTTTCATAAAAGCTGTGTAATGCAGCAGGCATAAGCTTAAAGGAAACCATGTTTAAAATGATTTATAGATTGAAGAGTGAGGCATTTGTGTCTACATTTGCATGTCCCTGCTCAGCTTCCCAGAATGCAGTGTAATAACTGTATTTCTCAGAATTCTGAGCGGGAAACAGGTTATATATACACAGTATCTCACAAAACCTCACATTTTTGTACATAGTTTATTATATCTTTTCATGTGACAACACTGAAGAAATGACACACTGCTACAATGTAAAGTAGTAAATGTACAGCCTGTATAACAATGTAAATTTGCTGTCCCCTCAAAATAACTCAACACAGAGCCATTAGTGTCTAAACCGTTGGCAGCAATTGGGCCCAATTAGCCCTTTTACCTCCCCGGTGTCAAGTGACATGTTACATGGTCTCTGGTGTGAATGGAGAGCAGATGTGTTAAATTTGGTGTTATCGCTCTCACACTCTCTCATACTGGTCACTGGAAGTTCAACATGGCATCTCATGGCAAAGAACTCTCTGAGTATCTGAAAAAAAAAAAATGTTGCTCTACATAAAGATGTCCTAGGCTATAAGAAGATTGCCAAGACCCTGAAACTGAGCTGCAGCACGGTGGGCAAGACCATACAGTGGTTTCACAGGACATGTTCCACTGAGAACAGGCATCTCCTAGGTCGACCAAAGAAGCTGAGTGCACGTGCTCAGCGTCATGTCCAGAGGTTGTCTTTGGGAAATAGATGTATGAGTGCTGCCAGCATTGCTGCAGAGGTTGAAGGGGTGGGGGGCCAGCCTGTCCGTGCTCAGACCATACGCCGCACACTGCATCAAATTGGTCTGCATGGCTGTCATCCCAGAGGAAAGCCTCTTTTAAAGATGACCAAGTGAGGAGTACAAACCAGGTGAGGAGTACAAAGACAAGTGTGTCTTGCCTAAAGTCAAGCATGGTGGTAGGAGTGTGATGGCCTGGGCATGCATGGGTGCTGCCAGCACTGGGGTGCTGCAGTTTATTGAGGGAACCATGAATGCCAACATGTACTGTGACGTACTTAAGCAGAGCATGATCCCTTCCCTTCGGAGACTGGGCGGCAGGGCAGTATTCCAACACTTTAATGACCTCAAACACACCTCCAAGATGACCACTGCCTTGCTAAAGAAGCTGAAGGTAAAGGTGATGACTGGCCAAGTATGTCTCCAGATCAAAACCCTATTGAGCATCCGTGGGGCATCCTCAAACAGAAGGTGGAGGAGCGCAATGTCTCTAACATTCACCAGCTCTGTGATGTCATCACAGAGGAGTGGAAGAGGACTCCAGTCACAACCTGTGAAGCTCTGGTGAACTCCGTGCCCGTGAGGGTTAAGGCACTGCTGGAAAATAATGGTGGCCACACAAAATATTGACACTTTGGGCCCAATTTGGACATTTCCACTTAGGGGTGTACTCATTTTTGTTTCTAATGGTTTAGACATTAATGGCTTTGTGTTGAGTTATTTTGAGGGGACAGCAAATTTACACTGTTATACAGGCTGTACTCTTACTACTTTACATTGTAGCAGAGTGTCATTTCTACAGTGTTGTCACATGAAAAGAAATAATAAAATATTTACAAAAATGTGATGGGTGTTCTCACTTTTGTGAGATACTGTATATACAGTATATATATATATATATATATATATATATATATATATATATATATATATATTTATATACTGGTGGAGGGGGCCCACATATTTTTCTTGCTCTTGGGCCCTCCATACTGCTATGCATGCAGACACATTGAATTATCAGAAATGCTTGCCACCTGTGACTCATGCCATTTTCTTCATACCAACCAACTTTTCCCCTGACCAGCAACCGCACCGTTATGGTGCTGAGCCACAACTCATTTTTAGGACCTACTGGTCCATGAGGTCCTTATGTCTGACACCCCCCATTGAAGCTCTCATTGGGACCACAATGTTGTTAAGGTGAATATAAGGAAGGAGCTGGATGAGATATTAGAGCTATGGGTTATTGAGCCATGCCATAGCTCTTGGGCATCCCCTGTAGATCTTGGTCCCTAAGAAGAACGGAACCACCCAGCTTTGTATGGACTATAGATGGCTAAATTACACACAACTACTGACACTTACCATATGCCCTGTATAGGTGAACTGCTACATAGGTTAGGACAGGAAATTTAGGTAAACATTCTGGATCTGCCCAAATGCAAAGAGGTTTAGTGAGTGGGAGGGTCTGGCCGGAGCTGGCCAATGTAGCCTCAGTGGATTAGTGGCTCACTATAGAGAGTAAGAGGCAGGTGGTGGCATTTCTGGGTATAGCTGGATATTACTGTTGGTGTATTCCACCATAAAGTACCCTGGCAAAGCTACTGACAGACCACTAAATATGAGAAAACATGAAGGCTTTCCTGAAGCCCCACTTCTGCCTAGTTGCCTTGGATTACTCTCACAGCAGAGGTCAGCTACATTCAGGTCCATAAATATTGGGACTTCGACACAATTCTATGAAACAAAATTAAACAAACAAGATGTGCTTTAACTGCAGACTTTCAGCTTTAATTTGAAGGTATTTACATCCAAATCAGGTGAATGGTGTAGGAATTACAACAGTTTGTATATGTGCCTCCCACTTTTTAAGAGTCATAAAACAAACATTCACTTTTTAATACTTGGTTGCAAATCGTTTGCAGTCAATTACAGCCTAAAGTCTGGAACGCATAGACATCACCAGACGCTGGGTTTCATCCCTGGTGATGCTCTGCCAGACCTCTATTGCAACTGTCTTCAGTTCCTGCTTGTTCTTGGGGCATTTTCCCTTCAGTTTTGTCTTCAGCAAGTGAAATGCATGCTCAATCGGATTCAGATCAGGTGATTGACTTGGCCATTGCATAACATTCCACTTCTTTCCCTTAAAAAACTCTTTGGTTGCTTTTGCAGTATGCTTCGGGTCATTGTCCATCTGCACTGTGAAGCGCCGTCCAATGAGTTTTGAAGCATTTAGCTGAATATGAGCAGATAATATTGCCTGAAACACTTCAGAATTCATCCTACTGCTTTTCTCAGCAGTCACATCATCAATAAATACAAGAGTTTACAAGTGGATTTACCTTACAAGTAAAGGCTGATAAATTGCAGAGTGCACTAATTGTGCCCAGGTGAGAGGGGTGTGGTTTGACTGTTAAACTTGTATAAAAGGTTTGTGAGCTGGTTTGGGGTCTGTTTACAAGTGGATTTACCTTAAAAAGTAAAGGCTGAGAAACTGCAGAGTGCACTAATTGTGCCCAGGTGAGAGGGGTGTGGCTTGACTGTTAAACTTGTATAAAAGGTTTGTGAGCTAGTTTGGGGTCTGTTTACAAGTGGATTTACCTTAAAAAGTAAAGGCTAATAAACTGCAGAGTGCACTAATTGTGCCCAGGTGAGAGGGGTGTGGCTTGACTGTTAAACTTGTGTAAAAGGTTTGTGAGCTGGTTTGGGGTCTGTTTACAAGTGGATTTACCTTAAAAAGTAAAGGCTAATAAACTGCAGAGTGCACTAATTGTGCCCAGGTGAGAGGGGTGTGGCTTGACTGTTAAACTTGTATAAAAGGTTTGTGAGCTGGTTTGGGGTCTGTTTACAAGTGGATTTACCTTAAAAAGTAAAGGCTAATAAACTGCAGAGTGCACTAATTGTGCCCAGGTGAGAGGGGTGTGGCTTGACTGTTAAACTTGTATAAAAGGTTTGTGAGCTGGTTTGGGGCCTGTTTACAAGTGGATTTACCTTAAAAAGTAAAGGCTAATAAACTGCAGAGTGCACTAATTGTGCCCAGGTGAGAGGGGTGTGGCTTGACTGTTAAACTTGTATAAAAGGTTTGTGAGCTGGTTTGGGGCCTGTTTACAAGTGGATTTACCTTACAAGTAAAGGCTGATAAATTGCAGAGTGCACTAATTGTGCCCAGGCGAGAAGGCAGAAGTTAATAGAAACCGGAGAAGGGGAACTTGTGAGCTTGCGAACATTTTCAGTATCAAGTGCAATTCTAGTAAAAGCCTAGGAGTTTAAATAAAAGGAGGGCCTTCAAAGAAAAGGGAGGGCAGATTTATAGTGCAAAGGAGGAAAACTTTATATAAATATATTATATTATATTCTTTATTTTTCCCACTGAAATTTCGTAGACAATAATAATAATTATGAGTCAGTCCAGTGGCAACCTTATTCAGTGTACATCCTGTCAAATGTATGCACTACTGGAACATATGATCCAGGGTCCATACCTCTGTGACAGGTGTGAGCATGTTGCCTCTTTGGAAGCTCAAATTGAAGATCTGGAGAGGAGAATTGCAGCACTTAGTGATATTGCTCCACTGGAAAGGGAATTGGTGCTCACGGAGCACAGTTTAGCTGGGCCTAGTATGGAGGGAGGAGCTGGGGCTAGGGAGGATGGCCAGGGAGGTAGCTGGGTTACAGTTACAAGGGGAAGCAGGGGGAACAGGAGGAGGCAGGCCAGTTCTGAGTTGTCAAACACCAACAGATTTGCCAGATTGAGTGAAACTGTTGGCGATGTCCATTCAGGAATGGCAATGCCAGATAGAGCTGTTCCCTCTAACAGCCGGGCGAACAGCTCTACTGGAGAAGAGGGAGGGCAGAATAGGCAGAGCAACAGACATGTTTTGGTGGTAGGGGACTCTATTATTAGGAAGGTAGACAGGGTAATTTGTCACCCAGATCCCAGCAATCGAACAGTTTGCTGTCTCCCGGGTGCTCGGGTTCGGCATGTTGTGGATCGGGTGGATAAATTATTGGGAGGGGCTGGTAATGAACCGGCGGTCTTGGTACACATTGGTACCAATGACAAAGTTAGTGGAAGATGGAGCGTCCTAAAGAATGATTTTAGAGAATTAGGGAATAAGCTTAAAGCAAGGACCTCCAAGGTAGTATTTTCTGAGATACTACCAGTGCCACGTGCTAGCCCAGGGAGGCAGAAGGAGCTTAGGGAGGTTAATGCGTGGCTAAAAAAGTGGTGCAGTGCAGAGGGTTTTGGGTTTTTAGAGCACTGGGCTGACTTCTCACTTGGGTACAATCTCTATAGCAGGGATGGATTGCACCTTAATGATGAGGGCGCTTTTGTGCTAGGGAATAGGATGGTAGAACGGCTGGGGGAGTTTTTAAACTTGTAGGTGGGGGGGAGGGACTATATAGAAGTATTGGGGTAAATAGGGTAGAGAGGGAAAGGGATGAATTATTTACCCATGGGGGAGGAGAAGGGGGGAGGGTTACAATAGAAAGTAGGGAGATATTAATAGGGGCCTCAAATACAGTGGCAGGCACTTCACATCAGCAGAGCCATAGCAACATAAAGTGTATGATTGCAAACGCAAGAAGTTTGCCTGGGAAAATGGATGAGCTAGAAATATTAGCAGTACAAGAAAAATGGGGCTTAATAGGCATTACGGAAACATGGTGGGATGAATCTCATGACTGGACTGTTAATCTGGATGGTTATAACCTATTTAGGAAAGATAGGGGCAATGGTAAAAGAGGAGGAGGGATCTGTCTTTATGTTAAGCCTGAATTTAAGCCTATAGTTAGAGAAGATATTTATGCTGGCACTAACGGCATCATTGAATCCTTGTGGGTTGAGCTAAATAGTGGAGGAGCTAATTCTAAATGCATATTGGTGGGAGTATGCTATAAACCCCCAAATATAGCTGAAAGTGAGGAAATACAATTATTGTTACAGATTGGAAATGCAGCTAAGCATGGGCAAGTTCTAATAATGGGAGACTTTAATTGCCCTGATATAAACTGGATAAACGAGACCAGCAGCTCAGCTAAGGGGAGCAGGTTCTTGAGTACACTCAGGGATCATTATCTAGCCCAGGTAATACAAGAACCTACTAGAAATGGGGCCATCTTGGATTTAGTCATCACAAGTAATATTGATATAATATCAAATGTAAAAATAGGGGAACCCTTGGGGAACAGTGATCACAACACAGTCTCATTTGAGATTGAATACAAAAAACAGAGTTGTAAGGGGCCAACAAAAACTCTAAATTTTAAAAGGGCTAACTTTAATGGGCTACGGGCAGCAATACAACATATAGACTGGGACAAAGAACTTACAGGGAAGAATACTGAAAATAAATGGACAACATTCAAATCCTTACTAAATAAACATACTCATCAGCATGTACCATGTGGAAATAAAATAAATAGGAGTAAATCACATCCCATGTGGCTTAACAATGACTTAAAGATCATGATGAGGAAAAAGAAGTATGCATTTAAATTATACAAGAAGGAGGGAACAGAGGCATCTTTATGTGACTATAAGGAAATCAACAAGGCTTGCAAAAGGGCTATTAGACTGGCTAAAATAGAAAATGAGAAGTCAGTTGCAATGGAAAGTAAGACTAACCCTAAAATATTTTATAAATATATTAATGGGAAGAAGGCCAGGAAGGAATCGATAGGACCATTACAATGTGACACAGGCCATCTGATAATTAGTGACCAGGAAAAGGCAGATGAGCTAAATAGGTTCTTTTCTTCGGTTTACACAAGGGAGGTACCAGTGGTTGGGACACTGCAACATAATGGGGCTACACTACCTTCACTAAATAATTGGTTAACGCAGGAAGAAATACAAAAGAGGTTGGAGAAAATAAATGTTAATAAAGCCCCAGGTCCTGATGGAATACATCCAAGGGTACTGAGGGAGCTGGGTTCTGTAATAGCCAAACCATTATATCTAATCTTTAAAGACTCGCTCACTACAGGGTCTCTACCAGATGACTGGAGAAAAGCAGAGGTGATACCTATATTTAAGAAGGGATCTAGAGCAAATCCGGGGAATTATAGACCAGTGAGCCTCACTTCTGTAGTTGGGAAGCTTTTAGAAGGGTTAATAAGGGACAGAATACAAGAATATGTCTATTTGAACAGGATCATAGGTAGCAGTCAACATGGATTTATGAAGGAAAGGTCGTGTCAGACCAATCTAATTAGTTTTTATGAGGAGGTTAGTAGGAACTTGGATCAGGGCAACTCAGTGGATGTAGTCTTTTTAGATTTTTCAAAGGCATTTGATACAGTGCCACATGGAAGACTAGTGAGCAAACTAAGGGATACAGGAATTGCAGTAAATATCTGCTCATGGATCGAGAGCTGGCTAAAAGACAGGAAGCAAAGGGTTGTTGTAAATGGAACATACTCCGATTGGTCTAATGTGATAAGTGGGGTTCCTCAGGGCTCAGTATTGGGTCCTCTCCTTTTTAACATATTTATTAATGACATTGAAGTAGGACTCGAATGTAGTGTCTCCATTTTTGCTGATGACACTAAGTTGTGCAAGGTAATAAAATCAGATAATGATGTACTTTCCCTACAAAAGGATTTGCATAAATTAGAGAAATGGGCGGCTAAATGGCAGATGAGATTTAATACAAATAAATGTAAGGTTATGCATTTGGGAAGGAAAAATAGCCAAGCAATCTATAATCTTAATGGAGCAAATCTAGGGGTATCAGATATTGAAAGGGATCTGGGAGTACTAGTGGACAACCACCTAGGTAACAGCGCTCAAAGCCAAGCAGCGGCTGCAAAGGCAAATAAAATATTAGCATGTATTAGGAAGGGTATAGAAGCCAGGGAAGAAGATATAATTCTGCCACTATACAAATCTCTAGTACGCCCTCATTTGGAATATGGAGTACAATTTTGGGCACCACCTCACAAAAAAGACATCTTAGAGCTGGAAAAAGTACAGAGAAGGGCTACAAAACTAATAAGGGGAATGGAGGGGCTAAGTTATGAAGAAAGACTAGCAAAATTAAACTTATTTTCGCTAGAAAAAAGGCGTCTAAGAGGAGATATGATTACGTTATTTAAATACATCCAGGGTCCATATAAGGCTTTGTCAAGTGAGCTTTTTGTAGCAAGAGATTTTCAACTGACAAGAGGACATCCGTTGAGGTTAGAGGAAAAAAGATTTCACCTTAAACAAAGAAAAGGGTTCTTCACAGTTAGGGTGGTTAAACTGTGGAATTCTCTACCAAAGGAGGTGGTGACAGCGAATTCGATAGACAACTTCAAAAAGGGGTTAGATATATTTCTGAATAAAGAGGGCATTCAAGGCTATCCTAGATAACTAGCGAAGGAATATTGATCCAGGGAGAAATTTGATCGCCAGTTTCTGGGGTCAGGAAGGAATTTTGCTTTTTTTCCCCCTTATGAGACAATTGGCAAAGTTTCAATGGTTTTTTTTTTATGTTTGCCTTCCTCTGGATCAATTAACAATAATTAACAATTAACAATAATAATAAATAGTCCAAATTAAAAAGATCAATAGAGATCTAAAAAGGTTGAACTTGATGGACTAACTCTTTATTCATTCTCCAATACTATACTATTAATAATTATTTAATCAATAATTTAATTAATAACTAATCCGCATATTGCAGATCAGAGGAGATCTTAACAGGTTGAACTTGATGGACTGAAAGTCTTTTTTCAACCTTAATTACTATGTAACTATGTAACTATGTAAGAACCAGTTCCATTGGCAGCCATACATGCCCACACCATGACACTACCACGACCATGCTTCACTGATGAGGTGGTATGCTTTGGATCATGAGCAGTTCCTTTCCGTCTCCATACTCTTCTCTTCCCATCACTCTGGTACAAGTTGAACTTAGTCTCATCTGTCCATAGGATGTTGTTCCAAAACTGTGAAGGCTTTTTTAGGTGTTGTTTGGAAAACTCTAATCTGGCCTTCCTATTTTTGACGCTCACCTATGGTTTACATCTTGTGGTGAACCCTCTGTATTTACTCTGGTGAAGTCTTCTTTTGATTGTTGACTTTGACACACATACACCTACCTCCTGGAGAGTGTTCTTGATCTGGCCAACTGTTGTGAAGGGTGTTTTCTTCACCAGGGAAATAATTCTTCGGTCATCCACCACAGTTGTTTTCCGTGGTCTTACGGGTCTTTTGGTGTTGCTGAGCTCACCGGTGCGTTATTTCTTTTTAAGTATGTTCCAAACAGTTGATTTGGCCACACCTAATGTTTTTGCTATCTCGCTGATCGGTTTGTTTTGTTTTTTCAGCCTAATGATGGCTTGCTTCACTGATAGTGACAACTCTTTGGATCTCATATTGAGAGTTAACAGCAACAAATGCAAATAGCACACTTGAAATGAACACTGGAGCTTGTATCTGCTCTTTGTAAATGGGATAATGATGGAATAACACACACCTGGCCATGGAACAGCTGAGCAGCCAATTGTCCCATTACTTTTGGTCCCTTAAAAAGTGGGAGGCACATATACAAACTGTTGTAATTCCTACACCGTTCACCTGATTTTGATGTAAATACCCTCAAATTAAAGCTGAAAGTCTGCAGTTAAAGCATATCTTGTTAGTTTCATTTCAAATCCATTGTGGTGGTGTATAGAGCCAAAAAGTTTAGAATTGTGTCGATGTCCCAATATTTATGGACCTGACTGTATGTGACTATTGTGAAAGAGTGCCTGGCAGTCATCTGAGCCATAAAGAAATTACAGCCCTACCTCCTTTGGGTGAGAGTTCATGATTGTCACAGACCACAACTTGTTGTGCTGGCTTAATAGATGTACTGGGACAATATTTGCCTGTTGAGATGGAATCTAGCCCTACAAACTTTACTACTTGATGCAGGCATGGTAGGTCTTATTAGAACACTGATGGTCTCTCCAGTCAATTAAGTTAGCTTGCATTCCTATCTTAATTATGTTACCTTTAATTTTGCTGCGCCAAGACTAATTGAATTACTGTGACTTTTCTTGTTCTCAAATGTATATAAGTCACTGTGTGTTTCAATGAATTGAAATCCTATTGTTTAGTTGTTCAATCATGTCCAACTCTCTGTGACCCTTTGGACTGCAGCACTACAGGCACATCTGTGAGGCATGGCCTCTCCGAGCTTCATCAAATTCATGTTCATTGCCTCAGTGACCTTTTAGTATTTATTAACTTTTATTTGTAACACGCCAACATATTCCATAGAGCTATACAGGAGATAAGAACAAGGAAATATACAATATTACTGAATATTAACAACTGCAGAAAATGGAGAGCCCTGTTTTGAGCTTCAAATCTTGAAAAAAGTGCTTTTTTCCAAAGCACCCTATAAGATTGGAAAATCGCTACATACAATCTAAAGGGTGAAGCAGAAACCTTGGAAGAGAAGATAAGTAATAGCAAGGTTCAGGAAGAAAGTGAGAGTCTACATAGGTTGGAAGGTATGCAAAGTTTGAAGGATATTTATTAGTTGGAGATGGAAGGGATTTGATGGATAGTCAGTGTGAGGTAAATTGCATTAGTATGTAATATGTGAGCTTTAGCATCATGTTCAAACCTTTCCTTTTGAAAAGTATACAAGTGTGTTAGCTGTATTTCTGAGGGGTGGGAAATGGGTTTTTAATCACTTTGCCCCAGTCCAACCACCAAGGAAACCTATATCTATGTTCCAAAACTGTATACCTACTCTCGGCAGATCTTGAAGTAAGCCTTCTTCCAGTGGAATGCCCAGCACTGATACACAGAAACCAGCAGAGGAGAGTACCTAACTGGTGGGATCCATTCACTGGGCAGTCCAGGTGGTTCCTCCTCGTGATTCGATGCACAGAAACCTGCAGAAGAGAGTACCTGACCAGTAGGATCCATTCATTGGCTGGTCCAACTAGTCCCTCTTCCTGACAATATTATTTGTTGTACTTGATTTAGAAATGTTTTAATGTGAGTCCATGTGACTTTGAAAATCCCAAGAATTCAGCTTTTCTGGGGTGAAACAACTTTCGGGGTTTTCTGTGTGGGTATGTTTTGAAAGAAACCATCCAGTTGTTAACTTTTATTTTGTTAAAATGTGTTTTATTTTTTCAGCTTTGTGTAATAACTACAGAGTGGAGTCCATTAGGCACAATCAATCATTCTTTTGAAGTAGCGGAACAGGAACAATTGTTTTTGCTATTCATTAAAAATAGAAAGCTTTGGGTTTTATCTTTGAAGGACCATCATAGTTAAAAAAAGACACTTATTTGTGAAGCAAGTAACACATTAACGACTTTAGCCACAAATATAATTAGAGAAAATCTGAATTTTGAGTGACTCTGTTTAGGAGTAGAGCAATCTATTTTGTCTTTGTTGCATCACCAAGAGACCTGGATCATAATGGTGTGTTTATTTATATAATATATATATTTAAGAGAGGGTGAGGGAGGAGGAAACATGGAATTAGAAGTTTGATTAGAAAACCACATTGTATTACGCTAACATATTCTGTAGTGCTGCACAAGGGTTGAGCAAAAGAAAAATGACACTATAAGACAAGTCTATAATGCAGGTGTGCCAGTTCCTCAATTCAAAGGAATATTTATATATCTTGAAATTTTTCCTTGTATCACACTTAAAGAAAACATTCCCTTCAGCGAGTATTTTTTGCAAAGTATGGTAAATCTAGCAATAACCTTTTGGTAAAAGTGTACACAGGTTTTAAGACTGAGATTTGCAAATCTTAAAGGGCAACTATAATGGTTTAGCTATCAGATCTTTTAAGGAGTAGGGATCAGAATAAACAACTTTTCAGTTGATGGTGATTAAAAAGGTGATATTTCAAATGAATGGTCTCACATACATGAGTCAGGAGGGTATGGGCCCTAAAAGAGCCCCATTCTCCTTTCCACATATTGTAACTGTATCAGTGTTTATCAGTGGTGAAGTGGGCCCAAGGTAGTATTATGTAGACAATGGTCAGAGGCAGAATCAGAGTCAGAATCATCTAGTGAACATAGCCAATTTGGAGCAGAGTCAGACAATGCTTGAAGTTAGGACCAACAGAATAGGATAATCTAAATGCCAAGGCCTTTTTTAATTGTCCAAATCACAATTACATGAGCCTGTAATGGAGCTTGTAAATATTACTTATATTCAATTGGCTACTTTTAGCAATTCACATTTGAGTTGCGATTTACAGGCTCAAAAGCACTGCGGGTTTTCAAAAATGTAACTCTCTCCTATCTCCTCCTTTGATGTTTCCCGCAAATGTGCTGAGGACGGAAAATCATTATTCAATTACAACCGTCGTGTAGGACACAATTTCCTTCTAACCCATAGATCGCAAATATATAAAAGAAACTATACAAGTACTAGATGGGACCCACAAGTGAGTTAAACACCTGTTCATAACACTGCAGCTGCAAATAAACACACACTGCTGTACTTAAAAATACTGGGAAAGCAATGAAAGACATTAGAAATAATTGCACAACTTTTTCAAGCTTGCAAACATGCAACAAAACATATATTTTTGTAAGTTTTATTTCCGTGTTATATCCTGGGAATCAAGGTGTTATTTATTATTATTATACTAGTGACTTGCCCGTCAAAAATGACGGGCAATAAAATTGTAAGGCAGGTAATGCTGTTTGCCACAGACATGAACTTTTTTAGTGGTCTGAGATCCTTTGGCACACATTGCGAGCCTCATGCAGAGCTTATCGCGTAGCTAGCAATGAGCACCTTCGGTGCCCATTGCGAGGCTCTTGGTTGTTGTATTTTTTTTTATCAGTGGAGCTTTTGCTGTCATTGTAAGGTCGGCGCTGATCTGGGTTTTGTGCTTATCGCAAGGCTGTCCCCTGGTGTAGTTTGTGTGCTATGATCAGCGTTGGCGCTTGTTGTGAATGGCTTTTGTGTTTATTGCGATAGTGTTTTTATATAATTTTTTGGTGTATATGTATTTTTGTTTGCTAATTAAATAATTAATACATTAATATACTTTACCTATTTGTAAGTAATATATGCAGGAAGCATTGTGCTGAAGAGCTGACAATCTGTTTTGATGTTCCTGCAGCATACAATGTAGGTTTGCACTGTTGTGGAGCTGAGGTGTAAGTGTCAGCAATGTGTGCAGAGTGTAGTGTAAATAGGCTGCGTGCGCGAGGGGAAGCCGTTAGTGTAGCTGTTTACTTCCGCATTGTGTAAGTTAGTGTTGTAAAATGGCGGCGAATGTGTATGTGGTACACAGGTGTGGATGATTTAGCGTCCTTGCTAAAAGTGTATCCTGTACCTCGTTCGGCTTTTTTTAAAAGCTGTATGTGTTTGGTGGTGTTTTGCGGCTTTAGGGTCCTTTAGCGTCGTTTTCATTTTTTTTGCCGGCCATTTTTTCTCTCGGGTGTCTAAACTTGGGAATTTGGACTTAAATTGAGGTGTAACTTCACTTGCAAAGGTCCTAATGCCCCCCTTGCTGTGGGTAAGGTTTTTATGTCATTTTTTGTGTGTATTTATTGTTTTTATAATGTTTTCCTTTGCGCGCTGTTTGGCCGTTAAGGTCATATTTTTGCGAGTTCGTAATGTTTTTTTTTCTATGTCCCGTGGCTCATATTTTTTTAGTGTAAGTCCTTCATTTTTCGCTTTGCAAGGGTCTGCATTTGCGGCCTGCAATGAGCTCATTGCAGCCGACGTTGGAGCCTCCACCTTCCGCAAATGAGGCCCCTTGCAAAGCGAGGGGCCGCATTTGCAGCACAAACTGCGCCCCATGCCTTATGAGGGACGCAGTTCTTGGAGCTCACTTCACGAGCTTGCAAAGCTTGACGATTCGTAGTTTGACAACTAATTTATGTGATTATGAAACCCACATGGACTAGAAACGTTGCTTCAATGATTTGTATTGATTTCTACATTGCTAAATTATGAGTCTGATTACAAATCATACTTATTAACATTAATTAATTGTAGTTTAAACTTCATGTTTTACTGATTTCATGATGATGGTCTCATTTACTATTGGCTCTGTCTAAAAAGTAACTTATGGGCTTGCTTAATTGATCATTACCATGCGCTGAAATGCTACTTACAGGTTCATGGTTTGCGTGTGGGGGCTGTGAGCATGTAATTACTGGTTAGTGATAATTGAATACATCTAAATGTTTAGAAAATATTTGACCCACAATCAAAAGTTCGGTTTACTGGATGCAGTTAAATAGGGCCCCAAGTCAGGAGTCAGAAAGCCAGAATGTAGTCTGAAACCATCCAGTAATTCACAAGAGTAAAATACCACTGGGATAACAACTAAATGCTGTAAAGTACAAGCAAACTGAGCTTTTTTGCTCAGTTGCTACTGCCTTAAATAGACCGGTTGTAGTTTGAAGCAGGCAGTCATATTTGTTTCTGGGATAGATATTGTTACATGTGTGCATGGTGAAGTCAAATGTGACATGGACATCTGTACCAGCATATTGCCTGCCTACAGTATAGCACTCACATAGCAATGTCCAATTAGATATTAGATATTTTAATATACGTTCATAAACTAGATTACTTAAAGAAATGTATATATTTTTTATGGCATCCATAATTTTATGGACATATTTTAATTAACATTTTTGGCAACTTGTTGTTCTTTGTTGTCTTTTGAATGAAGATGGGACTGTGGACTTCTTGTACTTGAAAATAAAATCCAAGCTTACTGTACACCAGATCATTTGAATGTCATGCAACAAAATCTTATTTTTTAAAAGATACTGTTCTCAATACGTGATAGAAAATGTGCGCCTTTGTTATGTAATTATACCAAACACCATTGTTTTTTAATGTTGCTGTTTTTCTACATTTCCCTGAGGTGCACAACTGCTCATATTAACACAGAAAATAATGTTTTCAGAGCAAATAAAAAAGTACACTGGCAATAGAAGAATATTTTGAAAGCAAGACAGTATGCTTGTGAATTATAATCTTAATTACCATAAAGTGCTAACAAATAGGGCTCACATCTCATTAGCTTAAAGTACAATATGACTGCAGCAATATCCATCTCCCTAAAGAGTACTTATCACTAGAAAAGGAAGATAAAAGTTTTCCACTAATGACAACATTAACTTTAGTTATTAAAGAATTCAAATTCATTTTGGAAATGCATATCTCACTCCATCTTATCCTCGTCCCTGTGTTTTCCTATGAAGGAGAATATAATATGATAGTTTAATTTGTATTTGTCAATTAAAGAGGCTCTATCTAACTGATTAATGCAGAGGAAAAATATGTGTTTGGAACGTGCTAAATTGCATGTTGGGTTTTAAACACCTTCTCCTTGGCTCAGAGTAAGTGGAAATAAAAGCTTTGATGGATGAATTTATTCAAAGGAAGAAAATACAGAAGGCTGTTGAATGGTGAGTAGATTTGTTTGCAGTGTGTAGTTATAACACAACTAATTATAAGGGAAATTGGAGGGTAATGTCCTAACAGGAGCTAGATGTTTTAATTAGGCATTGATGGCTAATAAAATTAATATATTATATTCAATATTAGCCATACTTTCTTAGATCAGATCCTCATTTTCCACTTGTGTTGCTGGTCTCCACTACCAATAGAGTCAAGAGGGGTTGATGGCTCCTGCAGGTAGAACTAAATTATCAGGCACAAAGAGAGTAGATTGGCACTAAGTTAGTTAGTTGATCTTTATTGGCTAAAGTCTTGCTTTGTTAAAGTAGGTTCCCTTGGCAATGAGCTCTGACTGGCAGTCTATAACTTCCTGCTAGATTCAAGTTGGCCTCTTTTTAAAAAGCTTGTCTTTAAAGGCATTTAGGAAAAGTTTCCCAGACAAATCCCCCAACCTTGCAAGGAATGAGAAGAACAGGTTAACTGGAGGAGGATACTCTAGTGCTTGATATTAAGTTTAATATTGATTTTTTTTTTTTTTATAATTGAAAATGTGTTTTTATTAAAGATCAATGTACTGTAAATATCAAACCCCAAAACATTCAATCTGGGGCTCGCAACTCAACTGTAGACAGCCAAATGCCTGCGATTGAGTTGCATGCTCCTGTTGCTCTACTTTTGCGAAGCTATTCAATTGGCCGGGCCCGCAAGTTAGGGGCCGATAGAGAACATCAGAAACCATGTTTCTGGAACATGTTATGGGAGCAAGCCCGTAACTCCTGATGCAAGGTTTTTGAAAACTGGAGGTTGGATTTAAAAGTCCTACGGTCTTGGAGGTTGAAGCCCATAGGACTTCACATTGATTGCCGTGCTTGATGTAACACAAGAATTGAATAGGCAATAAAGTATTGGAGAATGTTGTGCTATTAATTCTAAGACCTCATATCACTTTCACTCTTAATAAAAGTACAGTATTGCTTTTTCATTTGCTTTTAAAGTGCTCCGATTTGTCAGAAAGCAATTTGCTAGACCTCCTTGGTACCATTAACTTGTGGTTAGATATTTGCCATTTGCGGGCTTGACGGAGTAGTTAGCGAGGGGGAATCGGAGTCATTTAATAATGATTTGCGATTTTAGCGTTCGGGAATCTTGCGTCCGTGAAAGATCGAAGGCTTGGAGGGTATTTACTTGCAATTTTACAAATCCCAATGGATCTCAGCTTGGAGCACGTTACTCGATTCGAGCCCACAAATGGAAGCCAATTGAATAGCAAAACAACTTGCGACCTCCACTTGCGAGCCCGAATGGCTCAATTTAATGGGGGTCTATATGCTTATATGTGCTGGGAGGTGTGTGTAATTTTAAAAACAGTGGTGTTCAGCAGGATTATCACTAGATACAAGTCACACTACATAAGTTCCATCTTGAAGAATTTTGATTCTGGGAGTATGTAGAAGGGCGTCTGGTAAATGGTGCAGTATGCTGGGTATAAAATAAGCTGCCTCTAAGTAGCGCAAAATGTTTTTGAAACTTTTGTTTAGTCCTAATAAAAATCTGAGTGTTTTTTTATTAAAGAGCTGTATTTTAGAGGCAATTATTATTATTATAAACGTTTATTTGTAACACGCCAACATATTCCGTAGGTTAATTTCCAGGCAAAGACATATTCAATATGAACACATTGCAAAGAGAGGAGGGCCCTGCCTTTGAGTTTAGAATCTGGTGTCCATAATGCTTTCTCCAAAACGCCATGCAAGATTGAAAACTTGCAGACTTACAATCTAAAGTTTTTGTCTGTGGTGCAGGAGGATGAGAGAAGTGTTGTGTATGTTAGGAAGGAATGTGATAGGCTTCTTTAAACAGATGTGTTTTTAGTGATGTTTTGATGGTTTTGAGTCAGGAGGATAGTATGGTGGGGCGAGGCAAGTAGTTTCAGAGAATAGGGACAGCGCAAGAAAAGTCCTGAAGGCGGGAGTGGGAGGAGACGACAAGAGTGGTAGAAAGAACAAGGTCATTAGCAGAATGAAAAAGGCGGGTGGGGAGTATTTGGAGATGAGAGCAGAGATGTAAAGTGGTGTGATATTGTTAAGGGCTTTGTAAGTTAGGGCCATGATTTAAAATTGTATTCTGGAGGCTAAGGGAAGCCAGGGGAGTAATAGACAGAGAGGTGTTGCAGACACTGAACGTTGTCTACGGTAGATGAGTCTAGTGGAAGCATTCATTATCAATTGAAGTGGGGAAAGACGGGTGGTGGGCAGGCCAGCAAGAAGCCAATTGCAGAAGTCAAGATGGGAGACGACGAAAGAGTGTATTAGAATCGTAGTTGTGTCTTGTGTAAGGTGGTGGCGTATTTTGGAAATGTTTTTTAGATGGAGAAGGCAAGATTTTGTTAGTGACTGTATGTGGGGGATGAAAGAGAGGGTATGATCCAGTAGAACCAAAAGGCAAAAGGCTTGGGAGGTGGGAGTGATGATGACATTATTGACAGTGAGAGAGATGTGAGGAATTGACGCTGTAGTAGAGGGAAGGTAGATTAGGAGTTCGGTCTTAGAAATGTTGATTTTGAGATAGTGGGCAGACATCCAAGAGGATATACTAGAGAGGCATTTGCAGGCATGTATTAGAAGAGAGGGCATATATCTGGTGCTGAGAGGTAGATTTGAGTGTCATCTGCATAGAGATGATACTGGAACCCAAAGGAGTTTATTAGGGTACCAAGTGAGGATTTTTAGATGGAAAAGAGGAGGGGGTCTAGGACTGAACCCTGGGTTATGCCAGTAGTCAGAGGGTGAGGAGAAGAAGAGGTGACAGAAAAGGAGACCCTAAACGTTCAATCTTGTAGGTATGATGAGAACTTCGAGAGAGCAGTGTCTCGAATGCAGAGGGAGGAGAGGATATAATATACATAAAATAACTAAGATCTGGATTATATGATTTATTCCTCAGATATATTATACACAATGCAATTTATACAGTTGTTTAATTTTATTGATAGTTACAGAGGGGCTATAGGGCCCTATTTAATTCCTTATTTGGTAATGTTACACCAAAAAAATCAGTCAGTAATTTTACTTTTTAATTCACTTTTTTTTCATGTCTGCGAGTGAACCACACATAATGCTCTAGAACATCCCATATTCGTAATCTTACAAATGCTTTTACATTTATTTTTACTCAAAGGTTATTCAATTTACAATTCACTGAGCACTCGCAAAATACAACTCATAATATTACTGAATTATTACTGAATTTAGAAAAAATATTTACGTGCACTGAAGAGTACCTGTAAAGGCAGCAAAATGCCCTTTAAAAAATAATCAAGCGTCAAATCTGACGCTGAAAACACCATAACTCCTGAACTGAGTTAGACATAAAGCCTGATTTCATATATCCGACATAATTAAGGGGATAAAAGTGCACCAAACACCATCTAACACACTCCCTAAAAAAAACTATCCCCTATGAGCCCGGGGATCCGCATTTACAAGACAGGAAGAATTCTCTCTTTCCACACTAGAGGGAACCCCAGTTATTCCCTCCTTCCATGCGGGGAAGAGAAGACCTGGGGATCCCTTTCCCCACTCACACCCGATCCCCAATACATCAAACCGCGGGGGCCTATTGAGACCCCATGACACCTAAAAAATAGTCTGTGCCACAAAGGAACCCTGTGGAATCAACATGTTAGCCCCTGCACAAAGAGTTAACCCCTATTCCACAGGCGTCATAAAAGGACATCAGTGTCATCAACTGACAAACTTGTGATGGAGGTCTTTGCAGGACGTTCATGGCATAGAAAAACCTAATATATATGCCATGGAGGTCCTGCAAGTGCAGCCATTGCACTAAACATTAACCCCTATGCAGTGGAGATCCTAACAGGACCTCCATGGCATTAAACATTAACCCCCTATCTATGGAGCTCCTGTAAGGACCCCTTTGTATCTTAGAAAATATATAATGCCATAGAGGTCTTTAAAGGACCTCCATGTTCCTAAAAATTAACACCTGCCCTTAAGGACCTTAGTGGCATCTACTAACAATCCTAATGAAATACTACTACTAATTAACAATCCTTAAAGGACCCCCATGGTAATCCTATTAATCCCTACCTACCATGGGGTTCTTAAAGGACTTCCATGGTATCTAATTTAACCCTTACCTACCATGGGGGTCTTTATAAAATTAACCTCTAAGGTGTCATGGTGGTTCTCAAGGATCCCCATGGCACCATAACAAAACAAAAAAAACACTAATAAAATATAAAATTAACTTACACGAAAAAAACACAAATAACAAAACAAATAAAAATAAACTAATAACACAAAGCACTTACTACATTAAAAATAATTAAACTAATTACAAAAATAAAAAATTCCACTAAATTACACTACATTACCAAAAATAAAGAAATAACAAAAGTGAAATAAAAAGCTATCCACAAGTTAGTCGTGTCTAAATATTTCCATACTCCTGTGTTCTCCTTTGAGTTTATGTTAACATATTTACATTTGAAAATGGAATTAAACACCACTGAATACAGGTGGATCATTCAGGGGTTAAATTATTATTCTCTGAGGAAATTAATTGATAGTTTGTGTCAGACAAGAGGTTAACACGGCTACAACATTAGTAAAATCGTAGAACTGTATGTTGTATCACATATAATAGTTGTCAAACTGCGAGACAGCCTTAAAATGTAGCACTTATCGCCCGCGAGCCTCGCGTAGCGAGGCGAGCCGTTAAGGCACTACAATGCCCTACAACTATCACCACAAACACGATCAGGAAATGAAACACGCGGAACTTAGCCACTTGGCGTGCAAGCGGTTGACAAATGCGGGACATAGAAAAAAAATGTACAAGGCGCAGGACTTAGAATACGTGATTAAGTCACCTGTGCGCAAGACAAGGGACTTAGAAAAAAAAAGATACGCGATGCAAAAAAATATGAGATAAACGGATGAACTGCGAAAACAAAAAAACAATAAAAACACACTAAATGCACCAAAACTAAATATACAAAAACATCACAGACAGCACAGGGCAACAGCCAGGATGTCTGGGAGTGAGGTGGAACGCGAATTTAAGCAGATTTAGATGACTTTTGCCACTTGAAAATCGCCTAAGTAAGGGAAAAAATGGCCACCGAAAAAAATGAAAACGAGGCTACACGACCCCAGACCGCGCGAATCACTGCCAAACGCATAGCACTTTACACATCAAACTACGAACTAGAAAATATGCTATTACAAAATCCGGAAAATGCTCACGAGCTGCGTAACACATTAATAACATTACGAATATACAATTACACAATAAACCAACGGCTTTACCTCGCGCGCGCAGCCTATTTATAATGCACACTTGGAACATTCATTACACTTTATCATCAGGGCACCAAAACTCAAACTGTATATTCTATGCTGTTGGAAAATTCAAACAGATTGTTAGCTCTTCAGGCTATTGCTGGCTACATATATTAATTATAAATACTTAAAGTATATTCATTTATTCAATAAATAATTCATTATTACTTAACTACATATACATAAAAATATATATCTCTCTTTATCATGACTGATGAAGGTGCTCAGAGGACCAAAAGTACACGACAGGAGAGGCTCGCAATGAGCACTGAAGTTGCTCATTGCGAGGCACGCGATGACCCCCAAAGGCTGTCAGAGCATGGCTCGCAATGATCGCTGAAGGTCCTCAGAGTACAAAACGGTTTACATTGTGTGTCAAACAGCATTCCCATGGCTTAAAATTTTATTGCCCCATCATTTTTTATAAGTCCCTAGTTGATTAATAATTATGGAGAAAGCTCTTTATTATGATAATTTATACTCACACATATTTTTATGTATAGAGCTATTTTTATAATACATTGGACAAACAGTATCACAGTGCCAGGGACGAAGGAACTGGGGGAATGGGGAGGACAAATCACCTCCCCCCCTCACACACACCTTTAGCTGCCCTGCCTAGATAATGCTAAACACGGTTCACACAACATTGTGTGATCTTGTGAGACCTGGTTTCAGAGTAATCCCAGCCAGGCAAGTCTAGACAATCAGAATATTCCAAATAGTCGAATGGTTGATTGTTACTGGAGGGTGTCACAGGAAAGACAAAGTATAATTTTCTCCCCTTACAGATATAGTTTTTTTTTTCTGTAATGTACCCCAAAATGGGCCCGGTGATGGGATATGTGCCATGGGAGTCCTTGAGGAGCCCATGGCACACGCATTAATATTAGGTGCCATGGGTTTCTGTTGAGGACCCCCATGGTAGGGGGTTATCGGTTTGTACAATGTGGGTCCATAAAGAACTTCAGTGGCAAAGGATTACATTTAGATGCCACAGGGGTCCATTAAGGCATCAGGGGGGTTAAATTTAGATGCAAAAGACTGTTAGGAATGGAATTAATGATAGAGTGCAGGGTTTGTTGCTAGATGTGGTATGGGGTTGTTAGATGTGGAGACCCCATGTTATAGGGGTAAATTATAGGTGTCATGGGTATCTATATATACTCCCATGGTAAAGATTTAGATGGGGATCCTAGGGGCTAGTATGTGGGCAGAGGGATCCCCTGATTCACTGGAGTAGCAGTACTAGCCCCTTAACTTGTGGTAGACAAGAGGAATCAAGACTTAAATCCAACACAATTAAGGCATTAGGTTGATGATGCATGTATGCTTCTCAGAGACATTTTATATGCCTCTATGGGTGGCTGAGAGCACTCAGAGGATTTTGGAAAAATCGCAGCACTTGTAAAGACTTACAGATAACCCTAGATTTCACTACTGAAACAATGTGGTGGTCTTTTAGGAAATATCAATGGGATAGGTACTCGCAGGTTATGATTTTAGGTACTTTTCCAGTCTGCCTCGTAGCTTTTTTATGGTGTGTGAAGTCATTTTTCGCATCTGATTAACGATTAAAGTTTATTTGATTTCCCACAAGATCCACTAAATGGAGATCATATGCTATAGCACTGCTGTGTGTGGGTTTTATTGTCATTTTTTTTTCTGCCCATTATCAAGTTTATTTATTCAAAAGACATCGAAAAAAAAAACACGTCTCATCACACAGCATTTAGAATAACTATGCTTGAATGTTTCACGATCATGGCAAATCATGGTCAGAAATTTTAATTGGTTGTTGAACATCAAAACTGACAGAAAGAAAAGGCTACATTTTGGTTTGTTGGATAGCTTTAAAACATCTTAATGAACTTTTCTTAAAACATTAATTCCTCTCTTTTTATCGCTGTTACTAATATCATAGGATGGGAAAGCTGTGTCCTGTTAAGCATGACAAATAATGGGCAGTAGTTGAGATGTTGTGCACTATTTTCCATACTCTGCCAACATTCATATAAAATAATTTATGATACAGACTTACTAGTCTTGTGCAATGTAACTAAATGCAAAATTAGTTTTTCTGGTACACATCTGTGCTTGGTGAGGCTGGACAAATGGCATCTCAGTAGATGATACTTTGATTTAATTTTTCTGCTTTATTAAATTTTCCGTTTTATATTTAATTTAACTTTTTTAATGAGTAAGTAATTGCATACATACCTGCACATTATACAATATGTGAAGTTTACAAATAATATTCTTTATTTATTATGAAATGTTATATATATATATATATATATATATATATATTTATATTTATTTATTTATATACACACACACTTGTAACTTGCCCATCAGTATTATATGTTATGTTCAATTGTCTGTGCTGTCTCTCTCCTTTGCTGTCTCTCTATGTGCATCCTCTGTCTCTCTGTGCTTCCTCTATTTCTCTGTGCATCCTGCATCCTCTGTCTCTGTGTGGTGAGCCCTCTCTCTGTGAGCCCTGTGTCTCACTCTGTGCAGTGTCTCTCTCTGTGTGCTGTCTCTCTCTCTGTGCACCCTCTCTCTCTGTGTGCGCCCTCTCTCCTTCTCTGTGAGCCCCCTCTCTCTCCGTGAGCCCCCCTCTCTCCATTAGCCCCCCCACCCTCTCTGTGCACTCTGTGGTGGGGTATGAAAGGTTTGTCATAGTGGTATGTTCAGAGCACAAAAGATGTGAAATATGTGAGGATTTAAATATTAATTCATTAGTTGTTAATTAATTATTAATCAATTATTTCATGTTTTTTTTTTTAATTATTAATTAGTCCAGAGGAAGGAAAATAGAAAAAAAACACAAGCGAGACTTAGTCAATGGTCTCAAAGGGAAATGTAAAAAATTTGGATCATTACTGTCTCTCTAATTATCCATGATAACCCTGAATTCCCTTTTTAATTAGAAATGAATCTAGTCCCCTTTTAAAGTTATCTATTGAATCCGCTGTCACCACCTCCTCTGGTAGAGAATTCCACAGATTAACCACCCTTATTGTGAAGAACCCTCTTCTTTCTTTGAGGTGGAATCTTTTTACTTCTAACCTCAAGGGATGTCCTCTTGTCAGTTGAAAACCTCTTGGCACAAAAAGCTCCCCTGACAAATCTTTATACTGACCCTGGATGTATTTATATAAGGTAATCATATCTCCTCTTAGACGCCTTTTTTCTAGAGAAAATAAGTTTAATTTGGTTAGTCTTTCTTCATAACTTAGCCCCTCCATTCCCCTTATTAGTTTTGTTGCCCTTCTCTGTACCTTTTCCAGCTCTAAAATGTCCTTTTTATGAAGTGGTGCCCAAAAATAGACTCCATATTCCAAATGAGGGCGTACTAGAGATTTGTATATACTTCTATACCCTTCTTAATACATGCTAATATTTTATTTGCATTTGCAGCTGTTGCTTGGCTTTAAGCACTGTTACCTAGGTGGTTGTCCACAAGCACTCCCAAATCCCTTTCAATATCTGATACACCTAGATTTGCTCCATTAAGATTATAAATTGCATGGCTATTTTTCCTTCCCAGATGCATAACCTTACATTTAGATGCCCATTCCTCAATTTTATGTAAATCCCATTGGAGGGAAAGCACATCATTATCTGATTTAATTACCTTGCACAACCTTGTGTCATCAGCGAAAATGGAGACCCCACACTCCAATCCTACCTCTAAGTCATTAATAAATATGTTAAAAAGGAGAGGACCTAATACTGAACCCTGAGGAACCCCACTTACCACATTAGTCCAATCGGAGTATGTTCCATTTACAACAACCCTTTGCTTCCTGTCTATTAGCCAGCTCTCAATCCATGAGCAGATATTTACTGCAATTCCTGTATCCCTTAGTTTGCCCAATAGTCTCCCATGTGGCACTGTATAAAAAGCCTTTGCAAAATCCAAAAAGACTACAACCACTGAGTTGCCTTGATCCAGGTTCCTACTAACCTCCTCATAGAAACTAATTAGATTTCTTTGACATGACCTATCCCTCATAAATCCATGTTGACTCCTACTTAGAATCCTGTTCAAATAGACATATTCTTGTATATTATCCCTTATTAACCCTTCTAAAAGCTTCCCCACTACAGAAGTGAGGCTCACTGGTCTATAATTCCCCGGATTTGCTCTTGCTCCCTTTTTAAATATAGGTATCACATAAGCTTTTCTCCAGTCATCTGGTAGAGACCCTGTGTTGAGTGAATCTTGAAAAATTAAATATAATGGTTTGGCTATTACAGAACCCAGTTCCCTTAGTACCCTCAGATGTATTCCATCAGGACCCGGGGCTTTATTAACATTTATTTTTTCCAACCTCTTTTGGATTACTTCCTGTGTTAACCAATTATTTGGCAAAGGTAGTGTAGCCCCATTATGCTGCAGTGTCCCAACCACTTGTACCTCCCTTGTGTATACCCAAGAAAAGAACCTATTTAGCTCATCTGCCTTTTCCTGGTCACTAATTTTCAGACAGCCTGTTTCACATTCTAATGTTCCTATAGCTTCCTTCCTCGACTTCTTCCCATTAATATACTTAAAAAATATTTTAGGGTTAGTCTTACTCTCTTTTGCAATTCATTTTTCATTCTTTTTTGCAAGCCTTGTTGATTTCTTTGTATTCCCATAAAGCAGTCTCTGTCCCCTCTTGTTTGTATAATTTAAATGCCTGTTTTTTACTCCGTATCTTGATCTTTAAATCATTGTTAAGCCACATGGGTTGTGATTTACTCCTTTTACTTTTATTCCCACACGGTATATGCCGATGTGTATGTATATTTAGTAAGGATTTAAATGTTGTCCATTTATGTTCAGTGTTTTTACCTATCAGTTCTCTGTCCCAGTCTATACTTTGTATTGCTGCCCTTATACCGTTAAAATCTGCCCTTTTAAAATTAAGAGTTTTTGTTGGCCCCTTAAAATGTTGTTTTTTTAATTCAATCTCAAATGAGACTGTGTTGTGATCACTGTTTCCCAAAGGTTGCCCTATTTCAACATTTGATACTATATCAATAGTATTTGTGATGAGTAAATCTAAGATAGCTTCATTTCTAGTAGGCTCCTGTATAACCTGGGCCAGATAATGATCCCTGAGTGTACTCAAGAACCTGCTCCCCTTAGCTGAACTGCTGGTCTCATTTATCCAGTTTATTTCAGGGTAATTAAAATCTCCCATTATTAGAACTTGCCCGTGCTTAGCTGCATTTCCAATCTGTAACAATAATTGTATTTCCTCACTTTCAGCTATATTTGGGGGTTTATATCATACTCCTACTAATATTCTTTTGGAATTTGCTGCTCCGCTATTTAACTCTACCCACAAACATTCAACTTTATCACTAGGTCCACCATAAAAATATTCTCTGACTATAGCCTTACATTTAGGCTTAACATACAGACAAATCCCTCCTCCTCATTTACCATTGCCTCTATCTTTCCTAAATAGGTTATAACCATCCAGATTAACAGTCCAGTCATGAGATTCATCCAACCATGTTTTGGTAATGCCTATTAAATGCCATTTTTCATTAATTGCTAATAATCAACTATATAGTGGAGGCCTAGGCACTCTATATCTCCCAAAAGTATGGAATATTGACAGTCAATAAAACAGACAACTATTTACTGTATATGCACAGAGAAAAAAAGCTTAGCATTATAGTAATAGGGATATAATAGAAAAAAGTGGTGGAATAAACCACCTACATGCGAGGATAATAACATGTAGCAAATATGTAACAGATACACAATACTTGCGATTCAGTTCCCTCTCTCCATATTTCTTTAAGGCCCTTAGGAAGAAGAAAAAATTGAAAAAAGTTGACAAAAGGCTTTAAAAGCCTTGTTAGGGAGATAGGAGCCTGTTCCACTCAAAAAACTGGGTGCCAACGGTCCGTTTCGTTCTTTTACAGGACTTTCTCTGAGGCTATACTGCTCTGGTTTGTATTCTGGCTTTTAAAGCCTATTACTTCCTGGTTTAGCGTAGTTACGTAATGACGCACGCTTCTAACGCGATGACGTCACTGCGTATCGTTCTGTCACTTTCAATAAACTTTATTAAGCTTCTTCAAAGAGGGAAACTTTATTAAGCCTAAATGCATGGATTGAAACACAAAAAACTTTATTTGATTCCGTTTTTGCTCTATTTATGAATTTTATCCTAACTGCTTTTAATTTGAGCTTCTTAGCTCGTTTTAATTGTATATTAACCTTTAGATCTCTAAAAGGAACATATAATACTTTTAAAAAATATATTAAAATTATATGATGTGTATAAGTGAAAACTTTAGCAATACATGTTACTCAAAGCTTCTATAAGCACGCTGTTGAGCTTATAAGTGATGTCAAAATATTGGTGCAATTATAGTTTATTACAGTATGGTAATAATCAATTTATATTGTCCTAAATCATATTATCTTCCACATTTAAATGTGCTATATTAGTTATATTAAATTTACCAAATAAGTCTGGGAACTCCCAGAGAAAGTGAATATCTAATACATTTTCCTATTGTAAAGAATATTGAAATTGTGATTAAGTGTTTTAGTAGGGTCAATACTACAATAAAAAATACTAAAGAGTGTTTTTTCTTTGTTTTTTTAAAGCTATAGAAAAGCTATAGAAAAGCTGAGTAAGAAAAACCTTCATTCAGGCCTTTCGGATATTTACAATCTAGTGTGAATATCCATTTACTCTCCTTTTGTAATAAAATTCTATCTACATCACCTCCTCTGGGACAAATCCATAGCCTCTATAGGACTTGAAATTTCATGGCCTCTGGGTTATTTTCCTGAAAGTATTTTATATGTCTTGAGACAGAGGTATCAAGTTCCTTTTTGATGGAATACACATGCTCAAGTATTCTTCTTTTGAGTTGGCAGAATGTTTTGCCTACATAGAATTTCTTCGAAGCTCTTACTCGGCTGGATATACTGACAGGCTCTACACTGGCCGCATTTAAACAAGCCCTTGGTTTCTGTTAACCACGTCCTCTTTGTTTTTTTGGGATTATAAAAGCTCTTAACTAACGTGTCCTTGATATTCTTGTTTCTTTTATACGTTATGCTGGGCTTTTCCGTAATAAAATCTCTTAATGTTTCATCTTCTCTGAGGATGTACCAATGTTTCTGTATAATCTCTTTTATTGGTTCCCAATCGCTTCCATAGGACATCACTAGCCTTATTGTTTGGTCTTGTTCTTGAATTTTATCATTTTTCTTTTTATAGATAAGATCTTCCCTTTCACTTGCTAGTGCTTTCTTGAAGGCTCTTTTTAGAACCCGATTCGGGTATCCTCTTTCTTTGAACCTCACTTTTAGGTCTTTAGCTTGTTTCTTGAATTCCTCTATTTTATCGCAATTTCTTCATAACCTTAGGTATTGTCCCGTAGGTATACCTGCTTTAAGTGGTACGGGATGTTGGCTGGATCAATGTAAGAGAGAGTTTGAGGCAGTTGGTTTTCGAAACACTGAGGTGTGGATGTTGCCTTGTGCATCCTTAATAAGGATCAAGTCAAGAAACTCAACTTTATTCTCATTGAGAGAATATGTAAATTTTAGACCCCAATTATTTTGGTTTAAGTCTTTGATGAAAGCTTCAAATTCTGTTTGGGAGCCACACCAAAACAACAAGATGTCATCTATAAAACTTTGCCATAGAATGACTTTATCTGTATAATTTTGATGCCATTCATCTGTTTAAGCATATCTAAAGTGTTTTGTAAATATGAGGGTAATGCCTTTACCATTTCTTTAATGTGGTCATCTATGTACTTGCTTATACTTTCGGTTAAACAATTGCTTGAGACTATCGGACGGCCTGGTACTGGACTCAATTGTTTGTGTACCTTTGGAAGTGCGTAGAACGTTGGAATAGTAACATGTTTTGGTAAGAGAGAATCAAAAGTTGATTGGTCTATTAATTTTCTTTCTTTAGCATAATTGAGAATTTCATATAGTTCTTTTCTAAATTTATTCGTTGGATTTTCCTTCAGTACTTTATACGTATCCTGATCAAGTAAAATTTTTATGCACATCTTTAAATAGTCAGGTTCTTTTATTAGCACCACATTTCCTCCCTTATTGGCAGGTTTTATGATAGTATTACTGTTACTTAGTTCATCTAAAGCTTTTCGCTCATCTTTTTTTAAATTTTGTTTTGTTCTATCAGTATCTTTTGAATCGATATTCTCCTCTTCGTATATTTCCCTAAGATGAACCAAATTGGCAAAGGTAATACCAAAGAGGCCTGGGAATTTCTTTTGAATTTTTGGTCACATGTGATATAAATCAATGAAATCTATATAATTGTACACTAGTAAGGTATAGTTACTCCAACAACTGTGAGTAACCAAACCTTACTAATGTGCAATTACGTAGATTACAGAATTATTGTTTTTCCATTAAGATTTGAATTCATTGTACAGTTCTCTCTCTTTTTCCATGATTGCTAATTTTTATAAATTTTATTAATTACTAGCGACTTGCCCCGTCAAAAATGACGGCAATAAATTGCTCATTGCAGCCCCGTCAAGCCAGTCACGAACGGGCCGTGCGATGAGCTACTTTGGTGCTCATTGCAGCCCCATCAAGCCAGTCACGTATGGGCCTCGCGATGAGCGCCTTTGACACTCATCATGAGGTCTGCAATGAGTGGCTTTGGCGCTCATTGCAGCCCCCGTGAAACATGTAACTTTCGGGCCTTGCGATGAGGTACAACTCGCAATTACCAAAACTATTATATGTGATAATAACTATTCAGATCTGCTAAAGCATTATATTAAGCAGCTATTTATCCACATCTGAATGGATTGTTTCCATATGTATACCACCACTGCTCTGGAAGTCTATCAACTTTTTGTGCATGTATAGATCTTCTCTACAGTATTTGCTTGGTCTGATGATTTCCCTCTTTTCCTGAGCTTAATTCTAAAGTTTGCAATAACTTAGCAACAGATAGCTCCAGATATTGTTTTTTGCTGATTGTTTAGATATCTTCCATTTTTGGCTACAAAATATATAGTAAGTCTGATTTTGATATTATCTATCTGGTGATGTTCATGTGTAGAGTCATCTCTTAGGCTGCTGGAAGAGGGTGTTTATTATGACCCGAGAATTATTTTGCCAGAATTATACTAATCTCTGACCTGCTTAATTTTGTACTCCAAGGCTAAATTTGCCAATTTATTCCAGGTATTTTTTGGTTCTATACTTTGGCATTCCAATCACATATCATTTTCCTGGTTTTATATCTGGGAGGTAATGAATACATAGAATTGGACATCTTCAGCCTCTTTAGCATCCGTAGTTGTAGCACAGACTTTGATCACTGTGATGTTAAATGGCTTGCCTTGAATTTAAATGTTTAAATATTTCTGTCATTTACTCAGTTGTAACCGAATGGGCTTTGGACACCCTTTGATTGACTATGAGACCTACTCCATTTCTTCGGTGGAATTCTTGACCACAGTAGAAGATCATGTGGTTGTCAGTATTCTATCATGTCATCTCGTGTTTTACCACGTCCTGTCGGCCTTGGTTCATAGTCACCCTTTTCTCATCCCCAGTAACGCGGAGAACACCTTCCTGTGCCATATCTTTTTGTCTCTGGTTGTGCTTATAGATAAGGTTTACTTAGCCAAAACACTGGAGTAGGTTGTCAGTTCCATCTTCAGTGGATTACAATTTGCCTGCTTATCTCTTTCCTTCAGTTACTATCTCCTCCTTCTTCTAGTGTTCACAAACTAAAACACTTATGTAAGTCCGACTCCCATCTCATCCCTCCCTTTCTCTCTCCTTCTTATACTAGCTGCAGGAGATATATTGGCGCTATGGACTCCTTTAACATTTTAACTGAGGATGAAGTCTCCAATCTATTATCAACCGCTTGCCTTACAACCTGTCTGTAAATTCCTATTCCATCAGTTACTCCCTCACCTCTCTACCACACTAGTCCTTGCTCTCATTCAACCGTTCCCTAAACACTGGAAAGTTTCCATCATATCTAAGACATGCTATAATTACACCCATTCTTTAAAAAAACTCCTCTGATCCAGCTAATGCATCTAATTATCACTCTCAATCACTATTTCCCCTGGCTTTGAAACTGCTCGTCTATAATTGCCTTACCCAATTTATTTCCTCCAATTCTCTTCTAATCTGGTTTCCGACCCCATGACTCCACAGATACAGTTACAGTTACTAATGATTTCTTCACCACCAAGTCAAAGGGTAATTTCTCTATTCTAATCCTCCTAGATCACTCTGCTGCCTTTGACACAGTTGACCACCCTCTTCTAATCCAAACTCTCTAGTTTATTGGCATCTGTGATTCTGCTCTTTCATGGCTCACATCATACCTACAGGTTTGAACATTTAGTGCCTCCTTTTCTGGCACAACTTCTTCACCTCACCCTATATTTGTTGCAGTCTTAGGCACTCTCCTCTTCTCCATATATACTTCCTCACTTGGAACCTTAATTAAAAAAAATCAGATTTCAATATCATCTCTATGCAGACAACACTCAAATTTACCTCTGAACACCAAATATATCCCCTCTATTCTAGCAAGAGTTTCCAACTGTCTCTTTAGCATATCCTCCTGGATGTCCACTTACCATCTCAAACTTAACATATCCAAAACTGAGCTCTTTATTTTTCCACCCTTTACTACAGCATCCATTCCTTGTTGTCTTATTATCTTCTCTCATTTCCCCCTATATGACTTTTCTTGTGTTGCCTCTATTCTCTGTAACTCCTTACCTCACTCCACTAGTCATTCCTCACTAAAAACACATCTATTTAATGTAGCTTATCACCTTCAAACTTAGTATTGCCAATCTATCTATCACCAAATCCCTTAGATTGTAAGTTTGCAAGGTTTTAATTGTATAGAATCCTTGAAAAAAAAGACTCTATATGCAAGATTCTAAGCGCAAAGACAGGGCTCTCTTTTTGTTTAATCTGTATTGACATTGTTTCTCTGTTCTGTTTCATCCTATATATGGCACTGCAGAATATGTTGGTGCATTATACATACTAGAGAATAATAATAATAATAATAACTTTTTTAGACATTCTCAAGCTTCTGCAGATCATCCATTTTTGGATGGGGATTCAAAACTTTTGACTGGACTGGAAAAGGTCAGTGTGCATCACAATAACAAAAAATCAGTGTCAATGAGTGGTCCAATTATTGAAATACTGCATTTGTTTCATATGCCAGAAATGTAATTCTTAAATTCCTTTAAACTTGGCTCCAACAATATATGGACCGAGAACTATCAGATGGGCAAGCTGGTTTCTCAGTTGCACAAGAGATCAAATTGCCACTGTCTACTGGATAGAAGAAAGAGCAAGAGAGATCTAGAAAAAACATTTACCTCTGCTTCATAGACTATTCTGAAGCCTTTGACTATGTGGATCACAACAAAATGTGGCAAGATTTCAAAGAGATGGTGACACCGGACCATCTTAACCACCTCCTGAGGAATCTGTATGTGGACTAAGAAGCCAAGATCGGGATAGGAGTGTGACAAGGTTGCATATTGTCACCTTATTTAGCCAACTTATAAGCTCAATACATCATGTATAAGGGCCGGCTGGGTGAATCAAAACCCAGAATTAATATTGCTGGGAGAAATATTAACAACTTCAAACACGCAGATGATTCTACTCTGATATCTAAAAAACAGATACGTGATTATACTACTCAGATATGTGGATGATGCTCTGATGGCTTTCATCAATCTCTTTGAAATCTTCCAGTTTCTGCCCTTGAGAACAAACTGACCCTACATACTGCTTGACAATAGTTCCAATATTGTGAAAAGATCACCAATATCTGCTGGTTAGATATATAATCAGGAAATGGATCACAAAAAATCAGACAAGAAAAAAATGGGAGCAAAACTGCTACACAACATTCATATGAAAAATAAACGTATTATAAAGTGAGTAACAACTAATAAATATATAATAGCTTGCAGTATACAGTTGCAAGCAAAAGTATGTGAACCCTTTGGAATGATATGGATTTCTGCACAAATTGGTCATAAAATGTGATCTGATCTTCATCTAAGTCACAACAATAGACAATCACACTCTGCTTAAACTAATAACACACAAAGTACTAAATGTTGCCAAGTTTTTATTTTACACACCATGTAAACATTCACAGTGCAGGTGGAAAAAGTATGTGAACCCCTAGACTAATGACATCTCCAAGAGCTAATTGGAGTGAGGTGTCAGCCAACTGGAGCCCAATCAATGAGATGAGATTGGAGGTGTTAGTTACAGCTGCCCAGTCGTAAAAAACACACACCAGTTCTGGGTTTGCTTTTCACAAGAAGCATTGCCTGATGTGAATGATGCCTCGCACAAAAGAGCTCTCAGAAGACCTACGATTAAGAATTGTTGACTCGCATAAAGCTGGAAAGGGTTATAAAAGTATCTCCAAAAGCCTTACTGTTCATCAGTGCACGGTAAGACATATTGTCCATAAATGGAGAAAGTTCAGCACTGCTGCTACTCTCCCTAAGAGTGGCCGTCCTGTAAAGATGACTGCAGGAGCACAGCGCAGAATGCTCAATGAGGTAAAGAAGAATCCTAGAGTGTCAGCTAAAGACTTACAAAAGTCTCTGGCATATGCTAACATCCCTATTAGCGAATCTACGATACGTAAAACACTAAACAAGAATGGATTTCATGGGAGGATACCACAGAGGAAGCCACTGCTGTCCAAACAAAACATTGCTGCACGTTAACAGTTTGCACAAGAGCACCTGGATGTTCCACAGCAGTACTGGCAAAATATTCTGTGGACAGATGAAACCAAAGTTGAGTTGTTTGGAAGAAACACACAACACTATGTGTGGAGAAAAAGAGGCACAGCACACCAACATCAAAACCTCATCCCAACTGTGAAGTACGGTGGTGGGGGCATCATGGTTTGGGGCTGCTTTGCTGCGTCAGAGCCTGGACGGATTGCTATCATTGAAGGAAAAATGAATTCCAAAGTTTATCAAGACATTTTGAAGGAGAACTTAAGGCCATCTTTCCACCAGCTGAAGCTCAACAGAAGATGGGTGTTGCAACAGGACAATGACCCAAAGCATAGAAGTAAATCAACAACAGAATGGCTTAAACAGAAGAAAATATGCCTTCTGAAGTGGCCCAGTCAGAGTCCTGACCTCAACCCGATTGAGATGCTGTGGCATGACCTCAAGAAAGCGATTCACACCAGACATCCCAAGAATATTGCTGAACTGAAACAGTTCTGTAATGAGGAATGGTCAAGAATTACTCCTGACCGTTGTGCACGTCTGATCTGCAACTACAGGAAACGTTTGGTTGAAGTTATTGCTGCCAAAGGAGGTTCAACCAGTTATTAAATCCAAGGGTTCACATACTTTTTCCACCTGCACTGTGAATGTTTACATGGTTTGTTCAACAACAACATGGTAACATTTAATTATTTGTGTGTTATTATTTTAAGCAGACTGTGATTGTCTATTGTTGTGACTTAGATGAAGATCAGATCGATTTTATGACCAATTTGTGCAGAAATCCATATCATTCCAAAGGGTTCACATACTTTTGCTTGCAACTGTATGTCGAATATACCCGTGGCCAAAAATGCCAAAATGGGGAAAGATCAAAGAAAAGGGTAATCTCCTTAGGTTTACACCACAGGTACAACCACACTTCTCCAGACAGGGTAGGGTAAACACCAACACACTTTTCCCTCAAAATGCTTCTTTAAGAAGGATTATGTATCTATCTGTAAAATGTGAGTATACTTATTCTTCCTAGAAAAACAAGCTTGAAGGCTGGAATATTTAAAAGTCATAAAGTCTCCTTATCTTCAGAATCCTGGGGATCGTATAAAATGGACCGCAACTTTTATTGTTTGAAAAAACTTGATTTGTTCAGTAAAAACATTATCAGCTGGAAGTTGCTTTTCACATTGATTAAAAAAATTGACACTGCTGAGTCTTAAAAAAAAATTAAGAACTTTAGTTTTGGAATCATTATACCAAATATTCCTCCCTGCAGCACCTTTCCACTGCAAGTCTAACTATATAAACACATATACAATATAGAGAGTTCAGCCTTTTACATTTTCAACATGACTTTCTATTGCTTTGACTGTTAGAATTGTAAGAAGTTAACAATAAGTGCAGCAGAACATTTTTAAAAATAGTATAGCGATGTTCAAATGTCTCACTGCAAATGACAATCACAACTCTTAGTTATTCAGGCAGCTGTAGCCTTGACTGAAGCTTAATGCAAATCCTGCCTTACAAAGCATTGTGATTTTGTCACTGAGACATTCTAGTGTATTGAAGCAATTACCTTCTCGGGAAGCCTACAAAATACATCTTCTCTAAGCATTTGGATGCACTTGTTTAGCTTTACATGAATGTGTGACACACTCTTTATAAAGCTTCTTTCTGTGTAAAGTGACTGTCTCACATGATTCATAGGAGTAGTAGCGAAACGCGTGGCTGAAAAATAAAAAATAATATACCGGTAATTCTAATTTATCATATTACAGTATCAGCTATATTATCCCTTATATTATGTTTTTAAATCTGACCATGCAGCTGGGTTCATATATATAAATATATATATATTTATATATATATATATATATATATATATTTATTTAGATACATTTTGAGTTTAAGAATTAGGCAGGTAAATATATTGGGAGAAGGAAAGATTATTATTTTCATAGAAAGGTGATCATTGTAAGGTTGCTCTGATATTTTGGAAGGGTGACCTCTATTCATTTGCTCTGCCATAGATGCAAATCTTTATTTTTTTGTAAAAAGAGCACAGTAACAATATAGGGCTTCAGTAATTCGTACACAGACGTCAGGGTAAACTTACATATAAGAATTATGTTATATTCTGCTTTAGTGAAATACCGTACCTGCAATGGCCACATTCAGTATTAAAGCATAAGAAATTTAGTAAACAGATCCTGTTTACTGATATCATTTTGTGCCTTACAAATCCTAGGGAAGCAGATCTGAGTCACTTCACTGACACGTGAAGTCTGTTCTATAGCCTTGCACCATTCCATCCCCAAGCTAAATGGTCCTCCTGGGATATTCCAGCATCTGTTACCATAGCAACCTGATACTATAGGCCAGCAGCTCTTAACTCCAGGCCCCAAGATACATAACAGGACATCATTTAGATTATCCGTGTATAAACACAGAATGGTGAATACAGATGACTGAACTACTCATTAAATCATATATGTAGAAGCAGGGATATTCTTAAATCCTGACTAGCTGGAGGTGAAGTGAACGCCAATGTTTTTTAAGGAATATACAATTCACAAAAAGTGAATGCATTGAATAACAAGCCACTAATTCCAAAGGTATATATATGAAAACATTTTATTGGCAAATAATAAAAAATAGACTAATCTAAACTACACAATCGGGGGGGGCCTTGTGATGGTAAACCTTTTAGAACTATTAAAGGGCCACTCCTATATAAAAAAATATGTAAATATATAATACAGCCTCTATTTTATAATGGTTTATATGCAATTGTGATGCAGTGGGATCTACAGTTTTTATTTTAACTTTCTGAGGTGGGAGGAGACTTTAAATGCAGAGGAAGCTTCTATCTGAACATTTGCAGCCTTATTAAATTGCGATTTGGCCAATTGAAAAGGGATCAATTTAAGCACAGACCATATTTTTTACAGAAGTTTTTAGTTAGTGAACTTCTATCAAAAAGCAAGGTCTTCACTAACTAAAAACTTCTGTAAAAAAATACTCTGTGCTTATATAGAGCCCTTTTCAATTGGCCGAATCGCAATTTAATAAGGCTGAATATCTCAATTGTGCAAATAATACTTTCTCTGCATTCAAAGTCTCCAATTCAGAAATGTGATCAGCAGAAATCAAAATGATAAATCCGACAGAAGCATAATTGTACATAATGGGAAACAAATTAATTTCTCTATTATTAGTATTATTTTTTTAATTCTAAAATTATTTAGTACATTGGCCTGTTAATAAACCACAAGATAACCTAATGTAAACCCTAGACATGAATTTACTATATATTAATAAGTAATTAATGTGTTTTATTTGCCAAATTTGATTAGTCATCCCATTCAATCTTATATGTATTTTTCTTCTTCAGTAAACATTGCAGAGCATAGTAGCGCATAGTGCACGCTCTTTCGCATGTCGGTCCCACTCCATTGCGTCCTCTTAAAGGAGAGGGCGCACACTGCTCCTGCTACTATCTGTAAGAGAAAATATCACAGAAAGTACCAGGAGCAGCTTAGAAGACTCAGATAAAAGTGAAAAGTGAAGTATACATAAACATTACACATATTCCTTTAATTAATAAAAAAAAATGACCCTAGCCCTATGCCTAACCCAGTCCCTAACCCCTGACCCAGCCCCTAACCCCTGACCCTAGCCCTAACCCCTGACCCTACCCTTAACCCAACCCCTAACCATATGCCAAACGCTAGCCCTATGCATAACCCCTGACCCTAACCCAAACCCACGATCCTAACACTAACCCAACCCCTTACCCCTGACCCTAACCCCTAACAGTAACCCTATGCCTAACCTTAACCATAAACACACCTTTCAAGTTGCATTAAAACATAGAAAAGAACAGAATCATATATAAAGTATTTTTATTCAAGCAGACTGCAATATCACAATATACAGCGTAGATGGCGCTAGAGCACTTGCCTCTACAGAAAGCCGGGTGCACGCCCTGCAGTGCGCAAAAGCAAGAGCACCACAGCGCAAGACAAGCGCTTCTATAAAAGGGAAGGACCCATCCCATTTCAGCTTATGTAATAGTTTAGTGGGATCTAGTGGGGTTCAGCTCCGCGCCACAGCACCACCTTGTGTACTGCAGGCAAATAACTATTTGCACCACCCACGTGGCACCACTAGAACGGCGCTGAGTCAACAGCGAAACCATTGCTATGTTCAGCGCAGGCACTCGGTCCCCCAGGGCCTTGGGCATGCCTCTCGTAGCTCAAGGCCTCTTCTATCGGCGCGCCATTGGAGCCAGATTGAATGTGGAAATAGTTATTTGCCTGCAGTACATTTTATGCACCACTAGGTGTGCAGAGCTCAACCCCACTGTTCTGACAGGATGCGGTCCCGAAATAGAAAAGGACCGTATAGTGAATCCTCCACTTTCTTTAGAACTTCGTTTTTTTCTTACAAGTATAAAAAAAAATTAGTTGAAGCCAATTTAAGGATGACTAAATGACTGGACTTTTGACTGACACAAGTGATGGATATCCTTAAAATAATACCTGGACTGAAACAAGAGCTGACAGGGGAATTTCTGGGCTATATTATTGCTAGGTTTTGGAGCTAATACTGTTTGGATTATTTCCTCTTGTCTTATAAATTAAGTTCTGACTGTTCTTATTATTACATCCCAAAGGATTACAGGCATTTCTAATAAAGGTAGGATGAGCAATGTGCAATCAAATGAGGCAGGAAAGTGGTCAAATCAGTGTGACTCAGTAAAAGCTCAGCAGAGGGCTGATGATACACATGGGCTCTGGTTAATTGGCAAGGCTGGTATATGAGGAAGCTCAGTGCTCATATGGAGAAGGAGGCTGAAGTTGTGCTGTCAGGTTGATAAGACAGCAGGTAACAGTCTCAACTACCAGAATATCAGTTTTTTTAAACTGCAACCTCTTCTCTGCTGGGTTTGCAATAAAACTTTGTTGTACTAGAGATGCCAGATTCCTTATAATAGAGAGGGACTCTGTGCTTGCTGATATCTGGACAATCAAAGTGAATCTTTTATTTTGTTACTCCTGGGTCAGATGTTGAAGAACCTATAACACAGATACACATACTTTTTTGGTAAACGAGAACCAAGTATGTCCTATCCACTCTGCTCTATCTATGTGAAAACGGGACTTAATTATGCCTTAGTATATACTAAAAATACAGGAAAAAGATAGAGGGGTGGGAGAGCAAAACTGCATGATAATACATACCTACCAACTTTACTGACAATCCAGACTTCTGTGTTTCTCCTAGACTTTGATAGAAAAAAATGGGGGAAACGGAGACATGAGACATGATCTGAGCTGGAAAAATGTGTTTTCCCCTAAAATTCAGGGACGTTTCTCCACAAAAAGAATATTTGGATATGGGGCAGGGGAGTTTCCTCTGAAAAGAGGGACTGAGTTAGTAACCCCAGCAGCCCTATTCACCTCCCCCCAGCAGCACCATTCAGCCCCCCCCCCCCCCAAGTAACATCATTCACCACCACCCCAGCAGCACCATTCAGCCCTAAACATTTTGTATAATGTTGGTATCCTGGTGAGCAATATGCTTCCAATGGCCCTACTGGAACCAAGGCGGTCTTTTCCTATAAGCTAATCAGGGTTATCCCTGGTTGGTGCCTGGATGGGAGAACTCATGTGTGCTCCATGTCTATATGAAGGGAAAATTATTTATATACATATATGTATGTATTCAATACGTCTGAGACTGTATATCCTGAATTAAATTAGGAAGGGTTGTAACCTTAAAAATAATTGGCAGTTGAGGGCTCTTGGATATGTGTGGAAAGGCCTAGGGAGGAAAACCTCCCTGTATATAATTTAACTATTTAATTTTTCTATAACTCTTAGGCAATGCCTTTAATAATGTTAATGGAAGAAAGGAAAAAAACAAATGATGATATATATATATATATTTCTTCATAGAATCTACAGAAAACATTTTAGTGAGTTTCTGCCATGACAACCTTTACTGTCAAATAATGACCATCATCTGTTTAGTTTTTCCTGAGAAAGGTCTATCTAGCTTTCATTTATATTCACTAAAATGTAGGCAGTTACAAGGAGGTGGAATTCCTAAATATGGTTAAGGTTTAAGGGACACTGTCATTCAATTTGTTTAGAGCAAATAAAAAAAAATGAATACACCATGTTTTTTCCAAATGAAACAAAATAAATCTTTAGTTGTAATACTATTACTTTGCAGATCCATAACTGCCCTGAGTACCTGAGCTGAATACATACTGACATATGTCCTACCAGATTAATCTGTGATTTGCAAATAAGCCATCATATGATTTTTACTATAAAAGAGAACTAGCAAGTAGAGGAGGCCATGCAGATCAAAAGCCCGATTCAATTGCAAGTACGCACCTCGCGGGATGTAGGCCGTATGTCTGCGGGTGTGCTGCGGGTTTCCGTTCGTCTTCGATCCCAGAGCAATTCAATTGATCCAGCACGCAAGTTACTGGCTCCAAGGCTGACTATGTAAACCATGCACTGGTTCATGGCAGTTCAGGCAGTTACATGATCTATTAAGCAGGACTTCTCATTTTGAATCAGCCAATAGAATATGAGACCATCATTATTACTGCAGTAAAAAATGGAGGTTACATGTCAATCAATGAGGTTCGGGGGTCCGATATGCGGTCAGTCTTGCAAAACCGCAAAACACAGAATTATGATAATGAATGCCAGTTAGGCTACTGGGTAGCCCTTTAATTGTATCTATACGTTTTCAGGATTTAGTTCCTATTGTACCATTGGGACGTGGGCAAAGGTTTCTGTTTCATTTGCCATTTCCTTCTGGAAGCTGCCATTTGTTTATGAATGCCAATACTGTTCTAGTCCATATGGGTGGCCTGATATGTATTAACTCAATGATTCCCAATATCGATATAACCCGGAAATGACACATAAAAATACATTTTATTTACTGCCGATTTGCGGGTTGAGACTGTTGTGCAATTAGTTCTAATGTCTGTCATCGCTTTCCCCGTTATTCCCAGTGCAGTATTGATTTTTTATTTGCATTTACAGTGCTCCAAACAGGTGTTTAAACCCCTTGCGTAGTCTATCTAGCACTCGTAGGATTTTCTCCTTCATTTGCCATTTACGGGTGTAAAACCATTTGCGGCCTTGGGGAATTGGAGCAACTGAATAGAGGTTTGCGATTTTAGCCATCGTGACTCTTGCGGAATTGAAAGATCAAAGGCTTCGGGAGGTTGTAAGTTACAGGTTTAACCATCGCAAAGTCTACAAGGCCAAAACCCGTAAACCATTTGGAGGCCGCAAAAAGACTCCAAATGAATAGCAAATTAACTTGTGGCATCACTTACGGGTTCCAGTAACTTGCGATGGCTCAATTGAATCTGACTCCAAATGTTTTCCTATGGGAGTAAGTCTATATTATAAAAGAGTTTCAGTGTTACTTGATGTTGAATAAAGTTTATTTGTTTGTGTAAGGTAGTGAAGTAATGAATACATTAATAAATAAATATACTTTACCTATTTGGAAGTAATATATGCAGGAAGCATTGTGCTGAAGAGCTGACAATCTGTTTTGCTGTTCCTGCAGCATTTAATGTAGGTTTGGACTGTTGTGGAGCTGAGGTGTAAGTGTCAGCAATGTGTGTAGTGTGTAGTGTAAATAGGCTGCGTGCGTGAGCGGAAGCCGTTAGGGTAGTTGTGTACTTCTGCATTGTGTAAGTTAGTGTTGTAAAATGGTGGCTAATGTGCTAGGCGGCTGTGTATGATGTAGCGTTCTTGCTAATGGTGTATCTTGTACCTTGTATGGCTTTTTGGAAAATCTGTATGTGCTTGGTGGTGTTTTGCGTGTTTAGGGTCCTGTAGCCTCCTTTTCATTTTTTTCAGCAGCCATTTTTTCTCTCGCTTCAGGGATTTTCGTGTGTGTAAAGTCTTTCATTTGGACTTAAATAGAGGTGTAACTTCACTTGCAGAGGTCCTGGGTGCCCCCCTTGCTGTGGGTAAGCTTTTTATGTATTTGTTGTGTGTATTTATTTTGTTTTTAATGTTTTTATGTGCTGACGGTTCGGCAGTTAAGGTCGTATTTTTGCGAGGTCGTAATGTTTTTTTTTCTAAGTCCTGCAGCTCGTATTTTTGGATGGTAAGTCCGTAAATTTTCCGGTGTAAGTTAGCAACGACCCTCCTGCTGAGCTGAAAATATGCTGACATAGAGCCTCATTCAATTAGGAGGCGCCAGTTATGGAGGTATAGGTCGTATGTCTGCAGGCCTGCTGCAGGCACGCAGCGTTCGCAAGTTATGGTGCTACTCAATTGCTCAAGGCCGCAAGTTAGGGGCCGATAGCGAAATACGGAAACCATGATATCGTATGTAGCATTTGCGAACTTGAGCATGATCAAACAAGCAAGGCTGTAACTCCCGACTAGAAACAGCCAATGGAAACAGAGATTGTCATCATTACGGCTTAGAAAAATGGAGGTTGAATTTCAAAGTCCTATGGGCTTCAGTTACGATTTACGATCGGACCCACATTCCAGATGTAATGATAAAACCGTAAATATGATATTGTATTACATGCAAGTTCCATTATATCACATTGATTGCCGTGATCGATATAACACAGATAATAAACATGACATAAAGTATTTTTTTGGGGCCGATTTGCGAGTTTGAGAATGTTGCGCTATAAATTCTAAGACCTAACATCACTTTCACTTTTAATAAAAGTACAGTAGTGTGTGTATATGTGCATTTAAAGTGCTCCAGACATGTCATTAAAGGTATTTGTAAGTGAACTAGGTCACGAATGCATGTGATAGAGGAGAATTAGTAGTGTATGAAGTCAGCAAAATGGACGCCAATTGAATAGCAAAATAACTTACGGGCTACATTTTGGAAGCCCGGATCCCCGAAAGAGCAATTGAATGAGGTTCATATTGTCCTATCAAATCAATCATAGAAGATCATAGGAGAAATCATTCTAGGATGCAGGGGCGGCTGATGCATAGGGGCAAATGGGCAGGCACCCCCAAACAATTTTCAGTCACTTTAATATTGTATTTTAGATTGATATAGATAATACAATTTAATGATATCTGATTTTGTGAAAAATATGCATCTTTAACTTTAAATTAACCCTTTGTGTCTCAGGCTTGAATGCTTAACTTTGGGGAATTTTCCAGACTGGCAGCATCAACCAATCAGTGCTGCAGGCTGTGTGGTTTCTGAGCCCCCCCCCCAAGCCTATAAAGACTTATTGTTATTATGTGACATCAGGAATGCTTTATTAGACCAATTCTCAAATCTCAACACTCCCTGCTCTGTTCACTGACTGATCCTCTTATTCTGATCTTCCCAACCAAGTAAGTTTGCACAGGCAGTGATACTGGAGTGGGTTGCCAGTTCCTTCTCCAGTGGAACAGACTCAGATTAGAACACAGGTCAATAATTGTGGAAGCACAGAGCTCTAACTCACTGCACCACCAGCAACAACCCAATTCTTATATATAAACTAGCGTATTGCCCGTCAAAAAATGACGGCAATGAGATGTGTATGTTTTAAAAGTTGTTTAGTTATTAATATACATATGGAATTGTAAGGTAGCTAATGTTGTTTTCTGTGTACTACTGAAATATAGAATACAAATTGATAAATGAATTTACGTATTTTTATGCATTGTGTTGAAGAGCTGGCAATGAAAGCATTAGTGGTGTGGAGGTGCTGTGTAAGCGTGATGAACGTGTGTAGTGTAATAGTGTGCGTGCCGAAACCGTTAACGTAGCTGTGTACTTCCGCATTATCCTAAAATGGCGGATAATGTGTGGTATGCGTCTTAGCGGATTATCGGTACGTGTTTTCCGTGGTTATAGTGCTGTAGCGTCATTTTCATTTTGTTTGTCCGACATTTTTTCTGCGGCGATCATTGCCAAAGTACTACGGTTTAACGTCTCGCCTCGCTGCGCGAGGTTCGCCGGGCGATGATCGCCTGCGGTGCTCATCGCTAAGCCCGCTAAACTACTACGGTTTAACAGTAAATATGGTCAAATGGTCAAATGACGGTTAAATGTTGTGAAATTTGTTTGCCACACAACATGACGCTACATTTGTCCCTTTTTTTTTTTCTTAAAAAAAATACAAATTTTCTTTTTTTTTTTTTTTGCGTTGGTTTAGGCGGTAAATACGATGTTGCGCGAGTCAAAGGCGTTAAATCTGTGTTAATGCGTAAATCTGTAATTGCGTTTCGTAAAATGTACTCGCTACTGTCTTTTTACTCATTGCGCGGTTAATCCGCATCCTTTATCTCGTTGTTTTTCAAACACATACGTCTGTGGCTGTGTTTTACGCAGTTCGTAGTAGTATAGCCTCGTTTTCATTTTTTTCTGCGGCCATTTTTTTCTCGCTTAGTCGATTTTCGATCTTTGTAACTCGGCTAAATCGATGTAAATTGGAGTTCCAACTCACTTCCAGACGTCCTGCCTGGTTCCCCATGCTGTAAGTGACCTTTATTTTATTTTTTAGTGTGTATTTAGTGTTTTTTTTATTGTTTTGGTTCCGCCGCTTATTTTGTAATTTTTTTCATCTCGTAAACCGTGCTACGGTTTAACGGCTCACCTCGCTACGCGAGGCTCGCCTGCAATGAGCGCCTGCGGCGCTCATTGCCAAAGTGCTACGCTTTAACATAACGGCTCACCTCGCTATGCGAGGCTCGCCTGCAATGAGCGCCTGCGGCGCTCATTGCCAAAAAGCTACGATTTAATGGCTCGCCTCGCTGCCCAAGGTTCGCCGGGTGATGAGCGCCTACGTCGCTCATCGCTAAGTCGTACGCACTACTTAACACAGCGGCGCTCATCGCTAAGTCATAAGCACTACGCAACACAGCGTGACGACGAATCGTAGTTAGACAATTATAATATGTGATATATCATGTGTATGTATTATCTGTCTGTACTCTGTATGGTGGGGCTTCTCTTGTTCTTGTTCCTCACCATACACTAAATGGTATTCCTATAGACACAGGGGAGGGAGAGGAAGTAGAGGAGGGGAGAGGCTCGCAATGAGCGCCGAAAGCGAGGCCTGTGATGAGGGCCAAAGGCGCTCATCGCAAGGCCAGTAAAGTAGAGGGGGGGAGATGTAGAGGGGGGAGAGGCTCGCAATGAGTGCCTACGGCGCTCATCGCATTGCCAGTAAAGTAGAGGGGGGAGAGGCTCGCAATGGTCCCGCTTGGTGTAATGTGGGTTTTTAAGGTCCGGTTAGGGCCTATATGGTCCTGCTTAGTGTAATGTGGCTTTTTAAGGTCTGGTTGGGGCATATATGGTCCCGCTTGGTGTAATGTGGGTTTTTAAGGTCTGGTTGGGGCCTTTATGGTCACGCTTAGTGTAATGTGTGTTTTTAAGGTCCGGTTGCGGCCTATATAGTCCCGTTTGGCATTTTAATGCTTTAAAGGTCCGGTTGGGGCCTATATCACTCCGCTTGGGGTAATGTGTGTATTTAAGGTCCAGTTGGGGCCTATATGGTCCCGCTTGGTGTAATGAGGGTTTTTAAGGTCTGGTTGGGGCCCTATATAGTCCCGCTTGGTATTTTAAGCTTTTTTTAGGTAAGGTTATGGCCTATATAGTCCCGCTTGGTATTTTAAGGTTTCAAAGGTTTGGTTGGGGCGTATATGGTCCCTCTTAATGGAATGTGAGTTTTTAAGGTCCGGTTTGGGCCTATATAGTCCCGCTTGGTATTTGAAGGTTTTTTAGGTACTGTTTTGGCCTATATAGTCCTGCTTAATGTAAAGTGGTTTTTAAGGTCCGGTTGCAGCCTATATAGTCCCGCTTGGTATTTTAAGTTTTTTTAGGTACAGTTTGGGCCTATATAGTCCTGATTGGTGTAATGTGTGTTTTGAAGGTCCAGTTGGGGCCTATATAGTCCCGCTTTTTTTTTTTTTTTTTTTTTAATGATTGGGGCCTAGATAGTCTTGTTTAGTTTCATAAGTGTTTTTAAGTATGGTTGGGGTCTGGCACTCTCTGATTTGTTTGCTTGTTTTATATCACCCCCAGGTCCAAATACTCTGCGGCTGCAGAATATTTTGGAATACTACACTTGAAGACACCCCGAAAAGGAGAGTTAACTGTTGGTGAGTGTCATTGCATTCATGCAGAAGAGAAATGTTATTATTTGCCTGAATACCAAGATTCTAGAATTTTTAAACAGTATTAAAAAATCAGTAGGTTGAGTCTATTTCAATGGGCGGGGCAAGTTTAAGGTCATTAAGCAGGGTATATAAAGGTCAATATGACAACAAGGGAAGGAGTTTAAAATCGGTAGCCAAGTCTTGCTCTTGCACCGTCCAACTTGAATGTTCACCAGCCGCCACTGCTAGGATGTGATTTATGATTTGCAAATAAGCTAACATATGATTTTTACTATCAAGTAGAAATGACAAGGAGAAGAGACCATGCAAATGTTTCCCTATGGGATAGTAACATAGTAAGTTTTTATTATAAAAGAGCTTCAATGTTGTTTGATGTTGAATAAAGTTTAAGAATCTATGATAACTGTAGAATGAAAAAGTACATACGTCAAAACCAAAATGAATCTATGGGCATAAATAGACATAAACATTTTTGAAAACTAGCATTTAATTTAAAAAAAAGCAGAGTAAGAGAGTTTGTGTCAATACCAAAAACATTAATGATTTAACAAACCCCCTTCCCCCCACAGTACAGAAGTGTCTCCAAGCTATCAGGACATGCTCAAGTTAAACAAGGTGAAAACTTTCTATATATAGTGATCAAAACTTAGGATTTTTTTGTAAAAATGTAATACTTACTGCTTTAACATCTGCTAATGCTCTTATGTTTATTACATACTAGCGACTTGCCCGTCAAAAAATGACGGCAATGTGATGTATATGTTTGTCAAGTTGTTTAGTTATTAACATATATTTTTGACACTTGTAAGTATTTTAATATGAACGTGTATTTTTGTAAAATGTTGATGTAATGGTTTTTTAAAATGTAATTAGTATCTGAAGAATTGTTAACTTTAATATACATTGAATGAATAGGAAAGCAAAAAGTAAAAAGCCTTCTTTAAACGTCGCAAATTTTAACATGAAGTTTAAAATATATGTAAGCAATAACCATCAAAGTATATATTTTTAAACTTGAACTTTATTTTTTATGTAAGTTTAGAAGTTGACAAAACATTGGTATCATTTTGAACATTATAAACAGGAACATAGTGAATACATTTTGTAACCTAATTTTTTATTAAAAGTATTAACATTTGAATGTAAAAACAATTGACATTTAAATTAATCAGTATTAAAATGCAATTTCTATCACAATAATTGTTAACTTGAATATACATTGAATGTAGAGGAAGGCATACAGTAAAACTCTTCTTAAAACGTACGTAATTAAAGTAATTTATTACTGAGCACATAAACTGGCGATAAACATTAATGTAGGTAGTAATCTTAAGATAACAGACAATATTTAAATTGTGACTTAAAAGGTGCTTGACCTCTTAACATCCACTTTGTAATCTGTTGAATGAAATAACTTGAAAATATATTTTTTAAACTTGTAACATTAGAAACATTAACATAGTGACTTAACATTTTAACATAATTTTTACTAACAATGCAAGGCAAGTATTTTGTGAGGCGAATCATTCATAAACATGACTTCCATTAATTATGACTGAATTAAACAACCAATTGTTATGTATTTTGCAATGATTTTAAAAAATCTTGGCACCTTTAATTAGTATCCTTCAAAGTTATAGTACTTCATAGTAGACAATGTTTTTAGTAAAAATACGTCCATCTTCTAATAAATCACCTTGACTTTCATTGTTTTCAATGTAAACTTTAATTGCCTGTGGATTTTTGCACCTTGACAACGCAACGTACAATTGACCATGTGCAAAAACTGGTTCTTCCAAGAAAATACCCACAGATTTGAAAGTTTGACCTTGTGATTTATTAATGGTCATGGCAAATGCCATAATAATGGGAAATTGTCTTCTTTGAAGTATAAAAGGGAGACTACTTTCACTTGGTGCTAAATCTATTCTTGGTATGAAAACTCTCTCTCCTCTATGGGTCCCAGTTAAAATTTCAGCATCTATAAAATGGTCCTTTAATTGTTGAACAATTAATCTTGTGCCATTGCATAGGCCTTTTTTGGGGTTCATATTTCGCAGTAACATGATAATTGCACCTTTCTTTAGCTGCAAAATATGTGGTGGCATTCCAGAAGGAGTTAAAGAGTTTATGAATTCAGTGGAAAAGTTAGCCTGACTTTCATTGTCATCAGCAAGTACAGAATCAGCACTGTGATAATTTCTTTGTGGTGCATAAATTTTTTTTAAGATTTTATTATTGAGTATTAATGCATCTTTATTTTTACACGTCAGTATGACTTGGTTGGCAAGCTCGGAATATTCTTCGTTATTTATGCTCCCTTCAAATATAGCCGATATAATATCTTGTTGACAAATCATATGAGGTGGGATCTCTACAGTGTCGTCAGGTAAATTTAGTATTTTTTCTGTTCTGCCTTCTCCAATTTTAATAAGCCAATCATTGAAATCAGTTTGGCCTTCTGATCTCATATTTTGTTGCAGTTGAAGATGGGTAAAATGTTTCCATACTGTACTTGACTTTATACATGTTTCGATAATGTCAGTTCGATTTCCACGTACAACAACAGGTAATGTTTGTCTAAAATCGCCACCCAACAACATTACCTTTCCACCAAATGGAAAAATATTATCCATGACTTCACGAAGCAAACGGTCAATACATTGGAGGGCATAGCATGACATCATTGTGGCCTCATCTATTATAATTAATTTACATTTCTTCAATTTCTTTGCTTGTAAGGATGTCATGCGAATATCTGACACAGAATTTTCTAAAATAGGCACTGGCAGTTTAAATCCACTATGAACAGTTCTTCCACCTTCTAATAAAAGTGCAGCAATTCCAGTAGTGGCAAACGCCATTGCTATTTTTCCTTGTGCTCGTACTGAACTCATTAATAAATTGTACAAATATGTTTTTCCTGATCCGCCAGGTCCATCAAGATAGAAATAACGCTCTGTCACCATGTCATCATCTATAGCATTTTTAATGGCATGAAATGCTTGCAATTGTAGTGTATTTAAAGTTGCAAGTCTTTCTTCTGTTCTTTCTGCTTGTAGTTGAATGTCATAGTCTTCAAAGTTAATGTCATCTATAAGACCTGGATCAGGCAAATTAAAACTTGCACAACTTAATCCATGAGTTAAAAAGACTTCTTGGATTTCCATTAACGCTTTTAAGTGTGCAATGGGTTCATTGTATCGTCGCATAAAGTCTTCAGCCATATTACTTTTAAAAGTCTCCCATAAAGCTAATGCATTTGGAGCATTTGAGAAGATACAAATAAAAGCAAATTGTTCTCTCATCTGTCGTGGCATTTGACATTGTGCTGCTTCTTCTAAGCATCTTTCCCACTCTGTATCATCAGCGAGTAAGTTTCTATGTCTTGCAGCTAAATGGAAGGATTCATATACAATGTCATTAACAGTTCTTAAGTGTTCAAAACTTTGTGCTCCAGGAACATTTAAAAGTAATATCCGTAAGCAAAAACATTCAACATCTCTTGGACTGACTGTGTAAATTCTTGGAATAATTTTATTGCCTCTGGTTTTTCTTGGTCTCCATAATCCATTCACAAAAACATAGTGATATGGAATTTCAATATATAAGTATTGTGTTGCTTCAGCATCAGTGGAATTTAATGCAAACCATGCAGTTAGTGTAGTGTGACGATCTTCACTTTGGGCCAATGCATTCATTTCATTTCCAGCATGGAAATAGACTAAATGTCGTTGTGGCAAATGTACTGCTAACCTATATACTGCATGTGATCTATCATGCATTTCAAATTTTAAAAGCCGCCACATAGCTTCTGGCGCACTGACATAGCGAGCATCTACATGAGATGCAAGTTCATCATGTACTAACTCACTACTTTCAGGGTTGTCTGCACTTTTGACGACTACAGTAGCTGCATCGTAACCTTTGTAAATATATTTATAGACATATTTAATTGATTTGATGGAAGTGCAGGCTTCTACGTTGATGTGGGCGTTGTACTTCATGAGTAAATGTGGATTGTAGGGTACTACATATCTATTGTCCACTTTTTTCCCACGAATAATGGCACTATCTCCTTCTCTTCTTTTATAAAGTGGATATCCATCACAATTGGCATAGGTTTTGTCTCTATAATCTTTGGGAAATTCTTTGGAACATTTATTATTTTCCATACATGGTGATTGTGGATTAAGGTCACCACAGGGTCCATGAATCATGCGATGAGTAACAATCTCATATAGTCTACCATATAGTTCTGGATCTGGTAGTTCAGCAACAATGACTGCATCCACTTTGTCTGAAGTATCTAATTTATCTTTTTCTTGAAGTATTATTAGAAGATGTGCATGTGGAAGGCCTCTTTTTTGAAATTCAATGGTATATACATAAGCAAGACATTTGCCAAATAACTGATTTATAGTGAAGTCACGTATTAATTCATTTAATTTAATCTTAAAAACTCTGGCTACTAAATCTGGTCGATCTGAAGCAGTTTGTCCAAGAAGTAGATTTAGTGTAATTTCTGGCCATTGTGGATTACATGTAAATGTCACAAATAAATCGGGTTTGCCAAATTTTGTCACAATAGCCATAGCATCATTGTATCTTTCTCTCATATTCCGAGGAGATCCTTGAAAGGAAGATGGTAAAATGATGGCTTTGCCAGCTGTCATGTCTCTGCTTGTAGCCACGTCAGCAACATAGTCCATGAGTCCAGAATATTGTTCTACACGGAGTTTATCTTGTTGATATTTGATAAAGTTTAAATTATTTGCCTCAACTTGCAAATATGAATCAATAATCCATTGTTGTGTTAGTTTCCCACCACATAAAATTGGATTAAATACATTGCGAATGGCAATTTGAGCTACTTTAAATTCAAGCATAGAAACATTATTTCGGATTCTGGCTTTAGCATTTGGGTAACTGGGAAGAGTTAATTTTGGTTGCCAACCTGCTTCTCCGTGTGGGAAAAAGATGGGATATGTCATTGGATCTAAATTTGGACTTAAGATACTCATATTAATAAACGGTTGGTCCTCATTTCTAGGATATATTCGTATGTCTCTTTGAAATGGTGGTTCTCCTTCATCATTGTGAAACACCATTGCAACCTCATTTGTTGTTGGCAAGTTATAACGACGTTTATCAGTATGTCTGTCTCTTTTAAGCACCATATTAACCTTCGGCATTGGTAATTGATGTGTTTGTGAATGAAGTAGTTGTTCATTTTCTACTTCTGCCAATTTTTTATAAGCTTTACTGTAGGGATTGTTGTCCATAATGTTATTTAGCTCTATGAAAACAGTGGGTAAGCATTTTTTATTTTCTTCCATCTGCATACGTTGGTCAACAGCTTCCATTGTATCTAGGACATATAGTTGAGCGAATTTTCTTTTATTTCCTTCCTCTGGATGTAAATGGGAAGTGCGATGATAAATTTGTCCTTGGACTTTAAAACAGTAAGGACCATGTCCTGGTACATTAGCAGCTAATGTTGCCCCCATGGATGCAAAGGATATGGCACTATTGTAGGATCTTATGTTTGTCTTAAAATTTTTGTAGTTTGGAAAAGTAGGTTCAGTCATAATATTTTGTAAATAAATTGGAAATTCTTTCCTTTCTGGAAGTTTGAACTTGCCTTTTTGACAACAACTAATAAATTGTCCATCTCTGGGTCTCTCCTGTTTAAAATAATAAGCCTCACAAAACTGACATTGAGTAGTCATGTCCCCACAACTATGAACCTCTACTGCTAAAGACTTGAGTAGAGGACAATTTGCAAAGCATATAGGATTTTGCCTTTCATATTCATCAGGTGAAATGTCATATAATGTTTCAACAACAGGTTCTAAATGTTTTGTTTTTTTCGTTGCTTTTCTTGGTATATGTTGTATTGTTTGAGGTAAAATGTCATCTAATGTTTCATGAAACGGTTCTAAATGCTTTGTTTTCTTTGTTGCTTTTTTTGGTATCTCTTGTCTTTTTTCTGGCAAAATGTCATCTGATGTTTGAGCAACAGGTTGTAAATGCTTTATTTTCTTTGTAGTTTTTTTTGACATATCTTTAATTTCTGCAAGTGACAGTCTTTTGCTTGCAATTCTTTTGCGTTCTTTTTCTCGTCGAATTTCCTTCTTCTCCGGTGTCTGCTGGCTGTCTGCTCTCTGTCGTCGTTCTCTAGCTTGGCGTCTTTTCTTTTCTTGTTTACTCTCATTATCAGCCATGTTAATCTGTAAAAATAAAATAATGTACCATTAGTTTATTTTGAGATGTTAAGTTGTTTTTCATGACATATAGTTATCAATAGTGTGTTAACATTTTATAGTTAATCAATTTCAATGCGTTCAATTGAATAAAAGTCTAAATAAGGGCATGAGATAATTATTTAAAGACATTTTTATTTATTAAACATGTATCCAAAAGCAAGTGTTTCAGTAACTAAAAAGTTATTTTAAAAAAGATGTTATGTCCTTATTTACAGCACTATTCAATTTGTCAAATGGCAATTAAATTAGGGTTTAGGACTGGAATGTTACAATGACAAATTATATAGATTCTGTGTTTTTAGACTTTTTTGGACTATGGCAATTTATTTTTTAAGTTGACATTGAAGTTTGTATTTACTGTTAAAGATTATTGGCCCTAAAAGGCAAATAAGAGATAGATGATAGATATTACTTTTTATACTGTACCTTGGTTGAAGTTTGATTTCAAGCAAAATTCTTTGTTGGTCCTGTGTTGAAAGCCTTCGTCCGATGGTCTGGTCCTGTGTTGAAAGTCCTCGTCCGATGGTGTAGTCCTCTGTTGAAAGTCCTCGTCCTCTGGTGTGGTCCTCAGTTCCAACTCCTGTTCCGATGTTCTTGACGCAGTATCTGTTATAAAGTAAAAATGAAAATGTTATGTTATTTGAATGTCTTTGTATGAATGAAAAAATGGCATTATTTCTGTGTTTTTCTACAATCCTTTTTGGTGCGCCACAATTTTGGTATGCTTCTGTAGGCTATTTTCTAAGGCTTATAGGTGGTTAAACATTAAAGAAGAATATAAATTAATTTTTCTCTTTTTTTACTTGTTATACTGTACCTTGGTTGAAGTTTGATTTGAAGCAGAATCTTTGTTGGTCCTGTGTTGAAAGCCTTCGTCTGATGGTCTGGTCCTGTGTTGAAAGTCCTCGTCCAATCGTCTGGTCCTCTGTTGAAAGTCCTCGTCCGATGGTGTAGTCCTCTGTTGAAAGTCCTCGTCCAATGGTCTGGTCCTCTGTTGAAAGTCCTCGTCCGCTGGTGTGGTCCTCAGTTGAAACTCCTGGTCCGATGTTCTTGACGCAGTATCTGATATAAAATAAAAATGAAAATGTAATATTATTTTAATGTATTTGTATGAAGTAAAAAATGACATTATTTCTTTGTTTTTCTACAATCCCGTTTGGTGTCCACCACTTTTGGTATGCTTATTTAGGCCTTTTTCTAAGGCTTATAGATTGTTAAACATAAAATAAGTATCTAAATGTACTTTGGTATGTGTTTGTGTGAGTTTTCATACAATCCTGTTTGGTGCGCACCACTGTTGGTATGCTTATTTAGGCTTCTTTCTAAGGCTTATAGGTTGTTAAACATAAAATAAGAATGTAAAAGTAGTTTGCTATGTGTTTGTGTGAGTTTTCATACAATCCTGTTTGGTGCGCACCACTGTTGGTATGCTTATTTAGGCTTCTTTGTAAGGCTTATAGGTTGTTAAACATTAAATAAGAATCTAAATGTAGTTTGCTATGTGTTTGTGTGAGTTTTCATACAATCCTGTTTGGTGCGCACCACTGTTGGTATGCTTATTTAGGCTTCTTTCTAAGGCTTATAGGTTGTTAAACATAAAATAAGAATGTAAAAGTAGTTTGCTATGTGTTTGTGTGAGTTTTCATACAATCCTGTTTGATGCGCACCACTGTTGGTATGCTTATTAATGTAGTTTTGTAATGCTAATAGGTTGTTAAACATAAAATAAGAATCAAAATGTAGTTTGCTATGTGTTTGTGTGAGTTTTCATACAATCCTATTTGGTGGGCACCAATGTTGGTATGCTTATTTAGGCTTCTTTCTAAGGCTTATAGGTTGTTAAACATTAAATAAGAATCTAAATGTAGTTTGCTATGTGTTTGTGTGAGTTTTCATACAATCCTGTTTGTTGGGCACCAATGTTGGTATGCTTATTTAGGCTTCTTTCTAAGGCTTATAGGTTGTTAAACATTAAATAAGAATCTAAATGTAGTTTGCTATGTGTTTGTGTGAGTTTTCATACAATCCTGTTTGATGCGCACCACTGTTGGTATGCTTATTAATGTAGTTTTGTAATGCTAATAGGTTGTTAAACATAAAATAAGAATGTAAATGTAGTTTGTTATGTGTTTGTGTGAGTTTTCATACAATCCTGTTTGGTGGGCACCAATGTTGGTATACTTATTTAGGCTTCTTTCTAAGGCTTATAGATTGTTAAACATTAAAATAAGAATGTAAATGTAAATCCTGTTTGATGGGCACCACTTTTGTTATACTTATGTAGTGTTTTTTCTAATGGTTATACATTGTTAAACAATCACATTTGAATGAGGCCCTCGGCCATTAAACATATTTAGGTCCTGAATCAATTGCGTTTTGACCAATTGAATAGGGCTCTATATAAGCACATAAAATATTTTTTGACAGAAGTTTTTAGTTAGTGAAGACCTATTATGTGCTTATATAAAGCCCTATTCAATTAGCCAACTCACAATTGAATAAGGCTCATGGTTCGGTTCTTTTTTATACTTAAATACTTTACCTTGATTGAAGTGTGGAATGACAGAGGGTCCCCTCCTGCCAATCTTAATCCGCCGGTCTTCTTGTAGTGTCTGTTTGAAAAATAAAGTGAAATAGTGAATTATAGAATTTTTTATTAGTATTTAACAAACCATGGCCTTTTCAGCATTTAAAGTATTTTTGTATCTTACCTCTTGTTCTTTGTTGGTGTTCCTTAAAAGGGATTGTGCTTCACAGTGTACGGTGCAAATTGTTGAAAGACGCTGTTGATGCAGAGTCTGTTTGAATATTTAAAAAAGTAGAAAGATTGAGTTTTAGGTGATCTATTGAATTGCAGTAAATTAATTTCATTGAATTATACTTCTGTAATTAATTTGAATTAACATTATTTTTTGGTGGGTGCTACACACATATGTCACATACATGAAGCACATTTCCATAGTTGAAAGTAATTTTTTTGTGTGCGTGTGACATATCAGTATACATGAATCATATTTTAATTGTTAAATTAACCTTATTTTTATTTTTGGCCAACATACATAAATGTGTGTGTGACATGTGACTATAGATGATACACATATATGTGCGTGTCACATATCAGTATACATGACTCATATATTTTAATAGTATTTTAATAGTCCCAACTTATTTTTTTGTAATGTAATTTAAATGTAGTTGTTTAATTAGTTTGTTGCAGGGGCAATACACATAAATGTGCATGTGACATGTCACTATACATTATACGCATAAATGTGCGTGTCACTTGTCACTATACATTATACGCATAAATGTGCGTGTCACTTGTCAGTATACATTATACGCATATATGTGCGTGTCACATGTCACTATACATTATACGCATAAATGTGCGTGTCACTTGTCACTATACATTATACACATAAATGTGCGTGTCACTTGTCAGTATACATTATACGCCTAAATGTGCGTGTCACTTGTCAGTATACATTATACGCATAAATGTGCGTGTCACATGTCAGTATACATTATACGCATATATGTGCGTGTCACTTGTCAGTATACATTATACGCATAAATGTGCGTGTCACTTGTCAGTATACATTATACGCATAAATGTGCGTGTCACATGTCAGTATACATTATACGCATATATGTGCGTGTCACTTGTCAGTATACATAAACCTCTTTGTCTTTTTTAATTTTTTTTTTTGATGTCCTGTCTTGAAAATAAGTAATACATTATAGCTTACCTCTCAGTTGTAATTTGCACAATGTAAAGTAGTAAATTAGGAAAGAATTATCTTCTCAAGTTTGAGCAGCAGTTATGTCTGAAGTCACTCTGTTCATCACCTGAGGAGAAATGTATTTTTCTCTGTCAAATAGACAGTATTTATAAACTTGTAGAACATTCTGGAAAGTTAGACCGTTAGAACGTAATACGCATGCGCTATTTGCGTTCCAGCTTACAATTTGCGTTCCATCCGCCATTTTGTGCGTAGTAGTGTTTAAAATGGTGTTTAATATGAGTGTGATCCGTTCCGCATAGTATGTGTTTCATTATTGCGAGTAAGTGTAGTGTAGTTACGTCTGGAGCCTCGTTTTCGTTTTGTTCGGCGGCCATTTTTTCTCTCGCTTAGCCGATTTTCGGTCGTTTAAACTGTTTGTTTTCACTTAAATGGACGTGTAAATGAACTTTTGGAGGTGCCGGATGCCCCCCCCGTGCTGTAAGTAAGCTTTTTATGTGTTTGTTGTGTTTATTTCTTGTGTTTGTGATGTTTTGATGCGCGGCGGTTGGAATGGGTCTTTCGCGGCCGTATTTTTTTCCGATGCGGCCGTATTTTGTTGCGAGTAAGTGTAGTGTAGTTACGTCTGGAGCCTCGTTTTCGTTTTGTTCGGCGGCCATTTTTTCTCTTGCTTAGCCGATTTTCGGTCGTTTAAACTCTTTGTTTTCACTTAAATGGACGTGTAAATGAACTTTTGGAGGTGCCGGATGCCCCCCCGTGCTGTAAGTAAGCTTTTTATGTGTTTGTTGTGTTTATTTCTTGTGTTTGTGATGTTTTGATGCGCGGCGGTTGGAATGGGTCTTTCGCGGCCGTATTTTTTTCCGATGCGACCGTATTTTGTTGCGATATACGCAGTTAGCTTTTACGTGTACGACGCAGTGTATTTGTTTCTAAGTCGTGCGTATGTGTGTTAAGAGCGTGTGAGGGGCCTTTTTTACTGTTTTTTTGTTAAGTCTTGCGTCTGTGTGTCTGGGTGTAAGCGGGTGTGAGGCGACTTTGAGTTTTTTTTTGTTATGAAGTTGTGTGTGTGTGTATGTGTGTGTTAACACAGCCAATGTTGGGATGCTCCCACCACCGCAAATGCGGACCCTCGCTTCGCGAGGATCCGCATTTGCGGGGACGTTGTTTGTTTTTTGTTGGCTGGGCGGTTGGGTTTATTCTGTTAAAAAAGTCGTGTGTGTGTATGTGTGTGTTAACACAGCCGACGTTGAGCCTCCACAACCGCAAATGCGGGCCCTCGCTTCGCGAGGACCCGCATTTGCGGCGAACTGCGTCCCTCGCTTCGCGAGGGACGCAGTTTCTTGCGGGCTCGCTACGCGAGCCCGCAAGCGTGAGCAACGACTTGGGTTTTTGTTGGCTGGGCGGTTGGGTTTATTCTGTTAAAAAAGTCGTGTGTGTGTATGTGTGTGTTAACACAGCCGACGTTGAGCCTCGACAACCGCAAATGCGGGCCCTCGCTTCGCGAGGACCCGCATTTGCGGCGAACTGCGTCCCTCGCTTCGCGAGGGACGCAGTTCTTGCGGGCTCGCTACGCGAGCCCGCAAGCGTGAGCAACGACTCGTACGCTCACAACTATATATGTGATAGTGCCTTGCAAAAGTATTCAACACCCCCCCCCCCCCCCGGCATTTTTCGTGTTTTGTTGCCTCACAACCTGGAGTTAACATGGATAGTTTAAGGATTTGCATCATTTAATTTACAGAACATGCCCACAACTTTGAAGATGTTTTTTATTTTATTGGGAAGCAAACAACAAATAGGACAAAATAACAGAAAAAATCAATGTGCATAACTATTCATCCCAAAAGTCAATACTTTGTTGAGCCACTTTTGCAGCAATCACATCTCCAACTTTGGATAAGTCTCTATGAGCTTGCCACATCTTATCACTGAGATGTTTGCCCATTCCTCCTTGCAAAACTGCTCCAGCTCCTTCAAGTTGGATAGTTTGCGCTTGTGAACAGCAATCTTTAAGTCTGACCACAAATTTTCTATTGGATTGAGGTCTGGGCTTTGACTAGGCCATTCCAACACATTTACATGTTTCCGCTTAAACCACTCAAGTGTTGCTTTAGCAGTATGTTTGGGGTCATTGTTCTGCTAGAAGGTGAACCTCCTTCCTAGCCTCAAATCACGCAGAGAGTGGTACAGGTTTTGCTCAAGAATATCCCTGTATTTAGCACCACCCAATTTTCCCTCAACTCTGACCAGTTTCCCAGTCCCTGCTGCTGAAAAACTTCCCCACAGCACGATGCTGCCACCACCATCTTTCACTGCGGGGGTTGGTGTTATTTGGATGATGTGATGTGTTGGGTTTGCGAAAGACATAGCGTTTTCTTTGATGGCCAAAAAGTTCAATTTTAGTCTCATGAGACCAGAGCACCTTCCTCCATTTTGGGAGTCTCCCACATGCCTTTTCGCACACTCAAAAAGTGCCATTTTGTTTTTTTGCTGAAAGTAATGACTTTCTTCTGGCATAAAGCCCAACTCTGTGGAGCGTACGGCTTATTGTCGTCCTATGTACAAATACTCCAGTCTCTGCTGTGGAACTCTGCAGCACCTCCAGGGTTACCTTAAGTCTCTGTGCTGCCTCTCTGATTAATGCCCTCCTTGCCTGTCCGTGAGTTTTGGTAAGCGGACAGCTCTTGGCAGGTTTGCTGTTGTGCCATGTTCTTTCCATTTGGTTATGATAGATATGATGGTGCTCCTGGGGATCATCAAATATTTGGATATTTTTTTATAACCTAACCCTGACTTGCACTTTTCAACAACATTGTCCCTTACTTGTTTGAAGAGTTCCCTGGTCTTCATGGCAGTGTTTGGTTAGTGGTGCCTCTTGCTTAGGTGTTGCAGCTTTTGTGGCCTTTCAAGAAAAGTCTGTATATGTAATGACAGATCATGTGACACTTAGATTGCACACAGGTGGACATCATTTCACTAATTATGTGACTTCTGAATGTAATTTTTTGCACCAGAGCTTTTATGGACTTCATAACAAAGGGGGTGAATACATACGAAAATGCCAATTTTGTGTTTTCTATTTCTAAAAAATAATTTTATGTATATATCTTTCTCCTTTCACTTCACCAAATTAGACTATTGTGTTATGATCAATCACATAAAATTTAGATTAACAAAAAATGTAACTTAAGGCTATAATGTAACAAAATAGGTAAAAAGTCAATGGGGGTGCATACTTTTGCAAGGCACTGTATTTCACAAATCTGTGTTTCTTTGTTTTGTAATACAGTTACCCTTTAATACAGAAAAATGTGAATTTCATTCTGGACAATATATTTCAACTTGTTATCCAAACCTATGTCTCTGCACAGTTTTTCTACACCCCTTTTAACCTAATCTCTAATGTAGTTTACTGTCTGATGTGGCAGCTGGCCTTATATTCAAAGATGGGCATCTTTTTGTATAGTTTCTTCATTAGGTGTCCTTACATTGCCAAAACAAACACACGGTTAACCGGCGAAAGGATTCAGCTAATCTCTTGACAGATGTTTGCTGCAAGCATGCTCATCTCAAACATTCATTGTATTTTCTGCCTTAATGAGCACATGAGATGGGAACGCTTGTGGGCATCACTGATAACTCCTGTGCCAGATGTTCAGAGAGCGATGGATTAAAAATCTAACTACTAAGACCTGAGTATGGCTTGATCTATTGACAGTTATAGGAAGGGTGCAGTGCTAGTGACAGCTCTATCAGACTCACAATCTTATCGCCTCTAATGATGCCTCAAAGGATCAACGGACTACTTTTATCATTCACACCACTCACGTTTCCCTTATTTAGAAAGATAAAGAGACATCTGCATTTTCAATATATATAGCTTACTGTACAGGACAATGGATGAGGGAAAAACTATTTTACTGGAGGAAGTAACCAAATATTAACCATGCAAAAAATACAACTATTTTTTTTAAATTATACTATTTACAAGCAGACGTCTTCTATCGAATTTGAAATATCAAAGTATATAAAATCATATTTTGAATAACAGATAGTATATAAAGGATGTTAAGAATAGTATACTGCACATTGCAAAAATAAATATATTTGAAAATGTTGAGAACAAACCTAAGCGGGCAAAGTCATAAAGCTAGCTATTTAGGATGCTGTTCAATTTTTTCTTAAAAAACAAAAACACACCATTTCTTTTTTTCTTGGCAGAAATGATACTGCAACCAAAAAAATATTCACAAGCAAACATGTGTTTCTGACAAACATAAGTTATTATCTCAAAAGCTAACACATTTGGAACAATGTATATAGTGTTGCAATATATAATGATCCATTTATACACTTTAGCAATCCACTGTGCAGAAAGCAAAATAGTATACTTGTGTATGTTTGAATGACTAAAAGAAGTCAAAACCTCAATATCCAAAGAAATACAATGTTCTTACTGAATTCTTGAAGACTTGACAGGGACGTACAAATGAGCTTACAATCTGTTTAACTCTTGCATCAAAAATACATTTTGACATAGACCCTTTATGGTATAGGCCTGCTATTATTATATAGGTTCTGAATATAGCACAGGATGGATATGCATAAATAAATATATATATATATATATATATATATATTGCATCTAGTCTTTACTGATCGATAATATCAAGTCAACAAGAGACATGGAAAATATTATAGAATACATAGATGGTTTACCAACTGTGTTCTTATATTTATTACCCTAACTGCCAAGAGAAATTATCACTGTAGTACAATTTACAGCCTTCATTATATCATTGTAAAGGAATGTCCTTTGTGTATTATAGTGCCTCATTTATTCAGAGCTTTACAAACTCTACAACTTTGACCTTTTCAGGATTCCATATTTGAATCATTGATCATAGTCATGTGCTCCTATTTACAACCATAGCAACTGGGGAGAAAATAGGATCATGAACAACTAATCAAAATACAGAATACTGAAAAGGTTAAAGTCTGTATTTATAAGTCCATCCAAAGTTCATAGTATTTAATAAACTCTTGCAGCTATTAAATTTTAGCACAACATTTGTTTATATTTGACAATGATGATATAGAAAAACTTCTAACAAAAATATATTTTCTAAATCTAATTAAAATTTTTATGTAATGATGGAGGATTCGAAAGGAATGGCAAAAGGAATATTTATGTTCAAAAACATAAATACAAGTTAATAAAGTACTAAATAATTACAACAATTTAATTTTGGCAGAAAGATCCATTGCAATATAATTAAACGGTACTTAGCTTGACTAATATTAGAAATGCATATTTTACAGACAATTCTCTTATTAAATTTATAAATGGAGTTATATTTTTTTCATGTTGCAAATATTATTAAAAATCTTAAAATGTACATATTCAGAAATTACCACAATTTTATAATTTTGTAGGACCAGAGGCATCTTCTGAGATCTGGCAAGGGTTTCAGATTATGACCTGTCATAACTAAGCAGTTCACTGGCTGTTAGTCTGGTTATTTATTTACTTTACAAGTTCACTGAAATGTGAGGGAAACTGGCCCAGGAACAAAATAAAAAAGGACACACAGACGGAGAAACAATCACAAGAGTGGGAGAAGAGAGAAAGATGTAAAGGGCCAACTAGTAGTTGTCAACACCTCGTCATAGGACTGGTGTTAGTCCCAGAGACCTTATCTGCTGGTTCACAGAAACAATGAGGAATGAGGAAAGCCTAACATTTTCAAAACATATATTATTGAGGCACTTATATACTCTACCTGTGGCATAAACCCTGCTCTGGTGGTCAATATGAACTACGAAAGCTAATCACCTGGCCCCAGATCAAAAAAGTTGAGTGTCAGTGTTCTAGAGTGAGAAAAATACACAGCAGGGGGCAAAGGAGGATGACAAGAAGAGTGATTTGGAGGAGGGGAAGAGGAAAAAAGGACTAGAAGTAAAGAGAGGAAGAGTTCACGTGTGAATTAGAACTCAAATTGAAGGAAAGAGAAGCAATAAGAACCTTGACAAAAAGAGTTATGAGAGACACAGAGGGGACATAGATGGGTGAATGGAGACCTAAGTCTGATCTATATTTTAACAAGACATTAAATGGCCTTTCAAAAGATAGTACATATATGTTCTTATTTATATTATACCAACCAATTACACAAAAATGTTCCTAGTTTTTATATTTATATAGCAAAAACACATAGTGATAAGAATCAAAATCACTGCATAAAGTATTTTCCTGTTTTTTAAGTCCCATATTTAATGTGTTTCCTTAATTGTTTCCAGTGGGCATTTGTCTTTGTTGACTCCCTTTAATAAAGCATAACACATTTCAATTGTTTAACTACAAGCAGAAAAATCATTAAATGGAGACTGCCACATTTTAGAAATATGACTGATTTGAGGTTTATCTTACTTGCAATATGTACCTACCTTTCCTCTATCCTGGTGAACTCTTTAGACAAAGCTCCACAGAAAGTGATTCTGCTGGGGGACCAGGAAGTCATAATGGTAGTGTCTTTCATGGGTAGAACAGGCATTCCCAAAACTGCTAGTAAAGTTTATTGATGACTTCAAATTCAGGCTTCCTGCTCAACCACCCCTAAATGCTGAAGCTCTAGCAAAACCCAGCACCCTCCATATCCATTCAATTAAATCAAAAGCATATTTATGAAGCTTCCAACCCCAAATAATCACTACATCTTAAATAATTTTAGCTTCCTCTCATGCATCAAATCATTTTCAGCAATGTCATGTATGAGTGCAAACTAATGAAGCTACCTTTTTTGCACTTGTCAAAAGGTTATTAAAAAAAGGAAACAATTCAAAGGAGAGTGATTACATGGTTGATGGTCTCACATATAAAACTTAGAAGTAAAAACTTTATGACATTAATATGTATAGCTTAGAGCAGCGGTTCTCAACAGCCATTCTTGGGCTAGTGATGGCCCCTAAAATCGTATCTGCTGGTCCCCAGAAACAAAGACGAATGATCTACAACCCTTGTGTTTTAAAAAAAGAATGGGTAGACAGGATGTAGCCTTATGTCAAATACCAGTGTGCATTTACTGACATTGCCACTCCTTTTCGGACTTTCCTTATTATCTCCACATTCATTTCATAAATAAGATTATCACAATGAAGAAAGATATTAGATTCCAAAATAGAGACTACAGCCTCCTGCAACTAAAACATCCTGCTGTGTGTATGCATTTATTGTATGCCTTATTCAAACTAAAGGATACATTGCTTACAATTAAAATGTGATAAAATGCCTCTTTTTGATAATTTTTTAAGGAAGAACCATTTCCTGTTACAACACGCAATGATTGGCAGTTGTATTACTATTATATATTGTATTTTGCATTTTTTTTGCTGTTATGCTTTTTTGAAGCTATACAGAGATGCTTTTTCCAGCCTTGCCACACACGGTTCAATGACCAGAACTGGGTGTTGATTGAGTACGTTGGGGTGAAGCTCAGTTGCAGTTTTGATAACACTATGCTAAGAGGGCCAGAGACAACAAACAGAATCAGAAGCCTGACCAAATGTTGAGTTAGACAGCAGAAAAGACAGGTCCAGTAACAAGTATATCAGAGTAACAAAGGAAAGGGTTGGTGTATGTCCACATCATAAGAGCTAAAGCATGCACTCATGTCAGCTGGTATAGCGATGCTGTCAAGCACGCCAGTGATAAATCGGATTATAAAATAGTTTAAGTATTGCAGGGGTGCACCCAAGAAACTCTACAAGAAACAATGAGTTGTAGGAGCCAGAGAGTAGCCATAAAGAGGTTAACAGTATTTTAGTAATGGGGTCGCAGGTACAATTGTGAATTACCTCAAATTGGATCCTTACTGGAGCACATTTACAGTTGTAGCATTTAAAATGTTTGTGCCTGGAGTGAAGTAGCTCTACTTTAAGGATCACTTTATATTTTGGGAAAAACAACTTCACATAATTTATTAGTTGTGTGCAAAAATAATTTTCAAATACACGGGATAATTGTAAACATTTTGAATCATATTATTGGTGAAATATCCTGTCATTTTTCAACGAGCGAAAATCACCTAAACGGAAAAAAAATGGCTGCTGGAAAAACGCAATACGTTGAAAACGAGGCAGAAGGACATAAAAATAGCCTGCAGGATGTAAAACTAGCCTGTAGGATGTAAAAAGGAGCCCTAAGCAGTGACACTTAACGCAAGCCAGTAACACTTAATCCAAGCCAACAACATTTACCACAAGGCAGTAACACAATCCAAAGGCAGTAACACAACCCAAGACAGTAACAATCAAGTGTGATGCCTATAAAGTACACAGGGTGAGAGGCTTGCAATGAGCACAAAGGCACTCATCGCGAGCCATGCGATGAGCGCAAAAGGCGTTCATCGTGGGGCTTGCAAGGAGCGCCGAAGGTTTCCTTGCAAAGCAGGAAAGTTGCGGCTCACAATGACAGCCAAAGGCGCTCATTACGAGCCATGTGATGAGCGTCAAAGGTGCTCAGGGGGCCCATAGCCTCGCATTGTGTGGCAAACAGCATTGCCAGGCTTACAATTTTACTCCCGTCATTTTTGATGGTCAATTTCCTAGTCACATATATATTTAACAAATTAACATATATTTGTAACATATATATGTAAGGCATGAAAACAACACCATTTTTGGAGAAAATATTTTATTTGAGAATGAATAAAGGAGGAAGGATGGGAGAAGATATAAGAAGATTTGGGACTTGTTAAATCAATAACATGTGTGATATTTGATACCTACCATACTTGCCCAATAAGCATATGATAACCTGCTCCAGTAATGTATATACCCTTCCAACACATATACCGAAAACAAAAGTTTCATTGATGCCTTTATAATTCAGAAAATAATAGAGTAATTTGTTTTCAAATATAGTTTCTTTATCATAGAGTAATCATATTTCCCTTTCAATGTACATTTTCTAAACTTGAGATAACTAATATTTAAAAAATGTAATTCTAAATCTCTTGAAATACATTTATATACAGTTTTTATGACATACTTCCCAAGAATATTTTTTATAAATCCAGTTCAATTCTAACTCACATGGGAATTTTCGGGGACATGTCTTTATTTAGTCATAAGCATGGAAATGATTGATAATTATCACTTTTATGTGGTATTAACAAACAATCATGTTAGTTCATTACTTTTTAATACTTGCAGCAATCTTCTGAAAGTAGCATATTAAGGCAGACAGTGATTCCCTAAGTAAAAGTCAGTGGTTAGGAAAGATCAAATAACATTTTACTTTAATCAAACTCACTGTGAGGCCTTTCATTTTTATTTGTAAATGTAGCTTCATGTTGAGCCACTGATCAAAAAAATTATGTTGCTTATAATTATGAAGATATGCAATCTAAATGTATCTGATTTTATACTTAAAAGGAAAATTAAGAAGCACAACACAGAAGACAACACTGATTAGTTTTAAGATGTGATATACTGCTGTCATATATGTCGCCAATTATTCTATTGAGAAAAATATAGCAGTAACCAAAAAGGTGGTTGACACTTAAGTGATACATTTCTTGGGTTTTAATCTAAGCAGTGTGTCACAGAACAGAAATCAGAGCTGGAATTATGCTATTTATACTGTGAATTGCCACCAGAATTATTTTGTAAACCAGGAGACTGGGGTTGCCAGCAGATCCCAATATCCTCAGTATCCAGGAGAATACAAGTACTTAGTAAGAGGAATATAACATTTGGAAAAAAATACTTAGAGACCAAGGTATACAGCCAAAAATGTCTCCTCGACAGCTCTTGTTTATTTAATTACATACATTTTCTGTACAGTAAATAAAATATTAACATAACCCTACAGATAAAACAGCCACTCTGGTGAACAACAGGTAGCTCAAATTTGCACTAGCTGTTGGACCCTGCAGCCCTTAGATTTGCGTCCTCCTGGGCTAATACCTGGTAGTCTAACTACATGGACAGTTGGTCATTTCCCTTTCCACAGAACATACAACAAACAGTCTCATCATATTATCAAAAAATAAAAATCCCTGTTTGGCAAGTTAGTGGTCACTCCCAGAGGCCTGCATTTCAACTGGTCTTGTGTAAATCACACCCAGCATAGTAAATGAACCAACAGTACCTTCCCAAGTTGAACCTTGATGAACGAAGTAGCCAATGACATTTTAACTCACATGACTGTGAACTCCACAGCCACCAGCTAAAGTATTTCCCATCTGACACAGACTCTCTCTAAGTCTGTCAGCTGTGTAACTCCATCCTTGAGATGTAAATCTTTTTATTTAAAGTTCTGCAATCAAATGCTCTTATCCTTCATGGATTACCCAAGATAAAGTGAGGCCTGGTTAGCTATTACAAAAATGGCTCTTAAAAGAATGAGAATTGATGTGAGGGACAGACCAGAAAGGGAAAGGATTTTGAGAGGGCAGTGAAGAGATGAACAAGAAACATAAGAAGGAGGAAGTCTAAGGAAGGAAGCACATCAAAACCTGTGCCTATTTTCAACATCTAGGGTGGAGTTTAAGATGTATGTAACTCCCACTTTGCTACAATTCATACAGCTCTAGCCAGAAACAAGCAGGTCATGAATTAGTCAAGACTAGGCAGGTTCCAAGTTTTTTTTTTAAATTAGTCATTAAACATAAAGCACTGCTTATCTTTAAAACTGTGTGGGGCAAACTCAACTGCCCAGTACAACTAATCAAATGTAGTCATTGCATACATTTTGTGTGTCACTAGCAGGAACAAATTGGAGGAAGGTCTGCCAGAGGTAAATCTATTTAGAGATTAATAGAGGTGTAAATCATGTACATAAGCTGCAGTATTGAGAATTCCCATACAGTGAAACTGCAGTATTATTAGTCGAAAATCAGCAATGAAATCAAGATTAATTCTCTTGCAGAACATTCTACAAATGTGCTCAAATTCTGTTAAATTCTTGCACAGAAATGTTTCAGTTGGCGTTAATGTTGAACAATAGACAGATATTTCATGTGAAGAGCATTTAACAGTTGTATGCAAACATATACGGTAACAAGAAGTGTAACACATGCTTTTTATTTAACGGTATTGTTTTTGATAGAACTAAAGTAGTTCTCGGAGATATATGTCCCTGGCCAAATTACCAATATATATATAGTGTGCACACCTTAGAGAAATAATACACCAACACAGAGTTCTAGTATAAAGCTTTCTCTCGCCTACTGTTTATTGAATCAGCCGCTATATATAACATTTAGCAATCAGATAAATGTTGCAACTAAGCAAAACATCAGGTTTAATCCGTAATTAATTGGTTCTGAGATGTCCGCTTTTATGGAATCTCAACAAGGCATTGGTTTAGTGCATTAAGGAGTCTCTAGGTGTCATCCCACAGTGGGATGAATCTTTCTCTCATTGGTCAGAAGGTTAAGACAAAGGGAAGATGGCGTTCTCCTTCTTGTGTCCAAGGTGTGGTAGTCATCGTCACCCTTAGCAGACCGGAAATAGTGCTGCCTACATCTTGTATGCGGAAGTGGCAAATCCTCCATCTTAGAGTCTCCAATAATCCCATTGTTAATAAGATTACGTAATACTGAAAAGAGAAAATGTATGAGTAGGGCAAACATAAAATGCATTTTCTTGTAGATCCTGATCCATAACAGTATATGGAAGTGAGTTGGGTTATGAATGCATCTGATAGAGGAGAATTAGCAGTGTATGAAAAGATGTGTTATATGGAAAAGTTCAGTTTACTTACAAAGTTATTTGCACAAAAGTCAAATTTAGTGTTCACACGCACAGGATGCTTACATAAGCTGGGTATACACAAGAAATATAGCAGTGTACCCACAGGAAATACAGCAAGATACACATTTTGACCTTTCTGGTACAGAGCACAGGAAGTGACTGTTGCAGTTCTTGTACTGAGCACATGCCAGAAGCCACTGAGGTGAAGAATGATACAATGTATTATCCTGATTCTGAATGTGAATGTTATGCTAATTGAGGTGGAGTTTTATAGGGGTGTACACCATAAAATGCAAATGCCAAAAAACATAGGACATTTTGCTAACCTTAAGGTAAGCTAATTAATGTTTATTTTGAGATGTGTTTTTGCGAAAAAAATGTTTTCATGCACTACTAATTCTCCTCTATCAGATGCATTCATAATCCAGCTCGCTTACATATCGGTTTAATATATAAATACATTCCTAAATGTAATAAGTTACTGGGCAAGTGCAGTATGCGTTTAATTACTTTAAGTGTTTTAAGACTGTTATAAACTTTTGTATGTAGTTATCCTTTCAGAACAATGAACCTCATTCAATTCAGAGGCCGCAAGTTATGGAGTGTAGGCCGTATGTCTGCGGGCCTTCTTGCGGGCCTGCAGGGCGCTCGAGTTACAGTGCTATTCAATTCGGGAAGACTGCAAGTTATGGGTCGATAGCGAATTTCGGAAACCATGCCATCGCATTTGCAAGCTTGAACATGATCAATTCAGCAAGGCCATAACTCCCAATTAGAAACAGCCAATGGAAACAGAGATCCTCATCATTACTTCAATTAAAAATGGAGGTTGGATTTCAAAGTACTAAGGGCTTGAATTACGACTTCCAATCATACCCACATTCCAGAAATAATGCAATATTGATAAAGCCGTAAATATTCTATTCTATTACATGCAAGTTCCATTATGTGTATTAACACATTGTTTGCCGGGATCTATAAAACACGGATATTAAACATGAAATTAAGTATTTTTCTTTGCCGATTTGCGTGCTTGAGAATGTAGTGCTATTAATTCTAAGAACAAACATCACTTTCCCTTTAAATAAAAGTACAATAGTGTGTATATATGTGCATTTAAAGTGCTCCTGAAATGTCTTTAAGCCCTTTGCGAGTCCTCCTTGGAACCCATGACTTTTGGCTCGACTTTTGCAATTTGCAGCCTTGGTTAGCGAGGGGGAATAGGTGCAATTGAATAGCGATTTGCGATTTTAGCCATTAGAAACTCTCCTGGTGTGAAAGATTAAAGGCTTGGAGGGGCATTAACTTGGGATGTTAACCTTTACAATGAATTGGACGCCGGAGCCCGTAACCCGATCGGTGCCCACAAAAAGATGCCAATTGAATAGCAATATTCAGAGTTTTTGTCAATCTTTGCTTCAAGCTGTCTTTTCCAGGTATCAGGATACATGCACAACCACAGAAAGCAAGCTTAGCAGTAGTACTCTCAGTAGTTAAAAATATAGTCCAGGCTGAATCCGTAGTAATAATTCCAGTGATTAAAATTTACTAGCGACTTGCCCGTCAAAAAATGAATGCAATAAAATTGTAAGGCTGGGAATGCTGTTTGACACACAATGTAAGGTTTTTGATCGTCTGAGCACCTTCGGCGCTCATTGTGAACCTCTCCCCTGGTGTACTTTTGCTCCTCTGAGCACTCTCTGCGCTCATTGTGAGCCCCACGCTGAGCGCCTTTGGCGCTAATTGCAAGCCTCTCAGCTCGTGTCATTTTGGTGATGTGAGCACCTTTGGTGCTCATTGCAAGGGCCTCTCCCCTCGTGTATTTTTGCTCCTCTGAGCACTCTGGGTGCTCATTGTGAGCCCCGTGCTGAACACCTTTGGCGCTCATTGCGATCCTCTCCTCTGCTCTACTTTTGGTTCTCTGAGCGCTGATTGTGAGCCCCACGCTGAGCATCTTTGTTGCTCATCGCATGGCTTGCAATGAGCGCCTTCGGTGCTCATTGCGAGGCTCTCTGCTCATGTAGTTTTGGTGGTCTGAACACATTTTTCAGTCATTGCAAGGGGCACGCTGAATGCCTTTGTGGCTCATTGCGATCCTCTCGCCTGGTCCTTTTTTCTTATATATATATATATATCACATATTATAATTGTCAAACTGCGAGTTGTCGTCAAGCTTTGCGGCCCTCGCAAAGCGAGGGCCGCAACTGACGAGAACTCGCAGTTTCACAACTCCCCCTGCCACGGCTCCCTTTACCCCACTGATGCTCGCCGCTCATCGTGCCACAAGTGGGACGCGCACGCACGAGCGGGCGGGGCGCCTGCACGGGTAGCCGGGCATACACGCTCACGCGAAGATGGCCACACAAACGTGCGCGCGCATGCTCACGCAAAGACAGCAATACATGCGTGCGCCCGCATCTGCAGTACTGAGGTGAGGGAGGAGTGGAGAAGAGAGACACGGAGTGGGAGGAGAGGAGGGTGAGAGAGACACGTGGGGGAGAGGAGGGGGAAGAGAGACACGGGGAGAGAGAGGAGGGGAAGAGAGACACAGGGGAGGGAGAGGAGGAGGAAGAGAGACACAGGGGAGGGGGGAAGAGAGACACAGGGGAGGGAGAGGAGGGGAGGGAGAGGAGGGGAGGAAGAGTAACAGAGGAGGGAGAGGAGGAATAGACACAAGGGAGGGGCAGGATGGGGAGGAGACACAGCAGAGGGGGGAAGAGACGAGGGGCAGGGGGGAAGAGACACAGGGGAGGGAGGAGGGGGGAAGAGACACAGGGGAGGGAGACGGGGGGAAGAGACACAGGGGAGGGATATGGGGGGAAGAGACACAGGGGAGGGAGGGGGGGAGAGACACAGGGGAGGGAGGGGGAGAAAGACACAGGGGAGGGAGGGGGGAGAAAGACACAGGGGAGGGAGGGGGGAGAAAGACAGGGGAAAGAGGGGGAAAGACAGGGGAAAGAGGGGGAAAGACACAGGGGAGGGAGAGGGGGAAGAGACACGGGAGGGAGAGAGGGAAGTAAAAACAAGGGAGGGAGAGGGGGAAAGAGACACAGAGGAGGGGAAAGAGACACAGGGGAGGGAGGGGGGAGAAAGACACAGGGGAGGGAGGGGGGATAAAGACAGGGGAAAGAGGGGGCAAAGACAGGGGAAAGAGGGGGGAAAGACACAGGGGAGGGAGAGGGGGAAGAGACACGGGAGGGAGAGAGGGAAGGAGAAACAAGGGAGGGACAGGGCGAAAGAGACACATGGGAGGGGGAAGTGACACAGGGGAGGGAGATGGGGAAGAGACACAGGGGAGGGAGATGGGGGAAGAGACACAGGGGAGGGAGACAGGGTGAAGAGACACGGGGGAGGGAGTGGGGTGAAGAGACACAGGGGAGGGAGGGGGGAGAAAGACATGGGAGGGAGGGGGGAGAAAGACAGGGGAAAGAGGGGGTAAAGACACAGGGGAGGGAGAGGGGGAAGGAGAAACAAGAGAGGGAGAGGGGGAGAGAGACACAGAGAGGGAGAGGGGGAAGATACACAGGGGAAGGAGAAACAAGGGAGGGAGAGCGGGGAAAGAGACACAGGGGGGGAGTCACAGGGGAGGGAGAGGAAGTAGTGGGCGGGAGAGGCTAACAATGAGCGCCAAAGCCATTCATTGCATGGCCCCAGATGAGCGCTGAAGGAGCTCATCGCAAGGCCAGTAAAGTAGAGGGGGAGAGGCTCGCAGAGACCCGTGATTAGCGCCGAAGGCGCTCATTGCGAGCCCAATAAAGTAGAGGAGGGGAGAGGTAGAGGGGTAGAGAGGCTCGCAATGAGCGCAAAGGCGCTCATTGCGAGACCCGTGATTAGCAACAAAGGCGCTCATTGCGAGCCCAATAAAGTAGAGGGGGGGAGAGGCTCGCAATGTGTGACAAACACTATTGCCAGGCTTCAATTTTTATTGCCGTCATTTTTGACGGGCAAGTCGCTAGTATATATATATTTTGTAATGCTAAGTAATGAATTAATTAAATAATACATTATTCTACTTCACCTATTTGTAATTAATATATTCAGCAATCAATATCCTGAAGAGCTAACAATCTATTTTTATTTTCCTGCAGCTTACAATGTACATTTGCACTGTTGCTGACCTGAGGTGTAAGTGTCAGCAATGTGTGAAGTGTGCATTTTTTTCTTGCTTAGGTGATTTTCGTGTGAGGAAACTCAGCAAATTGTGGTTAAATTGTCGTGCAACCAGACTCCCAGACGTTGTGCCTGTCCCCCCGTAGTGTGAGTGTTTTTTTATTTTAAGTTAATTTTAGTGGTGTTATTGTTGTTTTTGTATGTGCTTGGTCCGGGCGTTAACTTCGTAATTTTTTGACCTCGTATTTTTTTTTCTAAGTGCCACAGGTATTTTTTTATTTTGGTAAGTGTCGCCTGTAATTTTTCCACGCGTTTTTCTTCAAACTGCTATGGGTATCACATTGTGAATGGTGTCATTGAGATTTCTGTCGATGTGTAGTTCCGTGGGTTGTAGGGATGAGCGCCTATGGCGCTCATCTCCACCAGCGCAGTGAACCTTTGGCGCTCACTGCCTAAGTCGTGCGGGGTCATAGGGATGAGCGTCTATGGCGCTCATCTAAACCAGCGCAAGGAGCGCCTTCGGCGCTCCTTGTCAACAACTGTGGCCCTCGCTTTTCTACGCGAGCTCGCAAGCGTTAGCAACAACCCGTATTGCTCACAACTATATAGGTGATTACATTTCCTCAAAATAATCCATACACCTTTTTTTAGTATGCATAAGCGGACAACACCTTTACTGATGAACACATAGCACCTCTATCCTTGACACTATCCAATCATATTCAGTCTCCAAGTTGGTAACAGATCTTCACCAACCCCCATCAGCCTACCCCCCAAGCATCGTGGGAGGCCTGTACATCAATTGATGTCAGCCTTCCTTACCACCTCCTGTGGTCCCGAAGCCTAACAGGTTAACTAACTTAATTGTGCCCTTTGTACTAGGTTGGGGAAATTTAAACGTTGGTGTCAGGATGTAGGTTTCCTCTGTCAGGATGCTAAATGGCAGAGAGGTGGTGGTGGTGGGGTTGATATTGTAAATCTCTTATTGTAGACATAGTGTATGCTAAACTCCTTTTATGTATAGAGCCAGCTCCCTCCTGGGAAGTATTGAACCCCTCTCAGCCGGGCATCTTGTAGTACCCCACATGCCCAGGAAAAGGGGTGTCCAAAATCGGTCCTGGATGGCCACACACATGCCTGGATTTGATGATAACACTGCTGTGCACAGGTGAGTCACTCATCCTGATTGACTCACCTGTGCACAGAAAGGAGATATTCAAATCCAGGCCCGGGTGCGGCCCCCCAGGACCGAATTTATTGCACGCTCTGTGAAAAGTACAGCATTTAGAGACCAAACATGACTAGGTACCATCCATCCATCAATACATGAACATAACACAGTAAGACAAATTAAAACTCATATCATGGCATGCCATAACAAAGATTGAAGACAGATAAACATGGCATATATTAACAATATAGCTGTCACAGAGTGCGAGAGTGCGAGAGAGAGAGAAATATTTACATTTCTGTAGAGCTGAATATTGATACAACTTCCTTATTCTGGTCCTTTGTGGGAGAAAGGGTGTGGTATAAATTTGTCTTATCATATTATCTAAACAAGACTCTGGACTTCTACCTGTTTCCTCACTCCCTGCACAGAAAGTGAAGTATCAAGCACACAATGGATTCCTGTTCTCATAAACAGAGTCTTCAAAATGTTGAGTGTTTTTTTTTCTGAACTCCAGTGTTCCAGTAAAGTACCACTAAGGTCATATATTTTTCTATATGTTTTTGGAAAGCCATACAAAAGTTTAACAACATTTTGCTCTTTCCTTCTACTTTCTCAAGTGGGTTTGTATAAATGCAAACTAATAAACTTCCATTTAGTTCTATGGAATACTGGAAGATGTAACTGCCACATTCTGATTATGCAGACACTTCCTGTATATACAAATTCTGCTCCCATGAAACCAAAATGGCCAATTCAGCAGTAGTTTTATTTTAAAACATGTGACATATTTAGAAGTGTAGTTCTTCAAAATACAAAATAGTTAAAAGTATGACCCTAGTGGTCACTTAACATAGAAAAAAGGCAACTGAAGTAAGACACTGTGAAAGTCATGTAGAAGAAAACTACTTTTGTTTGCTATAATAAAATATATAATAACCATTGTTGATGGAAATCATGTTTATAAACATGATTAGTCATGATGTATGATTCTGCATCTGTTATGGTTTAAAAAAATCCCATCACACAACCTGTTTGAAGGAAACAGCTGTTGTAGACAAAGAAGCTCATTGGATACCATTCACCGATCTACATATGGTATACAAAAATAGTGTGTTTAAGATAAACCTCTGAAAACATTTTCAGTACATTTCTATGCAAATGTATTTGTCCTCTTAGGAAACAAGAGCGTTCAGATGGAAAATTCCTTTAAAGGAAATATCAATATTGTAAATGGACCATAATGTCTCCCTGAAGAGGTAGAGAATAATTACTCAAATATAAGGCTTGAGCCATCATTCATCTGCCATTCTGTCATACCCATTATGAAAATATTATATTTTAAGAACCACAAGAGTAGAACATGAATTATTTTCAGAAACACAAGAAGAACTTTAAGTTGTAAATATATTAAGCTGTTTGCTGTAGAGAGTTTTGATTTGATGTAAATAAATATAGGTAAAGCACTGGTTCCCAAATAACGACTTCTTAAAGATGCTGTTTAGATAGTTGTTCTATATACATGTTTTACTCTCCTTTTATTTAATTAGGGAATAACAATTATACTTAAATAACTTCTAAGATACCACCAAAGTAACAGATTCTCACTTGAAGCCATGACCTTTTTTCCTGTTTTCTATTGTAAGGTGCCATCTTGCAAAGCTGTGACCTACAGCCATGCCTAATGTCTTATGCTGGTAAGAAACCTATGATGTCACTGAAGCCCCACTCCTGTGGGTGTAACTTTAGCTCACAGCTTTGCAAGGTGACACCCTACAAAAGAGAGAGCAGGAATAAAGGGGGAGGCTCTAGTAGATGAGACTATTATACCCCTAGCATCTTTGAAGTAAGTGAGATGTATCATAATTACATTGAGGAAGATAATATTAAATAATGATTATTAATGTGTTGGGATAAGTTTATGAACCTCTCATCCAAACCTCTCGTCCTGTGAAGTATTTAACCCCCTCTCAACTTGGCATCTTGTCTCCTTTACCCCACATCTCCAGGAAAACCTAGCAGCATACTTTATTGAACTCTCTGGGGCAGCATTCAGATACCAAACATGGCTGTGTACCATCCATACATTAATAAACAAACATAACACACTAACAGAAATGAAAATCCATAACCAAGATGGAAGGCAGTTAAGCATGGCACATAAAAACAATATTAACCTATCATTCAAAGTTAAAGGCACCCTAAAATATATATGAAAACAACAGAGCATCTAATAAAATAGAGGAGATTTAAAGATTTCTAGATTTCACTAGGAATATATTATATCTATCTATTTACTTTTATGTATTTTATGTTATTAGGCAGTGCGCACAAGCCCTGTTTTTTTGTATCTGTTTAGAACTGCCCTGCAGCTTATGAGCACACAAACTCTGAAGGGCAGGTTTCAGCTTAGCCAGTCAATGACCTCTCTGAAGCAGCATGTTGCAGAATGTTGCTACTTATTGGTTACTATGAGACAGTGCATGCCCTGTACTTTAAAGTATACTGTCCTACATGAGTATAGCTCACAGCTTGAGTGAGGTACATAAGGCCTTTCACCATGGCAATGTAGCTATCCAGAAGGGGTTGTGTTGTATGCTCTACTCCTAATAACCCTACACGTATTGATGATGATTTGAAGTTGGATAGAGGAAGATTTAGTAGTAATAGGTAATAGTAAGGGTTGTAGATAAGTATAAAAGCAAGTTGGAGCGGAATGGTCAAACACAAATAATGTAAGCATGTCTGGGATAAACATATGGTTAAATTAAGCCAAGCTAATAGGTTGATAGAATGGGTAGACTATATGCGCTTTATGGTACAGACTATTTGATCAGATTAAATGATTTCCCTGCTCAAGCACAATCCTTTATGATAACTCATAATCAAAGAGCTATTGGCTGCTAAATAATGGGGCTGTATTCAATTGCAAGCACACAGATTACGTTGTACAGGCCGTATGTCTGCAGGCTTGAAATTTGCTACAATTACAGTGCGATTCAATTGAACAAGCTCGCAATTTTCAGGCAAAAAGCTAAAACCGTAAACCATGCAATAGTATGTAACATTTCAGAGCGTGATCATGATCAACTAAGCAAGGCCATAACTACCATTTTAGAAACACCAATAGTAAATGAGACCGTCATTACGTCAGTAAAATATGAAGGTTACACGTCAATCAATTAGCGTTTAGAGGTCCCATATGCAATCAGACTTGCAATGTACAAAATATTAAAAAAGAATAGTGATACTGATATCGTCCATGTGGGTGGCCTGATATGTATTAATTTATTGATTCCCAAGATTGATATAACACCGAAATAAAACATTTATAAAAAAAGATTCTATTGCAGATTTACGAGCTTGAGACTGTTGTGCAATTAATTATAATGTCTTTCATCACTTTCCCCGTCATTTACAGTATTGATCTTTTATTTGCATTTCCAGTGCTGCGTACAGGTGTTTAAGCCCCTTGAAAGTCATATCTTGTATTTGGAAGATTGTATTCTACATTTGACATTTATGGGTGTGAAAACATTTGCAGGCTTGAGGAATTGTAGCAATTGATAGCGATTTCTGATTTTAGAGATTGTATCTTTTGCGGGCTTGAAAGATCAAAGGCTTCAATGGGTTGCAAGTTATGATTTTGACAACCGCAGGGATTTTCAGCCTGTAACCCACAGATCATTTGACTCGCTAAAAGACGCCAATTGAATAGCAAATTAGTTTACGGGCTACATTATAGGCTCCAGTAAACAACAATTGCTCAATTGAATAGGGGACATGGTCTTCTGAGCTTTTTAAATTGAGTTATCTTGTATTGTCGCTGTACAATGAAAAAATATATATGTTTGGAAGCTGTGGGTCGAAATAAGAGCATAATCTGGAAAAAGTAATAAAATACATTTTGCATAATGCTTTGGTAGAGGTTTTGTTTTTGGGAAATGTATTTACTTTTCTGGAGAGCAATGCTTGTATCCTTTAATGCAAACAACTTGGTCTGGGTCTTTGATGGGGAAAGGGAGTGGTGTCCATTTCATTTGGACCCTATTATCTAACAAAACTTTCTGATCTCTTTCCACATTCCTCCCTCTTTTGATATATAAACACACTCTCATAATTCAGCTCTTGGGAAGTGATATAACAAAGACAAAATGGATCCCTTTAAACATAAACACAGGATTAAAAATTCTGTTTTTATCTAAAAATGTGTTCTCTACAGCTGCTAATATTATTAGTTTTACATAATTCACAAACATGCCATTTTCCTTGAACTGTATTGATCAATTTAAACAGCCAAAATTACAGTATTTACCCAAAGTAATACAACATCTTATACACAGATTTTTCATAATAGCATTTAAAATATTGCACGTGTTGATGAACAAGCTCTATGTAATTTGAGATTAACAATAAATATAACCATTTGTGAATCATTTCCATATTATATCTTTCTGCTTTAGAATACAGAGATTAAAACATACTGTAAGGAATCATTAAAAGTATAATTAGAAAATGTAGTCAACAATATAATTACACTAATATTATTATATTACTTGTTGTTTGTTATACTTTGTAATTACATAAAAATCAAACAAGACCAGCTGTTTTGTTTTTTTTTATATCAGAAGAAACATAACACAGATTTAAATTATTTCAGAACTACAGAATAAACATTATTTGTATTAATAAATCTGCTAAATGTAATCTTAAACCTTTCTTATGTTACTGAGTGAATTTAGAGATTCTCAGATGCTTAAAGGGGCACATAACTTACCAAAGCAACTATGCACCACGTTGAAAAGCATTTTAAATATTTATAACTAAGTATTGGCTTAGTTATTGGCATTGTCTTTATTGCTGATAAAGCATTTGAAAATCTCCAACAAGAAGCTGCATTTATCATAAGCACCTAGGCTTGCCACACAGCTAATAAGATGCTTATGGTGGCCAGTTAAGAGAGACAAGCTGCTGCAGGGTCTTAAAGTCAGAGCTTTCCTTTTTTCAATGTACAGGTTCAATGTGTAATGCAGACATATTGGGTGATTTATCTTAAGTCAGCTCTGCAGTTGGGAAGTAGCAAAACGTGGGATCATTTGAAAATGTTTGAGGGTGACTGTGAAAGCACTGCAGAGCCCATAACTTACTTATACAGCATGTACCGTTCCTTTCTTCATTTTATGCTGTTATGTGAATAAAAATATTTAAAAAATAGAGAGAACACTTGCATTCGAACCCTGGAACTGCTTTAGTACTAACAGATGCTATCTCCATGGCCGGATTACCCATTAGGCCAACTAGGCAGGTGCCTATGGGCGCCTCCCTGTGAGGGGTGCCCATTTTTCTACCCAAAGAACTCTAAAATTCCATCCTGGCTTAAAAAAAGGAAATTGTGCAGTTCACAAACTGAAACTAGAGCTACAAACATGTACAGGATGAAATTGTTACAGCTTGGATTGTTGACATGCTTCCTGCACAGAGCCCACATGGAGCTGCCTGAAGGCAACAGGGGCAAGAGATGGGGATGTCACCTGTGTGTAGTAATTGTATTGACATATACAGTAACGCTATCCTTCCTGATCTTGGGCCTCATTCAATTCCAGGCCAAAACTCGATCTCAAATTGTTGACTTCCTGCGATCGAGTTGTGGCCTTGCACGCTGCTATATAATTAGCTGGGTCCGCAAATTAGTCCCCCTTCCTGATAATCATAAACCATGCTATCGGCAGTAAGCATTGGAGGGCTTGAATATGATCGCGGCCGCAAGCCCGTAACCCATGCTTCAAGCCCGCAAACTCGGAGCACTGTAAATTAAGATATAAATTAAATACAGCACTGTACAGAACTGTAAATGATGGGGAACACAATCGGTGACAGAATTAAAAGCACAAAGTTCTCAAGCTTGAACATCGCCAAAATACAATACATTATTTAATATTCAATTTCCGTCCAAAGTCCTAGGGGCTTGAATGACATCCAAGCCCCGTAAATCGTTATTCAAGCCCGTAGGACTTCAATGAAATATGAAGGTTTGATTCCAAAGGGCTTAGAGATTGCAGCCCATAGGACTTTATGACAAAGATTGAACATTAAATAAAGTATTCATTTATGCCGATTTGCAAGCAATTGAATAGCAAATCAGGATTGTTTGGGGCCGCAACTCATGCGGACGTGAAAGATCAAAGGCTTTAAGGGAAGTTAGCTGCAATTGAACAAATTGCTAGGAATCGTAGCTCGCAGCAGGTAACTCAAGGCAATTGAATAGCAAAGTAGTTTGCAACCTCTCTAAAACATAGCAATTGAATGAGGCCCATAGTGTGTAATGAGTGAGGGACAAAAAAATCTAAGTCAGAGGCGCTCATCAGAGAATGAACCAACCTTAATAGATTAGTTCTATGGCCATGATACGCCACTCTGACAGCAACCTCTTTTAGCTCACTTGTGCCCTTCACAGGGAGAAATATTCTGTAGTATATCAGTCTGGTCCCACTCAGAAGAGTGACCCAGCCCCGAAATACCAGGCAATTCTACCCTGAACAGGAGAAACGGCAAACCCAAGACGCGTTTCGGCCTTTATGGGCCTCGTCAGTGAGGTGCAGCTGAACTCCCTAAGGCCCAGTGAGCAAGAGGTCCACGTCTGGATTCCCCTATTACCCTTAGGGAGACTAAACCCTAAGGGTAATTTGCATAAACAAAAAAACTCCCTCAGGCCCAGTGAGCAATAATGTAATGAGTGAGGCCCTGCACATAATACTGACTAATGTAAAAAACATAGTCAGAGTGAGAGAGGACAGAGAAGAAATGTAAATATCCAACAATTAGCAGCCCAGGGATCATTGTACATGTGTATTGATCAATTAGAGATATGAATTACTAGCGAATTGCCCGTCAAAAAATGACGGCAATGAAATTGTAAGGTAGCTAATGCTGTTTGGTGTGTAATAATGAAATATGTAATACATTAATAAATGAATATAGTTTACCTATTTTGAAGCATTGTGTTGAAGATCTGCAATCTGTTTTGATGTTGCTGCAGCATTAGTGGTGTGGAGCTGCTGTGTAAGCATGCTGAATGTGTGCACTGTGTGGTATGAATATCCGTAGGTGGTTTGTGGCGTTTTGCGAGTTTGTTGTGGTGTTTTGCGAGTTTAGAGTGCTGTAGCCTCGTTTTCGTTTTGTTCGGCGGCCATTTTTTCTGTCGCTTAGATTTTTTTTTTGTCTCAAAACTCTTTTATTTCGAGTAAAATCGAGGTGTAAGTTGCATTTTTGAGGTCCTGGGTGCTCCCTCTTGGTGTAGGTAAGGTTTTTATGTATGTGCTGTGTGTATGTATTGTGTTTTAAATGTTTGTATGTCGGCGTGTTGCGTCCGATGTTTGCGAGGTCGTAATGTGTGGTAACGTGTTTCGTAGGTTGCTTGCGTTCCTCGTAAAATTTAGCGAGTGTCGTAATTTGTGTGTCGTGTTTTTTGAGTAGCGACGTGAAGTTTGCGAGGGTTTGAGGCCCTTGCCCAGTGACCTCGCCAGCAACTGAGTCCCTCGCTTCGCGAGGTGCCTCAGTTGCTGGCATGGAGCGCCTTCGGCGCTCCATGCCAGCAACTGAGGCCCTTGCCCAGTGACCTCGCCAGCAACTGAGGCCCTCGCTTCGCGAGGGACCTCAGTTGCTGGCATGGAGCGCCTTCGGCGCTCCATGCCAGCAATTGAGGCCCGTGCCCAGTGACCTCGCCAGCAACTGAGGCCCTCGCTTCACGAGGGGCCTCAGTTGCTGGCATGGAGCGCCTTCGGCACTCCATGCCAGCAACTGAGGCCCTTGCCCAGTGACCTCGCTACGCGAGGGCCGCGGCTCGCTGCGCGAGCCCGCATGCGTGAGCAACGACCCGTACGCTCACAACTATATATGTGATAGGAAGCTTGGCAATAATGTGTGTGATTGTGATACAAGTGCACAGTGAAGAGCACAAGAGCACACACCAAGGGTTATAATACAGAAGGAATCAGAAGTGGACATACCAGGACATGTAATTATAAGATGGGCACAGTATACACCCTCTTAGACACATGTATTTAGTATGTTTATTTTACCCTCTGACCCTGTGGCTGTGCATTCTCAATAAATACACTAATCTGTCCTGAAGCTTCAAATTCTCTGGGTCACTCTCTGTATACTGTTCTACCTTATCCTAATAAGGGCAAATATTTATAAAGAGATTATTTATGTTTTGGTCTTTCACATTTCAACAGGTAGAAATTATTGGGAGCAGTAATGCTCATGGTAGCACATAATGACTGCAAGTAGGAAGCCTTATAGGGTGCTGAGATCTCAGGGAAACACAGTATAACATCACATAACATACATATAAACAACATATGTGACTGGATAACAACACATAACATACACATAACATAATATGTAACTGGAAAACCCTCACCGCTAACAAACAAGGAAAGCAAATGAAGCAACACACAGTCACAATAAAGAACAATTGCACAGACTTGTTATCACTTTATTATTATGATTACTATTAAGGTTATTTACTTAATTTTTTATAGATTTTGCAATTTTTTTTTTTTTTTAAATCTACTCTAATTTCACACTTCTACAACCCTTTTACTGATTCTGCTCATCAGAACCTTTACAGCATGAGTACTGGTGCTGGACACCTATTTGATGTGTTTTCCATGCCATATATACTATGCACAGTGGCCATTCATTCTTTCTTTACAATTCTGTGGTGTATAGATTTGTTTTATTAAAATAAAAAAAGGCAAAAGCAGGGATAAAGGCCCAGTGACTTTAGTTTGCCTAACATATTTATCTATTATTGACAACATAAAAATAGGGTTATGACACTGGATTAAGGAAATGCAACCATATCTCTCCAGAAATGTAAACACCCCTCTCACACACACAAAACTTTTACCTATGTATCATGGACTCACCCAGGTTCCAGCAGAGACATAAACATTTGTTTTTTTCTAATTAAAAACTAGCTGTATGATGTTTTTCCTGATTACTTATGCTCTCGGATAGACTCAAGCCATTTCTTTTTTCATTGTGCAGCGGCCATTTAAACTCTCATAATTACTCAGTTTTTCTGTGTGATACAAGTGATCATGATTTGTGTTTGAGTAACATATGCTTGTTGTCCTCCCATAGAAAAATATAAATAATATGGTCCAACATCAAATGCATTTAATAAGCAAGTAATAGCTCAGTGTGTGTATGAGTAGCTACTGTATGTAGTTAAAATGTCTGTTATGGGGAAATGTCTATGATTTGCTCACACAGCAAGAGAGCGATATACACGCACAGAAAAGGGGCAAATGGGTGCATGCATACCTTGTGCCCGTAATCATAGGGGCTCATCCACTTTACTGACCAGGGGCTCCAAAACAATAGATCCGACACTGGCTATTTCTACTGATTTATGAGTGCTATTAACTTCAAATACTTAACAAAAAACAACACCAAAATAGTCCTCAACCATGCACAGAAGCTTATGATGTCTTGATTTGTGCAGCATCATAATTCCCTTAATGTATCCCTCATGGAACAATTGTCGGCAGTTACCCTTCCTATGATTATAATTCAAGGGCAAAAAATCCCATAAATGGAATGTTATATGCGTGTTTCTTATGAATAATGAGGATTCATTTTGCTCCTTAGTTAAAACTATTGTTACAAGAGCTCCTATGAACTAAAACAAATGAGAGGCATATTGAACATATAACTATAATATATACATTGCTTTCTGTATATGTTTACATTTTATGTGGAAACCAAATATGTATAAAACTCATAAATAGCAAAAAGGAACTTCCTTAAATATACTTAGAGGCAACAAAGTTATTATTACATTAAGAGCTACTGTATGATGAAAAATATGTATGTATAAAAATGTTAATCTTATTAAGGATATAATTTCCTTTCTGGATTGCTACCTTGTTGTGGTGAAGGGGCTTGCACATATCTTTGTAGCTGTGAGCAATACCATCTAGGGTCACCCAAGATGGACAGGTCATAGTAGGGAGGTCAGACAAATTGTGGTTCACTGGAGAAGGAACTGGCAACCCACTACAGTATCTTTGCCAAGAAAACATAATGGCTAAGCATAACCAGCAAAACAGATGTGCCTGGCATGCTGCCTCCAAATGATCACCAAGAGTTGGACATGATTAAAGGACTGAACAACAACTCACGGATATAATTAGGCAGAGAAAAATTATAGTTTTTTTAAAATGTACTTGATGTCTCTGCTGGACCTTGGTGGTATCCATGATATTTTGGAGAAGGTTGCATGTGTGAGAAGGGCAATTTCGTTTATGGAGAAGTAGAGCTTGCAGTTATACTTCTGATTTATTCAAAGTTTGTGAAATGGAAGGGGTAGGTGTCAAATTCTAAAAGCTCCAATAATTTAACAAACTTTCTCCTTCTCCTCTCTGTCTTCATTCCTGTCTTATACTTTTCTACAGTGATAAATAGAATACCCCCTCATACTCCAAGCTATTAGATAAGATAGAACATTATATATACAAAAAAAGTCTGGAAAATACTTTCTTTTCTCTTCAAATGTTTTTGTCCTCATGGCTTACACAGCTTTCAGTGTTGTTAGTTTTGTAATGTAATGTAATGCTTCACTGGGCTACAGTAATGCTTTTAATTTGAGATGTTTTATAATTGTTGCTGTTCAGTCCTTCAATCTTATCCGACTCTCTGTGATCATATGGACACAGCACACCAGGCACATCTGTCTATGTTTCTGATTGTGCTCATCTATTTGGTTTTCTTGGCAAAGATACTGTAGTGGGTTGTCAGTTCCTTCACCAGTGAACTGCAATTTGTCTGCATCTACAATGACCTGACCATCCTTGGTGACCCTATATGGTATAGCTCACAGCTTCACTGCTTCACAAGCCCGTTCACCACGACAAGGTAGCGATCCAGAAGGGGAATGTTTTATATATTGTTAATGTTTTATTGAATATTTTCTTTAAGAATTATTTAAAAAAATATATATATTAGAAAGTTAAAACAGCCTTCAAATTAATAACTAATAAATAAAATTATGTGTTTGTGGTTGTTTTCCATTGAAATGTAGCAATAAATATATTTTTTAATATTTTAAAATAATTTGTTAGTAAAATATAATCAAGTTACAATTGTAATATTTTTTTTTTATATTTTACTTTTTATTGGTTATGCTATACTGTTGTTTGATGTATTTCTAGAACTTGACTTGCTTTTGTTTTTATATTTCCATCTAACAGTCATATTAACATATTTATTTTTATACCTCTTTTTGGTGAAAAAAAACTGACATTAGCAAATGGAAAGCAATTTCCATTTATCTGATTTCACTTTAATCTCAATAACGTAACTAAATTAAACAAAAAGCTAATGTATCAGGAAATGTTCTCAAAATGTAGCATAATTGTACAAGTGCTCTGGGGATTTTTGTAGAGAAAAAAGATATTTCCAGGAACAAAACACTTGATTCAATAAAGTATTGTACAGGTTAATGGAAAAGTCAACATGCTTGGAAGTTAATCCCAGCACTGTACTGTTCCCTCAAAGCAAGTCAATGAGATTATGTGTTGGCCAGGATGTTGTTTAAACTGCAAACATTCTCAGAATTGTATATATATAAATGGCACTATAAACATGTATTTTGTCATTAAAAAGATGCCAAAAGTGAGGTAGGAGTGGTGGATAATAGTTTATGGGCTTGGTTAAATACATACCTATTTTAAAATAAGGAATAATTATTTTTTTTACATTAGTTGTTATTTCCTGGAATTTCACATTGAAATGTCACCATTACATTGACTTGTTAGTAGAGCTTTGTGATAACATTTATAGCTACAGTTAACTTAAATGACCTCCATGGCACCTACTAGTAACTCCTGTGCATCTAAATTTAACCCTCTATCCACAGGGATCCTGTAAGGACCCTCATGTCTCGTACCGTAAGTAATATGCCACAGAGGTCCTTAAAGGATGTCCATGACTTCTAACATTAACCCATGCTATGGAAGGCCTTAAAAGACCCCCATGGCATCTACAAATAACTCCATACCATAGGGGTCTTCAAAGGACCCCATGATACTTAAAAGATTACCCTTAGTACCATGGGGGTCTAGCCCAAAATAAAAATAAAAACACAATAAAACTGACTAAATTGCATAAAATAAAAAAATACTAAATTACAATAAGATGACAGTAAATTACAATAAGCCTGTATGGAAGACAAATGTCATACTTACCTACCCTTTATGCCCATCCAGTGACGTCAACAACGCCCTGGTCCTCATTCTTCTGTCCTGGATAAAACAGGCTATCCAATTTGATTGTAGTGTCTGGTCCTCTTCAAAAGCCAGCAATCCTCATCTTCCAGGCAATGAAAAGGGCTCTCCACCTAAAAAATCTGACATGCTAAAAACATAATTAACTAAAGTAACAGAGGTCCATCTATGGGGAGCCACATTTTTGTAGCTTAAATACTTACAGGGCTTCTGTGGCCATGCTATTAGTCCTATAAGGACCCCAGTGCCATCTAAAAACTAACAATTAATCCCGAGTGCTCACCTCCAGTACTTCTCAAGATCAGCCCCCATACTTTGGCATTTTCTACATTGCTCTGTAAGACTCTGGTCTTGAAATGTTGAAAGATTCTATGAAAACACACTAGTTCAGAGAAGCTTACTAATTTCCTCCTTAACTAAGCCATCCACAACTTTATACTATGTTACCTTTTCTTGGTTGCATATCTCTCCTTCATTAATAATCAGTCCAGCAGTCCTCTAACCTCATGCTTCTATCCCCTATCATCTCTTAGATTGTAAGCTCTCCAGAGATCAGGGCCATCATCTCTTCATGTAACACTGTGTATGTGCAAATGTGCTGTCTTGTTTTATCTGACTTCTAATGTGTGTAAATGTCTATCCATTGTTTACTGTATACCTAGCTCTACAGAATCTGATTTTCCTCTAAAAATAAACTAAACTAACAATAATAATGCATGAACATTTCTTACGCACAGAAAAAAGACAAAATGCAGTCAGTTATTGCCACAGATTAGTGATTTTTATGCAGCCGATCCTTCATTTCCAAAAGGCTGTTAGGGTATATAGTGTATATTATACGTCAACATATTCTCAATTATTTTTTTCAAAAGGGAAAAACAGTTTTATTTGCTGATTTCTCTCACAAAAAAAACAGTACCACAAGCCACACATGTAAGTGAAGCAACAAATATAACCAATATGCCAGCAATTTGACTCACAGAGAATAGGACCACTATCAAAAATTTGCTTAGAGTTTATCTTAATTTTTTTTCAGTGCATACAAGGATTCCTCAAGCTCCCTGTTACAAATTTGTTATAATTTAATGAAATCTATACATTTCACCAAATATAGAATATAAAAAAACGTTAGCCATAAATATTACATACATATTGTATAATTGTTATTCTTAGACATCATTTTTGTAATGCCTTTGAGTCAAAAAATTGAGTGGGTTAAGGTTTCACTGCATATATTTTTTGAAAAATCAAGTAATTTATTTGAAAGTAAGGGCCCAATGCTAATCCCTTCTATCATAATTACAGTTGGTTTAGTAACAAAATAAATCCTAGCTTGCTATGCTATTCCCCCATCCCATGAACATTGCGAGAGAACTGCTTCTAGTGACTGCTGCACAACATAACCGAAAACCACTGCACAAATCTCCATTGATTTTTGCACTGCTAAAAGATTACCGTTAGACTTTTACACCCAAACCCTATGCTAATAAGACTTTACGGATCACTCACAAACCAGGGCAGTGACGTAACTGCAAAAAAATGAGAAAAATATTAGGCGTACCAAAGACACTTGTAAATGGTTTTAAAACCTTTCACAAGTGCCGCGGCAGCAGTATAGTCCAAAAAAACAAACAAGTAAAAATCATTATTTCACACTTAACAGTCCAATATCAACATATGTGTAATTAAAAAAATAGGTTATTAAATTATTATGTTTGATTCCCTATAAAACACCAAGGGTAATACACAGCCCAGTACTTGGGAAACAATGTTGCGTAGGAACAAATGCTCTAATGAATTTTATATATATACATATATTTTTATTTATATATATATTTATTTAATATATATATAAATATATATATATATATATATACAGTTCCTTGCAAAAGTATTCCCCTTGGCATTTTTCTTGTTTTATGACCTCACAACCTGGAATTAACATGGATTTATTTTTTATTGTGAAGCAAACAATAAATAGGACAAAATAACAGAAAAAGTCAATGTGCATAACTATTCATACTTTGTACAGCCTCCTTTTGCGGCAATCACAACTCCAAGTCGCTTTGGATAAGTCTCTATGAGCTTGCTACATCTTACCACTGGGATTTTTGCAAAACTGCTCCAGCTCCTTCAAGTTGAATGTTTTTCACTTGTGAACAACAATCTTTAAGTCTGACCACAGATTTTCTATTGGATTGAGGTCTGGGCTTTGGCTAGACCATTGCAACACATTTACATGTTTCCCCTTAAACCACTCAAGTGTTGCTTTAGCAGTGTGTTTAGGGTAATTTTCCTGCTGGAAGTTGAACCTCCATCCTAGACTCAAATCACGCACAGAGTGCTACAGGTTTTGCTCAAGAATATCCCTGTATTTAGCACCATCCATCTTTCCCTCAACTCTGACTAGTTTCCCAGTCCCGGCTGCTGAAAAACATCCCCACAGCATGATGCTGCCACCACCATGTTTCACTTTGGGGATGTTTTTTTTGGGGTGATGTGATGTTATGGGTTTGGGCCAGACATAGCGTTTTCTTTGATGGCTGAAAAGTTCAATTTTATTCTCATCAGACCAGAGCACCTTCCTCCATACATTTCGGGAGTCTCCCACTTGCCTTTTTGCAAACTCAAAACGTGCCATTTTGTTTTTTTCTGAAATAAATGACTTTCTTCTGGCCACTCTGCCATAAAGCCCAACTCTATGGAGCTTACAGCTTATTGTCGTCCTATGTACAGATACTCCAGTCTGTGCTGTGGAACTCTGCAGCTCCTCCAGGGTTATCTTAGGTCGCTGTGCTGCCTCTTTAGTAATGCCCTCCTTGCCCTGTCCGTGAGTTTTGGTGGGCGGCCGTCTCTTGGTAGGTTTGCTTTCCATTTGGTTATGATAGTTTTGATGGTGCTCCTGGGGATCATCAAAGATTTGGATATTTTTTTATAACCTAACCCTGACATGTACTTCTCAACAACATTGTCCCTTACTTGTTTGGAGAGTTCCTTGGTCTTCATGGCAGTGTTTGGTTAGTGGTGCCTCTTTCTTAGTTGTTGCCACCTCTGGGGCCTTTAAAAAAAGGTGTGTATATGTAATAGATCATGTGACACTTAGATTGCACTCATCGTGAGGCCCGCACAACTCCCCCCTGCCCCACTGATGCTTGCGTATGCACATGCCCGCATGACTTACCACTCACAGCACCCCCGGCTGGGCTCACAACAGCACCCCCTGTTTATAGCTGCGCATGCGCATTGCGCAAGGGGGCGCACGCACTAGCAGAAGGCGGGTCTCGTGACATCAGCATGCAGGATCAGAGAGAGATGGAGAGAGCTGATAAGAGACAAGGGAGGGAGGAGGGGTAAAAATACACAGATGGGAAATACACAGGAAAGGAGGGGGGGGAGAGACACAGGGAAGGGAGAGGAGAGGGCAGAGAGACAAAGGGGAAGGAGAGGAGCAGGGGGAAACACAGGGGAGGGAGAGGAGGGGGGCCAAGAGACACAGGAGAGGGAGAGGAGTAAGAGAGACAGGGGAGGGAGAGGAGGGGGAAGAGAGACATAAGGGAGGGAAAAGAGGGGGGAAGAGAGACACAGGGGATGAAGAGGAAGGCGGAAGAGAGACACAGGGGAGGGATAGGAGGGGGAAGAGAGACATAGAGGGGGGAAGAGAGACATAGGGGAGGGAGAGGAGGGGGCAGAGAGACTCAGGGAAGGGAGAGGGTGGGGCAGAGAGACACAGGGGAGGGAGAGGAGGGGGAAGACACAAGGGAAGGAGATGTGGGGAGGGAGGGGGGAAGAGAGACACATGGGAAGGAGAGGAGGGGTAGAGACACAGAGGAGGGAGAGGGGGAAAAAGACACAGAGGCGGGGAGAGACAATGGGGAGGGAGGAGGGGGAAGATACACAGGGGATGGAGAGGGGGAGACACATGGGAAGGAGATGAGGGGTAAAGACACAGAGGAGGGAGAGGGGGAAAGAGACACAGAGGAGGGGGGAGAGACAGTGGGGTGGGAGGAGGAGGAAGATACACAGGGGATGGAAAGGGGGATGAGACAGAGGGGGAGGAGAGGGGGGAAGAGACACAGGGGAGGGAGAGAGACACAGGGAGAGAGACAGGGGAAGAGACACAAGGGAAGGAGAGGGCGAAAGAGACACATGGGAGGGAGAGAGGCTTAGACACAGGGGAGGGGTGAAAGAGACACAGGGGAGGGAGAGGGGGAAGAGACACAGGGAAGGGAGAGGGGGGAAGAGACACAGGGGAGGGAGAGGCTCACAATGAGTGCCTCCAGTCAAGTAGAGGGGGGGAGAAGTAGAGAGGGGGATTACAACAAACAGGCAACATACAAAAATACATTTGCTTAACAAAAATAGTATGGTGTTAGTCAAAAATAAAATTAATTGAAAAGTTTTTTGAACATTTGCATTTTTGTTTGTCATTTTCACCAGACACTGCCTGAAGAGTGTCGCAGGAAGATTGGCAGCAGTGGACCCTTTGTTATTTATGGACAACAAATTCAAGACAACAGGTACAGTAACAAGTAACAAAAAAGAAAAATAATCTATCCTTTTTGGTGTGCGCCAATGTGAAAACACACTGCATCCTAACTAACCCTGTAAGCCTAACCCCATAACCTAAAACCCTAATGCCAACAGTTGTGCACACAAAACAGGATAGTACAGCAAATATTGTTAACATAAACAAACTGGAAGGATTTATCCTGCTTGGTGTGCGCCAATTTGGAAAAGTACTGCAATATAACTAAACCTCTAAGAATGACCCCATAACTAATCCTCTAAACCTAAACCCATAAACATAAGCCCATAATGGCAACAGTGGCGCACACCAAACAGGAAAAGACAAGAAATGCTTACTCATAAAAATGGAAGGATCTAGCCTATTTGGTATGTGCCAATGTGTAAATGCACTGCAATCTAACTAATATTCTAGGCCTAACCCCATAACCTGAAGCCCAGAATGACAACAGTGGCGCACATCAAATAGGATACTACAAGAAATGCTGTTAACACATACTAAATGAAAGGATTTCTCCTGTTTGGTGGACAAGGTGGAAATGTAATGCAACCTAAGTAACCATCTAAGCCTAACCCCCTAATACCAACATTGTACACACAAAACAGGATAGGACAAAAAAAGGTTCCCTGCCCCCCTAATGCCATCAGTGGTGTACACAAAATAGGATAGCACAACAAATGTTGTTAACACATACAAAATGGAATGATCTATGCTGTTTTGTGTGCACCACCCTCTAAGCTTGACCTCATAACCTAGACCTCTAATGGCAACAGTGGCACACTTCAAACAGGATAGGACAAGAAATGTTGGGAACACATACAAAATGGAAGGATCTATTCTGTTTGGTGTGCGCCAATGTGTAAACACACTACACTCTAACTATCCCTCAAAGCCTGACCCAAAAAAAAGGTACCCAAACACCTAATGACAATATCGCCACACACAAAACAGGATAGGACAAGAAATGCTGTTAACACATACAAAATTAAAGGATTTGTCGTCTTTTCTGTGCCCCACCTTCTAAGCCTAACCCTATAACCAAAACACCTAATACCAACAGTGGCTGACACAAAAAAAAAAACACCACCAACAAAAAAAAGGTATGCTGTTTATACATATAAAACCCAAGGAACTAGCATGTTTTCTGTGCACCTTTGTGGAAATGCACTGCAACTTAACTAAGCCTGACACCATAATCCTAACTCCATAATGGCACACTGGTGCACACAAGACAGGATAGAACAAAAAATGCTATTAACACATACAACATAGAAGGAACAACTTTCATAAAATGCACTGCAACCAAACTAACACTAAACAGGATATCAGATAAGATAAGCAAAACAAATAAAGTTGCATTTAAAAAAAAAAAATCTAATATACTATTTATATTTACAGATTACTATGGCGGATATTGAAAACAAAGAGGAACAGAAAAGACGTCAAACACGAGAACGTGTACAAAGATGGAAAGATCTTCTGAATAGCATACTGGAAGCAGCTGTGTGCAAACCCAGAAATGGACTCAGCTGTGTTGTACATGCCCAGGACAACACCTCCTGCAGGGAAATTGAACACTTCCCATCCAGAAGAAAAGGAAATTCAATGAGAAAAAGAATGCGAATACCAAGCAAAAGACAAGCGCCTGAGAAAGTAACATCCAAGAAGGCAACCAAAAATATCTCGAAACAATGGAATACAATGGAAGCTGTTGAACAACGTATGCAGCTTCAAGAAGATAAAAAAATGCTTAACCCCTACACTCAAACTTATAAAAAATTGGCAGAAGTAGAACAGGAACAGGAACAACGAATTCCTGCAGAAATACATCAATTACCAATCCTAAAAGTCAATATGGTTCTTAGATCGCCATACTGATAAACGCCATTATAACTTGCCAACATCAAATGAGGTTGCAATGGTCTTTTAAAATGGTGAGGGAGAACCACCATTTCAGAGGGATATTAGAATATATCCCAGAAATGATGAACAACCTTTCATTAACATAAGTATCTTAAATACTAATTTGGATCCAATGACATATCCAATTTTTTTTCCACATGAGGAAGCAGGTTGGCAACCCAAATTAACACTTGACAGTTACCCAAATTCTAAAGTACGTGTCAGAAATAATATTTCCATGCTTGAATTTAAAGTGGCTCAAACTGCCATTCGAGATGGATTTAATTGAAAACTGACACAACAATGGAACATTGAATCATATTTGCAAGTTGAGGCAAATAATTTAAACTTCATAAAATATCAACAAGATAAACTACGTGTAGAACAGTAGAACAGTATTGTGGACTGATGGATTATGTCGCTAAGGTGGCTACAACGAGAGAGATGCCAGCTGGCAAAGCCATTATTTTACCTTCTTCTTTCTAAGGATCTCCTCACAATATGCGAGAAAGATACAATGATGTGATAGCTATTGTAACTACAGTAAATATGGAAAACCAAATGTATTTATTGCATTCACATGTAATCAACAATGACCAGAGATTGTACAGAATCTGCTAATTGGACAAACTGCTTCCAATAGACCAGATTTAGTGGCAAGAGTCTTTAAAATCAAATTAACTGAATTAATACGTGACATAACCATAACTCAGTTATTTGGCAAATGTCTGGCTTATGTTTATACCATACAATTTAAAAAAGAGGCCTTCCACATCCACAATCACCATGTATGGAAAATAAGAAATGCACTAAAGACTTTCCAAAAGATTATAGAGACAAAACTTATGCTAATTATGATGGCTATCCATTATATAGAAGAAGAGAAGGCCAAAATGCCATTATTTGTGGAAAAAGGTAGATAACAGATATGTGGTACCATACAATTCACATTTGCTCATGACGTATAATGCACACATTAATGTGTAAGCTTACACTTCATTAAATTCCATTAAATATGTCTACAAAGATATTTACAAAGGCTATGATGCAGCTACTGTAGTCGTCAAAAATGCAGAAAATCAAGAACAAAGTGAGTTATTACATGATGAACTTGCATCTCATTTAATGCTCGATATGTAAGTGCACCAGAAGCAATGTGGCATATTCTCAAATTTGAAATGCATGATCGCTCACATACAGTATATCAATTGGCTGTACATTTGCCCCGAAGACACTTAGTTTACTTTAATGTTGGAAATGAAAGAAATGCTTTCGCACAAAGTGAGCATCGACAAACTACCCTAACTGCATGGTTTGAATTAAATTGTAACAACTTGGAGGCAAGGGAATTGTTATATATTGACATTCCCTACCATTATGTCTTTATTAATGGATTATGGCAAAAACGTAAAAGCCATGGAAATAAAATAATACCAAATATTTACACTGTAAGTCCAAGAGACCTTGAACGTTTCTGCTTATGTTTACTCCTTTTTTTTTTAAACAATGAGTTTTATTGTCACATTTTTAAGAAACATTTCACAGATTTGACCCCGGCACACAGGCCAGAATGTTCAACATAAGTCCATTACACCCATTACAGTCATATTTATTTATATCTATTTACAGAAAACTCTGATTCATTAATGTTGTTGACGTCAGGATGGAGAATAGACTGCTTTAGGTCAAACCTTTTGCCGCTGGTACTTAAAAAAAAATAAAAAAATGTGTGACTTTTTTCTTTTACTTTTTTAATTATAACAACATAACATATAACTAAACCGGCTTGCTGGCCAACCCTGTCCCCCCCCCCCCCCCTTCCTATTCCTTCCAAATAAACAACTAACTATTGTAATGAATTAGTCCCCATGTCTTTCCCTGTTCCCCTCCCCTTCCTAACCTCTTTTGACCATACTTATTGGAGTATGAGTCCTGGATAAATACCAACCGCTATCTCTAACTCCTTAGGTCTATGCCTATACTGTATGTACTACCCAAGGGTCCCAAATTTTCCTGTATTTGTCCATTGAGTAAGCCAAATAGGTGGGTAATTCTTTCATTGATTGCTATATAGTTAATCTTTTGTTTAACCATCAGAAAATTTAGGTCGCTAGATTTCCAGGATTTGGCAATATGGCTCTTAGCGGCCAAAGTTATATATTGAAGCAGCCTATTTTGGGGTGGTGACAGAGTGTTATTGGGAATCCCCAGCAGCATGTTGTCTATAGTCCTGTCCACTGGGGTGTGGAACAAGTCCGAGGCCAACTTCGAAATTGCATCCCAGACTTTTACTACCTGGGGGCATGTCCACCATATGTGGCTAAATGTCCCTGTTGCTTGGCACCCCCTGAATGTTTACTCCTTTTAAATGTTCCTGGTGCACAAAGTTTTCAACAGTTGAGAACTGTTAATGACATAGTTTATGAAACATTTAATTTAGCTGCGTGACACAGAAACTTCCTGGCTGATGACACAGAATGGGAAAGATGTCTAGAAGTAGCACTATGTCAAATGCCATGACAGATATATGTCTGAAGACTTTTTGCAATGTTACAATGAGTCTATTGCAGAATTAAAAGCATTACTTGAAATTCCAGAGGTCTTTCTTTCTCATGGATTAAGTTGTGCAAGTTTTAATCTGCCAGATCCAGGACTCATAGACAACATAAACATTGAAGACTATGACACTCAACTTCAAAAGCAAAGAATACAAGAAAGACTTGCAACTTTAAATACATTACAATTACAAGCATTTAGTGTTCTAACAAATGCCCTAGATGATGACATGCTCAAAGAGTGTTATTTCTATCTAGATGGACCTGGCGGATCAGGAAAAACGTATCTGTATAATTTATTGATGAATTACATTCGAGCACAAAGTCAAATAGCACTGCCATTTGCAACCGCTGGAATTGCTGCACTTTTGTTAAAAGGTGGAAGAACTGTGAATAGTGGATTTAAACTGCAAGTTCCCATTCCGGAAACATCAGTGGCGGATATTCTAATGACATCATTACAAGCAAAAGAAAATTAAAAAGGTCAATTAATTATAATAGATGAAGCTACAATTATGTCATGCCATGCCCTACAATGTATTGACCGTTTTTAATGTGAAGTCATGGATAATGATTTGCCATTTGGTGGAAAGGTAATGTTTGTAGGTGGAGATTTTAGACAAACATTACCTGTCGTTGTACATGGAAATCGAACAGACATTATCAAAACATGTATAAAGTCAAGTACACTATGGAAACTCTTTACCCATCTTCAATTACAACAAAAATATGAGATCAGAAGGACAAAATGAATTCAATGATTGGCTAATTAAAATTGGAGAAGGAAAAACAGAGCGAAAACAAAATGTATCCAATGATACCGTGCAAATTCCATCTCATATGATTTGCAAACAGGATCTCCCATCGGCTATATTCCAAAATGCAATTATTCAGAGCTTGCAAACAAAGTAATACTAACATGCAAAAATAAGGATGTATTGTTTCTCAATAATGAAATATTAAAAATAATAAATGCACCACAAAAAAATTATCACAGTGCTGATTCTGTACTTGGGGATGACAAAAAGTCAGACAAACTTTTCAACTGAATTTATTAATTCATTAACTCCCTCTGGAATGCCACCACATATTTTGAAGCTAAAGAAGGGTGCAATGTCTGCAAAATATGAACCCAAAAAAGGACTATGTAATGGGACCAGATTAATTGTTCAAGAATTAAAGGACCATTTCATAGATGCTGAAATTCTAACTGGTATCCATAAAGGAGAGAGAGTTTTCATACCAAGAATAGATTTGGCACCAAGTGAAAGTAGCCTCCCTTTTGTACTTCAAAGGAGACAATTTCCCATCATCATGGCATTTGCCATGACCATTAATAAATCCCAAGGACAAACTTTTAAATCTGTTGGTATCCTTTTAGAAGAACCAGTATTTGCACATGGCCAACTGTATGTTGCATTTTCAAGATGCAAGAATCCAGAGGCTATTAAAGTTTAGGGTGATTTATTAGATAATTGCCGCATTTTTACAAAAAACATTGTCTACTAAGAGGTGCTGTAACTTCAATTCAAAAAAGGATATCAATACAATAGATTTATACAAAAAACAAAAAAACAGTGCTTTTACCCTAATGACAACTTCCCAAAAAAGAACAACAAACATAGAGAACAGTGGTTTTATTTTGAGGGTGAATTTTTATGTCACTCAGGCTCTTTTTAGAGGACCATTATTTCCATAAGAAACTCTATGCAATGGCAAAAATCATAGAGAACAGTGGTTATACCCAGCAGACGAACTATTATGTCTGGCGGTCTCTTTTTAGAGGACCACTATTTCCCATAGGAAACTCTATGTGCCATTTTCAAGAACTACAAGAATAACAACAAAAAGTGAACAAAAAACAACAACAATAAACAGTGGTTATATCCGATAGACAAAGTTACAAGTCTGCTGGGCTCTTTTTAAGGGAACCACTTGGATATGCAAAAAAATATATATATTGGAATGTCTTGGAAGTGGCCTTTTGGCAGGATTGGCCCCACAAAACAGTTATCGTTGCATTTTATTACTATTCCAGTTTGAATGTTATTAAATTAAGTTAATGTTTGTACATTTCAATTTCACAAGGTGTGCAAAGTTGTTCCATTGTATATAATTAAGTGTTTATGTCAGTAGGAGGATAATCATTTCTTGAAAAATTCTAATTTATAATTACATACAGAGTATGGATCCAGGGAGTGATCCGATCCCCAATTACTGGGGTCAGGAAGGAATTTTTTTTTTTCCCTTTGATACTGTTTTGCTTCCTCTGGATTCACTACCTATGTGGGTTAACAGTACTTGAACTAAAAGTTGCATGTTAAAAAGCATTATATAATAGTTTAAAATACGTATTCATACAAAGTTGACCTATTGTCATGTTACTCATGCATAGCTCAGTATTTTAAATTTTAGTATTGTTAAAAAAATGGTTGACCACTGTTTCAAATATAAGTTGCATGTTACAAAGTATTAGGTAATGGTTTATAATACGTATTCTTACAAACTTACTACATTGTTATATTATTCATACATACATACATAAGAATTACAATGGTTAATATTGTTAAAATATAATGGTTTACCAGTTGTTAAAATGCAAGTTGAATATTAACAAAATAAAAAAAAATATTTTAATTGTTGTAGTTCTTTGTACATAACAAAAAAAGTTAAAAGTGTCAGAGACTCACATTGTGTGGCAAACAGCATTCCCAGCCTTAAAATGTTATTGCCGTAATTTTTTGATGGGCAAGTCGCTAGTACATATATATATATATATATAAATAATGGTTCCTTGCCGCAGTTACGGCACTTGTTCTCACACATTATAATAATCATGAAGTTCTCATTTACTATCGGTTCCTAGAGCCGTTTCTCATCTGTAAAGCTTGGTTTGGGTACTCCTTACACTGAAATCTCTTGCAGACAAGACATGATTTACAGATGTGGGCTGAGTACCATAATGTGGGGGTGCTAAATATTAACATATACGTGTAATATTGGGGAAAGAAGCTCTCGCAGCCAGATTACGGTTATACTACAGTTTACACTGCCCGATTAGCATAGAAGCCTACGTTAGTATGCAAAAGAAGAAGAGCTTTTTTTTAACATGTGAGGGGGAGTGTTTTACCAAGGGAATTGCTTTTATGTCCACGCCACGAGTAAAGGTAGTCACGGTTGGACAACAGCAATTTAAGTACTGTTATGTTCGCCGATGATATCTTATGCACATTGGTAGATGTGGTTAACTCCATACCAGCCCTGATGGACACCTTAGATTCCTTTAGAGCGTTCTCAGGACAAGACCTAGACCATCTTAAAAGACAATATCCATTCTCTTGGCGTAAACACCACAAAAAATACCTGGGATTGAACATAACCTTTAACCTGTCTGGACTATACGATGCAAACCATATCCCATTATTTAAGTTCCTTAGAACTAATATTAACGAATGGAGCAAATATCCATTATCATGGACACAGTGTATAAACACCATTAAGATGAATATATTACCAAGATATTATTATATCTATTCAAATCCTTACCTATACCAATTTTTCCCAAAGAGTTAGAGAATTTTCAAAAATATATAACTAGATTTAGATGGAATAATAAAAGAGGGAATATAGCCCATACACATATAGTCAGAAATAAAAAAACAGGAGGGCTGTTGTGCCTTAACCTAAATTTATATCATAGTGTGGCCCAGATCGCAGTCATACCCAAGCACACTCCAGCCTGGGTATTTCTGGAAAATTACCAAATGAAACACCAAAATGGAAATTCTTCATATGAAACCCATCAATCCCTCAGCATATACTGAAACATAACAACCCTATGATAAAGCTTTGATAACTAACTGTAAAAGGGCCATTTAAAAAAAATCAATTAGCAGCTAGACATCTCAACATATTTGGGAGAGCTTGAGAAAGGATTCTAAAAAATGGTGGACAACAGCTAAACTTGACAAATTAGGTAATTGGTTGTCAAATGGACAATTCCTTACCTTTGACCAATTGAGGATTAACTATAACATCCCAATCAATGAGCATTACAATTATTGTAAAATAAAACATTTAATGACCACACTAACAAAAAAATGGGGTAAACCGCAAACCAACTGGTTATCCCTGATATGCAGCAAAGCCTGACTAACCAGAGGTGTTTGTAGATCTATTTACTCTATACTAAATGCTCCGACAACAAATTTCAAAACTAATCTTATGAAACAATGGGAATCAGACATGGGAACTCAATGGGATCCACATAAGTGGGAAAAAAATCTTCAGAAATATAAGCAAAGGCTCACAAAATTACAGTCTACTTGAAACTTCTATAAAGGTGCTGCACAGAGCTTATCTCACACCTGATAGATTACGTAAAATTTTGAAGACAACAATACACCCTTCGATAGACATTTGCCTATTCGGAGACTATTCTCCTCTACTACAAATGAGAGATAATAACTGGCTACAATTCCTGCTTATGGCCACGAAAAGCCATATTGAAAAAAATGTAAGACTCTACAGCTTCACCTCCAAGAAATAATACTTAAACTAAATGTCATATTGATTAATGAAAAAATGACTCATGTCATATCCAATACATATCCAATATTTAAAGAAATATGGGATGTATGCATTAACTCCCCATACTAAATAACTATCATATACAAATTACAAATATCACAAAACAAACACTAAACAATTAAAACTGGCTGAATTGATAAACTCTCAGAGTGGAAAGCGGTAGCTGAACGGGTTCGGATTCAATGACAACTTTAATGATAAATTTCTAATCTGGAGTCCAAACCCATTAGGGATAAAAGAAAGAAACAAAAGCAACTATCACTCACTCAAGTGTATTCTCCATCCCCTCACCTGAATGTTAGGGTTAGTTCAATTTCATTTAATATGTTTTAGGTTCATTTAGTTAATATGTTTTGCTGAATCTACAGCTACAGTCAAACAGAGAAAAGAAAAAAAGGAAACAACTGTGTGACGGTCACAGTTAAACAAAAAAACTACAACTACATTTTTTTATACAAAGATTTCAGATTTTAGATTTTATTAAATGCAGTTTATGATGTTTATTTAAATTTACAAGTAGGAAAAATGTTATGATATATGACTGGGAAAAATAAGGATTAATGATTAAAAAAAATGAGGCTATTATGCACATTGTAGCAAAACCTTATCATTATAGAACGCTTCTATTCTGAAGGTAATTATTTAGAGTACTTTTTAATTATTGACCTCTATCAATAAAAATCCATCCCAAAGAAATATTGAAAACAGTGTTAAAAGTTATAAATCCATACTTTGTTGTATTTTAAATTGCTTTAAAACCTATATTTACTGTTAAAAAAGGTGTGCAATCTACCTTATGTTGCTATGGGCCTCATTCTATTAACGGCCGTAGGAGATGCGGGGCCGCAAGGACCGGCCGCAAGCTATTCGGCTATTCAATTCCCCTCAGGCCGGGGATTCCGGCAGGCTTGCGGCCGGCTCCTTGCTATCCCTTGCGGGCCGCTCGCGCCGGAGGAAAGCCTTTGATCTAAAATGGCCGCAAGAGTTTCGGCCCGCAAGAAAGCCCCGGTTGCTATTCTATTGCTCCGGGAACCCTCTCTGCAAGGCTAAAAGCGAGCCGCAGCTTACTTGCAGGAAAAAGGTCCCGCTAGCACCAATTAAGCACATTATAAAGCCAAAATAAAGCCATCCTCCACTCGGAGGAGACTAAAAAGTGATTGTAGGTGTTAGCAAAAATAGCACAACATTCCCCTATACTCAAATCCGTAAATAAATTATTTTTAAATTTATGTCAAAAATCCATGGAAAAAGTCCAGAGTGCTTGGAGCACCTCAGACCCGCCCACGCTGTGGCCGGAAAATAAACAGTTAATGTAAACTCGGATTTGGGCTGATGTGCAAGCTTGAGAAGGGGTTGATATTAATCCTCATGTCCCCCAATATGATCCCTAGCATTTACAGAGCTGTACAGTGCCGTCTTGAATTTATTTTTGCGTTTTATGTTTTCTGAGCTTACGGCCGGTTGCAAGATATACGGCCGGCCGTAAGGGGAGATCCTTACGGGGCCGTATAATTGAATTCCAAGATAACGGAACCCACGCAAGGAATCGCAGCTTTGCGGCTGATTTACGGCCGATAATAGAATGAAGCCCATAGTGTCCCTTTATGCCAAATATCCTTTAGAAGATGTACATACCAGAAACAGAATTCCGGATATTACAACAATGCTTTTAGGATCATTGTAATATGGGAAACGCAATCTTTGTGAAATATGTAAATATACTAACATTAGCAACCATGTAAGTCCAGAGCAACTGGGTGTTATTCTTCTATTTTAATGGTATTTCCAAACAGCTAGTCAAAGGATCACCATTTTAATGTATATAAATAGAAATCTTATCAGAATCCATGCCTAATCCTATTAAAAACAAAGACAAAATGCTTGATCTCTTTAAAGAAAATCAAATATAATATCAAAATATAATAAATAAATAAAAATATTTTCAACTGTATTTTTATATGACACATTTTGCACATTAACAAGACAAGTTCTTCATAAGAATATGTAACACAATGGGAATACAACCCTAGATAGATAGAGTAAATAACACATTTTGGACACTATAGGAGCCAACGGATAGAAGGAATCAGTAATCAGGGACCAGCTATAAATCAATTCCTAAGAGTACTCTATTTATAATTGTAGCAACATAAAACATATAATCTTTATTGTGATCTAACATTTTTAAAAAAATATATAAAATAGGATAACTCTCAATGAGATTTACATAAAGTATATAAAAACACAATGTGTTGCTACAATCATAAGAATATACTATAAATAGCACATTTCAATGTAAATTTAAGTCAGCCATTTCTAGTTTACAAGGACGTGATTATACTTTTTTCTAACTGCTTTGTTAATTAATGTTTTACACATCATGAAATAAACGGCTGCTATAATATTCTTTCCGTCATTGAAAAAATGATTATTTTTTTTCTCAACTGCTGCTTTAATTAATTTTATTTTCATGATGTAAACAAATGGCAACTGCTGCTTCATATGAAGAGTCAGAGCACAAATTATTTTGCTTGTTTTGGTTTAATTAACAATTAAGGATAAATGACAACAGTGAAGGAATATTATTCAACGTGGTGAAAGCACATATGTTACAGATCACCTCATTAGCTTATACACCAAAATGCTTCACCAGAGTAACATTTAATCATGTGACTGGCGGTGGTGACAAAAGCATCTGTTCCATCAGCTTCAGTAGGGCCTTTGGGATTAAATAAGGACACAATGTTCCTGTACATATTTCAGTAAAATGGAACTTGGAAGAAATGTTGCCAGATTTGCTCTTGACAAGGTCTGAGGTGTATCCTTTAATATACATCTAAATATTTATTTAGACTGAACTGGTATGCATTATTGCTATCTCTTCTATAGTGGCATACCTCCCAACTCTCCCACTTTTCACATGGGAAGTACCCTCCAAATTATCATTTGAAAGAAAGTCTCATATTTAAGGGCCAACTCCTGTTTCCCAGCCCTGATCTTTTACTAGTTTCTCTGGTTCCTGCAAAGTCTAATAGAAGCATAGACGTCTGTAGTGTCCATTCCATATAATGTGTGTATGGAGCATTGTGCACATATTATATGTGTGTATTTCTAAAACTTAGTTTACACAAAGTACGCAATGGTAGAAATACTACGTAATCAAGCATTATATTTCAAGAATGTAAGCATACATCTTTGTCCATTTGAAATGTTGAAGGATTTAATGGTATAAGGATTAATCTTCTTCCTCACCCTTGGGTCCTATGCTCTGGGTTTATGAGCATACTGCCTAAATTCTGATAACCCAAGACACACTGTGCCACTGTCACACTGTTATCGTAAAGAGGCAAGAGATTTAATACAAGTGTTAATTGTGGTGTGTATGCAAACACCATGCAGTTATTATGTATATGTTTTATTTGCATAGCTTTAAAATATTTTGTGTTTTTGTGGTACAGTAGATACATGGAAATGAAAATAAATATTCAATCAAGTGGATACAACAGAAATTGTGGACTCATGAGAAAATAATTAGACTTTTATAATGTTTTTATACAAAGCACTTGGCAGAGTGAAGCTCACATGCTACAGGCTAAAGGAAATTAATCAAAGTTGAAGGAAACAGAACAAGCAGCAACCACTTGGCAGTTTGCATGTGTGTGGGCAAAGTGCTTGAAAACATTTCTTTGTGGAAATTAGTCCAATTTAAGATTTGTTGTTTGATGACTTTCTATAGAAAGTTCTGGTTGTGTTGCAGATCAGGCGGGTCATAATTATTTTCATTGAATTTAATGGAAAGTGGGAGAAACATTGCTTACTTAATGCAGTGACATGAGGAAGGATAAAGCTTAGCACGTCTGTAGTGTGATGTGAAGATGTACCCTGAGCAGTGGTGGAGCTAGCTATTGGAGTGTTCCAGGATGCAGGGGCCTGGACAGATGGGTGCCAGTGGCATCCCACGGTGCTGGGGTGTATCCAGAATGCCAGGGACAGGGCCAATGAATGTTATTGGTGGGGCCCAGGGGTGCTAGGGGCAGGGTGGGCCACTACAGCTTTATATAAAAAAATGTATGCAAAAAAAAAAAAACTGCAGTAGACCGCCTAGACATGGGCCCTGGTGCATTGCACTGCTTGCACTGGTGGTAACTTCATCCATGACTCACTAGAGTCATAGTAGCAAAAGAACGTTATTGTCTAAGGCATTAGAAAATGGCATGGCACTAGCTGATGCTATCCAGTGCCCCATCTAAAATTGCATATTGTGCTGAAACAGATCGTGACATTTTATTCACTCTCAAAGATACAATTTTTTTTTCCAAAACATCCAAAAGAGGGTTTCACCTTATTATATAAAGCATTTGGTTGTGAGTGGATGTGTGGGCACCATTGCAGCTATACAGTACATTTCCTGATGATCTTTGCCTTCTCACAACACTGACCTTTGCCTGATATTAGATACTGTCTTGCCTATTCTAATACCTGTGCAAACATTTGGAAATTGAATTCCTGATCAAATGTTACCAATAATATAACCAAATGCTCAAAATTGGACCAAATCTCTGCTTCAAATAAATTTGCATAAACCAACAAGTAGTATAGCAATGTGTCTAGTTGGTAACGTTGAATAGCTAAACATCCACATAGTAATATAGTAATGACACAATGTACAAACAATAGTTGAAACGAAATATACAACTAGACATAAATATGCCTTTGTCAAAATATAGGTATGATAAACTGACAGTAGCTATAGGTATATAGTACTGTTTACCCTAATAAAATATTGACCATACAGAGTGGGTAAAAGAAAATGATTATGAATAACCCTAAATGCCTGCAAGGGGTCACACAGTCCGATCACGTTAATCACCATATGTCAAGGGGTCCTTACCCACTTCAAGGAGAGATGATCAAATCCTTATGCATAAACACACACACATGCCCTGCATATAAATAGTACATCACCACATCACTGCAGACGCTTCTGTGTCCTCTCATACTGAGGCAATCCTGCTGCAAAACTGTCCCTCAGGCATCCACACTACTGCTCTTGCAGTCAAACGGTGCATATAAGCACCTCCAATGCAAGCTACTGAGAGTAGTAGTCCCAGAGGCCAGCCACACTTTCCAACGTGCGTTTCTCTGTCCAGACACAGATTCATCAGGGGGAAATAGGGATTCAGATTTTTAAACCACTGCTGATGACGTCATTTTAGAGCCAAAAAAATTAACTTCTACTTTGCTGTACAGATTTTAATTGTGCTAAAAACATTGACCTAATATACCATCCATATTAACCTTTAACACCCTACCACCCTTCTTGGCTTGCATGTTCCCATTAGCATTTCTATGCCTATAAATACATTTTAAAATAATTAACTAATTATTCAATGCAAATAGTGATCAAACAAGTACTAAATACAAGCTTATATACAAATGCTCATCTAAAGCTCTAAGGCTATATTTTAACCGTTCCTCATAATAGTTTTCTAATTTACTGCCCGAGATGGCTCCCTAAATACCATCTTACCAATCTATATATGTAATAAATTTAGAAAACATGCAGCCACCATTGTTGATATGTGACAAAGGTTACAATAAGTATAATTGTATGCTCTATACATAAATAACCTCTCCTAGCATATAATAATAAATCAATCTATTACAATTTTTTGTTCCTATGTTTCATCTTGGTATGATGCTAGCTAATATAATAGCTCAACTAGGGAATCCTTTGCAGTGGATACCTTCAATATTGTCACATCTCCTACGGTCCTGTCTAAAGTTAACATCTCTTACTATAACTCAAGAGAGGACGTGAGAGAGAAAAATAAAGGTATTATAATGTGGCTAATTTCTGTGGATGCCTTCGAAATAATGGAACAACTTAAACAGACAAAATTATTGCCGCAAGTTCCCAAACACATATGCATATAATGCATTACTATCTGGATTGGTTAAGACCCTTATATTAAATGAACGGAGTGTAGGTGAACACTTTGTTAAGGCCCATAGGAGAGAAGGTGTTCAATTCAAAGATCCATTTAGATTCCTGTTGTAAAAGTCTGTCTAAATCTCCTTTCCTTTCCGATGGACAAAATTTGTCTATACCTATAAACTGTAGACAGTTCAGATTGCCATTATGTTCATTATTAATGTGGCGTGCCACCAGGACATCATCCAAATACAAAATAGAATGCACATGTTCCAAAACTTGTCTGCGCATCTGACGGGTAGTCTTGCCTACATTGGGCCTCATTCAATTGCAAGGCCGCAACTCATGGTGTACAGGCCGTATGTCTGCGGGCTTGCTGTGGGCATGAACATTGCTACATATATGGAGCTATTCAATTGAACAAGGTCGCAAGTCACAGGTCGAAGCCACAAGCCCGTAAACCCTTCCCGTAATTAATGCAGGCCTCTCAGCCAATAAAAAGCGGGCTAACCAAAGATGATTGACAGAGAGAGATTATAAAGTTGCGTTCCACACGCCAATGCGTTGACTGTGTTGTAGATTCTTCCGAAGGTCGCGAAGTTGGTGGTTTCAGTAGTTATAGAGAGAGAGTAGGAGATTTTTGAGAGCAGTATCTTCCGGGTTTTATTATTTTATATTATACCAATGACAATCTTACACTTAAACTTTGATTACACATATTTACAGATTACACATAATACAAATATACATATATTAAATAACACACATAGATACACATAGAGCTAGGTCACTCCATGCACACACACACCCATCCCATACCACACACCCCATCCACCAAAAGTCAATAAATACACATGAATCACAATTTTTCCCCCCATCATATATATACAGAAATACTTATTTTTATGTATTGGTACATTCTTTTTGGGATTTAAATGGAGGGAGGAAAGAGGAGGGAAGAGGAGTGTAGAGGTGGGGAGGAAGAGGAGAGGCGAGGAGGAGAGAGAGGTAGCCTTGGGGAGTGGTGGAGGAGAGAAGGAGGAGGTGGAGAAGGAGAGTAGTGGTGGAAGAAAGTAGGAGGAGGAGGTGAGGAGTGGTGGAGGAGAGGAGGAGGAGAGTGGCGGAAGTGAGAGTGGAGGATTGGAGGAGGTGGAGAGTGGAGGAGAGGAGGAGGTGGGGAGTGGAGGAGGAGGAGAGTGGCGAGTTGAGGAGAGTTGAGGAGGCAGGAAGTAGAGGAGCTATTCTTTTCAAGGCTATTTGTTAATTGTGAATAGTTGTGCAAGTAATTATAATGCCTTCCATTGCTTTGCCCATATTTTAAAGTCCATTGGTGAGTTTAATTGTCTTTTGCAGTGTTACAAACAAGTCTGTTTAGAACCCATAAGAGTTTGGACGACATTTGCCGTTTGTAGAATTGAATACATTTGCAGTCTTGACAAATTGTAGCAATTGAATAGCGATTTGCAATTTTAGCGATTGGGCTGGCAGTTCTGGTTGTAACAACCGCAGGGATCTCAAGCCCGTATCCCGTAGACCGTTTGAAGCTCGCAAAAAGATGGCAATTGAATAGCAAATTAGTTTACCGCCTACATTACGGGCTACAATTTCTCAATTGAACGAGTCCATGCATTTTACATTGACATGTTATCAGATATTCTACTGCTGTAGTTGAACATGAAATATTTGAGTCAGAAAATCCGGTGGCCTCCTGCATGTAATTACACGCTTTGCATTTTTTGCAGGCCCTTGATCCACATTGAGCTTTTCTTAACCAATTCTTAGGAGGCTTTCCTTCCGCATAGTGACTATAACCTACTAAGTCTCAGATGCTGGGGGTCCTTCTTCTCATGAATGATGGTTTCAACAAGAAAATCATCATTTGTATTGCAAATGCTTTTTATTCTTAAATACTGTCCATATTGAATATGGCATGTTTGTTGCACAGGATGATGGCTATCATTCAATAGGAGACTATTAGTAGCAGTTAGTTTTCTAAATGTTCTTGTTTGTACATTTCTGTCTTTATCTACTACGTTTTCAAGATCAAGAAATCCAAGTCTCTCTTTACTTATGACCCATGTGAACTTCAAACCAATTTGGTTATTATTCAATTCCACAAGGAAATACAAATATTCTGTATCTGAGACATTCCATTATGTCATCTATGTATCTTATCCATAGCGTAATTTTATCAGTATGATGGACCATCAGCTCACAGAACACCATGGTTTTCTCCCACCAACCTAAATATAGGTTGGCATATGAGGGGGCACATGGTATGCCCATGGCCGTCTTGTCAAAGAGAAAATAATTATGGACTAAGACAAATTGAAGGAGATCCACTACTAATTTATTAAGTTGTACCAATTGATTTCTTCTCATTGATAAAAAAAAAACTGACAGCTTTGAGACAGACCTTATGTGAAGTGCTAGTATACAAAGACTCACATCTAAACTAACCGAGTCCCCACTTCAATCTTCACATCATCCAACTTCTGCAGTGTATGTTTGGTGTCTTTAACATAAGAAGAGAGCCTAGTCACAAACGGTCTCAAGATTTCATCAATGTATTCACTAATATGAAGTAATTGTCCATGAAGTAATTGGTCTCCCCAGTGGATGTTTTGGATTTTTTTTTTGTATCTTTGAGAGTGAATAAAATGTCACGATCTGTTTCAGCACAATATGCAATCGGTCCATGATAACAGAGTTCCCTCCTTTGTCGGAGGGCTTGACAATAATTTTTCGGTTATTGCTTAGTTCCTTTAAGGCTTGCCTCTTAGACTTTGTCAGGTTGTCTCCAAAATGTATAGTTGTAGATAATCTTGTCAAATCTCTTTCAACCATATATGTAAACTTGAGGACTGAATTTGAAAAATGGAGCAAATACACTTTAAGGTCTTAAATGTGTGAAGGGGCCTATAACCTCATTGCCAAGCAGTTCTGGACAATCCATCAAGGGCTTAAACTCTTGAAGAAATCTTACTCTACCGGACATCAGACCCAGTTCCTCACATTTTTGATTTAATTTGCACTTATGGTGTTTGTAAACTAATAATTTCCTTGCAAATAAGTTTACAACCTTTGTCCATTCAAACAGATTGGATTTAGTTTTTGGACAGTTGTTGAGACCCTTCTTAATATACGTCTCTCCAATAATTCAAACCTAGACAAATTCACCACTTTTATTGTATTGTTGTTGGTTAATGCAACATCGGTCATCTCTGTGCTCTCCGTCTTCGGTCTCGAAGTTCTCTGTGTAGAGGAATTGGAGGGTCCAGATCTCAAAATGAAGAAGGTGGTAAAATCTGTCTACTCACAGGTCTTATCTCTAGATTTTTTGATTTATTAGTAAGCGCTACTTGAGACTGTGTTCTCCCTGGCAGTCTCATACTCTCATGAGGTTCTTTTTGTGTTTCTTTATAGTGGTAATCAGTCGTGAATGTCTGTAAATTTGTTTTGAAACAAAATCCTTTTGGTCCCTTTAAAAGTTCCTGTGCTTTCTGTCCTTCCTTCTTCTTTTCAGATACAAGATGTAATGATGAAGACTGATTAATCCTCAAACCTTGTGGTATTAAATCTTTTTTTTGTGTAGACTTTTTATACGTATTATTGACAGCTTTTACAAATTTTTGGATTATCAGCTATTATCAAAACTCCTACATGTATATATATTCTATAATTCTACTTGTTCGTGTATGTACATGTATGTAAAGTGGAGTTTTTGTCCACTTTTGAGCATCTGGTTATATTATGGGTAGATACTGTCTTGCCTTCAACCAGTTCTGACCATTTGCTTGTCCCTGGACATTGTTTTGGGAGTCCTTGATTTTGATTCTGACTACTCTCTGTCTATTGATCCTGGACCTTCTGACTACTCTTTGCCTATCAAATCTGGACATTGGTTCACAGGGCATAGTTCTTCCTCTTGAATTTCGCAAGCAACCTAACAAAAAGATAGATTTTTTTTTGTAGTCAATCTCATGCTGAAACAGCTATGTATGTGAACATAATTAACCTTCGACTGCCTGTGAGATACTGCTTAACTGAGCATGGCATGCGACTGATGAGATGTTATGCTATATGCTTTATTATATAGACTACTCTATCTCTCCTGCCTCTCTCTCTCCTGTCTCTCTTTCTCTCTCTCTCTCTCCTGTCTCTCTCTCTGTTCTGTCTATCTCCCCCTCCATGTCTCTCCTGTCTCACTCTGCTTTCTATCTCTCCTATCTCTCTCTACTGTCACTCTCTCTGTTTTCTGTTTTACTCTCCCCTGCCTCCCTCTCTCTTGATCTCTCTCTAATGTCTTGTCTTTCCCTCTCTCTATTTCTTTTCTATCTCACTCTCTCCTTTCTATCTCTCTCTCTCTCTCTCTCTCTCCTCTTCACTCTATGTTCTGTGTCTGTCTCTCTCTGTCCTGTCACTCTCTCATTTCTCTCGCTCTCATTTATCTCTCTCTTCTTTCTCTCTCTCTTCTTTCTCTTACTCTCTCTATCTCTCTCTCTTCTTTCTCTATCTATCCTGTGTCTCTCTCTCACACTCTCTATGTCCTGTGTCTGTCTATCTCCCCTGTCTCTCTCTCTCTTCTGTCTCTCTCTATCTCCTCTCTCCCTCTCTCTATGCCCTGTGTCTGACTCTCTCTCATATCTCTCTTTCTTGTCTTCTTTTGCTGGCTCCTGGAGATTTATCTCTTAACCCAAACCCTCACCTGAAATTCCCATTTGCAGGTTATATTATATGACCACTAGGGAAGATAACATCACACACTAAAGCCATTCACCTCAAATGACGTCTACCATCTCCTACTAAATGAAAAACATTTGTAACTTTGCCTACCTCTTACCTAATTAAACTATCACTGTCTTCCTTACCCCTGCTATTCCTAAGCTTTATTCTTCCTTTATTATTCCTTGTAAGTAGGGAGTTTCCAATCTTGTAGGGTGCTTTGGAAAAACTCACCTTTTGCAAAGATTTTAAACTCAAAACAGGGCCATCGATTTTCTGCAGTTTGTCAACATTGTATCCTTCCTTGTTCTTATTCCCTGTACAGTGCTAAGATATGTTGTCATGATACAAATAAAAGTTAATAATAATAATAATAATAATTAGACACTTCCTGAAAGCTTGAAGCCATAGGGCATTAACTAATTTATTGAGCAGTATAGAGAGTGTGGGGAAGAGGGGGAGGTGAGGGGAATTGTAAAATTATTGGATGTTGGAACACGACATCTTCCCACGTCTCCCATTCATACTCAGAGCAGACAGCTTTTATCAATAAATGTACAGGAAGTGATGCATGCTCCAGATCTGATGTGAATCAGTGGAGCTGAGCAGCTGGGAGAGACCGGAGAGGCTATGCTGAAACAGCGCTAGCAGGCCGCGGCCGAGATTGGACAACAAAAAAGTTAAGTGGTTACCCTACCCCCTCGATTGTAAATACCTAAATGGAATATATGGGTGTTGTCTCCTAAGCTCACAGAAAAGTCCTGCAGTAAGTCCGCTAAGTGCAGCCGATATATGAAAACAGGATTGAATCACAGACTGTTTTTGCCTAATCTGGCTAATTGCTGCGTAGCTCCAAAGGCATGAGAAACAAGTGAGGCACATAGCTCCAAAGGCATGAGAAGCAAGTGAGGTACATAGAGCCTGAGCTGTTGTGGGACAGAGAGGCCCCTGAAGCATGGGGAAGCATGGTAAAGCCCTGCAGTATGATGGAGGTTTTTAAAGTGACGCAGCAAGGCACACACGAGCGAGACGGGGGATATTAGGCTGATACAGGCTATCAGGGGGGTAGGAGGAGAATGTTCCTGCTCTGTATAATAAATAGAGAACTGTACATATGCCCTAGTAAACCTGGAGATTAATGAAATTGAGTTAAATATTTTTTTTCCGGTCTTCTGGACAGAACCACTTTGTGAGTGAGGGGGGTATTGGAGTGTACTGGAGTGCATTGCTGATTGGTTATATCTCTCCCAGAGTTGACCCTCCATTCAGCTATAACAAAAGATACCATTTCGACTGACAAGACAGGGAGGGCCCCACTCCCCCCCTCACATAAAAAGGCAGGAACAAAGCCACTGCATTAGTAAAGCAGTATTGGGAACTATCTGAGTATATATTGGAACATCAAACACCCCTTCTGGGAAAAATTGCTTTCCTAATTACTGAAGAGGAAAAAGGTGTTAAGATGCCCTCAAAAATGAAACCAAAAGAAAAAAAGAGCAATAATACAACTAAAACTCAGAGTATGTTTATGTCTGGGAAGAAAAAATTAACTTCAAGTACCCCGGAGGACGATCTGAGTCCAAATACATCTGGAAACAGATCCCCAGAAAAAAATATACAATCAGTAAATTTAAGTTGCTTGTCTTTGGATGAGGGAGAGGCCTTAACCTGCTCTAAATTAAGAGACATTTTACAAGACTTCCAGATTAAACTAACTATGGATTTAACAAACAAAATTGCAAAAAACTCTAAAGCTACAGCGGAAGTCTTACAAAGAGTGGACAGTCTGGAAAATACATGTGAAAAGTTAATTAAAGATAATGAAACCATGTTGAATTATAATATGGAGCTGGAAGGTAAAATCAGAACTCTGACAGGAAAAGTTGCCCAACTAGAAGACCGTAGCAGAAAAAATAACCTCCGGATTAGGGGCATAGAAGAAAACCAAAAAGATGCAGACCTCAAACCATATATAGAGACATTATTAAGTTCTCTGTTACCCAATTTCCCTAAAGAAGAAATTTTAATAGATGCTATATATAGATTACCATTGGCAAAGCACCTGGATAAAACAGTCCCTAGGGACGTAATAATGAGAGTCCACTATATCTCTTACAAAGAGGCCATACAGCGTATAGCGTATGAAAAAGGAAATTTCGAGGCTCCATACCAAAATATTAAAATATTTATGGACCTATCTGCAAAGACATTAGCCAATAGAAGAGAATATAGAGCCATTACGGCCGCTCTAAGACAAAGAGAAATTAAATACAAATGGACTACACCAATGGGCCTGGCGATACAGAAAGACCTACTGTGGCATAGAGTGCATTCGCCATCTGAGGGAATAGCACTATTGAAGAAATGGGGTATTGAAATTACACCTGTTAGCAAGGAGAGCAATAGGCCACAGTTGTTAGCCACTAAAGAACTTTGGCAAAAATCACAAAAGAGAAAGAAAATTTCTTGATCTATAATGCTAAAGAGCAAATTTTTCCCCTGTAGAAGGAAACTCTTAATCAAACGGTTTTGATATCAAGTAATATATAATATACGTTAAGAAATATATAGCCTGAGTAGTTTAAAATGGTATATGTTAATTTACATATAAATTTACATAAACGGAGGTATATAAGGAAGTTATTTAGTTAAGAAGTGGTGATTTAAGATATATTCAAATTGATAGAAAGTTATGCCTCAGTAACATAGATAGCCACAAAGTCTAGAAGCATTTGGGAGTAACCCAAAAAGCACTAATATAGAGTAGGATTATAATTTTCCACTAAATAAAAGGAAGTAGTAGCTATGGTAGTTAGGTATGGTAAATATATCAATGGGGTAGGCCATTGTCAAAAAAATTACTTTCTCTTTGCAAAACACGAGCACGGTGCGGACACTACTAGCTGAAACCTAATGGGCTAAAATGCCCCTTATAATACTGGTTATAATCACTTAGTATAATGGATAGTTGAGCTACATAGATACATATAGTTGAATTTAGAAATACTCACTGGGCTTAGAGATTAATGTAAAAGGAATCAGGTTAATATTACTTGAATAAACTGAGATTATGAGTAAGGGGGAATAAACTTAAAATATGTGACCCTATACCCTTCCGGATAGCGGGTGGACCCTGTAAGAAGGGCTGGAAATACGATAACATATAAAAGGTTTACGAAATATGCTCTATTGCCAGGACATCAGAGAAATACCCTAAATTAGGATAAAATTGGGTGAGACTTGAACACCTATAGATCCTTGATAAAGATATTTCTGGGTGGGAAATATAACATTGATAAGTAGATAAGGGAAATTATAAGAACAAAGGGGTATGATATTAAAGGAATAAATGTTGTATGTTGACAAATTTGGTTGCGGTCAGTAATTTGCTACACACTGACTGGGGTGGGATGGAGGGGGAGTTCAATTTTAATGAACAAGAAATATCAACTATAGGGGAGGATAGAGTTGACAATAGAGTAGCTGGGTTGTTCTCTGAGGACTGTTGGGGGAGGAAAGGGTAGCCCTTGGGTCTCTCCCAACTATGGTTGTAGAAACCAATCTATCATTTCAAAATATCAGGCTTTAGCCCTGTATTACCAAGTGGGAGTGGTGTGGTCCACCCTTGATATTTTAAGTTTAGGTATGAATGGAACGAGTGTGAATAAGGTACTAGACCTGAATGAACTGCTGGTAGGTTTAAAGGCTGTATGAGAGGGAAAAGGGAGCTGTAGTCAGTTAGATTTTACTATGTGGTTTATATGGGATTAAAAATAGTGTCACATAACGTAAATGGACTCAACTCCCCCTCCAAAAGAAAAATTGCGTTTAACAACTATACTAAGCTGAATATAGATATTTTATGCTTACAAGAGACACATCTTAAGAAGGGCAATGAATCCTATCTGTCAAATAATACATTTTCCAAAAGTATACACTCTACATTTAAAAATAAGTCTAAGGGAGTCTCGATCTTTTTTAATAGGAGACTCAATATTAAAGAACAGGGCAGTATAATAGATCCCATGGGGAGATACATAGTCTGGAGGGGTGAGGTGGAAACTAGTCCAATAACATTGGATAATTTGTACCTTCCCAATAAAAAACTGTGTAGCTTTCTAAAGAAAATTTTAGCAGAGATAAAAAAAGTGGAATATGGGACCCTCCTGGTCTGTGGTGACTTTAACATGGTCATGGACCCGGAGCTTGATAGACAAGGTAAATGTAAGTTCACGTCATTAAATAATTTAAGTAAAATCGCAACAGATTTCTCAGGTATAATGAAGGATAAGGAGTACTTCGATCTATGGAGACTAATGCACCCAAGCGACCGCCAATTCACTTTTTACTCTAATAGATTTTCCTCAACATCTCGAATAGATCACATTTTCTCCGATAGGGCCACGATAAGTCTGATTAAAAAAATAGAAATAGAACAGACCCCCTGGTCGGATCACTCAATGAACCTTTTGGTTTTATATGATACAGTAAAAAAAAAACAGAACAGGAATTGGAGACTGGATACATCACTATTAAAAGATCAGGAATTTCTGAAAGAACTAAAAAAAAAACTAGGGAATTCTTCAAAATAAATTAAGGAACCGTGGGCTCACATAAAACATTAGAGGCATATTAATTGCCAGATCAGCAGAAAGAAGGAAACTAAGAGGAAAACCCCTAAAACTGCTGTATATGGAATTAATAAAGCTTTATCAGATTAACAGGGGAAAATATATCAAAGAGATAGGTGATAAAATATGCATTATAAATAAAGAAATTAGGGCAATACTGCAATTACAAGCCGATAATTTACTGTGACGCTATCGTCTAAATCAGTTCGGCAGTAAAACAGGGACATTTTTGGCGAATAGACTCAAAAAACGAGAGCAAAATAGAACAGCCAGAATAATTGACCTGAAAGGAAAATATCAATATCATCCAGATAAAATTGGGGAGGTTTTCCTAAACTTCTATAGGAAGCTATATAATTTGGATAAGGACTCACAACTTACAGGCCCCACTAAAGTGGATATATCAAAATTTTTGGATGGGATAAATATACCATCTGTCTCGGAGCCAGAAAGAATCTATCTAAACAGCAATATTACAGAGTTAGAGGTCTGTGAGGTAATTAACAGTAACAAGAGAAACAAAGCCCCAGGGTTAGATGGGTTTGATGCAGCCTTCTTTCAACTTCTTCTTCCAGAGATTAAAGAACCCCTATGTAATGTATATAATTATATTAAAATATCTGGGGAGATCCCAAGAGAAATGTCAGAATCTAAAATAATAAACTTATTAAAAGAGGATAAAAACCCAGATGATTGCAAAAATTATCGACCGATTACTTTGATAAATATAGATTTGAAGACCTACTCAAAAATTTTAGCAAACAGACTAAAAACGGTCATTCATAAACTTATACATACAGATCAAACGGGCTTTGTTCCAGGGCGTCAAGCCTCGGACAGTACCAGAAGGCTCCTAAATATACTCGCGCATGCTAAAGCCATGGAAATGCCCATATTGGCCCTGTCATTAGACGCTGAAAAGGCGTTTGACAGGGTCAATTGGGTATTTCTAGAGGCCGACCTGGTGAAATTCGGGTTGGGAGACTTTGCCCTGAAGGCAGTTAAAGCCCTTTATGGGGAAACAAAGATGCGCATAGTCAATCCTGATTTTGAATCAGTATCTTTTAGTATAAGCAATGGCACGCGCCAGGGCTGTCCCCTATCCCCACTCCTATTTATCCTGTTTCTGGAACTGCTGGCAATACATATAAGGGAAGAGGCGGATATCAGAGGAGTCAGAATAGGGAAACATGAGTTTAAACTATTAGCATACGCAGACGATATAGTAGTACCATTTACAGAGCCTGTGATATCACGTCAAAAGTTCTTGGACATTCTGGAGGAATTCAATAGAATTTCCTACTTTAAAATAAATCAAACTAAGTCCGTGGCTTTGAAAAGAGGATTAAAGATAGAAGATAGGGATGCTCTAGAGCATATGCTACAGTGTAACTGGCATTCAAATAGTATCACCCACCTAGGAATCACATTCTCATTCCAATTGGGTAAATTGATTAAAGCTAATTTAGATGAAACCATGAGTAAAATAAATATTACCTTGACCATTTGGAAACAACTAAATGTATCATGGCTAGCTAAACTTGCAGCTATCAATATGAATATCATCCCAAAAATCACTTACTGTCTGAGATGTATTCCGGGAGAGCTGGCATATAACTACGTCAAAAAAATACAAGTGCAGCTAGATAAGTTTATCTATGGTGGGAAGAAACCCCGGGTGGGAAAAATAATAGCAAATCAAAAGGTTGAGAAAGGTGGGTTAAATTCCTCCTGTATATTAGATATTTACCAACAAATTTGTATAGCACATCTTATTAGCTGGAATCTAGTAAAGGAACAAACTAGATGGATGGAAATTGAGGAGGCCTTATTAAGAAATATTAAGATCCATTCCGTGTTGTCTCTACCTAGCTTGAACGAGACAGTGATTAGAGATCTCCCGAAGAATTTGGTTTCCCTAACCAAATTTTGGTATAGAAATAGACTATCCATGCAGCTAATTACCCTTCCCTCACTGGCTGCCCCAATTTATACATTGTAACGGGGGGCTCTAACCCAATAATTACATCTCTGGAAATCAAGGGTGACACACCCATAGCAAAACTCTTCGAAGATGGACAACTTATAGACCTACAATGGACGTGTAGGAAATTTGGAGATATAAAATTGACTTGGCTAGAATATGAGTGTATTAAAAAAAGACTAGTAGTCTGCGGTTACAGAATCTCACAACATTTAAAAACAACTAAAATGGAAGATCTAGTGATAAAAAGAGATAATTTACAAACTATTTCGAAATGTAATAAAATTATAAATGAGAACCGCTTATTTAGGAAAAGTTCAGGTTTGATGTACTGGGAATCAACTATGGGAGAAACCTTTGAAGCGATGGTATGGTACCAAAGCTTAAGAACGGTAAAAAAAGCAGCAGGTCTGCCAAGGTATATAGAAATATTTGTTGATTTATCCCCCCCCCCCAGTTCCAACACCCATGGGTGGGAACCTTCTGTTCCATAACAACCCTGTGATATGTACAGTATTCTTCATAAGGGAGGTTGTATGGTTTGTCAAACAGCTGGAGATGTAGAAAAGCAAGTAAGATAGTTGTCCTAGAGGAACAGATTGAAATCTACATGTATTTGTTTTTCTCAATTTATCACAGCACAAAAAGCTTACACCACCCCTTACTCTTGACAGGAGAATAATGGTTAAAGTGTTTTTAAACGTATATTGTGCGCTTCATTTTAGATACATAAGGGGTTAGTGTGACCTATTGTACAGCAAGCTCCAATTATGATGTATTTCATATTCTGCAAACGGAATCCATGCACATTTCTAGTACATTTTCTACATTTATAAAATAGTTTTAGGGAGGAATCTAAAGAAGCAATTGAAATATGCTAAGTAAAATTAATAAAGGGCGACAATAGACCTATGGAATGAAATGTGATTGTTATCATCTCTTGTCTTTTAGTAAATGTAGAAACTATTGAGGTACTTATAAATATTAAGTACTAGCGACTTGCCCGTCAAAAAATGACGGCAATGAGATGTGTATGTTTGGAAAGTTGTTTAGTTATTAATATACATATGGAATTGTAAGGTAGCTAATGTTGTTTTGTGTGTACTACTGAAATATATAATAAAAATTAAGAAATGAATATACTTTACCTATTTTGAAGCATTGTGTTGAAGAGCTGTGAACCTTGTTTGATGTTGCTGCAGCATTAGCGGTGTGGAGGTGCTGTGTAAGCGTGATGAACGTGTGCAGTGTAATAGTGTGCGTGCGCGAGCCGAAACCGTTAGCGTAGTTGGGTACTTCCGCATTAGCGTAAAAATGGCGGGTAATGTGTGGTATGCATCTTAGCGGATTATCCGTAGTTTGCTTGTGGTGTTTTGCGAGTTTCTTGTGGTGTTTTCCGTGGTTAGAGTGCTGTAGCCTCGTTTTGTTCGGCCGCCATTTTTTCTCTCGCTTAGAGAATTTTTTAGTGTCTAAACTCTTTTATTTTTAGTTAAGTGAAGGTGTAAGTAGTTTTTTTGAGGTCCTGGATGCTTCCTCTTGCTGTAGGTAAGGTTGTATGTATGTGATGTGTGACTTTAGTGTGTTTTGGCTTTTTTCCTGTCCGCGGGTTGCGTCCGATTTTTGCGATGTCGTAATGTGTGGTAACGTCTCGTATGGTGTTTTGCAAGTTGCTTTTGGAGTTTAGCGTGTTTAGCCTCGTTTTCGTTTTGTTCGGCGGCCATTTTTTCTCTCGCTTAGACAATTTTTTAGTGTCTAAACTCTTTTATTTTGAGTTAAATGAAGGTGTAACTTGGTTTTTTGAGGTCGTGGATGCTCCCTCTTGCTGTCGGTAATCTTTTTATGTATGTGCTGTGTGTATTTATTGTGTTTTGCTTTTTTTCATGTTCGCGAGTTGTGGACGGTTTTTGCGAGGTCGTAATGAGTGTTTACGTGTCTCGTATGTTATTTGAGCTGCGCAGTAAAGTTTGCGAGGGTCGGAGTTGGTGTGTCGTGTTGTTTGCGTTATAAGGTAAAGTTTGCGAGGGTCGCAGTTGCTGGCAAGGAGCGCCTTTGGCGCTCCATGCCAGCAACTATGGCCCTCGCCCGCAGCCCTGCTATGAAAGGGGCGCGGCTCGCACTTCATGCCAGCAACCGAGGCCCTCGCTTCGCAAGGGCCTCGTCGCTCCATTCCAGCAACTGAGGCCCTTGCCCGCAGCTACGCTAGCCCGCTAGCGTTAGCAACAACTTGTACGCTCACAACTATATATGTGATATATGTTTATATATACAGTATATATATATATATATATATACATACATACATACAAACACACACATGTATATATGCAGTGGACCCTTGGTACTCAACTATTTTGGTAT